>CM061533.1:260735129-262012153 GCA_030545055.2 Neoaliturus tenellus
AACGTTTGTTGCTTTTAGAGTATTCAAGGAATTCTGAAACTGAGAATAATAAAAACGGAAAGTAATTTATTCTATGTTAGCTTAGGATAATTAATCTGATTAATTATTCTGATTTCAAGCGTGATTAAAACTAACTAGAACAACCAATGTACGGCGTACGCTGCCGACAAAAAATCAACGTACCTATGATGTTTGGATAATACTTTTGATCAGACAAGGTTCAGTAAGAAATGAAGACATGTTAAGATTATCCTCACTCATGTATACTCAAATATGCGATTTCACATGTATCAATTAACTCATAAATTTAGCAATATTTTGTAATTAATTACTTTTTTAAAAACTTATTCACAATCACACACGTTGAATAAAGATAAAACACTATTTCAGAGTTTTTGTATGGAATTAAATTAAATCTAACCTAAGTTATTTACTGAATTACATTCGACCCTTCACGTTAGAAACTCTACATTATGTTAAACTTCTTATGAAGGAAAAAGTTTGCATTACAAATCTAGAATAGTCTTATTTACCGAGTGAATTAATTGAGAACTTAAACAATCAAGAAGAGACAACACTAGTTAGGAAGTTAGTACTTAATCAATTCCAACAAAGCTAACTTATCATACTTGCTTTTTATCTTAAGAGAGTGTACTTAAAATGTGTTAAATAAACACATTAAGTATTTCTACAAATTCAATTTTTTCGTCATCATATCTAATAATTTCCATATAAAAGTGTTAAGAACACATGGCCAAGATGCAAAAAACTACGTATAAATATTTTATGATATTATTTCTGACACTATATCTTCATATAAAAAGTGTAAACTATTTTAGTATATTTTTTGATAAAAATATTATCCCCTACAATCTTCAATCTTCCCATTGGTAAAACATTGCAATGCGTTATCAACAACTAGCAATAGGTATTAGGAAACAGCACTATCAGTAAATATTTTTGCCAATAAATAAAATTGTTTGGTGATTCTTGCAGTTTAAAGTGCTTTTGAAAAAACACGAAATACATTTTAGCCCACAGTAATATTTATTCACAGTAAAAAGTTCGAGCAAAAAATATACATTTATATGATGTTTCCTAGAGGCCTTATTAGGTTTCACCATTACTTGCTGAGATGAAATCCAAAAACAACGAAAAACTGGGTTAGAAACATGCAGTAAACTAAAGTGTCCTTACTACATTCCTGGCCTTAAAAGGCGGCGTTAGTGGCAAATAAAATGTTTCATGTTACGAGGTGGAGGCGTTGTTCTTTGTTCTTCATTTTACTATAAACCCTCAACCTAATTTCCGGGCAAATACGTCTCTTAACAAATACAGGGTGTTTTGGAAACTCTCTTTCGAAAATTCGTGTGTTGATTCCAAGGCCCAAATTAACAAAAAAATTCTTGGGGACATGTGTCCTAAAATGCTTCGTTAAGTAGCTAGTTTCCTTTTTTTACAATTAATAATTTTTTCCAGTAACAAATGGGGGTATTAAAATTAAATTTGGCATGATCATTTTATTCATTTTCAGAAAAAAGGAGAATTTTTTAATGTGTATTTTCAAAATGTCAGTTATTTTAAGATTTTAAGTTCAAATATCTCAAAACCAGTAAGTTTTATCAAATTTGTACCAATAACAATAAAGTTGACAAATTAAGTTATCTAGCCAATAACACCAAGTTTGTAAGAGTCCGATGACAAATAACGGAGTTATTGCTAGTTTTTTATTAATACAACCCCAATTTGCATGATTTATCATGCAAAATCCATGTTTTTCTGCAGACAAATGGCAATAACTCCGTTATTTGTTATCAGATCAATTTTGATTAAATAAACCAGTTTTGAGAAATTTGAGTTTAAAAACTAAAAATGGCCGCCATTTTGAAAATACACATCGTAAAAAAATAACTTTTTCCTGAAAATGAACATTGCTGTGATAAAAGTTCATGCCAAATTTTAACTTCATACACCCATAACGGAAATGAAAAGTAGGAAGTGTCAAACACAAAATGGCAGCAGCGGCTTAAAGAATCATTATAGGACATGTACTTTCACCCACGATATTTTTTGTTCATTTTGATCTTAGGAATCACAACACGAAGTTTCGGAAGAGAGTTTTCGAACAACCTAACAGTAAACAGTTAACCTTTTGATGGTATAACATCTGAAGAATTCTTATAACATCTTATACAATTAAACATTCTCATAACATCTGAAGAATTGTTGTAAATCGAGAATTTTATATATATATATATATATATATATATATATATATATATATATATATATATACAGGATGCTTGCTGAGATATAATACACTTTTTTGTTCACATGCACTGTTTTTTGTTTGTTTGTTTTTGTTATGAAAAATAAAAGAAAATTTTCAATAAGTTATATCAGTTTATTGAATTTTGATGCGATCACTTTATGACAAAAAAAACTACACGATTCTCATATTTTCTATTGATAAAAATATTCAAGCGTTTTTGAGATCATCAGCAATGAATACAGAGTCTTATAAGAAGAACAGGCCTTATGGCTTTAATTCTGCCGATTTTCTTAATTGGGCAATCTCACTACCTGGCTGCGCGCGCTGTACTCCTGTGCCGTTCCTTTACGTGAAATCCCCCCCTTCAACCAAGCATCTACGGCGAAATCAGCGTTAATTTAAGGATAGCGCGCCGCCGTTTACACGCCCCTGGACCGAACCAAACTGGTTGATATGCTATAAAACGTATATATTCGGTTTCTGTATGAAATGCAGAATCTAACAATATGAATATTTTTTAATTTGTAAAATATATGGAATTTATACAAGTTGGAAACTTTTCATTTTTTATTTAGTCTGACATTAAAAAGTTACTAAGCGAGGAGTTTTTTTTATTTTTGGGTCAGAAACAAACTTTCAGCGGGAAAGTTGTTGACATTTAGATGAATTTCATCATGTAATTGAGTAATTTACGATTAAATGTTTTGATCGTTGGCAATTGAATTAATAGTGCCTTGAAGAAATTCACTTTGAGTCTCGCGCTCTCTTACTTCATCGTTCGGTCTATGATTTCATAAGAATGACAAGATGTATTGACTATCTATTTTTTACTTAATATTTGTTAAGCACATAGTTGTGAAATCTTATAATTTTTTACACTCTATATAATTAAACATAACCATTATTTCGTACAGCAATGCTGAAGTATTCTATGATGCTTGTTTTTCTAAACAAGATATCTTATTTTAATTCATGATTAAATAAATAATGTATTGCTAAATATTTTAAAATTGAAAATTACTTTTTTTAACCTCTACTGTACTCTTAAAATATGTAGGCTAGTCAACAGTAATAAACACAACGTCATGCGAAACTTTCAATTCTAAACTACATTAAAGATAGTAGACTCCTATCATTAAAAATACATTAAAAATAGTAAATACATCAAAATAAGTAGACTCCTCGCTCTACTTATTTTGAGCCACAGACTTCTATGGGGTCATTGACAAAAATTAATATCGAGCTGTTTTATTAATATATTATTAGTATAATCCAGTTTGTAATTTACTTTTTCTTCAATAAATTTCATGGCCGCATAAATATTTAATCAAATTAAACAAAAATTATGAAAACATTTTTTGTCCTGTACATTCATTTGTAACAGAGCTATGAAATTGCTATTTCAAAAAAAAGTTGATTTATAATAAAAATAAATTAATAATAAATTTATAAAGGTAAATGTAAATTATATAATTGATTAAAAGTAACTCTCTAAGTTTTCGCCATTAACAATGTCGTTTAAGTGTGGCCAACGTGAACGTTAGAACCAGAATGTACTCTAGAATTTGAATCAAAAGGCCATAAAACAATAGTTTCTAATGGTTTAAAATGTAATTTTAGTAAGATTTTTCGCTATCCTACCCATGTTATCAGCCTTTTCTGTAGGGAAAAATTAAATAATGTTTCTTGGAAAAGCAGAATTGGCAGAATTGTACGATGGTAAAAAATTGATTTTGCACATCGTTTAATGTATAAAATTTTACAACTATGTAACGCTCATTGGAATATTAGTTAATAAATTAAACGGTAGTAGCTCCTAGACAAGACAAAACTTTCTGATATGTAAGATACGAGAGTGTAATGTTTATGGATTATCGACCGACCTGGAAAGAATATCTACCTTTAATTAAAACAAAATTTTTAACGTGAACGAGCTTTCGTCCACAGCCTAAATCCCTTTTTTATGAATGATTTAATAGGGCTTATTAAATATTTTGGCCATGTTACTTTATTACATTAAATTAATTTAAAATCCAAACAATTTATAGAATGAGTCATTACATTCAAATAAACATTAAAATCCCTTTTTTGGAAACATTAATGAGGAAAATTGATTTTAAGTAAACTTAATATTAGTAAAAAATTATATAAGTCGTCATGCAACTAATATTTTGTAATAAGAAGTTTTAGTTATGGGTCTTGTTATTTTAGGTTTACCTCGTTGATAACGTACACGAGTAGTACTAACCATCTACTTTTGTAATTACATAACTACAAGCTAATTACTAATCACGGCCGTCGGCATGGCCCACAGCTATCTGCCAATCAACAATTAAACTTTTACCTTTAAATAAGCATAGAAAGAGTCCTACGGGTTTTAAATATTAGGCCAACTATAAATTACCTGTGCAAATGCAAATATTTATCAACTACTTTCTCAAAGACAAAATTTACCAAAGCAACAATTAAAAAAAAAAAAAAAAAAAAAAAAAAAAAAAAAAAAAAAAAAAACATTAAACTAACACTATAGTTATTTTTATTTAGGCCTAGTGGTAGCCTAGTTTTTACTATGAAAGATTACAATTTCCAATAAGAACGATTATTCTTTTTGCATTGAAACGCTGCAATTTAGAATTGGTGCTTTAGCGGCGGTGGATGGAGGGGGATGTAGTGGAACTGGAACAGCCAGCTGTGTGTATCCGTACGTTGGAACAGCCAACTCTCGACGCAACCTGGTGGTGCGATTCCCAATTAATTACAACAATGAGGGGCATGGGGGCGCGTAGAGCAGTTGGAACAGCCAACGCTCAGCGCAGCCAAGTGTTGAGATGCCCAATTAAAAAAAAACGGCAGAATATTTAACATGGGGCCTGTTCTTTTTATAAGTCTCTGTATTCATTGTCATCAGACAGGTAATGTGAGTTCACTATTTTTAGTATATGACACTGTGAAGTTGACTGGGACGGTGGCGTCGTCCTGGAATCCATCTACTTGGAGGTCACGAATAGTTTTAAGCGATGGCTTGTGGATACGATATTCCCTGGTGGGGATCAATGTCTGCACTAGTGAATGCTAGTTCATCCATAAAGACCATTCTAATAATTAGACCAATTCGTATATATGAGGTCAAATTGTGGTTCGGATCCCTCAGTAAACTGTAGGTCCCTAGATAACATTGGCTGTTGAGCTATTAATTAACAGTAATGTCTAAGGGGAATGTCGGCCTTAGTCAGTAACAAGACTACAAGATCGCGCCACAATCATCCTACAATCATTTCTCATTCATATTCAGGTTAAAATACCCACTATAGTGGTTAAAATGTCTCAAAATAGTGATATAGTTACATTAGTAGTTTCTAATGTGACATTTTAAGAGCTCAAGATTTTAAATTAGCGAGCTTCCAAAAAACAACTGTAAAACTATGATATTTTGAACCATATTTATATTCATGCTCCTTAATTCACCTGACGGAGTACTTCATGTAGCAAGGACTTACACAAAACTTCATTATTTTTCATATTGCTCTAAAATACGATATGCTCTTGCTGTTCCTATTAAAACACTATCAGCTGATGGTTTGACGAAATTTTTACCACCCCTCTATGTGTTGAAATGCACCTCGTTAGCATTACTACAGCAATAGGCAATACATCAGGGCAATACATTTGGTTTTTTTTTTTAATTCCATGCGACCATCAGACGTTCATGTAACATTTTTGCAATCAAGTGACCTAATTATCAGGCAATCGTTTTCCTTTGGAGGTCTGAGGGATTGATTACTTTTCCACTCAACGCTCGTATCAAAAACATTTACGAAGAAGAACTGTGGTAATCTTTGAATAATTGTCAAGTAATCAACAATAAAGTGTAAGCTAAAATTATGAAAAAAATTGTTTATCTTTGACTTTTGTTTAGCAATAAACTTTTGGTACAAACTAAAATAAAACCAAGTTTGATTTAAATTTTAAATATAATATTGACTTAAATTCTGGTTTCCTATTGACGGCCTGGAATTATACAGGTTATTTAAAAATGGATCATTAAATTATACATCAAATTTATACTTGATTATCAATACTAAGTTATACTTTTTTTGAAGTATTTCATTTATAAGAGCTCAATTTATGTAGAAACAAAAACAATTGTTGACAGAAACATTACATTCGTTTGAGCGTGGGTTAGTTGTAAAAGTTGCTCCGCGGTAATGAGTGCGTTAGTATTCAGCCGATGTCGTCGTTGTTCTCTCGCGTTCTTTTTCTCCTTCCTTGAGGTGAACAAGAAACGTCACACTCACTTTGTTTCAATGAAAACTCTTAAAGTTTTGTCCTTAAGCGGGTGAATTTCAATTTAACTTTATCTTTGCTAACTTCTTGGGTGCTCTTGTTTCCATAATTCTTTCAGTAGTTACTTAAGGAGCGAAATTACTGCTTGGATAGAATTAATTTGATTGTATTCATTATTAGTGTACAATATAATGCGATTGATATTACATTATGTAAAATATCAGTATTATAGAAAATTTGCATTTACTGTTTTGAAATTATTTTTTGTAAATAGAGTAGTTGTATTTTGAATTTGACAAGCAAAAAATAATCGAAATGTCCCGTAACTCATCTATTTATAATTGAAAAAAATTAATATTCGTTTAAATATTTTAAGGGATGCAGAATAAATGTCGAAGAAAAATTTTAAAAAGGAACTCTTAAGGTATTTCGAGTTATTTATTGTGTACCGGTACACCTACATAATAAATAAAATAAAACACCCTGAAACAATATCATCTGACATCAAGAAGCATTATTTATTTTTAAAATTCCCCTGCTATCAACCCTGTATAATGCACAGTAGCTATAAAAAGTGACTGTATTGCAAAACATAAATTAAAACTATTCATTATGTTTTTTGTTTATGTGAATTATTCCACCAAGACACAGAAGTAAAGCTAGTTGCTATTTTGTAAGGGATTTAATTTTATTAAATATTAATATATATATATACATATATATATATATATATATATATATATATATATATATATATATAGCATTTAGCAGTTTTAAACAATTTCATACGTTTATTTTATGCTTCATTTTAAAATGAAGTTAAAATATTAATAGTAGAAAAAAGTCGTCGTAACTGAAAACAGAAGTCTTTATTTTAGTATTTTTGTAACCAATGACTATGATTATGAGTATTTTCAAATTCATAATCATAGCCTACAAAGTGAAACTTAATTAATAAAAATGGTGCGGGTGTAACTATAAAACACAAGCAATCCACTTTCGTGAAAGCCACGAGGCAACAATTCTACTAAGTGTAATAGTAGAGATATTTCACATATATTGGGTTTCGGCTAAAACTGTAATTTTAACCGGAATAGTCATATAGACATGCAATAATATAACCAAGGTTATAACATCTTATGAAACTTGAAGTCAGTTTATTAGGTCTTGTTTTGTTATGTTTTACAGACTTAGGTAGTACATATTAATTCTATCAAATGGATTAATTTTGTAGTTAGAAAAAAGTCCAAATATTAAAGACAAACTTTACCTACAGCTCATATAAGTCAAACTGTGTAGTTATTACGGAATAGGTTTCAAACCATTGGCTATATTAACGGAAGGAAAATTAACCGTCGATTTTAGTTGTGTAAACACTCAATACCATAAAATAGTATTTACATGTTGCAGTTAAACTGCTCAATGTTCTTAATTTAAAACAAAGCTTACATTTAAAAAATATGCTCAAAAACATCTTCTGGACAATCCTTTTAATAAAATGTCTGTGTCTTACATCTAAGTAAATATGTTACAGAAAAACTAGATACTTCTCACTTTCAACAAAATTGTATGTTTTTCTTCTTTAATTTTTCAATTGTATAATTTATAAATATCAAGATTTTAATGCTTCTTATGTTATAAGATTTACCAATAAAGATGATTTACAATTAAACGTAATTAAACCTTAGTACCTCAAAAATGCTGAACATAAATGTGACAGTAAGTTATTCAGTAATCTTTATATATTTCTCTTATTGTTTGTGAAACTAAACACACTGGTTAGTAAAAAATTGAACGATTGCTGATACTATTCAGAATCATTGACCCAGTGCTGTACAAAGCCGTTGGATATTTGCCGTCAGCCCGGCGCTTATGCGAGGGTTCGAGGACAAATGGCCTCGGTCTCTCGGCAAATGTGTTTCCGGACAGACTTGAGTTCCTCTAAATAATGTATGACGTCATTGATATTCTGCCCTCGCAATATAGTCATCAAATTCATTCGAGATACATAGCCCCTAGATAGGGGTTTTTGTCTTATTTTGACAATTTCAAACTGAAAGTAATTGAAATGGATGCAAATATAATTACACTATTAAAATTATACATTCCGTAATTAGTGACCATTGCCAGAATATTTACATATTCATTTATAAAACTAATATTAAATCTGATAAAATAAAAAAATAAAAAATGACGGAGTAAGTAGCTTACTATAATTTTCTTAGGTACCTCTTACACAAACAGGAGTATTTAGTCCGTTTAGTCTTAAATTGCCAACATGAAAATTCAACTCGTTCAAGCCTCACCAACGATACAGCTAAATTTACAGCTTCATCAGCCTTTTCTGCTAAGGTTACAAAAGTTTCCATGGAACATGTAAAATAAATAAATTTCCAATACAATAAATTTTCGTTTTGTTTAATTACATTTTAATAAGTTTGTTACTCAACAATTTACATACTGTACTTAAATTAAAAAAAAAAAAAAATAAATAACAAGCATTTGTTTACTGTTTGAAAACATAAATAACTAGTGAATAATACATTTTTATTGTTTCTTGAAACCTTTGTTCTTTAGCCTCTGCTATACCACCTCCAAGAACAGCTCTAAAAAACTAAGTGGTTTTAAATAATTTTGAATAAGTCATAGATTTGGTTTGAAAACGTTGGTGTGTTCCCCAGGTACTTCGTCATAGGCGTTCTGTCATATGGACAGTCCATCTGTGCTTCCTCCACAACACCGACCACCGTGTACACCAACGTTACAACCTACATGACGTGGATACTGTATAACATGAAGTCTTGACATGGTGAACAAAACGATGGTGTGTTCCCCAGGTACTTCGTCATAGGCGTTCTGTCATATGAACAGTCCATCTGTGCTTCCTCCACAACACCGACCACCATGTACACCAACGTTACATCCTACATGACGTGGATACTGTATAACATGAAGTCTTGACATGGTGAACAAAACTATGGTGTGTTTCACAGGTACTTCGTCATAAGCGTTCTGTCATATGGACAGTCCATCTGTGCTTCCTCCGCAACACCGACCACCATGTACACCAACGTTACATCCTACATGACGAGGATACTGTATAACATGAAGTCTTGACATGGTGAACAAAACGATGGTGTGTTTCACAGGTACTTCGTCATAAGCGTTCTGTCATATGGACAGTCCATCTGTGCTTCCTCCGCAACACCGACCACCATGTACACCAACGTTACATCCTACATGACGTGGATACTGTATAACATGAAGTCTTGACATGGTGAACAAAACGATGGTGTGTTTCACAGGTACTTCGTCATAAGCGTTCTGTCGTATGGACAGTCCATCTGTGCTTCCTCCGCAACACCGACCACCATGTACACCAACGTTACATCCTACATGACGTGGATACTGTATAACATGAAGTCTTGACATGGTGAACAAAACGATGGTGTGTTTCACAGGTACTTCGTCATAAGCGTTCTGTCATATGGACAGTCCATCTGTGCTTCCTCCGCAACACCGACCACCATGTACACCAACGTTACATCCTACATGACGTGGATACTGTATAACATGAAGTCTTGACATGGTGAACAAAACGATGGTGTGTTTCACAGGAACTTCGTCATAAGCGTTCTGTCATATGGACAGTCCATCTGTGCTTCCTCCTCAACACTGACCACCGTGTACACCGACGTTACAACCTACATGAGGTGGATATGGGATAACATAACGCTCTGACACCCAAGAAAATATAGAAAATGTATACGATATTATAGTTGTTATTACATTATATTGTCAACATATAAAAAGAAAGCATTGATAATTATCAATATTGAAACAACAAATAACTACTAATACTGTGATGAATCTTCAGAGTTGAATAGTGAAATATCTTTACCATTCAGATATTCTGATGACAACCATTCTGAAGCTACTTGTCGGGTACGAGTAGGCTAAATATAAACTCTACAGTGCCGGCGACACAGACACAGGTGTGGGCTTCGACCCTCCAATTAACACCACGCTGAGCGCGTGGGTTGTTGCTGCAATTACTGTTGGCTCAAACACAATTTGCTAGGTACTAAAGTTAATTAATGTTTATACGTACCAAAATGGAACAATAAACAAATACAAAAGTAGAAAAGTATAATTTGAAATCACATATTTGATCTTAATAACATTGTAAATCGTATATAAACATGAAGACAATATTTGACCGAGGTCAATGATATCGGTAGACATATGAATATTTCCCTTCATATAATTGGAGAACGATATTATGATTTTGATGAAATGTTCATTTTACAGTAGAGTGTATTTTCGTACTCAGCGAATTCATTTGGAATTTGACAGATTACATTGCTCTCATAACAATACTAAGGGTACTTCTGTATTGTCTGGGTAGCTGAAGGGTTATAGTGCTCGCCTCTGAATCAAAAGGTTGCCGGTTTAATCCTGAAAAAATGTAGTAGTTTTTTAATGGTTTGAAGCTGGAACTAGCTGCCATAGGTTGTAACACTTTGTACTGTATAGACAATAACCTATAGGTATAAATAAGCTATAATTAATCTTGTTTAGAAAATATTTATAGATAAACACTTAGTACAGCAGCTAGAGAAAATATCAGATGAAAATAAAAACATTTTAACTTAATTATAACCCTTTTTCAATTTAAATATACAGAGTTGCTTAAAACTGCGTGTCATTTACGTTTTACTAACAATGATTCTAACGAAAAATGACTGATATTTTGGGGGTTAACATTGAACCAGATTTTTACTTTAGCTTGGGAGAAAACATGTTATCTGACTTATCAAACTTTAAACCAAATATATATAATAGAGTATAAATACAATAGTATTTATTTCCATGAAAAACTATAGCGATTTGTTTTTGTTTTTATTTCAGTGATTATACAGATAACTGAATTTAATATGTTAAATAAAACAAGAGCTGTGACTTCAGCTGAAAATGAACAATCAGGCCTAATTGGTCAATAAGGGTTGTGGTAAAACACTGTTGTCATTAGACAAACCCTCGCCACGCAGGGCTGGTCGATCTGTTGTCGTCAGCTGTGTCTGTCAACAATGGTACAACTGTCTCCTGGACGCAATTTCGTAATGGATTTTATCAACTACGTTGCAAAGATATTACAACTGACATCATAATGACATTAACTGACATTATTAAACCAAATTCAAGAATGAATCGTAATAAGGTCAAAGTCTAGCTTTATATAACTTAGCATGTTAGTATAATTTTAATTAATGAACCAGAGTACCCTTTCATTAAAATCATTTTATTTCACTGACACGTGTTTCGGACTTTTAAGCCATGGCCACAGTGTTAAGAAATCATAACCTTACAAGGTATTATGTAAGTAATAAGCTGTAACTTTGTATGTTATATTAAGTACTCTTAATATAACATATTAAGTTGTCTTTATTTGTTAAACAGGCCTACTATCTGAATATTAGAATAAATAATTTGAAACACTGATACATTTGTTTAAGTTTGGAAAGACTTTATAATTTTCTTATCTTTATGTTTCGTCAACATACTGATGTATTGTTATAATTATTTAAAGTGAAGGAACCTCTAAACAGGATATGCCTTATGAGGCCCTATTCATTTTCTCAAATAATGTTTCTTTTCTTAAGTAAGACTTTTATGTTTTTTTATATTGTATATGTTGCACTCAATTGCCAAATTCGGACATTGCCCGAAATTTTTACCGAGTCATTGAAATGGATAATGCACAGCTTCTTAGAGGAATTTGTAGTTTTGGATTGGTGCCCAACATAACCTATACATTGTCAACATGTTTATTACTTTCTTTTTACAGTGATTATTTATTAAGTTTATGTTGGTTAAACTCGCTTCGTTCGTGTTTTAACTTAAATCTAACATTATAATCTTACATAATTTAAATATGTGGTTAAAATGTTTTCATAATACAATCGTTGCGTTAATTAATTAATAAAATTATATGTTACTAGTGTTACAAATAAACATAAATAATGTTTCGTGACTTAATTTCATAATAATGAATCACAATACATGTTGGTACTACAAGCAGTCCGGGGTCGCTACGAGGTTCTCCTCTTATCTCTCGTCCCTGTAATGCTCATTTCTTGTACTTGTACATGTCTTTGGAAATGGCCGTATTTGTTGCACATGTCATTAGCAGCGCTGTTTTGATGTAACCTACTTGTTTGTAGTGCTCATTAAAGTTAATTTATCATAATAAAACCCATACAGAAGTTCGTTGCAATTTAAATTAAACCTTGTTATTTGTAATTCCTTTCTGAAAACTAATATTCATATATACAATATATTGTATTGAAATTGAAAGAAAATATGCTAGACGTCTTAGGCTAAGATATGAGCTTCTTTTTGGACGGTGTGAGGAGCAATAGGCAACAGTGCGGTTATTCAGGAAATATCCTCAGTAAGTGGTTTATATTATGCACAAATAGCTTAGGAAAATAAATTGTTCAAAACATGTGTATTACTGTGTACAATACTTTATTAATTGTTGCTATATATTATACTTTTTGCTATATGATTCTTCTAAATTTATTTTATTTTTTAAAAATAGTGAGAATGGCAATGATAGACCATTTAGGAGCCCATACATTTACATAGTTGTAACGTTCCATTGACATAAATCTATCTGTAATTACTCAAGAAATAATTTCGAAAAACTGTCATCACTAAGGTACTCGGAATATTATGGGACAAGACCCAAAGGCCGATGTAATATTTAGAAAGCTCTCAAATCCATCCGGAAACACTTTACTGATAGGCTTTACATTTATTCTTGAACCTCCATATTTTTACAACTTTAGCACTTGAAAAGATGTACGGTGTATAAAACTAAAAACGTTAAAAAAAATCAAGTAGTCAGAATAAAGTTCACAATTCGTTAAAGTTTTATTTTGTAAAGGTAAAAATTGGAAAATTCATATTTTTAGCATCAATATTTGTTTGATGAGATAGTTTGAAATGTGGAGAAAGAGTCTAGTTTAAACAAGTTAACTTCCTTAACAAATAACAACTTAGTTTATATAAGTATACCAATAAACTTTTCAGTTAATAGTCCAAAACTCTGTATAGTTTAAAATATGGACAACTTGTAATGAATATATACTAGTAGTTTTATATAAATACTAGGCATATTGTTACATTAAGGCTTTCACTAAACAACACTGAAAAATACCAGCTCCAAGGATTTGTTTAATTAATTGCAAAATGTTGTTACATTTTTGTAAAACTTACGGATTTCTAGAACTTCTAATTTTGAAACTACTTCGTAAACAAAATAATCTAAAAAAAAGAGGTCTAAGGAACAAGCTTATTATAAATAATTTGCAATAGATAATATTGATTATGAAGGGATACTACATTTATTATTACACACATTTATCAAACCCATCCTTTTTTACTTTTCAATTTTAAAATTATTATAACAGGCTTTCCTTCGATGTCAATGTAAAACGCACTGAATCGATGAACTAGGGAATCTTGTGAACCTATATATTCACCTAGTTTTCTTATTTCAATAATGTATGTCCTTTTTTATCATCAACGATTATTTTGCTTCTTTGTCTTTTTCATTAATTAAACTTACAATAATAAATTGTGTTTGGTGGCTACTAAATGTTTCGTAACTTTAAGTGTTTAATTTTCAACGATTGAAATTAGAAGGATGAACTTGTTTTGTTTGGTTAAACACTAGTTAAACAATTCATTAATTTCAAAGAGTATGATAGAAATATAAATGCAGTATGTATCTGTCAGCCATGTTGGAGTTTGGATATCGCTTCGTCCGAGTGAATACTTCATGCGCTGACACTCTGGGGGACGTTGCGTTCTGTAAGCCATTTCGGCACTAACCGCTCCACCGGGGCTCCTAATCCCTCCTCCTCTCCTATACCGTTTACCCACCAATAATACGGATGATAAGAAACTTTTATATTTCCAATGCCGTTATAGACGTTTATAAAGGTGAATGATACAGCATTTTAGTACGTCATAGCTTTTTAACTTTAGTTTTAGTGTAGGTCATTTCTTTAAATTAAATATGAGACTTAACTTGGGAACAACTACTATGTGATGAAAATAAATATACTCCTTAAAAACAAAAACTAATCAACCTCTCATTCGGTCCCACATTTTTTATTGTTGTTTATTTCAGAATAACGAACTGTGAACCTTTCAAAGGAGTTATTGACGATAGATTGTTGTTCACTGAGCCGACAATCTCGTTATAAACAGGCCACGGATCACGTAGCTTGCTCGGCTTGGAATAAATAATGTGGAGTTTGTCATAACCTTTTAAACTTTATGATGATACAAAGATTTTAAATTGGAACTCTTTAAAGTGAGTTCTTATTACTAATGATATTACAGGGTCTAAAATAACCAAACATGAGTTGTGACTCATGTGTGAGTATGTTAAATACATGTTTTATCAAGTAAAATCTTTTTTTCTCAAAATAGATCTATAAACTTAATAACTAATCTAATAATCTAGTTTGATAATAATAATCTAATAATCTAGTCTAACTAATAATCGATAACGCTTAATCTAAATAAGTTAATCTATCTATTGAACATGGCATACAAGAGTTGCACAATACAAGGGTTATTCAAATCAATGAAATATATAAAGAAAATCCATTAAACTGTATGGTTACGGAATAAAAAAGACAATAAGATAAAACTACCCCTTTTAATTGAATTTTAAATAATTTCGTCACATTAAAATAAGAATTCCTTCAAAACAAACTAGGCCTAACCAGTTTACAAAGAAAATATGACTATTTTTATTTGATTTTATTGAAGTAGACTGATTTGTTAACATGTTTAAGGCTTTTTTATTATTGATTGATTTTAATGTACAACCTCCGTGATGTAATTATGAGGAATAAATTTCTTTAAGTTTAAATTGTTGACTACTTAAAATTGTGATGTAAAATACTCTTATCTAAACTTTATAAAACTTTGTAATACTTTATAACACCTTCGAAAATAAATATTTATGCAACACAGTTTATCAAGCTTAAGAATTACTTTTGTAATGATTTTACAATTTACACTAATCAAATAAGTAGGGTTAACTTGTATTAAGGAGCTATTGGTTTTAAATTACACATTTTCGTCTCTATTTCGAGTCTGGACACTATGAGTCCTGTTCAAGATCCTAAAGCACATAAAAATTGCATGTTTGATTTGATGAAGGTACAATCAATATCTTGATTTATTTCATTATTCATCCACTAACTTAGTAAGGTAACGAAGTAAAATCCATGCTTTTCCTCATTAAAGCGATACATTTTGAAACAAAAATACCGAAGTGATAACACACAACCATTCATCTTGCAGTCTTCGGTGCTTTTCATTGTCGCCGACTATTGGCTCCTGATATATCACTTTTTACCACTTTTAAGCGTTTAGGCTGTTGATTTATATTTCAGTCAACGCCCATTAATAATTTTTAGTCTGAAAGTTTTTGTTTGATAAATGTTCTTATGCTTTATTTTACACTGTGCGATAAAATACTACTTAAATTACAATAAAAGCGTAGTTAACTATTGATATATTTTTCTTATCATCAAACTAACGGAGTAACTAATGATGAAGATACATCAGTGAGTGTTTTACGAGTAATACTCGTAAATGTGAAGTAAATAATACACTATAAAATATATTGACATTAGATCATATACTTTGGGTTCCGATATTTACTTTGCATAAATAGTATTATATACATTTTCATACTAAGTATAAAGTTATACTTCTTCCAGTTCCAATTATATTTCCTACATGTCTTGTAATTAGCTCGTAAAAGATCGGATATTTTAGGGTATAATATACATAAATTGAGACATATTAATTTAAAACATATAAATTGATAATTTAAATTTTTAATTTTCCTGTATCACATTTATTAAACATATTATCATATTTTGCTTGTACTTTCTTATTTGTAATGTAAAGAAAACTAAGAAGAATCCCACGACGTTTCAGAAAATTAGAAAAATAAACACATATTTAATAATTAATCATTTTAACATATATATTTTAATTTGAAAAATATACACTAAACAATCATTATAATATAGAAGAGTTGTGACCAGTATAACGCATTAAATATCAAAGCAGCATTCGTGCGACTGGTTTAGTTCGTAGTAATATAATGCGATAAGAGATCCTACTGATAGCGATACAAATGAACAAACAAAAATTCGTTTAGTCATAAATTTACTGTATCGTTTATCCAACGATCGTAGGCAACGTCCCGATCAGTAAGCGGTGGGTTGGTTGGCAGCACTGTTTTGGAATGAATGACGCCATTTCTGTTGCCAGAGGATTTGCTTGCTTTTATTTCTCGAGGTAGATTATTTATTGATCAGATTAACTCAATAAAATTACTCCACTCAGGAAAATGTTATGTTATATAATTTTGTGATCTTTACCAATAACGATATTTCAAGTACGGTAACATCATAAAGAGATTTATGTTACAAAACCAAATTCACACCCGTTGCTTAGTTAGTTCTTTGTCGTACATGTTTCACAGTAAATACAGGTTTTAGACCAATGAGAGCTTGGCATTTGGTGAAAGGAGTGTTTTAAAAGAAATTATACAATTCCCGCAGCATTACGAATCATGTTTTTTTTTTTTTCTTTGTTTGCCTGTCTAACATTAAAAGAATCTGTTCATTTAAGCAGGAACAACGATTAGGTGAAGCGACAACCGTGTGGCTACGTTTTTTATGTGTTGTCGACTATAACCCAAATTTAGAAATGTTTATTATGGTTATTTGCCAAATTTAAGTCGGTTGAAGTCAATAAAACATAGTAAATGCAACAATTGTATGGAGTCTTTTACCCATTCTTGAGATATTTAAAACATTCGCTTCGCTTTTTAATATAACTAACATCTCACTCATGGCTCATAGGCCTTCATAATGTAATAGTTGCATAAACTACTATTATTATGTATAAACCTTTCGAACTGTGCCTGCGTGACCGCAGTAATCTTAAGTAAGATATTTAACTTGTTATAAGTTCAGTTGGTTTTCTATAAAAATGATATAATATAAAACGTTATTGGGAATCATGCTTAAAAACATTTAGGCTAAAATAATATATTTACATTTATACTGTTATTGTTTACAAGACGGGATATATATAGGAAATATCTTAAAATGGAGATCGATTTCGACCAGTCACACTGGTCATCATCATGAGGCCAAATCCAAGACTCGGATTGGGCCTGATGATGATGACTGGTGTGACTAATCGAAATCTATCACCATTATAACATCTTTCATGCAATTATGGTGTAAGTGTAAATATATCGATTAGTGTTGGAAGACGTTTTATTAGTTCAACCTGAATAACTGTACCAACCTGTACAATACTAATCAAGAAGTTAATGTTCTTAATAGTAGTGTAGAATAAAAATAGTTTAGAGCATATCTCTTGAAAGGTTTCAAATTATTTGGTTTTACTGAAGACTATGGTGAATGATAGAAGAGAGAAGAACTTTGTTGTTCTTCATAAGAATCAAAAGTGATAAACACTCGTTTTTAACCAGTTTTGTTCATTAACAGAGTAAGTGTTAAACATGTAAAAATATAAAGGTAAAATTTTGATATGCAATTATTTTATAAAGTTATGTGTATTTTTTATAAATAAGAATTATGTATTTTATTTTTTTAGTTTACAAATTGTAAGGTAAAAATTACTTTTCCGCTGAACCAATAGACTAAATGCTATTGTTAAGGAGTCCGGGATTAACCCTGGGTCTTTGTCGGAGAACAACTCCGCTCCTAGGACAAAGCCAATGTGGCCGTCGTATTGTGAAACTAACGCTTTGATCTTATCTCATTTGATCAATTTCTACATGATCATGAGAACTTGTTATCTTTTGTCCAGACAACATCAAAGACAGGGGTGAGTAAAATAAACAGTACTGTTGGAATAAATCTTTTCACTCAATCTTTTGGGATTTACTTGCTGCAATTTCTACAAATAAATCTTATTAATTTATTTTTACTGATTTAGTTAATTTAAGTACTGTGTTTACTTAGCCATGCTCGTTGGTTAAATTATTTTTTGTTAAATTTGAAAACAGGCTATAAAGTTTACCCCAATAAGTAATTATATACTTTACGAACAATCATTAATATTTACCTTTTTACAGCTAACAGCAGTTTAAACCTGTTAAAAATGAATGCTTGAAAGTAGCGTTCTTTTATTTTTGTTCATCTTTAGTTTTTAAGTTTATTAAAAGAATGGCAACCAATGTTAAAAATTACATACGTCAAACTCTTTATTAGACTAAAAACATTTTTCTGGGATTGAGACTCTTTATAAAATTAATGTTTGGCTAAACACTGTTAAATCCAAATTTTAAATAAAAACTATCAAATAGACTTTGAGATTGAAATAAAAATACATCACTACTTCCTACCATTTTCGTTTATTATTTACTTAAGTGTATATGTTGATTACATAGGGTGATTCAGGGGGGCCAACTCTATATGTATATTTATTTTCAATGCCCTTCAGAACAATAACTACCCACAGTATATTTCAACATAAAAACTACCGACATATCACTGCTAAAAGGCATGAAAGTGTTAATTTTTCAAAGTTGATTTAATTACAAATTTAAATTTATTTATGTTAAAAATATATACTATACGATAAAATAGTCCCAAGTGAGTGTTTTACCTCAAAAAGCTTAATTATACAATATAGTAATGTTTAGGTTTAGTTTTCAAACCGTAAAGTCATACATAAACTTTACATGAGGATAATGAATATGAACTGCAGTTGAAGTTTACAAATTGCAAAGTAAATATTTACAACTTAGAAAATCACGGTGTTTATATTGATTATAAAATTATTGGGTGTATTTTCAATCACTGATTAATAATAACAAAATCACGACGTTTCGGCATTAAATTCCCGAACCTGATCCCGTCTTCGGTACAAGGCAGATTCCAGAAAAGGCAGTCACAAAAATTAGATAAAACACGAATAAATACACAAAGCTTAAACAGAAATCTGTGAAATCACTCTAAAACAAAACACAAAAAAGGAAAATGAAAAAATACACTGCATAATCAGGAGACAGCACACGGGAGCCAACCACACACTAACAGTGCCGGGTACGTAATGGACACGTGTGGTTCCTATGGGCTGTCTCCTAATTGGTGCAGTGCATTTTTTCATTTTTGTTTTTTGTTTTTTCCTAATTTCACAGATTTCTGTTTAGGTTTTGTGCATTTATTGGTGTTTTATTTAATTTTTGTGACTGCCTTTTCGGTTTTGAGGTTTGGCTACGTACTTTTCCAGGTTAGCCTGGTGTGTTTTCACAAACTTTGTTCTTCCACCTTAGGACGGGATCAGATTCCAGATCCCGAAACGTAGTGAATTTGTTTTTATAATCAGTGATTGAAAATGTCAGCAACAATACTAAACAAAACAAAAACTCACCATCACCAACAATGGACTTTTGACAAGGGTGTTTATACTTATAAACCTAAAACTTTTTATTTGTCTTACATCTTCACCATTGTTCAATACGGTTAAAGTGTAATGGAAAATATTTTTATTTTGAGAGCTTTTTAAAACTATTGAGCACATTAACCACTAAGTATTTTTTGTAGTTTCATCAATATCATATGCTTTTAGTAAGATTAATGTTCCATATAAATTATAAAACATTTAACATAATGAAACACTGGTTCAAAACAAAACCTATATTATTACATTTGGTAACAGCATCTAAAATAGTTTTTGCTCTTATTTCCACTCAAACAACACTTCTAAGTCGGACATTATCTAGCTTCTGTAAATAAAAATGTTGTTAAAAGTTGTAAATCTGGTTTTGTTTAGATTAACGTTTTTAAGTAAAAACAATAGTCAGTTGGTAGATGATCGTAACACGCATTACCATGCAAATGAGAAACACTTGCAGCATTGGAGTCAAGCATCTTGAGAGAACAAAGCGATTTGCATAATTAACGGAGACAAGAAACGTTAAGTGACCTAAGTGGCGCTTGATTAATGTAATCGTCGTTAAAATCATATTATGGACGTGAAATTGGGTGCAAAACATTTGGTCAAGAGGCAGAATGCATGTTTGTAAAACCTAACTACATAAATAATTTTTTTATTAAAAGCTTAAAACATGACAAACTTTTCAATCTTTTGAATAAAGGAGATGAATATTTACTGTATACGTTATTACACTTTATCAAATTGTAACATGTTTTTGTGGAAAATGTTATTATAAATATTTTTATTCAACCATACCAAAAATATCTGCCAGTTTTTCAACATCAGCTGTGAGTTGGGAAAATAAAAGTTTTTTCCGTTCAAGATTGGAAAATTCAGCTGAATATTTTGCACACATTACCAATACTCTGATACATATTTTGAGATGCTGACGCAATCTGGTAAGTTATTATAAGAATTTATTTGTCATAACTCAGGTCTTTTGAGAAATAGGTTAACCATGAAACATGTTTAATAGCATTATAAATTAGTCACAACCACGTCACATTGTTGTTGCTGTTATTGGTGGATAAAGAGACCCCGGTCAAACCATTATGCCTCCTACGGGTATTTTGCACAATCCCCCGGAAGGACACGATGTTGAAGGAAAAGGAAAGGTGTGAGACGGGACAGCAGACGGCCATTTGACCATTCGGAGGGCCAACTCCCATTCTCCTTTGACAACTTTCTGGCACAAAGAGGAGGTCCACTCTGCCCTCTAAATGGCCAACCAGCTATTTGACAATTCATGTTCCTTAGCCATGGGTTACCATGTCAACAGAATTAACCCCCGCTATCTAGAACATGAATTGATCATGAATAAAGGGAAATTATCATATTGAAAAGCCAAAGTTTTAACCTCATTATTACAACTTAATTTGCTCTACCCAATATAAACTTTGCATCTAGCATAAACCATTTTTATAGTCATCCTGAAAAACCGACAAATTATATTATATAATAATTAAAAAATTATATTGTTATTTTATTATTTAATGATAATAATTATTTAGACAATGTGTCATTTATAATTCAGGAGGGAAGCGAACCAGCTGAAACATCCACTTCGATTCTAGTGATTAGGCTACATATCCTATACTATAATACGAGGAATGTCTGAAGGGATGTGTGTTCCATGATCTCGAAATCTAGCTGTCAGATTTTGCTTAAACTTTGCAATTAAAAGTGTATTGGCCCAAAAATAAGTTTAGAAAAGGCCTCCATCCCAGGAAAAATCGAATTTTGTCAGAATTTAAGTTTAAAAATCGTAATTTTTAACATTGGTCTTATGGGTTGCTATTTTGGTAACGAAATAACAACGAAAGGTATACAAAAATAAAGGAACATTAATATTAAGCAGACTTTTTTGAAACAGCTGTTAACTGTGAACAGGTATAGTTGGTTGTTGGGGGAAATTTAATAGCTCTAATGACACTATATCAAAACTGAATTAAAACTAACGAGCAAGGCTCGGTTAACCTGGTACTACAGTACTTAAACTAAACCTTAAAAAAATACATAAATAAAAACTATCGTAATTGTAAATATATACATAGGCTTAAATACTTAAAACAATTCTTTCCAGCAAAATATAGAGGAAAAGTCAATACGAAACTTACAGTAAGATGTATAAAGAGATCTCAGCTAATATTTGTACCTTTAAAAGTATACTTATTCTACTTATTCTAGACGTATAAGTACCTAGTAACATTTAAAACTTTTAACCATTGAAACGTTTGATACTTAAACGATCATACGTTTTAGAACTGTTTTTATTCATGAGATGTCTGTAAAGAAATTTAAAATATATACTATTGTCAAAATATAGCACCACAAATTAGTAAAGAGGATTTTAATCAAATAAATTTTAACTATTTTAATAGCGACAAGATAAAATTGTTATTTACTAACATTTACACTGTAGGTAAAAAGTACATCAATGTATTTGAACATGTAGAAAAAGTAACCCAATAAGAAAAAGCATTATTTGATTGTGTAAATAAATTATCTTTAACTGTACAAATAGTCAGTTTTATAGATTGAATTCAGAAATAGCTATTTGTGTATTAAGAGCGCAAAGTCCGTCATTGCCGCTCGAGAATTGTAGTTGGCCCCACGAAGCGTCAGCTGAGTGGGGCAAAAATTCTGTGAGCGGCAATGACAATTTTTTGTGCTCGTAATACACACAAAATTTTTTCTAATACCATAATTGCAACATACTAAATGTTTTATTGTTTGCAAAATTTCATTTAGGTTATGCTTGATTTTATTCCGCTGAACTCACTATTAACTATCAAATATAACCTCAAACTATAAAAAGCAATGACTAAACAACAATGACCAAAAGCTGTGGCAAGATTTGTGACAGCAGCTGGTCTTAAATTGCTATTTGATTTAGCGGGCTGGAATGAACATTGTCGCTATATTGCGGGAATGAAACGGATAACCGGAAATGAACTGTTTTGCCACGTGTGTTTTGAACTGGGTCACGGATGTGGCAATGTGATTATTTCCATTTAGTGGTAGGGAAAATACTAAGCCTCAACCGTATACATGTTGTGTATATTCAGAGAATCAGTATCTCAAAGCATAATTTGTAGATGCATATATTACCGGACAAACCCGGTTTTAGGCCAAACTAGTTTAGCCTAGGATGAACTAGTTTTTCCTGATCGCCGTAGGAGAAACTAGTTTGGCCTTCTTTTTTTTAGGCGAAACTAGTTTGGCCTAATAGCGATAGGATAAACTAGTTAAGCCTGGATGAATTGTAAGGCTAAACTAGTTTAGCCTAGATGTTAGGCCAAACGTCTAGGCTGTTTAAACTGTTGGCACCTAAACTGTTAGGCCAAACTAGTTTGGCCGCCTAGTGTACGGATGAACTAGTTTTGCCTTGTTCAAGGTCAGGCCAAACTCTTGTCTAGTGCGCCACTGCTAAGGAATAAATTTTGCGTTTTTATTGATGTCACTGATGAGGGGATCTATGAAATTGGAACGAAATATGAATTTCTTTAAAAAAAATAATCCAGTGCAAAATATAGTTTTACGGATATTACGTTTTAAAAAAATTGCACTTTACTTTTTGGAGAAAAATGTAGAGTTTTTTTCTTTATTTAAGAAAAATTGCCCTTTTAAAAGGAATATTTTCTCCAAAATAGTACAGATGATTAGTCGAAGTGTAGTGAAATTACGTCTTAAAAACATTTTTAACCTATGTTTTCTCTCACAATTTTACGAAAAAGTAGATCATATTTATTTGAAATCAATGACTTTGTCATTAAAACAAGCATGAAAATATATTGAATAACGGTGTTGTTTTTCAAAAATACAGTTTGCTGAATGTTTTCAGAACCCAGTTTGACGTGAGCGCCCAAATATTCATTACTGAAAATTACGTAATATGAAGAGTGAGATTTCTTTAAGAACTTCAGCAACAAATCATTTCCTGATGGGTACCGGTCAAAAATTTGTAAAATGTTCGTGTTTCAAAGCCTGCCAAACAAAAAGAAAAATGTACAACCTGTACAAAAACGAAAAAAGGAAGCCTGCTAAAAAGCCTTTGCAAAATTAAAAATGTACTGGGCAATTCTAAAATCATTCCAGTTCGTCATGTAACAAAAAGTAAAGTACTTTTAGTTTTGTTCCTCAGAATAACGAGACCTTAATTGTTCATTGCCCTTAAACTTTTAATATAATACTTTAGTAATAAATTTAAAACACTAGTTTCGCCTGAACTAAAGCAGGCCAAACTATTTTATCCAAACGCAACCCGGCCAAACGAGTTTAGCCTGTGATCAATAAGGAAAAACTAGTTTATCCTATGGCGGTCAGGAAAAACCAGTTCAGCCTAGTCCAAACTAGTTTGTCCTGAAATCGGGTTTGGCCGGTAACATATAGACATTACTAATTACTGTATGCAATTTTAGCATACAGTAGACATATTTTATAATATTAATATACTTTATTTTATATGCCCTGAAGTAACTTATAGTCACTTCAAATATTGGACTAATTTTACTGACCAGACTTTTATTGGCATTTCTTGGTATACTTAAAATTCATAAGGTTACAACGCAAGTCTAGTGCAGCTCCCTTGTTTTGACTCTACAAGGCGGGACGGATCAGTATGCGCATATTTGACGGTAGATGGTTCGCAGATGTTGCAGTGTTTCCATGTCTCCACTGAATGTATGAGCACAACACACCGACCGGGGCTGTATTCATTCTTCACCATTATTTTAAACAACAGTAATTAACTTTCAAATCTCTAAAATTTTACTACAAATATTGTTTTGAAACGTATTTTACACTGAAGACCTGGCAGGATCAAAAGATGTCTTTCAAAACATCATATACTGGGACCGCTTAGCTTTCGTTCAGAATTTCATGGCCGAATTACTTTGATGAATATTTGTGGGGTAAATATAAGTGCATCATCCATACTTTCTTAAGGCAAAGTAATGTTCATTAAAACAATTAGTGCAACACATGAAGTACTTTTCTTCGAAATTATTGAACATAGATGTAATAAATAAGACTTTTAATGTTTTCATCGAACAGTCCCACGCAATAAGGTAACACAAAGTTGTATTCTTGATTTTCCCCCGACATTTTATATGTTGTCCGTGTAATATAAATAACTTTCCTGAATAAATTTATTCCTTCAAGGTTATAGCTTCCTGAAGGTTATTTATTCCTTCAAGAATAAATAACCTTTAACAATATCAACCTTAAATAGAATCCATTACCTTCAAACCACGCTGTTACATTTACTTCAACTAAATTAAGAATACATTTATTACAATTACATTAAAATCAGTTTATAACGTTAAAAGGACTTGCTTTGGATATTTGAACAAATACCGTATATTCTTTGTTCATTAATTAAAAATAAATCCATACGAGATTGAACCATTTATATTATTTAACTGTTAAGGTTTTAATTTTGTTTATCGCAGTTTATCTAACCTGCCAGACGAATTTAATTCATTCTACACTATTTTAACAAAACTAATGAATATTTAGCACTAAATAACTAAACATAACTTTTCGGCACAATCAGCATCACACCTTTTCGTGCGATTCAGAACAAAGTACCCAAGAGTAAAAATACGCCCAATTCACTGAGCGTAATAAAGGGGAAAACGAACCCTGGATTTTATGTCTAGTACGTGACTGAATTGCAAAGGTTTAAGAAAAAAACGTGTGAGTGTGTATATTATAAGTTTTGCTTTTGGGATTTCAAATACTCACTTTATAACGTGTTACATACAATATGCTAAGCAACCACGTTGGATTTGGCTTAGTAATGTATCTCTTTATTATTTTACTTGTAATATCATTGGTGTTTGTAGCAAATAAAAATACTTAAAACAACATGGGCTTAAGAAAAAAGTTGAAAAAGAATCTTAAGTAACTGTGAAATAACACTGAGACGAAAGCTTGAACAAAGTGTTCGCAACGGGTCTGGATGATCTTGGGCTCAACTGTCAGTCAAGCCGGGGCTTACATCAGCCGGGTGATGGTCTTTTATCACCAAAGTGCAAATTTTACCTTTTTAATTTTGGTGTCTTAGTTTACTTACCACATTTAAGAGACAATAAAGAAAGGATTTGACGTTCTGTTTAAAACTTATGTCGTAGCTTATACATGCTGTAAAGGCCAATCAATTAAACTTAGTGATTGAGCATGATATTTATATACATTTTAAATTGTTTTTATTAATTCAGATTAAGGTGTAAAATTAACGTAGAAAGGTGGTTGTATATGTACATCTGCTATCTTTCTCACAAGGGCTACACTTTCTAATGTGTACACTTTCTCAGACAAGGGCTTATAATAAATTTTTAGAATGTAAAATGTTATAAAGTATGTTTAAAAATGTAGTTAATAGAATTAAAAAAATATGTTTTTTTGCAATTTTTTGTGTAAAATTCATTATAAAATGACTTATACGAAACGAATTTCATCTAAAATCGGAAGATTGGTGAGGTCACTCTCTACTTACCATAGAAGATTCAAATATGCCATCACACTAGCAGACTTCATTCCAAAATATTGTATTTTTCAAAATCAGAAATTTCTAAAACAAATATTTCCTCCTAACACAAAAAATCCAAATAGCTTTTAATAATGGCTTGTTATTTTTCCCGATGGTTGGATAAGGATTAAGTAAGACGATAGAATTACGTCATGGCTCTTCAGATACGGCCTCTCCTTTGTAACTTATCGGTCTGCCCTTGTTATACGCTGCTCCTTATAATGGCGAGCTTCATTAGCCACCGCCTTAAGAGCCTTAGACCTTCAGGAAAGACTCTTAAAATTAATTTTTTTATTGTTGTCAGATAAATGAGTTACAGAAAGGTTTTGGCATGAAATCACGAGGGATACTTTTCTCTTTTAAGTATTCTGATATCTTTAGAAATTCGAAAAAGTACAAAATGTTATAATTTTACTAGCAATTTCAAAGTGAATAGAATAGACTACATTTTAATTTATTAATTATTTTTTTGTGGACTTAAGTTAGTTTTTATTAGAGTTTGTAATCTTTACACTTCCGCATTGACGTAAAGATGAAAGGAACTCTATTGTTTGGCAAATGTGCTTAACAGTTATTTTTAATGTTTTAATTGGTATTTTAATGACTGAAATCCTAAGTAACGTTGTTTTTCCTGGGTAATAATATTAATTATTCCAAAATATACATAAAAACTGTGGAAATCAGAGGGTAAATTCTATCAAAATCTTTTATCAAGAATAATAGAATTTGAATATCTTAATCTAAACTTTGAATATATTTTTCTTAACTTTAAAATTATAGCGCTTCCCAATTTTAGTGCTGGATACTTTATTTTTGATTATATAAACCTAAATAATGTAATAAGTTAATTAGTTAGTTAATCAAACAGACAGATAGACGGAAACGGCTAGAGAAAGGACAATTATTATTATGTATTTTTGCAGGTCTTTACCCCCTGAACAACCTGGTAAAGCTGGACAGCCTACATATTGTATGTACCATATATACAAATCTGCATATCAAAAGGAAAAGAGGAAAATTTTAATACTATGCATGATCAAAGAAGTTTCATCAAACAATAATACCCATAGATAAACGTAAATTTTACTACACTATAAAGTTATATTTGATACATAAAAAGTCGTACAGACTGTGTGATTTTATGGAACAAATTTCCGCGCAATTTAGCGATAACAGACACATTGCCGCTTTCTTCCGTGGTTATTGGCAGTTACTTTCACACTGAATTACGTCTCATTTCCCCTGCAACTGTTATTGTTCCCATTGTTTGGTTTTGTTTTATTATTTTTACACGTGTATCTAAGCATATCCATATAGCATAGGAGAAAACATTTATGAAAAGAGGACACACATGTAAAAATACAAAATGCAATTGCAAATTTTATTCAAATTTAAAATGAAATGTTTTTTTTATTATATAGCATTTTTCAAATAAGAATCAGATTGATTTACGTTGTATAGAATTTAGATTTAGATTAAGTTGTTAATATTATTAGAAGCAGTATTTGAACGTTAGTGTCATAAAGGTTTTTAGGTCACGATTGAAATGCAAGTTAGAACATGAGCGAAGCGAGTGTTATAAATATCTCATAAGTTATTTAAAAAGCAGAATCAATAGTTTTGTACACTACTTTATCTACGACCAACTTAAATCACTGTACTAAATATGTCCAGTATTCATAATATTATAGGCTAAAGCAGTCTAAAACGTAACCACAGCCGATGACGCTTGCACTAATCGCTGTTCTCCCTCACATGATCACACTCTTTTGAGGTTAGGCAAACAAAGGAACCAAAATGTTAATTGTAATAGGAAAAGTCAGTTGATATACGAATTGCGTTATTTCTATTTAAACACCACTTTCGTCGCTTAGCTCTCATTGCTCTATCATCTGCATTTTAATGTGAAATCTATACGTTTACTACCTTATTAAGCAACGGATTTTAATTTAGTCTTATTTTTGTACTCCTTATGATGTAAGTTGTGATCGTATTATTGGCGCTTATTGAAAGGGCTTGGATAGAATCTGATAATGGATTTTTTGTAAGCTAATTATAAGTTTTGGCCGGATTAATAGTTATTTAATATCAGTTATGTAATAAATAGTAACAATCAAAAGTACTTTACTGACCTGATACTATCAACATTTAAGCTATAGCTTGATTAATAATATTCATTGAAATTATTATGCGTGGTTTAAAAAATATTCAGTAGCTAAACACATCTGTTCTTAACAATGTAAGAGGACACAAACATCAAAACCCATATTTTTCAAATTACCACTTTGAAAAGTAGAATAATAATTTTAAATTTGAACTTGGAAAAACAACTAGAGGAAATATTTCCATAGTGTAACCAATCCGACAGGATTCAAGTGCCAAGCAATGCAATTCATCTTCTAGGGGGAATTTATTACTTACAAGTAAGGCAAACAAATGTGCAACTCACTTAAAAATAACACGCGTGGAGAAGTAAAAGAGGGTGAGGTAGATGAGAAGAAGGAGCCTTCTTGAATGTTGAGTAAAAATAAACTTCAGCAATTAATTCGAATCGATCAAAATGGTTTATTTAAGAGTGTGCCTATATTAATGAATTACAATCGACTTATTATTTTGTTTATACATCAGATCTTAGACACAAATGTTTCTAAAATGTTATGAAATATACGATAAAACATGATGTTCCTTACTTTAAATCTTATAAAACTGTCTTTGGCAAACTAATAAGTCCTATGCATTATTATGGATCAAAAGACAAATACAGTTTTATATTTGGACTTTCTACAGCAAAGTTGTTATCGTCAAGTAATGATTACGGTTAATCACTAAAATCGTAGTAGTTTAATTACTTCGGTAAAATTTCTTTTATTTTCTGTGGGTTTTATCTTTATTGCCTCAGACTTTAAGAAGTTTCATTTTATGTGGCCGTAAAAAGACCCATGAACGAAAAGAAACAGATCGGAAAACTTTAAGATCTTCTCCGTAGAAAGATAAGCATCAAGATACAATGTAGTTTGAAGTTTTTTTACAACACAAATGAAAGTAAATATTTTACAGGGATTGATAAATAAACCAATTGTTTTGACACTATATATTCATTAAAAAGCAATATTAAGAAAAATCTAGTATAATTTTTACCGCAATGGTTTGAAATGTTTACCACTTGTTAAAATAAGTTTTAATTCTTACATTATTCAAACTATTTTGTAAATGTTTCTATATTATACAGTCCAAGTTGAAAGTGTTTTAAACAAAACGTATCAAAAATGAAATATGAACAATGTATATACGCAGGAAAGGGCTTAATAAAATTATAATGCAATTTATTTCTCGTTAACTAAGGTACATACACCCCCTGGAGTTTTAATTTGTATTTGATGAGCCTAAATTACACTTTACCGAACCCTGACGACTTTGCATGAAAACGTGACTGTAATACGACGATAAACGTGTAAAAAGTTCAGACGCACTTCCACTTGTTATGTCATATTTTCTTGGTTTGACCTTCCATAAACACATACCTATGATTAGAAAATTAAAGCTTAAATAACCATCAGAAATAAATTTTTGAAAACATCATAATCGGATGTTAATGATAATTGACTAAAGTAAGTTGAATTATAATAAATGAAATTACTCTAATAAATCGGATAGCTTACATTTTATTCATTAAAATATATATTAATAATAAAGTGCAATACTTGCAATTGAATAAAAAAATTAACGGTTTCTATAGCAGACATAACATTTGGAAATATTTTTTGTGCCTTTGGATTCTACGTAAATTACGAGATGATAAATTTTAACTGTGTCCTTCATGAATTAATAATCAAGATAGGCCTACATACAACACCCCGCGATACTCCGCCCTTCCTATTTACTTGAATCCTGTTTGTTCAAATATTCCCGCCCACCCTTTATTTGATCGTGGTGTACTCTTTTTAGTACTCTTTTTTTTAGTATCGTTTGATTATTTAGAGGGGATCTTCTGGAAGGGTTGATTAAAATCTGGAAAAGTAAAGTGGAATACAAAATTACCAAGCAAACCTCTATTTATGTCTTTACTCGTTTATTTAAAATTTTAGGCACAAAGTAAACTGATTATGGGTTATAATTCAAGGTTATTAAAATATGTTTCAAAACCTTCATTTGTAAATTGTTAAGAACAAGCCTGAATAAAAAGTGATTAAAATTTACAATAGTTAACAATTTCCAGGACATTTGTTTACAGAAATAAAGAATTATATAAGTAAATTAATTAAATCGATGGCACTATGAGCTTAAACACTAATTATATCTACCCACAAAAGGTTTGACCACTCACTTTAACCCTCCCAATGTGGTATACAACCCTGTCCTAGACGTATGCTTTACGCCTTTAAATGCACTATCTCTACTAGTTTATTTATAAAACTATTTAAAAACCTTCAATATAGTGATACAAAAAAGGGTTATTAATTGTATTAGTGCATTTAATTGACGATCTAACATTTTGAATATCCTAATAAATGAAAAATATTATAATAATGCATAATCCTTAATATTTTGGAAGTAAATGAAAACGAATATAAATAACTGATATTTATTTTAAGTGTTAGCTCCTGTTTCAAGTATTACCGGTGTTTAGCTCTAGACGTTTAAGGCTAAAAATGAAAGCCCATGAATCATAAATTTATAGGAATGAATACAGTATAAGTTTTTGTTGTTTATGTTTCACTTGTTTTGCCTACGCAAGTTAACCTGACTGTATTGAGTGCATTAGACGGTAAAGCGTTAGAAATAATATAAATAATAATAATTTTTTTATGTAAGAGAAATATTTTAAAGGAAAAGTTCAAAACACTTGACTTGTTTCCTTTCTCTAAACTTGTCTTATCTAGTCGCGTGGTCGTATAACAGTACTATTACGTCTACGGAGCAAGGTTGTTAGGTGTGAACTGTTGTTTATCATATTTTATAACATATTGATAATAAAAACTGTCAAATGTTTTTCTCGATATATATGAGTAAACAATTTTTTAACATTGCTATTGAAACTATTTTACGAGTATCCAATGACACTTGATTAAAAAAAATCAAGTTTCATGTTATAAACATGTTATAAAATAATTTTAACCTATTTTGTAATAAATATTTTGTCTAATATTTCATATAAATGAATACATTTTTTGCCTCAAAACAGTTACAAAACCTGAACCGTACTATACAGGGTGTTTCAGAACTCCCTACTAATATTTTAGGGCATTGTTCCTGGGTTAAAACATATCTAAATATCATATTTAAGTTGTCCGGAAGTCCTAAGTTACTCACACAGCCGCCATTTTGTTTTTTACACATAATAATTTTTATTTCCGTAATATAACGGATGGTTGTATTCAGATCACATTTGGTATAAATCTTTATCATACCAATGTACATTCCCAAGAAAAAAATTATTTTTTTCCATTGTATATTTTCAAAATGGCGGCTGTGTGAGTAACTTAAGACTTCCGGACAATTTAAATATGATATTTAGATATGTTTTTAACCCAGGAACAATGCCCTAAAATATTGGTAGGGAGTTCTGAAACAACCTGTATAACTAGATGCCAAATCTAAGCACGTTCTACAAAAAATGCATAAATATTTGACAGTTTTGATATACAGTCTTAACAATAATAAAGCGTATCCTAGACATTTTCATCAATTTGAAGAACTCTATATGACCTTGAATAACTTTCATATTTAAGTTATGCTAAAAGGCCTTCGGTATATGTTTGTGGTTGTTTTATTAGTGTAGTCCTAAGTAATGACGTGGCTCATCAACCAGATAAATTTTCATTGACGGTCAAACATGTTCAGAGCTAGCCTCAAATCAGGTTAGTTAAAATGCCGGTGCGTAATTGTTTAAATAATTTAAATAATAATGGAAAAGACAACCAGCATGAATTCAACAGACAGTGATTATTGTGTCTATGAAATTGTGTTCATGAATAGAAACAACCGCAGTTATTATTGTCTTTGTTATAAACAGCATTACAAGCAATTCACAAGAAAAATTAATACAAATTGTTGTTAAAAGTTATAAATCATTCATCATCTTAAGCTCAACATTCCAGTGAAATAAAAGCACGATGTAGATTTAGCATGCATAAAATATTAACCTGCCTTGTCAAAACCTAACGCTACAGTCAAATGTAGAGTGAGAGAAGAAACGTTTTGTTCAGACGTCTCATTTAACCTTGCATTTAAGATTGCAATATGCAGTTTTAGTTTTCAATTTACAATGAATAAGAATCAACCTCCTTCTCCTAATGGTCGCATGCCTCAGTTGAATTAAATAAGAGGCTCAAGGGTAAATTTCACAGTTTTCAACCGTTTTTGATGTTTGATAATTATTTGTTCATTTTATATGTTTTTTTAGAATAGGTTATAATGTCCTACACCGACATATTAATAACTGTTGATTATAGATAAGTATATATATAAGTTACAAGAAAACCTAAAACCTACGACCTTCATTTAATTGCACTCATACATTATAAATAAAGACAAATCTTTTGCAATTTTAATGGGGGAGAGATAACAATTCCATTTAAAAACTTGTACAATTAAATAAATTCACCAAGTTAAAAAAAAATCCTTTCTCATACAAACATTGCAGTTTAATATTTATGGATTTGTAAGTCTAGCATAATTTCATACAAAATACAATTTATTAATTTCTAAAACTGGTTATGAACTAATTTTTGTATGACTACGGTTTGAGGTTATTTTGATGACAAGTCAAAGATTTTGTAGGTAAAGGATAGTAATGGGTAAGCATAAATGTAATATTAATTGTAGCCTAAGTTATGGAGTGACAATACCTTCTGGTGAGAATATAAACGTTTGAGTTAAACACATTAACGATAAAAACACGTTTAAGAAACTTATTTTAGACGGAGTCAAGTTACAGTGATAGACCTACATACATAAAAAAAATCTAAATAATAATTACATATTTCGTTTGTGTCAAAACTAAAAAACAACATACATTCAAGTTCTTAGTTACGAGTAATAAAATTGTAAATTAATAAAATATGAGAAAAATATACATTTACAACACATAGCATTCAATTTTGCAAAAAAAAGAAAAAAAAACATAAATTCATTCAATAATTAATATCTGTCGATTAAAATAAACATTGAATATTTTTTTGATTTAAACCTCATCAGGTAACAAGTCATGCAGCCATGAGCAAGATGTGGTCAGGAGCCACTGTTCATGGTCACTCTCTGATGCTGAGATTGGTTCTCCGAGCTGTCCGTTATCCTCCTTGTATCGTAGACCTGGATGGGATTATGTGACGTTAGATCCTGCTAAAATGCCATTCGGTTTAAAGTATGCTTGAACATCTTTACAAAGTATCATTTAATCCCGAAGTTAACCTATTTACCATCAGAAAATAAACACTTGATCATATAATATATCTAACTAATAATCTAACATTTGGAGTTCATTCAATTTTACTTTCTCCCTCTATACCATAGTATATGGAGAAAGTATTGTTTTCGTCAAAATTTTCGAATTTGAGTTGTTGGTGGATTTATCCATTTTGGTTCCCCCTGAGTCCAAAAAAGTGGTTTTCGGAGTGATGTCTGTCTGTGTGTGTGTGTGTGTGTGTGTGTGTGTGTGTGTGTGTGTGTGTGTGTGTCAGGATGTAAACAGAGCTAGAGAATGCCATAATTGTCCGATTTTAATGAAATTTGGTACATAGGTCCAAATCCACGATAATTCCAGGCGTTTTTTTCATTTTTTTGAATTTTTTATTTTTAAGGGTATTTTACCCCCAAAAACCCTCAAAAATCGTCAAAAATCAAAATTTCTCAAAAACGGCTCTAACGATTTTGATTAAAATTTTGTGGATTATTAAGCTTAAAATGGCGAATAAAATGACACCACCCGCATCTCCGAGAAAACTCGCGTTCAAAAGTTATAAAGTAAAAAGTGTTTCAAAAATCAATTTTTTGGATTTTCAAAATAGCTGTTGTCTTGAAATAAATTTTACTTATCACCATTAAATCAAGCTCAAAAAACTAAATAATCTAGTATTTTAAATTATTGCTTTACGTCAAGTGGTTGCGGAGAAAATTCCATTTTTCGTTTAGCGGTAAACGCAGTACGTTGTTAAAAGTCACAGACGCGCGTAGGGTCAAACGAGCGCTGCTCAGCCGGTAGCTATCCGACTGAGTCATCGTTTGAAGCTTTTAACATCTTTTTTTTATTGTTGGGAGAAAGTATGTGTCAGTTAACTGATACCGTTTATTTATGAATGAATTGTTTGCTGGTTCAGTTTTGTGATCATAAAATCAACAAGATTAATAAGAATTTTTCATTAAAATGTTTACATCCCTTTAATAAATGCTGTTAATGGGATAACACGAATGAAGATTATTGCAATGATATGAAACTAAAAAAATATTTTAACATTTGTTATCAGCCTCTAAAATTGTATTACACAGTTTTGTAGCTTATTTTAGATTTTTATTTTTGGAATAATCCTTATGTTATCACTTTTTAGAAGTTTTCAATTTTAATTTTGTATTGTTGGTTTATTCATATAAAACTATTTATTGGTCTTCAAAATTGTTTTGCCACAACACTTTTCTGCTTGAAATTATTAATTAATTCTATCTTACAAAGAAATTATTTTTTCAATATTAAAAAGCAACAATGTATTTTTTAAATAAATTTAAAAAATACAAAATCGAATATTAAATCGACTTCATTGTTAATAATAAAACTATTTTATATCTGTAGGACAAAGTTTAATATGAACTTCAGAAAAAGAAACATGTTCCAGATGATGTAAATATTAATTTAATACAACATTGTTTGAAGGAAAATGACCGGCAACAAATTTTAAATTAAAAACTTAAGTGACTTTAATCCTAAATGAATCTAACAATCTTGTCACTTGCCTCCAATATAATGTAGACATGGTTTTTTTTTATTTCATCATACCACACTATAAAAGACCTTTAGTAATATTGTGATGACTGCAAAATACAAAAACAAAACAAATGTACAAATAATTGATTGAATTACTGATAGAAAGAGGAACTTTTCACAGGCGAGTATAATTTGTATAGTGGGAACTTGATGTATTTATTTCTCTCCAGACGACAATATATCTTGTGAGTCTCTTTCCAACCCAATTGAATTTGGGTGCACATCTAAAAAGTGTCAGGAGTATAAAATAGAATATATAAAATACCTTCTGTGGATAAATATATTAATATTGTAAAATAATATAAAAGGACTCATTGACAAACAAATAACAAATCTTAAAAACAATGTTATACTGTCACTTATATAAACTTATTATACTTTTTCAAAAATTTTGTATATTTTATCAGTGTACTAAGTTCTATATTTTATGTTTGCTAATTTAACTCTCGCAAATTAAAATTCTAAAAAATTTGTTGCTTGACTTTCAAGAGTATTCTTAAAAGTAACTCTTCTCTCCTCATGAATTTATTATTTCTAATATTCATATTTTGGGATTTCATCAAACTTGAAGTCACAATATCTATTTGAATGCCACTATTCAATAATTTTGTTTTTAACATATTAAAAAGAATAACTCAAATCAATTTTGTTTTTAATTATAAACCGTTTAAATAATTTATTATTCCGTACAGTGACCCTAATGTTTAATGTTATAAGACTGTTGTTTTATTATTTTTGTTTTCCGAACTATTCAACATTTACCAAACTTAAAACATGGACATAAATAATTCCAGAGGTCAGGTTACTAGTTTTTTCGAAGTAAGATCTTAAAGTATAAAAATAACTAGAAGCCTTGTTAATAAAACAAGACAAACGGTGCTCTGAATATCCTTATTTTTTCCTCAATAAAATCAACCAATTGGGAAATTATGGCCATGGTTAGGGTTTTCCAACTATTTTTCCATCCGTGTTTAATTTATCAGTCAGATCCGCATTTGCCAAGCCGTAATGGAACAAACTTCTAAACTGAATACAAGTCCGTTGTCTATCCCAACAATGGGAGTGGGTTGCCGAACTCTTAACGATAAGGTCTGCCGACTCGAAACTGTTTTAACAGCTGCAATCGGCAAACAGGACCGAAACAATTGGCCTCCAGCTTTCACTTTCAAAATATATTTCGTTAGCAACGAATTAGCAGTTTTAATTCGAATGAAGCTGTTATATGAATCAAAATTAAAATAAATTTGTTACGAGTGACGTTTTTTTACCTCAATATTACCAATGGTGAATAAGTTTGCGTAAAATAGCTAAAATAAATTTCTATATTTTATCGGTTGGGTAAAAAGTGCCATTTCCCGGACCTCGATTGAGATTACGGAGTTTAGGTCAAGTAACATAATTACATTTTCTAGCCAAATTATTAAAGATATCTTTCACCGCATGGTAATTAATTAAATTCTCATACATTAGGTAGGATAAACGTTTAGATCATTTGTGTATTTGATTAGATTGGATTTAATAATAACCTGACATTTGTTCAGTTGATTTTGGAATGGTAATGACACCAATTCCATTAGCATGTTAAACAATAATTAGAACTCTTATGAGACGCACTACTAGTTCCACGTTTTCTATACTACTGTATTGTCAAGAATCACAAATAATTAGGCCTACCAGTTTGTAAGGTGTGGTATTGGTTTGATAGTTTACAGTATATAAAAATGCATATGTTATTTAAAATAGTAATGTTATATCTTACAAGTTGATAAAGATTAATGATTTTATCCCATTAAATAATACAATGAAAAGTGTTAAAAATAAACATTTTTCCCATACTAAAAACACCCTTCATGAATGCAAAAAGGTTTTAAAATAAAATTTATTTTGTTTTGAACGAAATGTTTTCAAAGATAGCTTGAGAAGAATTTCTGTAGTAACAATTCACAAACTTGTCAACTAAATTCCGTACCTACTTAAAACGATATTCTCAGATTAAGAGTTGAAACAAATACGAAATTTATCAGAAATGTAGCGTCAAAGCACCAAAGTATAAAAGGAATCGTATTAATAATTAATTACTTAGAACACTTTATCATGGTTACGATATTTATAGAGTGTTTTGTTGCGTTAACAACTTCCAACTTGTATAAAAATGTGACACAGACTGTAAATATAGCCTTATTAGTTGCTTGTATATAATTGTTTTCCATTAAGAAAAGGATGATAATAATAATTCATGAAATTACTTAAAACAGTGAGAAAACTTGTAACTTTAAATTGGTTTCGAATAGAAAGTGTACATTGTAATAATCGTTGCCTCTAAAATCCAGAGTCTTCTAGAAAAGTATGTTTATAATTATTTATTATTCTTATTTTCTTGTAAATTAATTCATTTTAAAATATAAAATGCTTATAACGATTTTTTTCTACCTTTGAAACTAAAACTAAGTTTTACTATATGTTTTGACCAGGTAAATGTAAATCCGTAGGTAAAACACGTAATGTCTACGTTTATTTCAATCATTAAATTGAAATATGTCTTAAAGAGAGTAGATTCAGAATAGAATAAACGATTCTCTCTACATGATAAAAAACTAACGTCTCAAGGTATGAGGTAATGCAATTAACTATTACACACTAAATTAACAGATTTATTCACAATATTATTGTACATATATTTAAACAGTACAATATTATATTGTTCTAACATTACATTTTATTACCAACACATTTCATTACTTTTTATTCGATATCATGATTTTATCATAAACAGAACTGAAAAAAATAAAATAATATGGAGATGAACTATAAAATAAAAAAGTAATTGGTTATTTAAAAGTAAATTGGTTTACCTGATACTAGACAAACGATAAAGCAAATAGCTCTACAACTGATCAGACCTGCAAGTTGAGAGTGCTGAGTTGAGTTTACCGACTAAGGTCAACACAATCTTGACAATGGACTACATTAAACTGTCCCGTCCACGACAGTTTTTCCAAAATCGCAATAGGGGTAAATAACGAATTAATTTGATGCTAAAAATATATAACTGTATCGAAATTTAATGAAGAATATATTTATTAAGTGTTAATATTTTTGAAGATAGAAAACTGGGGATTAAAAAAAGAGTGCACAAAATTATGAAAAAGCCTTTTTTTATAAAAAAATAATTAAATAGCCTAATTTAAATTAATAGTAAACCATATATGGGTTAAGGAGTATAATTTCTGATAGACGTTAATGGTATAATTGGTTCTACTATCAAGCGATAAAACAGTTTTGGATCGATCGTTGCAATAAGCATCAATAAAGATGTTCTAGGTGACTTGGGCATAGTAAAAATTTTCATTATGAAACCAAATCCAAACCAATTCTATCATGTAAAATTTATTATATGATATTCGTTATATGATGCATCTCCCAAACCAATGAGATCTCTGCTTGTGATAAACATAGGGCCATTATGGAAAGTACGCATGCACATTTCATATCGTCTGATTATTTAATTTCGATTCATGTGTTGGTTTCTTTTTGTACCTAACCTTAAAAAATGTGAGTACAAGCGACAGTTTACGAATCAAATTTTACGTGAATTTTAGAAAATTTAACGCGGAATAGTTTTAGATGTTTAACTGACTCAAACACAGTTGTGAATACCAATTGCTTGATTTTAGGTAATACTGTTTAATGTTTTTGTTTAGTTTTTTCTTTCCTTTACAAAAACTATAAAATAAGATATTTTACTTCCAAATTTCTGAATACATTGCCTTAAATCCAATTACCCCTGTTGCAGAATTGAAAACGATAAAAGAATCAAATTAAAGAAGTCACTAAGTCATACGTACCACAGTGTTATTTATCACTACTTAACTACAAGTTCCCAAGTCTGCTATTCCAAAATCAATATGGACAAGTCAAAGTTCTTATTCTCAAAAGGGCAAGGAAATTTATGACCAAGGGGATGCTGCGTTCCCTCTTCCATGTCAATGGTTGCAGCAAATGAGAGAATTAACCCAGGACTATTTATTACTACATGTGAGGAGGCTTGCACAAAATATAAACCCTCGTATTATAGTTGAAAACATATATAGTTAAGAGGGAACTAAAGTTCCCCTCCCAGAACTCATGCCGTGCTTCGCCTTCTCCTATTTTATGAGTTTATTTAAAGTCCGATAAAAGAGATGGAGGTTATAAATGAAATATAAAGACTTGGGCTATTTGACTAGCTTTTGACTTTGTTATATTTTGAATCCATATTAAGTTATAATGCTTTAAGTTGATAATAAAACTGCCAGATTTTTATATAAAATTCTGTCAATACATCTTAAAAATTGGATATTGAGAATAAAGATATATTTTCAATGTGAAATTAAAATCAAATTAAAAGTAAAAAAAAAAAAAAATTCTGCCTAAAATTAGAAAAGCATATATGTTTATAAATTCATCGATTGGTGATGGTTTTATATATTTAAATACATTTATAACACTTGTTTGCTGTAATTACGATGGTTAAAAGCATTTATCTTTCAACAGAAACGTTACATTCGTTTCAGACCGGGTTGTGAAAGTTGCATCGCGTTAATGAGTGTGTTAGTATTCAGCAAGTAGGGTCTTAATTGTTCTCCTTAAATTTTTCCAAGGTGAACAAAAAGTTAAACTTACTTAAATTCAACAAAATATTTCTTAGAATATTTTCCAACATTTTCTTTCCATGTGACTTTTTCCAAATATGCAACGTGCAGTTTTTACTAACCATAGAATTATAAACTATGATAAAAACATACCAACATTTTTAGTTACTTTACATGTAATGATATATATACTTTATATGTAATGATGTATATAAATATAATGATAAACTAAATACAAAAATCTTTCGATTCATAAATAATAAAGCTAGGAAGAAAGGATGATGCCATTAACATTATAAGATATTGTTGGTTATTTATTGTCAATTAACTAAGAGTACGTGAAAAAATAAAGAAACTGTTGGATTCAAACGCAGGTGACAACCACTTAACTTCGTTTATATGCGCTGGTCTTTATTATCTTAAGAGTCTGCAGTACTCTTCATCTTGGAGTTTTATTTCCATTACACTAATGTTACATTTTAAATGTGCGCTACGTCTTTAACATTGGTCAAAAATAGTAATACTTATAGTTTCTATGTATATTCAATTTGAGGTAATGCAATAAAAGTAATCATATGAAATTCTAATAAAAATACAGTTTTAATTGCGCCTTAAGGACTGATGAAAAGCATATAAACTCATTTTATTCATAACTATAGACATAGAATTTAAAGTTACATGGGTTATTGAACCTCAACTGGAATTCTCATTTTATAATTTATTATTGCCTAATGTAGAGACGTTTTTACATTATGAGACCTTTTAAAAGTGGATCAAAATCCAGTTTTTCTAATGAGCATGGCCTATATGACCATTAAAAATAATTGTCTTAGTAATAAATATTATAAAGACTGAAGATTAGATTGTGTCTTAATAATATGTTTTTCTCATTAAACAACGACAATGTTTTTAAAATGTCGTCTATGTTTAAGATCTTAGCTATGCATATTTAACATCAAAGTAATATCACAGATAACGACAAAATAGATTAACTGTGGTAATATGCAGTCCATAACAAAAGCAAATTAACACCAAATTGAATCAATATACTTAACACACTGCTAAGTGTGTTTGCATCTACTATAAATTCATAAAACGTGTCTAGGTATACTGGCAGTAGCAATGAAAGGGATTGATTTAATTCATAAATAATTCAACTTTTTCCCGAAACTTGATGCTACGAATACAATTTGTGATTATCCTAATTTTTTATATAAATTCAAATTGTAAAATACTCGTATATTCCCACAAAACAAAATGTTTAACGTTATTATTGGATTACTTAAAATAAATAAAACAAACAGCATGAACGTTTTTGATTTTTTCTTTAAAAACGGACAGCATCCATTAGGAAAACTCTCTTCAAGCCTCATCAAACTTACAGCCAAACTTTTTCTCTCCCCAACATTCCTTCTTAGGTTTATAATGTTTCAGAATTTACTTTTGCAATGTTGGTTCAAACAGTACTTTAACCTAAATATTGTTTTATTTACTATTTACTTGCTATTAAAAGATGTTATTTTTATTATATATATATATATATATATATATATATATATATATATATATATAATTTTATGTAATCACATAGAAGCTATAGACGATATGAAAATACACAAAACTAGCTAACGAGAGAGTTATTAGATACCATTATTGATGGATTGTTTTTCATAAAATAGCAGCTGTCATTTCTATATGTGTTTAAGTTTCTTATTAAGTAATAGCTGTTGAAGAGATACTGGTGTTAGGAAGAAAATTTAATTATATTACATTAATGACAAAACAGTTATGCAATGTTAATAGTGATGTAGAGCATCAAATGATAGTATTGGTTTTATGCTCTGCAAAACAACCAATAAAAGAACCCACTCTTCAATACAAGCAAATTATTAAATGCCTTAGCGCATCATCTATTTATTATTTTCCAGAGATCAATTTATGATGGTTATTAATTTTAACATTCATTAGGTCGTAATACAAAGTAAGAATATAATAAGAAAATTTAAACGAATTTACTCTGAATTTCCATTTTACTGATTTAAAAACCAGCAGTCATACATACATTTTTAATATTTTCGTTAAAAAACGTAGAAAAATTGAGTGAAGAAGGTTGTGTTAAAGATGAATGTGGTTGTCTTAGAACGTATGGTAAGTCGATTTCTTATCTCCTTTTGCAGTACCAGTTTTTATTCCAATACGTACGATGGTATTCCAATACGCAACCTCTTGTAATGATTTATGAGACCTAATTCGTCTTTACGTCTCCCGATCTTTATATTCCTCTTTTAATCTAAAAATACTTTGCTTAAAACAATACAATTATTATCCTTACAATATTCATTCCTCAGACACTTACCATTGTTGTATTGAAATGATTATTGATTTGTAAAATATGGTAAAATAATATTGTATTTTTCATGAGAAGACTTAAAGGTTTTTTCTTAAAAATACTGTACAAGCTACACTGCATGTAAATAGTTAACACATGTATTTTATTTTCTGCACTTAAACACATATTTTCTACATCATGAAACTTTAGTACTGTTATTTTTAAGTTTAATTAATCCAAATATTTTGCATATTCAAATCGTTGACATTAATGGTTCTTACATACACAAAGCTTTGCAACAAATTTGAATATCGCAGACCCAAAATCCTCCCCAACGGTATTGGAAAATAAAAGGCCATTTTTCAAAACCAAGTGTGAAAGTGGATTTAGCTTGTCGATATAGGAGAGGTTTCTCGTATTTTTACCAGCCGACACCAATTTCTATCCGCTCATATTACAATACCAACACGATTCCTATTGGAAATATATAAAATATCGCATCGTCACATATTTAAAATTTTCCTTAGAAGATAAAATACAACTTTTTACACAGTAATTTCGTAGCTCTTTTCAATTCTGTTATAACTTAGTGTATTCCTCATCAATACTAACAGATGCGAGATCACAGTCTTATTATTCATCCATGTTTGGCATAATTGAGTTGCCAAAAAAGCGTTTAGTGTATCCATATAAAGGTTAGAATCATATTATGTTCTTAAAGACCAGTGGACTTATTTCCCCGTTCTTTAATTAATGAATATTTAGACATAAAATTAGTCTAAAGTGGATTTACATAAAACATCCAGTATACAAGTGTATACTGTACTATAGGCGATACTTAAGTTACTACCTATAACTATACTTATAACTTATACTTTTTAAGCTAGTTAATTACTTATAATGCTCATTTAATGATAATTTTCCCTGATTGGCATTTCCGAATTGTTACAATAACATTTATTGAAGATGCTGATTGTTATTCTTATAAATATGTTTTGTCTTTACAAATAAATTAAATTAATTCATCACTAAACCTCATAAACAAGCACATAAAGGATGGTGATTTGGCTTTGTAATATACATAATTTTTAATAAATACAGAAAAGTAAAGAAAATATAATCATCTAATAAAAACTGAATGTCCTCAGCACTTAAACGTAAATTGAGTTTTACAGTTTTAGTATATCAAGGAAAGTAAATGCTGTCAATTCCAACTTAATGATTAGATTAAGTAAATTATTTTTATATTTCTTTGTTAAAAAGATGTTAAAAGACTACAAAATTGAAGTTCTGTAATATTATTTAACGTAGTTTGTGTACTAAAAACTTGAGGAGTAAACCTGCGAGTTGAATAGGGATCGGCTCATTAGCAGTCACTACAAAAGTTTCAAACTTACATTTGTACGACTGACTTTTTCCCTTTCACCTGGGAATATAATTAATTCAACTTAAACTCTCCACACTCATAGACCATTCAATTAAATATTTAAGTTAGAACTTATATGTTTATAAAGCGTTATCAATGTTAAAATTTTTTTTATTTAAAGAAACTTTAATTATTTTTATAATACAACAATTTATTATTTATGAAAATATATTTTTAATAATATAACAATTTCATAATAACTTTTTTTCGTTATCATTATCTAGAAACTGATAGCTTCCTAAAAATCCCTCGAAGAGTCGTCGCCAAGAAAGTTTAAAGAAACTTAATTGTTTCTTCTCACATCATATATCCCATTTAACACCTTCAAATTTATAGCAGCATGTCATAAACCCCACCTCAAAAGATCAAATATATTGCAAAACATTGCATGTAGATTTTGTCATATGATTTTAGTGGGAAGTTTGATTGCCGGCCTTTTCCGCCTCGGTCAACCATTTGAAGTTCAGTTTGTGGCATCAACCTCTCCCAAGTCAACCATTTAATTTGATATGCATATTAACCTATGCTTATGTTAAAGTTTTTGGACTGACTCCTAGTTTGCCATCCCCCTGAGGGGCCATCCTGAAAGTTGTGCTACAGATAATTAGGTTATTGTTATCATAAATGATTTGTGAAAGTTGGTATTTTTATCTTTTGTGATTTAAAAATTATTAAATGAGTTCCAGACTTAATTATCACCCAGTATTGTATGTGATAATTTCCAACAATGGCAATAATTTCATGTAAAACCGGTCAATAATTATATTTATTGACAATTCTTGCCCCTTAAGCAAATAGGAAAAGTCGTTTATACTATATAATTTTAAAGCCTAGAATGTGGAAAAGCTGTGGTCATATTCGACAGCTTGTAGCTTGACGAATAAAAAAATCTTCTTCAGCAAGTTATAGTGTCCTTTTTCTAAAATTTCCAAAGATCTGTTTTGAAGTTGATCTCACAAGGCTTTGCGAGGGCTGAATTTGGACAAACTGTACTTATTCTAATAGAAGATTTCATGTACTTTCTGAAAATGTCATTAAAACAGAGAATACGTTTGGAATAAGGTGAGAAATCATAGATTTCAAATTTATGTCAAGTAATTTAAAAAAGTTAAAAATTAATGTTACTGGAAGGTGGAGCGAGATGTAATTTTATAAATTGAATATTTTGTTACATTTAACAAGCATAATAACCCCTTAAATTTTTCGAAACTGACTACCAAACACCCTATATAAAAGAACTCTACGAATATAGCAAATTAAATAATTCGATATACATCTTGGACCACATACAAATTGGAAGAATAGAAAGCTACTTAGGAATTCTCAACACTCATATACAATGCGTAAAAAGGGTTTCTATAGATAATCAAGATTTATCATTAGACAATATTGCTAGATGATCTCATAAAGTTAATTTTGTGATCGCGTGAGTATTTTATTACAATTTGGCTAAAGTATATATGTGTTGGGGTTTGACATAACAAAATTTCAACATACAGTAACTTCATTCTAAAAACATTTGAGATTGCTAAGGAAACTGTACCTACAGTAAGGGCAAATGCTTATCCCTGGGATGCCACACCAGAAAACCTTTGCTCTGTATGTGTTTTTGCTTTTATTTAGCTATGCTAGAAGCATCTTACATGGTAATTTTTAGTAATTCATATTGCATTTTTTGGTCCTCTGTTATGATTAATTATGAACTATTGCTTCTATATACAATCATATTTTGAATTCTGTACAGTAATATTTATATTGTAAAGCACCAAGTCGTAAATTTAGTTCATTGTTTCATTCTGTATTTTTATCTGTTGTGATGTGAGAACTATTAAATGAAAGTTATCTTATTGTTGCTGGCTAAAACTAACAAAAGAGAATTATATAAAATGTTACACTGTTATACTTTTTGCCCTTCCCTTAGTGTAATACAGTAAAACGCAACCCGAATCTTTTAACATTAATCAAACCAATCTTGCTGGGCTGACTTTTATAGATAACATAAATCAAGAACGTGGTTGGTACCTGCCAGGTAGTTGTAAGACCCAGGCACCTTTGTACCTGATTATTTTATGCCGATTCACAAAAAAAAAAATATATTTTCATAGGTTACATTTAATAGGCATCTTTTCTCTCTAGTATGATTATTTCTGACATTTTATGATAAGGGAAACAGGAATATATTGACTTTACTTTTATGAAGAACTTGCCTAGCACATAAAATCTCTGAGCAGTACAATAAATTTATAAAATTCCCTTAATTTTTGTATTCTCTAGTTTCATGCAAAATATAATATACTATAAATCGTTTTTTTATTATTTTTTTTATTGAAAATCTGAATATTACTTTGTGGACTATATTGATGATGAACACAAACTGAGTTTAGCCATCAGTGGAGGAAGAGAGATAAGCTCTTGTAATAATAATTATAACATGATGAGGTTCAATCAATGCACTATTTGATGAATGATCCACGAGAAGATTTTCAAAATGCAGAAAAAATACTAGAATCTATTTTTAAAACAGAAGGACTTAAGTAGAGCAATTTTAAGAAAGACTGAACTAATATCACTTCCATGCCAAAGGAAGAGTTTTGATACTATAATTAATGTACAACTCTCATAAAATATCTCTTTGTGAAAAAAGTCCAAGTTTTATAGGAAAGAGATCTTTTGACAATCTACCTGACAATATAAAAAGCTACATCCGTTTAAATAGATTTTTGAGGTTAGTTAGGTAAAAATTGCATTTTATTCAACTTGATATTTTTAAACGTTTAGTTGAATATGCTTTCACACATCATTTTTGAATTATTTTATAGGTTTTGTCTCAGTTGTGACAAAGCCTGTTTTGGCTATTTTACATTACGCTTATTTTGACGATGTACTGTTTTATAGCATTTTTGAGAATAAAGAGGTCTTGAGTTGTTGAATAATTAGATGACGCTTAACTTTAATTATACGAATGTGCTAGTCGTTTTTTAGTTTCTACTTCGTTTTCTAACATCTTATTCTTAACTACAACATATGTTTATGATATGAAACACTTGCATTGAGTATACTGCTGCTGCTTAATACAAGTCCAGCGCGGTGATACCGAGACAATTATGTCCCAAATCGACCAATCAGCGCCGTCGTCTCTGGGGGTTTGACCCAACCAGAGCTCCGTGGTCCTGCTGCTGCGAGCAACCAGCTGGACAATATTGCTGACTATCACTACCACATAGCACAGTTAATACATACAAACACGATGTATTACTAAGTATATTTGTTCTGTGCTTTAGGCTATCTATACTTTGTAACATTTGAAGGAATCTATAAAATACTAGTTTTTGTTAATAACTTTTTGTTAAAGTTCAACAAAAGTTGACTTCAATTGTTTAAGCACTCAGTGATAGTTTTAAAAATTAATTTTATTTTTCCGGCCGTTTTTAATATTTTAACCCTAAAGAGTAATGGCAAGCATATGTTAAATTTGACAAAAAGACTAAAGCATTGCACTTAAACTTTTTTTTGTTAGAAGTTTCTCACTAATATTTGCTTGGACGTTATTTGAAAATTGATATAATGAAAGATCACCTTTTCATCTTTTACAGAAGCACTTTAAATCCTAAACTAACTACATTAAAATCAAATAAATTTGTAATTTACCTAAAACGTCGACCATTACTTAACTCATGGTTGTAACAAAACAAATAATGTTGTAACATTTTCATTTAAAAAAACTTGGAGTTACTTATTTCATTCTCAAATGAGAATAATCAAACTTGAGAAAATCTGTCAAGTACATAAATTGATTTAATTAATTACATTAAGTTGCCTCGATATAAGCCTTAATGTAGGTGAAGCTAATAAAAAAAGTTATTAAAATTAGCTATATCATGACAAATACACGTGTAAGTTAAAATAATAAAACACATTTAAAAATCAATAATGATAATACTCTTTGATAGTAAATAATCTACATAAAAATATTTGACAGTACCCTATTATAGAGTCCTATGATTACTAGGCATACTATCATACAATATAGGTGAACTGAACAAACTACTTAAAACCTGAAGCTGGCAATCACAAATGTATTACTATTAATTATAATACTAATTACTGGATACATAAAATAATATTTAATTACGTGTAGAAGAATGTTGTAACCGCACAACTAAGAAGGCGTATTCTAAGTATTGAAGTTTCTCTCGTAAATTCTCCAAGGTACGCAAAGGAACGCCGTTCTTCGTCATGACATTTCATTAAAAGCGAACAACTCTTAACCGAGTTTTTGTGCCAGTAACACTTCATGTGAAGTAGGATAATTCCTGTATGAAACGTTAAAAACTTAACGTTATTTTAAAAATAGTGTTAAAAACTTGTAGTCGTTAAATTTTTAACCTTTTTACTATTTAATGAAGGACGGAACTATTTAAGGTGTGGAAGATTATGAAGGCATCGGACTTCAACATTATAATTTTTATTTATCCTTTTATTTTACCCGGAAATTAAAAGAAATCAAACTATATTCGGCACTAAAAATTAAAGTAAATTAGTTACTTAAAAAATTATCATACTGACTCATCGTGAACTATAATATAAAAACTAGACATTATTCATATTGTAGATATTAGTCCTTAGGCGTCTTAATTAATTAGACTCTCATAATTTAAATTTCACAAGAAACAAAAAGAGTTATGGGGTTTAGTTAATTTTGGAAACGAAAAAAAAAAACAATTTAAGTTTGGTTTATTGATTGCGTGAAGTAATTAAAACATAATATATAATACAGTACAAAAATTAACGATTTTATACTTACAATCAATGATATATTTTAATTTAAAAATTCAGTTACAATTACATTAATTACCTATTTTTTTATTTTCTAAGCAGTGAGTTTATTTGTATAAGTTTATAATAAGCTCAACGATTCTTGTAAGAATAAAGACTCAAACCAACTACTGTTTATGGCAAAAACAGTCCACAAAATTTTTTAATGAGTATAAACAGTATTGTTAATTTTTTTTCAAAACACACAATGTATTATAGTTGCTGATAAATGATTTAAGAACTTTTTAACTCTTTATACATGATAAAGCTTTGGAGGCAGAGTTTCCTATAAAACATTGTGCAAAAGAAAACCTTTAATGTTATATCTACTGGCAGATAATTTTAAATTAAGAAGAAGACTGAGGAATTAATTTTAATAAACGCAACCCAAATTATTTGTGAATAATAATATAGTATTGAAAACATCTGCAGATCTTTGAAACATCTACAAGATGCTGCAGTGTTTCCATGTCTCCACTGAATATATGAACACATCACACCGACCGGGGCTGTATTCATTCTTCTCTAATATTTTTCTTAAAAAGTTTATATAAAAAAAACTGTAATTTTATAAATAAAACAAAAAAATCAGTCATATATTTTAGCACACAAATTTGTCATGAGTCTGTTGCTTATTTTGCTTTTATAATTATTACTAGACATCTTTGATCAAAATCTAGCAATATATTTCGATACAATACAAAAGTAACATTTAGTTCTAAATGAACGACATCCGACCAATCCAATTTCGTGAATATTAGTAATCACGAAATACTACACATATTTACATCTGTACGTTAACAGATAATTAAAATGTTGAACCCAAACCCAATGTTATTCATACGGTAAAATTTCAAATTTAATTTGTGTATAGCGCCCTTATTTTATTTCCGATTTTCTTAATTTTTAGCGGGAACAACTAAAGACCAAGTCCTATCCAACGATTTAAAAAACTTGAATATCGGTTGAAAATTGTAGAATGAGATTTTTACAAAAAAAAAAACTTTAGCGTATTAATAAGTATAGATATGTACCTGTCAGGTTCCAAGTTACCCAAAATATAGTTTTTACATAAGTGAGTCATTAATGAACAGTTTTATGAGTACCTAATGGATTACCAATAAAATCTTATTTTCACGCTGCTATCGATCACCTATGATAATTAACGATGGGTTTTATAGAGTTTTTTCGTTAGAAGTTAACAATCATCGCAATATTATTTTGGCCATTGATTATGGATAAAGTAGTGAAACAAAGCACTAAATTGTGCTATAGAAAAAAGAAACACCAATGTTCAAGTTAAATTTTTAATCTAAAACCATATCCAAAAAGAAGTATTAAGAAGTTGCTTAGAACTAGCTTAGAACTAATAATCCTCCAACCTTGTTCCGTGGTGTAAATAATGTAGTCGAAAATGTTATATTCGGAGCCCAAATAGTGGAACAGTGCTGATGCTTGGAAGTTTGGATTTGACATTCATACAATGTAGAGATTTAGAGATCTTCCACTTCCTGTCAAAAAGTGTTTGATAAAGCTTAGGCGATATAGAGTAAAAAGCATAAACATTTTACTTTAAAGTTAAAAGTAAAATTTAAAAATAAAAATGAAACTTTGCTATTACTCACTTACAAAATTAAATGTTATAGTTGTATCACACGCACAAGATAAATAATCCGCACTATCTTCCATTTATTTATTATTTTGATCATGGTTCAGTTAAATTTATTATGTAACACAATTTCTGACATAAATTTTTGTTTACTTGACTTGATTCACTTTATTATATTTGTAATATGTATGCTTAATGAACTTTATGCTCTTTTCATTTTACATCACCAGTAATTGCACTTTACTTGTTGATGTGTCAACTCTTAAAAGACCATAAGTAAAACATTTCAAATACATTTTTGATATTCTTCAAAAACAAAGAAAATATTTGTATTATATATCGGGCACAGTTAAATATATCTGACAATAATTTAAAATTGAACTTTTGCCCCACAACCCAAATAACCTTTAAATGTTTAGTTTAAATTAAATTATCCAATCCACTCCAAGCAAATATCAAACCACATTAATTCGTCCCATTTGAGTATTTTTTTAGCTCCTTTCAACACAAAACAATTTCCCCAAAAAGTTTTTCTTATTAATTTTGTTATTGTCAAAAACACTCACGATTTAAAAGAATAAAAATGAATATTATTTTCAAACGGTATAAATTTAAATCGATGTAATCTATTTCTTTTTAACAATGTAGCCGGAAGTTCGTAACAAATGAGTGCCCATTGTTAGACATAACAATCGCAGTGCCGTCTGCTTTTGTCGTCCGTTTTACTCTAGAAATATATATTTAACCATAGGAAATATTCAGAAACGACTATTGAGTTTAGGTGTTTTCTCTAATGACGTACTTAGTTAATTAAGAAAACGAATATACTAATCTTATTAATGTGGCATTTTATAAATTACATTGACAATATACGTAACAAAAAATATTGACAAACAGCAACAAATATTGATACCAATATAACGTAATATTTAAAACTTAAAATGCCAAAGGAATAAAATAATACAATAACAATAATTGTAATGTAGTATAACATTTTCTTTATCTGGATGCTTTTCCTCGTAAGAGTAGATATGGAGTGCTACAAAATATAGGGAAGTTTGTCCCATGTTGATTGGCACCATTTTAACCACGATTTGCCTTTTCCTAGATATCCAATCCTTTGTTTACACTTTCTAACCAGTGGTTTGCCATTAATATCAATTACTATCCACACCTCTCCGACTTAATGAAAACTTTAAGAACAAATTTTTACTAGACGAATTTTTTCGAGTTTTCTTCTTAATGTTTAACATGAATCTGTATAATGAATCTTTAATAAATAAACTGTTTTAATTCAAATTTTTAGTACCAAACAAAGATTGAATTTTTATATTCTGGTAAAATTAAAGGGAAAGATACCAATTACAAGGTTGGAAGTCTGTTGCCCATATCATCTTCCCTAACTTTAAAATTTCATCCTAGATTAAATAGTAAAATCATCAAAAATGTAAGGTTTACAAGTTTTCAACGTTTCATGCAGTAGCTATCCTCCTTCCCAGGAAACTTTACGGGCACAAAAACTAGGTTAAGAGTTGTTCGCTTTTAATGAAATGTCAGGACGAAGAACGGCGTTCCTTTCCGTACCTTGGAGAATTTACGAGGGATACTTCAATACTTAGGATACATCTTTCTAATTGGTCAGTTATAACATTCTTCTCAATTTCATTTAAATTTAAAAAATCTAAAATGATTAAGTCATTTTTCAAATTAAACATTTAATTGCCTTACAATATTAAATCGTCAAAAATTAAAAAAATAATTTTTAAAAACATCATTGTGTGATTAAAAAACTTTTAATCAACTTTTATTGACTTAAATAATACAAATTTGAGTTTTTACAAATACTAGTAATTCATAGATTCTTTTAAATGTTTTACAGTATAGATAGCATACAGTACAGAACAGATACACTTATAATCGGGGGGTGATATTGTTCGCGTCCGCAGCATTCCATTAAAGTTGCACGTACTTCCCGGGTGGTGCTAAACGAACAACAATTTTTGGCACCTGAACTATCGCGCAAGTGATCTCTCGCAAAAGTAAAACTCGCATTTCGTTGGTTAAATCTTCGAGTTGTTCAAAAGTTGTAATGGTGTTGGTATCATAAGATGCACACTTGACTTTAAGAGACATCTTTTAGTTTTTATATTAAGCAATAGAGTGAGCGAGATGTGTACGGTACGAAAGGTAGTCGTAGACTGATGAACTTCACAAGTAGATTTCCGCTTTTATCATCACACAAAACTGGGTCAAGGTCATTCCGTGGAATTTTTAAAAAAGCAACATATTGTAATGTACAAAAACATTACAATATGTTGTTTTTTATTATTTTTTTTTTTTTGTTTTTTATCATATTTATTGAGAAACAATTACAAACAAATATTTACAATGTTATGTACAAACTAATCAATAGTAGGTGTTACATGAATTGTAAGTTCAGTAGAGTTGTTTCCACTTGGTCCGTGCGAAACCAAATAGAGTGCGCCGGGTTGAACTACACGAAGATCTTCATTTTGAAGAAGTTGTACGAAACGTGTAGGTAGGAAGATTTGAAACTTTGGTTCGTCACCAACTGTATACGGTGCCTCGCTCAATGTGCAATTAATAGCATCACCCACTGAAGTTTCCATTTTCTTGATCGTACGAATGATGTAATGTTTTTCTTCTTTTAGTTCAGAACATTTCTTCGTAGGTAGAATTGATGATTTAGAATGAGCGTTGAACTGATCGACCAAATTTTGAAGTAAGTTCTGCGATGCCATCTTGATGTTATTGTTAATTTTCTTGTTAATAAGAATGTCCGTCGGAGATGTTGTCTCTTCGGAGGTTCGAGTAATACTCATGCTGCGTCATGGTAGCGCTCTCACTTTTATAATCGACACTACCCCCACCACTTTGTTGAAGGAAATTATTCAAGCGGTAGGCATTCTTTAAAGCGCACTGCGACCTTCGATGTTTCAAACTTTTTGATGAAATACAAAGTTCATTGAAGTAGCATTGGAAATTTTTATCAATTATTGCATTAATCACTTCGTTGCTTGTAAATGATTGTATCCAATTTGCTTTTTCCAATCCTCTTGTGTAGATAATTTTAAACTCTTTGCAATAATGATTCATAATGTGCGGCATCATGTTATAATTAATGAAACCTTCATCCCATCTTAAGTTGTGAAAATGTTTGTTCAACCATTTGTTTGTAACTTTCGCTTTAGTTGTTAGTCTATTAAATGGTACTGGAGGTTTAAACAAATAATGATAAACTACTGATGTGTTCATGTCCAAGATTACTAATTCTTTAATAATAAAATTACCATCATTTCCTCGGAAAGCTTGAAATTCAATTATACCTCTTTTAACTTCCATTATGTGTGGCGCATTAGAAAACGAAACCCGTTTATTCATGATGAAGTCTTATTAACAACTGACTTAAAAATTGAATGAGCCGACGTTTATAACAGACAGGATTGTTCTTCTTCTTTCACTTCTTGTGCCACTTCATCGATATTAAAATTGGTGTGATAGTTGTTTAATTGTCTCCACATTTCAACTTCTTGAGGTATTCTATTAAAGATTGAAGTATCCACGGGACCATATAAAATTGGAACAAAAGGTTGTTTGTCCAATGTATCAATTAGATAGTCTTTAATTATTGCACTTGAAAATATTAGTTGTTTCAAATATCTGGTGACGGGACCGGTAGTACAACTTAAAGTGTAAAATTCTTCTTTAGTGAAATATAATTTAACATTGTGTGTAGTTAAATCTCTGAAGCGAACAATTTGTCCTCCACGATGTTTTACTATATCAACTTCAATATTTGATTCTAATAAACTTAATCTTGTTCTTCTTCCAAATGTGTTGTTACTTAAATAGCACTCCAAAAGATGTTAATGTTTCATGAGAGATTCCCAAGTAGTTTCACTGAAAGTAACCATTTTGTTTCCATGATTTAAAATAACAATTGGTGAATAATCCATTGATTTTAAAATTCCAACTGATATACTTTTTGTCATGCATGAAGAAATTGGGTAGATAATCCGAAGAAATACTTCTGTTAAAATATTGGTTGTAATGTTGACTTCAACCTTCTTCCTTTTTACTTCTTTTTCAGCTTCTTCTTCTCTCTTCTTATGTTTGTTAAACTTTAGGAACTCGTCCATTTCTCGTTCAACTTATTTTTCTATATCTGAACTATTATCATCCATTAGAGGTGTATTTTCTTCTCCGTTAGTAGAATTCATCTTGCGAATGATGTTTCCCATACGACGGTTGAAGATAGAATGAAGTTTCCACTAATTATTTTCTCGCTTTTATATTTTTCGTAAAATCCTTGAAATTTATACAATTACATAATTGTTTGTTTTCAACTTGTCTTTCACAAATGAAATTCTAACCTCAAAAATTGAAGCAGATAATTCTAACCTCAAAAATTTGCAGTCGTTGTACAATTCTTCTTAAAGTACATTCTTCACAATTCCGGTCAGCGGTGTGTAAGTAACTATTTTATCATGTAGAATTAGACAGTATGCCGAAGTTCCATCCGCTACTGGTTCTTCAAATTCCATTTCAATTTTTATATCCACACTTGATGATTTTACCGATTCATTTTGTTTTGAACAATCGATTACAATTATTGGAGCCTTGGAATAATACTGGTCAGGTGATAATAGTGGTGTATTAGTCTTTCCATAATATGACGATTGAAATCTTGCATACATATCGTATAAAATGGAAAAACGTTTTTTGCTGAACATGACATTCAAATTGTCATAGGGAAAGAATTGAGAGTTTAGGAAAACTTTACAATTCTTTATTTTACAGTGATCAAATTGACCAGCATTTGCAGTGATAACATCTTTTCGCTTAGTTTGAAAACCGAGTATTATATACCTTGCTCGTTCCAAGTAAGTTGATGTCTTGACGGTCCATGTTTGTCGTTCTGTCTGAGGTAGTGTAGGGTATTCATGAAATTCCCAACTTCGGAATGGCATCACAATATCACGGTCAGATTTTAACTTTCTCAATAATAGGATTCTATGTTCATCGGCCAATCTTACATGAGGTACTCTCCAAACAACTTTATCCAACTGTAGTTGCCATTCCAGTTTATCTTCCGTAGTTGCAGGGTCTGCAAGTATCAAGTCCTTATTAGTTGAAGATCTGAGTAATACTAATTCTTGTTTGACATTTATTATTACCCGTTTGTAATCTTCAGCGAATCCCAAAAGCAATCGTAAAGGTACATGAAAATCAAAGTGACCGTTGGAAGCTGGTGTTATAGTGTCTTTATCAGGGGCAACCCATCCGGCGGTGACTATTGAATTCTTCTCATGCGGTGTTAATGATGTTAATCCTTTCAATGTCGTTGTTAAACCAACCTTTTTTGTTGAATCAACCGTCACCCCTGATATTTCATATCTTATTTCATCAAAAAGATATGCCATCGGGTTATTTATAAAAGGGACTGTTGAAGCAGTTTTTCCATCCAATTTTAATACCCGTCCTTCGATGTACAAGTAACTTTCACATGGTAACGTGTAAATATCTTGTTGTTGAATGGGAATCCTTATTTCATCGTTATTGTTTAATTTTGATGAAGTGTAAGGGTTGTGCGTGTGATATTCCTTCTCCCATAGTGTTTCGTCGAACGTTGGTCCTTGAGATATATCCAGGATATCCATCGCTGTTAAGTTTCAATCCAATCTTCTGTAGAAAACGAATGTTGTCCGATGTTAACTCTTCCAATGTCGAGGAGCTACTGAGCTCCCAACTCTTCCGTTGCGGTTTAAATGATAATCCCATGTTGACTTTTATGTTGCTGCTCTGATGTGTATCCGTATAGTAATTGTTTCTCCTCTAAAGTCAACACTATGACCGTCTTGATCCAATATGTTCAGTACGATGTCTGAAATGAAACTGGTGTTTAACGGTAGGAGTAGTGTAAAATTGTAGGGTCTGGGACGTGACGTCATCACGATGACGTCAGCAGTGATGACGTCATCAATGACGTCACTAATGACGCCACCAATGACGTCATAATGACGACACATGACGTCACACCCATGACGTCATGGTGACGTCATTACCGCTGACGTCATCATGATGACGTCACTGACGTTAATTAGGTCAAGGTCACGCAAGAATACAAAAAATTTTTTTTTGCACTTTTGCGAATCCTCAAATTTTGCTGAGAAATTGAAATTTCTCGAGGAACCACAAAAGTGCAAAAAAATATTTTTTTTATTCCCTAGCGATCAGACTCTCGACCTAATGTATCCGTCAGGGGTCATCGACCCGTCCCAGCAGCCCCACTTGAAAAAAAAATAATTTTTTATATTTTACTTACCCACCGAGAGACTTAGAGCCGAAGAATAATTTCTTCAAACACCCGACATTGCGACAAACGACACGCGATCCGAACAGCACCGCGTCCGAAGAAGTACTGACTTGTACACAGATGGTATCCCAGGTACCCGGCTCAGTGGTGGGGATAAGGAGGTGGTGGGGGTAAAGTGGTCAGAAGGAAGAAAAATTTAATTTTTTACAAACAACTCGTCCCAGCCGGTCCTTTACCGGATCTCCGTAACTCGGATTGGAAATATTTCCTGAGAAATATTTATTTTTTATTCTTTCTCAGGTGATCTTGGAACTTGTGAAATTTCAATCAAACCAAAAGTGAAAAAAAAAATTTTTTTTGTTATTTGACACTTTGCCGAAAAATTAAGAAATGTTTGATATTTTGGCTAAATATTTAAATTTAAACTCAATATAAGTAAATTGAGTGCAAAAAGTGAGATGTGCACACCACAAGAGTTGAACAGCAACTGAGCAAGTCTCTCCGTGTATCTGAGGTACTCGGCAGGGTGGTGGGGATAAGGAGATGGTGGGGGTAAAGTGGTCAGATGAAATGAAAAAAAAAAAATTTTTTTTGCAAACTATACAACTGAGTTTGTTATTCAGCAATAGGCATAAGAAAGAAAAAAAAAAAATATTTTTTATCCACATTGCTCAACATGTTCAAACGTGTTCAAGGTCAACTATTTGAAGTTTTAAAAAAATTATTTTTTTTATTTTATTTACAAAAATCCTCCTTCATCCCCATATGTGCTGTCCGGACTTGTGCTTGATGTTGTGGAAGAATTTTCTTCACAGCAACATGTTCCTTGTGTATTTTGGACTACCCCTTCTGCTTCATCCATACTGTCGTCGATGAGTGGACAGTCGTATTCCAAGTTCATTTTTATTATCATCCCTGGATTTTGAAGAAGCCGCATGTGCAATTTTTTATAGATTTCTTTTAGGTATTGAAGGCTGTCAACAAGTAATTCCCACTTCATTGTGTGTCGTGTAACCTCTAGCGTAGCTGAGTTGGAAATGAAGCAAGTCTTGCTTGCAGGATTGGTATTTTGGAATTGTGGTGGTGGGGGTAATTGATACAACCAGACAGGTTGAGACATGTTCAAGGTCAACCATTTGGAGTTTTAAAAAAGAAAATTTTATTTACAGAGTAGTGTTGAAAACTGGCAATTTGGCTGCTTTATCTGAACACTCGATGCATTTTAGACAGTATACAACTGCGTATACCAAGTAGAAGAAGATTGCAATCAATAAGGCCAAGATCATGAAGAGATCTAATTTTAAAATTTTCTGAAGTAGCATATGGTCCTTCCTGATCCGTCTTTCCTCCATCCTTCTTTCCATCATCTCCACTAGATCCACATGCTGGCATCTCCTCCTCCCCAGGCTTTCCGCTTCATCGGCCTCATATATTGGTGGTGGAACATCCATGTTTGCAGCTCAAAAGATGAAGATGTAATGAAACACATTGGTGCCGCATCTCAGGTCTCCAAGAGGAAAAGTGGTAGGGGAAAACCTGAACATGTTAGAACATGTTCAAGGTCATCCAATTTGTGTTTTAAAAAAATTCTATCTTGCTACAATACTGTAGCAAGATAGGTTTTTTATTTTGTTTTTATTTTATCATTCTTTTATTAAAATACAAAAATATGCATATTGAAGTACAAAGAGGATACAAAATATAAATATTAGTCAGGAGAAATATTCCAAGTTTGGACTGGCTTGAGTCTTCATGGATGATCTGGAGGAATAGGCTGAAGAAGTTGATGATGGTGACCTAGGCGGCTCGTCATCCCTGGGGACATGAGGGCATTTTGTGTTGCAAGCAAAAATTTGCATGTTCAATCGGTATCCCTGTTCGATTAGTGATTTAAATTCTTGAACAATATTGTTTAATTCTTCCATATTTCTTACAAATACTTCTTCATAATTTGCACATTTTACAGTCAGAGCCATCTTGATGTTTTCCGTATGATGTCCAAAGGCGGAATGAATATTAGCATGGTTGTTTGAAGGTAGTATGTAATAGTGGTGGGGGGGGGGGGGGGAGGATTTTACATGCTGTCTGATGGGAGGTGGTTAAATTTTTTCCAACTAAACATATTGATTGAACAAATGGTGCAAAGTTCTTTAGGTGTTTCGTAACTCATAACTGGAGCTACATGACCTAATTGTAAACATCCATCATCTTGTAGGAATTGTGCTGGGTTAGATACAGCAGCCCTTCCACAATTTTGACAAAATTTTGTACCGTCACTAAACTTGTACCACCCAAAAGTGTTGTAACCTCTGTTGTCTAGCTTGTACTGTTTGATAAAAATTTTAATTTGCTGAGGAGCGTTGGAACGTAAAGTATGGCTAAATAGCTGTTGATCTTGAATAATTTTTCTTACACAAAGCTCAAATAGGGTGCTCATTGTTTGACAGTTGCAATCAAACTGAACTTCTTTACAGTCTGTATGCTGGTAATCCGAAATGGTGGGGGAAAACACACACACACACACACACACGTATTTCTGTTTGCAAAATATATTTTTTTTTTATTTGTGCAAAGGTTAAAGGTCAAGGTCACCCCAGAGCTTTAAAAAAAAAAGGCAACATATCAATATGTGAAAATTTTTTTGTGTTTCACATATTGATATGTTGCCTTCTTTGTGTTTGTGTTTTTTTTTTTTTTTTTTTTTTTTTTTTTTTTTTTTTTTTTTTTTTTTTTACTATCTTTATTTAAAACAGTACAAACAAGATTACATGACAAAAATTATATAGTTAAAAAATACAAACAGATACAAGAAAGAAAAAATTATTTATTTTTAACACTGCTGCTTGTCTGCGATGTGGATGGTAAGCTCGGTGGAGTTGCTGCCGCTGCATCCGTGGGACACCAAGTAGAGACATCCCGGTTGAATGGAGCGTAGATCTTCATTTTGTAGTAGGTGGACAAATCTCTTGGGAAGGTAAATTTGGAATTTTGCTTCATCCCCTGGAGTATATGGTGCTTCGCTGAGACTGCAGCAGATTGCTTCGCCGACAGTAGTTTCCATTTTCTTCAGTGCATGTATAATATAATGTTTTTCATCCTTGAGTTCAGAACATTTTTTTACCGGCAAAATTGTAGACTTGGAGTGGGCGTTGAATTGTTCCACCAAAGACTGCAGAAACTGGTTGGATGCCATGGTTGTTCTAGAGGTCCTCGCTGTCTTCTTGCTCTGAGATGTTGTCGTCTCGGAATCTCGAGTAATACTCGTGCCAGGTCTCGGTCTGCTCCTCGCTTTTATAATCGCCGTTACCCCCACCACCATCGCCGATTTCTCCATCTTGCAGGTAAGTCGCTAATTTTAAAGCGTTTTTTAATGCACAGTGCCTGTCCCTTTCATGTTCCACACTTTGTGTGCAAATACAAATGTTTTCAGCAATAAATTTAAAATTTTTATCTATTTGCACATCTTTAACTGGAGTAGATGTAAATTGTTCTATCCATCTTTTCTTTTCAAGTCCTTTTGTGTAAATATTAGTAAATCTGTTTGAAAATTGATGCATAATATGATACAAGTCTGAATAACTGGTAAAACCGTCATACCAATCGATATGATGAAAATATTTCCAAGTCCATCGGTTTGTTGTTGCGGCTTTGGTGGTTAGTGAAGAAAAAGAGCATGGTGGTTTGAATAAAAATGTGTAAGGAATATTTTTATCTATATCGTAAAATACCAGTTCTTTAATTATAAACCGATCATCGTTACCACGAAAAGCTTGAAATTCAATAATACCCGGCTTGGACTTGATTTCTTCTTCCATGTCCATTTGAAAGGTCACCCGTCTATCCATCACGGTGTCAGAAGGTCAACTGTTTTCCACACCACGGTAGGCATTTATTTATGCCAGGCCGTACAGTTGAAGGCGCGTTGGTGTATATTTAACGTGGGCACCATCCCCGGTAGGCCTACACCCACAAAATTTTGAATTTTTTATTGAAAATTTGCCAATTCAAGTGTAAAGTGTTGTGAAAAATTTTAAAATTTTATTTAACTTTCCATCTGGTCATTTTTGTTGTACTCATTCTCATCACTTTGATCCTTTTCATCACTGAAATGTGTTTCTTCATCCGATTTTACAAAATTATGTTTTTCTTGCACATATTGTTCCAATTGTCTCCACATTTGAACTTCATGAGGAATTCTGTTGAATATTGAAGTGTCTACAGGTCCATACAAAATTGGTGCGTCCGGTTGTTTGTCCAAAGTGTCTGTTAAATAATCTTTAATAATTGAACTGGAGAATACTAGCTGTCTTAAATATCTTGTTATTGGTTCTGTTGCACATGTTAAAATAAAAAATTCTTCTCTGTTTAGTTGAATTTTTATGTCATGTTTGGTTGTATCTCTGAATCTCATTTGATGTTCACCTCGGTGTTTAATAATATCAATTTCCAAGTCTGAATCCAATAGTCCTACTTTTGTTTTCCTGCCAAACATGTTGCTATTAAAATAACATTCCAACAAATGGAGGTGTTTCATAAAAGATTCCCAAGCGTTGGCTGTAAACAAAATCATTTTTGTTCCGTGGGTTAAAATTACTGTAGGTGAATAGTCGGTTGATTTCATAACTCCAATTAAAACACTTTTATCCAAACTTGAAGAGATTGGATAAAAAATTCGTAAAAATACCTCCATCAAAATATTTGGTGAAATATTTTCTTCCACATTTCTCTTCCTCTTGGACAAATATTTCTTCTTTTTACCTTTTTCTTCTTCTTGATCTGCGCCGTGTTGCTGTTCATTCATGTCCAAAAATTCTGAAATTTCTTTTTCTATATCGCATTCCGTTGTACCACTAGTAGAAGCCATATTGAAGATGATGCTACCCATACGATGTCAGGCAACAAACTGATCAGGAGCGGCCTGCACGCTCCGCTTTTATACTCGCGGAATGTAACAAAACCGGTTTTTTTATAATACATTTTTAACAATTCCAGTTAGAGGTGTGTATGTTACAATTTTATCATGTAGAATTAAACAGTATGCAGTTGTATTTGCAGGTATAGCTGCATTAAACTCCATTTCAATCTTTATGTCAACACTTGATGATTTTACTGATTCATTTTGTTTAGAACAATCAATTACAACTATTGTGTAACCATCTAAGTATTCTTCTGGTGATAGTAAAGGTGTATTTGTTTTACCGTAATATGAATTTTGGAATCTCGCATACATATCGTATAATATACTGTACTTTTTATTAGCAAATGACACATTTAAATTGTCGTAGGGGAAAAATTGTGAATTCAAATAAACTTTAATATTTTTTAAGTTGCAATGATCAAATTTGCCTGCATGTTTTGTGATGCTGTCTCTCCTATCTGTTTGTAAACCAAATATAATATACCTGGCTCGTTCTACGTAATTAGATGTTTTAACAGTCCAAGTGTGACGATCTGTAGTTGGCAAGCTTGGATGTTCATGGAATTCCCAACTTCTAAAAGGAATTACAATATCACGATCAGCCTTTAACTTCCTTAATAGTAGCATTCTATGTTCGTCAGCTAATTTAACATGTGGAACTCTCCATACAATTTTGTCTAATGTTAATTTCCATTCTAGGTTTGCATCCGTTGTACCATCTGGAGCTTTAATAATGTCTTTATCGTTAGAAGATCTCAACAAAACTAATTCTTGTTTAACATTTAATATTATTTTTCTATAATCTTCAGCAAATCCGAGCAACAAACGTAATGGAATATGAAAATCAAAATATCCCTTTGTATTCGGAGTGATTATGTCATGTTGAGGTAAAACCCATCCGGCCGGTTGAAGTAAATTGGTTTCATTAGGTGATATAGATGTTACCCCCTTTAAAGTTGTTGCAATACCTACTTTTTTAGTGGAATCAACTGTTACACCTGATATTTCATATCTAATTTCATCAAACAGAAAAGCCATAGGGTTATTTATAAATGGAACTGTTGTACCAGTAGTAGTACCGTCCTTTTTTGTTACTTTTCCTTCGATATACAAGTAACTTTCACATGGTAGTGTGTAAATGTCTTGATGTTGTATAGGAATACGAATTTCATCGTTATTGTTCAATTTTGATGAAGTGTAAGGGTTGTGGGTGTGATATTCTTTTTCCCATAGGGTTTCGTCGAATGTCGGACCCTGCGCTATATCCAGTATATCCATAATCGGTTAATTTTAAACCAATCTTTTCTAAGAAACGAATGTTCTCGCGTGTTAACTCCTCCACAGCTGAAGAGCTACTAATGTGGTTTCCCGTAGGTTGTCCACTTTTAAATGATAAACCCATGATTTTTGTATTAAAGTGTCGATTTTAAATGTAATCTAACTGTAATTGGCTCTTCTCGGAAATCTATCAAGTTACCGTCTTGATCCAATACGTTCAACACGATGTCTGAAATGAAAGTGGTGTTCAACGGCAGATATACTAGGTTTTGTGGCTTTTCAACAATTTTAAATCCTGGAGGTACACTCGGGTAAAAAGTATGTAGTATATGAGTATTTGCTCCATCTCTGTAAGCTCCTTGTATAATGTTACAAGTTATATCTATACTATTGACTTTTAGTATAGTTACAGTTTGTTTACCGGAATGTGTTTGATTTGGTTCTAAAATTGACCCATCTTTGGGAAATCCTAACAATTCACCGATTGAATGTTCCTGAGTAAAATCTATATAATATTTGGAGTTAATTTCAGCTTTCATAGTATTGTTATTACCTTTTAATGTTATATTGTCTTTTCCCATTTTATTTTGCAAAAATTCATTAATATGATCAATTTCATAAGAACCTGTGGGTAAACTGCAAACTTCTAAGTCTGTAAACTTCCCACTGGCATCTTTTCCTTTATAATAATGCAATAAGTTATTTTTATCTTCCGTAACATTGGGAATAGAGTTGTAAGTTGTAAAATCTAACAGTGCCGCCTCCCAAAATCATCCTTTTTGCAAGCGTAAAGCTGGGAAAAGGATACTTCGTAAAGTGGACGATTTTCCTGTTAATGATACCGTATAGGAAGACATCTCAATTGTGACTGATACTTTTAGCTAGGAATTCCAAACATAAATGGCCGCATATTAAAGTGTTATCGGGTTGTTCTCTTTTATAGTTGTAATATATGTTTTTAGCAGATTTAAAGTAACGCTCAAGTTCTTTAGGTGGTGGTAAATTGCCAAAACTATCAAAGTAATATATATTTTCACCTAATTTCTTATAACAAACCCAATGAGTGCCAGGACCTTCAGAATTGTCTAAATTTACAATACCGGTTTCGTTTTTCCACATTTTAACTGGTAAATCATCTTTCATAAAGACACCGCGAAAAAAAGGTATTTTTAAACATGAAATGTATTTAAATAATTCGATATTTGTTAACGCTTTATGCGGTATTACTAATTGATTTCTTTTATTTAATATGCACGATATGGTCTTAGGTATAGACCTGCCCCGTTTTTTACCATTGACCATACTGTTGGTTTTTTATTACCCTTTCTGGTGGAACGTCGTTTTCTTCTAATATTTCCTCCATGTTTCGTCTTAGTTAAACTTTTTTTACCCCTACTCCTCCTTTTTCCACCTCCTACTGCTGTTTTAGCCTTCATACCTGCTGTTACCGCTAAAGCCGCCGCTTTTTCTGCAATACTAGCGTCACTAGACTTTACTCGTTGCCAAGCTATATCCGCGAGCTTTTTATCAGCTATCGATCTATTTTTTGTATCGCTAAATGTGGAATATGCTATATCGTGTTCTTTACAAGCTTGATCTAACTTATTTATGCCTGGATCACCTCTTTCTAACCGTTTTTTCAATTTCGTTCCTGGTCCGCAATATTGATAACCTCCCGGTATGTGAAATTCGTATGGTAAAGCGTCTATTGCTCTATTTACGACAGATCCTACTGGAATTCGATTTAAAGCTTTACTTAACAGAGAAACTGCTGTGGACGTGATACCGCCTCCTTTCCGTATAGTGTCTCGATATGGACTGGTGTAATGAAATGCCATGATTGTCTTTTATATTCGAAAAGCGTAACCTATGTGTTACCTCTATGACAGGTTGCACATAAATGAAGTCATTTATTGAGTTATTTAATTAAATATCAATATCACCCCAATCTGATGATCTAAACTTTTGCGTTTTAGGGTTAATAAAGTATTTATTATAAATTTCTCGTTTAATATACTCACCTCTCATGGATTCATCATAAGTATTATGCCCCGATTTTCCTTGAAGAATATCTGATGTAAAATGATTGTGTAAATCAAATATCGCATTACCTAAAACTTTTACAAGAAAATTAACAGTGACAGCATTATCTACATGTTCAGGGTCTTTAAGGTTTGTTATACGTTTATTATTACAATTATACACTTTACTATCCTTTAATGATGTTGTAATGGTCTGTCCTACAGTTGCAGCATCATTTGCTTCTCTTCCTTGTCCCAAGTCTCTTATCACTCTATTTTTACATGTAAACCATCTAAAATACTTATCTGGATCTAGATGTACGGTTTGTGATAAAGCAGCTGCATCATGTTTATCATAACCCCATCCCATATTTGATAACTTTTTATCCATGCAATCCCAGGCATTATTTTTGTATGTTAATAAATTAAATTTTTCATTACCTTGAACAAATTCATCCCCTTGCTTCGATACTACTTGATCTTGTTTTACAAAAGAGGTTGTTTCTTGTTTTAAGGTTTCCATCATTTGACCCACTGTTGCACCATCTGATGGTGCCGAACCATCTTTAACATTTGCTAAACAATTACCAAAACAATCTATAACCCCTACATCACGTATAATACAATGATCTTTAATATATTTTAGATTTACAGCATCGTTTTCAGTTTTTGGATAACCTATATCGTTAATAACAAATTTATAAAAAGAAAATCCATCTTTTGTCTTTTCAGGTATTAAAGAATGTAAATAGCGTCTATTCACGCTGTCTTTTTCATCTTTAGGATCATCTATGTTGGATATACGTTTATTGTTAGCACTATACGTTTTTCCATTGAATTTTAACGTATTTTTTAATTCAGATAACAAATAACCTTTGTTTATTGCATCACCGTTTTGATTTGGTTTATCAACGTTGATAATTCTATGATTTTCTGCATCATATGTGTTATTTTGTAGTCTTAATGTTGGTGATATCTTTTCCTTTACTATTTTTAAATTTACTGCATCATTTTCATCCGTGGGATCTTTTATGTTTTTTAACCTTTTATTACTAATATCATAATCTCCTTCAGGTGTTTGTGGTAAACCAGCTCCTCTTTTTAAGTTATTCGCGTAATATAATCCATCCGAGGAATACCGTCCGAACTTGTCGACACTCATGGTGCAACTGAATAGCATTTTAGGGAGTAACGCATTTTTATGAGATTACCCCTCGGTTTCTAAGTTCATCCACTAAAGCCACCCATTCGTTTTCCAATCCAGTATGACCCGCCTCTTTGGCTTCATGTATTAGTTTCATTCTATCCACCAATTTATTGATATTATTGTAATAAATTACGTTTGTATTGTATAGTTTCTTCATCAATCCTTTACCGGTGACTGATTTGCTTCTTTTTCTCGGTTCTGGAGAACTTAAATCTAAAGTGGATGCTACTAATCTTCTTTTTACAGGTTTTCTTCTTATAATCGGTATTAATTTGGAAACAAAATCTTTATATTTTACAGATTTATTTCTATATATGGGTGCTTCAGGTAAATAATTTCTTTTATATGCATTAGTTTGATCCAAAATTTTGCTATACACTTCCAAATCATCATTTTTTACCAATGCTTTTAAAGGTTTATTTTCAAATAATAATTCAAATAGCCCCCTTGTTCCCTTATATATTTGATCACCTATGTGAATATTATCATGTTCATCGACATCTAATTTGCTATTACCAATCATTACACCTTCTTTGGACATTCTTGCTCCATAACTGTGGTATTTTTTAGTAGAATCAGTTCCAATTAACAGTTTTAACAAGTATTTCCTTCCTAACGGTCCTTTTGTATGAATAGTTTCACCCAATAAGCTTATGTTTGATGGTTCTCCTTCTGTTTTTTCTTCTTCACTCGCTATAGATACCACTTCCTCTTCACTACCAGCATATACATCTTCTCTTTCTGCCGTTGTATCACTAAATATGGAGGCTTCCGGGTCCTCATCGCTAATATCTTCTGATATTACACTTTCCCTTTCATATTGTGTTATCGGAGCAATAATATCACCTTCAAAAGAAGGTTTAGTCAATTTTTTGTTCAATTGTTTCAAAGGCTCTGTAATAGGTTTAAAAGTAGATTCGAGAAATTTCTCCCTTTCGCTGATACCTAACTTTAACGCTCTGTTTTTAGCCCGAATAGAATCACTAAGTGATTTAATTTCCTTTACTAACTTTTCTTGGTTAACCATGTTTGTAGCAAGACGTGCTGTACAAGAATGATTGTGTGATATAATGGTTAGTGAATTAATATAAATTTATCAAAACCTATCCTGTATCGACCGTTTTTTAGTGGTTGTTCCTTCATAATTGTCAAAAATCCATAATTTTCAGCCCAAGCCTTACCACATATGTCTTTAAACTGTTCATATGACATATCCGCATTGACATGATCGTAATATATGTGTTTTAGGTTAGTTTCATCCTGTTTGAATACAATTAACACATTTGCATTGTCTCTTATCAGTTGTTTTGGTATTTTACTATAAGTCTGACCTATGTAAATGCTATCTATATTGTTATGTCGCCCCATAGCGAAATAGCTCCTGATAGTGTTTTGGTTTTCACAGGATACGTCGTCAAATATAAAAACTGAAAATGGTTTAGCTTCATGCGGTTGCATTACGCTTTCACTTGCATCAAACTTGTAATATTTGACTTCTGGCACATTATTAAATATTTTTTCTAATAATTGGTATTTGGGTTGTTGTAATGATTTGGAAAAGACATACAAGTTATTGAAACGCAATCCTTTTGGGTTTGTAATCAAATTGAATACTACATTTGTTTTACCACAATTGGATGGACCGGTTACAAGACAACGCACCGTGTTTGGTAACAAAACACCATGTTTGCCGCTGTTTAATTCCGAATTGTCCACCGTGAGTTCATCAATATTATTAATAGTAAAACTATCCTTTTGCTGTATTATCTCCATCCTTTGTAAAGGTTAAACCTAAAATGATGCTCCATCATTATATGAGATCCTTTTTAGGTATCCAAGAATCTTCACTCTTATTAAATCCTAACCATCTCACTTTAACTTTATCTTTTTTCCGTTGCAACACCTTTTCAACGAGATATACATCACCTACTGTGGATTTTAACATTTCATGTCCATAAAACCCTCCTTCGAGCAATTGTCCTTTATTATCTTTTAAAATGTAAGTTTCTGGTACTGTAGGTTGCACCTTAAATACGGTAAAAACCTCATTTGTCCAATTTGGCAGATATCTTTTACTGAATACACCTTTGTATTTGCTTATTCGCACTTTATCACCAACGTTAAACGTTTTAGGCTTTAGTTTTTCAACTTTTGGTTTAGTATTCATTTGTATACTTTTTAATACAAGTTTTTCATTTTTACTAGTCACTTGGTTCGGTTTCATACCAATTGTTCTATGGAAGTTGTTATTGTAATCTTTTATTAGTTTTGGTAACATATCAATCCATACGTGCGATCCTCTGTTTGAAAACATCTTGTACATCGCACCTTTTAAAGTTCGATTGAATCTTTCTATGATTGATGCTTTTACCTCTGAATTAGTCGAATAATGGTTTATATTGTGTTTCTTCATTAAATTTGAAAATTCTTTATTGAAATATTCTTTACCGTCATCGGTTTGTAAATGTTTTATGGTATTTTTGTCTCTCTGTATCGCAGTTTCCATGGCTTTTGTTACACTCTTGCCGGTTTTATCTTTTAGCGGTAAAGCATCTGCCATTTTTGTAAAACAATTGATAATAGTCAATATATATTTAAATCCTTTATTTTGTTTACTATAAGGAATCATTTCTATTAAGTCCGCTTGATATAAGTCGTTCATTCCTTTTATAACGGTATTTCTACGGGGAAATTTTCTTCTAGCAGGTTTATGAAGTTCATTAACAATTTTTTGTTTTAAATCCATTTTTTAATCCTTCCGTTATTACGGTTGAAATAGATATGAACTTTATGTATGTATTAAACCCTATTTAAGTCTGTTAAGGTATTCTAAATTGGTAAGAAATACTATTTAAATATATTTCCTTAACCCTCAAGGACATGGTTTGGGAAATGTCCGAGTAATGGTTTTTTATTACATTACCCCCAGGTTAAGGTATTATATAAATGAATGATATTTAAAAAATATAGTTCATTTATATGATACCCCCCTCCCTTATTTTAAGAGGGTTAAGAAAATAATTTTATAAACAATTTATTAATTATGTTTAGGTTGTTATATTACCAATAAAGTGGAAATAAAAATTTGTTTTTAATTAAAAACTGATTTTAAATGTGTCAAGGTCATTCAAATTAATGTAAAAAAATGGGGAACAAGGCGTTGGACTTGCCGTGTTCCCCATTTTTTTACGGAAGGAAAAGGAATTTAGGTCGAAGAAGGACGAAGAGGGACGAAGAATAGGTTAATTGTTGATAGGGTTGAGAGAGTAGTGGCCGAAAAAGGAATTTAGGTCGAAGAAGGACGAAGAAGGACGAAGAATAGGTTAGTTGTTGATAGGGTTGAGAGAGTAGTGGCCAAAAGGAAGAGTATCAATTTGGTTTTCCATAATGTGACGTTTGTCATCTTTGTTTGACAATGCTTTTTTCACTTCTGTAACACTGTACACTTTGTGTTTTTCACTCCTTATGGTGTTGAATTTAGCAGTCAAGGTGGTGTCGTTAAATAAACAGTTTTTGTATTGTTCAAAGTTTACATTTTTCTTCAAATAACTTGTCTTCACACCTTTTGCTTTTTTCGTGGTAGATGTTTCTTCTTGATGTCCTTTATATACTTTAAAAGAATATAATTTAGACATTAGTGCAACGATTTCTTCCATGCTTGCTCCATTGCATTCATCTTTGAATTTGCCTAAAACTTTCTTATTATTTTCATTAAAGTTCGGGTGATTTCTTGGGTAGTCGGAAAAATCAAAATCATTTTTGTGTATGAACGTCCGAAGATCTTCATACATGTCTTGTGTCTTAATCCAATAAATTAGTGCATCCGTGTCCATGTAGGCTACTCCAATATTTTCTCTTCCATAATGTTGAACCATTTTGTTGTAATGAAAGTCATACATGTGCGTTTTACTTATATCCAATATAGACATTCCTATGTACAACGGTCTATCCATTACTATCTTGGTTTTCTTCATGCTGACTGCTACCAAGTTTTCATTAATTATCATACTTGTTCCAAAATTTGGTTTCTGTACAAGTTTCTGCATCTGTCTGGGGTTTGTTACTAATTTTACAATTTTGTGTTTCCTTTTGTTTTCTAAAGTTTTTCCAAATATTGCATTGTTCATGAGCTTGTAAAAATCTTTTTCAAAGGCTGATGTTGCTGCTGCTCTCCTCGCAGTGTTGGAATCTATGTAAGGTTTCAAGTAACACGACTGAGAAAATTGTAGTGCTCGGTGAATTTTTGTTATTTTTAGTCCTAACTCCAACGCTTGCTGTACAACCCAATAGTGTGCCACATAACGATTTTTGTTGTTTAATGTCATCATTAATTTGGGCCATTTTCCTGTCGGTGATACTTCAGTTTTAGCCAACAGTGGCAAGTCATAATGATGATCGTGTAGGTGTTCTGGATATTCGAAGTCGCAGTCGAAAATGTAGCCGGTCGGTCCATCTTGTGGGATCTGCATGATGTCCCCAATGCTGTCCGGGTCTACCCACTGGAAGTCGCCATATGGAAGGGGTTTGGACATCGCCCAACCGTATAAATTATTGGCATCAAAATATCCAAGAAAAATCGAATCTTTAGTCTTATCATAATTTGGTATAAATTTATTGTTAGCTTTCACATGTCTTGTAACAGCCTGGGTCAATCCACCTCGTACACCCGATTCAATCATTAAAACCATATCGATGTCGGTTAGCAATTCCAACTTGCACTCGGTAGATTTTAGCATGGCCTGCCAGGCCAAACCGGGAGAAGTAAAAGAATGTAGCGGGTCCAGTCCGTAAGCGGTGAAACAGGTGTTCCTAAATTGTTCCATAACATCACACAATAATGTTACATCTAGTTTTACATAAAAGTCAGAATAATCACCCAAGGTATTCATTCCTAATTCATTCCAGACTTTCTGAGCATGATTATAATCTTCAATTGAAATTTCGGTTTCAGTTAATTTACTTTTAAACGCTTCGATAGGTGGTAGTCTTGTTTCTTCAAATTTTTCCATTCCTGTAATATAATCATAAGGAAAAACTCCTTTCCTTAGCACCAAGTCCATTTTATCTTCTGGCACAATTTTTCTGGTTTCTTTTAAATCCTGTCGTCTTAAATTTTTAGTTAGGTTGGCAAGGCTAGAAGACATGAATCGAAAAGAGTCCACGAATCGAAGCTTAATTTTGCCAACAGTCTTGGAAAAACTAATATAATTCTCTAAAGTGTTGGCCAATACATCAATTTTCCCATCATCCCTGCCCAATTCCGGAATAATAAAATGTGAATCATAACCACTAAGGTTATGCAAAACAACTGGAATGAATTTCGGAAGTTTATAATTAATATTACATGAATTGCAAGCAGCCCCTCTGTAATAACCAGTAAGATGATCGTGGTCATGGACTTTATGGTTCTCAACAGTAAATTCTTTTTTACACAAGTAACAATTAGTGGCATTGATATATTGAATTTCCTCCTCTTCATCTAGAGGAATCATAGGGACAATATTACTGAACACTTCTTCAACCTTATCAGCTATATAATACAAGTTATCTACAAAATGTTTAGCAGTATCCTCACCTCTGTACAAAATTGGTGTTGAACTTAAACCAAAATTTTTCAAATGTTCTTCTGACAGTGTGGATTTAACAAGCAAACAAAAACTGTTAGGTTTATGCAGCTGTATTTTGGTCCTACTGGTAATTTCCCCTTCTGGATGTTCTTGGGGTACCAGTGTGGACTCAAAGTCCGCATAAATTACAAATGGTACCCTATATTGATGGCTAATCTTTTCAAATTTTACAATAGAGCGAGTAGGTGCAGGCAAACTAATTTTACATTCAAAATTTCCATTACAGAGTCTTTGGTGTTCTTGTAGCCATTCCGCACCTCCTCTCCTTACATCTTTTGACACAAAACAAAAACATCGCTTACAAATGGTCATCCTTAATTCATTTTTAGTCAGTTGATGTTTTACAAGTCTGTTAAAATTCTTTATATATACATAGTGGGATATTTCACCTTTAGTTATTAATAACAAATCAGTATGGTTCCTAAGCTCAGTTTTTGCTACTCTTAAAGGGTATACATTATTTGAATCGTCCAATCCAAAAATATTTACACTAACACCTGGATTGTGTTTCTCAAACTTAGAAATATCTGAAATTTTTACAGGGTAACATAGTCCTACAAAATTATACCTATTATTTACATTTACATAGTGTCTACTTACTCTAGAAGGGCGCTGCTCTGGCAAAATATATTTACACAACATAGCATACTTAAAACACTCATTATCTTCATTCTGTACATTTATACATGCTTTAGTTTGTTCAATTTTCTTTGGTAGCTTGATGTAACTGCTACCCCTCATACCGTAACCGTGCTTATGTACTCTTAAATCTAAGCCCTCTACGGATGTAAACATCCAACCTGACCCTCTCCCCTCATGCTCCTGCATTTTTGTTAAGAGTTCTTCCAAACATTCCTCAACAATTTTATTCACATCAGAAGCATACATCAAAGTACGGTTTTTCGTTATAAACCCCCTCACTGTTGTTTCACCATCCATATTAGTAAATAACGCATCTAAAACTAAACCAAATTTAATAATATTTAATGTTGCCAATTCTTTAGTTAAAGTTTCACAGATCAATGATTTTGCCTCGGTTACAAAATTTTCTAAATCTAGTTGCACATTATTTATTTTGTTATGTATTACCGTGCGTCCGGGAAAAGCAGTTGTGCGTAAGTGTCTGGTTCCTCCTTGTTCTGTTTCTATATCCAAATGCATCTCCGTGTCTAAATCTGTATCAGTGTCCGTTTCTTCTTCTTCTGGTTCCGCAACAGTTCCTCTTCTAAATCCTGACGGTCCAGCACCTCCAAATTGGATCACGCTAGGTCGTCCCTGCTGCATTTGTTGCAAATAACTCTCCCAGTTGTCGAGCCGTTGATTAAATTCATCCAAAATGTCATCAATCCAGTCCATGTCCATTTCGTTAGCCGTTTCACTCGCCGGGTCTTCCATATGTAGTTCTTGATGGATTTGAAGAATCACTTCATCTGGGAAAAATTCCCCACAAATATGGCAAAGAAGCATTTTAACACTTTTTACCACTAGCGTCTTTAGATGTTAACTCCACAAAAGTTTACCAAAGAATGAGAGACGCTCTTGACCGACCTCCTTTTATAGCGGGTGGTGGGGGGTGATCTTTGGGAAAGACCCGTTCTGCGCATGCGCAGAACAAATCTGCACATGCGCAGAACAAAATGTATTATATTTATTTAAAATTTGCTATTTAGGACAAATATATAGGTCAAGGCCACCTTAAATCTGGTAAAAAAGAGGGAACACTGGATAAGAGATGGTAGTAAGATCAACTTTCTAACAAATACTTTCAATAATATGTCAACTGGTTCAAAAGTTAAATATTTTTCATTATTTACTGCCCAACTTGTTCAAAATTAAAACTTTTAAATATATTTGTTTGAGCAAATGCTTTTGGCACACTTACCACATGCTAAAACTCAAAAAATGTACAGAATTAAGACTGATCTCGCGGGGAAATACTAATGTGCTACCTAACATTGGTTATCTGACTCGAATAAAAATTGGTGATATATAACATATTGAAAAACAATTTTATGTTGTATAAATCATCAATACTATGCAATTCAGATAACCAGTGTGAGGTGGCTACATAGTATTTCCCCGAGAGATCAGCTTAAATCCTGTACTTTATATGAGTCTTAGCGTGTAGGAAGTGTGGCAAAAGCATTTGACCAAAATAAAATATATTTAAAATTTTAACCTTAAACAAACTAGGTAGTATAAAAATAAAAGATATTTCCTAACCATTGACAACCTGTTAACATATTGCAGTATTAAAGTATTTGCTATTGAGTCAATCTTACCATCACCTCCGATCCAGCGTTCCCTCTTTCTTACCAAATGAGACTGAGGCTTGACTACCCGTATATATGACGTTTCCCCCTCCACTAATGCTTTCCCCCACCACAATCAATTCTCAAAAGTGGGTCAAGGCCATCGGAAATTATTATTTTGAGCGGGGGATAGAGCATCTGCTGCTCTATCCCCCACTCATATTTTTTTTTCTTTTTTTTTTACAGTTTTATAATTTTTTTGATTTTTTGTAAAATGCTAAACAAAAAAAAAATATTTACAAAGGTGAAAATTCATCACTGCTATCCTCGTCATCACTGGTGTCCAAAAATAATCTTCTACTACAAAATATAAGTCTTTTACACAGCAACATTCTGTCCAATATTGCTCCAACTTGAGGGGTGTTCTGATCTTTATTTCAAGAGGGTGAAGGAATAATTTTTTTCCCTCTCTGTTCTGCAAAACCTCAATCAAGTCAAAGTTCAAGTCCTACTTTAACACTTGGTTGGGAGAATTACATTAGTTTAATACTTATTTCTACCGTTACACTTGCTCCATTCTCAAAAAGATATAAATAATATAATCCTGGATACTGTTTTTTTTTTTTTTTCATGTCCTGCATGTTCCTTAATAAAGTCAAAAGCCAATCTTTTTGAATATTCATTATGAAACACTTCTCTCACACAAACAAGAATTTTTTCTTCCAGAAACTTCAATTGAATTGATGATAGTTTGCTTACATCATCCTTGTCTATCAGGGGTAGCTTGTAGGTGAAGGTATTTGGCGGTAGTTTTTGCTTTCTATCAAGTAAACAACAAAATTTTTTATACAATTTCCGCTCATTGTCTGTAATACTATTAATACCAAGCAGATTATAGTACAAAGGATCATAAGGTATACGACAAGACATTTTTAGAACCAGTCGGCACGAGAGCTGGAGCTAAAATGAGAAGTGCATGCAACCCGGCCGCCTTATATCCCCACCGGGTGACCACGCCCAAGGTGCCCTAAAATATATATGTATATTTAAGGTAGCACTAAAACGGTGCTACCAATATTTTAAATAGTTAATTACAAATATTTTTTCCATCCTTAAAATTTCACAGTTTAAAACTTGTCAGAGGCCAACAAACTGAAACAAATTTAATACTTTTAAATATATTTGTTTCATCACATGCTTTTTGACACACTTACTACATGGTAACACTCAAAAAATGTACAGAATTAAGACTATTTCCACGGAAAAAATACTAAAGTGTTACCTGCATATTCAATTTAGCTTAAAAATAATATAGAATTAATACCAGCATAAAAAATTTCAAAATTCAGATCTTTAAAAATTTTATATTTAAGGTAGCACTAAAACGGTGCTACCTATATTATAAATAATTACAAATATTTTTTTTCAATCCTTACAATTTCACAGTTTAAAACTTGTCAGAGACCAACAAACTGAAAAACAAAATTTTATTTTGTAACATAATTATTACTAAAATACATACATGATACCACTGTGCTAAATATTACCTTTATACTTATGCTACATCTGAAGCGGTGGAACATCCATGTCAACCCATTGGCAGCCCAAGAGAGAATGAGATGAGTCAAACATGCTTCAGCGGCACCTCAATGGTAGAATGGTGGGGGGAGCAGTATGCCACTACTATTTTAACTTGTCATAGGAGTAACAATTTCATACTACTAGCTTGGCGACCCCCCCCCCCCCCCCGGCGCAGTTTTCGTCCGGAGCAAAAAAAAATTTTGGTCAAGGTCAAAATCCAAAAAAAAAAAATTTCGGGGGGGGGGGGGGGCGCAGTTTTCGTCCGGAGCAAAAAATTTTTGGTCAAGGTCAAAATCCCAAAAAAAAAAAAAATTTCGGGGGGGGGGGGGGGGGGCTCACTTGCCGTCCGGGGCTCGGGGGGGGGGGGGGGGGTCACCTACCCCTAGGACTTTAACTCTTGGATACCTGCTACCCTTACTCATGTGTCAACATAAAATAATATTTTGTTCCACCACAGTGTGGACAGCCAACACTTAGTCGCATCTCGCTCTAAGTCCTGAGGAGTCCTCAGAACTCAGGCAAAAATCCGCCTAAGTCATGGCTGACCTACATATCGTGTGGAACAAAATATTATTTTTATTCACACACAAATATGGGTCAAGGTCATCCAAAAGTTAAAAAAGAAATCCCCCCGATGCCTAAGACCGCCGGCGGTCAGAGGCATCGGGGGGATCTCAACATTTAGGGGAGGTGATTTAATAAAAATTATTTATTTAATTTTGAGTTTCCTTAAGGGAAACATGCTACAATAATTTGGAAGAGGCCATGCTAACCATGACCGAGGATCCCGTCTTAACCCGTAGGTACTGACTTTTGCCTAGCACACCGGTCAGTGTCAGGATCCGACGCCTCGTGCTAAAGGATGCCAACCACCCATCTAGAGTGATGAGGTCCAGTAGCGCCCCTGACCGAAAGAGGCCTAAGGGTGGATCCCCAGGGGCCTACCCCCGGGCTCGTTAGGCGCCATGCTATTGTTGGTAACAAATAATTCTTGAGGTTCTGAACCTCGAAAAATTTTTATTTTACAGAGACTGTTAAGTCTCAAAAGCCTAACACTTAAGCTGCCAATTTACGGAGGAGTACCTCCAAGATGCGAATTTAGAAAAATTTCTACTTGGGGACAACCTGTGAAGATTAGTACAAAGAAATATTTTTCAACACACAACACTTAGACTAAATAAATCCAACACCAAGACCTAGCAGAAGCAGCAAGCGCAAAATAAAATATTTCTTAACACTACACATGCCATGCCTTAAACTAAAAGAATTCCCAATATAATGCGGCGCCAACATTACATTGCGAATCCTGTAGGGCAGAGCTTCAACCACTCAGCTGAAGTGTTTGAAACCAACTGCGAGGAAGCAAAGCCTCAGAGAACCGAAGCTGAGCCGGTCAGGAGTGGGGGAACCGGATCTGGTTACGTAAACAGCCAGACCTCGACACGTACTTGTTTGCGGCATTGGACAATCTCCAAGAGCCACACCTGAATACATTACTAACCGGATCTCATTATACAACACGTGTCAAGGTATGGCAACGCCTCGGGCTATGCCACCTCCTCCTCCTCCCCCGGGGGGGGGGGGGGGGGCTCACTTCTCGTCCGGAGCCGAGGGGGGGGGGGGAGGGGGAGGGGTCTTGGGACTTAGAATATTTTCAGTCCAAGTCAGGTGTACTATAGAATAATATTTTAGCTTGCCGGATTCAGCACAGCCGGCAGAGACGGTTACATAATGCTTATATAACAGACTGGTTTATTTGTCAGCTGGCCAACTGTAGCTCAACAGAAGGTAAGTCAGTTTATTGAAAGCCAACAAACACGCCACACCTCGCCACCTCTCGACTTTTCTGTGAGTAAATTTTTATTTTTCCTTCTTATTACACTTAGCAAAACAGAACCTAGCCTGTTTTGCACAAAATTAATTTTTGTTACACTGCTACAATTACGTTTACTTAACAAATTATTTTCCACTCATTATTTAATATTTTATTCCTTACTTGTTAAGACTTAGAAACTGAAATGTTGGAAGACTGTTTGATACAAAATTAATTTTTATTTAGCTATACAGGTCTCCTAATATTTTCATACACTTGTATTTTGCAGGTGTGGTTAAATATTTTTCGCTCACAATTTAATTTTATTCCACACAAGTGGATTTTGAACTTTACTACAAAACTGATCCATACCCGTCTCCTACAAAATTATTTTTCATTTGGCTCTACCTCTTTTAGTCTTACATTAAATATTTCTTGGAGTTAAATTTTACACAAGTCTCTCGGTTAATTTTTCTGCACAGTACGTGTTACTCCTTGGACAGTTCCCAGCAAACTGTTTCTACACTTGTCAACAACAGTCTGCATTACCCCCTCCACTACTCATTCCCCCACTATAGCCCTGTTCCCCCACTACTTCCAGCTAAGGTACAACACTGGACTAAGTGTTTCAGTTTTATCCAAACCTTACTGTGAGACACATCTATGGCTGAAACTTTGCGAGAAAAATTATTAAGAGTAAAATTTTTGCTGGCCAAGCAAAATAATTCTGTTAAGGTGTCCAAGACTTCCACTTTAACAAAAATGAAACGTTGCTTCAAAAATAATCCAAAATTTTACTCAAGGGACACAAATATCACTATGGATGATAAAATGTTTCAGAAACTTTTAGACGAGCTAACTTTTGCCAGTAAGGTTACGTTGGTGACTCCAATTCCCGACCAAGTTCCAACATCACCTGAGAAAGAATAAAAAATAAATATTTCTCAGGAAATATTTCCAATCCAAGTTACGGAGGTCCGGTAAAAGACCGGCTGGGACGAGTTGTTTGTAAAAAAATAAATTTTTCTTCCTTCTGACCACTTTACCCCCACCACCTCCTTATCCCCACCACTGGGCCGGGTACCTGGGGAACCGCCTGCACCCAAGTCAGTACGTCTTCGGACGCGGTGCTGTTCGGATCGCGTGTCGTTTGTCGCAATGTCGGGTGTTTGAAGAAATTATTCTTCGGCTCTAAGTCTCTCGGTGGGTAAGTAAAATATAAAAAATTATTTTTTTTTCAAGTGGGGATGCTGGGACGGGTCAATGACCCCTGACGGAAACATTAGGTCAAGAGTCTGATCGCTAGGGAATAAAAAAATATTTTTTTGCACTTTTGTGATTCCTCGAGAAATTTCAATTTCTCACCAAAATTTGAGGAATCGCAAAAGTGCAAAAAAAATTTTTTTGTACTCTTGCATGACCTTGACCTAATTAACGTCAGTGACGTCATCATGATGACGTCAGCGGTAATGACGTCACCATGACGTCATGGGTGTGACGTCATGTGTCGTCATTATGACGTCATTGGTGGCGTCATTAGTGACGTCATTGATGACGTCATCACTGCTGACGTCATCGTGATGACGTCACGTCCCAGACCCTACAATTTTACACTACTGGTAGGTATATCAAGTTTTGTGGCTTCTCAACAATTTTAAAACCGGGAGCCACTGTTGGATAAAATGTATGTAAAATATGTTGATTAACTCCATCTCTATATGATCCGTGTATAATGTTGCACGTGACATCGATACTATTTACTTTCAATATTGTTACAGTTGAATCACCTGAATGAGTAGTTCCAGGAGTTAAGATTTTCTTTTTTGTATCTGTAAATCCAAGTAAACTGCCAATCGACTGTTCCAAGCTGACATCAATATAATATTTTGAAGTTATTTCTGCTTTTAAAGTATTATTGTTTCCTTTAACGGTGATATTGTCTTCTCCGAGTTGTTTCTGTAATAATTGGTTTATATCATCGATTTCATAAGCTCCAGTGGGAAATGTAATTATTTTCAATTCTGAGTATTTTCCTGAAGCATCCATAGTTTCATAATAATGTAGGCCTAGTACATTGTTTTTTCCTTCTGTAACATTGGGAATTGAGTTGTAGGTAGTCAAATCAAGTAATGCCGCTTCCCATAATCGTTCCTTGGATAGACGCAATGCTGGGAACAGCGTACTTTTCAATGTGGATGAATTTCCACTCTATGACACTGTATACGATGACATCTTAAAGCTGACTGACACTTTTCGCTAGAAACTCCAAACATAAATGCCCACATATTTCAGTATTGTTAGGTTGTTCTCTTTTGTAATTGTAAAAAATGTTTTTAGAGTTTTGAAAATAATGTTGAAGTTCTTTCGGCGGTGGTAGATTGCCAAAACTGTCAAAGTAGTAAACGGTTTGTCCGAACTTTTTATAGCATACCCAATGAGTGCCTGGACCATAGGTGGAATCCAAATTTACTATTCCAGTTTCATTTTTCCATATTTTAGTGGTAATGCATCTTTCATAAAAACTCCTCGAAAGAATGGTATTTTCAAACATTTTACATAATCATTTAACTGATGATTTGTTAAGGCTTTATTTGGAATTATCAATTGATTCTTCTTATTTAGTACACACGGTATGGTCTTAGGTATAAACCTGCTCCGTTTTTTACCATTTGCCAAACAGAAGTCTTCTTTACACTTGCCTTATGAGTTCTACGACGTCCTTTTTTAATGTTTCCACCTCTTTTGGGAGCGCCTCTCTTTGCAGGTCTTCCTCTGCGACGTCTTCCACCACCTAACTTTGCTTTTGTCTTCATGGCTGTATTTACTGCCCAAGCCGATGCTTTTTCTGCAATACTTGCGTCACTTGATTTTACTCTTTGCCAAGCTTTTTCCGCTAGAATTTTATCTGCTATTGATCTATTTGTTGAATCTTTATACTTTGAATATGCTATATCGTGTTCTTTGCAAGCTTGATCTAATTTATTAATTCCAGGATCTCCTCTTGCTAAACGTTTTGCCAACTTAGTTCCAGGTCCACAATATTGATAACCTCCGGGCAGATGTAATTCGTATGGTAAAGCATCTATCGCTCGATTCACAACAGCACCAATTGGAATCCGTCTCAGCAGGGATAATGCAGCTGATGTTAAACCATGTCCTCTCTTGCCAATGTCTTGACGACGACTGAGCGATACGGTCTTCATTATGCTGTTTTATGTAACCAACGTCTTCACTCTAGAAATACTTTATGATAATGAATCCTTTTTGTGTATTCCATACTTAAATATTCACAAGCTTTACCCATATATATCAATGATTGTATCTTTAATCCATTTTTCTCTCTTAGCACCTTCAATTTTATCGTGATTTGGTTTACTAATTATATGATTATGCATATCAATAACTGCATTACCTACAAGATTCATTACATATTCTACATTAGTAGCATCTTTGTAATCTGTTGGATTATCGAGATTTGTGATACGTTTACCATTACATGTATACACAGATGGATCATTATTAGAGGTTGCTATAACTTGATTAATAGTGGCAACATCATTTGGAGCTATTCCTGCTGATATGTTACATATTCTTCTATTTTTTCCATCATACAAGTTATTTATTTTATCTAAAACTATAGTTTGTTTCACAACAACACAATCATTATCATCTTTACCAGATTTTACATGGGTTAATCGTCTGCCTCCACATATAAAGTTAACACCAGTAGCTGATAGTTGTGGCACTTGTGTTAAAATAACAGCATCATGTTCTTCCGTGCCTAAACTTATATTTGACAATCTTTTATTTTTTCCATCCCACTTGTCATTTTGTAGTTGTAGTAAGGTAAACTTTTCACTTCCTTGCATAAACTCATCACCTTTCTTTGACACCACCTGATTTTGTTTAACAAAAGTGGATGTTCCTTTTTTTAAGCTTTCATTCATTTGTTTCACGGTAGCAGCATCCGATGGAGTTGAACCATCTTTCAGATTTGACAATATTTTTCCATGACAATCAATAACAGCACCATTATATAAAATACAATTATCTTTAATGTATTTTATATTAACACCATCACTTTCTTCTTTAGGATATCCAATATCGTTTATAGTATATTTTTAGAAGGAAAATCCATCTTTTTTCTTTTTTGGTATTACAGAGTGCAAATAACGCTTATTGATTGTATCTGTATCCTCGGTTGGATCTGCTACATTAGTTATTTTATAATTTAAAGCATTGTACATTTTTCCACTTTTAGTCTTTTCCAACAGTAAAGCATATTCCATCGCAGATAGAAAATAGCCTTTATTAACAACATCTCCATTGTTGACTGGTTTTGCAACGTTAATAACCCTGTGAGATTTTGCATCATACAGTTGGTTGTTGTCAAGTTTTAAACTTGTAGATGTTTCCTCCTTCACTGTTTTTAAATTTGTTGCATCTCCATCTTCTTCTGGATCTCTAACAAACTTTAAACGTTTATTATTTATGTTATAGTCAACTTCGGGTGTTTGTGGTAATCCACTTCTTTTTCTGTTTTCTCCAACTTGCACTCCTAACGCGGAGTATCGTCCGAACTTGTCGACGCTCATGTTAGAACTGACACATTATACGCCTGCAACTCTTATATATCCGCGGACAATTATACGATTATGCCGCGATTCCTGAGTTCGTCAATCAGAGCTACCCATTCATTATTTAAACCTGTATGACCGGCTTCCATGGCTTCATGCAATAGTCTCATTCTATCAACCAATTTATTGATGTCGTTGTAGTAAATCACATTCGTATTGTATAGATTTTTCATCAATCCTTTGCCAGATGTTGAAGTATCTCCTTTACTCTTTTTACCATGTTGTTCAAGAAGTGATAAATCCATAAGTGATAAAGATTTTCTTTTCAGTGGTTGTCTCACCGCTGGTGCAGTTCGTAATGTTGGCAATTTTCGTGGAGGAAACAACTTTTTTATAACAATGTTATATTTTGTTGCACGTGAACGATTAATCATTGCATCTTTTAAGTAGTTTCTTTTATGAGCGTCAGTATTTTGTAGAATCTCCTTAAAAACACTTAAATCTTTGGATGAATATCTTAGTGGTATGTTTTTAAAAATTAATTCATATAATCCTTTTGTTCCTTTATATCTATGCTCACCAATAATGATGTAATCGTCTTGTGTTATTTCAAGCTTTGAATCGCCGATCTTCAATTCATTCCCATCAATTCTTGCTCCGTATACATGTGATCTACTCAAATTTGGGTTTGATTTCATGTCATGTAGCATTTTCATTATATATTTTCTTCCAAGAGGTCCATGTTGTAATATATCGCTACTCAGTTGAGTTAAATTTGGAATAGATTGTTCAGCTTCAGGTATTGGCTGTTCTTCTTCCTTTTCAACAATTGGTTCTTCTTCTTTTGTTTCTTCTTGCTCACTAGCACTTGTATATGAATCATCATCTTCTTCTTTTTTTAATGCTTGTACTTCTTGTTTAGAAACTGGTAGTAAAACATCTCCTTAATAACGAGGTTTACCAATAGTTTCTGATATCTGTTTTAAAGGTTCCATAATAGGTTTAAATGTAGTCTCTAGAAATTCTTCTCTTTCACTTAAACCCATCCTCAATGCACGATCCTTCATCCTAATAGAATCACTGAGTGATTTTATTTCTTTCAATAGTTTTTCTTGATTCTCCATGTTTACACTGTGAGGTTCAACATGTAACTAGATGTAGCATTGGTAGTTCAACGCATAAATACAAATTTATCCAACCCTATACGATATCTACCATTTTTAATATCTTCTTCCTTCATAATAACGAGAAAGTTATATTTCTCATTCCATGCTTTGCCACACATCTCTTTAAATTTTTCAAATGGCATATCCGCATTTACATGATCATTATATATATATGCTTTAAATTTGTTTCATCTTGCTTGAAGATGATCAACATATTTGCATTGTCTCTTATAAGTTGTTTTGGAATTTTACTGTATGTTTGACCAATATAAATGCTATCAATATTATGATGTCTTCCCATAGCAAAATAATTCCTTATTGTGTCATGATTTTCACAAGAAACATCGTCAAATATAAAAATAGAAAATGGTTTTGCTTCATTTGGTTGCATAATTGTTTCACTGGCATTAAACTTGTAAAAATTCACTTCAGGTACAATTGCAAGTATTTTATCCAATAATTGATATTTTGGTTGTTGCAATGATTTTGAAAAAATGTATATATTGTTAAAACGCAATCCCTTAGGATTAGTTATAAGGTTAAAAACAACATTAGTTTTTCCACAATTTGAAGGACCAGTTATTAGACATCTTATCGTATTTGGTAGTAATTCACTATGTTTTCCATGATTTAACTTATCATTGTCAACTGTCAATTCATCAATGTTATTGATATTAAATCGATCTTTTTGTTGTACAATCTCCATCTTGTATAAAGGTTAAACACACAATGAGCTATTAAACGACTATACTAAGTCTTTTGAAGGAATCCAAGAGTCTTCACTTTTATCAAACCCTAACCACCGGACTTTAACCATATCCTTTTTCCTTTGTAAAATCTTCTCGACAAGATATACATCACCAACTGTTGATTTCAACAATTCGTGTCCGTAGAATCCACCTTGAAGTAATTCACCCTTGTTATCCTTTAATAAATAGGTTTCAGGTATAGTTGGTTGCACTTTATAAATTGTAAATACTTCATTAGTCCAATTTGGTAGATATCTTTTACTAAATACACCTTTGTATTTGCTTATACGAACTTTATCGTTGACCTTGAACTTCTTTGGTTGCAATTTTTCCAATTTCGGTGTTGTATTATTTTTAATGCGTTGTAATACAATTTTGGCATTAGCACTGTTTACCTGGATAGGTTTCATTCCAATGGTACGATGATATTTGTTGTTATACTCTTTTATAAGTTGTGGTAATATGTCATACCACACGTATGATCCTTGTTTTGAAACTTGTTTATACATCGCACCTTTTAATGTTCTATTAAATCTTTCAATTATTGAAGCTTTAACTTCAGAATTTGTAGAATAATGATTTATTTGATATTTCTTCATCAAAGCTCCAAAGTCTTTATTAAAATATTCTTTTCCATCATCGGTCTGTAGATGTTTAATTTTAAATTTATTTCTTTGTATTGTGGTTTCCATAGCTTTTGTAACACTTTTACCAGTCTTGTCCTTCAATGGTAAAGCGTCAGCTATTTTAGTAAAACAGTCTATAATTGTTAAAATATATTTAAATCCTTTGTTTAATTTACTGTGCGGTATCATTTAATGAGATCAGCTTGATAAAGATCATTCATTCCTTTAATTATTGTACTTCTTCTTGGAAATCTTCTTCTTGCTGGTTTATGTAGTTCATTTACAATCTTGTCCTTCACACTTTCCATCTTTAGATGTTGATTGTACACTGCATGTAAAAATACTAATCCATAGAATAGTTTATTCTCATTTATATAGTTTGAATATAGGTCAAGGCCATTTCATATTAGTGTAAAAAAGAGGGAACATGGCATTGGGCTTGCCATGTCCCCTCTTCTTTACGGAAACGAAAAAGGAAGAAGGTAGAGGACGAAGAATAGGTCTACTGGTCGATAGGGTTTAGGGAGTAGTGGCCAAATGGTAAAGTATTAATTTTATCTTCTAAAATATGGCGCTTGTCATCTTTGTAGCTTAATGCCCACTTTGTTTGTTTGACACTAAAAAGTTGATGATTATAACTTCTAATAGTGTTGAACGTTGCAGTTGTTTCAACATTTTCAAACAAACATCTTTTATAATGTTCAAACTGTACATTCTTCTTCAGGAAAGAAGTTTTTATTCCTTTGGCCTTCTTCGTGACTTGATGTTCGTTCCTCTCGTTTATGTACAGTTGAAATGAATACAGTTTGGACATTAATGCTACAATTTCCATCATCGGCACACCATTTGTTTCATCTTTAAATTTTCCCAATACTTTCTTATTTCTGTCATAGTCGTAATTTGGATGATCCTTAGGATAATCGGAAAAGTCGAAATCATCTTTATATATAAAGGTGCGTAGATCTTCATACATGTCATTTGTTTTAATCCAGTAAATTAGTGCATCCGTATCCATATATGCAATACCAATGTTCTCTCTTCCATAATAGTTAACCATCTTCTTATAATGAAACTCGTACATATGTGTTTTTGAAATATCCAAGATTGACATTCCAAGATACAAAGGACGATCCATTTCAACTGACTTCTTGTTCATGGAAATAACGACTAGATTTTCATTAATAATTACAGATGAACCAAAGTTTGGTTGTTGCACCAATTTCTGTAATTTTACTGGATCAGTTACCAATTTGATATCCTTATGTTTCCTTTTGTTTTCCAAAGTCTTGCCAAATATTGCGTTGTTCATTAGTTTAAAAAAATCTTTTTGAAAACTTGATGTAGCGGCAGCTCTTCTTCTTGTGTTGTTGTCGATGTACGGTTTTAACCAGCAAGATTGAGAAAATTGTAGTACTCGATTAATTTTTGTAATTCTCAATCCTAAGTCTAAAGCCTGTTGTATCATCCAGTAGTGTCCGACATACCGAGACTGTTGGTTAAAGTCATCAATAATTTTGGCCATCTTCCAGTAGGGGAAATTTCAGTCTTTGGAAGAAGTGGTAAATCGTAATGATGATCGTGAAGATGTTCAGGATATTCAAAATCGACGTCAAAAATGTAACCAGTTTCACCATGCTTCGGTATATCCATTATGTTTCCAATTGATTCTGGGTCTATCCATTTGAAATTATCATATGGAAGGGGATTTGACATTGCCCATCCGTATTTGCATCAAAATAACCCAGGAATGTTGTTGGTTTTGATGCATCATAATCGGGCAGATACTTATTATTCGCCTTAACATGTCTGGTTACACTTTGCGTCAATCCCCCTCGAACTCCTGATTCTAACATCAAAACCATATCTATATCAGTAAGAAGTTGTAATTTACAATTTGTTTCTTTCAACATGGCTTGCCATGCTAGTCCAGGTGAAGTGTATGAATGAAGAGGGTCCAATCCATATGCTGCAAAACACGTATTTCTAAATTCTTCCATTATATCACATAGTAAAGTTACATCTAATTTAACATAAAAATCTGAATATTCTCCCAATGTTCTAAATCCTAATTCGTTCCATACTCTACATGCATGATCATAGTCCTCTTGAGATATATCCATGTCGTAAAGTTTACTTTTGAATTCTTCTTTTGCTGGAAGTGATGTTTCATTAAATTTTTCTAAACTGTCTATGTAATCATATGGGAAAACACCTTTCCGAAGTACCAGATCCAGTTTGTCGCTATTTACAATCTTCTTTGTTTCAACAAAATCTTGTTTCCTTATATTTTCAGAAAGTTTGGACAAACTCGACGGCATAAATCTGTAGGAGTCTAAGAATCTTAATTTCACGTTTCCAACTTCTTTGGAAAAACTGATGAACTTCTCTGAAGTTTCAGCTAATACATCAATTTTACCATCATCTCTTCCTAATTCGGGTATTATAAAATGAGCATCATACCCGCTGAGGTTATGCAGAACCACAGGAATAAATAGTGGTAAACGATAGCTTAAGTTGCATTTATTACAAGCAGCACCCCTATAATAACCTGTGAGGTGGTCATGATCTTTAACTTTATAATTCTCAATAGTAAAATCATTTTTGCACAAGAAACATCGAGTTGCATTTTCATGTTGAATTTCTTCTTCTTCGTCCATCGGTTTTATTGGTACAATATTTGTATATAATCTTTGCATATTTCCAGCTATTGAATATAAGTGATCAAGAAATATTTTTTCCGCATTTTCACCACGATATACTAAAGGTTCTGAAGTTAATCCATATCTGTTTAAATGTTCTTCTGATAATGTTGATTTGACCATTAAACAAAAACTGTTTGGTTTGTGCATTTGATACTTGACACTTTTTCGAGCTTCACAATTTTCATCTTCAACAGGAACAAGTGTTGATTCAAAGTCTGCATACACAACTAGAGGGATACGGTATTGATGATGAACCTTTTGAAATGTAACAAATGCTTTGATTTCCGAAGGTAAATTAATCTTTGCTTCATAATTATTGTTACATAGTCTTTTGTGCTCTTGTAACCATTCTCTTCCTTGTCTTCCTTCTCGTTGAAAATTAAAACATCTCTTACAAATCAACTTTTTGTTTCTATTTTTTGAAAGTTGCTTGTTAACAAGAGAGTCAAATTTCTTTATGTACACATAGTGAGACACATCTCCTCGCGTAAGTAGTAGTAAATCCGTATGATCTGGTAGCTCTTCTTTCGCAATACGTAAAGGATACACTTTGTTTGAACTATCTAATGCAAAAACATTGATAGACGTACCGGGATTTTTCTTCTCAAATTTTGATATATCTTTCAGTGATACAGGATAAGTGATTCCTTGGAAATTGTATCTAAATCTTTGATTTTCATATTCTTGGTCAGGTCTATTCGCATGATGTGGTACAAATTTAGCTGTCATTGCATAACGAAAACATTCATTGTCTTCATTTTTAACATTAACACAAGATTTTGTATTTTCAATTATTTTTGGTAAAGGAATGTAACTAGATCCCATTAGTCCATATCCATGTTTATGAACTCTTATATCTAATACTTCAATACTTGTAAGACTCCATCCGGATCCTCTTCCTTCGTGTTCCTGAATTTTTGTTAATATTTCTTCTATACAGTTTTCTACTATTGAATCAATGTTTGAACTTTCCATAATGGTTCGGTTTTTTGTTATGAATCCTCTTGGTGATAATTCTTCTTGTACATTTATAAACATAGCTTCTAGTAGTAAACCAAATTTAAGAAAGTTCAATCTTTTCAATTCTTCTTTTAAAGTTTTACTTACGATTGGTTTTGCTTCTCTAATAAATTCTTCTAGCTTCAAGTTTTCATTTTGAATCTTATGATGCATTACTACTTTACCGGGTAATGCAAATACTTGTAGATTCGGTAAAGTAGTTGAAGATGTTGCAGTTATTTCATCTTGTTCATCTTGTTCTTCTTGTTGTTCTTGTTGTTCTTGTTGTTCTTGTTCTTGTTCTTGTTCTTGTTCTTGTTCTTGTTCTTGTTCTTGTTTTTCTTCTGGGTTGTTGTGAATTAGTTCTTTATGACAGTCTAATAGAATTTCATCGTGAAACGATTCCGAACATTTATCGCAACAATACATGTTGAGATGTTTACTCTTCGAAATTTCACCAAGAAATGAAATGGGCTCTCATGTTCCTCCTTTTATAACGGTTCCCCCACCACTATTTCATCTTCTTCACTATCCAAGGAAATCAAACGTTTTGAACAAAAATATTAACCTTCTACAAACTAATTGTTCATTCGTGTTCTTTATTCCCATTGGAGTTTTAGTATATACTTCTTTATATTCAAGCTTTAACGAACTTTCCCCCACCCAACTAATTCTAGTTACTTTTAGGTGGAAATGGCTACAGCACAGACACTTGGTTAAACTAAATTTGTGCATAAATTAACTAGAGTTGAACCAAAAATTCGCATAAATTAAAAGTTAGTTCAAAACTAAAATTCGACAGTATTAAAAAAACTCTAACAGTTGAACAAAAATAAACGTTAGTTCAAAACTGAAATTCAACAGTGTTAACCAAATTCTAACAGTCGAACAAATAGGTCAAGGTAATCCAATTTAACGCGAGAACGAGGAATAGAGCACTAAGTGGCATGTTAGTCCATTACCACAAAGTGATCTATTCCTCGCTCTCTATTCTACATCTACTTTTTTGGGTTTACTTATTTATATTAAAATGTTCAAATTTTACTATGTAGAATGTCCATTCTTGCTCTTCAACTCTTCGATTGTTTTTAGCAATTGTAACAAATATTCGTTAGTTTTCACCAAAGTCTTCATTTTGCTACATCCAATTTCAATGGAAGGAATTATAAGTTGTAATTTTATAAGTTCAATCTTTTCTTTCTTGCGAATTTCTCTCTTTATTATGTTGTTCCTTATTTTTGCTGAAGATTTAAACTCCATGTTGTTTCTGCTAAAGCCACAATAATAAAAGTCTCTTCAAACAACCTGCATTTATACACACTCCCCCACCATTTTATAATCCCCACTCCTTTCCCCCTTCTTTATAGGATTTGAAAGGGATAGGGTGTAGGGTGGGGGAAGGGTAATTTTGTTATTACACTAGTTGTGCAAGAAAATAGCCGCCAGTGTCCACACCTTGTTCATAGCACTCCATCATAGATTGTGCCCACTGCAACATGCGGTCTCTGTCATTTGGTGTGACAAGGAAAGAATGACTATCACCATACAATATAAAAGAGTCAATTCGTACATAACATCCTGAGTCCAACCATTTATTAGCTTCAGCCATAAACTTTTCTATTGTATCAAATGGAAATTGTGGATCAATTGCTATGACTTTACGTTCTTCACTAAGTTCAACAGTATAATCATCATCGTCCTCATCATCTTCACTTTCACTGTTGTTACTTAAAGTGTCTTCAGATTGTTCAAAAACATCAGAAATTTCGGAGGAATTGAAATTTTCATTCAGATGAGGAGGCATTTTAAAGCAAGAAATATTGTAAAAAGGAGAGACGAAACGACAAGAGCGGTGTGTAGAAGAAAAATAAAGGAGTGACCAACGCTTGCTCCGCTTTTATAATAGTATGCAAATGAGGGGTAGGAGCTGACCGTGACCAGTCATCGACCCAAAGGAGTGGGGGGAAGTACTTTTCTTACTACTCGGATGGAAGTAGGTTAGTAGGTCACAAGACTTAGAGTGTTAAAAAATAATGGGGGAGAAACACAACACTATAACGCATTGTGTTTCTCCCCCATTATTTTTTAAGCAACAATTTGGAAAAAAAACTATGTGAATTTACTTTCTACGCCCCCACCTTGTAATACCATCCACTTTGTGTCTGAGGAGATAGTCTTTAGAGTCTAACTCATCAATGGATTTCTCTTTGCGCAAGGATTCAATTACTTTAATATTATATTTTTCGCCGTTACAACTTGCCAAAATGTGTTCGTTGTCAATAACACTTTCAAAAAAATAAATACAAACTCTCTTAAACCTATTTCCTTTCACACCAATAATTTTGGATTGGTATTCAATAGTGGGGGTTTCTGTCAGTTGTGGTTCAGAAAGGTGTTTCACGACATGTTCACGGCAAAAACTTTCGTTTTTAACACATTTCTTCCCACAAGCTGATCCTTTCTTAATTCCCCTAGTGAGCACTTCAGGGCAAGTAGTGGGACGGCTAAATGCCCTACGACGCTCTTCTTGTAATAATTGAAATTGCTCTGAAGGAGCAGGCTTAGGAGCAGGTTTGGGAGTAGGCTTAGTGGATTTAGTTTTATGATAGGTGTGGTCTTCAGGCATAGTAAGTGGTGGGGTAGGAGGCAATGGTGACAGTGGAATGACAGGTGTACTAAGACGATGAAGCAAAGTTTCAAATGAAAGGGTATTAGAACGGGGAGCTGGCTTCTGTGGTGGCGGCATGATGGTTGATGGCGGTGTAGAGTCGTTTGAAAGCGAAGTAGAAGGCGAAGGCGGTGAAAAAATGCTTCGAAGTTTAGAAGTCTTGGTAGGCGGAAGAATAGTGCCAGAAGTTGAAGGTTGGGATCCAAGTTGCTTCTTGTACCAGTCAGGAGGATTTTTCAGACGAAGAGTTTTCTTAGGTGCAGTAACAGCCGTAGTAGAAGTTGAAGTAGAAGTAGAAGTTGAAGTAGAAGTTGTAGTTGGCAGAGATGACATGGTTGTGGCTCCAAGTTCGCAGCGTAACGTCTGGAATCAGAATGAAATGTTAGCCGCAGTCGGTGCGCCTTTTATAACAATATGCAAATGAGAGGGGTAGCAGCTGGCCGAGACTGATTATTGACCTGGGAGGTGGGGGAAAAGGGGAAAGAGAAGGTATTTATTTCAAATAATTCGCATAACTTTTGACTAAAATAAGATAACCAAATTCTTCTTTTACTAAAATGTTCGTCTTACATAGACCTTTTCAATGATGTATCGCTTGTCCAAATCCGTCAATCCGTTATCAAGTTATAGCCATTTTAATTTTTCAGGTCATGACCGGTCATTCACCCGGAGTAGTGGGGGAAGGAGTGGGGGTAGGAGTGGGGGAAGGGGGGGGCTGCTCCATTTTTTTGGGGGGGGGTGGGGGGGAGGGGGGGGTGCTCCATTTTTTCGGGGGGGGGGGTCATTGACCTTTCAAAAAGTAGGTCAAGGTCACTCAAGACTTATAAAAAACCAAGGTGATGGGAACAGTAATACTGTTCCCACCACCCTGTTTGCCTAACGGGTTCCCACTCCCAACCCACTAGTTACGTTCTGCAAGGGAGGCCCTGGTCCGTCCGCATCAAAGCGTAACGTCCCTGTCCGCATCAAAGCGTAACGCTAAATAGGGAAACTGGAACAGCTAATGCAGAAACGCAACTCTAACCCCAGCCAAACTAAACCCACCCATCATATTCCTAAACAAAATGCAAAAAACCTAGTCCGCTTACCTACAATTTGCGGATGTCCCACCCCTTCTAAGTGAAGTTCAACCGAACTTCTGAATTTACAATTAATCTACCCCCTAACATCTAGCTGTAAGGCAAAACAACATTAATTATTAGTACCAACACGTAAAACTAACAACACATCATTATTAAAAACCAAAATAATTCAAAACAACCAAATACCATCATTATTCTTAAAATTAATACACCTTAATGCTAAACACCTCTTAAAAATTAATACACCTTAATGCTAAACCCAACTTATAACTAACATCGCAATGCGCAAATTATTTCTTAAATTAAATACAACTTACAACTAATACACACACACACACACACACATACCACATTGCATTAAAAAACGCAACATAGTATAAGAAGTTCAAATATATATAGGCCTACTATATATTTGAAACCTCTTGCTGAGTCGCCAACAACCTTTCGCTATGAAAGTTTGTTGACGACTGACGCTAAGATCAGGCTCGTATTGCTCCTCGGATTCTCGAGTAGTGGGGGAAGTTGTTTCACTCCAGTACAGTGTTCAATCCAGTCCAGTTCGCAGCAGTATAAAAGGAAGGCGAAGGAGTGGGGAGCGGCGCATGGGCAGCGACGCAAAACCAAGGTTTGAGGTTAGAATTATCCATGCGAAGTAGCGCTAAAGTGAGTAATACAGGACTAGGCGCATGCGCAATAGCATAGTCACTCTTCCGATCCAAAGTACTTGTTGCATGCGCATAGGTTTGAGGTTAGAATTATCGTCGGCGACCGACGATGACCAGGTGACCGGTCATTGGCCTGAAGGAGTGGGGGAAGGAGTGGGGGAAGGGGTGGTAGGGAAAGGGGGGGTGCTCCATTTTTTCGGGGGGGGAGGGGGGGGTGCTCCATTTTTTCGGGAGGGGAGGGGGGGGTCATTGACCTTTCCGGTCATTGCCCCAAAGCCCCCTACTTCTCTTGCCATCTGTCCGCCAGCTGCCCGGAGTAATTGGCGCTATAAAACCAGGTAGTTGGTCGGCATCTGCCGGCATTTGGCTAGGGTTATTACTGCCTCTATAAAAGCGGATAGTTTATCGCGTCACAAACATTCATTACCTTGCATCCTCGCAGTGATCACCTCTCATTAGTTTTTATTTTATGACTACTTCATTACTTCTAACATGCAATTTAGCATTCATCAGCATGTGGCTTCCTAGCCACTTCATTAAATGAGTCTAGTTAATTCTAACCTCAAATATTACTACTATAGTGTTCTGTTTCAATATCCTTTACACTTCATTTTATACCTCAGTCTTCTTTTAACTTCTGAATGTAACACATTAGCTATAATGGTTGCACAATGTTTAAGGTTAAAACTTTTGCGAACACAACATATATTACGAAGTACTTCTAAATCTTCAATTTCAAAGTGTAGAACTAATTTAAATAGAGTTAGGAAGAAATACAGTTTTTACCCGTTATATTCTTCTACAACTTCGCAGGTTAACGTTGATGATAGTGTTATTCACGACATTTTGCGTTCTATGTTATGCTTCCACAACTTTGAACTTATTACTCCTATCGACTGTGTTCAACAGGTTTTCCTATTTTACTCCCACCATTCCTTATATAAATGCGCTCACCGCAATTCCTACTTCATTATCCTCTATTCTCTTCAGCTAAGCTAAGGTTTGAGGTTAGAATTATCCATGGCGGCCGCCATGTCTAGTTCAGTTTCACCACATAGATTCGGCGACCGGTTATTGGTCTAAAGGAGTGGGGGAAGGGGTGGTGGGGGAAGGTTGCCGTTTTATAAGCCCTCTCCCTAGGCGGCGTTTCTCATTCGATCGCCAACTTTCAAACGATAAACACCTCTCCCATGGCACGAATCAATTATCCCGCTATCACCAACTACTTCAACTTAAAACTATTTCTGGTGATAGTTGGATAGAATTTTTAAAAACTTACTCTGGATGACCTTGACATATTTTTCCACATCCCAGTTATAAGTTTGAATTTCAATTTTCAACTAACTCTTAATTTTTGTTCAACTGTTAGAGTTTCGTTAACACCAACGAATTTCAATTTTGAAATAACTTTTAATTTATGCGCACTTTTAGTTCAACCCCACTTTATGCGCAAATTCACTTCACCCTAACGCCAACACTATCGCCATCTCCACCCCAACCTATATGGCATAACATATAACTACAGCATCTCATGTATACCCTCTAACCCCCACCGGAAGCTATATGGCATGGCAGCTGGCGCCAGCTGCCCGAGTCAACTGCTCGCGAGCAGCTGCTCGGGCAGATGGCACGACTTCCGGTCTAGGTGTAACCAAAACACACTACTCACATTCTTGTAATTAAAGTTAAGAATCCTCTAATTATCCATAATTCTTAACTTCTTTATTGTCACAAAAATGATTGTCCATAGGAAACGCTATAAAAACAGGAGACATAGTCAGAAAAAGCGTAATCTAAAATAACTAAGATTTTGTCACAATTGAGGCCAAAAAACTAAATAATAGAAAAATGAGATGTGAAAACATATTCAACTAAACGATTAAAACATATCTAGTAGAATAAAATGCAATTTTTACCTAATTCATCTAAAAAATCTATTTAAATGGCGTAGATTTTTATATTGTCAGTTAGATTGTCAAAAGATCTCTTTCCCATAAAACTTGAAAAATTTTCATAAAAAGAAAATTTATGAGAGTTGTACTGAAAGTTCGCTTTGGCCTAGTGCTATAGGGTTGTTAATGTTATACATTGATGATAGTATTGAAACTCTTCTTAACAAACAACAAACAAGAATATTTACAAAGGCAAGGAAGTGACATGAGTAGTGTGTTTTTGGGAAGGCTGGGCCATGACGTCATCACGATGACGTCAGCAGTGATGACGTCATCAATGACGTCACTAATGACGCCACTAATGACGTCATAATGACGACATATGACGTCACACCTATGACGTCATGGTGACGTCATTATCGCTGACGTCATCATGATGACGTCAATGACGTTAATTAGGTCAAGGTCACGCAAGAGTAGAAAAAAATTTTTTTTTGCACTTTTGCGATTCCTCAAAGTACGGTGAGAAATTGAAATTTCTCGAGGAATCACAAAAGTGCACAAAAATATTTTTTTTATTCCCTAGCGATCAGACTCTCGACCTAATATATCCGTCAGGGGTCATTGACCCTTCCCAGACCTCCCTTAAAATAAAAAAATAAGTTAATTTCTTACTTACCCACCGAGACTGAGAACCGAAGAATAATTTCTTCAACCACCCGACAGTGCGACAAACGACACGCGATCCGAACAAAAGTGACGTACGGCATTCCTCAGAGGCCATTGACCAGAACCCCAGCAACCCTACTCTTAAAACTAAAAAAAATAAATAATTTTTATTTTTACTTACCCACTGGAGAAACCCGAAGCCCAACTGGAAACAATATTGCGAACAGCCGATGGTGGTGGTGGTGTCATCACTGCGCGGGAGCCGGACGCCGACTGACCGGACAGCACCGTGCCGTCCGGGTACTAGACCGCGTGGTGGGGGTAAAGTGGTCAGATGCGAAAAAATAAAAAAAAATTATTTTTTTTTTTCCAACAACTCATTCGAGTTTGTCCTTGTTGGAAACATTATGAAAAAAAATATATTTTTTTTCTCAGGTAAACTTGGGACTTGTGAAATTTTGAGCTAAATGAAAAAAAAAATAATTTTTTAAAATTTTTTTCTTAGGTGAGCTTGGGACTTGTAAAATTTTGAACCATATGAAAATAAAAAAATAATTTTTTTCGCGATTTTTAGTTTGGCTTAAAACTTGTGAAATATGTAAGTTTTAGCTAAATATTTCATTTAGAACTCCAGTTATGTAAATTGAGTGGAAAAAGTGTGATGTGCACACTGCAAGAGTTGAATAGCGACTGACCAAGTCGCTCCATGCATCCTAGGTACCCAGTTATGTGGTGGGGTTAAGTGAGCAGATTGAAGAAAATTTATTTTTCATCCACATTCTTCAACATGTTGAAACCTGTTCAAGGTCAACCATTTGAAGTTTTAAAAAAAAATCTTTAAGTAATTTACCTTATTTCCAATTCATCTTGGGACTTGTGAATTTGTTATAGACAAACATGTTTGTAAAAAAAAAAAAATTCTTTTTTGAGACTTGTGTTTATGTTTACAAACGAACATGTTCAAACGTGTTCAAGGTCAACCAATTAAAATTTAAAAAAATAAAACCTTATCTTGCTGCAAATACTGTAGCAAGATAGGTTTATTAAATTTTTTATATATTTTATTCTTTATTCATAGTAATACATAGGTTTACAAAAACAGTTGAGAAAAACAATATTATAAACAATAGTCAGGAGAAATATTCCAAGTTTGGACTGGCTTGGGTCTTCATGGATGATCTGGAGGAGTAGGCTGAAGAAGTTGTTGAAGGCGACCTTGGAGGCTCGTCATCCCTGTAGACATGGCAGCATTTTGTGTTGCATGCAAAAATTTGCATGTTTAGTCGGTATCCTTTATCAATTAGCGATTTAAATTCTTCAACAATTTTGTTTAATTCCTCCAAATTTCTTACAAAAACTTCTTCATAATTTGCACATTTTACAGTAAGAGCCATCTTGATGTTTGCTGTGTGACGTCCAAACGCGGAATGAGTATTAGCATGGTTGTTTGAAGGCAGTATGGAAAAGTGGTGGGGGAAAGAACATTACATGTTGTCCGATTGGATGTGTTTAAATTTGTGCCAACTGTATAGATTAATGGAACAAATTGCACAAAATATTTTAGGTGCTTCATAACTTAAAACTGGAGCTACATGACCAAATTGATAATACCCATCAACATGAATAAATTGCCTAGTGTCAGTAACAGCTGCCTTTCCACAATTTTTACAAAATCTTGTTCCGTCGTTAAACTTGTACCAACTATAAGTGGCGTAACCTCTGTTTTCTTGTTTGTACTGTTTAACAAAATTTTTTATTTGTTGCGGAGCGTTGGATTGTAAACTGTGTTTAAATAGCTGTTGATCAGCAACAATTTTCCTTACACAAAGCTCAAATAGGGTGCTCATAGTTTGACAGTTGCACTCAAACTGAATTCCTGTAGAGTCTATATAGCGGTAACCCCACAATGGTGGGGGAAAACACCCACACACACACACACACACACACACACACACACACACACACACACAATTTGCTGTTAAAAAAAAAAATAAAAATCTTTTTTGTTTAATTTTGTGCAAAGGTCAAGGTCACCCCAGAGCTTTAAAAAAAAAGGCAATATATCAATATGTGATAAATTTTTATTATTTGTTTCACATATTGATATATTGCCTTTTTTATTTTTTTTATTTTTTTTATTTTTATTTTTTTTGTTAATGTTTATTTAATACAGTACAAACAAGATTACATGACAAAAATTATATAGTGAATACAAACAGAAACAAGAAAAATTTTAATTTATATTTAACACTGCTGCTTCTCGGCCATGTGGATGGTCAGCTCGGTGGAGTTGCTGCCGCTGGATCCATGGGACACCAAGTAGAGACATCCCGGTTGTATGGAGCGGAGATCTTCGTTCTGCAGTAGGTGTACAAATCTTTTGGGCAGGTAAATTTGGAATTTTGGCTCATCCCCCGGAGTGTAAGGTGCTTCGCTCAGGCTGCAGCAGATTGCTTTGCCGACTGTAGTTTCCATCTTCTTTAGTCCATGAATGATATAATGTTTTTCATCCTTGAGTTCAGAACATTTTTTTACCGGTAAAATTGTAGACTTGGAGTGGGCATTGAATTGTTCTACCAAAGACTGCAGAAACTGGTTGGATGCCATGGTTGTTCTAGAGGTCCTCGCTGTCTTCTTGCTCTGAGATGTTGTCGTCTCGGAATCTCGAGTAATACTCGTGCCAGGTCTCGGTCTGCTCCTCGCTTTTATAATCGCCGTTACCCCCACCACCACCACCAATTTCTCCATCTTGCAGGTAAGTTGCTAATTTTAAAGCATTTTTTAATGCACAGTGCCTGTCCCTTTCATGTTCCACGCTTTGTGTGCAAATACAAACATTTTCAGCAATAAATTTAAAATTTTTATCAATTTGCACATCTTTGACTGGATTAGAGGTAAATTGTTCTATCCATCTTTTCTTTTCAAGCCCTTTTGTGTAAATATTAGTAAATTTGTTTGAAAATTGATGCATTATATGATACAAGTCTGAATAACTGGTAAAACCGTCATACCAATCGATGTGATGAAAATATTTCCAATTCCATCGGTTTGTTGTTGCGGCATTGGTGGTTAGTGAAGAAAAAGAGCATGGTGGTTTAAATAAAAATGTGTAAGGAATTTTTTTATCTAAATCGTAAAATACGAGTTCTTTAATTATAAACCGATCATCGTTACCACGAAAAGCTTGAAATTCAATAATACCCGGCTTGGACTTGATTTCTTCTTCCATGTCCATTTGAAAGGTCACCCGTCTATCCATCATGGTGTCAGAAGGTCAACTGTTTTCCACACCACGGTAGGCATTTATTTATACCAGGCCGTACAGTTGAAGGCGCGTTGGTGTATATTTAACGTGGGCACCATACCCGGTAGGCCTACACCCACAAAATTTTGAATTTTTTATTGAAAATTTGCCAATTCAAATGTAAAGTGTTGTGAAAAATTTTAAAATTTTATTTAACTTTCCATGTGGTCATTTTTGTTGTAGTCATTGTCATCACTTTGATCCTTTTCATCACTGAAATGTGTTTCTTCATCCGATTTTACAAAATTATTTTTTTCTTGCACATATTGTTCCAATTGTCTCCACATTTGAACTTCATGAGGAATTCTGTTGAATATTGAAGTGTCCACAGGTCCATACAAAATTGGTGCGTCCGGTTGTTTGTCCAAAGTGTCTGTTAAATAATCTTTAATAATTGAACTGGAGAATACTAGCTGTCTTAAATATCTTGTTATCGGTTCCGTTGCACATGTCAAAATAAAAAATTCTTCTCTGTTTAGTTGAATTTTTATGTCATGTTTGGTTGTATCTCTGAATCTCATTTGATGTTCACCTCGGTGTTTAATAATATCAATTTCCAAGTCTGAATCCAATAGTCCTACTTTTGTTTTCCTGCCAAACATGTTGCTATTAAAGTAACATTCCAACAAATGGAGGTGTTTCATAAAAGACTCCCAAGCGTTGGCTGTAAACAAAATCATTTTTGTTCCGTGAGTTAAAATTACTGTAGGTGAATAGTCGGTTGATTTCATAACTCCAATTAAAACACTTATATCCAAACTTGAAGAGATTGGATAAAAAATTCTTAAAAATACTTCCATCAAAATATTTGGTGAAATATTTTCTTCCACATTTCTTTTCCTCTTGGACAAATATTTTTTCTTTTTACCTTTTTCTTCTCCTTCTTGATCTGCGCCGTGTTGCTGTCCATTCATGTCCAAAAATTCTGAAATTTCTTTTTCTATATCGCATTCCGTTGTACCACTAGTAGAAGCCATATTGAAGATGATGCTACCCATACGATGTCAGGCAACAAACTGATCAGGAGCGACCTGCGCGCTCCGCTTTTATAATCGCGCCCGTGGTTGAAATTTTACAAAAACGAGTTTTTATAAAACATTTTTAACAATTCCTGTCAAAGGTGTGTAAGTGACAATTTTATCGTGTAAAATTAAACAATATGCGGTAGTATTTGCTGGTATGGCTTTGGCAAATTCCATTTCTATTTTTATATCCACACTTGATGACTTTACCGATTCATTTTGTTTAGAACAATCGATTACTACTATTGGGTAGTTATCTAAATATTTTTCTGGTGAAAGCAAAGGCGTATTTGTTTTACCGTAATATGAATTTTGAAATCTCGCATACATATCGTATAGTATGCTGAATTTTTTATCTGCAAACGATACATTTAAATTGTCGTATGGGAAAAATTGTGAATTTAAATAAACTTTAATATTTTTCAAGTCACAATGATCAAATTGGCCCGCATGTTTAGTAATATCGTCTCTTCTAGCCGTTTGTAAACCAAATATAATATATCTGGCCCGTTCCACATAATTTGATGTTTTAACAGTCCAAGTGTGTCGATCCGTAGTAGGTAAACTGGGATGTTCATGGAATTCCCAACTTCTAAATGGAATAACAATATCACGATCAGCTTTTAATTTTCTTAATAGTAGCATTCGATGCTCGTCAGCTAATTTAACATGTGGAACTCTCCATACGATTTTGTCCAACGTTAATTTCCATTCTAAAGTCGCATCTGTTGTACCACTCGCAGCTTTAATAATATCTTTATCATTTGAAGATCTCAATAATACTAATTCTTGTTTAACATTTAATATTATTTTCCTATAATCTTCAGCGAAACCAAGCAATAAACGTAATGGAATGTAGAAATCAAAGAATCCCTTTGAATTTGGGGTGATTGTATCAATTGTAGGTAAAACCCATCCGGCGGGTATTAATAAATTGGTATCAGTCGGTGATATAGATGTTAATCCTTTTAAAGTTGTTGCAATACCTACTTTTTTAATGGAATCTACTGTAACACCTGATATTTCATATCTGACTTCATCAAACAAGAAAGCCATTGCGTTATTTATAAATGGAACTACTGTACCTACACTATTGTCCTTTTTTGTTACTTTTCCTTCGATATATAAGTAACTTTCACATGGTAGTGTGTAAATGTCTTGATGTTGTATAGGAATACGAATTTCATCGTTATTGTTCAATTTTGATGAAGTGTAAGGGTTGTGGGTGTGATATTCTTTTTCCCATAGTGTTTCGTCGAATGTCGGACCCTGCGCTATATCCAGTATATCCATAATCGGTTAATTTGAAACCAATCTTTTCTAAGAAACGAATGTTCTCGCGTGTTAACTCCTCCACAGCTGAAGAGCTACTAATGCGGTTTCTCGTAGGCTGTCCACTTTTAAATGATAAACCCATGATTTTTGTATTAAAGTGTGGATTTTAAATGTAATCTAACTGTAATTGGCTCTTCTCGAAAATCTATCAAGTTACCGTCTTGATCCAATACGTTCAACACGATGTCTGAAATGAAAGTGGTGTTCAACGGCAGATATACTAGGTTTTGTGGCTTTTCAACAATTTTAAATCCTGGAGGTACACTTGGGTAAAAAGTATGTATTATATGAGTATTTGCTCCATCTCTGTAAGCTCCTTGTATAATGTTACAAGTTATATCTATACTATTAACTTTTAGTATAGTTACAGTTTGTTTACCGGAATGTGTTTTATTTGGTTCTAAAATTGGCTCATCTTTGGAAAATCCTAATAAATCACCGATTGACTTTTCCTGAGTAAAATCTATATAATATTTGGAGTTAATTTCAGCTTTCATCGTATTGTTATTACCTTTTAATGTTATATTGTCTTTTCCCATTTTATTTTGCAAAAATTCATTAATATGATCAATTTCATAAGAACCTGTGGGTAGAGTGCAAACTTCTAAGTCTGTAAACTTCCCACTGGCATCTTTTCCTTTATAATAATGCAATAAGTTGTTTTTATCTTCCGTAACATTGGGAATAGAGTTGTAAGTTGTAAAATCCAACAGTGCCGCCTCCCAAAACCTTTCTTTTTGCAAGCGTAACGCTGGAAAAAGGATACTTCGTAAAGTGGACGATTTTCCTGTTAATGATACCGTATAGGTAGACATCTCAATCGTGACTGATACTTTTAGCTAGGAATTCCAAACATAAATGGCCGCATATTAAAGTGTTATCAGGTTGTTCTCTTTTATAGTTGTAATATATGTTTTTAGCAGATTTAAAGTAATGCTCGAGTTCTTTAGGTGGTGGTAAATTGCCAAAACTATCAAAGTAATATATATTTTCACCTAATTTCTTATAACAAACCCAATGAGTGCCATGACCTTCAGAATTGTCTAAATTTACAATACCGGTTTTGTTTTTCCACATTTTAACTGTTAAAGTATCTTTCATAAAGACACCGCGAAAAAAAGGTATTTTTAAACATGAAATGTATTTAAATAATTCTATATTTGTTAACGCTTTATGTGGTATTACTAATTGATTTCTTTTATTTAATATGCACGATACGGTCTTAGGTATAGACCTGCCCCGTTTTTTACCATTGACCATACTGTTGGTTTTTTGCTACCCTTTCTGGTGGAACGTCGTTTTCTTTTAATATTTCCTCCATGTTTTGTCTTGGTTGAACTTTTCTTACCCCTACTCCTCCTTTTTCCACCTCCTACTGCTGTTTTAGCCTTCATACCTGCTGTTACCGCTAAAGCCGCTGCTTTTTCTGCAATACTAGCGTCACTAGACTTTACTCGTTGCCAAGCTATATCCGCGAGCTTTTTATCAGCTATCGATCTATTTTTTGTATCGCTAAATGTGGAATATGCTATATCGTGTTCTTTACAAGCTTGATCTAACTTATTTATGCCTGGATCGCCTCTTTCTAACCGTTTTTTCAATTTCGTTCCTGGTCCGCAATATTGATAACCTCCCGGTATATGAAATTCGTATGGTAAAGCGTCTATTGCTCTATTTACGACAGATCCTACTGGAATTCGATTTAAAGCTTTACTTAATAGAGAAACCGCTGTGGACGTAATCCCACCTCCTTTCCTTACAGTGTCTCGATATGGACTGATGTACTGAAATGTCATGATTGTCTTTTATAATTGATATGCAAAACTTATGTGTTACCTCTATGACGAGTTGGACATAAATGAAGTCATTTATTTAAGTTATATAATTAAATATCCAAATCACCCCAATCTGAGGATCTAAACTTCTGGGTGGGAGGATTAATGAAATATTTTTTAAAAATCTCATTTTTAATCCAAGTACCTCTGTTACTTTCACTTAAAACATTAGGTTTGGATATATAATTGTGTAAATCAAACAATGCATTACCTAAAACTTTAATAAGAAAGTTTACAGTGACTGCATCATCCACATGTTGAGGGTCTTTAAGTTCTGTGATACGTTTATTATTACAAGTATATACTTTATTGTTGTGTGTCATACAATAATCTTTGATGTATTTTAAATTTACAGCATCATTTTCATCTTTTGGATAACCTATATCGTTAATAACAAATTTATAAAAAGAAAATCCGTCTTTTGTCTTTTCAGGTATTATAGAATGTAAATAACGTCTATTTATGCTGTCGTTTTCATCAATAGGATCTGCTATGTTGGATAAACGACGATTTTCAGCATTATATGCTTTTCCATTTAAAGTATTTGTTAATTCTGATGATAAATAACCTCTGTTTATTGCATCAGTGTTTTGATTTGGCATACCAACGTTAGTAATTCTGTGATTACCAGCGTTATATGTATTTTTTTCTAGTTTTAATGTCGATGATATTTCTTTCTTTAAAACTTTTAAATTTATTGCATCGTTTTCATCTGTAGGATCATTAATGTTTTTTAACCGTTTATTACTAATATCGTAATCTCCATCAGGTGTTTGTGGTAAACCAGCAGCTCTTTTTAAATTATTTGTATAATATAACCCATCCGAGGAATACCGTCCGAACTTGTCTACACTCATGGTGCAACTGAACAGCATTCTATAAAGTAGTGCATTTTTATGATGTTCATCCATTTGTTTTTTTTTTATACAAATTAATCGTCTTTATCAGTTACATTTTCATCACTCCCAGGACATTTAAAATATTTTAAATCTGCACTAATTAATGCTTTATCTGATTCATTTCTAAATACATGATTTTTATGAATAAATTCTTCACCAGACAATTTTTTAAATCCACTAAATGAATTTGGATCTGCAATTAATATATTTTGATAATCATTTACATCCATTAATTTAAATCTTTGCTTATTATGAATAAACTCTTTATTTGCACTGTCATATTGTAATGTTTGTCCTACAGTTGCAGCATCATTTGGATCTCTTCCATTATGCAAGTTTTTTATTACTTTATTATTACATGTAAAAAATCTAAAAGAATGATCTGGATCTAGATGTACGGTTTGTGATAAAGCAGCTGCATCTCGAGCAGTATAACCCAATCTCATATTTGATAACCCTTTACCCATGCAATCCCAAGCATTATTTTTGTATGTTAATAAATTAAATTTTTCATTACCTTGAACAAATTCATCCCCTTGCTTTGTTACTACTTGATCTTGTTTTACAAAAGAGGTTGTTTCTTGTTTTAAGGTTTCCATCATTTGACCCACTGTTGCACGATCTGATGGCACCGAACCATCTTTAACATTTGCTAAACAATTACCAAAACAATCTATAACTCCAACATCGTGTGTAATACAATGGTCTTTGATATATTTCAAATTTACAGCATCATTTTCATTTTTTGGATAACCTATATCGTTAATAACAAATTTATAAAAAGAAAATCCATCTTTTGTCTTTTCAGGTATTATAGAATGTAAATAACGTCTATTTACGCTGTCTTTTTCTTCTTTAGGGTCATCTACGTTGGATATACGTTTATTGTTAGCACTATACGTTTTTCCATTGAATTTTAATGTATTTTTTAATTCAGATGATAAATAACCTCTGTTTATTGCATCACCGTTTTGATTTGGTTTACCAACGTTGATAATTCTATGATTTTCTGCGTCATATGTGTTATTGTGTAGTCTTAATGTTGGTGATATCTTTTCCTTTAATATTTTTAAATTTATTGCATCGTTTTCATCCGTAGGATCTTTTATGTTTTTTAACCTTTTATTGCTAATATCATAATCTCCCTCAGGTGTCTGTGGTAAACCAGCACTTCTTTTTAAACTATTTGCGTAATGTAATCCATCCGAGGAATAACGTCCGAACTTGTCGACACTCATGATGCAACTGAATAGCATTTTAGGGAGTAACGCATTTTTATGAGATTACCCCGCGGTTTCTAAGTTCATCCACTAAAGCCACCCATTCGTTTTCCAATCCAGTATGACCCGCTTCTTTGGCTTCATGTATTAGTTTCATTCTATCCACCAATTTATTGATATTATTGTAATAAATTACGTTTGTATTGTATAGTTTCTTCATCAATCCTTTACCAGTGACTGATTTGCTTCTTTTTCTCGGTTCTGGGGAACTTAAATCTAAAGTGGATGCTACTAATCTTCTTTTTACAGGTTTTCTTCTTATAATCGGTATTAATTTGGAAACAAAATCTTTATATTTTACAGATTTATTTCTATATATGGGTGCTTCAGGTAAATAATTTCTTCTATATGCATTAGTTTGTTCCAAAATTTTGCTATACACTTCTAAATCATCATTTTTTACCAATGCTTTTAAAGGTTTGTTTTGAAATAATAATTCAAATAGTCCCCTTGTTCCCTTATATATTTGATCACCTACGCGAATATTATCATGTTCATCGACATCTAATTTGCTATTACCAATCATTACACCTTCTTTGGACATTCTTGCTCCATAACTGTGATATTTTTTAGTAGAATTAGTTCCAATTAACAGTTTTAACAAGTATTTTCTTCCTAAAGGTCCTTTTGTATGAATATTTTCACCCAATAAGCTTATGTTTGATGGTTCTCCTTCTGTTTTTTCTTCTTCACTCGCTATAGATACCACTTCTTCTTCACTACCAGCATATACATCTTCTCTTTCCGCCGTTGTATCACTAAATATGGAGGCTTCCGGGTCCTCATCGCTAATATCTTCTGTTATTACACTTTCCCTTTCATATTCTGTTATCGGAGCAATAATATCACCTTGAAAAGAAGGTTTAGTAATTTTTTTGTTCAATTGTTTCAAAGGTTCTGTAATAGGTTTGAAAGTAGATTCAAGAAATTTCTCCCTTTCACTAATACCTAACTTTAACGCTCTATTTTTAGCCCGAATAGAATCACTAAGTGATTTTATTTCCTTTACTAACTTTTCTTGGTTAATCATGTTTGTAGCAAGACGTGCTGTACAAGAATGATTGTATGATATATTGGTTAGTGAATTAATATAAATTTATCAAAACCTATCCTGTATCGGCCGTTATTTAGTGGTTGTTCCTTCATAATTGTCAAAAATCCATAATTTTCAGCCCAAGCCTTACCACATATGTCTTTAAACCGTTCATATGACATATCCGCATTGACATGATCGTAATATATGTGTTTTAAGTTAGTTTCATCCTGTTTGAATACAATTAACACATTTGCGTTGTCTCTTATCAGTTGTTTTGGTATTTTACTATAAGTCTGGCCTATGTAAATGCTATCTATATTGTTATGTCGCCCCATAGCGAAATAGCTCCTGATAGTGTTTTGGTTTTCACAGGATACATCATCAAATATAAAAACTGAAAATGGTTTAGCTTCATGCGGTTGCATTACGCTTTCACTTGCATCAAACTTGTAATATTTCACTTCTGGCACATTATTAAATATTTTTTCTAATAATTGGTATTTGGGTTGTTGTAATGATTTGGAAAACACATACAAGTTATTGAAACGCAATCCTTTTGGGTTTGTAATCAAATTGAATACTACATTTGTTTTTCCACAATTGGATGGACCGGTTACAAGACAACGCACCGTGTTTGGTAACAAAACACCATGTTTGCCACTGTTTAATTCCGAATTGTCCACTGTGAGTTCATCAATATTATTAATAGGAAAACTATCCTTTTGCGGTATTATCTCCATCCTTTGTAAAGGTTACACCTAAAATGATGCTCCATCATTAAATGAGATCCTTTTTAGGTATCCAAGAATCTTCACTGTTATTAAATCCTAACCATCGCACTTTTACTTTATCTTTTTTCCGTTGCAACACTTTTTCAACGAGATACACATCACCTACTGTGGATTTTAACATTTCATGTCCATAAAACCCTCCTTCGAGCAATTGTCCTTTATTATCTTTTAAAATGTATGTCTCGGGTACTGTAGGTTGTACTTTGAATACAGTAAAGACCTCATTGGTCCAATTTGGCAGATATCTTTTACTGAATACACCTTTGTATTTGCTTATTCGCACTTTATCACCAACATTAAACACTTTAGGCTTTAGTTTTTCAACTTTTGGTTTAGTATTCATTTTTATACGTTTTAATACGAGTTTTTCATTTTTACTAGTCACCTGGCTTGGTTTCATACCAATAGTTCTATGGTACTTGTTATTGTAATCGTTTATTAGTTTTGGTAACAGATCAATCCATACGTGCGATCCTCTGTTTGAAAACATCTTGTACATCGCACCTTTTAAAGTCCTATTGAATCTTTCAATAATTGATGCTTTTACCTCTGAATTAGTGGAATAATGGTTTATATTGTGTGTCTTCATTAAATTTGAAAATTCTTTATTAAAATATTCTTTACCATCATCGGTTTGTAAATGTTTTATGTTATTTTTGTCTCTCTGTATAGCCGTTTCCATGGCTTTTGATACACTCTTGCCAGTTTTATCTTTTAGCGGTAAAGCATCAGCCATTTTTGTAAAACAATTATATAGTAGATAATAGTCAATATATATTTAAATCCTTTATTCTGTTTAATATAAGGAATCATTTCTATTAAGTCCGCTTGATATAAGTCGTTCATTCCTTTTATAACGGTATTTCTACGGGGAAATTTCCTTCTAGCAGGTTTATGAAGTTCATTAACAATTTTTTGTTTTAAATCCATTATTTAATCCTTCCGTTATTACGGTTGAAATAGAAATGAAATTTATGTATGTATTAAACCCTATTTAAGTCTGTTAAGGTATTGTAAATTGGTAAGAAATACTATTATTTATATATTTTCTTAACCCTCAAGGACATGGTTGGGGAATGTCCAAGTAATGTTCTTTTTTTATTACATTACCCCCAGGTTAAGGTATTATATAAATGAATGATATTTAAAAAATATAGTTCATTTATATGATACCTCCCTCCCTTATTTTAAGAGGGTTAAGAAAATAATTTTATAAACATTATATTAATTATTTTTAGGTTGTTATATTACCAATAAAGTGGAAATAAAAATTTGTTTTTTATTTAAAAACTGATTTTAACTGTGTCAAGGTCATTCAAATTGATGTAAAAAAATGGGGAACACGGCGTTGGACTTGCCGTGTTCCCCATTTTTTTACGGAAGGAAAAGGAATTTAGGACGAAGAAGGACGAAGAATAGGTTAGTTGTTGATAGGGTTGAGAGAGTAGTGGCCAAAAGGAAGAGTATCAATTTTGTTTTCCATAATGTGACGTTTGTCATCTTTGTTTGACAATGCTTTTTTAACTTCTGTAACACTGTACAATTTGTGTCTTTCACTCCTTATGGTGTTGAATTTAGCAGTCAAGGTGGTGTCGTTAAATAAACAATTTTTGTAGTGCTCAAAGTCTATATTTTTCTTCAAATAACCTGTCTTTACACCTTTTGCTTTCTTAGTGGTTGAAGTTTCTTCTTGTCCTTTATATACTTTAAAAGAATATAATTTGGACATTAATGCTACAATTTCATCCATTACCGATCCGTTGCATTCATCTTTAAATTTTCCTAATACCTTTTTGTTTTCTTCATTGAAGTTCGGATGGTTTCTTGGGTAGTCGGAGAAGTCAAAATCATTTTTGTGTCTGAACGTTCGAAGGTCTTCATACATATCTTGCGTCTTGATCCAATAAATCAGTGCATCCGTGTCCATGTAGGCTACTCCAATATTTTCTCTTCCATAATGTTGAAGCATTTTGTTGTAATGAAAGTCATACATGTGCGTTTTACTTATATCCAGTATTGACATTCCTACGTACAACGGTCTATCCATAGCAACTTTTGTTTTCTTCATGCTTACTGCTACTAAATTCTCATTGATTATCATAGTAGTTCCGAAATTTGGTTTCTGTACAAGTTTTTCTAATGCTCTTGGATCACTTACTAATTTTACAATTTTGTGTTTTCTCTTATTTTCTAAAGTTTTCCCAAAGATTGAGTTGTTCATCAGTTTATAAAAATCTTTTTCAAAAGCTGATGTGGCTGCTGCTCTCCTCACAGTGTTGGAATCTATGTAAGGTTTCAAGTAACAAGATTGGGAAAATTTTAAAACTCTATGAATTTTTGTAATAATCAATCCTAATTCCAGGGCTTGCTGAACAACAAAATAATGTGCTACATATCGGTTTTTATTTTCCAAAGTCATCATCAGTTTAGGCCATCTTCCAGTGGGTGAAACTTCGGTCCTGGCTAGTAAGGGCAGATCGTAGTGGTGGTCGTGTAGGTGTTCTGGATACTCAAAGTCGCAGTCCAAAATGTAGCCGGTCGATCCATCTTGTGGGATCTGCATGATGTCCCCGATGCTCTCCGGGTCTACCCACTGGAAGTCGCCATACGGAAGGGGTTTGGACATCGCCCAACCGTATAAATTATTGGCATCAAAATATCCAAGAAAAATCGAATCTTTAGTCTCATCATAATTTGGTAGAAATTTATTGTTAGCTTTCACATGTCTTGTAACAGCCTGGGTCAATCCACCGCGTACACCCGATTCAATCATCAAAACCATATCGATGTCGGTTAGCAGTTCTAACTTGCACTTGGTAGATTTTAGCATGGCCTGCCAGGCCAAACCGGGAGAAGTAAAAGAATGTAGCGGGTCCAGTCCGTAAGCGGTGAAACAGGTGTTCCTAAATTGTTCCATAACATCACACAATAATGTTACATCTAGTTTTACATAAAAATCAGAATAATCACCCAAGGTATTCATTCCTAATTCATTCCAGACTTTCCGAGCATGATTATAATCTTCAATTGAAATTTCTGTATCAGTTAATTTACTTTTAAAAGCTTCCATTGGTGGTAAACATGTTTCATTAAATTTTTCGAGTCCAGTTATATAGTCATATGGAAACACACCTTTTCTTAGCACCAAGTCCATTTTATCTTCTGGCACAATTTTTCTTGTTTCCTTCAAGTCTTGTCTTCTTAAATTAGCTGTTAGTTTGCTAAGGCTGGATTGCATAAATCTATAAGAATCCACGAATCGAAGCTTGATCTTGCCAACAGTCTTGGAAAAACTAATATAATTCTCTAAAGTGCTGGCCAAAACATCAATTTTCCCATTATCCCTACCCAATTCCGGAATAATAAAATGTGAATCATAACCACTAAGGTTATGCAAAACGACTGGAATGAATTTCGGAAGTTTATAATTAATATTACATTTATTGCAAGCAGGCCCTCTGTAATAACCAGTAAGATGATCATGGTCATGAACTTTATGGTTCTCAATAGTAAATTCTTTTTTACACAAGTAACAATTAGTGGCATTGATATATTGAATTTCTTCCTCTTCATCAAGAGGTAACATTGGAATAATATTACTATACACATCTTGAACCTTATCAGCTATATAATACAAGTTATCTACAAAAACTTTTGCTGGGTCCTCACCTCTGTACAAAATTGGTGTTGAACTTAAACCAAAATTTTTCAAATGTTCTTCTGACAGTGTGGATTTAACAAGCAAACAAAAACTGTTAGGTTTATGCAGCTGATATTTAGTCCTACTGGTAATTTCCCCTTCTGGATGTTCTTGGGGTACCAGTGTGGACTCAAAGTCTGCATAAATTACAAATGGTACCCTATATTGATGGCTAATCTTTTCAAATTTTACAATGGTACGGTTTGGCGGTGGTAAACTAATTTTACATTCATAATTTTGGTTGCACAGTCTTTGATGCTCTTGTAGCCACTGAGCACCTCCTCTTCTTAACTCCTTACTCACAAAATTGAAACATCGCTTACAAATTGTTATATGACCATGATGTTTAGTAACTTGACTTCTGACGAGTTGTTCAAAATTCTTTATATATACATAATGGGATATTTCACCATTGGTTATCAACAACAAATCAGTATGGTTCCTAAGTTCAGTTTTTGCTACTCTTAAAGGGTATACATTATTTGAATTGTCCAGTCCAAATATATTTACACTAACACCTGGATTGTGTTTTTCAAACTTAGAAATATCAGAAATTTTTACAGGGTAAGATAGTCCTACAAAATTATACCTATTACTCACATTGACATAATGTCCACTCACTCTACAGGGTGCAGGTTAGGCAAAATATATTTACAAAGCATGGCATATTTAAAACATTCTTGATCCTGGTTCTGTACATTTATACACGATTTAGTTTGCTCAATTTCTTTTCGGTAGAGGGATATAGCTACTACCCCTCATACCGTAACCATGCTTATGTACTCTTAAATCTAAACCCTCTACGGATGTAAACATCCAACTGACCCTCTCCCTTCATGCTCCTGCATTTTTGTCAACAATTCTTCAATACATTCATCTACAATTTTATTTATATCCGAGGCAAACATCAAAGTACGGTTTTTTGTTAATGAAACCTCGAAGTGTGGTTTCACCATCAGATTTACTAAATTTTGCGTCCAACACCAAACCAAATTTAATAAAATTTAATCTTGCCAATTCTTCAGTTAAAGTTTCACTAATCAATAATTTTGCCTCGGTTACAAAGTTTTCTAAATCTAACTGTACATTATTAATTTTGTTATGGATTACCGTGTGTCCAGGGAAGGCAGTTGCACTTAGCCGTCTCACACCTTCTTCTTCTACCGTATCCAAATCCAAGTCCGCGTCCGTGTCCGTGTCCGAGTCCGTGTCCAGATCCGTCCGTGCCGTAGTTCTTCCAGCTCCTGATGGTCCGGCGCCTCCAAACTGTATGACGCTGGGTCGTCTCTGCTGCATTTGTTGCAAATAACTTTCCCAGTTGTCAAGCCGTTGATTAAATTCATCCAAAAATTCGTCAATCCAATCGCAGTCCATTTCATTAGCCGTTAAACTTGCCGGGTCTTGATCCAAATGCAATTCCTGATGTATAGCTAAAATGTCTTCATCTGGGAAAAATTCCCCACAAATATGGCAAAGAAGCATTTTAGCACTTTTTTTACCACTAGCGTCTTTAGATGTTACCTCTACAAAAGTTCACCAAAGAATGAGAGACGCTCTTGACCGACCTCCTTTTATAGTGGGTGGTGGGGGGTGATCTTGGGAAAACCCGTTCTGTGCATGCGCAGAACAAAATGTTATAGATTATTTAAAAATGTTTCCTAAATTTTACATAAGTTTAATACAGATCAAGACCATCTAAAATATGGTAAAAATGAGGGAACACTGGATAAGATTGACTTTTTAACAAATACTTTCAATAATATGTCAACAGGATCAAAATTAATTTTTTTTACAAGTCACTTATATATATATATATATTTCTTTAATCGGATGTTTTTTTTAACACACTTACCACATGGCAAAACTCAAAAAATGTACAGAATTAAGACTATTTCCACGGAAAAATACTAAAGGTGTTACCTGCATATTCAATTTAGCTTGAAAAATATCAAATTAATAATACTTTAAAAAAAATTCCAAATTCAGATCTTTTAAATGTATATTTAAGTAGCACTAAAACGGTGCTACCTCTATTTTAAATACTTACAAATATATTTTTTCATCCTTACAATTTCACAGTGTAAAACTTGTCAGAGACCAACAAATTGAAAATAAAAATTCTAACCTAATCATTACTAAAATACATACATGATACCCCTGTGCTAAATATTACCTTTATGTTTATGCATATCTGAAGCGGTGGAACATCCATGTCAACACCTTGGCGGCTCCAGAGAGAATGTGATGAACCAAACTTGCTTCAGAGGTACCTCAGTGGTAAACTGGTGGGGAGAAATCGAGAAGTAAAAAATAAATAAAATATTCCTTATTGAAAATTTTACAATCAATTTGTGACGGCAGTAAACAATTTGCCACTACTACTTCAACTTGTCCAGGGATTAGCTCAAAAAAGATAAAATTAATATCAACATAAAAAACTTCAAAATTTATATCTTTAAAATTTATATTCAAGGTAGCACTAAAACAGTGCTACCTATATTTTAAATACTTACAAATATTTTTTTTTCATCCTTAAAATTTCAAAGTTTAAGACTTGTCATAGACCGATAAATTGAAAAAAAAAATCTAACCTTATCATTACTAAAATACATACATGATACCACTGTGCTAAAATATACCTTTATGTTTATGTCACATCTGAAGCGGTGGAACATCCATGTCAACGCCTTCACAGCTCCACAGAGAATGAGATGAACCCAACTTGCTTCAAAGGTACCTAAGTGGTAGACTGGTGGGGAGAAATCGAGAAGTAAAAAATAAATAAAATATTCCTTATTGAAAATTTTACAATCTATTTGTATCTGCGGTAACAATTTAGCACTACTATTTTAACTTGTTCTGGGAGTAACAATTTCACACTACTGGCTCGGCACCTCCACCTCCCGGGGGGGGACTTTTGTCCGGAGCAAAAAAAAATTTTGGTCAAGGTCAAAAAATTTCCGAAAAAAAAGTTTCGGGGGGGGGCGGGCTCGACCGGTCGGACTCTCCCCCGGGGGGGGGGGGGGCTCGGCCGGTCGGACCCTCCCCCCCGGGGGGGGGGTCACCTACCCCTAGGACTTTAACTCTTGGATGGCTGCTACCCTTACTTATGTGTGAACATAAAATAAAATTTTTATCCACAGCTCAGACAACCAACACTTCTACGCATATCGCTATAAGTACTGCGAGCTCTCAGGACTTTAGCAAAAATCCGCCAAGTGTTGGCTGACTGTGATTACATGTGAAACAAAAAAATTTTATTTTTTATTCACACACAAATATAGGTCAAGGTCATCCAAGAATTAAAAAGAAATTCCCCCGAGGCCTAAGACCGCCGGCGGTCAAAGGCCTCGGGGGAATCTCACAACTTAGGGGGGAGGTGAAAAAATAAAAAATAATTTTACTTAATTTTGAGTTTCCATAAGGGAAACATGCTACAATAATTTTGGTTCCCCTAACGGGAATCATAAGGTCATGCTAATCATGACCTGAGCCCCATCTTAACCGATACGCTGACATAAAGCCTAACATACCGGACAGTGTTAGGACCCGGCGCTTCGTGCTGAAGGGTGCCAACCACCCGTATGTTGCCAGTGACGAGTGATGAGGCCCAGCAGCGTCCCTGGCACGGGCGGCCTAGGGGTCGATCCCCAGGGGCCTACCCCCAGGCTCGTTAAGCGCCATACTACTGTTGTTAAAAAAATAATTATTGAGGCATGCTAAGCCTCAAAAAGAAATTATTTTATGGAGGCTTCTAAGCCTCAAACCTAACACTTTAACTGCCAATTTACAGAGGCTAATCCTCCAAGATACGAATTTTAAAAAATATTTATCTTAGGGACAACCTGTGGGAGATTAGTACAAAGAAATATTTTACAACACAAAAACTTAAACATAGGGGGATTGATGTTACAAAAAATAAATAATTTTTACTTAATTTTGAGTTTCCACAAGGGAAACATGCTAAATAATTTTGGTTCCCCTAACGGGAATCATAAGGTCATGCTAATCATGACCTGGGCCCCATCTTAACCAGTACACTGACATGAAATCTAATGCAAAGCACTGACATAAAGCCTAGCGTACCGGTCAGTGTCAGGGCCGACACTTTGTGCTGAAGGATGCCAACCACCCGTATGTTGCCAGTGACGAGTGATGAGGTCCAGCAGCGCCGATGGCACAAGGCCTAACGGTGAATACCAAAGGGCCAACCCAGAGGCTCGTAAAGTGTCATACTATTGTTGGTAAAAAATAATTCTTGAGGCATGCTAAGCCTCAAAAAAAGTTTAATTTTATGGAGGCTTCTAAGCCTCAAACCTAACAGTATAACTATTTGCATAGGCTAAGGAAGCCACAAATTTATAAAAACTAATTTTGGGACAACCTGTGGAAGATTAATACAAAGAAATATTTTTCTAAACACAAGACTTAGACTAACACCAACCTGTGGAAACATTAGCACACACAAAAATTTTTCACTGCACAACACTTTCACTAAATCACAACCAACACCGAGCACCAAGCAGCAAGCACAAAATAAAATTATTTCCTAACACTACACATGCCATGCCTTAGACTAGAAAAGAATTCCCAATATAATGCGGCGCCAACATTACATTGCAAATCCTATAGGACAGCGCTCCGAACAACCAGCTGGATTGTTCAAAGACAACTGTGACGATGGTTAGGCGGAAAGGACCAAGGTGGGCAGGCCAGGAGTGGGGGAACCGGACCTTGTTACATAAACAGCCGGACCTCGGCACGTACGGACCTCGACACGTACTTGTTTGCGGCATTGGACAATCCCCAAGAGCTACACCTGAATACATAACTAGCCGGATCTCATTATACAATACGTGACAGCGGTAAAGTGCCACAATGGCGCCTTAGGGTATGGCACCCCCACCCCCGGGGGGGGGGGGGCTCAACCGGTCGGACCCACCCCCGGGGGGGGGGTCGTGGGACTTAAAATATTTTCAGTCCAAGATATATGTAGTATAAAATAATAATTTATTTTGTTTCTCTCAGCGCAGCCTACAGTCAGTGTTGGTTGGGAACAAATTAAATTTTGTCTCCAGTGTTGCTTGCGGATTACATAACACTTATGTAACCAACCCATGTCTGCCGTCTTGGCTCTCTCTCGATACAAGTCAGTTACTCGACGGCCGTCTTCCTCGACACAAGGTATACGCTGCGACTCAACGCTACCGGACTTTCTGTGAGTAAAATTTTAATTTTTTACATCATTCTCTCTTATTATATGACTTAGCAAAATATATCGCTACCTGTTTGCTACAAAATTTATTTTTATTGAGCTCTACAAGTCTCCTAATATTTTATCATTCATGATTAAATTTTAGTCCAAGTTTTATTCCACACTGGTAGATTTCGGACTTAGCTGCAGAACTAAACTATGACTCCAATTCCAGACCAAGTGTCAAGGTCACCTGAGAAAGAAAAAAATATTTATCAGTAAATATTTCCACTCCCAGTGATGGAGGTCCAGTAAAGAACAAACTCGGATGAGTTGTTGAAAAAAACAAAATAAAATTTTTCTTGCATCTGACCACTTTACCCCCACCATGCAGCCGGGTACCTGAGATGCACGGAGCTGCTTCCTCAGTCGCTACTCGACTCTTGTAGTGTGCACATCGCACTTTTACACTACATTTACTTAACTTAAGTTAAAAATTAAAAATATTTCATAAATTTCTAGTCAAGTATGAAATTATGAAAATTTTTTTTCTTTTTCATATGGTTGAAGTTTCACAAGTGCCAAGGTCACATGATAAATAATTAAAAAACATTATTTCTTAGAAAATATTTCCACTCCGAGTGATGGAGGTTCAATAAAGGACAGACTGGGATAAATTGTTGGCAAAAAATAAAATTTTTCTTCAATCTGACCACTTTACCCCCACCACCTCCTCATCCCCACCACGCAGCCGAGTACCCTGATTACACGGTGCTGTCTGATCAGTCGGAGCCCGGCTCTCTTGGTGTTAACACCATCGCGTATTTTCCATGTTTTTTGGTGTTTTCCAGTCGGACTTCGGGTTTCTCGGTGGGTAAGTAAGAAATTAAATTATTTTTTTTATTTTAAGGGAGGTCTGGGAAGGGTCAATGACCCCTGACGGATATATTAGGTCGAGAGTCTGATCGCTAGGGAATAAAAAAAATATTTTTTTGCACTTTTTTGATTCCTCGAGAAATTTCAATTTCTCACCGTACTTTGAGGAATCGCAAAAGTGCAAAAAAAATTTTTTTTCTACTCTTGCGTGACCTTGACCTAATTAACGTCATTGACGTCATCATGATGACGTCAGCGATAATGACGTCACCATGACGTCATAGGTGTGACGTCATATGTCGTCATTATGACGTCATTAGTGGCGTCATTAGTGACGTCATTGATGACGTCATCACTGCTGACGTCATCGTGATGACGTCATGGCCCAGCCTTCCCAAAAACACCTTACTGACATGAGTTTAATCTTTCTGAAAATTGTTCAGCAAGAGTCCTTCGGTTCTAAAAACTTATTATAGTATTTTTTTCTGGATTTTGAAAGTCTTCTTATAGATCACTCATCAAATAGTTTATAGATTGAATCTCATCATACTATATTCATGATTACAAGAGCTCGTCTCTCGTCCTCCATGGATGGCTAAACTTAGTTCATCCTAGCGAGAGTTCACAAAGTAATATAGTGGTTTTCAATAAAAAAATTTAATTATAGTTTTTTTTCACTTTTCATACAATTGTAGACTACAAAACTAAAGGAATTTATTGTATTTCTCACAGATTTTATGTGCTTGGTGATTTTTTTATGTAAACTCAATGAATTTCCGTTTCACATATCAGGAAATGTCAGGAAGTAGCGTAGAAAAGAGACATGTGAAATTCAAAATATGAAACGAATTTATTTATTTGTGATTCGGCATAAGTTAATCATCCACAGAGGTGCCTAGGTCCTACAACTACAACCTGGCAGGGAACACCACGTTCTTGATTTATGTGACCAATAAAAGTCGGCCCAGCAAGGTTGGTTTGATTAACGTTAGAAGAATGGTGTTGGGTTCTTTAAAAATGTTTTACACAAAAATGGTAAAAGGAAAAGAATAAAAAAATTATAATTCTCTTTTATTAGTTATATCTAGAAATATTAGTTTAATGAAACTATGAGGATATGGTCTTTTGTGTGGTTTACTGTCATATTCTATAACATAAATATACAGTGTGATTGATAAGTTCCGGAACGGAGCAATATATATTTTACCATTATATAGATAGTAATGAGACTTGGCATATCAATAATAACCATAAATGTCTACTCTTTTAAGCTATTATCACTTTTTCATCTCTTAAAGGGGACGGCCCACGAGGAATCAGACAAAATTCTTAAATAGCAGCATAGGTCGAGTTTGGTGTTAAATTAAAGGTCTTACTTAGCAGAGTAGAATACCGCAAACTGGACTTCAAACGGATGACTGAGTTGGATATGGCAGGCAAACAAAGTTTCCATTAAAATCATATGGGTAAAACTTAAAAATGCAATAACTTTCTTAATACTTAACCTTTGTACGTCGGATTTGTGGCTTTTTACTCCAAATGCCAAGACGTTAAAATGGTGTATGATATGACAAGGGCCAAAGCATATTTCTGTAAGACTTCCAAGAGGGACTAAAGGTTAAGAGTTCCTAACAAGCTTTCAATTTTACTTGTTCGAATTTGTATATATTAACTAAAATGTACATATAATCATTTCATCTATTATTTTCATACGGTTCTAGTATCAATATATTTCTAAAAATTATTTTTATTTCAATAATATTAATATTTTTTCTTAACTCCCTTTATTTATTTATCTCCACGGTTTACACAATTTTAGAAATCATACAGAAATAGCTTAAAATAGCTTTTATAAATTTGACATGCTCATTCAATATGGCTACAAAATTAGCAAGACAATCTACAAATCAACAACTCACAAGCTAGGGTACAATGTACAAGCTAGGGTTTATAAGCTCCTTTGTGTGTTTCCAGTATTTTATTATTTTAATTTTGAGTAAGATTTAACTTGAATTTAAAAAAAATCCATTGTATTTGAATTGTTTTAATGATTTTATTTCTATCGGACACTACTTAAGTGTATGTGCGTAAAATCATGGAAAAATATGTATACGTTTCTTTAAATTGCATATTTTAAACTAGGGGCCAACGTTGATAACGTTTCATAAACATACAACATAAATTAAAAGTTTAATTAAACGTAGGATGATGTGTAGAGTTTATGTTGAATTAATTATGTTCCCGGGCGAAAGCAAAGAAAGTCAGTCGTACAAATGTAAGTTGGAAACTTTTGTAGTGACTGCTAATGAGCCGATCCCTATTCAACTCGCAGGTTTACTCCTCAAGTTTTAAGTACACAAACTACGTTAACTAATATTACTGAATTTACATTTCTTTGGCTTTCAAAACATTTTTAACACTTTAAATATAAAATCATTAATATAAATTAATTAGTAATTTAGAATTAGCTACATTTTCTTTCCTTTATATATCTATAATGAAAAATAAATAAATATTGCCGAGAAGATTAAGTTTTTGTTAGAATTTTATATTTTTTTACTTTTTTGTATGTACTTTATTTGTTAAGTATGTTTTATCACAAAGCCAAATCAGCGTCATTCGTGTGTGCTTATTTATGAGTTAAAATGATGAATTAATGAAATTTATTTATAAACACAAAAAATATTTATAGGAACATCGTTCGGCATGTACTGTGGATGCTATTACTGGGAAAATTGTCATTGAGTGAGATTTGTAAATAATGAACAAGCTTTAAGAGTATAAGTTAGCTCAAGTAGTAACTTAAGATTCACCCATTAGTACAGTAGTAATACACTTGAATACTGGATGTTTTATGTAAATTAACTTTGGTCTAATTTTACGTTTAAATATTCATTGATTAAAGTACGGGTAATAAGTGCACTGGTTTTTATGAACATAAGATTCTCACGTTTTGAGAATAATACTGGATGATTTTTTTGAAAACCCAATCCTGCAAAACATGGATGAATAATTAGACTGTGATCTCGCATCTTCTACTCTTTACGAGGAAAACGTTATAACAGAATTGAAAGGGTTAAGAATGTTAAAAATTATATTTGATCTCGTGAATAAACTTCAGGAATATTACTCTAGGGTTATTGTTGTTATGCATAATTCAAGGCTTGAGTATTTTATTTAATAGCAAATATATATTATTCTTATTATTATTAGGAAGTATGTAGGTAATAATAATTATCGTATGGCTTTTAGTGGAGGAAGATCAGCAATTAACTGATAGTTCTCCTCGCCTGAAATGCCTGCACTTTTTTGTTTTTTGTTTTCTATGCAGGTGGACCTACGGCTTAACGTGACTTCTGAACCACGGGAGCGGCCGAACGATCTTTTTGTCCCCGAGCCGGGAATTGAACCTGGGCCCGCTGGGTGATAACCCAGAGCTCTACCACTGAGCTACGGCCGCTGCCTAAGTATGTAGGTGAAGATTGAATACAGTATGAGGCGGTATCAAACGTCACACAATACTAAACGTTAACAAGTCATCATCCGTTGATAAGTGGCTTTAGTGGTGACTTATGAAATACGCATCTATTTAACAAGATAAATACGCGAAAATTAACTGAACTTCATTGGACTTGTACTGATTTAATGCATTATATGTGTTTTAAGCAATATTAAAACCAAGGGAAAATCAGTTTTATTTTGTAAATAAATTTTAAAGTGTATGTAAGTATAATTACAATTTAAATATGTGATCTTTTTAGTTTTTCTATATTTTCAATAGGAATCGTATTATTATTGTAATATGAGCGTGTAAAAACTGGTGTCGGCTGATAAAAATACGAGAAACCTCTCCTATATCGACAAGCTAAATCCACTTTCACACTTGTTTCTGAAAAATTACCTTTTATTTTCCAATACCGTTGGGAAGGATTCTGGGTCTGCGATATTCAAATTTATTGCAAAGTTCTGTAAATGTAAAAACCATACATTTCAACGATTTTGAATATGTAAAATATTTGGATTTAACATGAACAGCATTAAAAACGTTTCAATATACATTAATTACTTTACCATTTCATTTAAACTGGAAAATAATTTATGATTTATATTAAAATGTATGTTAAGTCTTATAATATAGTAATTATGTATTTAAGAGCTTGAAATATATGTGATAACAACTTATATGTACCGTATAGCTTGTATGTTATTTAAAAGGAACAACAACATTTGAACAAGCTTCTCATAACAAATACAATATTATTTTACATTCTAAAAATTGGTTATCATTCAAGACAACAATGGTAAGTTCACTAGCAGTAGTTAGATTTGGTTACTTCTGGCTCAGGGCACATGCCCCGGAAGCCACGTGCCGGGGCACACAGCTTCCGGTCGTATATTAAATGAGGGGTGAGGAGGTGGGGTGAGCGTTTGAAGTAGATTTGCGCATAAATTAAAAGTTAGTTCAAAACTGAAATTCAACAATTTTGGAGTGAACTAAATGTGCGCATAAATTAACCGGGTTCAACTAAAACTTCGCATAAATTAAAACTGAAATTTCACATTTCAGTTCAAAACTGAAATTCAACAGTGGAATAAAAGTAGAAGTTAGTTGAAAAAGGAGAGGGGATAATTGCTTCAAGGTCATCCGGAGGAAGTTTAAAAAAAGACTGAACTTCTAAGAGTTCAGTTTAACATCGATCGTCGTACAGGTCAGTCGAAACCGACGAGCGACCGAAGAATAGCTTCAAGATCATTCCTCGCCGTCGAAGATACATCCGAAACTTGGACGGGGTTCTGTGGATTCGGTGAAGGCGAAGTTCTCGGAGGATTCTCTCTCGGGTGGGTAGTAGACGATATTTCGTGAACTTGTACTTGTTCTTGGTTTGTATCCATCTTCTTGTAGTGTGTAATTTAGAGCGGAGTAGTTGTCGGTCGAAGAGCGTATAGAAGAATGAAACAGGAATTGTCGTGAGCGCACTTATATAAAGAAGGGTGGGGGTAAAATATGAAAACCTGCTGAACACAGTCGATAGGTGTAACAAGTTCGAAGTTGTGGAAACGTAACATTGAACGCAAAATGTTGTGAATAACATTATCATCAACGTGAACCTGCGAGGTTCTAACAGAGTATAACGGGTTAAAACTTAATTTCTTCCTCACTTTTGTTAAATTTGTTTTAGTCTTTGAAACCGATGGTTTGTAATTATTTCGTAATATATGTTGTGTCCGCAAAAGTTTCAATTTCAAACATTGCGTATCCATCATAAGAAGTATGTCAGACGTGTAGAAGTGAGAACAAGACTGATGAATGAGATATAACGTCGAGCACGCGAAGGTGATTCAAACAGGACGACATGTGCTAATGTAAATGAAATTTCAGGTTAGTAGCAATTAGACTTGTATAATGAAGTTGGCGAAACGTATATATAATGAGTAGGAAGGATGTGAACACCACAAATGCGAGTTAATTAATGGTCACGGCGCGATGAACAATCTCCTTTTATAATGGCTATCGCGTGAGAAGATCAGTTCCGCATGAGCGCCCAAGTGGAACCTCCCGTGTTCACTCAAGCGGAACCCCCCCCCCCCCGTGACTAATGAAGCGGAACCCCCCCATATCAAAAAATATGCGATTAATTGCATTTCTAAAAATGCAATGAATTACATTTAAATTGCATTTTGTAATGCAATTAATCATATTTAAATGATATTTAAAAATGCAATTAATTGCATTTGAAATATACAAATTTTGGCCCAATTAAATGCAATTTTAATACATTTTAATCGCATTTTAAAATGCATTTTTATCACATTTTAGATGCATTTTTACAGCATTTTAAATGCATTTAAATTGGCTTAAAATTGCATTTTATTCACAATTTAATGACATTTTAATTATATTTCATATAGATTCAAATCACATTTTAATAGCATTTAAATTACTATTCAACATTAAAATATTAAAGTATTGCCAGTTAGTGGTGGCAGTCACGGTAATATCCATGGGCGAAATCCATGGACATATAGATTTACATTTCCTTGCAGTCTCCATGAGCAACGGCAGGAATTGAATTTTTGCTGCAGTTGCTCACTGATACTGCCAGGAGTGGCAATACCCATGAAGGGACAACTCCAACCCTTCTGAAGGAAGGTCATTATGTTTATAACTTTTTAAATTTAATACTATACAAAGTTGTTACTTTTATCTCAACTTAGAATTTAAAATAAATTGAGAACTAAATTTAGTTTTCAAGGGTAATTCATGAATATTTGAAGAGTTAAGTACATCAAATCTTTGTGTGGTGATAAGCATAAATATATTTAATGTTCCTGTTTTTAGCCAAGGAATCTGCACACTGAATTTGCTTTTTTTAGCTTTTTTTTAAACAAATTTGTTTATACAACAATCAGTCTGTAAGTATAAATGCGTTTCCCAAAATGCATTCAAAATGAAATTCTAATACATTTTGAAAGTGCTAATTAAATGCATTTAAAATACTCTAAGAAGGCATTTAAAATGCTCTAAAATTGCATTAAAAATGTATTCTAGTTGCATTTAAATCACATTTAAATTGCATTTAGTGAAATACATTTCGCAAAATGATATTAAAATATAATTCTAATACATTATAGAAAATGCTAAATAATTGCATTTAAAATGCTCTAAAAATGCGTTAAAAATGTATTTTTATTGCATTTTAATCACATTTAAATTTCTTTTAGACAAATACATTTCGCAAAATAAGTTTAAAATGTAATTTTAATAAATTTTTTAAAATGCCAAATAATTGCATTTTAAAATATTTTTAAAATGCGTTTAAAATGTGTTATTCTTGCATTTTAATCGCAATTAAATTGCATTTCAATACATGCATTTATCAAAATGTATTTTAAATGCGATTTTCAAACATTTAGGAAAATGCTTAATAATTGAATTAAAAATGCTCCAAAAATGCATTAACAATATATTTTAATTGCATTTAATTGCATTTTAATTTCATTTAGCCAAATGCAATTCACGAAAGGCATTTTAAGTGTATTTGTGTAATGAAAAATGCAATTAAAATGCAATTAATTGCATTTCCTTTTGATATGGGCCCCCCCGTGACTAATGAAGCGGAACCCCCCCCCCCGTGACTAATGAAGCGGAACCCCCCCCCCTCATAAAAAATGGAGATTAAAACCCCCCCCCCGGTGGTCACTCAAGCGGAACCCCGCCGGGTCGATGACCGGTCAATGGCCGGTCACGACCGGTTGCTAACCCCATCTAATTACCACACTTCACATCCCATGCCAGCCATGAACTACTATTGTTTGAATGAAACAGAATTAAACATGGCAGCCACCATGGAAAATTCTAACCTCAAACCTTGGTTTTACGTCACTGCGCATGCGCCGCTCCCACTCCTTCGTTTCATTTTTATGCTGCTATAACTTGTACTGGAGTGAGCCAACTTCACGCTACGGCGCCTAGTCATGTATTACTCACTTTAGCGCTACTGCGAATGCGCCTAGTCTGTATTACTCACTTTAGCGCTGCTGCGAATGCAACGAGTTCTCCGGATCGGAATCACTCCTCGCTATTGCGCATGCGCCGAGTCCTGTATTACTCAATTTAGCTCTACTGTGCACGGAAAGTTCTAACCTCAAACCTTGGATTTTACGTCGCTGCGCATGCGCCACCCCCACTCCTTCGTTTCATTTTTACACTGCTGCGAACTGGAGTGGATTGAAGACCGTACTGGAGTGAAACAATTTCCCCACCACTGCATTAATTACCCCCACCACTCGAAAACCCGAGGAGCGATACGAGCCCGATTTTCGCGTCAGTCGTCAACGAGTTTTCATAGCGAAAAGTCGTTGGCGACTCGGTAAGAGGTTCAAATATATAGTAGGCCTATATATATTTGAACTTCTTATACTACATTGCGTTCTTTAATGCAATGTGGTATGTGTGTGTGTGTGTGTAAATATTAGTTGTAAGTTGCACTTAATTTAAGAATTAATTTGCGCATTGCGATGTTAGTTATAAGTTGTGTTTAGCGTTAAGGTGTATTAATTTTAAGAATAATGATGGTATTTGGTTGTGTTGAATTATTTGATATTTAATAATGATGTGTTGTTAGTTTTAAGTGTTGGTATTTATAATTAATGTTGTTGTTTTGCCTTTCAGCTAGATGATAGGGGGTAGATTAACTGTAAATTCAGAAGTTCCGTTAAACTTCACTTAGAAGGGGTGGGACATCCGCAAATTGCGGACTAGGTTTTTGCATTTTGTTTAGGAATATGATGGGTGGGATTAGTTGGGTGGGTGTTAGAGTTGCGTTTCTGCATTAGCTGTTCCAGTTTCCCTTCGAATTCACGGTTACGGATGGACCCGGACCGGCCCGTTACGGATGGACCCGGACGGGCCAAACAAAATTGCGTCGATGTCCCTCGCAGAACGTAACTAGTGGGTTGGGAGTGGGAACCGTTAGGCAAACAGGGTGGTGGGAACAGTTACTACTGTTCCCATCACCTTGGTTCTTTATAAGTCTTAAATGACCTTGACCCACTTTCGGAAGGGTCAATGACCGAACCCCCCCCCCCCCGTGTTCACTCAAGCGGAACCCCCCCCCCCCGTGTTCACTCAAGCGGAACCCCCCCCCCGGAAAATTAAAATGGCTATAACTCGATAATGGATTAACGGATTAGGACAAGCGATACATCATTGAAAAGGTCTATGTAAGACGAACATTTTAGTCAAAGAAGAATTTAGTTATCTTATTTTAGTCAAAAGTTATGCGAATTATTTGAAATAAATACCCCCTCTCTTTCCTTCCCTCCCACCTTCCCCCACTTAACGGCTGTTAACCCTTCTCATTAGCATACCGTTATAAAAGACGCATCGACCACGGCTAACATTTCATTCTGATTCCAGACGTTACGCTGCGAACTGCGAATAGAACTACCACGATGTCATCCCTGCCGACTACAACTTCCACTACAGCCTGCTCTTCTATTACAAGTTCAAATTCTACTTCTACTACGGCTTCAACTCCAGTCAAGAAAACTCTTCGCTTGAAAAATGCTCCCGACTGGTATAAGAAGCAACTAGACTCGAAACCTTCAACTTCTGGAGCTCCTCTTCCCCCGTCCAACAATACCATACGTCGCAGCATATTTTCACCGCCTTCGTCTTCAAATGACTCCACACCGCCTTCAACTAACATGCCGCCACCGCAGAAGCCAGCTCCCTGTCCTAATACCCCTTTATTTGAAACCTTGCTTCATCGTCTTAGTACACCTGTCATTCCACTGTCACCATTGCCTCCTACCCCACCACTTACTATTCCTAAAGATCACACCTATCCTAAAAATAAATCTCCTAAGTCTGCTCCTTCAGAGCGTTTCCAATTATTAAAAGAAGAGCGTCGTAGGGCATTTAGCCGTCCCACTACTTGCCCTGAAGTGCTCGCTAGGGGAATTAAGAAAGGATCAGCTTGTGGTAGGAAATGTGTTAAGAACGAACGTTTCTGCCGTGTACATATCGTAAAACATCTTTCCGAACCACAACTGACAGAAATCCCCACTGTTGAAGACGATCCTGAAATAATATCCGTCAGAGGAGAGAGGCTTAAGAAAGGTTTGAGATATTTTTTTCTAAGTGTTGTTGACCACCAACACATATTGGCAAAATGTAACGGCAATAAATATAAAATTAAGGTTCCTGACAATTTGTGTAAAGAGAAGAGATTTAACAATTTAGATTCTCAAGACTTTCTCCTCAGGGATAAAAAGGATCGTATTACAAGGTGGGGACGTAAACAGTAAATTCACATAGTTTTTCCAAATTTTGCTAAAAAAAAAATAATGGGGGGAGAAACACAATGCGTTATAGCGTTGTGTTTCTCCCCCATTATTTTTTAACACTCTAAGTCTCGTGACCTACTTTTCTAAGGTCGTTGTACAGTTATATGACCTGTCTGACTTGCATTGTTTGCTGGTGTAGCTTCATATAGCGTGCAAAGAATGGTTCCTAATGAAATCTCATCAACATTCAAAGACAGAGACTGTTGTTTTGCAAGTTAATTAGTCTTGAAATAATGAAGTAGGAAACGTATATGTAATGAGTAGGAAAGATGTGAACACCGCAAATGCGAGTTAATTAGTGGTCGCGGCGTGATGAACATTTGTCTTCATTATCACACAACGACTATCTCGTGAGAATATCAGTTCTGCATGAGCAGCCAAGTGGAACCCCCCCCCCCCGGAAAATTAAAATGCCTATAACTTGATAACGGATTGACGGATTAGGACAAGCAATACATCATTGAAAAGGTCTATGTAAGACGAACATTTTAGTAAAAGAAGAATTTAGCTATCTTATTTTAGTCAAAAGTTATGCGAATTATTTGAAATAAATACCCCCTCTCTTTTCTTCCCTCCCACCTTCCCCCACTTAACGGCTGTTAACCCCTCTCATTAGCATATCGTTATAAAAGCAAAGCGAGCGTTGTTCACTCCTTCATTCTACTTTCACGCGCCACACTTGTTGTTTCGTCTCTGCCGTTATTATTTGCTTTAAAATGCTTCCTCACCATAGTGAAAACTTCAATCCTTCAGAAATTGCTGATGTTTTTCAACAACCTGAAGAAGATGTGATAGATTATTATGATAGTAGTAGTGACAATGAAAATGATAGTAGCATTGACAGTGAAGATGACGGTGAAGATGTAATTGAACTTGATGAACAAATGAGACCAATCTACATCGATGAACAATTTCCTTTTGATACAATAGAAAGATTTATTACGGAAGCACACAAATGGCTAAATTTAGGATTCAATGTTATAATTGGTTCAGCTATTGTGTATAATGACAGTAGGTTCTTCTGTGTAACACCAAATACTAGAGAACGTATGTTAACTTGGCAGGATGATATTATGAAGTGTTATGAGCTCGAAGTTAGCATTGGTGGCTACTTTGTCGCACAAGTGGTCTAATAACCACATTACCCTTCCCTCACCCCCACCCTATCCCTTCCCAATCCTTTTTCCTTCCCCCTCCCCATTTTTAAAACTTATAAAAGGACTATGAACCTTCATATTTTTAGTCTGTTTTAAAAGAAGTGGTGAACAAATATGCGGTCTAAAGATACTCCATTTGTTAATTATTTTGAAGTTAAAAATGTTTATATTAGTACAAATGAAATGGAAGGAGACAATATAGAGGAAAATTATAACGAAACTGATAATGATTCCACGATGGAAGAAGAAGAAATAGTACAGTTTGAACAAGAACTCTTTGAAGAAATGATAAACGATAGTGACGAAGACATAGTTAAGGAAGCTATTGATACATTTATATTAGATTCATCGTTGGATTCACCCATATCACCTTTATTGTCTTCTGAATCCGAATCCGAATTGGACTAAGGTAGTTCCCCCACTTTATTATTCAAACAAGTCTTATTAATTGAGCGTTTTGTCATTAGTAAGTCAGCATTTGTTGGAGCTACATGTATGGTTAATAATGTCTCCTAGAGATACTTCTTTTATACAATTAATTGAAATTGTGAGACAACGAAATATTACGTTAGTTCAAGAAGAAGATGAAGTTGAAACAATTGACATAATACAAAATCCTGTAGAAGAAGCGATGGAAGTAACAGAAATTGATCAAGAACCTTCAATGATGGAAATGGTTGAAACACAAAATGAATCTCAAGATGTAGAAGAAACTGTTTCATATTCAGTTTTTTGGGAATTTGCGTCAAATATATTTGTTATAATTCAAATTGAAGCTATTAATTCTGAAGAAGTGGTGGGGGAATATTCTCCCCACCACTAGCTTAAAGTTGGTGGGGGAATGTTCATAAATGTGTTGGTTATTTGCGTAGAAGCTTATTCGTCAGGAAACTGTCGACTAAAAATGTTCAATCCTAACGCACCTATAGAACCTTCTTCGAGTAACTGTCTAGTACAAACGTTTCGTGCTGTACCTTTTGAACCTTCGTACTATAAAATGATAGGTATTCATGAGATTGCAATCAATGATCAAAAACTGTTCAAAATATTCTGTTCTCGACTTAATAGAACCTTACGTCTACCACCAAATACGTTCACTTACAGGCTACCTCTGATAGACAAAGATGATGTAAGCAAAATACCAATGATTCAAGTGAAATTTCTGGAAGATGGAATTCTTGTTAATTTAAGAGAAGTATATCATAATGACTATTCGAAAAGAATAGCTTTCAACTTTCTTAAGGAAAATATAGGACGTGAAAAATACCAGTATCCAGAACCATTTTACAGATACCTTTTTAAAATTAATTTTACAGTAAGTATCAAATTAATGTAATTCTCCCCACCACTAGCCTAAAGTTGGAGAGGGAAATGATCCATTACATCATGAGATCAAATGAGTGTGAAATACCTAAAGCAATTCGTGAAATGCTCATTGAATTTACCCATATCAAAAAATATGCGATTAATTGCATTTCTAAAAATGCAATGAATTACATTTAAATTGCATTTTGTAATGCAATTAATCATATTTAAATGATATTTAAAAATGCAATTAATTGCATTTGAAATATACAAATTTTGGCCCAATTAAATGCAATTTTAATACATTTTAATCGCATTTTAAAATGCATTTTTATCACATTTTAGATGCATTTTTACAGCATTTTAAATGCATTTAAATTGGCTTAAAATTGCATTTTATTCACAATTTAATGACATTTTAATTATATTTCATATAGATTCAAATCACATTTTAATAGCATTTAAATTACTATTCAACATTAAAATATTAAAGTATTGCCAGTTAGTGGTGGCAGTCACGGTAATATCCATGGGCGAAATCCATGGACATATAGATTTACATTTCCTTGCAGTCTCCATGAGCAACGGCAGGAATTGAATTTTTGCTGCAGTTGCTCACTGATACTGCCAGGAGTGGCAATACCCATGAAGGGACAACTCCAACCCTTCTGAAGGAAGGTCATTATGTTTATAACTTTTTAAATTTAATACTATACAAAGTTGTTACTTTTATCTCAACTTAGAATTTAAAATAAATTGAGAACTAAATTTAGTTTTCAAGGGTAATTCATGAATATTTGAAGAGTTAAGTACATCAAATCTTTGTGTGGTGATAAGCATAAATATATTTAATGTTCCTGTTTTTAGCCAAGGAATCTGCACACTGAATTTGCTTTTTTTAGCTTTTTTTTAAACAAATTTGTTTATACAACAATCAGTCTGTAAGTATAAATGCGTTTCCCAAAATGCATTCAAAATGAAATTCTAATACATTTTGAAAGTGCTAATTAAATGCATTTAAAATACTCTAAGAAGGCATTTAAAATGCTCTAAAATTGCATTAAAAATGTATTCTAGTTGCATTTAAATCACATTTAAATTGCATTTAGTGAAATACATTTCGCAAAATGATATTAAAATATAATTCTAATACATTATAGAAAATGCTAAATAATTGCATTTAAAATGCTCTAAAAATGCGTTAAAAATGTATTTTTATTGCATTTTAATCACATTTAAATTTCTTTTAGACAAATACATTTCGCAAAATAAGTTTAAAATGTAATTTTAATAAATTTTTTAAAATGCCAAATAATTGCATTTTAAAATATTTTTAAAATGCGTTTAAAATGTGTTATTCTTGCATTTTAATCGCAATTAAATTGCATTTCAATACATGCATTTATCAAAATGTATTTTAAATGCGATTTTCAAACATTTAGGAAAATGCTTAATAATTGAATTAAAAATGCTCCAAAAATGCATTAACAATATATTTTAATTGCATTTAATTGCATTTTAATTTCATTTAGCCAAATGCAATTCACGAAAGGCATTTTAAGTGTATTTGTGTAATGAAAAATGCAATTAAAATGCAATTAATTGCATTTCCTTTTGATATGGGTAAGAAAGACAATTATGGATTTGCCATCTATCTTGCTTATACTTTTGAAGATGGTACAAAAATGTGTAATGATTGTGGAAAAGCGTCTGTTTTAGATTTTGAACAATTCCAAGATGATGATGGAGGTAGGTTAGTTCATCTTGTAAAAGGTCAAATAATGAAATTCGAAACATGTAATAACACTTGCGACATTTGTGCACAGTGTTTGTTTGAATTTCTTAAGTACCGTGAATTTAAACCATAATACCCCTTCCACTATCAAGGAGTGGGGATTATAACTTGGTGGGGGAACGTGTATAAATGCAGGTTGTTTGAAGAAACTTTTATTATTGTTGCGGCTTTAGCAGAAACACCATGGAATTTGAAGTGCGCCATTTCAAAATTAAATACGAAGAATGGACCTCTGTTGCAGGATTTATTAAATCCAAAGAAGATGATGAAACTTTAATACAAGTGTATTGTTTCATTCGCAATGAGGAAAGTCATCACAAGGTGATGGAGTATTTGAATACTCCCAACATAACTTCAAGGAGCCCAGAATTTATAAAATATTTAAAAGAAGAAGATTTGGATGTAACATTAGAAGTTTGGTACAGAATTTGAAATATAAAAAAGAATAAATAATTGTGGTGGGGGAAAAAATGTATAAGTCAGTGGTGGGGGAAATGTGATAAAACCAGCAAAATTTTAGAGCAGAATTCACTCTGTACAACGACAGTCAACGATGGCTCATACTTCTGCAACGCCACAAAGTTTCAACTTCAAATTGCTACCAAAACCAACAGCAAAGGATATCTCATCCTTCTACATCGGGAGTGTTGACAACATCGAATCGCTATCCGGAATATTTGCATGATCCAATAACACCGTCTTCAGCAAAACTAAGGAAGAACATAAGAAAGAGAGAATTGTACAAGAAAGAAAAGATAGAACTAGCAAAATTACAACTAATAGTGCCTTCCATTGAAGTTGGATGTAGTAAAATAAAGACTTTGATGAAAACTAACGAATATTTGTTACAATTGTTAAAAACAATCGAAGAGTTGAAGAAGAATGAACATACTACAAAGTGAAATTCAAACACTCTTTCCCCCTAAGAAAAACTAAAAACAAATAATAAAATAACAAAACCTCAAAAAAAAGTAGATGTAGAATAGAGAGCGAGGAATAGATCACTTTGTGGTAATGGACTAACATGCCACTTAGTGCTCTATTCCTCGTTCTCGCGTTAATACTGGATGACCTTGACCTATATTAGTAAGGTGGGGGAAATTAAAAGTGGTGGGGGAAAGTGTATAAAAGACGAGTGTGCTATAGTTGAATTATTCTGAAAGCGAACTTGTCACGAGTAAGGACTTGAAGGAAAGTGTTATGGACTTCGGGAAATGGCTAAAGCAAGAGAGTCAAGAATAAAGTTAAAGTTTTACAGACTACAGAGATTGATTCCCGGGGTTAGGTTAGGTGAAATACGAACAAGAACAGTGGACATGGCAGCTGATTACATCAATCAGTTACTTACGGAATTAATGATAAAAGAAGCTAAAATAGAAGAGTTGGAACAAAAGATAGAACGGCACATTGAAAATTCGAATTGTCAACCTATAAACTATGTAATAAAAGAAGAAGTAAAAGATTGAAATTGAACAAAAATGAACTTGAACTTTGGTTATTAATAGACACTTCTTAGAGAATGGGGAATAGATTACTTTGTAGTAATGAATTATGCTGCTTAGTGATCTATTCCCAATTCTCGCTTAATCTAAAATGACCTTGACATACTTATCAAAATATCATATAAGCCGAATCGTAAAGAGTTATTCCTTATTTACTTGAAATGGATCCTGTGGACAACACCGATTATCCAAGGAAACCTCTTATTGAAATATTGTATAAAATTCAACTAGACGATTTTAATATGGAAGAAGATGATAATAACAGTGAAACATCAGAAGTAGGAAGTGTAAATGATATGGATGTAGATCTAACAACATCAGAAGTAGGAAGTGTAAATGATGTGGAGAATGAAAATTTGGATATGGATGTAGTAATATCAGAATCTTCATCATCGTTTGAATATGAAGAAGTAAATACTGAAACTCCAACTGGAATAGAGAACACAAATGAACAATCAGTTAGTAGAAGATTAATGTTTCGTCCAAGACGTTTGTTTTCCTCGGATAGTGAAGAAGAAGAAGAGGATGATGATGAAATAGTGGTGGGGGAACCGTTATAAAAGCGGGACCGTCAGAGCCCATTTCATTTCTCGGCGAAATTTCGAAGAGTAAACATCGTCAACATGTATCATTGCGATAAATGTTCGGAATCGTTTCACGATGAAATTCTACTAGATATACATAAAGAACTAATTCACAACAACACAGAAGAACAAGAAGAACAAGAAGAACAAGAAGAACAAGAAGAAATAACAGCAACATCTTCAACTACTTTACCGAATCTACAAGTATTTGCTTTACCCGGTAAGGTAGTAATGCATCATAAGATTCAAAATGAAAACTTGAACTTAGAAGAATTTATTAGAGAAGCAAAACCAATCGTAAGTAAAACTTTAAAAGAAGAATTGAAAAGATTGAACTTTCTTAAATTTGGTTTACTATTAGAAGCTATGTTTATAAATGCACAAGAAGAATTATCACCAAGAGGATTCATAACAAAAAACCGAACCATCATGGAAAGTTCAAACATTGATTCAATAGTAGAGAATTGTATAGAAGAAATATTAACCAAACTTCAGGAACACGAAGGAAGAGGATCCGGATGGAGTCTTACAAGTATTGAAGTATTAGATATAAGAGTTCACAAACATGGATATGGACTAATGGGATCTAGTTACATTCCTTTGCCAAAAATAATTGAAAATACAAAATCTTGTATTAATGTCCAAAATGAAGATAATGAATGTTTTCGCTATGCTATGACGACAAAGTTTGTATCACGAAATCCATGTAGACCCAACCAAGAATATGAAGACGCAAGACACAGGTACAATTTTCAAGGAATAACATATCCCGTTTCTACGAAAGATATATCAAAATTTGAAAAGAAAAATCCCGGCACGTCTATTAATGTTTTTGCATTAGATAGTTCAAACAAAGTGTATCCTTTACGTATTGCAAAAGAAGAGCTACCAGATCATACGGATTTACTACTACTAACGCGAGGAGATGTGTCTCACTATGTGTACATAAAGAAATTCGACTCTCTTGTTAATAAGCAACTTTCAAAAAATCGAAACAAAAAGTTGATTTGCAAGAGATGTTTTAATTTTCAACGAGAAGGAAGGCAAGGAAGAGAATGGTTACAAGAACACAAAAGATTATGTAACAATAATTATGAAGCAAAGATTAATTTACCTTCGGAAAACAGAGCATTCGTTACATTTGAAAAGGTTCATCATCAATACCGTATCCCTTTAGTTGTGTATGCGGATTTTGAATCAACACTTGTTCCAGTTGAAGATGAAAATTGTGAAGCAAGAAAAAGTGTAAAGTATCAAATGCACAAACCAAACAGTTTTTGTTTAATGATCAAATCAACATTATCAGAAGAACATTTAAACAGATATGGATTAACTTCAGAACCTCTAGTATATCGTGGTGAAAATGCGGAAAAAATATTTCTTGATCACCTATATTCAATAGCTGGAAATACACAAAGATTATATACAAATATTGTACCAATGAAACCGATGGACGAAGAAGAAGAAATTCAACATGAAAATGCGACTCACTGTTTCTTGTGCAAAAATGATTTTACTATTGAGAATTATAAAGTTAAAGATCACGACCACCTTACAGGTTATTACAGGGGTGCTGCTTGTAATAAATGCAACTTGAGCTATCGTTTACCACTATTTATCCCTGTGGTTCTGCATAATCTCAGTGGGTACGACGCTCATTTTATAATACCTGAATTAGGAAGAGACGACGGTAAAATCGATGTGTTAGCTGAAACTTCAGAGAAGTTCATAAGTTTTTCCAAAGAAGTTGGAAACGTCAAACTAAGATTCTTGGACTCCTACCGATTTTTGCCGTCGAGTTTGTCCAAACTTTCTGAAAACCTAAGGAAACAGGATTTAATTGAAACAAAGAAGATTGTAAACAGCGACAAACTGGATCTGGTACTTCGAAAAGGTGTTTTCCCATATGATTACATAGACAGTTTAGAAAGATTTAATGAAACATCACTACCTCCAAAAGAAGAATTTAAAAGTAAACTGTACGACATGGATATATCTCAAGATGATTATGATCATGCATGCAAAGTATGGAACGAAGTAGGATTTAGAACATTGGGGGAATATTCAGATTTCTATGTCAAATTAGATGTGACTTTATTATGTGATGTGATGGAAGAATTTAGAAATACGTGTTTTGCGTCATATGGATTAGACCCTCTTCATTCGTACACTTCGCCTGGACTAGCGTGGCAAGCCATGTTAAAAGAAACAAATTGTAAAATACAACTTCTTACAGATATAGATATGGTGTTGATGTTAGAATCAGGAGTTCGAGGAGGATTGACGCAAAGTGTAACACGTCATGTCAAGGCGAACAATAAATATTTGCCCGATTATGATGCATCAAAACCAACAACATTCCTGGGTTATTTTGATGCAAATAACTTGTACGGATGGGCAATGTCGAATCCCCTTCCATATGATAATTTCAAATGGATAGACCCAGAATCAATTGGAAACATAATGGATATACCGAAATATGGAGAAACTGGTTACATATTCGACGTCGATTTTGAATATCCCGAACATCTTCACGACGAACATTATGATTTACCACTTCTTCCAAAGACTGAAATTTCTCCAACTGGAAGATGGCCAAAATTATTGATGACTTTAACTAACAAGTCTCGGTATGTTGGACACTACTGGATGATACAACAGGCCTTAGACTTGGGATTGAGAATTACAAAAATTAATCGAGTACTACAATTCTCTCAATCTTGTTGGTTAAAACCGTACATTGACAACAACACAAGAAGAAGAGCCGCCGCTACATCAAGTTTTCAAAAAGATTTCTTTAAACTAATGAACAACGCAATATTTGGCAAGACTTTGGAAAACAAAAGGAAACATAAGGATATCAAATTGGTAACTGATCCAGTAAAATTACAGAAATTAGTGCAACAACCAAACTTTGGTTCATCTGTAATTATTAATGAAAATCTAGTTGTTATTTCCATGAACAAGAAGTCAGTTCTAATGGATCGTCCTTTGTATCTAGGAATGTCAATCTTGGATATTTCCAAAACACACATGTACGAGTTTCATTATAAGAAGATGGTTAACTATTATGGAAGAGAGAACATTGGTATTGCATATAAGGATACGGATGCACTAATTTACTGGATTAAAACAAATGACATGTGCGAAGATCTACGCACTTTTATGTATAAAGATGATTTCGACTTTTCCGATTATCCCAAGGACCATCCAAATTACGATTACGACAGAAACAAGAAAGTATTGGGAAAATTTAAAGATGAAACAAATGGTGTGCCGATGATGGAAATTGTAGCATTAATGTCCAAACTATATTCATTTCAACTGTACATAAGCGAAAGGAATCAACATCAAGTCACGAAAAAGGCCAAAGGAATAAAAACCTCTTTCCTGAAGAAGAACTTACAGTTTGAACATTATAAAAGATGTTTGTTTGAAAATGTTGAAACAACTGCAACGTTCAACACTATTAGAAGTTATAATCATCAACTCTTTAGTGTCAAACAAACAAAGTGGGCACTAAGCTACAAAGATGACAAGCGCTATATTTTAGAAGATAAAATTAATACTTTACCGTTCGGCCACTACTCCCTGAACCCTATCGACCAGTAAACCTATTCTTCGTCCTCTACCTTCTTCCTTTTTTTCCTTTCCGTAAAGAAGAGGGGACATGGCAAGCCCAATGCCATGTTCCCTCTTTTTTACACTAATATGAAATGGCCTTGACCTATATTCAAACTATATAAAAGAGAATGAACTGTTGTATGGATCAGTATTTTTACAAGCGATGTGCAAGCAACACCTGAAGATGGAAAGTGTGAAGGACAAGATTGTAAATGAACTACATAAACCAGCAAGAAGAAGATTTCCAAGAAGAAGTACAATCATTAAAGGAATGAATGATCTTTACCAAGCTGATCTCATTGAAATGATACCGCACAGTAAATTAAACAAAGGTTTCAAATATATTTTAACAATTATAGACTGTTTTACTAAAATAGCTGACGCTTTACCATTGAAGGATAAGACTGGTAAAAGTGTTACAAAAGCTATGGAAACAACGATACAAAGAAATAAATTCAAAATCAAACATCTACAGACCGATGATGGAAGAGAATATTTTAATAAAGACTTTGGAGCTTTAATGAAGAAATATCAAATAAATCATTATTCTACAAATTCTGAAGTTAAAGCTTCAATAATTGAAAGGTTCAATAGAACATTGAAAGGAGCGATGTACAAACAATTTTCAAAACGAGGATCATACGTGTGGTATGACATATTACCACAACTTATAAAAGAGTATAACAACAAATATCATCGTACCATCGGAATGAAACCTATCCAAGTAAATAGCGCTAATGCTAAGGTTGTATTACAACGCATCAGAAATAATACAACACCTAAATTGGAAAAGTTGCAACCAAAAAAGTTTAAAGTCAACGATAAAGTTCGTATAAGCAAATACAAAGGTGTATTTAGTAAAAGATATCTACCAAATTGGACTAATGAAGTATTTTCAGTTTATAAAGTGCAACCAACTATACCTGAAACTTACTTATTAAAGGATAACAAGGGTGAATTACTTCAAGGTGGATTCTATGGACATGAATTGTTGAAATCAACAGTCGGTGATGTATATCTTGTTGAAAAGGTATTACAAAGGAAAAAGGATATGGTTAAAGTCCGGTGGTTAGGATTCGATAAAAGTGAAGACTCTTGGATTCCTTCAAAAGACTTGGTATAGTAATTTAATAGCTCATTGTGTGTTTAACCTTGACACAAGATGGAGATTGTACAACAAAAAGATCGATTTAATATCAATAATATTGATGAATTGACGGTTGACAATGATAAGTTAAATCATGGTAAACATGGTGAACTACTACCAAATACGATAAGATGTTTAATAACTGGTCCTTCAAATTGTGGAAAAACAAATGTTGTTTTTAACCTTATAACTAATCCTAAAGGATTGCGCTTTAACAATATATACATTTTTTCAAAATCATTGCAACAACCAAAATATCAATTATTGGATAAAGTACTTGCAAGTGTACCTGAAGTGAATTTCTACAAGTTTAATGCCAGTGAAACAATTATGCAACCAAATGAAGCAAAACCATTTTCTATTTTTATTTTTGACGTTGTGTCTTGTGAAAATCACGACACTATAAGGAATTACTTCGCTATGGGAAGACATCATAATATCGATAGCATTTATATTGGTCAAACATACAGTAAGATTCCAAAACAACTCATAAGAGACAATGCAAATATGTTGATCATCTTCAAGCAAGATGAAACAAATTTAAAACATATATATAATGATCATGTAAATGCGGATATGGCATTTGAGAAATTTAAAGAGATGTGTGGCAAAGCATGGAATGAGAAATATGGCTTTCTCGTTATTATGAAGGAAGAAGATATTAAAAATGGTAGATATCGTATAGGGTTGGATAAATTTGTATTTATGCGTTGAACTACCGATGTTACATCTAGTTACACGTTGAACTTCACAGTGTAAACATGGTGAATCAAGAAAAACTATTGAAAGAAATAAAATCACTCAGTGATTCTATTAGGATGAAGAATCGTGCATTGAGGATGGGTTTAAGTGAAAGAGAAGAATTTCTAGAGACTACATTTAAACCTTTTACGGAACCTTTAAAACAGATATCAGAAACTATTGGTAAACCTCGTTATGAAGGAGATGTTTTACTACCAGTTTCTAAACAAGAAGTACAAGCATTAAAAAAAGAAGAAGATGATGATTCATATACAAGTGCTAGTGAGCAAGAAGAAACAAAAGAAGAAGAACCAATTGTTGAAAAGGAAGAAGAACAGCCAATACCTGAAGCTGAACAATCTATTCCAAATTTAACTCAATTGAGTAGCGATATATTACAACATGGACCTCTTGGAAGAAAATATATAATGAAAATGCTACATGACATGAAATCAAACCCGAATTTGAGTAGATCACACGTATACGGAGCAAGAATTGATGGGAATGAATTAAAGATCGGCGATTCAAAGCTTGAAATAACACAAGACGATTACATTATTATTGGTGATCATAAATATAAAGGAACAAAAGGACTCTATGAATTAATTTTTAAAAACATACCACTAAGATATTCATCCAAAGATTTAAGTGTTTTTAAGGAGATTCTACAAAATACTAACGCTCATAAAAGAAACTACTTAAAAGATGCAATGATTAATCGTTCACGTGCAACAAAATATAACATTGTTATAAAAAAGTTGTTTCCTCCACGAAAATTGCCAACATTACGTACTGCACCAGCGGTGAGACAACCACTGAAAAGAAAATCTTTATCACTTATGGATTTATCACTTCTTGAACAACATGGTAAAAAGAGTAAAGGAGATACTTCAACATCTGGCAAAGGATTGATGAAAAATCTATACAATACGAATGTGATTTACTACAACGACATCAATAAATTGGTTGATAGAATGAGACTATTGCATGAAGCCATGGAAGCCGGTCATACAGGTTTAAATAATGAATGGGTAGCTCTGATTGACGAACTCAGGAATCGCGGCATAATCGTATAATTGTCCGCGGATATATAAGAGTTGCAGGCGTATAATGTGTCAGTTCTAACATGAGCGTCGACAAGTTCGGACGATACTCCGCGTTAGGAGTGCAAGTTGGAGAAAACGGAAAAAGAAGTGGATTACCGCAAACACCCGAAGGTGACTATAACATAAATAATAAACGTTTAAAGTTTGTTAAGGATCCAGAAGAAGATGGAGATGCAACAAATTTAAAAACAGTAAAGGAGGAAACATCTACAAGTTTAAAACTCGACAACAACCAACTGTATGATGCAAAATCTCACAGGGTTATTAATGTTGCAAAACCAGTCAACAATGGAGATGTTGTTAATAAAGGCTATTTTCTATCTGCGATGGAATACGCTTTACTGTTGGAAAAGACTAAAAGTGGAAAAAAGTACAATGCTTTAAATTATAAAATAACTAATGTAGCAGATCCAACCGAGGATACAGATACAATCAATAAGCGTTATTTGCATTCTGTAATACCAGAAAAGAAAAAAGATGGATTTTCCTTCTATAAATATACTATAAACGATATTGGATATCCTAAAGAAGAAAGTGATGGTGTTAATATTAAATACATTAAAGATAATTGTATTTTATATAATGGTGCTGTTATTGATTGTCATGGAAAAGTGTTGTCCAATCTGAAAGATGGTTCAACTCCATTGGATGCTGCTACTGTGAGACAAATGAATGAAAGCTTGAAGAAAGGAACATCCGCTTTTGTTAAACAAAATCAGGTGGTATCAAAGAAAGGTGATGAGTTTGTGCAAGGAAGTGAAAAGTTTACCTTACTACAACTACAAAATAACAAGTGGGATGGAAAAAATAAAAGTTTGTCAAATATAAGTTTAGGCACGGAAGAACATGATGCTGTTATTTTAACACAAGTGCCACAACTATCAGCTACTGGTGTTAACTTTATATGTGGAGGTAGACGATTAACCCATGTAAAATCTGGTAAAGATGATAATGATTGTGTTGTTGTGAAACAAACTATAGTTTTAGATAAAATAAATAACTTATATGATGGAAAAAATAGAAGAATATCTAACATATCAGCAGGAATAGCTCCGAATGATGTTGCTACTATTAATCAAGATATAGCAACCTCTAATAACGATCCATCTGTGTATACATGTAATGGTAAACGTATCACAAATCTTGATAATCCAACAGATTACAAAGATGCTACTAATGTAGAGTATGTCATGAATCTTGTAGGTAATGCAGTTGTTGATATGCATAATCATATAATTGGTAAATCAAATCACGATAAAATCGAAGGTGCTAAGAGAGAAAAATGGATTAAAGATACAATCATCGATATATACGGGTAAAGCTTGTGAATATTTAAGTATGGAATACACAAAAAAAGGATTCATTATCATAAAGTATTTCATAGAGTGAAGACGTTGGTTACATAAAACAGCATAATGAAGACCGTATCGCTCAGTCGTCGTCAAGACAGCGGCAAGAGAGGACGTGGTTTAACATCAGCTGCATTATCCCTGCTCAGACGGATTCCAATTGGTGCTGTTGTGAATCGAGCGATAGACGCTTTACCATAAGAATTACAACTGCCCGGAGGTTATCAATATTGTGGACCTGGAACTAAGTTGTCAAAACGTTTAGCAAGAGGAGATCCTGGAATTAATAAATTAGATCAAGCTTGCAAAGAACACGATATAGCATATTCAAAGTATAAAGATTCAACAAATAGATCAATAGCGGATAAAATTCTAGCGGAAAGAGCTTGGCAAAGAGTAAAATCAAGTGACGCAAGTATTGCAGAAAAAGCAGCGGCTTGGGCAGTAACTACAGCCATGAAGACGAAAGCTAAATTTGGTGCTGGAAGACGACGTCGCAGAGGAAGACCTGCAAAGAGAAGAGCTCCCAAAAGAGGTGGAAACATTAAGAAGAGACGTCGTAGAACTCGTAAAGCAACAGTAAAGAAAGCTTCTATTTGGTCAATGGTAAAAAACGGAGCAGGTTTATACCTAAGACCGTACCGTGTGTACTAAATAAGAAGAATCAATTGATAATTCCAAATAAAGCCTTAACAAATCATCAGTTAAATGATTATGTAAAATGTTTGAAAATACCATTTTTTCGAGGAGTTTTTATGAAAGATGCATTACCAACTAAAATATGGGAAAATGAAACTGGAATAGTAAATTTGGATTCCACCTATGGTCCAGGCACTCATTGGGTATGCTATAAAAAGCTCGGACAAACCGTTTACTACTTTGACAGTTTTGGCAATCTACCACCGCCGAAAGAACTGCAACATTATTTTCGAAACTCCAAAAACATTTTTTACAATTACAAAAGAGAACAACCTAACAATACTGAAATATGTGGGCATTTATGTTTGGAGTTTCTAGCGAAGAGTGTCAGTCAGCTTTAAGATGTCATCGTATACAGTGTCACTGAGTGGAAATTCATCCACATTGAAAAGTACGCTGTTCCCAGCATTGCGTCTATCCAAGGAAAGATTATGGGAAGCGGCATTACTTGATTTAACTACCTACAACTCAATTCCCAATGTTACGGAAGGAAAAAACAATTTACTACATTATTATGAAACTAAGGATGCTTCAGGAAAATACTCAGAATTGAAAATAATTACATTTCCTACTGGAGCTTATGAAATCGATGATATAAACCAATTACTACAAAAACAACTCGGAGAAGAAAATATCACCGTTAAAGGAAACAATAATACTTTAAAAGCAGAAATAACTTCAAAATATTATATCGATGTCAGTTTCAAAAACTCCATTGGCAGTTTACTTGGATTTACAGATACAAAAAAGAATATATTAACTCCTGGAACTACTCATTCAGGTGATACAACTGTTACAATATTGAAAGTCAATAGTATCGATGTAACGTGTAATATTATACACGGATCGTATAGAGACGGAGTGAATCAGCATATTTTACATACATTTTATCCAACAGTGGCTCCTGGTTTTAAAATTGTTGAGAAGCCACAAAACTTGATATACCTACCGTTAAACACCAGTTTCATTTCAGACATCGTACTGAACATATTGGATCAAGACGGTGTTAGTGTTGACTTTAGAGGAGAAACGATAACTATACGGATACACATCAGAGCGGCAACATAAAGGTCAACATGGGATTATCATTTAAACCGCAACGGAAGAGTCGGGAGCTCAGTAGCTCCTCGACATTGGAAGAGTTAACATCGGACAACATTCGTTTTCTACAGAAGATTGGATTGAAACTTAACAACGATGGATATCCTGGATATATCTCAAGGACCGACATTCGACGAAACACTATGGGAGAAGGAATATCACACGCACAACCCTTACACTTCATCAAAATTAAACAATAACGATGAAATAAGGATTCCCATTCAACAACAAGATATTTACACATTACCGTGTGAAAGTTATTTGTACATTGAAGGACGGGTATTAAAATTGGATGGAAAAACTGCTTCAACAGTTCCTTTTATAAATAACCCGATGGCATATCTTTTTGATGAAATAAGATATGAGATATCAGGGGTGACAGTTGATTCGACAAAAAAGGTTGGTATAACAACGACATTGAAAGGATTAACATCATTAACACCGCATGAGAAGAATTCAATAGTCACCGCCGGATGGGTTGCCCCTGATAAAGACACTATAACACCGGATTCCAACGGTACCTTTGATTTTCATGTACCCTTACGATTGCTTTTGGGATTCGCTGAAGATTACAAACGAATAATAATAAATGTCAAACAAGAATTGGTATTACTCAGATCTTCAACTAACAAGGACTTGATACTTGCAGACCCTGCAACTACGGAAGATAAACTGGAATGGCAACTACAATTGGATAAAGTTGTTTGGAGAGTACCTCATGTAAGATTGGCCGATGAACATAGAATCGTATTATTGAGAAAGTTAAAGTCTGACCGTGATATTGTGATGCCATTCCGAAGTTGGGAATTCCATGAATATCCTACACTACCTCAGACAGAACGACAAACATGGACCGTCAAGACATCAACTTATTTGGAACGGGCAAGGTACATAATACTCGGTTTTCAAACTAAGCGAAAAGATGTTATCACTGCAAATGCCGGTCAATTTGATCACTGTAAAATAAAGAATTGTAAAGTTTTCTTAAACTCTCAATTCTTTCCGTATGACAATTTGAATGTCATGTTCAGCAAAAAACGTTTTTCCATTTTATACGATATGTATGCAAGATTTCAATCGTCATATTATGGAAAGACTAATACACCACTATTATCGCCTGACCAGTATTATTCCAAGGCTCCGATAATTGTAATCGATTGTTCAAAACAAAATGAATCGGTAAAATCATCAAGTGTTGATATAAAAATTGAAATGGAATTTGAAGAATCAGTAGCGGATGGAACTTCGGCATACTGTCTAATTCTACATGATAAAATAGTTACTTACACACCGCTGACCGGAATTGTGAAGAATGTACTTTAAAAAGAATTAGTACAACGACTGCAGATTTTTGAGGTTAGAATTATCTGCTTCACTTTTTGAGGTTAGAATTTCGTTTGTGAAAAACAAGTTGAAAACAAACATTTATGTGATTGTATAAATTTCAAGGATTTCACGAAAAACATAAAAGCGAGAAAATCATGAAGGGAAAGTTCATTTTATATTCGACCGTCGTATGGGAAACATCGTTCGCAAGATGAGTTCTACTAACGGAGAAGAAAATACACCTCTAATGGATGAGAATAGTTCAGATATAGAAAAACAAGTTGAACGAGAAATGGACGAGTTCCTCAAGTTTAACAAACATAAGAAGAGAGAAGAAGAAAAAGAAGAAGGAGAAGCTGAAAAAGAAGTAAAAAGAAAAAAGGTTGAAGTTAACATTACAACTAATATTTTAACAGAAGTATTTCTTCGGATTTTCTACCCCATTTCTTCAAGCATGACGAAAAGTATTTCAGTTGGAATTTTGAAATCATTGGATTATTCACCGATTGTTATTTTAAATCATGGAAATAAAATGGTTACATTCACTGAAACTTCTTGGGAATCATTTATGAAACATTCACATCTTTTGGAATGTTATTTGTGTAACAACACATTTGGAAGAAGAACAAGATTAAGTTTATTGGAATCAAATATTGAAGTTGATATAGTGAAACATCGTGGGGGACAAATGGTTCGCTTCAGAGATTTAACTAGACATGATGTAAAATTACATTTGACTAAAGAAGAATTTTACACTTTAAGTTGTTCTACCGGTCCCGTCACCAGATATTTGAAACAACTAATATTTTCAAGTGCAATAATCAAAGACTATCTAATCGATACATTGGACAGACAACCTTTCGTTCCAATTTTATACGGTCCCGTGGATACTTCAATTTTTAATCGAATACCTCAAGAAGTGGATATGTGGAGACAATTGAACAACTATCACACCAACTTTAATATCGACGAAGAAGCGCAAGAAGTTAAAGAAGAACAATCGTGTTTGTAATACAAGTCAGTTGCTGACGAGACTTCATCATGAACAAACGGGTTTCGTTTTCTAATGCGCCACATATAATGGAAGTTAAAAAAGGTATAATTGAATTTCAAGCTTTTCGAGGAAATGATGGAAATTTTATTATAAAAGAATTAGTAATTTTGGATATGAACACATCTGTAGTCTATCATTACTTATTCAAACCTCCATTACCATTCAATAGACTAACAACTAAAGCGAAAGTTACAAACAAATGGTTGTACAAACATTTTCACAACTTAAGATGGGATGAAGGTTTTATTAATTATAACATGATGCCGCACATTATGAATTATTACTGCAAAGAGTTCAAAACTATCTACACAAGAGGATTGGAAAAAGCTAATTGGATACAATCATTTACAAGCAACGAAGTGATAAATGCAATAATAGATAGAGATTTCCAATGCTATTTCAATGAACTTTGTATTTCATCAAAGAGTTTTAAACATCGAAGGTCACAGTGCGCTTTGAAGAATGCCTACCGCTTGAATAATTTCCTTCAACAGAATGGTGGGGGTAATGTCGGTAATAAAAGTGAGAGCGCTACCATGACGCAGCATGAGTATTACTCGAACCTCCGAAGAGACAACATCTCCGACGGACATTATTATTAACAAGAAGATTAACAAGAAGATTAACAATAACATCAAGATGGCATCGCAGAACTTTCTTCAAAATTTGGTTGATCAATTCAACGCTCATTCTAAATCAACAATCTTACCGACGAAGAAATGTTCTGAACTAAAAGAAGAAAAACATTACATCATACATACAATCAAGAAGATGGACACTTCAATTGGTGATGCTATTAATTGCACATTGAGCGAGGCGCCGTATACAGTTGGTGACGAACCAAAGTTTCAAATCTTCCTACCGAAACGGTTTGTACAACTTCTACAAAATGAAGATCTTCGAGTTATTCAACCTGGCGCACTCTATTTAGTTTCACATGGACAGAGTGGAAACAACTCAACTGAACTAACTATTCATGTAACACCTACTACTAACTAGTTTGTACATAACATTGTAAATATACATATATTTACAATGTCGGTTTGTAATGGTTTCTCAATAAAGATGATATAAAACAAAAAAGAAAAATAAAAGAAGCAACATATTGTTATGTCTTTGTACATAGCAATATGTTGCTTTTTTTAAAAATTCCACGGGATGACCTTGACCCAATTTTGTGTGATAATAAAAGTGAAAATCAACTTATGAAATTCATCAGTCTACGACTACCTTTCGTACCGTACACATCTCGCTCTCTATAACTAAATACAAAACTTCAACATGTCCCTAAAGGTCAAGTGTGCATCTTACGATACCAACACCATTACGAGTTTTGAACAACTTGAAGATTTAACCAACGAAATGCGAGTTTTACTTACCGGTGGTTATCACTTAACTGTTGATGTTAGTGCTACTAATGTAAGGATGTTTACTAAAACAAAATACTGCGATGATGAAGTATTTCTTTCTACACAACCTACAACATCTTCATCACCGACTGGTCAACATAACATCAAGTTCCACAAGTATTACCAATGTTAAATAACTTTTAACAAATAAAACTAAGGAATCACGTGATCAATGTCAAGTTGATAAAAAGGGAATGATGCTTGTATAACTAATCATTCGCTTCCCGACTCTCGCTGCGTCAACACCTAATTTTAAAGATGTTATACAGAATGATGATCGAACTTGATGGAAAAATCTATGGAAAAGATTACAACACCGTTGAACAAATGACTGAAGATTTAAATATATTAACTAAAGAAGGATATCAAGCTAAATTAATTTTAAAATTTCCTGAAGTACATCCACTATCGACTGAAGAACTTATCGCTATGGCTAAAGCGGAGAGAGAGAAAAAGGCTGAAGAAAACAAACAGAAACAGACAAAGTCTGAAGAAGATAAACAGAAATAAACTTCTTAAGTATAAACATTCCTTACATTAGTAAGGTATAATTTTTTAAAACTTCGTTTGGATGACCTTGAAATTACCCCCACCACTTTTTGTAGTACATAAAACTGACTATTCAACACTATACACTCTTATTCTTTCACTGGACTCAGCAGCGTCAACATGGAAGAACAAAAGTACAAGTACGAACCTCGTTACTGTTGTGAACAACAGTGTACAGATTTAGGACCAATGATGGTGGACGGGTTAGCTTGCACTAAATGTGAATTTTTTGGATCTTGTTACTGCAAGTGCAAAACAAAACAACTACCGCCACCGGAATTGCGAACTTTCAAATTTTACAAATCAAGATATTTTCATACATGCTGTCCTCAAAGATGTTTCAAATTTCATCCTCTCGGTCTAGCTCATTGTCAACGCACCAAGTCTCATCAAGATGATTTTTGTACACATATGATAAAAAGATGTAAATACAGATCAGATTGGTATTCCGATCCTGTAGAACCATCGAATGTGTAATTTCAGTTTTACACTCTTTTTTAAAACTTCAATTGGATGACCTTGAGATTTCCCCCCCCCCCACCATTGGTTTTTTAGACTTCCCCCCACCATAAGTCTTTTAGATTTCCCCCACCATTAGTTTAAGTTTTGTATCTTATTGAATCCACCTTTGAATTATTTCACTTCCAACACTCTAACTAACAACATGGGATCGCCTTTCGTCAAGTTTCAACATATAATAACTGACAGAGAAGAATTGGAGGAAATATTTCAAAATTTGCTCTCTGTCATGAATAGATATCCTATGAGATGGATCAGACTTGATGTTCACTATTTACGTCCTCGTGATTCTTCATCATCGAGTGAAGATGAAACAACGACTACTACTTCAGCTAGGATATTTCAATTTTCTTCATCATCGAGTGAAGACGAAACAACGACTACTACTTCAGCTAAGATATTTGAATTGAAAGACGAAGAAGAGGAACTTAGCTATTTACTTAATAACAAGCTCATGCTCACCGACAAATAAGCCTCCTTCCTAAGCGCTGATCTTCATTCAATCACCGACTCTCGCACGATGAACAACTCTCCGTTGGCACGAATGAATTCTAGTTTCGAAGTAAATTCAAAAGAAGATTTGCAAGAAATATTTAATACTTTACACGAAATTGTTAGTAAATTTAACACTGTTAAAATGAATCTGGAAATAACTTACGCCTGTCCTATTTGTGATAAGGTTGAAAGTTCTGATGAAGATAGTTTGCTAAATCTTACTCCACTTACACCTCTACAATCAGACACGACAACAACAAGTACGGAAGCAAATGGTGAGCAACCTCCTTCCCCCACCACTTCTTTGTGATTCAACTTCCCCCACCACTTCTTTGTAATTAAACTTCCCCCCACCACTTCTTCGTTTAACTAACGTTCCTCGCTTTCACTTCTCATTCCGTCTCCAACATTTGAACTATCAACATCACTTGTTTCAAAATTTCAAACACCAAAAAAACAACACTAATGATGGATATGATGGATGAAGTTTCTTTCGTCACAAGCATGGAAGAGGAAAAAATGAAAGAGGAAAAATTGAAATTGGAAATTAAACGATTGGAATTGGAACGGGAAAACCAACTCGAGATATTACGTTTCTTCAAACTTGTCAAATACGTCATCTGGGGACTCTGCCTTTACCTTATCCTCGTCGTCGGCGTTTGCTTTTACAACTCCGTATTTCATCACAAAAATTCAACCTGTATTGCACATTGATTGTATTTGTTTTTACGAATAAAGTTCAAAACTTAAATCTACCTATCCCGCTATCACCGGGTAGTTCAACTCTCAGAACTATTTCCTGTGCTAGCGGGATAGGCTTTTTTAAAACTTACTCGGGGTGACCTTGACATACTTTCCGTAACCCAATTATCAAGTTGAATTTCAGTTTTGAACTAACTTTTAATTTATGCATACCTCCCCCTCATTTAATATACGACCGGAAGCTGTGTGCCCCGGCACGTGGCTTCCGGGGCATGTGCCCTGAGCCAGAAGTAACCAAATCTAACTACTACTAGCAATAAATTATAAAGATAAATATTGGATTGTTTTAAGCAAAGTATTTTCAGATTATGCAAGGAATAAAAAATCGAGGGATGTAGAGACAGCTTAGGTCTAGTAAATCGTTACAAGAGGTTGCGTATTGGAATCCCATCGTACGTTTTGGAATAAAAACTGGTGCTGCAAAAGGAGATAAGAAATCGACTTACCATACGTTCTAAGACAACCACATTCATCTTTAACACAACCTGCCTCACTCAATATTTCTTTGTTTTTCATCATTCGAAAATATTAAAATGTATGAATGACAACACGTTTTTAAATCAGTACAATGGAAAGTTGGAGTAAATTCGTTGAGATGTTCTTACTATAATTTTCCGTTCTATTCCAACTTCACGCCATTATTAATTATCCTCTTAACTTTAAACCCTTGGCAATAATAAATAGATAATGTGCTAAGACATTTAATAATTTTATTGTATTGTAAAGTCTGTTGTTTTGTTGTTTTTACAGAAACAATAAAAGGGTTTACTACCATTTACAACCTGTTGTGTTGTGGATATTTGTCAATTGCAGTGTTAAATGTCACTATCTCTAGGATATATTTTACAATTTTAATTTATAAGAAATAATTCAATATCTACGAATTGTATTTATTGCATCAAGTTTTGTAAATAATTTGAATGGTTTTAAAATTAAATTTAACCAACTTATTTTATTGCTACTAACATTATAGATACTATTAATGTTTTTATAGTAGAAACTAACAGGCTTAACGTGTCTTGATTCAATATGATACTAAATTACTTTTCTTGTGGACAAAAAAAAACCTAAAATAAATAGATATTCTTTACGTTCACATTCCCTATTCTTTCATGTCAATTAGAAAAAAACATTTTTCAACATAATTTAACCTTTATTATTTTTAATGTTTATTCCTAGGATAATTATTTTCAAAGGTCATATACGTTAATTCATATGGCAAATGTACAACACTGTAAGTGGATACGGTTTGTTGATTAGAAAAACAGTTTTATAACCACTTTGAAAAGGCCTCATATAGTAAAAAACGGCACTACATTAAGGAATAATAATTTATAATATGAGAATTTCATTTGAGATTCAATATCCTATACAACTATAAATGCCAGTATAGTCATTATTTTTCAAGATAACCCTTTAAATCTAATTTTATAGACCTCTCTAAGTGAGAACATCTAATCAATTTCATAATATCTACTTTTACATTCATCACCAACCCACGAACTGAAAATTGTCACAATATTTTGAAGTAGAGTAGAGATTTTAAATATGTAGTCATATTAATTTTATCAGATATTATTTTTGTGCCTTGAGGCACAACTAAAATTGGATTTTTATTTGCATTATGTATATGATTACTTTCATTGCATAATCTCAGGTTAATCTAAAAAAAAAAATATAATAAGGAAACAACTAATATGTTAAAAAGTCTTTAAAATGGAAAGTTTACATCGTAATGCAAAGTATGTGCCACAAAATGTGTTATGAAAGTTTAGTTACCCTAAACTTTCGTACTTTCTTACTTAAACCTTTCGTACCTTTGGTACGAAAAGCTATGAAATAGTATATTTTGTTACAAAGGCCAAAAATGGATTTTTGCTGACCTCGAGATCGTGTTTTAAGTTCGAGAAAAAGTCGAGAATTTAATTATTTAATATAGTCCAATGTATTGAAATCTCCTTTTAAACGACATAAAGATTGATCTTTTCGACCAATGTTAAAGGCGTAGAGTAAGTTTTAAATTTAACATTAGTCTTAAAAGAATAAAAATCCAAGATGGTGGGAAATGCTGATTCCTGAGATGAGAAAGGCAAGCACATATATGGGCCTAAATGAATATTAGTGGTTTCCTAATTGTTCATGCGATTTTCGTTTACAAACAAACGATATCTTAAACGGTTAATAGCACCGCCCTTTCTTCTTAGCTTTATCATTTATGAGTGATTATTAAATTTTAAGTATTCAGTTTATCTCTGCATGCAATGTAACCAATGTAACTACAAATTTTGAAACGTTTTATCATAGTTAAACATGTGGATATCAAAAATTACATATTTTGAAAAAGGTAATATAAGGGATGTTGAAAAAATATTCGAAGCAATATTTCTTTGAATTAAAGCGAGTTTGACTTCTTGTTTACCTTGGAAAAATCTAAAAAGAACAACGACGATCCTGGCTGAATACTAACGCACTCATTAACGCTATGCAACTTTTATAACCCAGACTAAAACGAATGTACCGTTACAGTTGAAAAAGAATTACATTTTACTATAGTAATTGCATTCAGTAGCTGTTATAAATGTGTTTTCTTTAGGCCAAATAAAACCATTTCAGTTGATCAATCTCATATAAACAATATATTGTCGTTATAGTTTCAGGGAGAAAAACTATTTTTTATTTTTTTTTATTTCAGGCCTAATTCCACATTGAAAATATATCTTTGTTCTTAATGTTTAATTTTATAGTATGTCAACATACAGAAAAAATGTTATTCAAGAATCTTATAGATTTTCTTATTAACTAGGTTGTATGAAAAATGCATAAATGGTTCAATATCACTATTGAAAAATTCACTAAGGCAAGAATCACCCAGAAGAATTAACAAAAGCTATAATAACAAAATTCAAACAATCATGTTCTATACTTAAATTTTATAGACTATGTTAGTGGTTAAAAAATTATTCTTTCAAACCCGACCATTTGTTTATAAAGGATTCAGTACCTTTTTAAATACAGAATACTAATTAGTGAATAAAGAAAGATTTTTAAGTAATTACATAATTATACTTGTGCATGCATTAGGCCTCTCGTTAACCAAAAAAAAAAATGTATTCACCTTCAATTCAAGATATAACTGATTGGAGGGCCTGGATACTCAAACATTTTTTTAAGAGGTTGGTGGACCTCTTTTTGCCTTACTTTGCCCCGTCCACATAGACTATCTGTTTATTTATTTGTTTATTTGTTCCCAACGGCTTGTTGCCAGTTTACAATAAAACACAATCAGAGAAAATACAACAAATCATACAATTCGATCTGTACAATTATCTGATATCGATCTGTGCGTGGATCGTATCAGACGAAGTAAGGGGGTAAGCAATTACAATGCAAGGTGCAAATTACAAGGTGAAAGGTACTGATAAAGGTCACTGGCAGAACGCGGATTCGAACCCACGACATCGCTGCCATGGTCCCGAAGTCCGGTGCGCTAACCACTACGCCACCGACTCACCCAAACTATATCAAACCAATTTTAATGGGTTTGGAACAGCTTTCTCTAAAAAGCGTTTCTGATACTCTTCGACATCTCAACTAAAGTGTCCTGTCGTAAACACAAACATAATCAAGGTAAATAAAATAATATGGAGGTTGCTTTAACTCAGTTTATTAAGATTACTAATCCTTACATTCTCTGCATTTAATACAGTTTTGCCAATGTTATGTTATTAACCATACAATCATATAACATTATTTGTTTTGAACATTTTACATATCACATTTTAATATTAAAGTTTGATAAAACAACCCAACTTGTATCAACGTATTAATAGCTAAATAAATTAAAAACTGAATTCAGCAGTTTTGATGTGCTTGTTGGATCAAGGCTACAGCCCCACTAGAAAACTTTATTTTTATTACTCTCATGAAAAAAAAAACAACAATAAAATTTTAATACCGCCTGTGTCCAAGTCAGTATGTCTTCGGACGCGGTGCTGTTCGGATCGCGTGTCCTTCGTCGCACTGTCGGGTGTTTGAAGAAATTATTCTTCGGCTCTCAGTCTCGGTGGGTAAGTCAAATATAAAAAATATTTTTTTTTTATTTACCGGTTCTGGGGTAAGGTCAATGACCTCTGGCGGTTATATTAGGTCTAGAGTCTAATAGCTAGGGAATAAAAAAAAATTTTTTGTACTCTTGCGTGACCTTGACCTAATAAACGTCAGTGACGTCATCATGATGACGTCAGCGGTAATGACGTCACCATGACATCATATGACATCATTGGTGACGTCATTGTTGACGTCATTGATGACGTCATCACTGCTGACGTCATCGTGATGACGTCATGGCCCAGAACCGGTAATTTGGCACTACTGGAATATTTATTGTTTAAGATATCTGCATCTCCGCGTTAACTACTATCACCTCCTGAAATCTCTATATCCAGCAAAGTTTTCTAAATAAACTTATGTCTTCTATATCACAGTTAGTTGTTTAAATCGTATTTTATGATTTGTTCTCAAGAACACATTTATATCGAAGAAAATTAGAGAAAACATATTCACAGTGAAAATATTCACATACTGAGAGCATGTTCATATTTACAGTGTAATAACAATAAAGAACAGAGATCTTTAATAATACCTATAATTGAGAGTTTATGTTTTGTACAAGCTTCCTAGCAAGTAGTAAAAAATTATCCTGGGTTGATCCCCTCATTTGCTGTAACCATGACATGGAAGAGGGAACGCAGCATCCCCTTGGTCATAAATTTCCTTGCCCTTGCGAGGATAAGAACTTCGACTTGTCCTTATTGATTTTGAAAGAGCAGACTTGGGAACTTGCAGTTAAGTAGTGATAGATATCACTGTGATATATAAGACGTAGTGACTTCTTCAATATTCTCCTTCAGTCATATTCAATTCTCCAACAGAGGAAACGGGGGATTAAGTTAATGCATTCACAAATTCTGAAGTACAATATTTCATTTTTGTTTCTGTTTTTAGAAAGGAAAGAAAATTAAACAAAAATTTAAATTCCAGTACCTGAAATCAACCAATTGGTATTCATAACTGTGTTTGAGTTAATTAAAAACCTAAAAGGTATTCCGAGCTAAATTGTATAAAATCGAGTAAAATGTGATCTGTAAACGGTTGGTCTCACTCACACTGTTGCATGTACTCTAGAGTTGACATCCAAATGGTCAAGATATTTTACTGTCATAGCCATTTAACTCAACAACTATTTTTTACCAACCTCTAGTGTAAGTGCATCTTTAGATGACACTTTTTTAAGGTTAGGCACAAAAAGAAACTAACCCATAATTCGCAAGGAAATAATCATCCGATGATTGTTTAATCCAATTAATGACCCTACTTTTTCCCAAATGCCCAGATCTCATTGGCTTAGCAGATGACTACTACATCATAAAATTTATCTTAGGCAACTGGTTCGATAATCTTGGGATTATCTTGGGATTTGGTTAGATAATGAATATATCTATTATGATTATGTCACTTGGAATATCATTATTGGCACTAATTGGAATGGTTGATTCAAAGCTGTTTTATGTCTTGGCCGTAGAACCAATCTAAACCTTCTTCGTCTATCAATCCCTCTAATAATCAACAGTTTAAATACAAAATCCTCTTTACATTCGTGAAACCTTTTATTTTTTGAGACTCAAATTTTTATACCTTTAAATATTTTGACTCATACTTGACATACTCCTAGTTAAACCTATTATGTGTAATAAGAAACATAAGTTTTATATTTTTAACATCAAATTGATTACTCAATTATTCCTATTGTGACCCTGGAAAGTCAAATAGTAGATATATTCATCAGTTCATATTTTCCGAATAGCAAAGATCCGTTTTTAAAGATGGTCAGAAAAGGCATTACAACTTGTCTAGAGATAGTTCATTAGTACGCCGGCCAATAATGGTGCTGGTCGGGACAGTTTAATGTTGTCCATTGTCAAGATTGTGTTGACCTTAGTCAGTAAACTCAACTCAGCACTCTCAACTTGCAGGTCTGTTCAGTTGTAGAGCTATTTGCTTTATTGTTTGTCTACTACCAGGTAAACCAATTTACTTTTAAATAAGAAATTTAATTTATTTTATAGTTCACTTCTATATAATGTTTTATAGTTTTTCAATTAATTCTGTACATGATGCAATCAGCTTATGGATTATTAAAATGTGATGTTATAAATATACAATGTTTTAATGTTTAACTATATGTGCAATGCGGTTTTATACTGTATAACACTGCTAATTTTAAACCCCTGAGGTTGTGAGGTGTCAGTTTTTGTTATCATACAGTGAGAATCGGAATTATGTTTTGAAACTACTTTCTTTAAGAAATATTTCAATTTAATAATAAAAATAACTGTTTTTAAAATTAGTAATATTTTCGCCACCAAGTCTTTTATTTTATTATACAATATTAATTTATTAAACCACAGAATGTTTGCAAAATATTCTGTTCGCTACTCCTGACAAGCTGTAAATGTGGGCCCAAATTCAATTGGGTTTGGAAAGAGACACACAAGATTTATTGTCGTCTAGACTCTAGAGAGAAATAAATACATCACGTTCCCACTATACAAATTACACCCGCCAATGAAAAGTTCTTCTTTTTATCAGCAATCCAATCAATTACGTGTATATGGGTTTTGTTTGTCTCTATATTTCGCAAAGTCATCACAATATTTCTTTTAAAGGTTTTAGAGAGGTATAATGAAATCTAAATATTGTTTTGTGCCGTGTTTTTTCTCGAGTAAAATCATTTAAAATCAACAAATTAAATTATCTAGCTTATGAACCTGATTCAGTAAGTATTTGATATATTTAATTCATGAAATTTCAATATAAGGTATGTTGGACTGGTACTTTTCGTTTCTACTCTATTATATTGGAGGCAAGTAACAAGATTGTAAGATTCATCTTACATTAACATCACTCAAAATTGTTTTAATAAATTTTCTGGCAGTAATTAATTCAAAGAGTGTTGTGGTAAATTAATTTTGTATCTTCTGGGACATAAATTATTTTCTGATATCCATTTGAAAAAATCTATCTACAGATAGGCCTACATAGTTTTATTATTAACTCTGAATTCGATTTAAATATATCATTTTTTTAAGTGACAGTTTTTTAATTGGTTTAAAAATACATTCTTATACTTTTAATATTTAAACTATTAATTTCTTGAGAGACAAAATAACTAATGATTTTAAGCGGAACTAGTGTTGCGGCAAAAAAATGAATACTCCTAAACAGTTTTACTTAAATAAACCAACAATACTGGTTAAAAGCCGTTGACTAATTGTAAAAAGTGACAACAGAAACATTATTCAACAATAATTATTATCTAAAAATAAATAAAAAAAACTGTAAGTCATACATTTTTAGTGCCTGATCATATATGTTAAAAAAATTTTATTTGGTTTCATATCACGTAAACTTTATTTGTGTTATCCCAATAACATCCTGTATCAATTTGATTTAAACATGATTCAGTAATAGAAAATTCATATTAAACTTGTGGATTTTTACTGTCAAGTAGATATGAAACAGGGTTTCTAGGACACCTCGTACTTCCGATTTCCGACCCTCTGAGAACTTCATTTTTGACTGGTTTTGGGCCAGTTTGTTATCTGATTGTAGGCTAATTGCAACCATTTTACAACATTTTACAACATTTTACAACATTTTCTCAGGTTTTGCCAAGGGTGTTTTTAGGAAGTACGAGGGAGGTACGAGGGAAGTACGAGGGAAGTACGAGGGAAGTACGAGGAAGTACGAGGGAAGTACGAGGCGCCCTCTTAACCTACCCTTGTAAACCTCATATTTGACTGGTTCTGGGCCAGTTTGCATCTGATTTGGGGTTAATTTCAGCCATTTTTCAGGTTTTTCAAATGGTGTATTTAATCCAGAAAAAAATTAATCCAGAAATTTAATGCAAGGAAGTACGAGGCGTCCTCTTCACCAAACCCTCGTAAACCTCATATTTGACTGGTTCTGGGCCAGTTTGCATCTGATTTGGGGTTAATTTCAGCCATTTTTCAGGTTTTTCAAATGGTAAATTTAATCCAGAAAAAAATTAATCCAGAAATTTAATCCAAGGAAGTACGAGGCGCTCTCTTAACCTATCCTTGTAAACCTCATTTTTGAATGGTTTTAGGCCAGTTTGCTGTCCCGGGGAGATGAACAAACGCTGATTCCTGTCCCGAGAGCAGGTGTTGTAGTAGATGACTTGGGGCTTTTGTAGATTATTGTAAGTTAGTTCTGCGTCATCTGAAGGAAAAGCGGTCTGATTGGTGGAAACGGGGCATGTGACAAGGAAGAGCGTTTTGATTGGTAGGAAGAGGTCATGTGACAAGGAAGAGCGCTCTGATTTGTCATTACCGTTACTTTAAGTCTGAGGATGAAAAAACAAAAATCTCGATACATTTTGATTTCCAACATCATTTTTTATAACTTTAATCAGTTTACACCGGTGCTTCCGAATCCGCCGTCTTTGCGCTCAGTCTGTTCGACTTTGTCCAATCTGATACAGTTTGGCTTTTTATACATTTCGCAGATGATCTGCGCAATCCTATCTCCACGACGCACATGAAAATCGGTATCGGAATTGTTCATCAAGATAACACCGACATTCCCAGTATAGTCCCGGTCTATGACACCGGCATTTACACTTATAGAATGTTTTAAAGCCAAGCCAGATCTTGGCGCTATCCTCCCGTATCACCCATCTGGGAATTTGAAAGTCAAGTCAGTTTTTATCAACTGTTGACCACGTTTTGGTACAACATAATCATATGCGCTTCTCAGATCAAGACCGGCTGCATCCGGTGACCCGTTGTACGGCTCAAATCCGTTTTCAGTCAAGCAATAATAACCGTAGCTTTCAGCCATTATTGATTTCTAATGGGTTTCCACATCATATAGGTAAGAAAATCATAGATAGTCCGACATAGGGACTATTGTATGTAGATAGTCCGGCATGGGGACTATTGCATTTTAGATAGTCCGGCGTGAGGACTATTACATTTTAGATAGTCTGGCGTGAGGACTATTGAGTTTTAGATAGTCCGGTGTGAGGACTATTGAATTTTAGATAGTCCGACATGGGGACTATTGTATGTAGATAGTCCCGCGTAAGGACTATTGTATTTAGATAGTCCGGCATGGGGACTATTACATTTTAGATAGTCCGGTGTGGGGACTATTGAATTTGAGATAGCCCTGCAAGAGGACTATGGAGTTTTAGATAGTCCGGTGTGAGGACTATTGAATTTTAGATAGTCCGACATGGGGACTATTGTATTTAGATGGTCCCGCGTAAGGACTATTGTATTTAGATAGTCCGGCATGGGGACTATTGTATTTAGATAGTCCGGTGTGGGGACTATTGTATTTTGATAGTCCGGCGTGGGGACAATTGTATTTAAATGGTCCTGCAAAGCCCAAAAACCTAGCAGCTAAGGATTTGGCCTGTGCATGGGGGGTATAAGCCAACAGCCTAAACCTAAGTTGTGGGGACTAAGATGTAAACCTAAGACCTTGCACCTGAGTCCAAAGCCCTAAAACCTAGCAGCTAAGGATTTGACCTGTGAATAGAGCCTATTAGCCAACAGCCTAAACCTAATGTGTTGGGACTAAGCTGTAAACCTAAGGCCTTGCACCTGAGTCCAAAGCCCTAAAACCTAGCATCTAAGGATTTGACCTGTGAATAGTGCCAATTTGCCAACAGCCTAAACATAATGCGTTGTGACAAAGATGTAAATCTAAGGCCTTGCACCTGAGTCCAAAGCCCTAAAACCTAGCAGCTTATGATTTGACCTGTGAATAGGGCCTATTAGGCAACAGCCTAGACCTAATGTGTTGGGACTAAGATGTAAACGTAAGGCCCTGCACCTGTGTTCAAAGCCCTAAAACCTAGCAGCTAAGGCTTTAACCAGTGAATAGGACCTATTACCCAACAGCCTAGACCTAATGTGTTGGCACTAAGATGTAAACCTAAGGCCTTGCACCTGAGTCCAAAGCCCTAAAACCTAGCAGCTAACGATTCGACCTGTGAATAGGGCCTATTAGCCAACATCCTAAACCTAATGTGTTGGACCTATGATCTAAACCTAAGGCCTTACACCCATGCCCAAAGCCCTAAATCTAGCAGCTAAGGATTTGGCCTGTGAATAGGGCGTATTAGCCAACAGCCTAAACCTAATGTGTTGGGACTAACATTTAAACATAAGGCCTTGCACCTGAGTCCAAAGCCCTAAAACCTAGCAGCTAAGGATTTGAACTGTGAATAGGGTATATTAGCCAACAGCCCACACCTAATGTGTTGGGACTAAGATGTAAACCTAAGGCCTTGCACCTGAGTCCAAAGCCCTAAAACCTAGCAGCTAAGGATTTGAACTGTGAATAGGGTATATTAGCCAACAGCCCACACCTAATGTGTTGGGACTAAGATGTAAACCTAAGGCCTTACACCCGAGTCCAAAGCCCTAAAACCTAGCAGCTAAGGATTCGACCTGAGAATAGGGCCTATAAGCCAACAGCCTAGACCTAATGTGTTGGACCTATGATCTAAACCTAAGGCCTTACAACTGAGTCCAAAGCCCTAAAACCTAGCAGCTAACGATTCGACCTGTGAATAGGGCCTATAAGCCAACAGCCTAGACCTTATGTGTTGGATCTATGATATAAACCTAAGGCCTTACACCCGAGTCCAAAGCCCTACAACCGATCAGCTATGGATTTGACCTGTGAATAAGGCCTATTAGACAACAGCCTAGACCTAATGTGTTGGGACTGAGATGTAAGCTTAAGACCTTACACCTGAGTCCAAAGCCCTAAAACCTAGCAGCTAAGGCTTTGACCTGTGAAAAGGACCAGGAGGCCTTAGACTTAAGACCTAAGACCTAGCAGTTGAGGCTGTGACCTATGAGCCATTAGCCTAGAACTAAAACCTGAACTAATTAGACCTAAGATCCAAACCTAAGGCCTTACATTGCACCTGAGTCCAAACTCCAAACACCTTAGACTAGACTAATTCTTTAAACCTAAGATCTAATTCCTAAGACCCAAGGCCTTAGACTTAAGACCTTAAAATACACAAGGGGCCGCGATTCACAGCCCCTCATATATTGAGCAAACATTAGGCAACGAGGTCTTGTTTCTTTGATTTTAAAATCATGATCAGCTATGGTTGTCAGATTTAGATTGGGGTGTTTGAAGACCAACCTCCATCTATCTTACCCAACACCTAAGACCCTACCGCATGGACCAGACCCAAGACATAAAGCTAGACACCACAGTCTTGGCTTTTAAGTTCTTAGACCCAAGACTTAAGGCCCTACACCAGGGTCTAGAACCAACACCAAAGATCCGTTGTCTAGGATATTAGGTTATTATTCCCAAGACCTAAGACCCTACACCAGAGTCTAGAACCAATGCAAGGTCTAAGGTCTGTGGTCTAGACTTTTAGGTTCTAAGGCCCTACACCAGGGTCTAGAACCAAGAACAAAAGTCCGTGGTCTAGGCTTTTGGGTTCTTATACACATGACCTAGGGTCCTACAACCAAGATCTAAGACCCTACACCAGAGTCTTGGACCAAGGTCAAAGGTCCGTGGTCTAGACTTTTAGGATCCTATACCCAAGGGCTAAAGGCCAAAAGGCCATTACCAGGGTCTAGAACTAAGACCAAAGGTCCGTGGTCTAGGATTTTAGGTTCTTATTCCCAAGACCTAAGACCCTACACCAGAGCCTAGGACCAAGGTCTAAGTTCCGTGGTCTAGACTTTTAGGTTCTTATACCCAAGGACTAAGGCCCTACACCAAGGTCTAGAACCAAGAACAAAGGTCCGTGGTCTAGGATTTTAGGTTCTTATTCCCAAGACCTAAGACCCTACACCAGGGTCTAGAACCAACATCTAAGGTCCGTGGTCCAGGCTTTTAGGTTCTTATACCCAAGTCCTAAGACCCTACACCAGGGTCTAAAACCAAGATCTAAGGTCCGTGGTCCAGGCTTTTAGGTTCTTATACCCAAGTCCTAAGGCCCTACACCAGGGTCTAGAACCAAGATCTAAGGTCCGTGGTCTAGGCTTTTAGGTTCTTATACCCAAGTCCTAAGGCCCTACACCAGGGTCTAGAACCAAGATCTAAGGTCCGTGGTCTAGGCTTAGGGTTTTAAGCTCTGAGACCCAAGACTTAGGGCCATACACCACGGTCTAGGCTTTTAAGCTCTTAGACCCAAGACCTAAGGCCATACACCCTGGTCTAGGCTTTTAGGTTCTTATACCCAAGACCTAAGGCCCTACACCCTGGTCTAGGCTTTTAGGTTCTTATACCCAAGACCTAAGGCCCTACACCCTGGTCTAGGTTTTTAAGTACTTAGACCCAAGACCTAAGGCCATAAAGTAAAGACCTGAAAACTTACAAGGGAGTCGCGATTCACGACCCCTGAACAGACACTGTGGACCCAAGACCTAAGGCCTTACACCGTGGTCTAGGCTTTTAAGCTCTTATACCCAAGACCTAAGGCCATAAACCCTGGTCTATGCTTTTAAGCTCTTAGACTCAAGACCCAAGGGCATACACACTGGTCTAGGCTTTAAGTACTTAGGCCAAGACCTAAAGTCATAAACCGTGGGCTAGGCTTTTAAGCACTTAAACTCAATGCCTAAGGCGGTCCGCATGGGCTAGACTTAAGACCTAAGGCCATAAACCATTTTCTAGGCTTTTAAGCTCTCAGACTCAAGACCTAAGGCCATACACCGTGGTCTAGGCTTTTAAGTACTTAGACCCAAGACCTAAGGCCATACACCGTGGTCTAGGCTTTTAAGTACTTATACCCAAGACCTAAGGCCATACACCATAGTCTAGGCTTTTAGGTTCTTAGACCCAAGACCTAAGGCCCTACACCGTGGGCTAGGCTTTAAAGCTCTTAGACCCAAGACCAAAAACCATAGGGTTAAGACTTGAAAACTTACAAGTTAATCGCAATTCACGATCCCCGAACAGACACCGTGGTCTAGACCCAATACTTAAGGCCCTACACCTAGGTCTAGACCCAAGAGCTAAGGTCCTTCACCATGATTTAGACCCTAAGACCAAAGGCCTTACACCATGGTCTAATACTCGGCATAAACCGTTTGCAGTTGTGGTTGTTTCATCTATTTCTAGAGGTAAGTCGGCCTCTAAGTTCCTAGACCCTAAGACCAAAGGCCTTATACCACGGTCTAGTACTTGGCATAAGCCATGTGCAGTTGTGGTTGTTTCATCTATAGCTAGAGGAAAGTCCTATGTTCTTAGACCCTAAGACCAAAGGCCTTACACCATGGTCTAGTACTCGGCATAAACTGTTTTGCAGTTGTGGTTGTTTCATCTATAGCTAAAGGTAAGTCGGCCTCTAGGTTCTTAGACCCTAAGACCAAAGGCCTTACATCATGGTCTAGTATTCCTCTTAAGCCGTTTGCAGTGGTTAATTTGTCTATACTTAGAAGAAAGTTGGCCTTTAAGTTCTTAGACCCTAGACCTAAGACCCTACACCCATGGACTACAACCTGGACCTAAGGCCACATCCCGAGGTTTTGTACTCGTTTAAAACCGTGTGCAGTTGTGGTTGTTTCATCTATAGCTGGGCGAAGATTGGCCTTTAATAACTGTGTGCAGTTATTACTGTTTCGTCTCGAAAAAGAGAATGTTTATGCTTTTACACCATAACTTAGATCGAAAACCCATGGTCTTATTCCTAAAACCTAGGACCTTAGACCGATACCCTAGGACATAAGGGCTTAGACTTATTGCTTTAGATCTAGGGCAAAAGGAATTTAAATGAGGACCTAAGGCCTCATAATTTAGACCAACCCCAATCCCAATCCCAAGCATTTAAGGCATTATACCATGGACCTGTAAGTATATGACCTTAAATTTTTGACCTAAGACCAAAGACTTTAACATAAGTCTTAAGCCCTAAGACCCTACCCCATGGGCTAGTACTGGTCCTACACCATGTGGGACCGTGTAAAATGGCGTGCATAAAACCAATCACATGGATTATTTGAAAGCAAAGGGCACATGAACACCTGTGTTTGCTGTTGGGCGTTTTTATGATTTGCGCTTTTGGGCGTTCTGCAAACTCGACGCGGAAATTACGATCGCAGACGTAAATTATTAAAAAACATCGTGTACACATCGATTTTGAAAAACGATCGTACACGTCGATTATTTTAAACAGCGTCTGGGCATCGATTCTAAAAAACGTTCGCAGACGTTAATTTAAAAAAAAACATCGTCTACACATCGATTTTCAAAAACGATGTGTACACGTTAATTTTTAAAAACATCGTCTACAGATCGATTTTCAAAAACGATGTGTACACGTTAATTTTAAAAAACATCGTTTACACATCGATTTTAATAAACGTCACGACGATTTTTAAAATCGATGTGTAAACGATGTTTTTTAAAATTAACGTGTACACATCGTTTTTGAAAATCGATCTGTAGACGATGTTTTTAAAAATTAACGTGTACACATCGTTTTTGAAAATCGATGTGTAGACGATGTTTTTTTTTTAAATTAACGTCTGCGAACGTTTTTTAGAATCGATGCCCAGACGCTGTTTAAAATAATCGACGTGTACGATCGTTTTTCAAAATCGATGTGTACACGATGTTTTTTAATAATTTACGTCTGCGATCGTAATTTCCGCGTCGAGTTTGCAGAACGCCCAAAAGCGCAAATCATAAAAACGCCCAACAGCAAACACAGGTGTTCATGTGCCCTTTGCTTTCAAATAATCCATGTGATTGGTTTTATGCACGCCATTTTACACGGTCCCACATGGTGTAGGACCAGTACTAGCCCATGGGGTAGGGTCTTAGGGCTTAAGACTTATGTTAAAGTCTTTGGTCTTAGGTCAAAAATTTAAGGTCATATACTTACAGGTCCATGGTATAATGCCTTAAATGCTTGGGATTGGGATTGGGGTTGGTCTAAATTATGAGGCCTTAGGTCCTCATTTAAATTCCTTTTGCCCTAGATCTAAAGCAATAAGTCTAAGCCCTTATGTCCTAGGGTATCGGTCTAAGGTCCTAGGTTTTAGGAATAAGACCATGGGTTTTCGATCTAAGTTATGGTGTAAAAGCATAAACATTCTCTTTTTCGAGACGAAACAGTAATAACTGCACACAGTTATTAAAGGCCAATCTTCGCCCAGCTATAGATGAAACAACCACAACTGCACACGGTTTTAAACGAGTACAAAACCTCGGGATGTGGCCTTAGGTCCAGGTTGTAGTCCATGGGTGTAGGGTCTTAGGTCTAGGGTCTAAGAACTTAAAGGCCAACTTTCTTCTAAGTATAGACAAATTAACCACTGCAAACGGCTTAAGAGGAATACTAGACCATGATGTAAGGCCTTTGGTCTTAGGGTCTAAGAACCTAGAGGCCGACTTACCTTTAGCTATAGATGAAACAACCACAACTGCAAAACAGTTTATGCCGAGTACTAGACCATGGTGTAAGGCCTTTGGTCTTAGGGTCTAAGAACATAGGACTTTCCTCTAGCTATAGATGAAACAACCACAACTGCACATGGCTTATGCCAAGTACTAGACCGTGGTATAAGGCCTTTGGTCTTAGGGTCTAGGAACTTAGAGGCCGACTTACCTCTAGAAATAGATGAAACAACCACAACTGCAAACGGTTTATGCCGAGTATTAGACCATGGTGTAAGGCCTTTGGTCTTAGGGTCTAAATCATGGTGAAGGACCTTAGCTCTTGGGTCTAGACCTAGGTGTAGGGCCTTAAGTATTGGGTCTAGACCACGGTGTCTGTTCGGGGATCGTGAATTGCGATTAACTTGTAAGTTTTCAAGTCTTAACCCTATGGTTTTTGGTCTTGGGTCTAAGAGCTTTAAAGCCTAGCCCACGGTGTAGGGCCTTAGGTCTTGGGTCTAAGAACCTAAAAGCCTAGACTATGGTGTATGGCCTTAGGTCTTGGGTATAAGTACTTAAAAGCCTAGACCACGGTGTATGGCCTTAGGTCTTGGGTCTAAGTACTTAAAAGCCTAGACCACGGTGTATGGCCTTAGGTCTTGAGTCTGAGAGCTTAAAAGCCTAGAAAATGGTTTATGGCCTTAGGTCTTAAGTCTAGCCCATGCGGACCGCCTTAGGCATTGAGTTTAAGTGCTTAAAAGCCTAGCCCACGGTTTATGACTTTAGGTCTTGGCCTAAGTACTTAAAGCCTAGACCAGTGTGTATGCCCTTGGGTCTTGAGTCTAAGAGCTTAAAAGCATAGACCGGGGTTTATGGCCTTAGGTCTTGGGTATAAGAGCTTAAAAGCCTAGACCACGGTGTAAGGCCTTAGGTCTTGGGTCCACAGTGTCTGTTCAGGGGTCGTGAATCGCGACTCCCTTGTAAGTTTTCAGGTCTTTACTTTATGGCCTTAGGTCTTGGGTCTAAGTACTTAAAAACCTAGACCAGGGTGTAGGGCCTTAGGTCTTGGGTATAAGAACCTAAAAGCCTAGACCAGGGTGTAGGGCCTTAGGTCTTGGGTATAAGAACCTAAAAGCCTAGACCAGGGTGTATGGCCTTAGGTCTTGGGTCTAAGAGCTTAAAAGCCTAGACCGTGGTGTATGGCCCTAAGTCTTGGGTCTCAGAGCTTAAAACCCTAAGCCTAGACCACGGACCTTAGATCTTGGTTCTAGACCCTGGTGTAGGGCCTTAGGACTTGGGTATAAGAACCTAAAAGCCTAGACCACGGACCTTAGATCTTGGTTCTAGACCCTGGTGTAGGGCCTTAGGACTTGGGTATAAGAACCTAAAAGCCTGGACCACGGACCTTAGATCTTGGTTTTAGACCCTGGTGTAGGGTCTTAGGACTTGGGTATAAGAACCTAAAAGCCTGGACCACGGACCTTAGATGTTGGTTCTAGACCCTGGTGTAGGGTCTTAGGTCTTGGGAATAAGAACCTAAAATCCTAGACCACGGACCTTTGTTCTTGGTTCTAGACCTTGGTGTAGGGCCTTAGTCCTTGGGTATAAGAACCTAAAAGTCTAGACCACGGAACTTAGACCTTGGTCCTAGGCTCTGGTGTAGGGTCTTAGGTCTTGGGAATAAGAACCTAAAATCCTAGACCACGGACCTTTGGTCTTAGTTCTAGACCCTGGTAATGGCCTTTTGGCCTTTAGCCCTTGGGTATAGGATCCTAAAAGTCTAGACCACGGACCTTTGACCTTGGTCCAAGACTCTGGTGTAGGGTCTTAGATCTTGGTTGTAGGACCCTAGGTCATGTGTATAAGAACCCAAAAGCCTAGACCACGGACTTTTGTTCTTGGTTCTAGACCCTGGTGTAGGGCCTTAGAACCTAAAAGTCTAGACCACAGACCTTAGACCTTGCATTGGTTCTAGACTCTGGTGTAGGGTCTTAGGTCTTGGGAATAATAACCTAATATCCTAGACAACGGATCTTTGGTGTTGGTTCTAGACCCTGGTGTAGGGCCTTAAGTCTTGGGTCTAAGAACTTAAAAGCCAAGACTGTGGTGTCTAGCTTTATGTCTTGGGTCTGGTCCATGCGGTAGGGTCTTAGGTGTTGGGTAAGATAGATGGAGGTTGGTCTTCAAACACCCCAATCTAAATCTGACAACCATAGCTGATCATGATTTTAAAATCAAAGAAACAAGACCTCGTTGCCTAATGTTTGCTCAATATATGAGGGGCTGTGAATCGCGGCCCCTTGTGTATTTTAAGGTCTTAAGTCTAAGGCCTTGGGTCTTAGGAATTAGATCTTAGGTTTAAAGAATTAGTCTAGTCTAAGGTGTTTGGAGTTTGGACTCAGGTGCAATGTAAGGCCTTAGGTTTGGATCTTAGGTCTAATTAGTTCAGGTTTTAGTTCTAGGCTAATGGCTCATAGGTCACAGCCTCAACTGCTAGGTCTTAGGTCTTAAGTCTAAGGCCTCCTGGTCCTTTTCACAGGTCAAAGCCTTAGCTGCTAGGTTTTAGGGCTTTGGACTCAGGTGTAAGGTCTTAAGCTTACATCTCAGTCCCAACACATTAGGTCTAGGCTGTTGTCTAATAGGCCTTATTCACAGGTCAAATCCATAGCTGATCGGTTGTAGGGCTTTGGACTCGGGTGTAAGGCCTTAGGTTTATATCATAGATCCAACACATAAGGTCTAGGCTGTTGGCTTATAGGCCCTATTCACAGGTCGAATCGTTAGCTGCTAGGTTTTAGGGCTTTGGACTCAGTTGTAAGGCCTTAGGTTTAGATCATAGGTCCAACACATTAGGTCTAGGCTGTTGGCTTATAGGCCCTATTCTCAGGTCGAATCCTTAGCTGCTAGGTTTTAGGGCTTTGGACTCGGGTGTAAGGCCTTAGGTTTACATCTTAGTCCCAACACATTAGGTGTGGGCTGTTGGCTAATATACCCTATTCACAGTTCAAATCCTTAGCTGCTAGGTTTTAGGGCTTTGGACTCAGGTGCAAGGCCTTAGGTTTACATCTTAGTCCCAACACATTAGGTGTGGGCTGTTGGCTAATATACCCTATTCACAGTTCAAATCCTTAGCTGCTAGGTTTTAGGGCTTTGGACTCAGGTGCAAGGCCTTATGTTTAAATGTTAGTCCCAACACATTAGGTTTAGGCTGTTGGCTAATACGCCCTATTCACAGGCCAAATCCTTAGCTGCTAGATTTAGGGCTTTGGGCATGGGTGTAAGGCCTTAGGTTTAGATCATAGGTCCAACACATTAGGTTTAGGATGTTGGCTAATAGGCCCTATTCACAGGTCGAATCGTTAGCTGCTAGGTTTTAGGGCTTTGGACTCAGGTGCAAGGCCTTAGGTTTACATCTTAGTGCCAACACATTAGGTCTAGGCTGTTGGGTAATAGGTCCTATTCACTGGTTAAAGCCTTAGCTGCTAGGTTTTAGGGCTTTGAACACAGGTGCAGGGCCTTACGTTTACATCTTAGTCCCAACACATTAGGTCTAGGCTGTTGCCTAATAGGCCCTATTCACAGGTCAAATCATAAGCTGCTAGGTTTTAGGGCTTTGGACTCAGGTGTAAGGCCTTAGATTTACATCTTTGTCACAACGCATTATGTTTAGGCTGTTGGCAAATTGGCACTATTCACAGGTCAAATCCTTAGATGCTAGGTTTTAGGGCTTTGGACTCAGGTGCAAGGCCTTAGGTTTACAGCTTAGTCCCAACACATTAGGTTTAGGCTGTTGGCTAATAGGCTCTATTCACAGGTCAAATCCTTAGCTGCTAGGTTTTAGGGCTTTGGACTCAGGTGCAAGGTCTTAGGTTTACATCTTAGTCCCCACAACTTAGGTTTACTCTGTTGGCTGATACCCCCCATGCACAGGCCAAATCCTTAGCTGCTAGGTTTTTGGGCTTTGCAGGACCATTTAAATACAATTGTCCCCACGCCGGACTATCAAAACACAATAGTCCCCACACCGGACTATCTAAATACAATAGTCCCCATGCCGGACTATCTAAATACAATAGTCCTTACGCGGGACCATCTAAATACAATAGTCCCCATGTCGGACTATCTAAAATTCAATAGTCCTCACACCGGACTATCTAAAACTCAATAGTCCTCTTGCAGGGCTATCTCAAATTCAATAGTCCCCACACCGGACTATCTAAAATGTAATAGTCCCCATGCCGGACTATCTAAATACAATAGTCCTTACGCGGGACTATCTACATACAATAGTCCCCATGTCGGACTATCTAAAATTCAATAGTCCTCACACCGGACTATCTAAAACTCAATAGTCCTCACGCCAGACTATCTAAAATGTAATAGTCCTCACGCCGGACTATCTAAAATGCAATAGTCCCCATGCCGGACTATCTACATACAATAGTCCCTATGTCGGACTATCTATGATTTTCTTACCTATATGATGTGGAAACCCATTAGAAATCAATAATGGCTGAAAGCTACGGTTATTATTGCTTGACTGAAAACGGATTTGAGCCGTACAACGGGTCACCGGATGCAGCCGGTCTTGATCTGAGAAGCGCATATGATTATGTTGTACCAAAACGTGGTCAACAGTTGATAAAAACTGACTTGACTTTCAAATTCCCAGATGGGTGATACGGGAGGATAGCGCCAAGATCTGGCTTGGCTTTAAAACATTCTATAAGTGTAAATGCCGGTGTCATAGACCGGGACTATACTGGGAATGTCGGTGTTATCTTGATGAACAATTCCGATACCGATTTTCATGTGCGTCGTGGAGATAGGATTGCGCAGATCATCTGCGAAATGTATAAAAAGCCAAACTGTATCAGATTGGACAAAGTCGAACAGACTGAGCGCAAAGACGGCGGATTCGGAAGCACCGGTGTAAACTGATTAAAGTTATAAAAAATGATGTTGGAAATCAAAATGTATCGAGATTTTTGTTTTTTCATCCTCAGACTTAAAGTAACGGTAATGACAAATCAGAGCGCTCTTCCTTGTCACATGACCTCTTCCTACCAATCAAAACGCTCTTCCTTGTCACATGCCCCGTTTCCACCAATCAGACCGCTTTTCCTTCAGATGACGCAGAACTAACTTACAATAATCTACAAAAGCCCCAAGTCATCTACTACAACACCTGCTCTCGGGACAGGAATCAGCGTTTGTTCATCTCCCCGGGACAGCAAACTGGCCTAAAACCATTCAAAAATGAGGTTTACAAGGATAGGTTAAGAGAGCGCCTCGTACTTCCTTGGATTAAATTTCTGGATTAATTTTTTTCTGGATTAAATTTACCATTTGAAAAACCTGAAAAATGGCTGAAATTAACCCCAAATCAGATGCAAACTGGCCCAGAACCAGTCAAATATGAGGTTTACGAGGGTTTGGTGAAGAGGACGCCTCGTACTTCCTTGCATTAAATTTCTGGATTAATTTTTTTCTGGATTAAATACACCATTTGAAAAACCTGAAAAATGGCTGAAATTAACCCCAAATCAGATGCAAACTGGCCCAGAACCAGTCAAATATGAGGTTTACAAGGGTAGGTTAAGAGGGCGCCTCGTACTTCCCTCGTACTTCCTCGTACTTCCCTCGTACTTCCCTCGTACTTCCCTCGTACCTCCCTCGTACTTCCTAAAAACACCCTTGGCAAAACCTGAGAAAATGTTGTAAAATGTTGTAAAATGTTGTAAAATGGTTGCAATTAGCCTACAATCAGATAACAAACTGGCCCAAAACCAGTCAAAAATGAAGTTCTCAGAGGGTCGGAAATCGGAAGTACGAGGTGTCCTAGAAACCCTGTTTCATATCTACTCTGTCACAAAACTAATCCTGTAACTGTTTTTTATTCATTCAAAAATATAACCTATTCCAAATGTCAAATAGTTGGTTTGATTATGAAATATTACATGATAAAGGCTTTGCGTATTGATGGTAAATGAATTAAATTATGAAAGAAGTGCTACTTTTTTAAAGATGAACAAAAAGATTTTAAATTTAATGACATCTTAGTACGATTTAACATCACATAATCCCATTCAGGTTCCTGATACAAAGAGGATAATGGAAAGCACGTAGAACCAATCTCGCCATCAGAGAGTGACGACATAATGGCCTTTCAATAAAGAAACAGAAGGATCATGAACAATGACTTTTGACCACATCTTGAACATGATTGCATGACTTGTCCCCGGATTACGTTTGTCTATTTACGAATATTTCCTTTCAAAGATATTCATTGAATAATTTTGCTGGTTATTTCCTTATTGTCAACAATTAAAACAAGGAATAAGATATTTATATTAAAAGCGATTGAAAAATCATTAGTGTTTTGTGTTGCTGTTTAATACATTTATCTTTACATTGAAAAAAACCTCTCAAAGATTTTAAGGGAAGTTAAGATTAAAAAGTATTTTTGGGCTATTAAAATGTTACTTGAAATTGGTTGAAGGACAAATCCATAATGCACTTAGATGTAATTTCCAACTTAAATTCCATAACCTTCATTTTGTGTTCTTCTTCACTTTTTGTGTTCACTTTTAATAATTTTATTGGAAAATTGAGTGCTATGCATAATGTTGTGTTTTTTTCTCATGCTTTATTCATTTATAATGTTATGACTCGTAAATGATGACTTTAATGTACATTTTCTTTGGTTTGAACAAAAAAGAATTGAGTTGTTATTATTGTCTACCCTATCCTAGAAATCTATCACTAAAATAAGAGCTTCATTAGTTCTGTAAGTATTTTCAGCGGCAATTAATATGCGATGGGTTTAAATTATTACAACCACATTTTTCGCTTTACTACCTCGATCGTTCACAAATTTAAATTGGGCTGTGTATATAGGCATCCAGAATTGATGTTAAAATTAAACTATGAGAGGTTTTTTGTCTATTTTCTTGATTTGAAGAAACCCAGAACCTCTTTATTTATCTTTTCATTGTTACACACAAACTTCATACTCATACAAAGAAGCAACAATATGGAAGACCAACAATATCACTTATAGTTTAGAGTGATTTACACAATAACTGGATCTATTTCTACTACATAGTTGTCGCATTGCCAATGCCTCGGCTATCGGAGTTTCATCTCCTAGAGCGGAACATTAGAGTTTGGAGGAGATTGGACTCAAGTAACTAGATACTCGGACTCGGTCGCAATCTTAGTCAGTAATCTCATAAACTTAGGATTCCAATCGTCTTGCTAATTTTCGTCTGAAGTTTAACCTCCTGGTGATGAAACTGTTACTTGACTGAGTAAGTTGAAACACTTCAAAATAACTTTCTTTAAAACGTTTTCTCTATCGTTCAAGTTGAATATGAACTCTTTTATGCATTTTTTCGAAGTAATTTAATATATTTATATAACAAGTAGAAATTAACTGGTCAATGCATGTTAAACTACAGTTAGCTTAGAAAAAACACGGTCCTTTATTTTCCAAACACTTAAATAAAAGTAATTTTTCATATATTTAAATATTTTTTATATACATAAAATTTTGCTTTAACACCATGGTCAAATGAATTTTTTACCATGGTTAAATTGAACTTCAATATTTTCCATTGTAAAATCGAAAGAATAAGATGTTATATATCCTACTATTGTAAAGTTAAACCTTTTCATAAAATTATGTTTAGTCAAATCCTGTATAATATCGTAAAGGAGAAACTAAAATACAGTGTTACAAACGTAAGTTTCTTTTTGGAAGGCTTTTTAAGTAGCAACCATTAATGTGTACAGTGAAAGTACGACTTTGGCAAGACCGGTTCACCTGAGACCATTAATTGCTTGGACGTTCCCTACGACGCGGTACACACATTCTTCAGCTGTCTTCACACACATTCTTCAGCTGTCTTCACACACATTCTTCAGCTGTCTTCACACACATTCTTCAGCTGTCTTCACACACATTCTTCAGCTGTCTTCACACACATTCTTCAGCTGTCTTCACACACATTCTTCAGCTGTCTTCAGTTCTACGCCTGGAGGGCCAATGACATCTTGGAGAGGTGTTGATGGTCTCAGCCTGCATTAAAACGTTTTAACACTTCAATATTTAACACTGTAAATCTATCATTCCCAATTAGTATATAAATATTTAAAACAGTAAGGTAAAGAACACCTTTGTACAGTTCGTCTGAGACTTCCACTGAGCCGATTCACATGCGGGTTATACCAAAACAAACCTTTTCAGTCCTTTATTAGCAGGTTTTTTTTTCATTTAGAAAATATTCATGTTAAATCGGTCAAAAACGAAAATTAACTTTTCTTATGGAGTTTAACAAGGGGAAATAAGCTAAAATGTTCAATACTTTGGACAGTTAGTCTAAAAACTTCTACTGGACTGATTTACACGCAGTTTGCGCCAAACAAAAACTAAACTTTTCTATATTAGCACATGTTATTGACTTTAACGTTATCTAACTTTCTTACATTTAAAATATCGACATTTTAAAACTTTTGTTATAGGCTTGAATAAATTTTGTTTATAGGCTTTCAATTAGCTGATTGTAAACGAACGAGGTATTTTGTCTAGATACAGAGTAGAAGAGGAAGAGCTCAAGAAGGATTTGGTTTACCATGGTCAGTACCTAAAAACGTATAATTAATGTATTATTATTTTAAGGAGAAGAAAAAATAATAGTGTTGTACTATTTAAACTACTAATTTTTGTAGTTAGATGATTCAAATAAAATACATATTGATTGTCAAATTGCTTAGTTCTTTATCATGTAGAGTAGCTGATTATTTGGAAGGAAATTGCAATTTTAAAAAGTACATTTTATACATGTTTCACATCATCTGTCTAGCTCTCCACTTACTATCACTGGAGCTGTGTCCGTCGAGTATATCGAAGTGCAACGAATCGTAACTCAAACTCGAACTCGAACTGCTTACTTACAACTTACCTCACCTACTTGATGTTTGATTTATCATGAAACTAACAACCAACAGTAGCCATATAAAATATAGTTCATCATCAGTTTTGGAAATTTATCTTATTTATTGCATTTTCCATAAAATTCTGCTTGACATCCCAATCCTATGGATATTAATCTGCAATGTTTGTATGATAAAGGTAAATGTTATCTTGGTGAATTTATTTTCAAATTCTACAAGTTTGGAAATGTAATTCTTATTTAGCACTTATTAAAATTGCAAAAAGTGTTTTTATTCAACACGTATATATTAAATGAGGACGTATTTAAACGTATATATTAATGCTAATTAAATGAGGATCTAAGGTTTCTTGTAACATACCTACACATCTCTAACCAACGATCTTGTGTCATTGAGGGCCCTTTTTAACTATTGTTTTAAATAAAATATGAAAAAAACGAACATCAAGAATGATTTTAAAATGTCAATTTTCCCTTGAGCCTCTTATTTAAAACAAAACAAACAAGGCTATGGACCTGTTATGAGAAGGAGATTTAATACCTTTCATTGTAAATTTAAAACAGAATAACACAATCTTAATTGCATGTTTAAAAGAGACTTCTGAATAACACGTTGGTTCTCTCACTCCACATTTGACTGTAACGTTAGGTTTTGACAAGTCAGGTTAATATTTTATGCATGCGAATCTTAATCTACATCGTGCTTTATTCGACTGGAAAGTTGAGCTTAAATTGATGAATAATTTATAACTTTTAACAAAGAGGTTTTTGTTTCATATTTTTTTGTAACTGACTTGTAGAGAAAATCAGTTCATCTATATAAAATAGTTGACATTGTCACAAGTCTGATAATAGAAAAAAATTTATAGCATTTTAGAAATTTAACAAAAAAAAACTATAAAAATTATTGTATTTAAAACATTGCCCAACGACAGTATGTTGTGTTAATGCAATAAAGAATTTGTATTTGTATTTGTACACAACAATGTTAACTTTTAAGTAAAATATCATTGGATCCCTATAAACTTTACAAAACCTGTCTATGGAAAAAATATTTTTCCACGAATTGTTTCAATAGCATTGTTCAATAATAGTTTTCAATAATGATGAAATACAGCGAGATTTTTTTACTTATTTTATTATCATCAATATGTTATGAACTATCAACAACAATAGTTCACGCCGAACAACCTTACTTCGTAGACGTAATAATACTGTTCTAAAGCCACGAGAGTAGATAAGTCAAGCTTAGAGACAGGCAACACGACAAGTGTTTCAACCTTAACCTTAAAATATTTCTCTCACATAAAAAATAACGAAAGCATTAGTATTTATATTATTTCTCACACCTTAATTTTATTATTTCTTATTTCATTCAATAAAGTCAGGTTAGCTTTTGTAGGTAAAAAATTGAGACAAAACATAAACATATTATAACTACCAATATACAACTTTGCTTAATGCTCTTTCATTTTTAACATTAAATGACTGGAGCCAAACACCATACAATCTTAAAATAAATGTTAGTTACCGTAAATCTGTCATTATTAATGTATGTTCAAAATGTTATGTGTTCTGCATTATTAGATGAATAATTCTTTATTAGGTTGGTCATCAAAATGTTAAATCATCAAAGACAATTCACTATTAATTTTAATAATCCTATTATATTTCATCAAATTAAAGATTTTTAATTATTTTATTATTAATAAAGTACATTTAAAGTCACGAAAAGTATAAGTGGTTTAAACGTGTGGTTGAACAGTATCTTGCACGTATAAGCTCATAGTGCTATCTACTTAGATTCATTTACTGATTTTTTTCATAATTCTCCTCTCTACAAACAAATATCACTTTTCATTGAGAGTGGTTCTTAATTTTCAAATTAAGTTTTTTAAACCTAATTTAACAACCTTGAATTATGTATAACCCATAATCAAAATCAACCCTTCCAGAACATCCCCACTAAATAGTCAAACGATATTGTAGCTACAAACAATACACCACGATGAAATAAAGGGTGCACGGGAATATTTTAACAAGAGGATACCAGTAAATGGGAAGAAGGGAGTATCGTGGGGGTGTTTAATTTATCTTGATTAATAATTTATAAAGATAACAGTTTAAAGTTATTATACATATAATTTGCATAGAACTTAAAGTCATAAAAATGTACAAAGTTAATGTCTGTTATAAAATTTTTAACATTTATATTCAATTGAACATACTTCCATTAATAATCTTATTTTATACTCTAAAACAAGCTCCGTTTGTACGGGCAAAATTTTTTTTCGCTCCAAGATTTTTTTTTTTTTTTTTTTTTTTTTTTTTTTTTTGATTATAGGAGTTTTGGCCACCAGGAATCGATTGGCGTTGGTCCCATAGGTGGGAAAAATCCGGTTTTCGCGCTAGAGCCCTTCAAAGTTCCCATGTTATCCTTATGGAGGGTTTTAAATTAACAAAAATCAGCTGATAACTGTAGATAAAACCAATGTGTTAGTATATCTTTAAAGGAAAATTATACCAAAGTGCAGCACCCTAGGGCCTGGCGAGTGAGCGAAGCGAACGAGCTCATCTTAAAAATCAAGAGGGCGAGTGAGCAGAGCGAACAAGCTTTGTGTGAGAACGAAAGTAATAATTTTACCGAGCTTAAGCTCGGTCCCCCTGGTATTATACATACATTACGTATAAATGCTAAATTGTATGGTTTATTGGCATAATTTCCGTTATTATACTCTCACTTTTGTTTCTCAGCATTAATTTTTATTATTATCAAATTATGATATTTTTACTTTCTCCCCCTATACCAAAGTATATGGAGAAAGTATTGTTTTCGTAAAACACTTCGCATTAGTTTGATGATGTATATATCCATTTTGGAGCACCCTTTCCCCCTATAAATGTATATATTGAGAAAGTGAGAAAGTATTGGTTTCGTCAAAATTTTAAAATTTGAGTTGTTGGTAAATTTATCCGTTTTGGTGCCCTCTGAGCCCAAAAAAGTGGTTTTCGAGTGATGTCTCTGTGTGTGTGTGTGTGTGTGTGTGTGTGTGTGTGTGTGTGTGTGTGTGTGTGTGTGTGGACAGGTTCCGCAATATTTGTGGGGCCAAGTGTGTGAATTTCACCTGAGTGCGGGGCCTTCTGAAATTGTGGGGCCATACACATGGCCCCACAAAGATTTATTTTTTTTATTTTAAGTAAAAATTCTACTTTTTATAGTCGAAAAAGTCAATAATCGTTAGGTTAGGTTAGGTTAGGTTAGGTTAAGTTAGGTTAGGTTAGGTTAGGTTAGGTTAGGTTAGTTTAGGTTAAGTTAGGTTAAATTTTGTTGTATGGCCCCACAATACAAATACGGCCCCCCAATACCTGTCAAATGCACATTCATGGCCCCACAAATAGATGTGTAATCCCAAGGCCCCACAAATATAGGCGAACAAGTTTGTGTGTGTGTGTGTGTGTGTGTGTGTGTGTGTGTGTGTGTGTGTGTGTGTGTGTGTGTGTGTGTGTCAGGATGTAAACAGAGCTAGAGGATGCCCTAATGGTCCGATTTTGGTGAAATTTGGTATGTAGGTCCAAACACACGATAATTTCAGGCATTTTTTTTCATTTTTTTGAATTTTTGATTTTTAAGGGTATTTTACCCCCAAAAACCCTCAAAAATAGTGAAAAATCCAAATTTCTCAAAAACGGCTCTAACGAATTTGATTAAAATTTTGTGGGTTATTAAGCTTAAAATGGTGAATAAAATGACACCACCCACATCTCCGAGAAAATGCTCGTTCAAAAGTTGTGGCGTAATAAGTGTTTCAAAAATCAATTTTTTGGATTTTCAAAATAGCTGTTATTTTGAAATAAATTTTACTTATCACCATTAAATCAAGCTCAAAAAACTAAATAATCCAGTATTTAAAATTTTTGCTCTATGTCAAGTGGTTGCGGAGAAAATTCAATTTTTCGTTTAGCGGTAAACGCAGTACGTTGTTAAAGGTCACAGACGCGCGTAGGGTCAAACTCGCGCTGCTCAGCTGGTAGCTATCCGACTAAGTCATCAAGACATTTATGTTTGAAGCTTTTAACATCTTTTTACTTTCTCCCCCTATACCATAGTATATGGAGAAAGTATTGTTTTCGTCAAAATTTTCGAATTTGAGTTGTTGGTGGATTTATCCATTTTGGTTCCCCCTGAGTCCAAAAAAGTGGTTTTCGGAGTGATGTCTGTGTGTGTGTGTGTGTGTGTGTGTGTGTGTGTCAGGATGTAAACAGAGCTAGAGAATGCCCCAATGGTCCGATTTTGATGAAATTTGGTAGGTAGGTCCAAATCCACAATAATTCCAGGCGTTTTTTTAATTTTTTTGAATTTTTTATTTTTAAGGGTAGTTTACCCCCAAAAACCCTAAAAAATCGTCAAAAATCAAAATTTCTCAAAAACGGCTCTAACGATTTTGATTAAAATTTTGTGGTTTATTAAGCTTAAAATGATGAATAAAATGACACCACCCGCATCTCCGGGAAAATGCGCGTTCAAAAGTTATGGAGTAAAAAGTGTTTCAAAAATCAATTTTTTGAATTTTCAAAATAGCTGTTGTCTCGAAATAAATTTTACTTATCACCATTAAATCAAGCTTAAAAAACTAAATAATCCAGTATTTTAAATTATTGCTCTACGTCAAGTGGTTGCGGAGAAAATTCAATTTTTCGTTTAGCGGTAAACGCAGTACGTTGTTAAAAGTCACAGACGCGCGTAGGGTCAAACGAGCGCTGCTCAGCTGGTAGCTATCCGACTGAGTCATCAAGACATTAATGTTTGGAGCTTTTAACACCTTTTTATATATTGTTGGGAGAAAGTATGTGTCAGTTAACTGATACCGTTTATTTTATATTGTTGGGAGAAAATATGTGTCAGTTAACTGATACCGTTTTTTTTTTTTTTTTTTTTTTTTTTTTTTTTTTTTTTTTTTTCTGATGCTCATTTACGTTTTAAATTTTACTATTCATCAGGTATGTTTTATATGAAAAGGCAATCTAAGAAAATTGGACTTAACAAGATGTCGGTGGAAGTTCGTCTGAACTTTTTACATGTTAACCATTGTATAATAGCCACGTTTTCATGCAAGGTCGTCAGGGCCGGTAAAGTGTAATTTAGGCTCATCAAATTCAAATTAAAACTCCAGGGGGTGTATGTACCCTCAGGTAACGGGGTAAATTGTATTATAATTTTATTAAGTCCTTTAATGGGTAGATACATTTTTATATTTTATTTTTTTAAACTTTTGTTAAAACTTTTCAACTTGGTCTGTGTAACAGGAAAACATTTACAAAATATTTTTAATTAAAATAATTCAAAGTTTATTGAATTAATTAGCGAATGTGGTTTGATTTTTTTATCTTTAAGTGGTTGTTAGTAAAAATAAAACAAGGGTTTCATTTTTACTAATTTATGAATTCATTACATGAATACAATGTGTTTATTATTTAAATAATTACTTTAGTTGTTAACTTCAATATTTATTGTAAAATAATCAAACTACAGAATATAGACTATATTTTTATGCTTATCTTTAACGAACGGATATGATCTTCAAGTTTTTCAATCTGTTTATTTTTGTCCATGGGCCTTTTTATGGCCACATAAAATGAAACTTCTTAAAGTCTGAAGCAATAGAGACTCTAAATCCACGGAAAATAAAATTAATTTTACTGAAATAATCAAACTACGATTGTTATTCTTCATAAAATTGACGATAAAATATTGCTACAGAAAATACAATTATAAAAATAAAAAAAATATTCGTCTTTAGATCCTTAAATTTATAAGACTTATTAGTTTGCCAAAGATAGTTTTATACAAGTTTAAATAAGTAACAACATATTTTCCAGTACATTCCATACATTTTATTCAAACTAAAAACATTGATGTTTGTTGGTCTAAACATAATATATAAACAAAGTAATAAAACGATTATAATTCATTAACATATGCACGCTCTTATCTAGAGCGTTTATTCTTTATTTATTAAAAACATATTACACTGAACCAATCGCTGATGTTTACTCACTCATATTTATGCTCAAGTATGCACTCGTGTACTCAGTATGCAAGAAGGCTCCTTACTCTCGTCTACCTCACCCTCTTTTCGAGTACACGTGTTATTTTTAGGGTGAAATCGCACATTTGTTTGCCTTCCGTCTAAGTAATACATTCCCCTTGCAGATCAGTTCCTTGCACTGCTTGTATCTTGATGAATCGTGTAGCATTGATTATAAGATGAAAATATTTCCTCTAGTTATAATTTTCCAAGTTCAAATGTAAATGGCAAATAGTTATTGTATTTACAGATAATTATAGTTTAAAAACATGGTTTTTTTATATTTGTGTCCATTTATAGTATTAAATTATTTATAGTATTAAAATTATATACAGTGAATGTGCTTAGCTTAAAAATCTACAACTGCACATTTCTTAAATCAGGCATATTAATTGCAATAAATATTATTAAGTGAGCCATGGTTATTTGTTAGTAGTTTAACTTCTTTTTTTTTTTTTTTTTTTTTTTTTTTTTTTTTTTTTTTTTGAGGGAGAGGCGGAAAAATGCATTACGCACACAGGTGGCCAGCCTGTAGTGTGGGGCTCCCCTAAAAACGAGTTTACCCACTAAAAAACCTCCTCTACTCTTTAGGAATCTAACCTGGAATTGTTTGTCACATTACGTCAGGCTAGGCCTAAATTTGGCTTACGCCCGTGGGGCTCGCTCCTTATCCAGCCGCTCGATCAAGGGATCTGGGCCACTTCACGGTCCAGATCGGTTTTCTTTTCCAGGAGGATGCCCCGGACGAACTGTGACAAACAATCCCAGTTGCCCTCATCCTCCAAAATCGTTTGGCAGACCGAGTCCACCGAAAATGCACCAAAGATTTGTGTGGCCTCCAGGCGGGGCCCTTCCCAACGGGGACAGCGGAAGAATGTGTGTTCCGCATCGTCGGGAACACCCGGGCAATAAATGCAGTCCGGTGAACCGGTCTTTCCCATACGGTTCAGGTACGACCGAAAATAGCCGTGACCTGTCAAAAATTGGGTCAGGTAGTAGTCCACCTCCCCATGCCGCCGTTCCACCCATGGTTGGACCTGCTTGATAAGTCGCGCAGTCCATCGTCCTCGGGTGTCGTGCTCCCAGCTGTGTTGCCACTGCTGGTAGGTTCGGGAGCGCTCTTCTGTTCTTGCCGTGTCCTTGCCGATCTCGCCTTGTCTCTGATAAATCGCTTTCCTCTCCCCTGCCAAGAGCTTGACAGGGATGACTCCGGCGACCACCAGGACGGCAGGCTCGGACACTGTCCGGTAGGCGGAACACACCCGGAGCGCAGCTTGACGCTGAACCCGGGCGAGTCGCAACCTGTAGCACTCCTTATCTAGAGCGCCTGCCCACACCTCTGCCCCGTAAAGAAGCACGGACTGGACCGCGGACATCAACAGACGTCTTCTGCTGGATCGGGGACCCCCGACATTGGCCATCAGCCTACTAAGGTAAGTCACTACCTTAGCGGCCTTGTCCGCCGTACGGAAGATCTGATCCCTCCAGCTTAACTTGGTGTCCACCATAACCCCGAGGTATTTGGCGGCACGAGTTGATGTGACCACCTCCCTTCCCACTCGAAACGGGACGACGGTGTCGATCCTCTTCTTCGTAAGAATCACGATCTCCGTCTTACTGAGAGCAAGTGAGAGACCGTGATCGGACATCCAGTTGTTGACCACCCGCATAACTCGGTTCAACTTCAGTTGGGCCAGCTCAACGTTGCGTGCAGCAATGAGAGCTGCGACGTCATCGGCGTACCCAACCAAAGTGGTTTCCTCAGGCATCTCGGACCTCAGGAGGCTGTCATAGGCAACGTTCCAGAGATCCGGGCCGAGTATTGAACCTTGTGCGGCACCAGAAGTGACTTCCATCGTCCGTGTTCCGTCCCTCGTGTCATAAATCAGGCTTCGAGAGCTTAGATAATCCTCGACGAGCCGCAACAGATATGCAGGAATACGAAAGGTGTTGCGAAGCGCATCCAACATATCGACCCACCTCGCCGAGTTGAAGGCATTCTTGACATCAAGCGTAACAAGAAGCACTACTCGGCGGGAGAAATGGTTGTGGCTCTCGGCTCTCTCCACAGCTCTCTGAACTTCGGTGACAGCGTCGATCGTTGACCGTCCCTTTCTGAAGCCGTACTGACGGGGGCATAAGTCCCCGGCAGCTTCCACGGCAGAAGTCAGGCGGGAACGGATCAGCTTCTCGAACAGCTTCCCAGCCGTGTCCAACATGCAGAGAGGCCTGTGGGACGACGGCAGCTCGGGATCACCTTTGCCCTTGCTGATCAGTACAAGCCTGGCTGTTTTCCAGGGAGCCGGAAACACCCCTTCTACCAAACAGGCATTGTACATTCTCAACAACAAGTCAGCGTTGATTAAAAATACTTTCTTTAAAGCCTCACTGGGAATCCCATCCGGGCCAGGAGCCTTGTTGCTCTTCAGGGAGAGAACGGAGGTTTCCAGCTCCTCGAAAGTGAAAAGTGGAACGTCCTCTACCCGTCCGAAGTCAACCGGCGGTCGCTGTGGATGTTCAGGAAACAACGCAGCGACGATCCTCCCCATGGTGGCGCCCTCCATGATGGAAGGTGGAGAGCGGGCGCCGAGTTTCTGTGTTACAAGTTTGTAACCCAGGCCCCACGGGTCGGAATCAACGTCGTCACGAAGTCTCCTCCAGCTATTCGCCTTGCTCCTGTTGATCGCCTGGCGGAGAGATTTTCTCGCAGCTTTATAGGCCTCCGACTTACGAACTCTGTCTGCGGGAATTCTCGCTCTAGTGGCGGCTCGTCTAGTTCTTAAACATGTTCTTCTGAGTTCCGCAATCTCTTCAGTCCACCAGTAAACGGGTTGTTTGTCGCGTCGGGGTTTCCTTCGCGGCATAGACTGGTCGCAGGCCGAGACGATAAGTTCCATCGTGGATGTTACTAGTGCCTCGGCTCCAGCCTCACCAGGATTCCCCTGCGCTCCCCGAGAGATGACTTCGGTGAACTTGACCACGTCCAGTTTGTTGGTGTTCCACCGGCGTGGCCCTTCCCGAGATGCGGAAACTCGACGATTTGCCTGATCATGCAGGTCAAACACGATGTATTGGTGGTCGCTACCCGTGTAGTCCTCGACAACCCTCCAGCCAGAGATCCTCGGAAGGAGCGACTCAGACGCAAAGGTGACGTCAGGGATCGTGCCTCTCTGCCCGGGGCGCCGAAAAGTAGGTGTGTCGCCCTGGTTGAGGACGACAAGACCGGCCCTGGCGATGAAATCCAGGATGTATTTCCCCCGGGAGCTGGTAGAGGGCATTCCCCACTCGACGGCCCTGGCGTTGAAATCGCCACCAACGACGACATGCCCGGTGGTGCCGAGAACGCACTCCTCTAGGCTATCTATCTTGTCGCGAAAGTCCTGGACGGCCTCGTTGGGTGTGAGGTAGCAACTGAAGATAGTCACGTCCCTACACCGAACCCAGACGAATCCTCGGCCGCGCCCGTGACTCCGCACCAAGACATCCTGTGTATTACGCGCCCAAAATGCAGCAGTACCGAGGCTGTCGGAGATCCAAATGTTTGGGTCTCTGTCCCGATACTGTTCGCTGATAAGGAGCGCGTCAGCACCAAGTTCTCGGGCGAGCTGATCTAGAAGGTTATCAGCTCCCCAGGATCTATGAAGATTGGCCTGGAGGATGCGAATTACCGGCCGCTGCCTTTTGCCTGTTCAAGTGCGGCTCTGAAGGCACCGCACTGACCAGACCCGGGTAAGTGACCGAGGGCACTGGAGCCTGAATCCTTGCAGAGGAAGCAGGATGGGCTCGAGGAACATTCCTTGCGTTTGTGGCCCTGGCCTCCACACTGGAAGCAGTTGGCACTCCTGTCGGGCCCGTTACAGTTTCGGGAGGAGTGGCCGAAACCGAGACAGCGGAAGCATCTCGAAACTACCACCCTCCGTTTGAGCCTGCAACTGACCCAACCGACTCTGAGGTGCTGAAGGCTAAGCAGCTTATTGGCGTGCTTTTCGCCCATCTCAGCAACAGCCATCCTGAGTTGACTTCGGTTAGGCTTTGTCAGCCATACCCTCACTCCATCAGCCGGTATCTCCGGGAGTGCCACCTGGATCGCACGGGTCACCTCATCTTCGGTGGAGAGGGCATCAAGGTCCCGAATCTCGACCGAACATTTTGGTTCTAGGGCCTTGATGGAGCCTTTGTCCCCAAGTGCAGTCTTGAGGGAAGCGGCAAAACCGATCTTGTCACTCGACTTCCCCAGTTCGAGGAGGACATCCCCGTTCTGGGTTCGCCGAATAGACTTGATAACGGTGTCGGTCTCTTCCGGTTTGGCCTGCGATCTAATCTGACCCAGAACATCAGCAAAAGATCGCCCCCCTAAGGGCTTGATCAAGATTGCCTCCGTCCTGGGCTTCTTAGGCCTGGGTTGTTTAGGCTTTCTGACAGACTTGCCAGAGGCCTCCCCCACCGGGTTTGAGACTTGCGTCCGCTCCACCCTCGACGCACTTTTCGAAGCTGCCTCCACTTGCTTCTGCCTCCTCCTTTCTTTCTTAGACAGGCGCGTCTTCCAGCCCCCCAAAGGTGTTGAGGCAGAGTTTGCTGCCAAGGCAGGATTAGCCGCCGGAGCAGGAACCTCTGCAGGAGTAGCCGCTGGAATCGCGACAGCGCCCGGGGCGGATTGAGTAGCCTGGACAGGAGATGTCTGCGATGCCGCAGTGACAAAAACCGGTCTCGGCACTGAGTCCACCTCAACAAGCTCAGGGCTTTCCGGCGAAGAACCGCTCTGCCTCTTCTTTCGCTTTCTGGCTTGAGTCTGGGACTCAGCCAGATGAGCTTGAGGCGAAGCAGACATAACTCGGTTCATAACGTCGCGCTCCTGCTTCACTGCCTTCAGCCTGATCTTCCGGCATTCCTCGATTTCGCCAAGGAAATCCTCGAGTTTTGGAATTCCGTCCTTAATCGCCTTGTTGACGTTCTTCTGAATAAGGAGAGCCTTGGCCATCTCCTTCAAAAGATCGTTCATTTTCTTCAGACATGAGTCTTCCTCCTCGTTGGCATCGTCCTGCTGCTGCCGAAGCATTTGCATCTCGAATGCCGGACGAAGAGGACTCTTCCTGGGAGGAATTCCTTGCATCCCGGCTAGAGGTGTTACCGGCTCAGTCACCCCCATACCCAGCTTAACCTCATCCTTCTCCTTTCCGGTTACGGCCGACGATCCGGCGACACCAGCAGCCTTGAACGGGATCGGCGGAGGGGAGGCTTTAATTCCCCCCGTCGGCGTCCCAGTCTTCGAGGTCGGAGACCTCTGCAGTTTTGAGCTGCGCTTAAAGGCGGCCTGCTCATTCTCCTTTAATTTCGTGTTTTGGTTTTGAAAATCCATACTTTTGTTTCACCAGCGCATCGTGCGGCAAGAGGCGGCCCTTCATTGGCCGGGAGCGGGTACACCCTCGGAGGTCTACCCCCCGTAGGAGATAAGACACCCCTACCCCAGGACTCTGGGGCCCGAAACCTCCGTTTGCCCAGCACCGATACACAAAATGTGCCGGACGTGCTGGGGGTCGCACCGTGGCAATGCAGAGTCCGATCTCTGCATCCATGCCGCACTTCCTGACTAAGGTCCGAAGCGGCTGGCTTCTGACGACACACTGGAGGAGACCATCGGCAGTGCGAGGCACACATCAGTCCCTGCAACACAACAGGGACACTCCCAGGACCACCCAGCGTGCGCCGGTCGAAAGAAGGTGGAAAGACACCCTTGATTCGGGGTCGAAAACAAGAAGGTGAGCAAGGTTAGCTCAGGAAAGAATAAAGACGGTGAGCTAAGACCTGAAAGATGAGAAGAAAGGCCCTAGCTCGGGAAGAACTGTGAGGAGGGTCTCACAGCTTGGCTCAGGTACCCCGGGGTCGCCAAGAAACACCCGTACAGTGGAAAGCCCACTGCCCCTGAGGGAAGTTTAACTTCTTTAAAGGAGTTTGGATTGTTAATATTTATTAAATAACTTACAATAAATAACTAGTAATACGGCCACCAATTATAAAACGATTATTCTGCAAAAGATTTTTATCATCAACATTTTACCCTTACAATAAGTGTCAATAATGTTCCTACAAATTACATCAGAAAGAGCTATATTAATAAAACCAAATTAAAATCCGTTACTTAATAAAGTCTTAAACGTACAAATCTCACATTAAAATACATGTGATGAAGAGATGAGAGCTTAGCATATATGACTAAAGTGGTGTTTTAGTAGTACGGAATTTCGCATATCTAATAACTTTTCCATTACGATTCATATTTTAGCTTCTTTGCCTAATCTCTAAAGAGTGTGATCATGTGAGTGAGAATGGTGATCGGGTCAAGCGACTTCGGCTATATTTACGTTTTAGACTGCTGAAGCTTATAATATTGTAAATATTCGGCTTATTTAGTACAGTGATTTAAGTTGGCAGTAGTGTTCAAATTGATTGGTTCTGCCTTTTTAAATTACTCTTGATATATTTTGAACAGTCGCTTCGCTCATGTTCTAACTTGTATCTCACTCGTGGCCTAAAAGCCTTTATAATAATAAACGTTGCATAAACCACAAATAATATTCACAATTTTATGTAAATATAAATTATATACAACGTAAATAAATCTGATTATTATAAAACTTTCAATTGCATTATGTATTTTTAAAAGCGTTCTCTCGTTTTCATAGGAATTTTCTCCAATGCTATATGAAGATTCCTAGATACACGTTTAACACGAATAAAACAAAAGCAAACAACGGGAACAATAACAGTTGCAGGGGATGTGAGACGTACCTCTGTGTGAAAGTAACTGCCAATAACCACGGAAGGGAGCGGCAATGTGTCTGTTATCGCTAAATTGCGCGGAAATTTGTTCCACCAAATCACATAGTCAGTATGGGTTTTCTGTATCAAATATATTTTTCCTCCACCTACTATCTAAAGCCGTATTTTACTCCTTGGAATAGAGTAGTAAAGTACTAATTTCTATTCCATGTGACTTGAATACTTAATCTTTCTACCTAGGGAACGGGGGCTAAAGTTAGTTACATAGGAATAACATTAAAAGAGAGATTAAAAAGAACATGAGCCACAGTCAGCTGTTGCTTGTATTTGTTTCGTTACTCGTTGTTGACTAATAGCAGCTGTAGCTGCTGCTCACCCACTGCTGACCATTCAGTCAGCAGTGGGTGAGCAACATCTCTAGTACTAGAGATGGCCGTGGCAGTGTACTTGTTTGTTTACATTTCGCTTGGGTAGGCTATTAACCTAAGAATTCCAAAACATAAGAGTAAAACTTTTGACTAGGCTTAAAATATATTTTGTTTTTTCGTGTTCTTTAAAATTGATATGGCCTACCTTGTGTGTTTTTTATGTTGATGTGACAGATCCAGCTTGACGGAGCAAGGGATCATATGAAGGCAAAGTTAGATTATCTACGGTAGGCCTATTAGGCCTAAATTTTATTCGTGTAGGTGGAGGAAAAATGTTGTGTGCATCAAGGGACTAAAGTACTTTTCTCCCTCAGGGAAATTGTCACCCTCGGCTTCGCCTTCGGGCGACAACACTTTCCCTTCAGGGAGAAAACATTGTACTTTAGTCCCTAGAAGCACAAATAACTATTTATAGTGTAGTAAAATTTACGTTTCTTTAGAGGTATTATTGTTGGATTTAACTTTTATTTGATCATACAAAACATTTAAATTTTCCTTTTTTCCTCTTGATATGCAGATGTTTATGTGTGGTACATACAATATATAGGATGTCCAGTTCCAATCTTTGCTAACTTTACCAGGTTGTTCAGGGTGTCTAAAATAGCAAAATATACAGTATTTTGGTCCTATCTCTAGCCGTTGTCCTTCTATCTGTCTCTATGTAGTTTTTTCTTAATCCCTTGTATCTTTGAAGTTATTTGAAATACAGAATCCAAACTTGGTCAACGATTAGGTTTAATAAGATACAAATGCAATTGAATTTTGACATTTCTAACTGTTTTGTAAAAAATAACCCTGATATAATGTAAGTTACAATAACTCAAACTGTCGTAAATCCAACTAGTTTCTTGACTGATATACATTTTATCAATCAAGAAAAAAGTTGGATTGACAACGATTTGAGTATTGTAACCTACATTTTATTATAGCCTGATATCAATCCAGTTGAAAATTCATTATAAACTAATAAAAAATAACAGAAATTAAATTTTTAAAAGCTAAATTTTAATATCATAAAAACTAAATTGAAAAACGTTTCATAAAACACCAAAAAATTGCAAAATTTTTAATTCCTAACCAAATTCCAATTTTGTAATGCTCAAACTAGGAACAACGGATTTATATACTGTACCTAAGTTATCATTTGCAAGATCATAAGTTCACTAGCAGAAACCGGGTTTTCTCAAAGAATATTTTCTCCTTTATCGATCCTTCAACCTTGCCAGTCCTAATGCTTTATGTTAAGTAAATGCATCTTGTTGTTTTTTTGTTTCTAGTAAAAAGTTTGTGAAATTAACACATAAGCTTTGAAAACTTTTGATTGCCGAAATTTTGAAAACGTAAAAGTTAGGTATGTCAAAATTAATTTGCATTTTTTATTAATAGACTTAAAGACGAGCCAAGTTCTAATTCTGTATCTTAAGATATAATCAATTTATTAAAATCTACTTACAAATGGAAGGAGAACTGCTAGAGATAGGACATGTTAAGTTGTATTTTTTTTTTTTTTAGCGAATTTCCCATAGGGAATAAGCTATTACCGTAGGTCTCATGGTAAGACCTAAGCCCGGGACCATGTTACTTTTTCGTTTTGAAGTAGTGTGAAATTGTTGGTGCTGGGCCAGTTCAAGGTCACCTGAGGGATGACGTCATCGAGGTCAATGACCTCACCGATGACGTCATCACTAATGACGTCATTTCTATGACGTCACACCCATGACGTCACAGAAATGACGTGCTGATGACGTCATCACCCCTTACGTCATCAAAATGACGTCACCGACGCCACTAAGGTCAAGGTCATGCCGAAACTCAAAATTTTTTGGCACTTTTACCGTTTCTCGCACTACGCTCCGAGTTTCAGTCCGAGTCCCCGTGACCTTGACCACTTGGAGCGAATTTTCGACGAGAAACGGCAAAAGTGCCAAGTTAAACTCGAGTTTCTGACATGACTCTGCCTAAATGGGCAACCGGTTATCCCTCAGGTGACCTTGAACCAGCACAACACCAACAATTTCATATTACTGTGACCTTGAAAACCTAACAACGGAGCGCCGACACCGATGCGCACCCCACGACAGCCACCGAGTGACTGACTGCCAGGCTCCGTGTACTCTAGGTATATCGGCTTGAGAGACTAAGACTCTAAACTGTCAGGAATGGGAGTAACTAACTGAATTTTGCAAGGAAAAGTCATTTCATCCAATATTTTAAACAAATCCTCATCAGTAAAACTGACATTAGTCTGTTTTGTATAAAACTTAGGGTGTCCGCGCAACAGTTTGCGCCACTTAGCTAAAGTGGAAACCCTCTTAACTTTGAGTGGTGGACAGTGAGCAACTAATAAAGCCTTAACACGGTTAAGTTTCTTACCTAAAGCGTCCCGCGACATGGCTTCTCCTCACAAAAGTCCGCACAATACTGAGAGACTGCTTGTAGCGCATGAGTCAAGGGAAAACAGGTGGGGGAAACAGCAGGAGTGGGGGAAGGTCACAGTGGTGGGGGAAGGTGAGGTGGTACGCTGGAGTATCGCAACACTTCACCATGAGCTGTCCTACAGTCAACACACTGTTCTCTTGGCCCGAGTTGGCACTAGAAGAAACATTTCTGTACAGCTTAGGCTGTGAGAGCCGAGGAAGCAAAGTCAAAGTGGAAATCGTGTTAAACTCCAAGATGAAGAGTCTCCTAAATAAACTAATTGTATCCCTGCAATCCCCTATAACTTTAGAGAAATACCACTTTATAAAGCGACACCTTATCCTTTGGCAAAAAGAAGTGGAAATGGAAAAGATTGCAGTAAAATTAATTTAACTTAAAACCTGGACTGGACACTCATGGCGATACCTCGTGGCGTGCAAACGCCACCCTAAACATTACAAGTTAGGTTATTGAGCACCTCTGGTACGATAACCGATGTGCTAGAGTTAAAGTGTGATGACCTTGAGTCAAAACACTGAAATACTACAAGTCGATATCGTCCCAGAGTTAAAGTGTAGTGACCTACATTTATAACTTGTAAAAATACTTACATATAGAGAGATAGAGAACAGCGAGGCGCACCGCATGGAAGCCAGAGACATACTGGCGAAGCGGTGTTGTGCAGCCTAGGGACCCAGTTGTGGTGGGGGTATAGCCAACACTTAGAGTACAAGTGTTGTGGGTGACCTTGACCCACTTAACTTACCTAACCCCCCCCCCCCCCCGACAAAATGTGCGAGCCCCCCCCCCACCCCCCCCCCCCCACCCCCCCCCCACCCCCACCCCCTCCCCCACCCCTGATATCCTGGGCGTGGCAGCCCCGGTGGGGATATAAGGGGGCCCGGCCAGAGCCGGCTCGCAGTCCGCTCCCGCGCGTTGAACGTGAACGATCGGGACGGACCGCCATAGGCATCACTAAACATTGAACGGCGCCTTCAGTGTTTAGCGAAGTCTACTCTAACTTTAAGACTTGTATTAGTTGTAAGATATTGCGCTTGCGTTTGGGTATTGCGAATTGTTTTATATGAGAGTGTTTTACTTGTACCCTATGTCGCCTGTGTGTCTTTTATCCTTTGTGTCTTGTTTGTTATATGTGTTTAATGTGTATGTGCTTGTTCCAGCATTGACTACGTTGAGCTCAATTGTGTGTTGTAAGTGTGTTATGTTTCTAAAGTGTATACGCTTGTTTTAGCAATCCCCCTTGAGCTTTTTCAATGCTCAAAGTAAATTGTAACGTCAGGGAACGGGAGTAGGCCCCCGTGTAAAGCCACTTTTAATAATTGGTAGGCTCCTGCCAGGCATGCAAAAGGTTGCGGATGGCATTTGGGAGCATGTCCGTTTGTACGCTGGCATGCAAAAGGTTGTGGCGGCCTCTGCACTCGGACGAGGACGTAAGCCACTAGGGTGTCCTCAGTTAGTTTCCCTTCTGGAAACTCAAAATTATGTAAATAAATCTTTGTTAGCTTTTTGTGTTTTTAGTCCCCAAGGCCCCCGAACATTCGTGGTTCGCCATGGATGTACGGGGGCCGAAATTTTTTAATGTCCGTGTGGCCTTGACCCACAAAGCTTGTAAAAATTTACTGCATTGCTAAATGAAAAAATAGTAATAATAAGGTACGGGAGTAGGCCCCCGTGTAAAGCCACTTTTTATAATTGTTAGGCTCCTCTCAGGCATGCAACAGGTTGCGGCTGGGGTTGTGGGAGCATGTCCGTTTGTATGCTGGCAAGCAAAAGGTTGTGGCGGCCTCTGCACTCGGACGGAGGACGTAAGCCACTAGGGTATCCTCAGTGTGTTTCCTCTTGGAAACTAAAAATTATGTAAATGAATCTTTGTTAGCTATTGAAAAGACAATGCAGTAAATGTTTACAAGTCTTGCGTGGCGAAGGGTACACGACATTGGATGTTGCCTTGTTGTCATAGTTGGGTCTCTTCGGAGGCTACAGCGATGACAACCCAAGTGCCCCACACCCCCATAGGGGGGTGTGGGGCTTAATTTTTTTAAAGTTTTTCCGTGACCTTGACCTAAATATATCTAAAAATTCAAAAACCTTACCACTTAATCTTTAAATCTTAAATCTTTAAGTATTTAGTAAACATTAATGGATAAGTATTATTAACACAAGTCTGGTGTTTTGTCTGAGTTTGAGTTGGAAGCAAAGTCAAACTGTCTGAGTTTGAGTTGGAATTTTTGTTTGAGTTTTTTTAGCGATGGCAACATAAGAATGCCATGAGGCCAAATTTTTTAAACCCCCCCCACACAAAAAGTGCGAGCCCCCCCCCACAAAAAGTGCGAGCCCCCCCCCCCCCACCCCCACCCCTGATATCCTGGGCGTGGCAGCCCCGGTGGGGATATAAGGCGGCCGGGCTGCACGCACTTCTCATTCCGGTCCAAGCTTCGATACGGACAGGTACTCCCTTACTCTCGAGATTTTTACAACCACTTTACTTCTTTCTTAACATCTATTCTTTTCATTTACTTCAGTCATTCAAATGGGTAAAATGGGCCTCAAGCTGAAAAACTACCCGCCAGCTTCAACCTCGACCGACACGTCTCAACCCTCATCATCCTCCATTTCGATCCTGGAATACCTGATGACTGCGAACATCCTGAGCTGCCTGACGATGCCGCCGCCGCCGCCACCGCCGTCACAGCCCGCCTCAATGCCCAGCCTGTCGCCATTACCGCCGACAGTGGAAGAGGCTGGTGCACCGCCATCGTCAGGAGAACTCGTCAAGTCGTCAGGTCGAGTCCCGGTAGCCTCCCCAGCACTCTCGCTGCTATCGGACTCGGGATCGGAGTCTGCGGTGTTTGAAGAGACGTCAAGGTCGAGGATCACCCCCTACAGTCGCACTAAGAAAATCCTATCCTATACAAAATCCCAATGTCCCTTACCGATATCCCCCATGCCACCTACACCAACCAAACCACCCCGTAAATCCATCTTTTCCCCTGAACTTCCCTCCATAGACCTAACCCGTTCACCTACCCCACCCAAAATTGTTTGCTCCATTCCTTTTGACCAATCCTTGTCTCTTCCACCCCCTTCCACCCCCATTCTTTCTAGCCAGCCTAATTCGGAGAAGCTCCAAGACACTACAGTAAAGCGTCCAACACAGAAACGTAAGCGCGTTAAAGCCCCTGCTGGCAAGGGTAAGAAATGCGATTACGCTCGGTTTTCAAGTGTGTTCGGGGTGTTGTGTTGCCAGAACCTTGCCTGTGCAGAAGGGGATCGCTGCCAACGACACCTCAAAAGTACAGTCAAATTTCGGCAATTCAAACCCTACACTCTTTATATTAGGCCTAAAACGTCCAAGTTCAGACATCCTCACGGCCCGCAACCGCGTGATATTAGAAGGCTAAAGGTTGATGAAAAATATTACTTTATTGGTCAAACCTATGGAGCGGGTAATAAGAAAGTAGAAATTGTTGTAAAAGGTGAAGGCCGCCTTTGTACAATGCAAGTACCACCTCGGATGGTACAAAGAGAATTTTTCATCCCTAAAGCCTATCTAATACGACGGGAAGGATGCCAAACCGTGTGGGAAATGGACTAGGACATGGGCCCACTAAAAAAAAAATCAAAATTAATAGGTTGTGTTGGACAATATTTAAAAGTCTTTTCCAAATTAATTTTTCCAAATTTAGTCTCAACCCTCTTAAAGTAAGGGAGAGGGGTATTATACAAGTCAAGTAATAAAAAAAAACATTTGACTTGTATAATACTTTAACCTGGCGGTGATGTAATGTCACTGGGACAATCTCAAACCGTGTCCTTGAGGGTGAAGACTAAGTTACAAAAATCTTTAACAAATAAAAACTTACCTCCAAACACTTGTAGCTTGCTACAAGTGTTTGGAGGTAAAAATTTTTCAAAGTTTAAACGACCTTGACCCACATAAATTACTGTTAAAAGTAAAGTGCTAACCTTACAACTAATGTCGTGTATCACGTGATACCCCCCACTTTAACGCTCTTAATAAGCTTGTATGAGCCGTTCATTTGCTTCAGTCTGTTTCTGTACTCCGTGGTAAACATGTCACGGTACAATTACAAAGGTGGTGACTTCTTGATAGATCAACACAATGCTTGGGAAGTGCTAAATCGGCATAGAATGGAAGTTGAATATTGTATAAGACGAGATGGGTCTACATTTTATCTATTTATTATAAACAACCAAACTCATAAGTATGAACACTGGACAAAAATTAATTATAACAACATAGATGAGCTGTTTGCTTGGGTTTTTGAGGTGTGTAAAGGTATTGAAGAAACCAAAATGATGGGTGTGCTAAAGGTATGTAAAACCGATGACCGCGAAGACTAAGGGAAATTTATTGGAAGTCCTTAAGCCCCCCCCCCTCCCTCCCCCACCCCCCTCCCCGCCCCCTCCCCCACCCCCTCTCCCACCCCGCCCCCCACCACTACAAATAGGTATATATAGGAGTGGTAATCCACTGTCCGCTCATTCAGCTTGCAACCGTTAAGCCGAACGCCATGTCTTCAGCTTCTTCTTCTAACTCCACCTCAGGTGTTGGGCCAATCCGATCGGGGCCTTCATCAAGGAGTCGTGTCCGGTTCTCCGGCTTTGGTCCTGTGAGGAAGGAGTTGCGAAGCAGCGGAGCCTCTCAACCAACCACGACGGACGCATCAACTCAGACTTCACCAAGCATCATCGAGTGGTACAATGAAGTCATAGAGCAAAGGGACAGAATGCTAGAGAATACTCGCAGTGAGCTACTTCATATCCGGAGTAAATGGGAAAAACTAATTAAGAAGTGTGAAAGCCTGTTGGACAGTGATGATAGTGAGGATGAGAGTGGATAGGTGTGTGGGTAAAGACTTGGACTGGGACTTGTGTGTTTGTATGAATGTGTGCGTGAATGTGAAATACAGAGCGGGGGATAGATCACTCTGTGGCAATGGACTAACATGCCACTTAGTGATCTATCCCCCGTTCTGGTAATGTTTTTGGATGGCCTTGACCCACTTGACCAAGGCTAGCCAGTACCCCCACCACTGATAAGTGTATATATACGGGTATTGATGTGCAGTTTGGTTATTCTGCTTTGTACCGCTTAGCTGAATACTACACTTTTAACATGGCTTTCAACTCTCGGGCTTCTTCTTCTTCAAGAAGGCGTGCTGCCAACGTCCTGCCTGCTACTCGTGGACCTGCTCGACCATTCCATAGCATAACTGTTGCTCGGGCAAACGCCTGCAAAGCTCCGATGCTACGGACCTTGCTGGAGGTGAGCCAAGACGGGCAAGGCTTGCTCAGTCCTGGTCAACGGCAGGAGCAAGAAAGGCGTATGGCGTACTTCAGGCTGCAGGCTGTAGTTCCCAGCTTGAAGTTAGGCGATCCTAGAGTGGCAAGCATCACCGAGGCTGCGGAGTATATATCACATCTCCATAGTGTTTTAGAAGTAAAGGACCAACAAATTGAAAACCTAAAAGAACAATTGAAACAATTTAACTTTAACCCGATGGAGTTTGTAGAAACGGAGATGAGTGATAGTGACGATGAAGGTGGTGAATATATATTAGGTATGTAATGAAAAGACAGGGACATGTGTGTGTGTGTGTGTGTGTATAGAATACAGAGCGGGGGATAGACTACTTTGCGGCAATGGACTAACATGCTGCTTAGTGGTCTATCCCCCGCTCAAAGGGTAGCATTGGATGACCTTGACCCACTTATAAGCAAGGACAACCGGTTAACTGGTATAAAAGAGGCGGGCTGTACATTTTGACTTCATTCTGCTTTGGACTTTCCAGTAGAACGCTAGAAAAATGAGTGGATCTCTTCTTGGTGCTAACTTGGACAGGTATACTGTGATGGTGCATTATGAAAACTGTAGAGACATGTTGACGGCTGTGTATGAGTGTTTGGTGAGAAGGATTTTCAAGAAAACTGCGAATTTATGTTAGCGTGGAAAAGAAACTTGTTTGTTGATGGTCATGCTACAATGCAAAGCATTAACCACCTCCATGTGTTAAAAGTAGGACATCATAATTTGGACGAACTGGACGATATGTTTAGGGAGCTGGAGTGTTTGATACATCAGGAATGTAAACCTTGTGAAATTGAAATTTTGAAATTGGATATGGAATTAGAATAAAATGTGTTAAACAGGACTCGAACTTGGACTTGATTGAGGTTGTGTAGAACAGAGCGGGGGATAGATCACTTTGCGGCAATGGACTAGCATGCTGCTTAGTGGTCTATCCCCCGCTCAAAGGGTATTTTTACGTGACCTTGACCCACATAAATTGTATAGTTGGTGGGGGTATAAAAAGGGCAAACCAATTGGATAGATACACCACTTTCATACCATGGCTCCACTTGACAACACCGTGTTCCATCGCGACAGAATTCTTTCAATTCTGGAGGTAATACCTGTAGAAGTTATAGAAGCAGAGGACCAACTACCTGCGGTTGATCAGGAAGAGGAGGAGGAAGAAATAATGGATATTGAAACGGACTCTGACGAAGCTGGTTCAACGGACAATGAAGTGGACTTGCACGCCTACGAAACATTAGAGTCATCATCTGAGTCGGAAATGGAATTCCAATTGGAAATTGAAGAAGAAGAAGAAGAACAAGACACTCCTCATCGTCCAATGGATAGGATGTTAGTTGCCAGAAGAACTATGTATTGTCATCGCTGCCTATTCCGTGATGAGGATGATTCCAACTCTGATGGTGATGTTTCACCTTTGTAAAAAGCTTAAACAAAAAGTTAAAAAAAGAATGTGAGCGGGGGATAGAGCACTTTGTAGTAAATGATGCTGCTTAGTGCTCTATCCCCCGCTCAAAATAATAATTCCAAATGACCTTGACCTATATAAATTTTGCTCAAACAGACGTCTTTAAAAAAAACTTGTACAAATTATTGAATCTAGACGAAATATCATCAATTTATCAAGCCTACTGATAAATTTATTACAAACGGTTGTGTAAAGGCTAAATTTAGCACATGATTGATAAGTAGTGGTGTTTTACCGTTTCTAATTCAGGGGCCACCTAGCTCTCCTGACCTAGCACGGGGGTGTCTAACTTGCCCTCTTGGCCTAGCACGGGGGTGTTTTAGCGAGCTTTCTTGACCTAGCGCGGGGGTGGCGAGGGGCGAGGGCCAGGGGCGAGGGGCGAGGGGCGAGGATCAGGGGCGAGAGGTGAGGGGCGAGGGGCGAGTGGCGAGTAGCTCTCTTGACCTAGCACGGGGGTGGTGAGGGGCGAGGGGCGAAGGTCGAGGGGCGAGAGGCGAGGGGCGAGCTAGCTCTCTTGACCTAGCACGGGGGTGGTGAGGGGTGAGGGTGAGGGGTGAGTAGCTCTCTTGACCTAGCACGGGGGTGGTGAGGGGCGAGGGGCGAGTTAGCTTTCTTGACCTAGCATGGGGGTGGCGAGGGGCGAGTTAGCTTTCTTGACCTACTATGGGGGTGGTCAGGGCCAGCTAGCTTTCTTGGTCGAGCATGGGTAAAAAAAATATATATTTAGTTTGATTTTTTTGTTTTATTGTTGTTTGTTATTTTTTATGTAACATTTTATTTAGAATGCAACTACCGACATAGACTACAACAGTTTGATAATATTTCTTGAAATGTCATAACTAAATGCCGTCTCAGAAACCACAATTACATATGCTGTAGTACCGGAATCTGCTTGAGGTGTTGCGATTGCGTTGGTAAAGTCCAACTCTATTTGAATATCGCTCCGTGACCGGTCTGTATTTATAGGATGAAGATGGGTGTCGATAACCATTAGCGGGTAGTTGTCTTTGAACTCATTTGGGGTTACGATCATGCTCGTGTCTCCATAGTTGACTAGACGGTATCTGATAAACTGATCGTACAACACCCTCCATTTACCTTCACTGATATGCATGTTTTGCATTTCTTGAGGATAGCGATCTCCATTGATTTTGACGCCTACGTTTTTAATATTGGATGTGTCAAACTGAGATGGAATTTTTGTCTGATCGTTCCATCGATTAGTCTGTAGACATACAATGATAAACTTTGGATTGTATATGTTTCGATAAACGTTTGTAATATCGAAATTGTAAGTTGTACCGAATATTCCTTTCTTTTCAATGCATTGCCATTGGTTATAGTTGTAAATTAGCTTATCATGCTCGCTCAAACGTGTTAACCCGTCGATCAGTTGTATTTTACTGGTTGCTGTATATTCTACTAACGGAACTCTCAGTACGAAAGACTTTATTGAAACTTTTCCTTCAACCGGTAAGGATTCTGTTGGGGCTACTTTCCAACGGTACAGAGCGTCATTGTCTTCGGCCCTTGTGAACACTATTTCAAATCCACCTTTGTACATAGGATGCCGTAGATGGTCGAAAAACCCAAATCCCAGATGAGAAAGAGTACCGATAGCTTCAAAAGCACCTCCACCCGAGAAGGTAGATGTAAATCCACAATTGTGTAAAGCGCCTTTGTCCGGCTCGGTATAATTGAGAATTCCTTTTACTGTACTGGTTATTCCAGGATAATCAACAGTATTTATTGTAGTGTTGTGTTTCTTTAATTCAATACGCGTAAACAAGAATGGTATGAAATTGTCAACAAGTTTTATATTCGTACCAGCTCCATAAGCAGCACCATCAGATTTTTTTACCACTTCCCCACTTATGTGAAATTGAATAGCTGAATCATAAAACATATCACCATGATCGAGTTTAAACACAGTATAGTTATTTGGAGTGTTAAAGTTGAGTTCGGACACCGGCATCACAGAGCGGTATTCACTCTTTACTATACCCGTAGAAAATTGATTGTATAATGCATCCATTCTTTTTGATAGTACTACTCAGTGGTATTACTTAGTAATAAACCGTCGGACCGAAAAAATAATTGTTTTTTTAAATTTTATTTTTATGTAATATTTTCTATATACCCTTATATACATACACGTTTGGTGTACATGCATGGCTTCACAGAAGTTCCTAGACCAAGACCAAGTTTGCGTTTTAACCACATTGCCCCAGAGGTTCCAAGAGCGACGGCACGTTCATTTAGATCGGCATCAGAAGATGCAACTCTATTCCATGCGGCCTGCTGCAATTCCTTATCGGCTACCCATCTATCTTCAGCTCGTCTATGATCCCGATACCATATGTCGTGTTTCTTACAAGCTTCATCTAATGGGTTTATACCTTTGTCACCGCGTTGTAATCGCTCTGAAAGTTTTGTACCTGGTCCACAGAAATTGTAGGTTTCAAGTTTCCAGTTTCTGGGTGCATGAAGTTCAAAGGGTAATTTATTTATCATGGTGTTTAGCAACCCTGATCCTTCTATCACATGTTCTGGCAATGCAGATAGACATCGTATGAGATATTTTAATCCATTAGGTTGTTGTATGAGTTCTTGCATACGATCATATATAAATTTCACAATTGATAATTTTTCATTATGGAAACTATTATTTCCAGCCACTTCTTCGGCATGAATGAAGTGGAGTCTTCCAATTAGTTCGTTTAGATCTTTTATGTATCGGTACTCAATGGGTGTCTTGCTGTCATATTTTCTTAGACCGGATCCTGATGTTGTGGCTATTACATCGTCTACAGGGTTGGAAGTGAATGTTGTTGTTTGTGGTGATTTTGAAAGTTCATCCCAAATAGGTTTAATCATCAGCCTCCACTTTCGACCTTGGCTAGATTTCGGACGTCGTGTTAAAGGATCATTCTTCTGATATAATGAATTTGAAGTTAGTAACATGTCCTTATATGTATGCCAATCATTTGTTGTATATTCTTCTGGTTTAATATATCCTTTGTATGTTAACAATTTCCAAAGTCCTTCGGTGCCATGAAAATGTTTATCTGCTAACACAATATCATCGTAATCAAATGTAATAGGTATTGACCCAATTTTCAAATGTTCGCCAGACTCATCATAATATATACCAAATTGAGCGTCGTTTGCACGGGGTAAATATTTTGCACCAATAATACCAAGATTTATTACTTTGGTATCCACCAGTTCTTTGATGGATTGGTTTTGCTGAATCCCTTCATCTACTTTAATGTCTTTATCGTCGCTTACAATATCTTCAATGTCTACACCTTCATTATAACCAAGTTGTTTACGTTCTGGTGTACTTGATACAGATGGCCTAAAGCGTTTCATTAGTTGATTGTATTTTACCTTTTTAAACCATTCTTTAGCTTTCTGTTCGTTCTCAAAAATTTCGTCTTTTTTCTCCTTGATAGCTTTGGTGATTGATTCATATTTCTTTTCACGACCCCGTTGTTCCTCAATCTCTTTAGCATGTACATCAGCAAATTGATGTTGCAGTTTGATTTTTATATTTTCTAATTGCTTAGCTTTAGCTACAGATATTGGGTGTTCTTTAACTGGTGTTGTTGGTTGCGTTATTAGTGATTGTTTTTTAGCTGGTGGTGATACAACTATTTCATTATGTATTTTTTCACGTTCCCTGCGCTCCTCTTGCTCAGCTTTCCGAAACTTTGTAACTAAGTTCTTTTCAATGGCCTCAAGCCGCTTTGCAGCTTTCGCATCCATACCTTATAATAATGTATGCTTACTTAAACTATATTGGTAACAACAAAAAAAAATGTAAAAACGTTATTTTGACTAATAAACGATATAATTGTGTAAATGTCGTTTCTTGCAGTAGATACATTATTTGAATGTAAAAACGAGATTTCAATATAAAAACGACATTTAGGTATAAATATCGTTTCTGGTAGGAAAAACGACATTTTAAATTTATCGCGTTAATAGCGTTTTATTAAACATACATTTATATTTTCCCATATGGGGTTTTCTTGTTGTATCAACTGATAAAAATCCATATGGTTTTTTCCAGCATTGGCGACAGTGCTTCTCAAACTCACATAACGCCATGTCCGAACCAACAAAATCTTCATGTATGCGTCTGGTGTAGTGTTTATTTTGTTGAAATACACAAAGTAAATTAATGTTATTGCGGATTACCTGCATGTCAACACGACCATAATTCTGACTTAAGTATACACATGATATATTTTTATGGCGACCCCTAATAAAGTACTCTTTTATTTTTGATTGGTCATCTAGAAGACAGTCGTCAAATACAACCAAGGAACTTGGCTCGCATTCATCCAGTGATATTAGATTTTCACAGTTTGAGAAAAAGTGAGCTATTTTATTTCCCTTTCCGAGGGTATTTTCTACATTTTTATAGTGTTTTTGTAGTTCCATGTATGCTGGCTGCTCTATTGATCGACTGAATACATACAGATGCTTAAAGGAAACTCCATTATTGTTATATGAAGTTCAATAGCAAATTAGTTTTACCACACCCAGATGGACCAACTATCAAACAACGAAGTGGTTTTGGGAAAATACCATCCAACACTGTTTTGTCATCTTTACAGTAGACATTAATTTCCATTTTGGCTACTTATAAAAAATATGTCTGAAGTAACGCTGGATTAGATATCAGCTGTAGTTGCTCTGGACTTACCACTTTTACTCTCCAACTTACTTACCCTTTTTGTTAACTCCATTAATTCAACCCCATTTATGGCATCATATGCGCTGTTGCTGCGACTTATTCCACAAATCTTCCTACCATTTTTTATTTTGATACAGTCTTTAGTAACTTCAAGACCTTTTAAAATTCCATTTATCTTAGAGTTTACTCGGTCAAGCTCTTCTTTAATAACGGCGTCAGTATTATTAATTGCTTTTGCCACGTTTACTATTCTCTTTTTCTTAATATCAATATAATTTTTTTCAAACCCAACATGCATATTGATTCTACCTGTCAGCTCTTTTTCCACTTTACCAAATAGTTGTTCTACTTTGTTTTTAAAGTCACTTTTCAACGTATCAATTTTGATGTCTATAGTTTCTTTAAAACTGTTTTCTAATAACATGACTTTTTCATTTGTTTTTATGTCTGTAGCCACACCATCAATAATTTCTACTTCCTCTCCAAACCGGTTGAATTTAAATAGCATATGATTGCTTGCCATTACTATTATGATGAATAGATACTTATATACTTCCTACATTGTTGTCAAGTCTAAATACAATATATTCTCAACATTATTGTTAATAATAGGATTATTATCTTGATCAAGGATATTAACCGTTATAGTACGTATAGTGCGCAATCCAGGTTTCAAGTTAACGTATAACCTTTCTTTGGGCTCTTCAGATATTTTATAACCACGCGGAACTTGTGGAAAGAACATATACAAGAGTTCGGTCTCAGCATGTTTATGAAAGTGGGTTTCATGATTGACAAGACTGTTTTGTACTATGTTGCAATGTATCTTAATAGCGTCTATTGCTCTAAGTTTAGGGAGACTTTTACCTACTACTTCCTCATTAGCATTATAATATGAATCTTTTTCATTTGTCTTTTGTTTCTCTATTTTTGGAATGTCAAAACCAAATACTTTGCAAGCAGACTGATCCATATAAAACTTTAAAGGGCAGTATATAGATAGATAATTTTCATTTTTACTTATTTTAAATTTAGTGTGGTCAACGTTTAGTTTTAATGATTTAATATAATCTCTTGCTTTTGTTTCCATCTTTTCAATTGTCCAATAACCACAGGTAAATGTGAGTGGGTATGGAATAAAACCAATATCTTCATCCCAGAAATATATGCTAGCGTTGTTTTTAATGTTAGGAAAATTGTTGTCGGAATAGAACGCCACCAGTGCCAAACGATGTTTGATGTTTTCTTCCAGATGTAATGGATGCTCCAAATGAAGGATGAGCCTTGAGGTTGTACCTTTTAGTTTTAACAACGGCATGATATTATTTTAGTATCCACCACGACCGCCACTTATATATATCGTCCTGAAGAGTATTGATTATTGAGTTCCAATCTTTATCGGTTGAACACTGTCTCAATACTTCTAGACAAAGGTGGCCACAAATTGGTGGGTCATTAAACTCCTGCACTCTTATATATCATTATAAAATAGATTGTCTTCACCCAAGTAATTTACAAGTTCCAATGGAGGTGGTGCACTTCCAAACGAATCAAAATATAGTTTCTTACCATTTGGCGTTTTTGCATAACAGGTCCAATGCGTACCATCCGAATTTAAATCACCCAAATTCAAAACACCACATTCTAGTTTCCATGGTGGTGATGAAGGTAATAGCTGCCGCATAAAAACTCCCCGAAATCCTTTTAGTTTTAATTTTTTAGCCCACTGTTGTATATCACCAAGTGTTAGAGGCTGTATTAATTCTTTTTAAAAAGCAATGTATCCAATTTACTATTAATGCGTTTCTTCAATCCAGCACCTTGAGGATCTTTCTCAATTATGGTATCCAACTCCTTATCGATCAACTATTTCAACCATGGTATAAATTTTTCTTTTAACATCGGGGCTAAGTACTTTCTCACTGCAGGAGATATGATCCGTTTTCCTCCCGGTATATTCTCCACTAATTCCATTACCTCTTAAATACCACCCTGTTTATTTTTCAACAGTTGGTCATAGCTGAGGTTTAGGCGGAGACCGGTTTTTTTTTCGCTTTTTCAATTGCTCTGTGTTGAGCATCATTTAGCAGGATGTAATCCTTACCACCCCGACTAATGTTATCATTTGCTAATCCAATTACTGCATTCCGTTGTTTCTTATAGGCGATGCGGAGTTTCCGTTTTTGCCCTTCCGACAGATGTATGCTATGTTTATGCAAATCACTCATATTGTACTTCTCTAACTTACAACGTAGATAAGTACTTATAATAAGCTTACCATGGCAGATGTATTTTACTGTTTGAAATGCAGAAGGAAAACCTCTTCAACCAGTTTGGAGCGCACACAGACGGCAAATAACAAGTGGCGTTTAAAAGGACGGTGCACCATATGTAAATATATGAAGAGCACATTTATAAAGACTCCTACAGCAAAGGAAATCTTGGAACCAGCAAATAATGAAAGTAGATTGGAAGAGGCACAAGAATTACATCGACGGGTGATAAAGAAATTCCCCAAGCGTAAAATTGTCACTTTAGCTGATTTAGTTATAATGGATAGGTTTGCAAGTGAAAATGATGGATACAAATACATGTTAAACGTAATTGATACATTTTCCAAATTTGCCTGGTCACAACCTCTATTGAGAAAAAATGGTGCTGAAGTGGCAGGTGCATTCGAAACTATTTTACAACGAGCAGCTAAATATGACGGTCATAGAGCACCCAATCTATTGCATACTGATAAGGGTAGAGAGTTTATTAATAAAGAATTCAAAAGTGTTTTAAATAAATATAACATAACGATGTATCACACAGAAAACGAGGAAAAGAGTGCTATAGTTGAACGGTTTAATCGCACGCTTAATGAAAGTGCAGTTCGAAATAAAACATTCGTTTCGATGGGTAGACATACTACAAAGTTTGTTAAAAGCGTATAATGAGAGTGTACACAGTACAATCCGCATGAGACCGGTTGATGTTAATTTAGACTGTGAATCTCATCTCCGTAGGTTATTTCTAGACGAATTAAGTACAGTAAAACGTCAACCCCCTAAATTAAGTGTTGGTGATCGCGTAAGAATAGTTTCCAAAAAAGATATGTTTTCTAATAAATATGCTCGCAATTGGAATAGAGAAATATTTACTGTTTCTCATATACAACCCACAGCACCTGTAACGTATAGAATTACTGATGCTAATAATGAGGAAATTCTAGGCTCCTTTTATGAGAAAGAGTTGCAAAAGAGTAAATTCTAAGTATGTTTTTCATTAATGGAGTAATGCCCCCAAGGAAGAGATGTAATTCCATCCTTTAAAATGTATCGTTTATCGTCATTGTTCGATAGGACTTTTTTGTCCATTGTGACCGAATAGAGTTGGTGATTGAAGCTTCTAATCATATTAATTGTTTTGTGCAGTTCCTCTTTTTTGAATAGACAATTCTTATAGTCACCGAAAGTTATTTCACTTTCAATCACTGATTTCTTTACTCCTTTGGATTTTTTACATGGTTTGCTGTCTTCAACCTCGTGGGCGTACATCTTAGCTCTAAGGGCAACGTGTTCCCTCATTATTTTGCCATTAAGTTCATCTTTCATTTTGCCCAAGACTTTCTTATTTACCCTCGGTATTCCATATGGGTTATTTTCGGGGTAGTCACTTGTGTCAAAATAGTCGATCATACTTTTCATGTCTTGATAAACATCTGGAGTGGTTATTGCGTACTTCAGTGAGTCGGTATCAGTGTACTGTAAACGAGCTTTTGGTCCGTACTTTGCTTTCATTACGTTGTAATGGAAATCATACATTAATGTCTTTGAGATATCGAGGACAGACATTCCCACATAGATAGGTTTATTAAACACCAATTTTATTTTTCTCATATGGATAGCTGATAAGTTTTCTGTAAATATTGTTCGATCTTTGAAACTTGGTTGAGCAACCCATTTTATTACTTGTTTTTCTTTTGTTGCCAGTCTAATGTCAACTCTATTCCGGATATTCTCCATTGTCTTTCCAAAAACTCCATTATTCATTAACTTATAGAAATCTTTTTCAAAATCATTCTTTGCCTGTGTACGCATCTTTGTGTTGAGTTCTATGTATGGAGCTAGCCAATTACTTTGAGTGAATGAAATTACCCTATGAATTTTTGTAAGTTTCATCCCCAGTTTCAAATAGAGTTTCAAATTTCTATAATGCACTACATACTTTTCCTTGTTATACAGAGTTGTCAATAGCTTAGGGACTTTCCCACCAGGTGGAACTAATCGCTCCGGCGCAAGAGGTAAGTCTGAATGCAAGTCATGGATTTCCTTTGGATACTCTAGGTCAACTTCCAAGATATAGCCTGTATTGGCATCATCCTTTATTTTGGTTACATCTATATCTGTGTTACACCATTTAAAATCTTTGCAGGGCATGTTTTGACCTAAGGCCCAACCATATAAGTTGTTGGCATCCAGATATAGGAGATATTCATGTGGTTTGTTTATATCATAATCTTTCATATAGGGATTGTTGGCTTTTGCATAGCGATTAGAACATTGGGAAATGCCACCACGAATTCCTTTCTCGATCATTAACAACATATCATAGTCGGTGAGTAGCTCAAGTTGAATGTCTGTAGTTTTCAACATAGCACTCCAAGCTAAACCTGGAGTTGTGAAAAACCACGCGGGATCTAATTTATACGTTGACATGCAAACACTTCGAAAATTTTCCATAACATCTGCTAACAATAGGACATCCGTTTTGTTGTAGAGTAAAGTATACTCTTTCATGTCGCGTATTTTAAAGAATTCCCAAACCTTTTTAGCATGATCATAATCTTCGAGCGCAATATTTTTCTTATTTAGTTTATTATAAAATTTGTCGTATTCGGGGAGGTGTGTTAGTTCATACTTTTCTGCACCATCCATGAAGTCATAAGGATAGACACCTTTTCTTACAACCATATCTAACTCAGAGTCATTGAAGTACTTAGCAGTACGTTTAAACTGATCTTTTGTAAGATTCTTAGTAAGCGCATCAAGACTTGTGCTCATAAACCTGAAAGAATCCAAAAATCTGAGTTCAATCATATTAGGTCGTTTTACAGTGTAGGATATGTACCGCTCTTCGTTGTTTGGAATTACACTAATTTCTTCGTCATTCAAACCTATCATTTTTATGAAACAGTGAGTATCATACCCCGAAAGGTTATGAATAAATACTGGAATAAACTTTGGCTTCCTAAATAGCATATTACATTTGTTATGAGCCAAGCCCCTAAATTTTCCAGTCAGGTGATCATGGTCATACACTCTGTCGTCATTCAACTGCTTTCTACATATATGACATAATGTTGTGTCAGCAATTTTTTCTTTGTCTTCTTCAGTTAACTCCATAGGTTTAATTGCTTCCTTGGAGTACAGTAATTGGATTTCCATTGCCTCAGTTTCAAGCATTTCAATAAACTTCTTACCAGCATCAGCACCGAAGTAAGTTACCGGGGGTTTATAATCTCCATCCTTATAAGCAATGTAATATGAGAAACTCCAAGCTTCATGTTTTTGATAACTGTTGGTTTTCTCAGTAGTATAAGATTGATCGGGCATTAGGAGACTTTCAAAATCTGCGTAGAATACAAATGGTACCTTCATGGATTTATTAAAATCGTTGAATTTAACAACTGTTCCAGCCTCTGGCATTTTAATTTTCACAGCATCATGACCACAACAATCTTCTGTGTGTTTCTGAAGCCTCTCTTCTGACGGGAAATGTAAAAGACAGCGTTTGCACAACCATGTCTTATGCCCGTACTTGGATATCTGTGAGCTTACTAGTCGGGAAAGATTTTTAATGTAACAATAATGGCTGGTGTTCTCATTCTTTAAATAAAGTAAATCTATGTGTTTTTCCATTTCTTCCTTTGTAATTCTGAGTGGAGCCACAATGGAATCTTTACCTATAAGGGTATAAACATTAATAGATATATTTGCACATTTTTCAAACTTTGTAATGTCATCCAACTTCACTGGGAATTCAATGCCTGCGAAAGCATTGTCTAGATCATGTTCGTAAGCTTTATATTTATTTACTCTCCATGCATTGTCTTCTACAGGGTGTAGCGCGGAAAGAATGGCCCATAGAAAACATTTCTGGTCATTATTTTGTACATTTATTACTGCTCTTTTAGTCTGTATTTTTTTAGGCAGATCGATATAGCTAGATCCCCTAAGTGGTGTGTACTTATTTACACGTAGTTCCAAGTCAACAATTTTTCTCAAAGTCCAGTTGGAACCAGCTGCTTGAAAACTTTCCATTTCTGCGAGTAATTTTGCTTTTGCATTATCATAATATTCGGAGATATCTGTTGTTGGGTATATTATTTGATTAGTAGTTTTGAAATTCATTATTTGATTGATTTCTTTCTCATGAGCTATTCTTTGAAACTCAGCATGAAAAACCAGGTTTACTTTGATATTACTTTCACTAACAGCTTCTTCTATTTTTTGTCGGACAAGAAGTTTACAAATAGACAAAAACATTTCAGGATCTTTGACATTCAAAATGTTTTCAATAGCATAAGTCCTTAGTCGGTTTTTAAATGAAGATATTTTCTGTTTGATTTCCATTCTTTCATTACATGCTGATTCATTACTGATATTACTTTGTTGTCTTTCGCTGTGGACACTACCAACCTCTGTGTTAGAGCTTTGATTTATTTCATTTGAGTTTAAACCACCAGTTGACTTGTCATCATCGTCGTCATTATTAGAATTTTGATTTTGGGTAGAATCTTTATCATTGGTCTCATCTTCATTCTCTTCCTCATCTTCCTCCTCTTCTTCCTTTTCCTCCTTAGCGCCCAGTATAGGTTCAACATTATACGCATTTAAACACCTTTTAGTTTTCCTATGACGTGCGAGATGTGACTTAGTAACCACTAAACCACAATGGGGACAAGCAACGTGTTTTTTATCTTGAATATCAACAGGCATCTTTTCATTTGATTCTATTGTATGTGCTACATTTGTTGGTGGTAGCTCAATCACCGTATTATCAGATAACTGTAGTGGAGAGTGGGAAACTGGATTATTTGATATATCAGTCGGGGGATTAAACAGTAGTGGTGAGTGGTAAACATGTTCTGTTGATGACTCTTTCTGACATAAATTTTCTTCAAAGGGGTTTGATCCAAGTATTGATTTAATTCTCTCATGATCTAAATGTATTTTTCTTTGAGGTGGTTCAAATGATACACCTTCAAAAGCACTTTCGCCAATTGTAGGATTTATTTGTTCCGATTCCACTATCATAGGAATTTCCTTTACATTAGATTCATCAATTAATTCCCTTGACTTAGGAAGCGGTTTAGTTGGAATAATTTTCCGTGGCCTAGTTGGTCTTCTAATCATAGCTTCCAAAGCCACATCATCCATTTTTGGTTTTGCTACATTGACATTTTTCTTAGGGACTTTAGGATATTTCTCAACCAAACGATTTATATCCAATTTATTCGGTTGTGGTGTTTCTTCTCGTAAATAGTGTTTTGAATGTTTTGGAAAATATACCTTACTATTGCAAACATTACACATTCTATTCTGCCACTCTTCAAGTGTATGACTTGGCACATTTTTAATTGGCCTCCAACTTGTTGAGGGTTCATAGAATGCTGTTAACAGCCTGACATGACGTTTAGATTTTTCATGACGTTTAACATGTGAAATTTGTACAGGTTCTTCACAAATAAAACACCATTCACTTTTAGGTGCAGTTCCTATTCCCAAAAGTTTTAGTTTAGTATTCCAACTATGTACCTCATGTGAGATAAATCTTTGTGATTTTTTATGACGAGCTAGATTTGAAGTAATCACCAGTTTACCGCATTTATCACATGACACTTTTTTTGATTCGTCATTCAAAGGTTGGGATTTTGTGTTTGTAGTTTCCTCTGAAGGTTTAGATTCCGTGATTATAGCTTCCACTGAACGCTGACCAATAGTATTAGACAACTTCAAACATTTCTTAGACTTTTGATGCCGTTTGAAATTCGGTACCGACACACTTTCTCCACATCGGTCACAAATCTTCCTTTTGCATTTTGCATTTGCAGCTTGGATTTCATTAGTGGCATTTGTCTGATTTTTAGTTTTTAATTGAGCATTGGAGCACTTTTTCCCCAATTGATGGCGACCTAAATGTGGCTTTGATACGGATATACCACAGTTTGGACAATTTACTTTTACAGAATTTCTTTTTGTACCTTTTTTTAATATCGGGTCCACACTTTGGTCATTGCTTTCACTTGTAGTTTGAAGGGAATCAGAACTAGAGTTATTTAATAAAGTGCCACCATACAATTTATTTTCATCCTCATCATCACTTTCGCTGGTATAACATTCAACATGCGTTCGGTAGAGACCGTCCTTTTCCAACCAAGAACTGACCTCGTTACCAGTAGCGCCGTTGTATATTTTACCAGCATGTGGATGAGGAATCAAAGTACCTGAAAACAAGGTAGAAGGTAAAAGTGTATTAGCGGATTGGGTAGTGGGAGACGCAGTCGAAACCACGTTTTTGGGAATGGTGGATGGGGTAATGGGAGCCGCGGTCGAAACCACGGATTTCTGAGTAGCGGCCGAAACCACGTCGTCAGAAGGGGCGGTAGATACCACGTTATCCGGAGTCGCGGTCAACACCATGGACTCGACGGGCGTGGTAAAAACCAAGTCACTGTTAGCAGACGAAAATACGCCAGTCACAGTAGTTGCCATTTTATAGAGCTAGCTCTCTCCTACTGTACCGGGTAATTGGCGCAAAAAGAGATGAGCAAAAACGATGATGGATTTTTTACACTTTTCCAATCACTAGTGATTTTGACTCTCTCTTATTATACTGACAAGTACCGAATAAAGTCACGTGACATATGGGTGTGGATGACATGATCACCGCAGTGCCATAAGTCTATAAGTACGCAGACTGTCGCATCAAGCCAGTAGCTCCCACATTACCAGACATACATAGTCACCAACCAAAACACTTACATTGCATTAAACCACCGCGACGCAACTCGAGCTGTGCCGATCAACTAACAAGCCTCTCTTAGTGTACAGCCAGTGGTGTCAGGCCGGTGCATGACTAAAAATGGTGTACGGATATGTATGACGTCATCATGAGAACCTATTGCGCAATCAGCAGCATATTACATCTCTTGCACAATGCTGGCTCCCGGGGCGGCGCAGAATCGGCGTTTTACATCTCTTTGTCAAACCTCACCTTGAGTCCTGGCAACTCTTGGACCTTAAAATAGACCTCACCCCATGCTCAGGCAAGAGAGCTAATTCACCTCTCACCACTCTGTCAACCCCAAATTCAACTTAAGTGTTAGCTCAACACTCGATCAACACACCCATGCTCAGAAAAACGGTTCTAATATTCGCCCTCGCCCCTCACCACCCCCGTGCTAGGTCAAGAGAGCTAGCTCGCCCCTCGACTCTCGCCCCTCGACTCTCGCCCCTCGCCCCTCACCACCCCCGTGCTAGGTCAAGAGAGCTACTCGCCACTCGCCCCTCGCCCCTCACCTCTCGCCCCTGATCCTCGCCCCTCGCCCCTCGCCCCTGGCCCTCGCCCCTCGCCACCCCCGCGCTAGGTCAAGAAAGCTCGCTAAAACACCCCCGTGCTAGGCCAAGAGGGCAAGTTAGACACCCCCGTGCTAGGTCAAGAGAGCTAGGTGGCCCCTGAATTAGAAACGGTAAAACACCACTACTTTGATAACCTGTTTCTATATGACGTCACTTTCCCCACCTATCTGCCTCGGATATAAAGGATCCCTGTGGAGCGCGCTGCTCATTATTGCGTGGACATTCACAGAGTGTGCATTCAAAGCCAAACTGTTTGAAATGGCTCTTTGCGACATTTGTGGGGAAATCTTTTAAGACGAAGATCTTTTCACCCTACACAGAGAATTACATGAAGACGAAGATAAAAAAGAAGATATTACCATGGATGAAATAGACTTAGACTCAATTGACCGGTTTTTGGAAGAGCACCAGAAGCAGACGGACTACTGGGACAGCTATCTACAGCAAATGCAAAGAAGAAGACCTAGTGTGATACAATTTGCCGGTGCTGGACCATCTACTGCTACAAGACCTATTGAAGAAGAGGACACCGAAGAAGAGGATATGGAAGAAGAACTAGAAGATGTAAGACAACTGCGCACCACGGCCTTGCCAGGACGAGTTGTAACACATTTCAAAATTAATAACGTTCAATTGGAACTGGAAACATTCATAACCCAGGCTAAGGAACTTGTTGGTCAAACTTTGAGGGAAGAACTACAAAGGCTACATTTTATTAAATTTGGAATGGTGTTAGAGGCTATGTTTAACAATACTGATGGTGAAACAGCATTGAGAGCATTCATTACCAAAAATCGAACCCTTACCTTCACCTCCGACATTGATGATATTATTGAAGAATGCTTGGAGGAACTTATAACCAAACTCCAAGAACATGAAGGAAGAGGATCTGGATGGACTTTGTCATCAATTGAAGGTATGGATGTTAGGGTTCATAAACATGGATATGGTTTAAGAGGTAGTAGTTTTATCCCTCTACCAAAGAAAATCCAAAACACTAACTCGTGTAGAAATGTTCAAAATGAGGGTAATGAATGTTTCAAGTATGCAATGTTAACCAAGTATGTTAAAGATCATCCTTGTAGAGTTGGTAGACAATATTACGAGAATGAACACCGCTAAAACTTTCAAGGTCTCACCTACCCAGTTACCTTGAAAGACATTGACAAATTTGAAAAGAAAAATCCTGGCGTTTCAGTCAATGTTTTTGGTCTGGATGATTCGAACAACGTTTATCCTTTGCGGGTAGTAAAAGTTGAGCAAAGAAACCACACGGATTTGCTATTGATAACTAAGGGTGACATTTCCCATTATGTATGGATAAAGGACTTTGAAGCCTTAGTTGTAAAACAATTGACCAAAAGAGTAAATAGGATTACAGTTTGCAAGAGATGTTTCTGCTTTTCTTGGAAAGATTCAAGACGTGGAGGATCGGAGTGGTTGTTGGAACATAAAAGACTTTGCAACGAGAACTATGAAGTAAAGATAAGTCTTCCACCGCCTACCCGAGCTTCAATACAATTTAACAAGACGGTTCACCAATATCGAATTCCACTAGTGGTTTACGCAGATTTTGAATCAACGTTAGTACCACAGGAGCTGCCGGACGGCGAAGTGACTAGAAGAACAAAATATCAGTTGCATCAACCCAACAGTTTTTGTTTACTAGTTAAATCAACCTTGTCTGAAAACCAATTGCAAGACTATGGTTTAACATCCACTCCAATACTCTACCGTGGTGAAGAAGCCGCTAAGTATTTCGTAGACCAGTTGTATGACATTGCTGAAAAGGTACAACGCTTGTATGGTAATGTCGTACCTATGGAACCTTTGAATGAGAATCAACAAGAAGAATATAATCTGGCATCAAGATGTTATCTATGCGAGAAGAGTTTCAGTGAAGAAAATCCAAAAGTAAGAGATCACGATCACTTGACAGGTTTATACAGAGGAGCTGCTTGTAATTCATGCAATATAAATTACAAACTGCCTTACTTTATCCCTGTCGTGTTACACAATCTTAGCGGCTACGACTCCCATTTCATTATTCCAGAGTTAGGAAGAGATGATGGTAAAATTGATGTTCTTGCTACAACATTGGAAAAGTACATCAGTTTTTCAAAAACAGTAGGTAAAATTAAACTTCGCTTTGTAGACTCTTATAGATTTATGGCATCTAGTTTGAGCAGATTGTCTGAGAATCTACGAAGAGAAGACCTAAAAGAAACCAGCAAGATTGTACCTGAAGATAAATTGGACTTAGTATTACGTAAAGGAGTGTTCCCCTACGATTACATAACTTCTGCAGAAAAATTTGAAGAAACCAGTCTACCACCGATTAAAGCCTTCAACAGCAAATTAAACGAAAGTGAAATCTCCGTTGAAGACTACAATCATGCTTGTAATGTTTGGAACCAACTAAACATTCAAACTTTAGGGGAATATTCAGACTTTTATATAAAACTGGACGTAACTCTGCTGTGCGATGTGATGGAAGAATTCAGAAACACCTGCTTCTCCGCCTATGGACTGGACCCTCTACACTCGTACACATCTCTAGGATTAGCATGGCAAGCTATGCTAAAGTCAACCAACTGTCGATTGGAACTTCTAACAGATATAGATATGGTGCTCATGATGGAATCTGGTGTACGGGGCGGTTTGACACAAGCTGTAACACGTCATGTCAAAGCCAACAACAAGTACATCCCGGCTTCGACGAGCAACAACCATCGGTCTACCTTGGCTACTTTGACGCAAACAACCTTTATGGTTGGGCAATGTCAAATCCGCTTCCCTACGCTGACTTCAAATGGATCGACCCGGCCACCATCGGAGACATCTCACAGATTCCAAAGGATGGTCCAAAAGGCTATATTTTGGACTGTGATTTTGAATACCCGGAGCACCTTCATGACCATCACTACGACTTGCCTCTCCTAGCCAAGACTGAAGTTTCACCGACAGGAAGATGGCCGAAATTGATGATGACCTTGGAGAATAAAGATCGGTATGTGGCTCACTACTGGGTAGTTCAACAGGCTCTTGAATTGGGTCTACGTATAGTGAGAATTCATAGAGCAATTGAATTCACCCAGTCTTGTTGGTTGAAACCATATATTGATTCCAACACTACAAGAAGAGCTGCAGCGACAACAGCATTTGAAAAGGACTTCTATAAATTAATGAACAACGCCATCTTTGGGAAGACCTTGGAGAACAAAAGGAAACACAAAAATGTAAAATTAGTGAGTGATCCTAGGAAATTGGAAAAATTAGTGCAAAAACCAAATTTCGGAACATCCATGATTATAAACGAAAACCTAGTCGCTGTCAGTATGAAGAAAACAACAATAGTCATGGACCGTCCGTTATACATAGGTATGTCGATTTTGGACATAAGTAAAACCCTGATGTATGATTTCCATTATAACAAAATGGTTAAACACTACGGAAGGGAAAACATTGGAGTCGCATACATGGATACGGACGCGTTTATCTACTGGATAAAGACTTTGGACATGTATGAAGACCTAAGGACTTTTCCATACAAAGAAGATTTCGACTTTTCTGACTATCCGAAGAACCATCCAAATTTTAATGAAAAAAATAAAAAAGTAATCGGAAAATTCAAAGATGAAGCAAATGGAATGCCTTTAGAAGAAATAGTGGCGCTGATGGCGAAATTGTATTCATTTAAGATGTACCACGAGAACAACACACCGACAGTCAAGAAAGCAAAAGGAGTGAAGACATCTTATTTGAAAAAACACGTGACATTTGACCACTACAAGACTTGTTTGTTTGAAGATACTACAATATCAGCAACATTCAACAATATCCGAAGCTTCAAGCATCAAGTCTACAGTGTCACCGAAATTAAAAAAGCGCTGTCAGCTCGGGATGATAAAAGACATATTATGCCCGACAAAATCCACACTCTTCCTTTTGGCCACTACTCTCTAAACCGTATCAACTAGTAACCTATTCTTCGTCCTTCTACAACTTCGACCTTATTCCTTTTTCCTTCCGTAAAAAAATGGGGGACACGGCAAGTCAAACGCCGTGTTCCCCATTTTTTTACACAAGTTTGGATGACCTTGACCCATATAAATGATGTGAATATTTAAAACAACATTCATTGTGATTATACATGTGATACAACAAACATTGAAACCTGCAATATGAAGGACTTGAAGCAACAAATTGTCAACGAACTTCATAAACCTGCAAGAAGAAAGTTTCCACGAAGAAATACGGTGATAAAAGGAATTAATGATTTATATCAAGCGGATTTAATCGAAATGATTCCTTATAGCAAACAAAATAAAGGATATAAATACATATTGACTGTTATTAACTGTTTTTCAAAAATGGCAGATGCTGTACCACTAAAAGATAAAAGTGGCAAAAGTGTTACAAAAGCAATGGAAACAGCTATACAAAGAGATAAACATACTATTAAACATTTACAAACAGATGATGGAAAAGAATATTTTAATAAGGAATTTGCAAATTTAATGAAAAAACACAATATAAACCATTACTCAACCAATTCAGAGGTAAAAGCCTCAATAATCGAAAGATTCAACAGAACTTTAAAAAGTGCAATGTATAAAATGTTTTCCAACAGAGGATCGCACATATGGATTGATATGTTACCAAAACTTATAAACGATTACAATAACAAATTTCATAGGACTATCGGGATGAAACCAAACCAAGTAACTAGTAAAAATGAAAACCTTGTATTAAAACGTATAAAAATGAATACTAAACCAAAAGTTGAAAAACTAAAGCCTAAAAAATTTAATGTGGGTGATAAAGTGCGAATAAGTAAATATAAAGGTGTATTCAGTAAAAGATATCTGCCAAATTGGACCAATGAGGTTTTTACTGTATTCAAAGTACAACCTACAGTACCTGAGACATATATTTTAAAAGATAATAAAGGACAATTGCTTGAAGGAGGGTTTTATGGACATGAAATGATAAAATCAACAGTAGGTGATGTATATTTAGTTGAAAAGGTGTTGCAACGGAAAAAAGATAAGGTCAAAGTACGATGGTTAGGATTTAATAAGACGGAAGATTCTTGGATACCTAAAAAGGATTTGATATAACGATAGGGAATCATTTTAGGTTGAACCATTACAAAGGATGGAGATAGTACCGCAAAAAGAGAGTTTTACTATTAATAATATAGATAAACTCACAGTGGATAATTCAGAATTCAATAGTGGGAAACATGGCAATTTGTTACCAAACACCGTTCGTTGTCTGGTTACCGGACCTTCCAACTGTGGAAAAACTAATGTAGTATTCAATTTGATTACAAACCCTAAAGGATTACGTTTTAACAATCTATATGTATTTTCAAAATCACTACAACAACCAAAGTATCAATTATTGGAAAAGATACTGACTAATGTGCCTGAAGTTAAATATTTAAAGTTTAATGCAAGCGAGAGTGTCATGCAACCACAAGAAGCTAAACCATTCTCCGTGTTCATATTCGACGATGTATCTTGTGAAAACCAAAACACAATAAGAAATTACTTCGCTATGGGTCGACATAACAACAGAGATAGCATTTATATTGGTCAAACTTACAGCAAAATACCAAAACAACTCATTAGAGACAATGCAAACATGTTAATTGTATTTAAACAGGACGAAACCAACCTAAAACATATATATTTTGATCATGTAAATGCGGATATGACATTTGAACGATTTAAAGAGTTATGTGGAAAGGCTTGGGCTGAAAAGTATGGGTTTCTAACAATTATGAAGGAACACCCGCTAAACAATGGTCGATACAGGATAGGATTTGATAAATTTATATTAATACATTAAACGTGGTATAAAACATTCATTGTTGTACAACACGTCTTGCTACAAACATGGTTAACCAAGAAAATTAGTAAAAGAAATAAAATCACTTAGTGATTCTATTCGGGCTAAAAACAGAGCATTGAAACTAGGTATTAGCGAGAGGGAGAAATTCCTTGAATCTACATTTAAACCTATTACTGAACCCTTGAAACAATTAAACAAAAAATTTGCTAAACCTGTATTGGAAGGAGATGCGATTGCACCTATTACGAAGTTTGAAAGAGAAAATGTAAGATCAGAAGATTTTAGTGATGAAGACCCGGAATCCTCTACATATAGTGGTTTTACCGGTGGAGAACCCGAAAGAGAGCTAGAATCACCGGACTATAGTGGAATAAGAGAATTATATGAAGTAAAAGCCAAAAGAGGACATGAAGTTGTATCAACTGCTAGTGAAGAGGAAAGAGAAGAAGAAACAAAGGAAGGTCCGTCAAACATAAGCTTGTTGGGTGAAAACATTCATAACAAAGGACCTTTAGGAAGGAAATACATGATAAAAATGTTAGCTGGAACAAATCCTAATAAAAACTACCATAGTTATGGAGTAAGATTAACAGAAGACGGTTTAATGGTTGGTAATAGCCCGGTAAACATTGATGAACATGATAATATTATTGTTGGTGATCAAAGGTATAAGGGCACAAGGGGATTATTTGAATTATTATTTGAAAATAAGCCTTTAGAATTGTTAGTTAAAGAAAAAGACATGGAAGCATATAAAAAGATTTTGGAACAAACTAATGCATACAGGAGAAAGTATTCAGCTGACCAACCTGTTTTTAGATCAAAGTCTTTAAAATATAGAGAATTTGTATCCAAGTTAATACCAACAACGAGAAGACAACCAATGCCAATAATACCAAGAAAACCTGTAAAACGAAGGTTTGTGTCATCCACTTTGGATATAAGTGCTCCAGAACCAAGAAAAAGAAACAAATCTGTTACAGGTACAGGTTTAATGAAGAAACTATATAACACAAATGTGATTTATTACAATAATATCAATAAATTGGTGGATAGAATGAAACTAATACATGAAGCTAAAGAAGCGGGTCATACTGGATTGGAAAACGAATGGGTGGCTTTAGTGGATGAACTCCGAAACCGTGGGGTAATCTCATAAAAATGCGTTACTCCCTAGATTACTATTCAGTTGCACCATGAGTGTCGACAAGTTCGGACGTTACTCCTCGGACGGGTTATATTATGCGAATAGTTTAAAAAGAAGTGCTGGTTTACCACAAACACCTGATGGAGATTATGATATGAGTAATAAAAGGTTAAAAAACATAAAAGATCCTACGGATGAAAACGATGCTATAAATTTAAAAATATTAAAGGAAAAGATATCGCCAACATTAAGACTACAAAATAACACATATGACGCAGAAGATCATAGAATCATCAACGTTGGTAAACCAAATCAAAACGGTGATGCAATAAACAAAGGTTATTTGTCATCTGAATTAAAAAATACGTTAAAATTCAATGGGAAAACGTATAGTGCTAACAATAAACGTATATCCAACGTAGATGACCCTAAAGATGCAAAAGACAGCGTAAATAGACGCTATTTACATTCCTTGATACCTGAAAAGACAAAAGATGGATTTTCTTTTTATAAATTTGTTATTAACGATATAGGTTATCCAAAAAATGAAAATGATGCTGTAAACCTTAAATATATAAAAGATCATTGTGTCATACATGATGTGGGAGTTATCGATTGTCTTGGTAATTGTTTAGCAAATGTAAAAGATGGTTCGGCACCAACAGATGGAGCAACGGTAGGTCAAATGAAGGAAACTTTAAAACAAGAAACATCTGGATTTGTAAAACAAGACCAAGTAGTATCGCGAAAAGGGGATGTATTTGTGCAGGGAAATGAAAAGTTTACATTACTTGAAGAAAAGAATAATGCTTGGGATGGTAAAGGAAAGAAATTATCATATATAGGTATGGGTACAGAATTCTTTGATGTTCCAGTTGTAGCACAAACTATATGTTCTAATCCATATAATGATGAACCTTACATATGTAGGTTTAAAAAAATACGTAACGTATCTCCTGGTATCAACGATTTCGATTGTGTTGTAGTTAGTCAATCTTTGATATTAGATAAACCAACTGGTGATATTTTTAATGCAGATGATAAGAAAATAGGTAATTTAAAACAAGGAAGTGATCCAAATGATGCTGCAACTGTAGGACAGGCTATAACAACTTCATTAAAGGACCATAAAGTATATACTTGTAATAATAAACGTATTACAGAACTTAAAGACCCTCAACATGTGGATAATGCTGTTACTGTTAATTTTCTTATTAAAGTTTTAGGAAATGCATTATTTGATATGTTCAATATTATTGCAACCCGTACACGTTGGGGTAATTGGGTGTCTGAATCCGAGAGAGGTAATTGGATTAAAAAGGAAATTTTTAATAAATACTTTATTAACATTAATACGCAAAAGTTTAGATCATCAGATTGGGGTGATATTGATATTTAATATAACAACACAATAAACTACTTCATTTATGTCCAACTCGTCATAGAGTTAACACATAAGTTGTACATTGCGGTTATAAAAGGACAATAATGACATTCCAGTACATCAGTCCATATCGAGACACTGTAAGGAAAGGAGGTGGTATTACATCCACAGCGGTTTCTCTGTTAAGTAAAGCTTTAAATCGTATTCCAGTAGGATCTATCGTAAATAGAGCAATAGACGCTTTACCATACGAATTTCATATACCGGGAGGTTATCAGTATTGCGGACCAGGAACTAAATTGAAAAAACGACTGGAAAGAGGTGATCCAGGCATAAACAAGTTAGATCAGGCTTGTAAAGAACACGATATCGCATATTCCACGTTTGCCGATTCAAAAAATAGATCGATAGCAGACAGAAAGCTTGCGGACATAGCTTGGCAACGAGTAAAATCAAGTGACGCTAGCATAGCAGAAAAAGCAGCAGCTTTAGCAGTAACAGCAGGTATGAAGGCTAAAACAGCAGTAGGAGGTGGAAGAAGGAGGAGAAGAAGGGTAAAAAGGAAGTCCACAACAAGAAAACATGGAGAAAATATAAGAAGAAGACGAAGATCTACCAGAAAAGGCAGGAAGAAGCCCACCGTGTGGTCAATGGTAAAAAACGGGGCAGGTCTTTACCTAAGACCTTATCGTGCATATTAAATGAAAGAAATCAATTGGTCATACCACATAAAGCATTAACCAATATTGAATTATTTAAATATATTTCCTGTTTAAAAATACCATTTTTCCGCGGTGTGTTTATGAAAGACAGTTTACCAAAGAAAATGTGGCAAAATGAGACTGGAATTGTAAATTTGGATAATACTGAAGGGCCTGGCACCCATTGGGTTTGTTATAAGAAACTAAATAACAATGTATATTATTTTGATAGTTTCGGTAATTTGCCACCACCAAAAGAACTTCAAAATTACTTTAAATCTGCTAAAAACATATATTATAACTATAAAAGAGAACAACCTGATAATACTTCAATATGCGGCCATTTATGTTTGGAATTTCTAGCTAAAAGTATCAGTCACTATTGAGATGTCTTCCTATACGGTATCATTAACAGGAAAATCGTCCACTTTACGAAGTATCCTTTTTCCAGCGTTACGCTTGCAAAAAGGAAGGTTTTGGGAGACGGCACTATTGGATTTTACAACTTACAACTCTATTCCCAATGTTACGGAAGGTAAAAATAACGTATTGCATTATTATAAGGGGAAAGATGCCAGTGGGAAATTTACAGACTTACAAGAGTGCAGGTTACCCACAGGTTCTTATGAAATTGATCATATAAATGAATTTTTGCAAACTAAAATGGGAAAAGACAATATAACATTAAAAGGTAATAATAATACGATGAAAGCTGAAATTACTTCCAAATATTATATAGATTTTACTCAACCAAACTCAATTGGTGATTTATTAGGATTTTCCAACGATGAGCCTGTTTTAGAACCAGATATAACACATTCCGGTAAGAAAACAGTAACAATATTAAAGGTCAATAGTATAGACATAACTTGTAACATTATACAAGGAGCTTACAGGGATGGGGCAAACACCCATATCATACATACATTTTACCCAAGTGTACCACCTGGATTTAAAATTGTTGAAAAGCCACAAAACCTGGTATATCTACCGTTGAACACCACTTTCATTTCAGACATCGTGTTGAGCGTGTTGGATCAAGACGGTAACTTGGTAGACTTCAGAGAAGAGCCTATTACGGTTAGATTACATTTAAAATCTACACTTTAATACAAAATCATGGGTTTAACATTTAAAAGCGAACAACCTACGGGAAACCGCATTAGTAGCTCTTCAGCTGTGGAGGAGTTAACACATGAGAACATTCGTTTCTTAGAGAGAATTGGATTAAAATTAACCGATTATGGATATACTGGATATAGCACAGGGTCCAACATTCGACGAAACACTATGGGAAAAAGAATATCACACCCACAACCCTTACACTTCATCGAAATTAAACAATAACGATGAAATTCGTATCCCCATACAAAATCAAGACATTTACACACTACCATGTGAAAGTTACTTGTATATTGAAGGAAAAGTTACTAAAAAGGATGGTAAGACTACTGGTACAAAGGTTCCATTTATAAATAATCCAATGGCTTTCCTATTTGATGAAATTAGATACGAAATATCAGGTGTAACAGTTGATTCCACTAAAAAAGTAGGTATTGCAACAACTTTAAAGGGGTTAACATCTATATCACCTAATGAAACAAACTTACTACAACCTGCAGGATGGGTTTTACCTACAAATGATACAATCAGTCCAGATGCAAAGGGATATTTTGATTTTCATATTCCATTACGTTTGTTGCTTGGTTTTGCTGAAGACTATAGAAAAATAATATTAAATGTTAAACAAGAATTAGTTTTGTTGAGATCTTCAAACGATAAAGACATTATTAAAGCTGCAGACGGTACAACGGATGCAGACTTAGAATGGAAATTAACATTAGACAAAATTGTATGGAGAGTTCCACATGTTAAATTAGCTGACGAGCATAGGATGTTGCTATTAAGAAAGTTAAAGGCCGATCGTGATATTGTAATTCCTTTTAGAAGTTGGGAATTCCATGAACATCCCAGCTTGCCAACTACGGATCGTCACACTTGGACTGTTAAAACATCTAATTATGTGGAACGAGCCAGGTATATTATATTTGGTTTACAAACAGGTAGAAGGGACACCATCACCAAACATGCAGGCCAATTTGATCATTGTGACTTAAAAATATTAAAGTTTATTTGAATTCACAATTTTTCCCATACGACAATTTAAATGTGTCATTCGCTAATAAAAAGTACAGCATATTGTACGATATGTATGCAAGATTCCAAAGTTCATATTACGGTAAAACAAATGCACCTTTACTATCACCAGAAAAATACTTAGATGGTTACCCTATAGTTGTAATCGATTGTTCTAAACAAAATGAATCTGTAAAATCATCAAGTGTGGATATAAAAATAGAAATGGAATTCAACGTGGCTATACCGGCTAATACAACTGCATACTGTTTAATTCTACATGATAAAATTGTAACATACACACCTTTAACTGGAATTGTTAAGAATGTACTGTAAAAACCGGTTTTGTTTCATTCCGCGAGTATAAAAGCAGAGCGTACAGGCCGCTCCTCATCAGTTTGTTGCCTACTGTTGTATGGGTAGCATCGTATTCAATATGGCTTTTCCTAGTGGTACACCTGAAAATGTGGTAGATATTGAGAAGGAGATATCTGAGTTTTTAGATCCTCAAGGTCACCAGGAAGGAGGTGAACAAAACGTTTGCGGACAACTTCACGCCAGTAATAATGTTGAAGAAAAAGGTAAAAGAAGAAAGACTATACAAAAGAGAAAAAGGGATATTGAAGATAATATTTCTCCAAACATATTGAGTGAGGTATTTTTGCGAATATTTTACCCAATCTCTTCCAGTTTGGACAAAAGTGTTTTAATTGGTGTTATGAAATCGACGGATTATTCCCCTACTGTAATTTTAACTCATGGACCCAAAATGATTTTGTTTATGGACAGTGCTTGGGAATCATTTATGAAACACTTGCATCTGCTAGAATGCTATTTAAGTAGTAACATGTTTGGAAGAAAGACAAGAGTAGGACTTTTGGATTCAAATGTGGAAATCGATATTATTAAACAACGTGGTGATCATCAGCTGAGGTTTAGAGACACAACAAGACATGATAACAAAATTCAACTTAATCGAGAGGAGTTTTTTATTTTAACTTGTGCGACTGAACCTATAACAAGATATTTGAGACAACTGGTGTTTTCAAGTTCGATTATTAAAGATTATCTGGAAGACACTTTGGATAAACAACCGGACGCACCTATATTATACGGACCTGTGGATACTTCTATATTTAATAGAGTTCCTCATGAAGTACAGATGTGGAGACAATTGGAAAAGTACGCTCAACTACATAAGAGATCAGTAAAACAGGAAGAAGAGGAAGATGGAGGAGAAGAATCAAGTGTTAGTGATGAAAACGAAAACAAGGAAAATATAAAGATGGAAACTTAAATGACAATGGTTAGTTTTTTTAAACAATAACCAACTTTTTTGTGGGGTTAGGCCTATTGGGGACGGTGCCCACGTTAAATATACACCAACGCGCCAACAACTGTACGGCCTGGTATAAAAGTAGTACCTACCGTGGTGTGGAAATCAGTTGACCTCCTGACTTCGTAATGAGCAGACGTGTGGCCTTCAAAATGGACAAGGGAGAAGAAGAACAAGTAAAGTCCAAGCCTGGTATTATTGAGTTTCAAGCGTTTCGTGGTAATGATGATAGATTCATTATAAAAGAACTTGTGTTTTTGGACATGAATACAAGTGTTCCTTATTCGTTTTTATTTAAACCACCATGTTCTTATTCATCTTTAACTAGTAAAGCCGCTACTACCAACAGATGGATTTCAAAACACTTCCATCATATCGATTGGTATGATGGTTTTACAAGTTACACGGACTTGTATCACATTATGCATCATTTTTCAGACAAGTTTACCAATATTTACACAAAGGGGCTGGAAAAGAAAAGATGGATCGAAGGATTTACTCATGTTCCGGTTAGTGATGTGGAATTGGATAAGAATTATCAATACATGCTGGAAACAATATGTATTTGTACAAAAAGCCCAGAACATGATAAAGATAGACATTGCGCTTTAAAAAATGCCTATAAACTCGCCTCTTACCTTCAAAGTGGGGAAGTGGGGAGTGGTGGGGGTAACGGAGAGTATATAAGTGAGGAGCAGACCGGGACCTGGCATGAGTATTACTCGAGATTCCGAGACGACAACATCTCCGAGCAAGAAGACGATCTGTAACCTGACCATGGCATCTCACCAGTTCCTTCAAACTTTGGTCGAGCAGTTCAATGCTCACTCCAAGTCAACAATATTACCTGTGAAGAAGTGCTCTGAACTAAAAGATGAAAAGCACTACATAATCCATGCTATGAAGAAGATGGAGACTACAGTTGGGGAAGCCATCTGCTGCAGTCTCAGCGAGGCACCATTTACTCCGGGGGATGAGCCCAAGTTCCAGGTGTACCTGCCCAAGAGATTCGTCCATCTTCTACAAAACGAGGACCTTCGCTCTATTCAACCCGGCTGTCTATACCTGGTGTCCCACGGCTGCACAGGTAGCAACTCTACAGAGTTGACCATCCACATTGCCGACAAGCAGCAGTGTTAGATTTAAGTTTTAATGTTGTACATATGTTATTGTAATGTTTTATAAATAAATCATAAAAGACAAAAAAAATAAGAAAACAAAAAAATGCAACATATCAATATGTGAAGTTTGTCACGTATTGATATGTTGCATTTTTTTTTAAACTTCGCGGGTGACCTTGACCTTTGACCTTTGCATTTCACAATTACCCCCACTACTTTAATTACCCCCACTACCACACTAGGATTCAAACCTGCTTGGATGCAAAACATGGTCAGTCTGTTGCCAACTAGCAAACGATGAGCACCTTGTACGAGCTTTGCTTACAACGAGTTATAACTGACGCATCTTTATTCCAGACGGCTTTACAAGATAATATCCCTATAACAGTAAAGCAGGATATCGAAGAGTACAAGAAAGATAATAGAGGGTATTCGGGATACTCCTGGTATAGGTTCCAAGACGGGGAAAAGTTTTGTAGGCCTTGTGGCGATGCTGCCGTCAGAGACCTTCGACAGTTCGTACAGGAAGGTGGTAGAAAACAGTTCGGATTTCTAGCACCGATGTTTAGATTTGAAAACTACAAGGACACCTGTGCTATTTGCTCCATCCCATTGTATCGATGGAAAAAGTTTAGAAGTGTTTAATTGGATCTTCCATACCCCCACCACCGTTACCCCCACCACTTTTTCATGTACCTCCAAACGCTGTGCCTCAGCTTCATTTCTACTCCAGCAGCCAACCTAGCAACATCAGGATGTCTCTGAATGTCAGTTGCGCAAGTTACGAGGAGGTGAGCATCAAGACTCAGCAGGAGCTAAACGACTTGTACAAGGAGTTGCAGCTGATGGTGGCACGAGGCTACCGTATAAACGTGCAAGTTTACGCTTGCAATATACGGAACACCCGGCAGTCAAAGGAAGAGCCTGGACACTCCTCGACAGCTTCCTCACCGACGTCCATGAAGACCGAGCCGGACACCTTAGATTACTTCAGCTGACTAGCAGTTGTATTTCTTGTTCTAACCATTGTAGAATATGTTTATTTTTTCATTATATTAAAGAAGTAAATGAGCAAAAGCACCTATCTTGTTACTGACATATGAGCTCAGTAACAAGATAGGTTTTTTTTAAAACACGGTTTGAATGACCTTGAAACTTCCCCCTCCACTGCTTTACTATCCCCACCACCCGACTATTAATGTACATGGCACATCACAATTGGAAACCTCATTCCATCTTCAACAGCCAAACCGACAACATCGACAATGGCAAACCTACCAACGGATAAAACATGTCCTCACGTTTGCTGTGACTTCGTCCACGAGTTGGAGAAGAGGATGCAGGAGAGGGCGATACGAAGAAAGCAGATACACTCAGAAAATATCATGATAGTCAACGGCTATCTTTTATTGTTCGGCCTTATTATGGTTGTACTTTTCATACTGTATGGCATAGTCACATGTGTCGGCAAGGTTGCAGAAGAAAACGCTCGCCACCATCAATTGGAAAGTTTCAATGTTACTTTGTAGGTTTTCCTTTTTTTTTAAAACTCCGTTTGGATGACCTTGAAAATTCCCCCACTACTCCACCACACCCCCACCACTTCACCATGTTCCTGCATGAGCATCACATCAACCGTCATTCCTTGTCCGACAAGCAACCATGGCGGACAACAACACCATCAGCCAAGCTGACTCCACTACTGATGTTGGTACAAGTACGGGTTGGACACTGTCGATCGATAGTGTACACTATTTGGAAACGATTTGCGAACGGATGAAGGAAATACTGCGGGACAACCCTGGGATCATAATACAAATGAATTTAAATTATGATTGGTCCCAAGTTAGAATGCAAGGGGACGATAACAACGGTCAACAATCTCCACAATATTCGCCGATGTCCCCGATCTACCCTTACGGCGAGTCTGACGTTGATGAAGATGAGGCTAATGAGAATGTGGGGGACAACGAGGCTGAAGAGGAGTAACCTTCATTCCTTTTTTTTTAAAAACCCAAATTGGATAACCTTGAGAATTCCCCCTCCACTATTTCCTTTTTTTAAAACCCAAATTAAATGACGTTGAAAATACCCCCTCCACGTACTTTTGGTTTACCCCCTCTACTTTTCAATACTGTTACCACAGTCTGTAGCTCACATCATTCCTTGCTTAGCTATCATGGCGGACAGCACTCTTTCTCGAGTTGACTCCACTACGGATGAAGAATGGCCATTTTCCTGGAATGTCCATCTGCAAGACTCGGCAGAAGTGGATATGTTGCATGAGAAATTGGTGTATGTATTAAACGAAAACCCCAACATTGAATGTAGAATGACTATGGATTTCGATGCGACAGGGGTCCACACTCAACCTTCCACTTCCAGCCAGCCTGAGCCTCAGCTACAGCCGAGGAACTTTACACATCTTTACACTCCAATACGGCCGGAGGATGTGGTTATCAGCGAGGCAGACTCTACTATAAGCTATATTGAGCCAACAAATTGGAAGCTTGTTGTTGACACCTTACACAAGGTCGACTTACTATGTGACAAATTAAAGGAATTGATGATGCAAGATCCTGGTCTTCGTTTTAAAATTGATTTGTTTTTCATCTGGGGAGCACCTGCACGGGGCTCTTCGTCTGACAGCTCTCTAAGTACAACGGACGAGGAGGAGGAGGACGACTAGTTATCTTTTTTAAAACTCCGTTTGGATGGCCTTGACCTTTCCCCCTCCACTGATTTTATTTAAGGTGCACTCTCAATGACTTCGGCATCATTTCATCGCGCACCTTCACCACAGCAACATGGAGAGTCGACTCAACTACTGTTGCGAACAGAAATGTTTTTCATGGCCAAATGACATTGATGTTGCGGATGGCCTGGCATGTAGGAAATGTGAAGCTTTTGGTCAATGCATGTGTAAGTGCAAGTCTTGGAAGAAGCCGAAACCAGAGTTGAAGACATTCCATGTGTACCAGATGAGAGGGCATAAGTACACTTGTTGCCCTGAACGTTGAATTGAATTCACACTAAAACAGCTAACTGGCTGCAAATTGTGCAACAATCATTTTGCAGGTTTTTGCAAACATTATTTAGGAGCCTGTCAGTACAGATCAACTTGGCATACAGAAGCACTCACTATCAATGAAATCGCTATAGACACACAAGAGTAGTCTTTCTACTCTTTGACTTTTTTTAAAACTCCATTTGAATGACCTTGACCTTTCCCCCTCCACTCACCTTAGTTTATATAAACCCCATTCCCACTGACCACAGCATCACTTCATTGTGCTCCCTCGTCAAAGCAACATCAACTATGGAAAGTAAGCGCATCTCATGTTGCGAGCATAGGTGTTTGGAGATACAAGGCGTCACATATTGTGCAAAGAAGCGTTGGGAGGAAGAGACGGGGACGACCTATTGCTGTGAGGATAAGTGTTTCCTCTTACCAAAGTGGCAAGTGGATGGGCTGGCCTGCCGGCAATGTGAATGCTTCGGATGTTGCAGGTGTAGATGCAAGAACCAACAGCTGCCACCACCGGTACTAAAAACTTTCAAAATCTACAAATCCAAATACTTTTATACTTGTTGTCCGCAGCGGTGTATTAAATTTCACTTCTCCAATCTTACCAATTGTCGGAAGTGCTACGGACAACCTGATGGGTGGTGCACCTGTTTTCTGGACTCCTGCCGCTACAGATCGGATTGGCTTACAGATCCGTTGGAAATTGATGAAGTCGCCCAGGAAGCACAAGAGTAGTCTTTCTACTCTTCAACTTTTTTAAAACTCCATTTGGATGACCTTGAGATTTCCCCCTCCACTTCCCCATATACCTAGAGTACACGGAGCCTGACAGTCAGTCACTCGGTGGCTGTCGTGGGGTGCGCATCGGTGTCGGCGCTCCGTTGTTAGGTTTTCAAGGTCACAGTCATATGAAATTGTTGGTGTTGTGCTGGTTCAAGGTCACCTGAGGGATAACTGATTGCCCATTTAGGCTGAGTCATGTCAGAAACTCGGGTTTAACTTGGCACTTTTGCCGTTTCTCGTCGATAATTCGCTCCAAGTGGTCAAGGTCACGGGGACTCGGACTGAAACTCGGAGCGTAGTGCGAGAAACGGCAAAAGTGCCAAAAAATTTTAAGTTTCGGCATGACCTTGACCTTAGTGGCGTCGGTGACGTCATTTTGATGACGTAAGGGGTGATGACGTCATCAGCACGTCATTTCTGTGACGTCATGGGTGTGACGTCATAGAAATGACGTCATTAGTGATGACGTCATCGATGACGCAATCGATGACGTCATCGATGACGTCATCGGTGAGGTCATTGACCTCGATGACGTCATCCCTATGGTGACCTTGAACTGGCCCAGCACCAACAATTTCACACGACTTTTTGAGGTGCCCAGAGACCAAAAATAATAGTCATTCAAATTTTTATATATATATGTATATATATATATGTATATATATATATATATATATATGTATATATGTATGTGTCCCTAGACACGATAACTCTCGTAAAAATGGTCCGATCGACACCAAATTTGGTAGAGATGTGTAATCCTACGTTTATTCGGATGAGTTCGAAAACCAGACATATCGACCATCCGGAAGGGGTAGTTTTGGGGGGTTTTGTACCCCAAAAATGTGTTTTTTGCATTTTTCATATGTAAATTTTAAAAATTTTTATTTTGACCATTGGATTTAGCTCAAAAAACCACACAATTTAGTATTTTGAAGCTTTGCTCTATCTCTATTGGTTACCGAGATATTACAAAGTCTAAAGACAGTACATTGTCTTTTGGGGCTCCAATGTTAATCTTATGGAGAATAAGGATGTGTTAATATTTAACTTATTAACCAATATTTTTGGATGAAACTTGGTATTTAGCTTTATTTGGTTGAGATTCATCCATTTAAGGTAAGAAATCTTGGTTTTTGTACTTATCATGGCAGCAAACCTGCATACTCTTTTCCCATGTTATTCATATGGAGAATAGGCAAACTCTTTTATTTATGGACAGATATTGACGAAACTTACTATATGGCTTTATATGGTCGAAATAAATTTTTTCTATGCTAAAAACCTACTTTTAGTGTCCCCCATGGTAGCATACCTGCATACTCTTTCCCTATATTTATCTTAAGGAGAATAGACATTTATTTCCCTATTTATGAGCACGTGATGAAATTTTGTTTACAAGTCTAGCTGGTCAAAATTAATATTACTAATTTGGAAATTCGCTGAGTACGCAGGTCTGCTGCGACGGGGGGTATTTTTTTTTTTACTCTTGAATAACATTGATAAGTTTGTAAGGGTTTAAACTGGACGCTTTATGAAATAAAAAGGATAATCTTTTGTTAAATAAAACCTTTTAAAATAAATATACCATTGTCAGTCCAAAAAATATTCAAGTTATGCAATTTTACTTTGTACGATTCACAGTAAAATTCTTTTTACTTTTTACTTTTTTTCTTTTTTACTTTTGCTGTACTTAATTTGATAATGAAATTTAACTGAAGTTTTAATCATACTACATTTACTGCTTTTTCTTGACCATTTTATTTCATACAACTATAAACGATATGTGAAGGACATGTGAAACATTACCTAATAAGCTATTTTAAAACAACTATCATAGTGTTAGCTTAGTATACTTAATTCATCTTCGTAACTTATTAACTTATTACATTATTCATATTTATATGAACAAAAGTAAAGTATCTAACTGTAAAAAAGTGGGATGTGCTTTTTTTATATAAAGAATAGATAAATTTTTATTTTAGAAATTGATAAAAAGTATTAATACAATGCACCCTTGTATTCTCACAGTTTTTATATATTTTGTAGTTAGCCTATAAGCTTTATTATAAAATATATAATATAATATAGACTGTCAGAATTTCCAGAACAAGTGTAGGCCTAAAACTGTTATATATTAGTTGCAAGGTTGAAATTGGGTACAGCAAATTAAGTTGTCATAATATGTGTTAAAAATTCTTTCATTAAAATCCTTTTTTATCATTCTGCACGAAGTCAGCCTGTTTCTTGTTCTCTCAATAGTACCAAAACCTATTCTTTTTTATCCTAGGACTGAAAAATCAGCTGGAGAATTTTTTAGGTTCTAGTACTGAAAAGTCAGCTGTTTTATAAGTATATTAATATTCATTCATTAATGTTGAGGAACAGAATTTTGAAATTCATACGTTATAAAGAGCATTGTTTGTAAATAATAGAAATGTAAACACTGCTTAATACTTACTTTGTAAATATAACCGTGAAAATACAACTTTGTAGTTAACATTTTTAACGACTAAAAGTCTAATTTCGCATCATGATAAAAAACGTTGTTCATCACTCGGAGCATTTGAATTTGAGCATTGTCTTTTTGATGCTTAATCGTTTTTAAAAACTCGGCTGCGCCTCGTTTTTAAAACACGAATGCGCACCAAAAAGACCCACTTTTGCTCCTAGTGATGACAACTACTATTAGACACTTCGGGATGCTAGACTAAATGCTATTGTAGTTAGCTTTAGTAATTATGGATTCTGCCACTTGACCAAATGTTTTTTAAACGTTTTCTTGCCTATAATGTGATTTTAACGACATTTTCATTAATCAAGCGCCACTTAGGTCACTTAACGTTTCTTGTCTTTGTTAATTATGCAAATCGCTTTGTTCTCTCAAGATGCTCGACTCTAATGCTGCAAGTGTTTTCTCATTTGCATGGTAATGCGTGTTACGATCATCTACCAACTGACTATTGTTTTCACTTATAACGTTATTCTAAACAAGGCCAGTTTAAAACACATTGTTATTTGAAGAAGCTAGGTAATGTCTGACTTAGAGGTGTTGTTTAGTACGAAAATCAGAAAAAAACCTAAATTAGATTTTGCAACACAGTGTTATCACATAAGTTTTGTTTTGAACCAAATTTTCATACTGTTAAATGTTTAAAATTTTAATACTCAACAGTGACTAAATTTTAAGCATTATATTGACGAAACCCTAAAAAAGGAAGGCTTAATGTTTAATGTGTTGTATAGTTATAAAAAGCTATCAAACTGAAACTATTTTCCTTTGCTATCTGCTTTTCTATTTAGGACATACAGTGCCTTCTTTGGAAATCTTTTTGTTTTTAAGTAAGTAATTAATATTTCGAAGTCCTGAAGATTTTTTCAACACCCTGTACATTTAAGTCAATGTTAAACTATAATGAGAGGAATTAGTGATGTTTGTATTTTGTTTCAAACTCAAAGTCTATTTCATAGACTTTATTTAAAATTTTGAGTATTTTTAGCCCATATACAATTTTAAAAAGAGCCCCAACCAGTGCAAAAATAGTTTTTAGTATTTTGGTACTTTACTTTTGGCAAAAAAAGTTTGACAATTAATTGTAATTTTTAGAATTGGTCTTACGGGTTGCCCATTTTTTAAACAAAACGAAATGTAACAACAAAAAAGTGAACAAAAATTAAATAACAAAACTTTTGATCATTCTTTCTTAAACTGCTGTTACCTGTGAAAAGGTAAATTTGGTTGTTGTGATAAACATCATAGTCTGTTTAAAATTATAACTCAACAAAAACTAAAAACCAACGAGCAAAGCAAAGTAAACATAATACTTATATTAACAAAATCAATTAAAATAAACAAATTAAAATTAATTGGTGAAAATTATATAATGTAAATTGCCAAAAAAAAAAGTGAATAAATTTATTCCAATATCACAGTTTATTTACTCACCCCTGTCTTTGATATTGTCTGGACAAAAAAGTAATAAGATCATGTAGAAATTGATCAAATAAGATAAGATCAAAGAGTTTGTTGTACAATACGACGGCCACGTTGGCTTTGTCCTGGGAGCGGCGCGGCGTTGTTCTGCTACAAAGACCCAGCCAGGGTTCACCTCGGACTACTCAACAATAGCATTTAGTGTATTGGTTCAACGGGGAAAGTAACTTTGACCTTGCAGTTTGTAAACTATGAAAATAACATACATAATACTTATTTATAAAAATATACAGTTTTATATAATAATTTAAAATTAAAATATTACCTTCATATTAAGAGAACTCCTCCTACAATTTTCAACCGATTTCCAAACTTTTTGTGTCGTTAGTAGGGCTTGATGTGCAGTTGTTTCAAAAAAAAAAAAAAAAAGAAAAAAAAGAAAAAGAAAAAAACTATATCTATTACTAAAATTTTAAATTTTCCCATTTTTACATATATAACCTTGGGCTTGGGTTTAGTTTTTAAACATATGTTAATGCACAGCTAAATGTAACATTCTTAGCAATTACATAGAATAATACAGAGTAGATTGCTTGATCTCGAGCAATAGCCTACGTTTACTAGTTTACATTTGTACTGTATTTGTTTACAAGACGGTCAATATATGTGAAAGACCTTTAGTCCAGTAAAACCGTACTGAAAAAATACCCTACGTGGAAAAAATTATAGTATGGAGTTTTTCTGCTGTTTTATATGTTTTTTGGGGTGCTGAATCCGAATCTGAAGTTTGCACCAAAATATTCCTTGTGCTTCTCGAGATATCTGCAAAAAACATTGAAATTTTGGCACTTTTTTTAGTATTTTGCTTATAATTCCGAAACGATGTTTTTTTCGAAATTTATGTCCTTAACAAAATTAAAGTAGAGAAAATTTCCAACACAATGCATGCATAAACGTTGTTGTTACGACCAACCATTATAAAACTAGAGCTATTTGAAAATTGGCTAATTTTTGGTACTTTTAAGAAAAATACTGTTATTCAATATTACATCACATTTAAACAATTATTTGCACGTTTTTTGCCATAACACTATATATGTATGGAAAGAGCGTTAAATTTACTATAGATTTCATATATTATCGTTAGTTTGTAAGTGGTTAAGTGTTCGTAAGATTGCTTATAATAGTTTATCTACAGTCACAATTCTAAGGTTGGCAAGACCATAATCTTTAATTACTAGTTATGTCTCTTACTGGCAAATGTCAGATTATTTTTGGAATGAGAATTATATATTTTGTGTACAGTGTTGAAAATATGCCTAAAAATCAATACCACTAACACTAAATAACACCCGTCACAGCAGACCTGCATGCTCAGCGAATTTAGAATTTAATTTAATCAATAATTTTTCGTCATAACAATACTGTTGTACTCATGGGGATGTAGGTTTTCTGAACTAAGAGTGTTTTATAGAAGTATTTTATTGTATGAATAATACAACTTTAAAGTATTTTATTTTTATTTTCCTTGGACATACTTGCTAATTTTAGTGAATTTAGTTTTGTAAAGTTTAGCTTTAAAGATATTTCTTTGTATAGTAACATACACCACTTACGTTGTGATGTAAACTTAATTTTAAATGCATATTTTTTTATTAAAAGTCTCTTAAGTAGATAGATTACATATTAGATTACAATACTTTATTTTATTATAAAATATACTTTATTATAAAATACAAATAAATAAAAACTTCCATAAATACAATAGCGAGATTGAATTAAAATGAGGTAGAGTGCAAACAAGGCCCGCCAAGTAAGAATTAAAATAATTTTGTTACAGCAAAATAAACTGTTTTGTACTATTATAACAATATAAAACATACATCAATTTATTGAGAATTTAATGTAGATTTAAAATACATATATAGTAATTATAATCTTCCAAAAATACAATAGCGAGATTGAATTAAAATGAGGTAGAGTGCACACGAGGCCCACCAAGTAAGAATTAAAATAATTTTGTTACAGCAAAATAAACTGTTTTGTACTGTTATAACAATATAAAACATACATCAATTTATTGAGAATTTAATGTAGATTTAAAATACATATATAGTAATTATAATCTTCCAAAAATACAATAGTGAGATTGAATTAAAATGAGGTAGAGTGCACCCGAGGCCCGCCAAGTAAGAATTAAAATAATTTTGTTAAAGCAAAATAAACTATTCAATACTCCTATAACAATATGAATACTCAATTTATTCTGAATTTAATGTAGATTAAAATGCATATACAATAATCATCATATTTCATGTATAAACAAGCAAAATCTTAATAAAATGAGGGAGCGTGTTTACTTAACAGCGAAAAAAATTAAAAATAATTTTGCTAATGTAAACTAAAACCTTTGAAACCTCTTATAACAATATGAAACTCGTATTACTTTGTGTTTTTTTTTTTTACTAATAGTAAAATATATATAAATATTTATAGTATAACTGACCTTATAAATTGACAAAAAACGAGTTAAAAGATGTAGTGCACATAAAACGACTTGTAAAAGAATACAAATTGTTTTGTAAAGACTAAATAAACAGTTAAAACAAAAAAATAACAACGTGAAACCTACATTATTTTATGCTATAATTAAAGCAAATTATACTGATATATATATATATATATATATATATATATATATATATATATATATATGTATGTATAATATTTGTTTATGATTGGTAGAGACTGTTTTAAAAGGAGATAATGCAAAGCATAAAAACTTTAAATGAAAATGCCTTTATTTTGCTAGAGCGAAATAACTATTCTGCACTCGTCCAACTATATGAAATGTATATATATTTTAATATATTAATATATTAGTTTAATGTTTATTGCAAATTAGTATGATATATGACATATATTTATGATGCTACTGGTATACTCCTGGTCCTGCGAACCTACATACCCATGCGTACTACAGTATTGTTATGATGAAAAATTATTGATTAAATTAAATTCTAAATTCGCTGAGCATGCAGGTCTGCTGTGACGGGTGTTATTTAGTATTGATTTTTAGGCATATTTTCAACACTGTACACAAAATATATAATTCTCATTCCAAAAATAATCTGACATTTGCCAGTAAGAGACATAACTAGTAAATTAAAGATTATGGTCTTGCCAACCTTAGAATTGTGACTGTAGATAAACTATTATAAGCAATCTTACGAACACTTAACCACTTACAAACTAACGATAATATATGAAATCTATAGTAAATATAACGCTCTTTCCATACATATATAGTGTTATGGCAAAAAACGTGCAAATAATTGTTTAAATGTGATGTAATATTGAATAACAGTATTTTTCTTAAAAGTACCAAAAATTAGCCAATTTTCAAATAGCTCTAGTTTTATAATGGTTGGTCGTAACAACAACGTTTATGCATGCATTGTGTTGGAAATTTTCTCTACTTTAATTTTGTTAAGGACATAAATTTCGAAAAAAAGCATCGTTTCGGAGTTATAAGCAAAATACTAAAAAAAGTGCCAAAATTTCAATGTTTTTTGCAGATATCTCGAGAAGCACAAGGAATATTTTGGTGCAAACTTCAGATTCGGATTCAGCACCCCAAAAAACATATAAAACAGCAGAAAAACTCCATACTATAGTATTTTCCACGTTAAAGTACCGATTGCCTGGACTACTTGTAATGGCGATCGATTTTGACCAGTCACTTGGAATGGGCCTGATGATGACCGGTGTTACTGGTCGAAATCGATTGCCATTTTAAGGAGTTTCCTGGACCGTCTTGTAAACAATAACAGTATAAGTAGTGTTGGAAGACGGTTTATTATAATATCAACCTGAAAGTTTTTTAAGCATGCTTCCCAATTATGTTTTATATTATATCAGTTTTATGAAAAACTAACTGTACTTATAATAAGTTTAAGTATCTTACTTTCGATTGCTGATTGCTGTCACTCATTCTCAGTTCGAAAGGTTTATTTTCAATAATAGTAGTTTATGCAACTATTGCATTATGGAGGTCTTTAAGCTATGAGTAAGATGTTAGTTATATTAAGAACAAAACGAATATATTAAATACCCTACTGGGTGGCTAAAAAGATTAAGATAACGGAATTTGTATTATCTACGACCAACTTAAATTTCGAACTTAAATTTGGCGAATTACTCTAATGAACATGTCTAAATTTAAGTTATAGCCAGCCACGTAGCCGCACGGGTGTCGCTTGACCAATCGTTGTTCCTGCTTAAGTGATCATATTCTTTTAATGTGAGGCAGGTACAAAAAGAAACTAAAACATGATTCGTAATATTGCGCGATTCGAGTCATTTCTTTTAAAACACTCCTTTCATCAAATGCCAAGCTCTCATTGGTCTAAAATCGTATTTTAATGTGAAATCTGTACGTTAAATACCTCATTAATTAACGGGTTTGATTTTGGTTTTGTAATATAACTCTTTATGATGTTACATACTTTAAATATCGTTATTGGTACTAATTGTAAAGGTCGCAAAATTATATAACGTGATTTCTTCCTCAGTGGAATAATTTTATTGCGTTTCTCTAATAAATAAATAAACTACCTCCAGAAATAAAAGCAAGCAAATCCGCTGGCAACAAAAATGGCGTTATTCATTCCAAAACAGTGCTGCCAACCCACCGCTTACTGATCGGAACGTTGCCTACGATCGTCGGATAAACGATACAGTAAATTTATGACTAAACAACTTTTTATTTGTTCATTTGTATCGCTATTGGTAGGATCACTTATCACATTATATTTTTACGAACTAAACCAGACGCACGAATGCTGCTTTGATATTTATTTGTAATGTGTTAAACTGGTCACAAATCTTCTATTATTAAAACTATCGTTTTCATTTTTTAAATTTATTTATTATTATTATTATGTATTTTAACAAGCATATGCAAAAAATTAAGAAAGTGTATGCAAAGTAAATATTGAAACACAAAGTAGATTATCCAATGCTGTCAATATATTTAATATTGTATTATTTACTTCATATTTAGTGCACGCACTACAATCAGAGCTGCAACGTCATCGGCGTACCCACCGAAAGTGGTTTCCTTAGACACCTCGGACCTCAGGAGACTGTCATAGGCAACGTTCCAGAGATCCGGGCCGAATATTGAAAGTTGCACGACACCAGAAGTGACTTCCATCGTCCGCGTTCCATCCCTTGTGTCGTAAATCAGGCTTCGAGAGCGGAGATAATCCTTGATGAGCCACAGCAGACATACAGGAACGCGAATGGTGTTGCGAAGCGCATCCAACATATCGCGTAACAAAAAGCTCTACTCTTCGGGAAAAATGGTTGTGACTCTTGGCTCTCTTCACAGCTCTCTGGACTTGAGTGATAGCGTCAATCGTTGACCTTCCCTTTCTAAAGCGGAACTGACGGGGGCATAAGTCCCCGGCATAGGTCAGGCGGGAATGGATCAGCTCTCGAACGGATCAGCTTCCCAGCCGTGTCCAACGTGCAGAGAGGCCTTTGTGACGACGGCAGCTCGGGATCACCCTTGCCCTTGCTGATCAGTATAAACCTGGCGGTTTTCCAGGGAGCCGTACAGACCCATTTTACCAAAAATGCGTTGTACATTCTCAACAACAAATCAGAGGTAATTTTAAAGACTTTCTTTTAAGTCTCACCCTGAATCCCGTTCGGACCAGGAGACTTTTTGCTCTTTAGGGAGAGAACGGAGGTTTCCAGCTCCTCGAGTGTGAAGAGTGGATTGTCCTCTACCCGTCCAAAGTCAACCGGTGGTTGCTGTGGATGTGTAGGAAACAACGCAGCGACGATCCTCCCCATGGTGGCGCCCTCCGTGATGAAAGGTGGGGGGCGGGTGCCGAGCTTTGTGTGACAAGTTTGTAACCCAGACCCCATTCATCCGAGAAGAAGTTTGTATTATACATATTGAAGAAGTGCAAGTTCAAATTCCGAAGGGACAGACTCTACTTAGAATGGGCAATAGGAAGCAGATTATTTTTTAATTACTTCATATTCTAAGCAATAAGTCCCAAAATTGTGGGCGTTTTTATGATTGGACATACACTCCATGTGACCATATTAGCTATAGGAAAAAATGACATTTTGTATGTTAACATAAAAACTATGGACCTAACAGCCGTAAATCCTTGCAAGTGTGTACATAAGGTAATCTTTAGTAGTTCCAAAGATTATAGACATTCATACAAAAGTAATGACGATATGCATAATCAAAATCAATTATTTTTACTTCTTTATGGAAATGCAACATCATTTTGATTTATTTACACTTACAAATCTTAAAACTTATTTACAATTAATGGGAGCTGCAAATTATTTGAGTGCAATTCTGAAATAAGAAAAAAAGGGGGTTTTGCGGTAAACGGTTTATTATACAATGTGAGTAGTGGGGAATGGCTACAGTTGGCTCAGGTCAAGGTCAGGCGGTTGTAAGTGTTGTAGGGGTAGTAGCGGCTGGGGTTTTTTTGACAGTGATGGGTGGGTTTTGGAAGTGGGTCAAGGTCATCCGGAGGGGTTTTTAAAAAAGGTGAGCCCCGAGGGGTTAGATTGAAGGTGGGTAAAAATTTACTTAATCAAAGAAAAGTAGTGGTTTTATTTGAGGAAGCGTTGGAGTGTTGTTTACTGGCGATGGAGTGGTAGATGCTAAAGGTGATAGCGATGAGAAGATAAAAACATACTATCCACAGTACGCATTTGAATAGTCGTAAAAGCTGAATCATTTCTTGTTGATTCTTTGTTTCTAATTGTAGTCTGTTGATTTCGAGTTTGAGTTTATCCTCTTCCAATTGTGACGTAAATGAAAAATCATCCATCATCTTCGTGTATTAAATGTATGCAGGTAAAAATTGGAGCGGTGTTGATGGTGAGAAAGTTGGAGATGAAATGAGAAACAGAGATAGGGACAGGTTATATATTACTGTAAAAATAGTGGGGGGTAAAGAAAATAATTGTAGTCGACTAAACATCATTATTAGCTGTGTCGGGTGTTGCAGCTTTGGAAGATGGAAGACTATTATCTGGCAGCTGTAAAACTTCGACGTCTTCGCTTTCCATGTTTTCGTAATCAGAAGAATTGTAGGAAACTTCCACAGTGATAGTAATGGTGTTATTTGGAGTGTTTATTAGATCACTTAAAATTTGAAAAATATTTTGTAAGTCTTCCTGTGATTGAATAAGAAAAGTACATTTACTTGTTGTTAAAGGAGAGGAGCTCATTGTTCGGAAGTTGGCAAACAAATGGTGAGCGATGGTCAGAGGGTCGCTTATATGTGGGCAAAGGTGGTGGAGGGGGAAGTAGAGGGGTGGGGGTGGTAGAGTGGTGGGGGAAGGATGATATAATCATATGCGAACCGGCGGCCAGAGCATTTTGCCGCAAAATCCCATTTGGGTAGGTTATGGGTGGTGTGTAGAAATAAGTATTAGCTGTAATATAAATTAGAAACACTAATAATTTTTATAAATTAAATATTAAATTTATATTTAACTAGAGCTTGCATTTCTTGTTCCTCGTCGTTTAATTCAACAATTTTAACACCATTAGTTGTTTGTTCCTCTTCCTCTGCACTTTGCGACGATGAAGACATGGAGGTGGCAGAAGAAGATGATGAGGATGAAAATATTTTGGTAGGATTGACGTATTGCACTGTGATGTTGATCCATCTTAAAGGATAGTTATCAATGAGTGTGAGTAAGTTTTGGAATAGGGTTTCCATCTCTTCTCTGTCGGTAACTAAATGTTGAAAAGAAATGAATTTATCATCCATGTTGTTGTCAAGGCGAGTAATGAAATAAGAATGAGAAGCGTATCGAATGATCCATAGAATATATGTTGTAAAAAATAAGTGGTGGGGGTAATCTCAAGGTCAATCAAATGGAGTTTTAAAAAAGGGCTGCAGTCAGTGACTACAGCTATACATCTGAAGCTTCAACAGGATCAGTAGACCAATCAGATCTGTACTTGCACGCATTTATGATGCATGTACAAAAGTCGTCTTTATAACATGCATTACACTCTCGGCAATTAACAATTTTTTCTGGATGAAATTTGATACATCTCTGGGGACAGCAAGTGTGGAAGTATCTTGATTTATAAATCTTGAAGGTTCGCAATTCTGGTGGTGGTAGTTGTTTTGTCTTGCATTTGCAGTAACAAGATCCGAAGAATTCACATTTTCTACAAGCTAATCCGTCTACCATCCATCTTCCTATATCGGTACATTTTTGTTCACAACAATAGCGTGGTTTGTATTTGTCTTTCTTGTTTTCCATGTTGACGCTTCTAAGTTTAGCCAAGAAATGAAGGTGTATAGTGTAGGATAGTGTGTTTTATAGACAAAAAAAGTGGTGGGGGTAATCTCAAGGTCATCCAAATGGAGTTTTAAAAAAAGAACATCTTACAAGTGTAAGATGTATTTATTTAAGATAGTGAGTTTTCATTCTCTTTTTCTTTCTTTATATCTTGTTTGTATTTTTCTTTTTCTTCTTTAGCCATAGCAATGAGATCTTCAGTGGATAGTGGATGTACTTCAGGAAATTTTAGAATTAATTTTGGTTGGAATCCTTCTTTAGTCAATACTTGAAGATCGGACGTCATTTGTTCTACACTTTGATAGTCTTTTCCGTAGATTTTTCCATTGAATTCAATCATCATTCTGTACAACATGGTAGTGGTAGTTGTTTTCGCTGCGTCAGTTGGGAAGCAAATGATGATTCTGTTTAGATTACGCGTTCCTTTTATAGATGCCACAGCGACCACTCAATATTATTCAACATCAGTAATATTTCTGGAACTTAACATTATTTTGAGTAGATGGTGTTGTAGTTGAAGGTTGTGTGGAAACAAATACTTCTTCATTGCAGAATTTTTGTTTAGGAAACATCCTCATGTTGTTAGCGTAAACATCAATATTTAAACGATAACCACCGGCAAGTAACACTCGCAATTCATTAGTAAAATCGTCAAGTTCTTCAAAAGTTGTGATGGTGGTAGTATCATATGATGCACACTTAACCTTAAGAGACATGTTGTTATTTGTAATAACTGGAGAGCCAACAGAGATGTGTACGGCACGAAAGGTAGTCGTAGACTGATGAGATCCTTAAGAAAATTACGGCCTTTATATACCCTCAAAACTAGGTCAAGGTCACCCAAACGTGTTTTTAAAAAAGCAACATATCGATAGTGCAGAAACACTATCGATATGTTGCCTTTTTTATTTTTATTTTTTATTTATTTATAATCAGTTACATACATGTACAACAGTATATATAAACTACAGATTAGTTGCTAGTAGGCATAACATGAAGTGTAAGTTCAGTAGAGTTGCTTCCACTAGGACCGTGAGCTGCTAAGTAGAGTGTGCCGGGGTGAATCAGTCGTAAATCTTCATTCTGCAGCAGTTGAACGAAGCGTTTGGGAAGAAATACTTGAAATTTTGGTTCATCACCAGGTGTGTAGGGTGCTTCACTTAATGTACAATTGATAGCGTCTCCAATTGATGTTTCCATTTTCTTAATAGTGTGAATAATATAATGTTTTTCTTCCTTCAATTCTGAACATTTTTTTGTCGGTAGTATAGTAGATTTAGAATGTTTGTTGAATTGATCAGCAAGCGATTGTAGAAAATTTTGTGACGCCATTATCTTCTTCTTGCTATTGTTCGTCTTCTTCTTCTTGTGTTTGCGTGTCAGAGGTGTTGACTCCCCGGAGACTTGAGTAATACTGATGCATTGTCATAGTGCTGCTCTTGCTTTTATACCCTTTGTTTCCCCCACCACTTTGCTGTAGATAGACATTTAAACGATATGCGTTTTTTAAAGCACATTGAGACTGTTGATGTTTAAAGTTTTTAGATGAAATACAGATGTTATCAAAGTAGCAATAAAAATCTTTTTCCATTTGCACATTTATTACTTCATGGTTTGTATATGTTTGTATCCAATTTGCTTTTTCCAATCCTCTTGTAAAAATAGTTTTGAACTTTTTGCAGAAATGATTCATAATGTGTGGCATCATATTGTAGGTTATAAAACCTTCATCCCATCTTAGATTATGAAAATGTTTCATCAACCATTTGTTTGTTACTTTAGCTTTGGTTGTTAATCTGTTGAATGGTAAAGGAGGCATAAATAAAAAGTGATAAACAACAGATGTTATCATATCTAGTACCACTAACTCTTTAATTATAAAATTTCCATCATTACCACGGAATGCTTGAAACTCTATGATACCTTGCTTTACTTCCATTAATTCTATCTTCTTAGAGAATGAAACTTGTTTATCCATGATGACGTTCAGTAGGCAACTGGTATGTTAATCCAGATTGACAACCTTTTATACCCCCAATATTCTTCTTTTTACTTACAATATTCTTTATTTGTTCAATTTGTTGCCGATTGTTGATTGTTGAAACTTGATTCGTTTTCCTTGGTTTCTTGCTTTTCTTCATCTAAATTAAAGTTGGTTTGATAGTGGTGTAACTGTCTCCACATATCTACTTCATGTGGTATCCTATTGAAGATTGAAGTATCTACTGGACCATATAGGATTGGAACATATGGTTGTTTATCCAATGCATCAATTAAATAGTCTTTGATAATTGCACTTGAGAATATTAGCTGTTTTAAATATCTTGTTATAGGACCAGTAGCACAAGTTAAAGTGTAAAACTCTTCTTTAGTCAAATGTATTTTTATATTACATTTAGTTAAATCTCTAAATCGAACTAGTTGTTGACCACGTTGTTTAACAATATCGATTTCAATATTTGATTCCAACAAACCTAGTTTTGTTTTTCTTCCAAATGTATTGTTACTCAGATAACATTCCAAAAGATGTATATAATTCATAAAAGATTCCCAAGAAGTTTCAGTGAAGGTTACCATTTTAGATCCATGATTTAAAATAACAGTAGGAGAGTAATCCAATGATTTCATCACTCCAGCAGATACAGTCTTTGTTATACAAGAAGAAATAGGATAAAATATTCGAAGAAATACTTCCGTTAAGATGTTGGTGGAAATGTTATCTTCAATTTTTCTTTTCTTTGTTTCTTTTTCAACTTCCTCTTCTTCTGTCTTCTTATGTTTAAACTTGAGGAACTCATCCATTTCCTGTTCAACTTGTCTTTCTATATCCAAACTATTGTCAGCCATAAGAGGTGTAGTTTCTTCATTAGCACTTGATGTAGTAGAACTCATCTTGCGGACGATGTTACCCATACGACAATCAAAGATGAAATGAATTGTTAGCTCTTCTTTCTTGCTTTTATACTCGCAGATGACCTAGATATTGTTGATCTTTTGTAAAAACCTTACAAGTCATGCAAATGTTGTATCAATCCTTCTTAAAGTACATTCTTCACAATTCCTGTCAGCGGTGTGTAAGTAACTATTTTATCATGTAGAATTAAACAGTATGCTGAAGTTCCATCTGGTATTTTATCTTCAAATTCCATTTCAACTTTTATATCTACACTTGAAGATTTCACAGATTCATTTTGTTTTGAACAATCGATTACAACAATTGGAGCTTTTGAATAAAATTGTTCTGGTGATAGTAGTGGTGTATTTGTCTTACCATAATATGACGATTGAAATCTTGCATACATGTCATATAGAATGGAATAACGTTTCTTGTCAAATGAAACATTTAAACTGTCATATGGAAAGAACTGAGAGTTTAGAAAAACTTTGCAATTCTTTATCTTGCAATGGTCAAATTGACCAGCGTGCGCAGTTATAACATCTTTTCGTTTAGTCTGAAAACCGACTATTATGTACCTTGCTCGTTCTAAATAAGTAGAGGTTTTAACAGTCCATGTTTGTCTTTCTGTTTGAGGCAATATGGGGTATTCATGAAATTCCCAACTTCTAAATGGTATTACAATATCACGGTCAGATTTTAATTTTTTCAATAATAATACTCGATGTTCATCCGCCAATCTGACATGTGGTACTCTCCATACAACTTTATCCAATTGAAGTTGCCATTCCAAATCGGCATCTTTTGTTCCACTTGGCGCTTGTATTACATCCTTATTCGTTGAAGATCTGAGCAGTACCAGTTCTTGCTTTACATTTATTATTATTCTCTTGTAATCTTCTGCGAATCCCAAAAGTAATCGTAAAGGTACATTAAAATCAAAGTAACCATTTGAATTAGGAGTAATAGTGTCTTTATCAGGAGTTACCCATCCAGCCGAAATTAAAGAATTTTTTTCATGTGGTGTTATTGAAGTTAATCCTTTTAAAGTTGTTGATATACCAACTTTTTTTGTTGAATCAACTGTTACTCCAGATATTTCATATCTAATTTCATCAAACAGATATGCCATAGGGTTATTTATAAAAGGAACAGTTGAACCAGTTTTTCCATCCAATTTTGTTACTCTTCCTTCGATATATAAATAACTTTCACATGGTAAAGTATAAATATCTTGTTGTTGAATAGGAATCCTTATTTCATCATTATTATTTAATTTTGATGAAGTGTAAGGGTTGTGAGTGTGATATTCCTTCTCCCATAGGGTTTCGTCGAATGTCGGTCCTTGTGCTATATCCAGTATATCCATGGTTGGCAAGTTTTAGTCCGATCTTCTGTAGGAAGCGTATGTTGTCCGGTGTTAACTCGTCGAATGTTGAGGAGCTACTGAGCTCCCGGCTCTTCCGTTGTGGTTTAAATGATAATCCCATGTTGACTTTATGTTGCCGCTCTGATATGTAATCGTATAGTCATGGTTTCTCCTCTAAAGTCAACACTAATGCCGTCTTGATCCAATATGTTCAGTACGATGTCTGAAATGAAACTGGTGTTTAATGGTAGGTATATCAGGTTTTGTGGCTTCTCAACTATTTTAAAACCAGGAGCTACTGTCGGGTAAAATGTGTGTAATATATGTTGATTTACTCCATCTCTATATGATCCGTGTATAATATTACACGTTACATCAATACTGTTCACCTTTAATATTGTTACTGTTGTATCGCCAGTATAATCATTTCCAGGAGCTAAAATTCCTTTCTTCTTTGAAAATCCGAGCAAATTGCCGATTGAGTGGTCTAAGCTAAAATCTATATAATACTTTGAAGTTATTTCTGCTTTTAATGTATTATTATTACCTTTTATAGAAATATTTTCTTCTCCAAGTTTCTTTTGTAATACTTGGTTTATATCGTCTATTTCATATGCTCCTGTAGATAATGGAATTATTTTTAATTGTGAATAATTTCCTTTTTCATCTTTACTTTCATAATAATGTAGTAAATTATTTTTTCCTTCTGTAACATTGGGAATTGAATTGTATGTAGTCAAATCCAATAATGCTGCTTCCCATAGTTTGCCCGTAGATAAACGTAACGCTGGGAAAAGTGTACTTTTCAATGTTGATGAATTTCCACTCAACGACACTGTATACGATGACATCTTAAAGCTGACTGACGCTCTTCGCTAAGAACTCCAAACATAAATGTCCGCATATTTCTGTATTGCTAGGTTGCTCTCTTTTGTAGTTGTAGAATATATTATTGCAGTTCCGAAAATAATGTTGAAGTTCTTTTGGTGGCGGTAAATTTCCAAAACTATCAAAGTAGTAAACATTTTCTCCAAGTTTTTTATAACATACCCAATGAGTACCTGGTCCATAATTAGAGTCTAAGTTTACTATTCCAGTTTCATTTTTCCACACTCTATTTGGTAATGTATCTTTCATAAAAACTCCTCTGAAGAATGGTATTCTTAAACATTTCACATATTTTGACAATTGATAGTTTGTTAATGCTTCATTTGGAATTATCAATTTATTCTTCTCATTTAATACACACGGTACGGTCTTAAGTAAAGACCCGATCCGTTTTTTACCATTGACCATATGGATGTTTTCTTGACTTTCTTTTTAGGGTTAGTGCGATGTCTTCTTTTGATGTTCCCACCTCTTTTTGCAGCTTCTTTTTTACTAGGTTTTCTCCCGCGTTGTCTTCCACCACCAGCGTGTTTACTCCACGAGCTGCTTTACATAAATGAATAACACATGCACAATTTTTATATTTAAATACTTAATTATTCAAATTAATTATATACTGATTTATAATTCTATTTTTAATCCAAGCTTCTCGTTCATCGGGTTGAATCATCACATGACTCGTTGTACTAGCTATATGATTGTGGGTATCGATAAGTAAATTGCCCACTATTCTTATTAAACAGTCTAAAGTTACAGCATCTTTTGGATGTTGGGGATCGTGTAACTGCATAATACGTTTATCATTACACGTGTAAGCAGTCGAATCACTTTTCGATGTTGTTATGACTTGTCCAATAGTAGCAGCATCATTTAAATCTTCTCCTGGTAAAATATTAATTATTTTTTTCATCTTTGCATCATATTTGGTCCCAAAGTGTTTATCCCAAGTTATTGTTTGTCTCAATGTAACACAATCATCATCTTCATAACCAGGATAAATATCTTTTATTCTTCTATTACGACCATTGTATGTACCTAATGTACCACCACTCGCAATTAATGTTTGCACCATTAGAGGTACATCTGTATCTTTTATACCAAATCTTCCATTTGTTATTGTTTTATGTCCTGCATCCCATTCATCATTATTTCCTTGCATTAAATCAAACTTTTTATTTCCATGTATAAATGTATCTCCTCGCTTTAGCACGGCATCTTCATGTTTTACAAAATTCTATGTTCCCCTTTTTAATTCTTTAGATAATTGTTCCATAGTAACAGCGTCTTTTGGTTGAGAACCGAATTTTACATTTGACAATGCTTTTCCATGACAATCTATTTCATCAGCATCTTGTAAAATACAGTTGTCCTTGATGTATTTCAGGTTTACAGCATCACCGTCTTCCTTTGGGTATCCAATGTCATTTATAATAAACTTATAAAAAGAAAATCCTCGTTGAGTCTTTTCCGGTATTATAGAATGTAAATATTCTTTATTAACTGAATCTTTATCATTTTTTGGATTTGCCACATTGGTTATCCTATGATTTCCAGCATCATATGTTTGTCCATCTTTTAAATTGTTACCCCACTGCAATTTTAAAGTGTTGGAAAGTTCAGATGATAAATACTCTTTAGTAATTGCATCAGAACTGTCAGTTGGTTTACCAACATTAATTATTCTATGTGATTTAACATCGTAAGTATTCTTGTTTAATTTTAATGATGTTGAAGTTGCTTCTTTTACTGTTTTTAAATTTGCTCCATCAGTATCTTCTTCTGGGTCTTTAACAAATTTTAAACGTTTGTTACTCATATCATAGTCACCTTCAGGTGTTTGTGGCAATCCACTTCTTTTTCTGTTTTCTCCTCCTTGCACTCCTAGCCCGGAGTACCGTCCGAACTTGTCGACACTCATGATTGAACTGATCCACTGTATACTCACAGCTCTCTTATATATCCATAATGATTTATACAACTATTCCACGATTTCGAAGTTCGTCAACTAAAGCCACCCATTCATTATTTAAACCTGTATGACCAGCTTCCATGGCTTCATGTAATAGTCTCATTCTATCGACCAATTTGTTTATATCATTATAGTAAATTACATTTGTATTATATAGGTTTTTCATTAAACCTTTACCAGACGTTGAAGATTCTCCTTTTTTCTTTTTACCATATTCATCCATAAGTGATAAGTCCATAAGTGATAAAGATTTCCTCTTTAGCGGTTTCTTCAAAGCAGGCGCAGTTCGTAATGTTGGTAGTTTTCTCAGGGGAAACAATCTTTTTATTACAACTGAATATTTAGTTGCGCGTGTTCTATTTATCATTGAATCTTTGGAGTAATTCTTCTTATGAGCATTAGTATTTTGCAAAATTTCTTTAAAAGTATTTAAATCTCGTAGTGTATATTTTATAGGTATATTTTTAAAAATCAGTTCAAATAATCCTTTTGTTCCTTTATATTTATTCCCCTCAATAACAATGTCATCATCTTCAGTCAAATATACTTTTGAATCTCCTATTTTTAATTCATTTCCATCAATTCTCGCTCCATATACATGTGACTTGTGTAGTTTTGGGTTAGCTTTTATTTCATGTAACATCTTCATGATATACTTTCTTCCAAGAGGTCCTTGTTGCAATATATCACTACTTAATTTTGTTAGATTTGGAATTGATTGTTCTGCATCAGGTATATGTTGTTCTTCTTCTTCTTCTTTTTGAACATTTATTTCTGGTTCTTCTTGTCTTGTTTCTTCTCCTTTTTGAGAAACTTCACTATCACTTGTGTAAGAATCATCATCTTCTTCCTTTTTTAAAGTCTTTACTTCAAATTTAGAAACAGGTAGTAAAACATCTCCTTTAAAATGAGGTTTACCAATTGTTTCTGTTATCTGTTTTAAAGGTTCTGTAATAGGCTTAAATGTAGTCTCCAGAAATTCTTCTCTTTCATTCAAACCCATTCTTAATGCTCGATTTTTAAGTCTAATCGAGTCACTCAGTGATTTTATTTCTTTTAATAGTTTTTCTTGGTTCACCATGTTTACGCAGCGAGGTCCAATCTATTACTAAACGTATCATCAATCGTTCAATGAATTAATACAAATTTATCCAATCCTATACGATATCTTCCATTTTTTATAGCTTCTTCTTTCATAATAACAAGAAATCCATATTTTTCAGCCCATGCTTTGCCACACATTTCTTTAAATTTATCAAATGACATGTCTGCATTCACATGATCATAATATATGTGCTTTAAATTTGTTTCATCTTGCTTAAAGATAATTAGTAGATTTGCATTATCTCTTATTAGTTGTTTTGGAATTTTACTTTAAGTTTGACCAATATAAATGCTATCAATATTGTAATGTCTTCCCATGGCAAAATAACTTCTAATAGTGTCGTGATTTTCACAAGATACATCATCAAATATAAATATAGAAAATGGTTTAGCCTCGTTTGGCTCCATTATAGTTTCACTAGCATTAAACTTGTAAAAATTAACTTCAGGCACACTTGCGAGTACCTTATCCAATAATTGGTATTTGGGTTGTTGCAAAGATTTGGAAAAGATATAAATGTTGTTGAAACGTAATCCCTTAGGATTTGTTATTAAATTAAAAACCACATTTGTCTTTCCACAATTTGATGGTCCAGTTATTAAACATCTTATTGTGTTTGGCAGTAATTCACCATGTTTTCCATGATTTAACTTGTCGTTGTCAACTGTTAACTCATCAATATTATCAATAAAAAATCGATCCTTTTGCTGCACAATCTCCATCTTGTGTAAAGGTTAAACATGTAATGACTTCATAAATTGCTACACTAAGTCTTTTGTAGGGATCCAAGAGTCTTCACTTTTATCAAATCCCAACCAACGTACTTTCACCTTATCCTTTTTTCTTTGTAAAATTTTTTCAACAAGATATACATCGCCAACTGATGATTTTAGCAATTCATGTCCGTAGAATCCACCTTCAAGCAATTCACCCTTGTTGTCCTTTAAAATGTAGGTTTCAGGTATTGTTGGTTGCACTTTATAGATTGTAAATACTTCATTAGTCCAGTTTGGCAGATACCTTTTGCTAAATACTCCTTTGTACTTACTTATACGAACTTTATCATCAACTTTAAATGTTTTGGGCTGCATTTTTTCACGGTTAGGAGTAGTATTATTTTTAATACGTTTTAATACCATTTTAGCATTGGCACTATTTACTTCATTAGGCTTCATACCAATGGTTCGATGATACTTATTGTTATATTCTTTTATAAGTTGTGGTAATATATCATACCAAATATATGATCCTCGTTTGGAAAATGTTTTATACATTGCTCCTTTTAACGTTCTGTTAAATCTTTCTATTATTGAAGCTTTAACTTCAGAATTTGTAGAATAATGATTTATTTTATACTTCTTCATTAAAGCTGCAAAGTCTTTGTTAAAATATTCTTTTCCATCATCAGTTTGTAGATGTTTGATTTTGAAATTATTTCTTAGTATAGCCATTTCCATAGCTTTTGTAACACTTTTACCAGTCTTGTCCTTTAGCGGTAAAGCATCAGCCACTTTAGTAAAACAGTCTATAATCGCTAAAATGTATTTGAATCCTTTATTTAATTTACTATGTGGTATCATTTCAATAAGATCGGCTTGGAAAAGATCATTCATTCCTTTTATAATTGTATTTCTTCTAGGAAATTTTCTTCTTGCCGGCTTATGAAGTTCATTTACAATCTTGTTCCTTAAATCTTCCATCTTCAGTTGTGTCTTCTACACCGCTTGTAAAAATACTGATCTCTAAAATGGTTTATCCTCTTTTATATGGTTAGATTATAGGTCAAGGTCATATTACATTGGTGTAAAAAAGAGGGAACATGACATTGAGCTTGTCATGTCCCCTCTTCTTTACGGAAAGGAAAAAGGAAGAAGGTAAAGGACGAAGAATAGGTTTACTGGTCGATAGGGTATAAGGAGTAATGTCCAAATGGTAGAGTTTTTATATTATCTTCCAGGATGTACCTCTTATCATCCTTACAACTCAAAGCCCATTTGGTTTGCTTTATACTGAAGAGACGATGGTTAAAGCTTCTTATGGTGTTAAATGTTGCTGTTGTCTCAACATTTTCAAATAAGCATCTCTTGTATTCTTCAAACTGTACATTCTTCTTCAGGTATGAGGTTTTTATACCTTTGGCCTTCTTCATGATTTCATGTTCTCTTTTTTCATTTTTGTACAATTTAAATGAATACAATTTAGACATTAAAGCAACAACCTCTTCCATTGGCACGCTATTTGTTTCGTCTTTGAACTTTCCCAATACCTTTTTATTTCTACCATTGTCGTAGTTGGGATGGTCTTGTGGATAATCAGAAAAGTCAAAGTCGTTATTGTAGATAAAACAGCGTAGGTCTTCATACATATCTTTAGTTCTTATCCAATAAATAAAAGCGTCCGTATCCATGTATACAATGCCGATGTTTTCTCTTCCATAAAATTTAACCATCTTGTTGTAATGGAAGTCATACATGTGAGTCTTTGAAATATCTAGAATAGACATCCCCACATATAAAGGACGATCCATTGTAATTGAAATTTTGTTCATGGAAACAGCTACAAGATTTTCGTTGATTATTATGGATGATCCGAAGTTAGGTTTTTGTACCAGCTTTTGTAGTTTTACCGGATCACTAACTAATTTCAAATTCTTATGCTTTCTTTTGTTTTCCAGTGTCTTGCCAAATATCGCATTATTCATCAATTTAAAAAAGTCCTTTTGAAAATTAGATGTAGCTGCAGTTCTTCTTTTTGTGTTATTGTCAATGTATGACTTTAACCAACAGGATTGAGAAAATTGTAAAGCTCTATTAATTTTTGTTATTCTCAATCCTAATTCTAGGGCTTGTTGTATTACCCAATAATGAGCAACATATCTTGATTTGTTGGTTAAAGTCATCATTAATTTAGGCCATCTACCGGTTGGTGATATTTCTGTCTTGGCCAGTAGAGGTAAATCATAATGGTGGTCATGCAAATGTTCAGGGTACTCAATATCTACATCCAAAATATAACCAGTATCTCCATGTTTTGCTATATCCATAATGTTTCCAATAGAATCAGGGTCTATCCATTTGAAGTCGCCAAATGGAAGAGGATTCGACATGGCCCATCCATAAAGGTTATTTGCATCAAAATAACCTAAATATGTAGTTGGTTTTGTTGCATCGAAATTGGGCAAATATTTGTTATTTGCCTTTACATGTCGTGTTACGCTTTGAGTTAGTCCCCCTCGAACACCTGATTCCAACATCAGCACCATGTCTATATCTGTAAGAAGTTGGAGTTTACATTTTGTTTCCTTTAACATTGCTTGCCAAGCTAGTCCAGGTGATGTACAAGAATGCAGAGGGTCTAATCCATATGCCTTAAAACATGTATTTCTAAACTCTTCCATTATATCACAAAGTAAAGTTACATCTAGTTTTACATAAAAGTCCGAATATTCTCCAAGTGTTTTAAATCCTAATTCATTCCATACTCTACACGCATGTTCATAATCTTCATGGGATATATCTGTGTCATATAGTTTACTTTTGAATTCTTCTTTTGGTGGAAGGGATGTTTCATTAAATCTTTCTAAGCTATCTATATAATCATACGGGAAAACACCTTTGCGAAGAACTAAATTAACCTTGTCATTACTTACAATCTTCTTAGTTTCTATTAAATCTTCTGTTCTCAGGTTTTCAGAAAGCTTCATTAAACTAGATGGCATAAAACGGTAAGAGTCTAAAAACCGAAGCTTTATATTTCCAACTTTTTTAGTAAAACTTATAAACTTCTCCGTGGTTTCAGCTATGACATCAATTTCTCCATTATCTCTTCCTAATTCCGGAATGATAAAATGCGCATCATAACCACTAAGGTTATGTAATATTACAGGTATACTTGTAGGGATCTTGTAGTTGATATTACAGCTGTTACATGCAGCACCTCTATAATAACCTGTCAAATGGTCATGATCATGAACCTTGTGATTTTCCACAGTAAATTCATTTGTACATAAATAACAATGAGTTGCATTTTCATGTTGAATCTCTTCTTCTTCATCCAAAGGTATCATTGGTATAATATCACTATACAATCTTTCAACACTTTCCGCTATTGTATACAACTGATCAAGGAATATTTTAGAAGCATTAACACCACGATAGACAATAGGTTTTGAAGTTAAATTAAATCTATTTAGATGTTCTTCAGAAAGAGTAGATTTAACCATTAAACAAAAACTGTTTGGATCATGTATCTGATATTTAACAGTTTTCTTTGCTACATCGCCATCATTATCTTCAATAGGAACAAGTGTAGATTCAAAATCAGCATAGACAACAATGGGAATCCGGTATTGATGGGAGATTTTTTCAAATTTTAACTCTGCCTTACTTGCACACGGTAAAATAATTTTTGCTTCATAGTTGTTGTTACATAGTTTTTTATGCTCTTGTAACCATTCGTTTCCTTCTCTTCTTTCTTCACAAAAATTAAAGCATCTTTTACAAATTATCTTCTTATTTCTATTTTTAGATAATTGATTACTAACAAGAGTTTCAAATTTTTTAATCCATACATAGTGGGAAACATCACCTTTTGTAAGTAGTAATAAGTCTGTATGATCTGGGAGTTCATTCTTCACCACACGCAATGGGTACACTTTATTCAAACTGTCCAAACCAAAAACATTAACAGATGTTCCAGGGTTTTGTTTTTCGAACTTTGGGATGTCCTTCAAAGCCACTGGGTAAGTCAACCCTTGGAAATTATATCTATATCTTTGTAATTCATATTCTTCACTGGGTCTTACTGCATTGTCAGGTGGTACAAATTTTGCCGTCATTGCATATCTAAAACATTCCATATCTTCATTTTGAACATTTATACATGATTTGGTGTGTGAAATTTTCTTTGGGAGTGAAATATAACTGCTACCCCTTAATCCGTAGCCATGTTTATGAACTCTAATATCCATACCCTCAATACTAACCAAACTCCAACCAGATCCTCTTCCTTCATGATCTTGAATTTTTGTTAATATTTCTTCCAAACAATCTTCAACTATTGAATTAATATCTGAACTTGCCATGATGGTCTGGTTTTTTGTTATGAATCCTCTTGGTGACATTTCGCCTTCTACATTAGTAAACATAGCATTTAGTATTATGCTAAATTTAATGAAGTTTAGTCTTCTTAATTCTTCTGTGAGTGTTCTTCTTGCAATTGTACTTGCTTCTTTAAAAAACTGCTCCAATTCCAATTTTTCATTTTGAATTTTGTGGTGCATTACTACTCTACCTTCTAAAGCAAATACTTTTAAACTTGGTATTTCATTAGATGGTCCTGCTAATGGTTCTTCTTTATGTTCTTCTTCTTCTTTTTCTTCTTGCTGTTCTTCTTGTGGTTCTTCTTCTTCAAATAGTTTTAAATCTTCATATTCGGTTTCTGTTAAATTTTCATTATTATTATGGAATAATTCTTTATGTATTTCTAGTAGAATATTATCATGAAAAGTTTCTGAGCAAATATCACATTGATGCATCGTGTTGATGTTTACTCTTTCAAATTTAGCAGGGAAATAAAATGCTTCTCTCTCCTGCTCCCTTTATATAATGCTTCCCCCACTACATTTGTAAGGTTTTTTTTATATAAAATGTTAGAATTAGTAGTTTAAGACCAAAGCTGAAAAGTAATGATAATACCCCATATTTTCTTCCAATTGCAAATACTTCGCATACACCTCCGCCCATGGCCATAACAGATCGCTGTTTCTCCAATATACACCAAAGGTATGTCTACCATTAACCAAAATTGGAGATCCTATGTTTACTAATCTTCCATTTTCTATCCATGTCATAACTTCAATTAAAAACCTTCCTATAACATCCATTGGAGAATTTGGATCCACTAATATTCTTGTTACAACATTTTCACTTAACAAAGGCATTTTAATTTCTTCATCGTTTTCTTCGTCCAGCTCCAATACTTTTTCAACTTTTGTACATTTGTTGTAAAATATTGACGCATCTCGGGGAGATATGTTCACTCTAGCTATTATAGGTGAAGAATGTTCTCAACACAAACCACACCACTCTTATATCGTCATGTCATTGAGTGGAGGGTGTTTTTTTTTATGGTACAATTTTAGTAAAAGAAAATAATACAATTCTGTCTTTACCACAATATTGCTCTTAATTAGAGCTTTTCATTGATGTATGACTTGCCCTATTCCGGCAAACCATTCTTGAGTTATTAGTTATTTTCTAATCCAGATTATTGCTGGGGAGGGGGGGGAGGGGGGGGAGGGGGGGGAGGGAAGGGTTAATTAACCTAATTGAGGTCAAGGTCACCAAAAAATTATAATTTACCAAAGTGATGGGGACGGCCGGAGCCATCCCCACCACTCTGTTTGCCTAACACTTCCCCAAATCCCAACCCGCTATAGTTACGTCTTGCAAGGGATCCCAATTTTTGGCCCGCACGCACGTGGCGATCCAGTTTGGTGGGCTGTGATACGGGCGGCCGGCCTCGGGCCTGGGCACTGGACCTGACCATTCCAATTTTACAATAGGGAGTCTGGAACAGTTAATGCAAGACGCAACTCTAACCTCCCACCCTTAATCTAAACCCACCCAAATATAATTATTTCCTAACAAAAAATTAAAAATTTAAAAAAAAATAAAAATATGCGCTGCCTATGGCACAACACGCATGTCCCACCCATATTTAATGAAGTTCAACAGAACTTCTATAATTTAAATTTAAATTTAATCTACCCTCCTAACAGCTAGCTGTGAAAGGTTATTAGTACACACACACACACATACAATAATTATACCAAAACTCAACATCAAAAACACATTTTCCAAACATCAACAATACCATAACACCTTAATGCTAACATCGCAATGCGCAAATTAAAGCTTAAAATTAGCACAACTTAAAACTAAAAATAACATTTTGCACACACACTCACACACAACAAGTATTAATATTAAAACCCTAACAGCAAGAGTAACTCAAATATATATCGGCCGCTTATACATTTGAGTTACCCTCTGAGTTCGGAACAACCATCGCGTCCGACGAATTGTTCCGAACTAACTCAGCGATAGTCGCCAGAAAGGTTCTCGGCTCACAAAGTGGTAGGGGGACAGTAGGGGTTTGAGGGGGGTACAACGTCTAACGTCCAACGTCAGTGGAAATTTCCAATGATCTATTCGTCACATGTAGGTCGCCGCTAATGCAGGTGGAGCGTTGTACCTTGCAATTAACGTTAGGCAACACCTGGTTTAATCCGCCGTTAAACTTAACTGAGGCTTTCCCCATCGCGTAACACCATAATTGTTGCCTGTTATCATCTGAGTAATGGCAGAAAATTATCTGTCCTTTTTTGCCGCTTAACTATAGTTATTAAACTATTGGCAACAACAAAGCTAAATTGGTGTTACATAAATGTAACCACTATCAACCTAATTTATATTGATGAGTGAAAGTGACGGGGGGGGGGTCATTACTCTTTTCCTCGGGGGGGGGGGTCAAGTTCAACATAATTAATATCTGTGCTTATATAAGCCACAACGCGGTCGCGCGTCTGCCATTCACTCCCCAGGTACCGCAGCTGAAACAACTAATCTGTAAGTCTCTACCACCTAGTAATGTTACATATGTTTTGTTTTAACTTACACCTGTTAAGCTTGCTATTTTTTTTATGTAATTTATTTTTTCAACTATTTCTTAACATATAAAAATACACTTTTATTTTATATATATAATATATCAAATAATCTTGTGTTACTATTTTTATTTTAGTTTATACTTATTATACAAGCTAACCCCTACGGAATAATTAACTAACTTCTGCTGCTAGACTAAACTACTTAGACTATAAACAGTTAACACCCATATATTAATATATAATTATTATACTGCGATTTTTACCTGTACAAATGCTAGATGTAATTGCGATTAATCGTCTACAACACAGTTCTTAAACCCTTATAAAATAATTAACTAACTTCTACCACTAGCGGTAATTTTTAAAAATTTTACAAAAATTTATTAACTATTTTTTCCCCCTACTAGAACCTTTCGCTACGCTGCCGCCCCGACAAAGAACTGAAATCTCCAAAGTTCTTCCCTTTTATCTCATTCTCTTAGGGGAGGGGGTTAGGGGGGTTTACACAACCCTATATAAGCGGCATCGGCACCTCACGCGTGCGCCATTTTAATGGCGATAGGGCGACAGTAAACATCTATCCATAAGTCTCTAAGACTATCAAACATTTTTTTAACTTACTCTTGTTACTCTAACATATGTTTGCGCTTATTCTGCTAATTGGTCTCTATATATTCAGACACACTCGTGGGCACCAATCATATACTCGCTGAATTTTGGAGAGTACACATCTCCCCTTTCAATATTATTATGGATTCGCACACTTTACATTTAAAACTTTTGCGTACTAAACACATTTTACAGAAACAATCTAACTCTACAATTTCAAAACCGCGTACTACATTGAGTAAGCTTAAAAAATACTTCAGTTTTCACCCGTTGTACTTTGTAAAATCTAACCTTTGTAATACTTGTTCTACTGATCCTATTTTACACTCTGTCTTAACTGAAATGCTGAAATATCAAAATTTCAATCTTGTTACACCTATTGACGATCCTATCCAATTATTCTTATTCACTATATTACCAGGTTTATATGATCATTCTTCCTCAGACACATGTCTTGTTCTACTCTATCAACTCACACTGTAACCAACTAGGACCTCTCCTTTTTTGCAATTATGAACACACAGCTGGATTCACCCATACTTACAACAAGCACTGACTCCTATCCCATACAGAGTGATAAAATAACTATTACTGCTACAAATAATGACAAAGCAATTCTCCAATCATTAATGAGTTTTTATTAAATAAATATATTTTTAAAAACCCCCTCTGAGTGACCTTGACCCACTTCCAAAACCCACCCATCACTGTCAAAAAAACCCCAGCCGCTACTACCCCTACAACACTTACAACCGCCTGACCTTGACCTGAGCCAACTGTAGCCATTCCCCACTACTAATGTGTATCAATTGAATTATGGAGATTTTTTTGGTAAATTTAAAGTCATAAATTAAGCAGAAAAGGCTGAAGAAGCAGGAAGTTTGGCTGTATTTATGAGGAGGTTGAACTAGTCGAATTTTTATGTTGTTTTAAGACCAAACTAACTAAATACTCCTGTGTAAGAGGTAGGCTACCCAGGAAAGTAATAGTACTTGCTCCATCTTTTTTTATTTTTTATTTTATGTGATTTAAAATCTTCTTAGAAATAAATACGTAGGTATTCTGGTAATAGTCACGTATAACGGAATGTATAATTTTAATAGTGTAATTATCTTGGCGTCCATTTGAATATTTTTTTATTAAAATTGTCAGTAGAGTTAAACAAAAACAGTGTCGAAGTTCAATACAAAAACCACCAGATAGGGGTTATGCGTCACGAATGAATTTGTTGACTATATTGCGAGGGACAGAATAGCAACGACGTCATACATTATTTAGAGGAACTCAAGTCTGCCCGGAAACACATTTGCCGAGAGACCGAGGCCATTTGTCCTCGAACCCTCGCATAAGTGCGGGGCTGGCGGCAAATACCCAACGGCTTTGCACAGCTCTGGGTCAATGATTCAGAATAGCAGAAGCAATCATATGTTGAGCTTTTATTGAGGTGCTAAGGTTTAATTAGATTTAACTCTAAATAATCTTTATTGGGAAAACCTAAGAAGATAAAAACATAATCATACATTTAGGTTGAAAGGGAGCAGTATAGAGATTTTCTTCAACAATTTTACTTAGATGTAAGACAGAGATATTTTATTAATAAGATTGTCTAGATGAAGTTTTTGAGCATATTTTTAACTGTAAGCTTTGTTTTATGTTATTGAGTATTTACAAAACTTAAATCAAAACTTAATATTTTCCTTTGTTAATATAACCGATGGTTTGAAAAATATTCCGCAATAACCACACCATTTTACATATAAAACTGTAGGTATAGTTTTTCTTTAAATTTTGGCCGTTTTGATCTAACCATAAAATTAATTAATAAGTGTAATATTAATATTTGCTACCTAAGTCTGTAAAACATAATAAAATGAAGACCTAATAACTTACCTCAACTTTCATAAGATGTTATAACCTCGGTTACATTAATGCATGTCTATATGACTATTCCGGTTAAATTTTCGTTTTTAGCCGACATCCAAAATATTTTAAATATCTCCACCATTACACTTCATAGAATTGTTGTTCGTTACATAAATAAAATTACATAAATAGCTTTAACAAAAGTGGTTTATTGCTTGTGTATTATAGTTGCACCCGCCCCATTTTTATCAATTAAGTTTCACTTTATAATCTTAGTCTACTAATTCTTTAAAATGTTTAGCCATTGGTTAAAAAAAAAAATAAAATAAAACTTCTGTTTACAAACACGAAGACTCTTTTGTGAAGTATTAATATATTTACTTCATTTTAAAATTAAACATAGGTAAAAATGTGTGAAACTGCCAAAAATACTAAAATTTAATAAAATTAAATCTTCTCAAAATATTAACCCCCCCATATTTCTCTTACTCCCGTGTCTTGGTCAGAGAATTAATATTGAAAAATACAAAGTGAATAGTTTTAATTTATGTTTTGTAATACAGGTACTTTTATCGCTACTGTGCATTATACAGGATAAGTGTTGATGGCAGGGGAAGTTTAAAGTAAATAATGCCCCAGTTGTTGCCAGCTGATATTGTTTCAGGGTTTTCTTTTATTTATTATGTAGGCGTGCCAGTACACAATAAATAACTGAAAATACCGAGATACTTTTTACCATCCTTCTTCGACATTTATTTTTCATCTATTATAAATATCTCAAATTAGTCTAATATTTCATTTTTTGTTGTTATAAATAGATGATTTCCGTGACATTTTGTTTATTTTGTGTTAGCCAGATTCAAAATATACCAACCGTATAGTATTTTTTTTTTTTTTTTTTTTTTTTTTATTATTTATTAACATCCCTGTAAAATTTAAAATGTAGGCTTACCATGATACTTTTTACTAACTAAAATTTACTGCTAAATGCTTTCTATAAAATGTACATATTCTTAATAGTTTGAAAGTTGGAGATATAAATTCATAGAGAAACTAACAAAAATATAGTCAAAGCAGTAAATGCCAAATCTTTTATCATACTAGTATTTCACATAATGTAATATTAACTGTATTTGACTGTATCCCAAATACTAAGTACAATCCAATTAATTCTATCCAAGCAGTGATTGTGGTCTTTAAATAACTACTAAAACATTATGGAAATAAGAGCATCTAAGAAGTTTGTAAAGCTATCGTTAAATTAAAATTCACCCACTTAAGGACAAAACTTTACGAATTTTCATTGAAACAAAGTGAGTGTGACGTATCTTAAGGATGGAGAAAAAGAACACGAGAGAACAACGACGACATCGGCTGAATACTAACGCACTCATTAACGTGGAGCAACTTTTACAACTAACCCACGCTCAAACGAACGTAATGTTTCTGTCAACAATTGTGGTCGTTTGTATATAAATTAAGCACTTTTAGATGAAAGACTTAAAAAATTATAAGTACTTAGAATTAGTAATCAAGTATACATTTAATAGGTATTTTAAATATGTATTTTTAAATTAAATGTATAATTCTAGGGCAACGTTTGAAAACCAGAATTCAAGTCAGTATTATCCTAAACATTTAAAGCAAACTAGTCTTATTGTACGTGTATATTTATAAACAAATATCATTAGTTTTTCAAAACTGCTGTTTTATAATGTCGTTAATTCTTCATTGTGGAAATGCGCCGTTTCTCGCTTACGTGGCATTCTGATTAGGAACATTGATTCCACAATTTTTCTGAATACAAAATCTTTTGTGGGCGTATAAGTAGTTAAGTATTTCGTTTGGATAACAATTTTGATAAAAAATTAAGAGATATTAATTTATATCACAAGTTACTGTTTAATAAAATTCTTTAATTTGTAGTATGTAAACTTTTTAACTTATACTTTTTGTAAAATATACAATAGGTTCAAAATACATTAAGTTAATTTTATTTAAATTCAAATTTCAAATACAATGTTAATAATAACTAATAACCAAATGTTAAACACGGATCACCAATACAAACATGGATTCAAACCAATTCAAACATGTTGACGGTTCAAAGTAAGGCAAATCGAGGTTGCCGATCTCTTAAACAATAAACCCTGAACAGCCTTTTGTTCGGAAAAAAGGCCCACTGTTGAAAAACTTCGAATGTTGAATAACATAAGTTGAAAACATTATCATGTTGAATAACTTGATTAACATATGTTGACTATGGAAGTATATAATTTCGTACTTCACAATAACTTATACTAACAAAACAGAGGTTTAATGAACAAAATTTCAGACAAATACATTAGTTAGTTCACTTCAAACTAATTAAACCAGCTCTACAACTGAACAGACCTGCAAGTTGAGAGTGCTGAGTTGAGTTTACCGACTAAGGTCAACACAATCTTGACAATGGACTACATTAAACTGTCCCGACCACGACCATTATTGGCCGGCGTACTAATGAACTATTTCTAGACAAGTTGTTCTATTCTGAAATTGGAGACTTCTATTTCAATAAACCTTATTAGTACCAAGAATGCTTTATACTGTGGTAGTGTATTATTGGTTGTTAGATAACAATAAGGATCTTTGCTTTTTTTAGGACTAAAGTTTTATAGTCCAGAATGTCCCTATAGTGTAAAATGTTAATGAAATATTGTACAATATGTATATGAAATGAAGGAATAAACTTTAGTATATTGTTTTAAGCTCAAAAGAAAAAATGTTAAGTTACATCAATTATTAATTATAATGATTTAGTACAGTAAATAGATACCAAAATATGAGTGCTTACAAACGGTCCAATAGTTTAAAATTTTTATGATGTCTAGGATGGTTAGTTGTTGTTTAAAATGCAAAATGAACAATTTTACCCCCTCCGCAACTACATTGGAAAAAATGAAGAAAATTGGCACTTTCTTAATATTGTCAGTCATATCCTCGTTGCGGTAAATTTTAGCTAGAAGAGAGTTATAAAATAATAATGTAGAGAAATGGATTTCCTATCATTTACGTATATAATCTGTTTATTTACAACTAATGGTTACGGAGATATAATTCTTTTTATAAAATACAAAATTGTAGTTTTTGTAAATTTGCCAAAATTTAGCCTTTTTTACAACGCTGATGTATTTTGTGTTTGTCCACGCCAGTGGCATTTTTTAACGTTTTGACGGGGAACGGTCCAAACCCCAGTCTTGTTACTATCTAACATCGACCAGTTGTTAGAAAGCATCATTAATTAATAGCCGAATGACAAATGGCTACTGGGTCCGGAATCGAACCTTTAAAAAGCTACTGACTTTTCTCAGGATCGAACCGGCAACCTTTGGATTCAAAGGCGCGCACTATAACAACTCAGCTACCCAGCCAGTAAACTGGCTTGGTTTCAATGTATTCAGTGTGTCCAGAATATGAAGGAGTATCTCCCTACAACTACACTAAAATAAGTTCATAATTTTTAACAAAAATACAAAGTACCAGAAATAGTACCATACAGCATGTATACGTAGCTTTTAGCATCTTGGTCATGTGTTTATTAAGACTCTTTTATGAAAATTATTAGTTGATGAAGACAAAAATTTAACTTCTAAAAAGACTTAAAATGTGTTGTTTTACAAATAAGTTGATCTTTCATAATGAAAAGCCAGTATGATTAGTTATCTTCGTACTAAGTTTTCTAACTACAGTTACCTGTTCTTGATTATTCAAGTTTTCAATTAATTCGCTGGGTAAATGAGACTATAGCAAACCTTTTTATTTACAAAAAGTTTATATTTCCTACCGTGAGAGTATAATATAATTCAGTAAATAACTTTGTTTGGATTTAATTCAATTCCGTAAAACATGAAAATAATAAGTTTCTCTTTTCAGCATGTTTGATTGTGAATGTTAGTAGTGTGAAATTGTTGGTGCTGGCCCAGTTCAAGGTCACCTGAGGGATGACGTCATCGAGGTCAATGACCTCACCGATGACGTCATCGATGACGTCATCGATTGCGTCATCGATGACGTCATCACCAATGACGTCACTTTCATGACGTCACACTCATGACGTCACAAAAATGACGTGCTGATGACGTCATCACCCCTTACGTCATAAAATCGACGTCACCGACGCCACTAAGGTCAAGGTCACGCCGAAACTTAAAATTTATTAGCACTTTTGCCGTTTCTCGCACTACGCTCCGAGTTTCAGTCCGAGTCCCCGTGACCTTGACCACTTGGAGCGAATTTTCGACGAGAAACGGCAAAAGTGCCAAGTTAAACTCGAGTTTCTGACATGACTCTGCCTAAATGGGCAATCGGTTATCCCTCAGGTGACCTTGAACCAGCACAACACCAACAATTTCATATTACTGTGACCTTGAAAACCTAACAACGGAGCGCCGACACCGATGCGCACCCCACGACAGCCACCGAGTGACTGACTGTCAGGCTCTGTGTTCTCTAGGTATATGGGGAAGTGGAGGGGGAAATCTCAAGGTCATCCAAACGGAGTTTTAAAAAAGTGAAAGAGTAGAAAGACTACTCTTGTGCTTCCTGGGCGACTTCATCAATTTCTAACGGATCTGTAAACCAATCCGATCTGTAGCGGCAGGAGTCAAGAAAACCGGTGCACCATCCATCAGGTTGTCCGTAGCACTTCCGACAATTGGTAAGATTGGAGAAGTGAAACTTAATACACCGCTGCGGACAACAAGTATAAAAGTATTTGGATTTGTAGATTTTGAAAGTTTGTAGTACCGGTGGTGGCAGCTGTTGGTTCTTGCATCTACACCTGCAACATCCGAAGCATTCACAATGCCGGCAGGCCAGCCCATCCACTTGCCACTTTGGTAAGAGGAAACACTTATCCTCACAGCAATAGGTCGTCCCCGTCTCTTCCTCCCAACGCTTCTTTGCACAATATGTGACGCCTTGTATCTCCAAACACCTATGCTCGCAACATGAGATGCGCTTACTTTCCATAGTTGATGCTGCTTTGACGAGGGAGCACGATGAAGTGATGCTGTGGTCAGTGGGAATGGGGTTTATATAAACTAAGGTGAGTGGAGGGGGAAAGGTCAAGGTCATTCAAATGGAGTTTTAAAAAAGAAAAGAGTAGAAAGACTACTCTTGTGTATCTATAGCGATTTCATTGATAGTGAGTGCTTCTTTATGCCAAGTTGATCTGTACTGACAGGCTCCTAAATAATGTTTGCAAAAACCTGCAAAATGATTGTTGCACAATTTGCAGCCAGTTAGCTGTTTTAGTGTGAATTCAATGCAACGTTCAGGGCAACAAGTGTACTTATGCCCTCTCATCTGGTACACATGGAATGTCTTCAACTCTGGTTTCGGCTTCTTCCAAGACTTGCACTTACACATGCATTGACCAAAAGCTTCACATTTTCTACACGCCAGACCATCCACCACATCAATGTCATTCGGCCATGAAAAACATTTCTGTTCGCAACAGTAGTTGAGTTGACGCTCCATGTTGCTGTGGTGAAGGTGCGCGATGAAATGATGCTGCAACCAGTGAGAGTGCACTTTAAATAAACTCAGTGGAGGGGGAAAGGTCAAGGCCATCCAAACGGAGTTTTAAAAAAGATAATTAGTCGTCCTCCTCCTCGTCCGTTGTACTTGGAGAGCTGTCAGACGAAGAGCCCCGCGCACGTGCTCCCCAGATGAAAAACAAATCAATTTTAAAACGAAGACCAGGATCTTGCATCATCAATTCCTTTAATTTGTCACATACTAAGTCGACCTTGTGTAAGGTGTCAACAACAAGCTTCCAATTTGTTGGCTCAATATAACTTGTAGTTGAGTCCGCCTCGCTGATAACCACATCCTCCGGCCGTATTGGAGTGTAAAGATGTGTGAAGTTCTTTGGCTGAAGCTGAGGCTCAGGCTGGCTGGAAGTGGAAGGTTGAGTGTGGACCCCTGTCGCATCGAAATCCATAGTCATTCTACATTCAATGTTGGGGTTTTCGTTTAATACATACACCAATTTCTCATGCAACATATCCACTTCTGCCGAGTCTTGCAGATGAACATTCCAGGAAAATGGCCATTCTTCATCCGTAGTGGAGTCAACTTGAGAAAGAGTGCTGTCCGCCATGATAGCTAAGCAAGGAATGATGTGAGCTACAGACTGTGGTAACAGTATTGAAAAGTAGAGGGGGTAAACCAAAAGTATGTGGAGGGGGTATTTTCAAGGTCATTTAATTTGGGTTTTAAAAAAGGAAATAGTGGAGGGGGAATTCTCAAGGTCATCCAATTTGGGTTTTAAAAAAAAGGAATGAAGGTTACTCCTCTTCAGCCTCGTTGTCCCCCACATCCTCATTAGCCTCATCTTCATCAACGTCAGACTCGCCGTAAGGGTAGATTGGGGACATCGGCGAATATTGTGGAGATTGTTGACCGTTGTTATCGTCCCCTTGCATTCTAACTTGGGACCAATCATAATTTAAATTCATTTGTATTACGATCCCAGGGTTGTCCCGCAGTATTTCCTTCATCCGTTCGCAAATCGTTTCCAAATAGTGTACACTATCGATGGACAGTGTCCAACCCGTACTTGTACCGACATCAGTAGTGGAGTCAGCTTGGCTGATGGTGTTGTTGTCTGCCATGGTTGCCTGTCGGACAAGGAATGACGGTTGATGTGATGCTCATGCAGGAACATGGTGAAGTGGTGGGAGGCTTGGTGAATTAGTGGGGGAAGTTTCAAGGTCATCCAAACGGAGTTTTAAAAAAAGGATAACCTACAAAGTAACATTGAAACTTTCCAACTGATGGTGGCGAGCGTTTTCTTCCGCAACCTTGCCGACACATGTAACTATGCCGTACAGGATGAACAGTACAACCATAATAAGTCCAAACAATAAGAGATAGCCGTTCACTATCATAATGTTTTCTGAGTGGATCTGCTTTCTTCTTATCGCCCTCTCTTGCATCCTCTTCTCTAACTCGTGGACGAAGTCACAGCATGCGTGAGGACATCTTTCATCTGTTGGTTGGTTTGCCATTGTTGATGTTGTCAGTTTGGCTGTTGAAGATGGAATGAGGTTTCCAATTGCGATGTGCCATGTACACCAATAGTCAAGTGGTGGGGGGTAGCAAAGCAGTGGAGGGGGAAGTTTCAAGGTCATTCAAACTGTGTTTTAAAAAAAAACCTATCGTGTTACTAAACTCATATGTCAGTAACAAGATAGGTGTTTTTTGCTCTTTTAGTTCTTTAATATAATGAAGAAATAAACATATTCTACAATGGTTAGGACAAGAAATACAACTGCTAAACAGCTGAAGTAATCCAAGTTGTCCGGCTCGGTCTTCATGGATGTCGGTGAGGAAGCTGTCGAGGAGTGTCCAGGGTCTTCCTTTGGCTGCCTGGTGTTCCGTATATTGCAAGCGTAAACTTGCACGTTTATACGGTAGCCTCGTGCCACCATCAGTTGCAACTCCTTGTACAAGTCATTTAGCTCCTGCTGAGTCTTGATGCTCACCTCCTCGTAACTTGCGCAACTGACGTTCAGAGACATCCTGATGTTGCTAGGTTGGCTGCTGGAGTAGAAATGAAGACGAGGCACAGCGCTTGGAGGTACATGGAAAAGTGGTGGGGGTAAGAAGTGGTGGGGGTAGAAAGTGGTGGGGGTACAGAAGTTTGTTTAAACTGTTCGAAATTTTTTCCATCGATACAATGGCATGGAACAAATAGCGCAGGTGTCCTTGTAGTTTTCAAATCTAAACAACGGTGCTAGAAATCCGAACTGTTTTATACCGCCATCCTGTACGAATCGTCGAAGGTCTCTGACGGCAGCATCGCCACAAGGCCTACAAAACTTTTCCCCATCTTGGAACTTATACCAGGAGTATTCCGAATACCCTCTATTTTCTCTCTTGTACTCTTTGATATCCTGCTTTATTGTTACAGGGATATTTTCTTGTAAACAAGATGGGAACAAATCTTTGTGAGTTATAACTCGTTGCAAGCAAAGCTCGTACAAGGTGCTCATCGTTCGCTAGTTGGCAACAGACTGACAGTGTTCGCATCCAAGCAGGTCTCAATTGTAGCGCAGTAGTGGGGGTAATTGTAGCGCGGTAGTGGGGGTAATTGTGAAATGCAAAGGTCAAAGGTCAAGGTCACCCGCGAAGTTAAAAAAAAAATGCAACATATCAATATGTGACAAACTTCACATATTGATATGTTGCATTTTTTTATGTTTTTTTGGTCTTTTATGATTTATTTATTTATAAAACATTACAATAACATATGTACAACATTAAAACTTAAATCTAACACTGCTGCTTATCGGCGATGTGGATGGTCAACTCTGTAGAGTTGCTACCCGTGCAGCCGTGGGACACCAGGTATAGACAGCCGGGTTGAATAGAGCGAAGGTCCTCGTTTTGTAGAAGGTGGACGAATCTCTTGGGCAAGTACATCTGGAACTTTGGTTCATCCCCCGGAGTAAACGGTGCCTCGCTGAGACTGCAGCAGATGGCCTCCCCAACTGTAGTCTCCATCTTCTTCATGGCGTGGATTATGTAGTGCTTTTCATCTTTTAGTTCAGAGCACTTCTTCACAGGTAATATTGTTGACTTGGAGTGAGCATTGAACTGCTCGACCAAAGTCTGAAGGAACTGGTGAGATGCCATGGTCAGGTTACAGATCGTCTTCTTGCTCGGAGATGTTGTCGTCTCGGAATCTCGAGTAATACTCATGCCAGGTCCCGGTCTGCTCCTCACTTATATACTCTCCGTTACCCCCACCACTACCCACTTCCCCACTTTGAAGGTAAGAGGCGAGTTTATAGGCGTTTTTCAAAGCGCAATGTCTATCTTTATCATGTTCTGGGCTTTTTGTACAAATACATATGGTTTCCAGCATGTATTGATAATTCTTATCCAATTCCACATCATTAACCGGAACATGAGTAAATCCTTCGATCCATCTTTTCTTTTCCAGCCCCTTTGTGTAAATATTGGTAAACTTGTCTGAAAAGTGATGCATAATGTGATACAAGTCCGTGTAACTTGTAAAACCATCATACCAATCGATATGATGGAAGTGTTTTGAAATCCATCTGTTGGTAGTAGCAGCTTTACTAGTTAAAGACGAATAAGAACATGGTGATTTAAATAAAAACGAATAAGGAACACTTGTATTCATGTCCAAAAACACAAGTTCTTTTATAATGAACCTATCATCATTACCACGAAACGCTTGAAACTCAATAATACCAGGCTTGGACTTTACTTGTTCTTCTTCTCCCTTGTCCATTTTGAAGGTCACACGTCTGCTCATTACGAAGTCAGGAGGTCAACTGATTTCCACACCACGGTAGGTACTACTTTTATACCAGGCCGTACAGTTGTTGGCGCGTTGGTGTATATTTAACGTGGGCACCGTCCCCAATAGGCCTAACCCCACAAAATGTTGGTTATTGTTTTAAAAACTAACCATTGTCATTTAAGTTTCCATCTTTATATTTTCCTTGTTTTCGTTTTCATTACTAACACTTGATTCTTCTCCTCCATCTTCTTCTTCCTGTTTTACTGATTTCTTATGTAGTTGAGCGTACTTTTCCAATTGTCTCCACATCTGTACTTCATGAGGAACTCTATTAAATATAGAAGTATCCACAGGTCCGTATAATATAGGTGCGTCCGGTTGTTTATCCAAAGTGTCTTCCAGATAATCTTTAATAATCGAACTTGAAAACACCAGTTGTCTCAAATATCTTGTTATAGGTTCAGTCGCACAAGTTAAAATAAAAAACTCCTCTCGATTAAGTTGAATTTTGTTATCATGTCTTGTTGTGTCTCTAAACCTCAGCTGATGATCACCACGTTGTTTAATAATATCGATTTCCACATTTGAATCTAAAAGTCCTACTCTTGTCTTTCTTCCAAACATGTTACTACTTAAATAGCATTCTAGCAGATGCAAGTGTCTAAATTACATTTCAGACTGTGCAAGTACTAAATTTATAATTCTGACTGATTCAAAATCCTCTATACAAATTATATTGAATGCTCTTCAAGGAAAATCTGACGAATTTTTGGTTTTAAGTATTATTGAAAGATTGATTGCCTTGAAAAACTCTAAAGAAATTATCTTACAGTGGATTCCAGGACATATCGGGATTTTGGGAAATGAAAGAGTTGATAAGATTGCCAAAGAAGCCACTACTAATTATACACTGTCTGAAGTTAAAAGATGCTATATCCTAAAATCGGACTTTGTCTACGTAATTAAGAAAAACATCCTTAAAATATCCGAAACTGATTTTGACCAATGTAATAAAGGGGCTTGGTACAAATTTGTTCAAAGCGTACCATCAAAATTTCCCTGGTTTTACCTCATTCATATGAACAGTTACCAAACTTCCTTGATGTGCCGTTTACGATTTGGTCATGTATTTACAGCCTCTAAGTTGTTCCAAATTAAAAGAATTGAATCTCCGCAGTGTCGTTTTTGTGATCAAGATGTATTGGAAACGATTCAACATATTGTCATGGACTGCCCTCATTTTTCTGAAGAGAGGGCTTATTTATTACAGTTGTACAATAAAGCAAAATTACCAGTTCCTGCAGATTTAAGAGTGATTCTAAATGTTGATAGACATGTTTTTTGGCCTCATATAGTTGATTTTTTATTCCAAATTCAAAGAAAATTTAATATTCAAAAGTTCTAAATTTATAGTGGAAATGCAAGTGTAGATTTAATGTGCTATTTACAATGACTTTCTTTTGTATGTGTTTTTGTTCTTTGTAACTGTTTGTTCTGTTATAACTTGTAATGTTTGATGGCTTCTTGGGTTGATGCTCGAGCCATAATAAAGAGAAAAAAAAAAAAAAAAAAAAAAAAAAAAGATGCAAGTGTTTCATAAATGATTCCCAAGCACTGTCCGTAAACAAAATCATTTTGGGTCCATGAGTTAAAATTACAGTAGGGGAATAATCTGTCGATTTCATAACACCGATTAAAACACTTTTGTCCAAACTGGAAGAGATTGGGTAAAATATTCGCAAAAATACCTCACTCAATATGTTTGGAGAAATATTATCTTCAATGTCCCTTTTTCTCTTTTGTATATTCTTTCTTCTTTTACCTTTTTCTTCAACATTATTACTGGCGTGAAGTTGTCCGCAAACGTTTTGTTCACCTCCTTCCTGGTGACCTTGAAGATCTAAAAACTCAGATATCTCCTTCTCAATATCTACCACATTTTCAGGTATACCACTAGGAGAAGCCATATTGAATACGATGCTACCCATACAACAGTAGGCAACAAACTGATGAGGAGCGGCCTGTACGCTCTGCTTTTATACTCGCGGAATGGAACAAAACCGGTTTTTACAATACATTTTTAACAATTCCAGTTAAAGGTGTGTATGTTACGATTTTATCATGTAGAATTAAACAGTATGCAGTTGTATTAGCCGGTATAGCTGCGTTAAATTCCATTTCTATTTTTATATCCACACTTGATGATTTTACAGATTCATTTTGTTTAGAACAATCGATTACAACTATAGGGTAACCATCTAAGTATTTTTCTGGTGATAGTAAAGGTGCATTTGTTTTACCGTAATATGAACTTTGGAATCTTGCATACATATCGTACAATATGCTGTATTTTTTATTAGCGAATGACACATTTAAATTGTCGTATGGGAAAAATTGTGAATTTAAATAAACTTTAATATTTTTTAAGTCACAATGATCAAATTGGCCTGCATGTTTGGTGATGGTGTCCCTTCTACCTGTTTGTAAACCAAATATAATATACCTGGCTCGTTCCACATAATTAGATGTTTTAACAGTCCAAGTGTGACGATCCGTAGTTGGCAAGCTGGGATGTTCATGGAATTCCCAACTTCTAAAAGGAATTACAATATCACGATCGGCCTTTAACTTTCTTAATAGCAGCATCCTATGCTCGTCAGCTAATTTAACATGTGGAACTCTCCATACAATTTTGTCTAATGTTAATTTCCATTCTAAGTCTGCATCCGTTGTACCGTCTGCAGCTTTAATAATGTCTTTATCGTTTGAAGATCTCAACAAAACTAATTCTTGTTTAACATTTAATATTATTTTTCTATAGTCTTCAGCAAAACCAAGCAACAAACGTAATGGAATATGAAAATCAAAATATCCCTTTGCATCTGGACTGATTGTGTCATTTGTAGGTAAAACCCATCCTGCAGATTGTAGTAAGTTTGTTTCATTAGGTGATATAGATGTTAACCCCTTTAAAGTTGTTGCAATACCTACTTTTTTAGTGGAATCAACGGTTACACCTGATATTTCGTATCTAATTTCATCAAATAGGAAAGCCATTGGATTATTTATAAATGGAACCTTTGTACCAGTAGTCTTACCATCCTTTTTAGTAACTTTTCCTTCAATATACAAGTAACTTTCACATGGTAGTGTGTAAATGTCTTGATTTTGTATGGGGATACGAATTTCATCGTTATTGTTTAATTTCGATGAAGTGTAAGGGTTGTGGGTGTGATATTCTTTTTCCCATAGTGTTTCGTCGAATGTTGGACCCTGCGCTATATCCAGTATATCCATAATCGGTTAATTTTAATCCAATTCTCTCTAAGAAACGAATGTTCTCACGTGTTAACTCCTCCACAGCTGAAGAGCTACTAATGCGGTTTCCCGTAGGTTGTTCGCTTTTAAATGTTAAACCCATGATTGTGTATTAAAGTGTAGATTTTAAATGTAATCTAACTGTAATAGGCTCTTCTCTGAAGTCTACCAAGTTATCGTCTTGATCCAACACGCTCAACACGATGTCTGAAATGAAAGTGGTGTTCAACGGTAGATATACCAGGTTTTGTGGCTTTTCAACAATTTTAAATCCAGGTGCGTACACTTGGGTAAAATGTATGTATGATATGGGTGTTAGCCCCATCCCTGTAAGCTCCTTGTATAATGTTACAAGTTATGTCTATACTATTGACTTTTAATATTGTTACTGTTTTCTTACCGGAATGTGTTATATCTGGTTCTAAAACAGGCTCATCGTTGGAAAATCCTAATAAATCACCAATTGAGTTTGGTTGAGTAAAATCTATATAATATTTGGAAGTAATTTCAGCTTTCATCGTATTATTATTACCTTTTAATGTTATATTGTCTTTTCACATTTTAGTTTGCAAAAATTCATTTATATGATCAATTTCATAAGAACCTGTGGGTAACCTGCACTCTTGTAAGTTTGTAAATTTCCCACTAGCATCTTTTCCCTTATAATAATGCAATACATTATTTTTACCTTCCGTAACATTGGGAATAGAGTTGTAAGTTGTAAAATCCAATATTGCCGCCTCCCAAAATCTTCCTTTTTGCAAGCGTAACGCTGGAAACAGGATACTTCGTAAAGTGGGACGATTTTCCTGTTAATGATACCGTATAGGAAGACATCTCAATAATGACTGATACTTTTAGCTAGAAATTCCAAACATAAATGGCCGCATATTGAAGTATTATCAGGTTGTTCTCTTTATAGTTATAATATATGTTTTTAGCAGATTTAAAGTAATTTTGAAGTTCTTTTGGTGGTGGCAAATTACCGAAACTATCAAAATAATATACATTGTTAATTAGTTTCTTATAACAAACCCAATGGGTGCCAGGGCCTTCAGTATTATCCAAATTTACAATTCCAGTCTCATTTTGCCACATTTTCTTTGGTAAACTGTCTCTCATGAATACTCCGCGGAAAAATGGAATTTTTAAACAGGAAATATATTTAAATAATTCAACATTAGTTAACGCTTTATGTGGTATAACCAATTGATTTCTTTCATTTAATATGCACGATAAGGTCTTAGGTAAAGACCTGCCCCGTTTTTTACCATTGACCACACGGTGGGCTTCTTCCTGCCTTTTCTGGTAGATCGTCGTCTTCTTCTTATATTTCCTCCATGTTTTCTTGTTGTGGACTTCCTTTTTACCCTTCTTCTCCTCCTTCTTCCACCTCCTACTGCTGTTTTAGCCTTCATACCTGCTGTTACTGCTAAAGCTGCTGCTTTTTCTGCTATGCTAGCGTCACTTGATTTTACTCGTTGCCAAGCTATGTCCGCAAGCTTTCTGTCTGCAATCGACCTATTTTTTGAATCGGCAAACGTGGAATATGCGATATCGTGTTCTTTACAAGCTTGATCTAACTTATTTATGCCAGGACCGCCTCTTTCCAGTCGTTTTTTCAATTTAGTTCCTGGTCCGCAATACTGATAACCTCCCGGTATATGGAATTCGTATGGTAATGCGTCTATTGCTCTATTTACAATGGATCCTACTGGAAGTCGTTTTAAAGCTTTACTTAACAGATAAACCGCTGTGGACGTGATCCCACCTCCTTTCCTTACAGTGTCACGATATGGACTGATGTACTGGAACGTCATTATTGTCCTTTTATAATCAAAATGTACAACTTATGTGTTACCTCTATGACGAGTTGGACATAAATAAAGTCGTTTATTGTGATCTTATATTAAATATCAATATCACCCCAATCTGATGATCTAAATTTTTGCGTATTAGGGTTAATAAAGTATTTATTAAAAATTTCCCTTTTAATCCAACCACCTCTAGAGGATTCAGCAAAAGTATTATGACTCGTTTTTCCTTGAAGAATATCCGATGTAAAATGATTGTGTAAATCAAATAACGCATTACCTAAAACTTTTACAAGAAAATTAACAGTGACGGCATTATCCACATGTTCAGGGTCTTTAAGGTCTGTTATACGTTTATTATTACAAGTATACACTTTACTATCCTTAAATGATGTTGTGATGGTCTGTCCTACAGTTGCAGCATCATTTGGGTGTCTTCCTGCTCTCAATTTTGTAATATTGTTATTATTACATGTAAAAACTGCAAAGTGTAAATTTGGATCTAGATGTACGGTTTGGGATAAAGCAGCTGTATCATGATCCTCATGACCCCATGACACATTTGATAACTTTTTATCCATGCAATCCCAAGCATTATTTTTGTATGTTAATAAATTAAATTTTTCATTACCTTGAACAAAGTCATCCCCTTGCTTCGATACTACTTGATCTTGTTTTACAAAAGAGGTTGTTTCTTGTTTTAAGGTTTCCATCATTTGACCCACTGTTGCACCATCTGATGGCGCCGAACCATCTTTAACATTTGCTAAACAATTATTAAAACAATCTATAACCCCTACATCACGTATGATACAATGATCTTTAATATATTTTAGATTTACAGCATCGTTTTCAGTTTTTGGATAACCTATATCATTAATAACAAATTTATAAAAAGAAAATCCATCTTTTGTCTTTTCAGGTATCAAGGAATGTAAATAGCGTCTATTTACGCTGTCTTTTGCATCTTTAGGGTCATCTACGTTGGATATACGTTTATTGTTAGCACTATACGTTTTCCCATTGAATTTTAACGTATTTTTTAATTCAGATGACAAATAACCTTTGTTTATTGCATCACCGTTTTGATTTGGTTTACCAACGTTGATAACTCTATGATCTTCTGCATCATATGTGTTATTTTGTAGTCTTAATGTTGGTGATATCTTTTCCTTTAATATTTTTAAATTTATTGCATCATTTTCGTCTGTAGGATCTTTTATGTTTTTTAACCTTTTATTACTAATATCATAATCTCCTTCAGGTGTTTGTGGTAAACCAGCACTTCTTTTTAAACTATTCGCATAATATAATCCATCTGAGGAATACCGTCCGAACTTGTCGACACTCATGGTGCAACTGAATAGTAATCTAGGGAGTAACACATTTTTATGAGATTACCCCACGGTTTCGGAGTTCATCCACTAAAGCCACCCATTCATTTTCCAATCCAGTATGACCCGCTTCTTTAGCTTCATGTATTAGTTTCATTCTATCCACCAATTTATTGATATTATTGTAATAAATCACATTTGTGTTATATAGTTTCTTCATTAAACCTGTACCCGTAACAGACTTACTTCTTTTTCTTCTTTCCTGAGCACTTACATCCAAAGTGGATGCCATAAATCTTCGTTTTACAGGTTTTCATTGTGTTAACGGCATTGTTTGTCTTCTAGTTGGTATTAACTTGGATACAAATTCTTTATATTTTAAAGACTTAGATCTAAATGGAAGTTGGTCAGGTAAATACCTTCTCCTATATGCATTTGTCTGTTCCAAAATCTTTTTATATGCTTCCATGTCTTTTTCTTTCACTAACGATACTGAAGGCTTATTTTCAAATAATAATTCAAAAAATCCTTTTGTGCCCTTATACCTTTGATCACCAATAACAATATTATCATGTTCGTCAACGTTTAACGGGCTATTACCTATCATTAAACCATCTTCTGTTAATCTCGCTCCATAACTATGGTAATTCTTATTAGGAATTGTTCCGAGTAACATTTTTACCATGTATTTCCTTCCTAAAGGTCCTTTGTTATGAATGTTTTCACCCAACAAGCTTATGTTTGACGGTCCTTCTCTTTTTTCCTCTTCACTAGCAGTTGGTGCGTCTTCAGGTCCCCTTTCACTATATCCTGGTGATTCTAGCTCTCTTTCAGATTCTGCACCGGTAAAGCCACTATATGTAGAGGATTCCGGGTCTTCATCACTAAAACCTTCATATTTTACACTTTCTCTTTCAAACTTTGTGATAGGTGCAATCGCATCTCCTTCCAATACAGGTTTGGTGACTTTTTTGTTTAATTGTTTCAAGGGTTCAGTAATAGGTTTAAAAGTAGATTCAAGGAATTTCTCCCTCTCGCTAATACCTAGTTTTAATGCTCTGTTTTTAGCCCGAATAGAATCACTAAGTGATTTTATTTCTTTTACTAATTTTTCTTGGTTTACCATGTTTGTAGCAAGACGTGTTGTACAACAATGAATGTTTTATACCATGTTCAATGTATTAATATAAACTTATCAAATCCTATCCTGTATCGACCATTCTTTAGCGGTTGTTCCTTCATAATTGTTAGGAACCCATACTTTTCAGCCCAAGCCTTTCCACATAACTCTTTAAATCGTTCAAATGTCATATCCGCATTTACATGATCAAAATATATATGTTTTAGGTTGGTTTCGTCCTGTTTAAATACAATTAACATGTTTGCATTGTCTCTAATGAGTTGTTTAGGTATTTTGCTGTAAGTTTGGCCAATATAAATGCTATCTATGTTGTTATGTCGACCCATAGCGAAGTAATTCCTTATTGTGTTTTGGTTTTCACAAGATACATCATCAAATATGAACACAGAGAATGGTTTAGCTTCTTGTGGTTGCATGACACTCTCGCTTGCATTAAATTTTAAGTATTTAACTTCAGGCACATTATTCAGTATTTTTTCCAATAATTGATACTTTGGTTGTTGTAGTGATTTTGAAAATACATATAAATTATAAAAACGTAATCCTTTAGGGTTTGTAATCAAATTGAATACTACATTAGTTTTTCCACAGTTGGAAGGTCCGGTAACCAGACAGCGCACGGTGTTTGGTAACAAATTGCCATGTTTCCCACTATTGAATTCTGAATTATCCACTGTGAGTTCATCTATATTATTAATGGTAAAACTCTCTTTTTGTGGTACTATCTCCATCCTTTGTAATGGTTCAACCTAAAACGATTCTTTATCGTTATATCAAATCCTTTTTAGGTATCCAAGAATCTTCCGTCTTATTAAATCCTAACCATCGCACTTTAACCTTATCTTTTTTCCGTAGCAACACCTTTTCAACTAAATATACATCACCTACTGTTGATTTTAACATTTCATGTCCATAAAACCCTCCTTCAAGCAATTGTCCTTTATTATCTTTTAAAATATATGTCTCGGGTACTGTAGGTTGTACTTTGAATACAGTAAAGACCTCATTGGTCCAATTTGGCAGATATCTTTTACTAAATACACCTTTATATTTACTTATTCGCACTTTATCACCAACGTTAAATTTTTTAGGTTTTCGTTTTTCAACTTTTGGTTTAGTATTCATTTTTATATGTTTTAATACAAGGTTTTCATTTTTACTAGTTACTTGGTTTGGTTTAATCCCGATAGTCCTATGAAATTTGTTATTATAATCGTTTATAAGTTTTGGTAACATATCAATCCATATGTGCGATCCTCTGTTGGAAAACATTTTATACATTGCACTTTTTAAAGTTCTGTTGAATCTTTCAATTATTGAGGCTTTTACCTCTGAATTGGTTGAGTAATGGTTTATATTGTGTTTTTTTCATTAAATTTGCAAATTCCTTATTAAAATATTCTTTTCCATCATCTGTTTGTAAATGTTTAATAGTATGTTTGTCTTTTTGTATAGCTATTTCCATTGCTTTTGTAACACTTTTGCCGCTTTTATCTTTTAGCGGTAAAGAATCCGCCATTTTTGAAAAACAGTTAATAACAGTCAATATGTATTTATATCCTTTATTTTGTTTGCTATAAGGAATCATTTCGATTAAATCCGCTTGATATAAATCATTAATTCCTTTTATCACAGTATTTCTTCGTGGAAACTTTCTTCTTGCAGGTTTATGAAGTTCGTTGACAATTTGTTGCTTCAAATCCTTCATATTGTAGTTTCCAATGTTTGTAGTGTCACTTGTATAATCACAATGAATGTTGTCTTAAATATTCACATCATTTATATAGGTCAAGGTCACCCAAACTTGTGTAAAAAAAATTGGGAACACGGCGTTTGACTTGCCGTGTTCCCCAATTTTTTACGAAAGGAAAAAGGAATAAGGTCGAAGTTGTAGAAGGACGAAGAATAGGTTACTAGTTGATAGGGTTTAGAGAGTAGTGGCCAAAAGGAAGAGTGTGGATTTTGTCGGGCATAATGTGTCTTTTATCATCTCGAGCTGACAGCGCTTTTTTAATTTCGGTGACACTGTAGACTTGATGCTTGAAGCTTCGGATATTGTTGAATGTTGCTGATATTGTAGTATCTTCAAACAAACAAGTCTTGTAGTGGTCAAATGTCACGTGTTTTTTCAAATAAGATGTCTTCACTCCTTTTGCTTTCTTGACTGTCGGTGTGTTGTTCTCGTGGTACATCTTAAATGAATACAATTTGGCCATCAGCGCTACTATTTCTTCTAAAGGCATTCCATTTGCTTCATCTTTGAATTTTCCAATTACTTTTTTATTTCTTTCATTAAAATTTGGATGGTTCTTCGGATAACCAGAAAAGTCGAAATCTTCTTTGTATGGAAAAGTCCTTAGATCTTCATACATGTCCAAAGTCTTTATCCAGTAGATAAACGCGTCCGTATCCATGTATGCGACTCCAATGTTTTCCCTTCCGTAGTGTTTAACCATTTTGTTATAATGGAAATCATACATCAGGGTTTTACTTATGTCCAAAATCGACATACCTATGTATAACGGACGGTCCATGACTATTGTTGTTTTCTTCATACTGACACCGACTAGATTTTCGTTTATAATCATAGATGTTCCGAAATTTGGTTTTTGCACTAATTTTTCCAATTTCCTAGGATCACTCGCTAATTTTACATTTTTATGTTTTCTCTTGTTCTCCAAGGTTTTCCCAAAGATGGCGTTATTCATTAATTTATAGAAGTCCTTTTCAAATGCTGTTGTCTCTGCAGCTCTTCTTGTAGTGTTGGAATCAATATATGGTTTCAACCAACAAGACTGGGTGAATTCAATTGCTCTATGAATTCTCACTATACGTAGACCCAATTCAAGAGCCTGTTGAACTACCCAGTAGTGAGCCACATACCGATCTTTATTCTCCAAGGTCATCATCAATTTTGGCCATCTTCCTGTCGGTGAAACTTCAGTCTTAGCTAGGAGAGGTAAGTCGTAGTGATGGTCATGAAGATGCTCCGGGTATTCAAAATCACAATCCAAAATATAGCCTTTTGGACCATCCTTTGGAATCTGTGAGATGTCTCCGATGGTGGCCGGGTCGATCCATTTGAAGTCAGCATAGGGAAGCGGATTTGACATTGCCCAACCATAAAGGTTGTTTGCGTCAAAGTAGCCAAGGTAGACCGATGGTTGTTGCTCGTCGAAGCCGGGGATGTACTTGTTGTTGGCTTTGACATGACGTGTTACAGCTTGTGTCAAACCGCCCCGTACACCAGATTCCATCATGAGCACCATATCAATATCCGTTAGAAGTTCCAGTCGACAGTTGGTTGACTTTAGCATAGCTTGCCATGCTAATCCTGGAGATGTGTACGAGTGTAGAGGGTCCAGTCCATAGGCGGAGAAGCAGGTGTTTCGAAATTCTTCCATCACATCGCACAGCAGAGTTACGTCCAATTTTATATAAAAGTCAGAATATTCCCCTAAGGTTTGAATGTTTAGTTGGTTCCAAACATTACAAGCATGATTGTAGTCTTCAACGGAGATTTCACTTTCGTTTAATTTGCTGTTGAAGGCTTCAATCGGTGGTAGACTGGTTTCTTCAAATTTTTCTGTAGAAGTTATGTAATCGTAGGGGAACACTCCTTTACGTAATACTAAGTCCAATTTATCTTCAGGTACAATCTTGCTGGTTTCTTTTAGGTCTTCTCTTCGTAGATTCTCAGACAATCTGCTCAAACTAGATGCCATAAATCTATAAGAGTCTACAAAGCGAAGTTTAATTTTACCTACTGTTTTTGAGAAACTGATATACTTTTCCAATGTTGTAGCAAGAACATCAATTTTACCATTATCTCTTCCTAACTCTGGGATAATGAAGTGGGAGTCGTAGCCGCTAAGATTGTGTAACACTACAGGGATAAAGTGGGGCAGTTTGTAATTTATATTGCATGAATTACAAGCAGCTCCTCTGTATAAACCTGTCAGGTGATCCTGATCTCTTACTTTTGGATTTTCTTCACTGAAGCTCTTCTCGCATAGATAACATCTTGATGTCATATTGTATTCTTCTTGTTGATTCTCATTCAAAGGTTCCATAGGTACGACATTACCATACAAGCGTTGTACCTTTTCAGCAATGTCATACAACAGGTCTACGAAATACTTAGCGGCTTCTTCACCACGGTAGAGTATTGGAGTGGATGTTAAACCATAGTCTTGCAATTGGTTTTCAGACAAGGTTGATTTAACTAGTAGACAAAAACTGTTGGGTTGATGCAGCTGATATTTTGTTCTTCTAGTCACTTCACCGTCCGGCAGCTCCTGTGGTACTAACGTTGATTCAAAATCTGCGTAGACCACTAGTGGAATTTGATATCGGTGAACTGTCTTGTTAAATTGTATTGAAGCTCGAGTAGGTGGTGGAAGACTTATCTTTACTTCATAGTTCTCGTTGCAAAGTCTTTTATGTTCCAACAACCAGTCCGATCCTCCACGTCGTGAATCTTTCCAAGAAAAGCAGAAACATCTCTTGCAAACTGTAATCCTATTTACTCTTTTGGTCAATTGTTTTACAACTAAGGATTCAAAGTCCTTTATCCATACATAATGGGAAATTTCACCCTTAGTTATCAATAGCAAATCCGTGTGGTTTCTTTGCTCAACCTTTACTACCCGCAAAGGATAAACGTTGTTTGAATCATCCAGACCAAAAACATTGACTGAAACGCCAGGATTTTTCTTTTCAAATTTGTCTATGTCTTTCAATGTACCTGGGTAGGTGAGGCCTTGAAAGTTGTAGCGGTGTTCATTTTCGTAATATTCTCTACCAACTCTTTCAGGATGATCTTTAACATACTTGGTTAACATTGCATACTTGAAACATTCATTACCTTCATTTTGCACATTCCTACACGATTTAGTGTTTTGAATTTTCTTTGGTAAAGGGATAAAACTACTACCCCTTAAACCATATCCATGTTTGTGAACCCTTACATCCATACCTTCAATTGATGACAAAGTCCATCCAGATCCTCTTCCTTCATGTTCTTGAAGTTTTGTTATAAGTTCTTCCAAGCATTCTTCAATAATATCATCGATGTTGGAGGTGGAGGTAAGGGTTCGGTTTTTGGTAATGAACGCTCTCAATGCTGTTTCACCATCAGTATTGTTAAACATAGCCTCTAACACCATTCCAATTTTAATAAAATTTAATCTTTGTAGTTCTTCCCTCAAGGTTCGACCAACAAGTTCCTTAGCCTGGGTTATAAATGTTTCCAGTTCCAATTGAACATTATTAATTTTGAAATGTGTTACAACTCGTCCTGGCAAGGCCGTGGTGCGCAGTTGTTTCACATCTTCCAGTTCTTCTTCAGTGTCCTCTTCTTCCGTGTCCTCTTCTTCTTGCATATAATTTTCTTCTTCAAAAGGTCTTCTAGCAGTAAATGGTCCAGCACCAGCAAATTGGATCACACTAGGTCTTCTTCTTTGCATTTGCTGTAGATAGCTGTCCCAGTAGTCCGTCTGCTTCTGGTGCTCTTCCAAAAACCGGTCAATTGAGTCTAAGTCTATTTCATCTATGGTAATATCTTCTTTTCTATCTTCATCTTCATGTAATTCTCTGTGTAGGGTGAAAAGATCTTCGTCTTGAAAGATTTCCCCACAAATGTCGCAAAGAGCCATTTCAAACAGTTTGGCTTTGAATGCACACTCTGTGAATGTCCACGCAAAAATGAGCAGCGTGCTCGACCGGGTCCCTTTATATCCGAGGCAGATAGGTGGGGAAAGTGACGTCATATAGAAACAGGTTATCACTCATGTGCTAAATTTAGCCTTTACACAACCGTTTGTAATACATTTATCAGTGGGCTTGATAAATTGATGATATTTGGTCTAGATTCAATAATTTGTACAAGTTTTTTCAAAGACGTCTGTTTGAGCAAGTTTATGTGGGTCAAGGTCATTTGGAATTATTATTTTGAGCGGGGGATAGAGCACTAAGCAGCATCATTTACTACAAAGTGCTCTATCCCCCGCTCATATTCTTTTTTTTAACTTTTTGTTTAAACTTTTTACAACGGTGAAACATCACCATCAGAGTCAGAATCATTCTCATCACGAAATAGGTAGCGATGACAATACATAATTCTTCTGGCTACCAACACCCTATCCATTGGACGATGAGGAGTGTCTTGTTCTTCTTCAATTTCCGACTCAGATGATGACTCTAATGTTTCGTAGGCGTGCAAGTCCATTTCATTGTCCGTTAAACCAGCTTCGTCCGAGTCCGTCTCGATGTCCATTATTTCTTCTTCCTCCTCTTCCTGGTCAACCGCAGGTAGTTGGTCCTCTGCTTCTATAGCTTCTACAGGTATTACCTCCAGAATTGAAAGAATTCTGTCGCGATGGAACACGGTGTTGTCAAGTGGAGCCATGGTATGAAAGTGGTGTATCTATCCAATTGGTTTGCCCTTTTTATACCCCCACCAACTATACATTGTATGTGGGTCAAGGTCACGTAAAGATACCCTTTGAGCGGGGGATAGATCACTAAGCAGCATGCTAGTCCATTGCCGCAAAGTGATCTATCCCCCGCTCTATTCCGCACACCACACTCAAGTCCAAGTCCACATCCAAGTCCACATCCAAATGTTACACTTTATTATTACTGCCACCAAGTAATTGTCACTCGCACGTTTACTTGGTTTTGATAAAGGTACTGCACAAACTCCATATTGGTTGTTTGTTCGTTATACAAATGCATCATGAAATATGCAATCTTATCGATTGCGGCATTGTCCAACGGTTCGCAATTCACAAGTTCCAATGTGCCCTGGCTGGTCTTATCCTCTATAAGTTCCACCACTTCGTTGATGTCTTCTTCCAAGAGGATGAACTCAACACTGAAGCTCTCCATTGTTGTTGATAGTGTCTAGACAAATGCTTGACTAAATGCTTTATTCATCAGTCCTACATATATACCAATTTCCCCCTCCCATTACCCATTCCCCCTCTACCTTTAAATGGGTCAAGGCCATCCAATAATACCCTTTGAGCGGGGGATAGACCACTAAGCAGCATGCTAGTCCATTGCCGCAAAGTGATCTATCCCCCGCTCTGTATTCCACACAAGTCCTAGTCTTTACACACACATAAGCCCCCAGTCTTTTACACTTAGTCATATACTCTGTCCTCCCTGCCAATTAAGAGTTCCCCATGTTTGCCACTATTTTCAATTAACCTTTCCAAGTCCCAAAACACAATGTCCAAATTAACCAAGTTCGCTCGTCCAATTTGAAACACACTATTCCCCCCAAAGTCACTTGCTCTCACTTGTTGTCCTGTATACTGCTTCTTCTTCCACGCTACAATCACTACCCTACCTTCTTCAACAACCATTCTTTTAACATTATCATACACCTTCTTCAACATCCCTCTACAGTTTAAATAGTTTATGGTTACATACTCCCACTCCTTACCAATGATCAGTGATCCACTCATTTTATAGCGTTCCACTGGAAGGTCCAAAGCAGAATGAAGTCGGGATGTACAGACCCTCTCTTTTATACCAGTTAACCGGTTGTCCTTCATTTAAAGTGGGTCAGGGTCATTCAAAAGTACCCTTTGAGCGGGGGATAGACCACTAAGCAGCATGCTAGTCCATTGCCGCAAAGTAGTCTATCCCCCGCTCTGTATTCTACACACACACACACACACACACATGTCCCTGTCCAAGTCTTTCATTACATACCTAATATATATTCACTTCCTTCATCATCACTATCACTCATCACTGCTTCCAAAAACTCCATCGGGTTAAAGTTGAATTGTTTTAATTGTTCTTTTAGGTTTTGAATTTGTTGGTCCTTCACTTCCAAAACAGTGTGGAGGTGTGATATGTAGTCCGCTGCCTCGGTGACACTTGCTACTCTTGGGTCGCCTAACTTCAAGCTGGGAACTACACCCTGCAGCTTAAAGTATGCCATACGCCTCTCTTGCTCCTGCCGTTGACCAGGACTAAGCAAGCCTTGCCCGTCTCGACTCACCTCCAGCAGGGTCCGTAGCATCGGAGCTTTGCAGGCGTTTGCTCGAGCAACAGTTATGCTATGAAATGGTCGAACAGGTCCACGAGTAGCAGGCAGGACGTTGGCAGCACGCCTTCTTGAAGAAGAGGAAGCCCGAGAGTTGGAAGCCATGTTTAAGTGTAGTATTCAGCTAAGCGGTACAAAGCAGAATAACCAAACTGCACATCAATACCCGTATATATACACTTATCAGTGGTGGGGGTACTGGCTAGCCTTGGTAAAGTGGGTCAAGGCCATCCGAAAACATTACCAGAACGGGGGATAGATCACTAAGTGGCATGTTAGTCCATTGCCACAGAGTGATCTATCCCCCGCTCTGTATTTCACATTCACGCACACATTCATACAAACACACAAGTCCCAGTCCAAGTCTTTACCCACACACCTATCCACTCTCATCCTCACTATCATCACTGTCCAACAGGCTTTCACACTTCCTAATTAGTTTTTCCCATTTACTCCGGATATGAAGTAGCTCACTGCGAGTATTCTCTGGCATTCTGTCCCTTTGCTCTATCACTTCATTGTACCACTCGATGATGCTTGGTGATGTCTGAGTTGATGCGTCCGATGTGGTTGGTTGAGAGGCTCCGCTGCTTCGCAACTCCTTCCTCACAGGACCAAAGCCGGAGATTGGCCCAACACCTGAGGTGGAGTTAGAAGAAGCTGAAGACATGGCGTTCGGCTTAACGGTTGCAAGCTGAATGAGCGGACAGTGGATTACCACTCCTATATATACCTATTTGTAGTGGTGGGGGGCGGGGTGGGGGAGGGGGTGGGGGTTATAGGGGGGGGGGGGTAAAGGACTTCCACTAAATTTCCCTTAGTCTTCGCGGTCATCGGTTTTACATACCTTTAGCACACCCATCATTTTGGTTTCTTCAATAACTTTACACACCTCAAAAACCCAAGCAAACAGCTCATCTATGTTGTTATAATTAATTTTTGTCCAGTGTTCATACTTATAAGTTTAGTTGTTTATAATACATAAATAAAATGTAGAACCATCTCGTCTTATACAGTACTCAACTTCCATTCTATGACGGTTTAGCACTTCCTAAGCATTGTGTTGATCTATCAAGAAGTCACCACCTTTGTAATTGTACCGTGACATGTTTACCACGGAGTACAGAAACAGACTGAAGCAAATGAACGGCTCATACAAGCTTATTAAGAGCGTTAGAGTGGGGGTATCACGTGATACACGACATTAGTTGTAAGGTTAGCACTTTACTTTAAACTGTAATTTATATGGGTCAAGATCATTCGAACTTTGAAAAATTTTTACCTCCAAACACTTGTAGCAAGCTACAAGTGTTTGGAGGTAGGTTTTTATTTGTTAAAGATTTTTGTAACTTAGTCTTCACCCTCAAGGACACGGTTTGAGATTGTCCCAGTGACTTTACATCACCGCCAGGTTAAAGTATTATACAAGTCAAGTATTTTTTTTTTTTTATTACTTGACTTGTATAATACCCCTCTCCCTTACTTTAAGAGGGTTAGGACTAAATTTGGAAAAATAATTTGGAAAAAGAATTTTGGTTTTTTTTAAATATCGTCCAATACAACCTAACGATTTAGAATTTCTTTTGGTAGGCCTACATCCTAATCCATTTCCCACACAGATTGGCATCCTTCCCTTCGTATTAGATAGCCTTTTTTATGGATGAAAAATTGTCTTTGTACCATCCGAACGGGTACTTTCATTGTATGAAGGCGGCCATCACCTTTTACAATGATTTCTACTTTGGCATCAAAAGCTCCATAAGTTTGAGCAATAAAATAATATTTTTCATCCACTTTAAGTCTTCTAATATCAAGCGGTTGCGGACTGTGGGGATGTCTGGGTTGGGGTGTTTTAGACCTAATGTTGTTAAGACTGTAGGGTCTTACTCTCGGAAGATTGATATTTTTGTTCAAGTGCGTTTGGCAACGGTCTTTATCTAAAACAGCAAACTTCTGACAGCAAAGAACCCCAAAGTCTTTTGACATCCACACGTAATCGCATTTATTACCCTTGCCAGCAGGGACTTTAACACGCTTACGTTTTTGTGTTGGACGCTTTACTGGAGTGTTTTGGAGCTTGTCAGGTTTAGGCTGGCTAGAAGGAATGGGGGTGGGAGGTGAAGGTTTAAGTAGGTCAGAAGGTAGGCTGCAGACAATTTTGGGTGGGGTAGGTGAACGGGTTAGGTCGATCGTGGGGAGTTCGGGGGAGAAGATTGATTTACGGGGTGGTTTGGTTGGTGTATGTGGCATTGGGGATATGGGTGAGGGACATTGGGATTTGGTGTAGGATAGGATTTTCTTCGTGCGACTGTAGGGGGTTATCCTCGACCTTGACGCCTCTTCGAACACCGCAGACTCCAATCCTGAGTCTGATAGCAGCGAGAGTGCTGGAGAAGCTATCAGGACTCGTCCGCTGGGGTTTTTTGACGATGCCGCAGGTGCGCCAACCTCTTCCGATGCTGCAGGTGCGCCAACCTCTTCCAATGTTGGTGGCAATGGTGACAGGCTGGGCATCGAGGCAGGCTGCGGTGGCGGCGGTGGCGGCGGTGGCATCGTCAGAAAGCTCAGAATCTGTGATGTCATGAGGTATTCTAGGATTGGAGCGGAGGACGATGAGGGCTGAGACGTGTTGGCCGAGGTTGATGAAGCTGGTGGGTAATTCTTCAGCTTAAGACCCATCTTGATGAAAAGAGGATTGAAATCTCAGGAGCGAGGGAGAGAACCGGTCGGTACTGGATCCTGCACTGGAATGAGAAGTGCATGCCGCCCGGCCGCCTTATATCCCCACCGGGGCTGCCACGCCCAGGATATCAAGGGTGGGGGAGGGGGTGGGGGTGGGGGTGGGGGGGGGCTCGCACTTTTTGTCGGGGGGGGCTAGCACTTTTTGTCGGGGGGGGGGGGTTCAATTTAAAAAAATAAGCCTCACTTAGGGCATTTATGTTACCATTGCTGAAGCCTCCAAAAGACACACTTATGGACGACTCAAAACTTGTGTGTTACTTATACCTGACTTGTACATTTTTTTAAAAGACCTTAATATATTTACCGTCTTAATAAGACCTGACTGTTAAAGAATTTGAAGACTTTTATATATTTAGGTCAAGGTCACAGAAAAACTTTAAAAAAATTAAGCCCCACACCCCCTATGGGGGTGTGGGGCACTTGGGTTGTCATCGCTGTAGCCTCCGAAGAGACCCAACTATGACAACAAGGCAACATCCAATGTCGTGTTCCCTTCGCCACGCAAGACTTGTAAACATTTACTGCATTGTCTTTTCAATAGCTAACAAAACATTTACTTAATTTTGAGAGAGGTTGAGGACAGCCCTAGTGGCTTACGTCCTCGGTCCGAGTGCAGAGGCTGCCGCAAATTGGCCACAGCTGTGGTCTGCATGCCAGCGTAAAAACGGACCGGTTCCCAACCCAGCCGCAATATTCCATGCCTGAGAGGACCCATGCTAACATTGGTTTAAAATTGCTTTACACGGGGGTCTACTCCCGTACCCTATCTTTAATATTTAACTTTATCAATGCAGTAAATTTTTATAAATCTTTGTGGGTCAAGGCCACACGGACATTAAAAAATTTCGGCCCCCGTACATCCATGGCGAACCACGAATGTTCGGGGGCCTTGGGGGCAAAAACACAAGTAACTAACAAACTTTCATTTACATAATTTTGAGTTTCCAGAAGGGAAACAAGAGGTTGAGGACAGCCCTAGTGGCTTACGTCCTCGGTCCGAGTGCAGAGGCCGCCGCAAATTGGCCACAGCTGTGGTCTGCATGCCAGCGTACAAACGGACCGGTTCCCAGCCCAGCCGCAATATTGCATGCCTGAGAGGACCCATGCTAACGTTGGTATAAAATGCTTTTACACGGGGGCCTACTCCCGTTCCCTGTCTTTACAATTTACTTTGAGCATTGAAAAAGCTCAAGGGGGGATTGCTAAAACAAGCGTATACACTTTAGAAAAATATAACACACTTACAACACACAATTGAGCTCAACGTAGTCAATGCTGGAACAAGCACATACACATTAAACACATATGACAAACAAGACACAAAGGATAAAAGACACACAGGAGACATAGGGTACAAGTAAAACACTCTCATATAAAACAATTCGCAATACCCAAAACGCAAGCGCAATATCTTACAACTAATACAAGTCTTAAAGTTAGAGTAGATTTCGCTAAACACTGAAGGCGCCATTCAGTGTTTAGTGATGCCTATGGCGGTCCGTCCCGATAGTTCACGTTCAACGCGCGGGAGCGGACTGCGAGCCGGCTCTGGCCAGGCCCCCTTATATCCCCACCGGGGCTGCCACGCCCAGGATATCAGGGGTGGGGGAGGGGGTGGGGGTGGGGGTGGGGGGGGGCTCGCACTTTTTGTCGGGGGGGGCTCGCACTTTTTGTCGGGGGGGGGCTCGCACTTTTTGTCGGGGGGGGGGGGCTCGCACTTTTTGTCGGGGGGGGGGGTCAGGTAAGTTAAGTGGGTCAAGGTCACCCACAACACTTGTACTCTAAGTGTTGGCTATACCCCCACCACAACTGGGTCCCTAGGCTGCACAACACTGCTTCGCCAGTATGTCTCCGGCTTCCATGCGGTGCGTCTCGCTGTTCTCTAGCTCTCTATATGTAAGTAATTTTACAAGTTCTGAATGTAGGTCACTACACTTTAACTCTGGGACGATATCGACTTGTAGTATTTCAGTGTTTTGACTCAAGGTCATCACACTTTAACTCTAGCACGTCGGTTATCGTACCAGAGATGCTCAATAACCTAACTTGTAATGTTTAGGGTGGCGTTTGCACGCCACGTGGTATCGCCATGAGTGTCCAGTCCAAATTTTAAGTTAAATTAATTTTACTGTAATCTTTTCCATTTCCACTTCGTTTTGCCAAAGGATAAGGTGTCGCTTTATAAAGTGGTATTTCTCTAAAGTTATAGGGGATTGCAGGGATACAATTAGTTTATTTAGGAGACTCTTCATCTTGGAGTTTAACACAATTTCTACTTTGACTTTGCTTCCTTGGCTCTCACAGCCTAAGCTGTACAGAAATGTTTCTTCTAGTGCCAACTCGGGCCAAGAGAACAGTGTGTTGACTGTAGGACAGCTCATGGTGAAGTGATGCGATACTCCAGCGTACAACCTCACCTTCCTCTACCACTGTGACCTTCCCCCACTCCTGCTGTTTCCCCCACCTCTTTTCCCTTGACTCATGCACTACAAGCAGTCTCTCAGTATTGTGCGGACTTTTGTGAGGAGAAGCCATGTCGCGGGACGCTTTAGGTAAGAAACTTAGCCGTGTTAAGACTTTATTAGTTGCTCACTGTCCACCACTCAAAGTTAAGAGGGTTTCGACTTTAGCTAAGTGGCGCAAACTGTTGCGCGGACACCCTAAGTTTTATACCAAACAGACTAATGTCAGTTTTACTGATGAAGATTTGTTTAAAATATTGGATGAAATGACTTTTCCTTGCAAAATTCAGTTAGTTACTCCCATTCCTGACAGTTTAGATTCTTAGTCTCTCAAGCCGATATACCTAGAGTACACAGAGCCTGACAGTCAGTCACTCGGTGGCTGTCGTGGGGTGCGCATCGGTGTCGGCGCTCCGTTGTTAGGTTTTCAAGGTCACAGTAATATGAAATTGTTGGTGTTGTGCTGGTTCAAGGTCACCTGAGGGATAACCGATTGCCCATTTAGGCAGAGTCATGTCAGAAACTCGAGTTTAACTTGGCACTTTTGCCGTTTCTCGTCGAAAATTCGCTCCAAGTGGTCAAGGTCACGGGGACTCGGACTGAAAGTGCTAAAAAATTTTAAGTTTGGGCGTGACCTTGACCTTAGTGGCGTCGGTGACGTCATTTTTATGACGTAAGGGGTGGTGACGTCATCAGCCCGTCATTTTTGTGACGTCATGAGTGTGACGTCATGAAAGTGACGTCATTGGTGATGACGTCATCGATGACGCAATCGATGACGTCATCGATGACGTCATCGGTGAGGTCATTGACCTCGATGACGTCATCCCTCAGGTGACCTTGTACTGGGCCAGCACCAACAATTTCACACTACTAATGTTCAAAAGGAAAATAATAAACTACAAACAAAAGTTACGTTAATGAGTTAATTTATACATGTGTTATCATATATTTGTGTATTCATGAGTGAGCATAATCCTAAAATGTATTTTGATCTTCGTTTGTTACTGAAACTTATTTGATCCAAACTATTATTCAAATACCATTTGTACGTTGAGTAAAGAAAGCAGTGTACATTGGTTGTTCTAGTTAGTGTTTCTATCGTTTGAAATAAAAATTATTTAATCAAACCTTCTGATATAATTTAGAGTAAATTACTTCAATTTTTACTAATCTCACTTCCAGAATTCCTTTAATCCCTTCAAAGAAACGAAAGAAATGTGTCTTTTTTATATGTTGTCGTTCTCAATTTAAAATAATGTCTAGTATGAAGGTCGGTTGGATTTAAAATATTGTAATAGTTAATCATCCATTAATTGATAAACATATTCAGTGATACTTTACTACACTTTAACTTATATATTTATAATATATTCATACCCCAAGAATTGGTTTTAGTTGAAGAAAGTACGGTGAAACCGTTTTACTTACTAGGTTCTTTACTAAAGATTTTCTAAATTTACTATTAAATTTCATGGACTATTAAAGGTCAAACATGGTATTATATAGTATAGAATTTAGAAAAAGTCAAAGGATTTTTAATGTAGCTACTAGGTATACAATGCAGTTGTCTGCTTGCAATATTGAGCGGAGCGACTATTTTTTAAAATCATTAATAGCAAATGTTTTATAGGTAATACAAGTGACGTCGTTCGATACGCTCAATCGCCATCAGGGTTTAGCTCGTTCGCTGCGCTCACTCGCCATTTTGGTCAGCTCGTTCGCTACGCTCAATCGCCGCCAATTTAGTTCGTTCGCTGCGCTCACTCACCTTTTGGGTCGGCTTATTCGCTGCACACACTCGTCGCCAGATTTAGGTTTGCTCGCTGCGCTTACTCGCCACAAGTCTGCAATACTCTAATAATTTTTGATTACGCAAGTTTGCTGCGACGAGGTATTATATGTTTACAAGATATTAAATGGTGCGTCGTACAAGATTTGCACCTTCTCTCCGTAAACGTGGCATTTCATTCACATACAAAGATAAATAAACCACTAAAATAAACAAAACCACAATTTCACATTAAATACTGTATTCAGAAACAGCTGATAGTAACAGTCTGCAGTTAAATTTTATCCTAATAACAGCTGTATAATCAACACACAGTAAACAAAGCAAATAAAATATTTCTCCTATTAAAATAACATGGTAACTTTAAAGGGCCGTAGGGCAGAACCCTTATGTCCGATTTGGACCATTTCAGATTTATACCTTCCCATAGATGGTTACTATGACCGAGCAAAATTTCGTGAGGATCACTCCAGCCGTTCAGGAGGAGTACTTGTAAATAAAAAGCCAGAGTATAGTATAGGAGCTTCGCTCGCTTCGCTCGCTCCGCTCAAAAAAAGTACGGTGAAACCGTTTTACTTACTAGGTTCTTTACTAAAGATTTTCTAAATTTACTATTAAATTTCATGGACTATTAAAGGTCAGTAGTGTGTTTTGGTTACTTCTGGACCGGAAGTCGTGCCATCTGCCCGAGCAGCTGCTCGAGCAGATGGCGTCAGATGCTGGGGTGCAGATGGCGAGAGCATATGTCCTGAATTTGAAGTAGAATTGGGCATGAATTAAGAGTTAATTTAAAACTGAAATTTAACAGTTATAACTGGGGCTTGGAAAGTATGTCAAGGTCATCCAGAGTAAGTTTTAAAAAAGCCTATCCAACTACCACCAGAAATAGTTGAAAGTTGAACTAGTTGGTGATAGTGGGATAAGTTGAAGTAACTTTTGAATTTTATTTGTGAACATACAATTAATGTGCAACAGCAGAGTTTAAACAAGTTGAACTTTTGTGATGAACTACAGAGTTGTAAATGCAAACACCAACGACGATGAGAAGGTAAACGCAGAGTCCCCAGATGATGTATTTGAAAAGCTTGAACAAACGTAACATTTCGAATTGGTTTTCCCGTTCCATTTCCAATCGTTTAATTTCCAATTTCAATTTATCCTCTTCCATTCTAGTTATGAAGGGAACTTCATCCATCATATCCATCATGATTGTGTTAGTGTTTGAAATTTTAAAACAAGTGATGTTGATAGTTCAGAAGTCGAAGACGGAATGAGAAGTGAAAGGGAGAAATGTTAGTTAAATAAAGAAGTGGTGGGGGGAAGGATGAATTACAAAGAAGTGGTGGGGGAAAGACGTTGCTCTTCATTATTACCATCAGTAGTGTCAGATGGTGCAGGAGTTAGATTTAGTAAACTGTCTTCGTCCAAACTTTCAACCTTATCACAAATAGGACAATCGTATGTTATTTCCAAATTCATTTTGATGGTTGTAAAATTATCTACAAGTTCTTGTAAAATATTAAAAATGTCTTGTAACTCTTCTTTAGAGTTTATTTCAAAACTAGAATTCATTCGGGCCAATGGAGAGTTGTTCATTATTGGAGAGTCGGTGATGGAATGAGGATCGGCGCATAGGGAGGGGGCTTATATAATGGTGACCTTGAGCAGGCGTCTAGGGAGGGGGCTTTTATATGGGGAACCTTGAGCTTATGATTGAATAAAATGTTTAGTTCTTCTTCTTCGTCTTTTAATTCAATTATTTGAACCGAAGTAGTTGTTTCATCCTCTTCACTTGATAAAGAAAACAATTCACCAGGATTTAAATATTGAACTACAATTCTGAACCATCTTATAGGATATTCGTCAATGATAGAAAGTAAGTTTTGAAACAATTCTTCCATCTCCTCCCTGTCAGTTATTATATGTTCAAACTTGATAAATTTGTTTTCCATGTTGTTAGTTAGAGTGTTGGAAGTTGAATGATTTAATATTATATAAAAATTAGAACTAGTGGTGGGGGAAATCTCAAGGTCATCCAAATGAAGTTTTAAAAAAGAGTGTAAAACTGAAATTACACATTTGATGGTTCTACAGAATCGGAATACCAATCTGACCTGTATTTACATCTTTTTATCATATGTGTACAAAAATCATCTTGATGAGAATTGGTGCGTTGACAATGAGCAAGATCGAGAGGGTGAAATTTGAAACATCTTTGAGGACAACATGTATGAAAATATCTTGATTTGTAAAGTTTCAAAGTTCGCAATTCCGGTGGCGGTAGTTGTTTTGTTTTGCATTTGCAGTAACAAGATCCGAAGAATTCGCATTTAGTACAAGCTAACCCATCCACCATCATTGGCCCTAAATCTGTACATTGTTGTTCACAACAGTAACGAGGTTTGTACTTGTATTTTTGCTCTTCCATGTTGACGCTGCGGAGTCCAGTGAAAGAATAAGAGTGTATAGTGTTAAATAGCGAGTTTTATGTACTGTGAAAAGTGGTGGGGGTAATTTCAAGGTCATCCAAATGGAGTTTTAAAAAATTATACCTTACAAGTGTAAGGATTATTAAAATTTAGGAAGTTTGTTTCTCTTTGTTTTCTTCAGACTTTTTATCTTTCTCAGCTTTAGCCATAGCAACTAGTTCTTCTATTGATAGTGGATGTACTTCAGGAAATTTTAAAATTAACTAGCTGAGTACCCGTTCTTCGCACGGGGTGTGTGTACAGTTTATTAAACGAATGATATTAATGATTTCACAAATTCATAACCTTCAGTTGGTTCATTCTAACGTATCTAGATATCAAGTTTTATGCTTAATAGCTACCAGGCAAATTTGTCAAAATCTTGTTAAATCCATTTCTCATTTAGTCTAGAAGTTATTTCTATTAATGGTTTTGTTGCAGTTTGATTAAACATTTATATTCGTATGGTGATTTACTTTATAGTTCTATGAGTTTAAACTTATAGAAGATTTAAGAAAACTCAGACTTGTAAAAAATATTATAGATTCTTATGAAATCTAATATTGAATCCTTGATTGGGTGTGACGATAGCTATATGCCAAATCCAATGTATTGAACCCCTGCATCTTGTTCTACCCATGAAAGATATGTACAGACATGTACAATATTAAATCTAAATTCAAAATTAGTTAACATTTTAATTCCCAAACCAAGTAAAACAACGCAACATCTGTCAGTAACGTATAGCCACCGCACCGCAGTGTAGATATTAGGTTTACTTAATTCAATTTTTTTGTCTTTAGACTTTACCTATTTACCTAAAACCTCATGTGTTGCCAATGTATACAAAACCGAATAAATAGTGACATCCCATGTTAAAAAGTTATGTCGAAAAACGGAGAAAAATTAAGCATTGATGGTGGGATTACTTTTCCTTATTGCCACGGGAAGCGTTCTTTTTACCTTCTAAATGTCAAAATAAGTATATTTGTTTGTTTACACAAAATAAAAAACAATAACAAACTTCTGCAAATATGTTCTTAAACCATCTGATTCCATTCAACCAATCAGCATGATCCTTGAATGAAAATTACAGTGGTACTATGAGTGTTTTTTGAGCGACTTTCTCACTTCTTCATAAGAACCTACTCATTAAGCTTTTACACATTAATATTGCCCCGTCTATACCCGAACTACTTGAAAAATTGAGCAATTTATAAACCTCATTGGTTTTAACTACATGTTGTGTTTGATAAAATACACCTCTTTTTGTCAGAAAGTGCAATGAAAGCTAAATTGGGAACTAAAATTAGTTTGTAATGATAATAAGAAACATTTTAAGATTTAAGGGTCAAAACTCGTTTTGTAATAATTTCCATAAATTATTTTAATATTCATATTTAGAACCAAGAATTAGTTGACTTTATTCACTGTATTTAGGCCAGTGAAAAGTTAAAGGGTTAGATATGAAAGAGTCTGTATTTAAAATTTTAAGTGTTGCCATCTGTGGTGAAAATGACAAACTGTCTAATCCAGCTGATTAAAGAGCATAGATAAAAAGGTAGAATTAAATATTCCCATAAGATTAACATTGAATATTTCTTTTACTATGAGGGAGAGCCTTTTTGACGAACGATGCTTTAGAGCAGCTAAAATCGTTCTAATTTCAACATTTAACAATAATAAAAATTTTCATATCATTTACTAAAGCCCTTGTCGTGTGAAAAGAGATTAAAGATTGGTATTTTAGCACAACTTGGCTACTTTGACATACTATGGGGCAAAGCCCTAAGGTCGATAAGTCAATTAAAGTTGTAATGAACCTTCACACCACTCTAGTCTATGACATGAAAAAAATTTAGACCCCTAGGTAAAGTCGTTATCCAGTGAAAAGAGGACAAAATAGGACCCATGAGCGTTACAGACAGAATGACAGAGAGAGAGACAGACAGACAGAGGGAAAGAAATTTAGATGACACCGATTTTGGATTCTGTTATGCATAAAAAGTAAAAATAACCAAAAATTTCAAAATTCTAAGCAACGTACAGACAAAACTCTAATTTTATTAATAGATTTAGCTTGGTATCCTTCTTTAGCTAATACATCTATATCTTTAGTCATTTGTTCAACAGTGTTGTAATCTTTTCCATAGATTTTTCCATCAAGTTGAATCATCATTCTGTACAACATTTTCTTAAATAGGTCTTGTCGTAGTGAGAGCTAAGAAGCGAATGATTATTTATACAAGTATCACATCCTTTTTTATTAACTCACATTGATCATGTGATTCTTTAGTTGTAGCTTTGTCTGTCAAAAGTTATTCAACATTGGTAATACTTTTGGAACTTGATGTTATGTTGACCAGTTGGCGATGAAGAAGTTGTAGGTTGTGTAGAAATAAATATTTCATCATCGCAATATTTTGTTTTAGTGAACATCCTTGTATTAGTAGCACTAACATCAACAGTTAAGTGATAACCACCGGTAAGTAAAACTCGCATTTCGTTGGTTAAATCTTCGAGTTGTTCAAAAGTTGTTATGGTGTTAGTATCGTAAGATGCACACTTGACCTTTAGGGACATGTTGCAGTTTTATATTCAGGGATTAAGAGCGAGATGTGTACGGTATGAAAGGTAGCAGTAGACTGATGAATTTTGCAAGTACATTTCCCCTTTTATAATTATACAGAATTGGTCAAGGTCATCCTGTGGAATTTTTAAAAAAAGCAACATATTGTAATGTACAAAGACATTACAATATGTTGCTTTTTTTATTTTTATTTTTTTTGTTTTATATCATATTTATTGAAAAAACAAATACAAAGAAATATTTACAATGTTATGTACAAATTAATCAGTAGTAGGTGTTACATGAATTGTAAGTTCAGTAGAGTTGTTTCCACTGGGTCCATGTGATACCAAATAGAGTGCGCCGGGTTGAATTATACGAAGATCTTCATTTTGAAGTAGTTGTACGAAGCGCTTTGGTAAGAAGATCTGAAATTTTGCTTCATCACCAATTGTATAAGGTGCCTCGCTCAAAGTGCAATTTATAGCATCACCTACTGAAGTTTCCATTTTCTTAATAGTATGAATGATGTAGTGTTTTTCTTCTTTTAGTTCAGAACATTTCTTCGTAGGTAGAATTGATGATTTAGAATGAGCGTTGAACTGATCAACTAAACTTTGAAGTAAGTTCTGTGATGCCATATTGATGTTGTTGTTAATCTTTTTGTTAATAAGAATGTCCGTCGGAGATGTTGTCTCTTCGGAGGTTTGAGTAATACTCATGCTGTGTCATGGTAGCGCTCTCACTTTTATAATCGACACTACCCCCACCACTGACACTACCCCCACCAGTTTGTTGAAGGAAATTATTCAAGCGGTAGGCATTCTTTAAAGCGCACTGTGACCTTCGATGTTTAAAACTTTTTGATGAAATACAAAGTTCGTTGAAGTAGCGTTGGAAATCTTTATCAATAATTGCATTAATCACTTCGTTGCTTGTAAATGATTGTATCCAATTTGCTTTTTCCAATCCCCTTGTGTAGATAATTTTAAACTCTTTGCAATAATGATTCATAATGTGCGGCATCATGTTATAATTAACGAAACCTTCATCCCATCTTAAGTTATGAAAATGTTTGTTCAACCATTTGTTTGTAACTTTCGCTTTAGTTGTTAGTCTATTAAATGGTACTGGAGGTTTAAACAAATAATGATAAACTACTGATGTGTTCATGTCCAAGATTACTAATTCTTTAATAATAAAATTACCATCATTTCCTCGAAAAGCTTGAAATTCAATTATACCTCTTTTAACTTCCATTATATGTGGCGCATTAGAAAACGAAACCCGTTTATTCATGATGAAGTCTTACTAACAACTGACTTAAAAATTGAATGAGCCGATGTTTATAACAGACAAGATTGTTCTTCTTCTTTCACTTCTTGTGCCACTTCATCAATATTAAAATTGGTGTGATAGTTGTTTAATTGTCTCCACATTTCAACTTCTTGAGGTATTCTATTAAAGATTGAAGTATCCACGGGACCGTATAAAATTGGAACAATAGGTTTTTTGTCCAATGTATCAATTAGATAGTCTTTAATTATTGCACTTGAAAATATTAGTTGTTTCAAATATCTGGTGACGGGACCGGTAGTACAACTTAAAGTGTAAAATTCTTCTTTAGTGAAATATAATTTAACATTATGTGTGGTTAAATCTCTGAAGCGAACAATTTGTCCTCCACGATGTTTTACTATATCAACTTCAATATTTGATTCCAATAAACTTAATCTTGTTCTTCTTCCAAATGTGTTGTTACTTAAATAGCACTCCAAAAGATGTAAATGTTTCATGAGAGATTCCCAAGTAGTTTCACTGAAAGTAACCATTTTGTTTCCATGATTTAAAATAACAATTGGTGAATAATCCATTGATTTTAAAATTCCAACTGATATACTTTTTGTCATGCATGAAGAAATTGGGTAGATAATCCGAAGAAATACTTCTGTTAAAATATTGGTTGTAATGTTAACTTCAACCTTCTTCCTTTTTACTTCTTTTTCAGCTTTTTCTTCTTCTCTCTTCTTATGTTTGTTGAATTTTAGGAACTCGTCCATTTCTCGTTCAACTTGTTTTTCTATATCTGAACTATTATCATCCATTAGAGGTGTATTTTCTTCTCCGTTAGTAGAATTCATCTTGCGAATGATGTTTCCCATACGACGGTTGAAGATAGAATGAAGTTTCTACTAATTATTTTCTCTCTTTTATATTTTTCGTAAAATCCTTGAAATTTATACAATTACATAATTGTTTGTTTTCAACTTGTCTTTCACAAATGAAATTCTAACCTCAAAAATTAAAGCAGATAATTCTAACCTCAAAAATTTGCAGTTGTTGTACAATTCTTCTTAAAGTACATTCTTCACAATTCCGGTCAGCGGTGTGTAAGTAACTATTTTATCATGTAGAATTAGACAGTATGCCGAAAATCCATCCGCTACTGGTTCTTCAAATTCCATTTCAATTTTTATATCCACACTTGATGATTTTACCAATTCATTTTGTTTTGAACAATCGATTACAATTATTGGAGCCTTGGAATAATACTGGTCAGGTGATAATAGTGGTGTATTAGTCTTTCCATAATATGACGATTGAAATCTTGCATACATATCGTATAAAATGGAAAAACGTTTTTTGCTGAACATGACATTCAAATTGTCATAGGGAAAGAATTGAGAGTTTAGGAAAACTTTACAATTCTTTATTTTACAGTGATCAAATTGACCAGCATTTGCAGTGATAACATCTTTTCGCTTAGTTTGAAAACCGAGTATTATGTACCTTGCTCGTTCCAAGTAAGTTGATGTCTTGACGGTCCATGTTTGTCGTTCTGTCTGAGGTAGTGTAGGGTATTCATGAAATTCCCAACTTCGGAATGGCATCACAATATCACGGTCAGATTTTAACTTTCTCAATAATAGGATTCTATGTTCATCGGCCAATCTTACATGAGGTACTCTCCAAACAACTTTATCCAACTGTAGTTGCCATTCCAGTTTATCTTCCGTAGTTGCAGGGTCTGCAAGTATTAAGTCCTTATTAGTTGAAGATCTGAGTAATACTAATTCTTGTTTGACATTTATTATTAACCGTTTGTAATCTTCAGCGAATCCCAAAAGCAATCGTAAAGGTACATGAAAATCAAAGTGACCGTTGGAAGCTGGTGTTATAGTGTCTTTATCGGGGGCAACCCATCCGGCGGTGACTATTGAATTCTTCTCATGCGGTGTTAATGATGTTAATCCTTTCAATGTCGTTGTTAAACCAACCTTTTTTGTTGAATCAACCATCACCCCTGATATTTCATATCTTATTTCATCAAAAAGATATGCCATTGGGTTATTTATAAAAGGAACTGTTGAAGCAGTTTTTCCATCCAATTTTAATACCCGTCCTTCGATGTACAAGTAACTTTCACATGGTAACGTGTAAATATCTTGTTGTTGAATGGGAATCCTTATTTCATCGTTATTGTTTAATTTTGATGAAGTGTAAGGGTTGTGCGTGTGATATTCCTTCTCCCATAGTGTTTCGTCGAATGTTGGTCCTTGAGATATATCCAGTATATCCATCGCTGTTAAGTTTCAATCCAATCTTCTGTAGAAAACGAATGTTGTCCGATGTTAACTCTTCCAATGTCGAGGAGCTACTGAGCTCCCGACTCTTCTGTTGTGGTTTAAATGATAATCCCATGTTGACTTTTATGTTGCTGCTCTAATGTGTATCCGTATAGTAATTGTTTCTCCTCTAAAGTCAACACTATGACCGTCTTGATCCAATATGTTCAGTACGATGTCTGAAATGAAACTGGTGTTTAACGGTAGGTATATCAAGTTTTGTGGCTTCTCAACAATTTTAAAACCGGGAGCTACTGTTGGATAAAATGTATGTAAAATATGTTGATTAACTCCATCTCTATACGATCCGTGTATAATGTTGCACGTGACATCGATACTATTTACTTTCAATATTGTTACAGTTTAATCACCTGAATGAGTAGTTCCAGGAGTTAAGATTTTCTTTTTGGTATCTGTAAATCCAAGTAAACTGCCAATAGAGTTTTCCAAGCCAACATCAATATAATATTTGGAAGTTATTTCTGCTTTTAAAGTATTGTTGTTTCCTTTAACGGTGATATTGTCTTCTCCAAGTTGTTTCTGTAATAATTGGTTTATATCATCAATTTCATATGCTCCAGTAGGAAATGTAATTATTTTCAATTCTGAGTATTTTCCTGAAGCATCCTTAGTTTCATAATAATGTAGTAAATTGTTCTTTCCTTCCGTAACATTGGGAATTGAGTTGTAGGTAGTTAAGTCAAGTAATGCCGCTTCCCATAATTTTTCCTTGGATAGACGCAATGCTGGGAACAGCGTACTTTTCAATGTGGATGAATTTCCACTCAGTGACACTGTATACGATGACATCTTAAAGCTGACTGACACTCTTCGCTAGAAACTCCAAACATAAATGCCCACATATTTCAGTATTGTTAGGTTGTTCTCTTTTGTAATTGTAAAAAATGTTTTTGGAGTTTCGAAAATAATGTTGCAGTTCTTTTGGCGGTGGTAGATTGCCAAAACTGTCAAAGTAGTAAATGGTTTGTCCGAGTTTTTTATAGCATACCCAATGAGTGCCTGGACCATAGGTGGAATCCAAATTTACTATTCCAGTTTCATTTTTCCATATTTTAGTTGGTAATGCATCTTTCATAAAAACTCCTCGAAAGAATGGTATTTTCAAACATTTTACATAATCATTTAACTGATGATTTGTTAAGGCTTTATTTGGAATTATCAATTGATTCTTCTTATTTAGTACACACGGTATGGTCTTAGGTATAAACCTGCTCCGTTTTTTACCATTTGCCAAACAGAAGTCTTCTTTACACTTGCCTTATGAGTTCTACGACGTCCTTTTTTAATGTTTCCACCTCTTTTGGGAGCGCTTCTCTTTGCAGGTCTTCCTCTGCGACGTCTTCCACCACCTAACTTTGCTTTTGTCTTCATGGCTGTAGTTACTGCCCAAGCTGCTGCTTTTTCTGCAATATTTGCGTCACTTGATTTTACTCTTTGCCAAGCTTTTTCCGCTAGAATTTTGTCTGCTATTGATCTATTTGTTGAATCTTTATACTTTGAATATGCTATATCGTGTTCTTTGCAAGCTTGATCTAATTTATTAATTCCAGGATCTCCTCTTGCTAAACGTTTTGCCAACTTAGTTCCAGGTCCACAATATTGATAACCTCCGGGCAGATGTAATTCGTATGGTAAAGCGTCTATCGTTCGATTTACAACAGCACCAACTGGAATCCGTCTGAGCAGGGATAATGCAGCTGATGTTATACCACGTCCTCTCTTGCCGCTGTCTTGACGATGACTGAGCGATACGGTCTTCATTATGTTGTCTTATATAACTGGTGTGTTTACTCCACGAGATACTTTACATAAATGAATAACTTGTGCAAAATCTTTTATATTTAAAGACTTAGTTATTCAAATTAATTATATACTGATTTATGATTCTATTTTTAATCCAAGCTTCTCGTTCATCGGGTTGAATCACCACATGATTCGTTGTACTAGCTATATGATTGTGGGTATCAATAAGTAAATTACCCACTATTCTTATTAAACAATCTAAAGTTACAGCATCTTTTGGATGTTGAGGATCTTGTAACTGCATAATACGTTTATCATTACACGTGTAAGCGGTTAAATCACTTTTTGATGTTGTTATGACTTGTCCAATAGTAGCAGCATCATTTGAATCTTCACCTGGTAAAATATTAATTATTTTCTTCATCTTTGCATCATATTTGGTCCCAAAGTGTTTATCCCAAGTTATTGTTTGTCTCAATGTAACACAATCATCATCTCCATAACCAGGATAAATATTTTTTATTCTTCTATTACGACCATCGTATGTATCTAATCTACCACCACTTGCAATTAATGTTTGCACCATAAGAGGTACATCTGAATCTTTTATACCAAATCTTCCATTTGTTATTGTTTTATGTCCTGCATCCCATTCATCATTATTTCCTTGCATTAAATCAAACTTTTTATTTCCATGTATAAATTTATCTCCCCGCTTTAACACGGCATCTTCATGTTTTACAAAATTTGATGTTTCTTTTTTTAATTCTTTGGATAATTGCTCCATAGTAACAGCATCTTTTGGTTGAGAACCAAACTTTACATTTGTCAATGTTTTTCCATGACAATCGATTCCATCAGCATCTTGTAAAATACAGTTGTCCTTGATGTATTTTAGGTTTACAGCATCACCGTCTTCTTTTGGGTATCCAATGTCATTTATAATAAATTAATAAAAAGAAAATCCATGTTCAGTTTTTTCAGGTATTATAGAATGTAAATATTCTTTATTAACTGAATCTTTATCATTTTTGGGATTTCCCACGTTGGTTATTCTATAATTTCCAGCATTATACGTTTGTCCATCTTTTAAGTTATTACCCCATTGCAATTTTAAAGTATTTAAAAGTTCAGATGATAAGTACTCTTTAGTAATTGCATCAGAACCTTCAGTTGGTTTACCAACATTAATTAATCTATGTGATTTAACATCGTAAGTATTCTTATGTAATTTTAATGATGTTGAAGTAGCTTCTTTTACTGTCTTCAAATTTGCTCCATCAGTATCTTCTTCTGGATCTTTAACTAGTTTTAAACGTTTATTACTTATGCTATAGTCTCCTTCAGGTGTTTGCGGTAATCCACTTCTTTTTCTGTCTTCTCCAACTTGCACTCCTAAAGCGGAGTACCGTCCGAACTTGTCGACGCTCATGTTAGAACTGATACGTCTTATGCTTGCACCTCTTTTATATCCACGGACAATTATACGACTATACCGCGATTCCTAAGTTCATCAACTAGAGCCACCCATTCATTATTCAAACCTGTATGACCGGCTTCCATGGCTTCATGCAATAGTCTCATTCTATCAACCAATTTATTGATATCGTTGTAGTAAATCACATTCGTATTGTATAGATTTTTCATCAATCCTTTACCAGATGTTGAAGTATCTCCTTTACTCTTTTTACCATGTTGTTCAAGAAGTGATAAATCCATAAGTGATAAAGATTTTCTTTTCAGTGGTTGTCTCACCGCTGGTGCAGTACGTAATGTTGGCAATTTTCGTGGAGGAAACAACTTTTTTATAACGATGTTATATTTTGTTGCACGTGAACGATTAATCATTGCATCCTTTACGTAGTTTCTTTTATGAGCGTTAGTATTTTGGAGAATCTCCTTAAAAACATTTAAATCTTTGGATGAATATCTTAGTGGTATGTTTTTAAAAATTAATTCATATAATCCTTTTGTTCCTTTATATCTATGCTCACCAATAATGATGTAATCGTCTTGTGTTATTTCAAGCTTTGAATCGCCAATCTTCAATTCATTCCTATCAATTCTTGCTCCGTATACGTGTGATCTACTCAAATTCGGGTTTGATTTCATATCATGTAGCATTTTCATTATATATTTTCTTCCAAGAGGTCCATGTTGTAATATATCGCTACTCAATTGAGTTAAATTTGGAATAGATTGTTCAGCTTCAGGTATTGGCTGTTCTTCTTCCTTTTCAACAATTGGTTCTTCTTCTTCTTTTGTTTCTTCTTGCTCACTAGCACTTGTATATGAATCATCATCTTCTTCTTTTTTTAATGCTTGTACTTCTTGTTTAGAAACTGGTAGTAAAACATCTCCTTCATAACGAGGTTTACCAATAGTTTCTGATATCTGTTTTAAAGGTTCCGTAATAGGTTTAAATGTAGTCTCTAGAAATTCTTCTCTTTCACTTAAACCCATCCTCAATGCACGATTCTTCATCCTAATAGAATCACTGAGTGATTTTATTTCTTTCAATAGTTTTTCTTGATTCACCATGTTTACACTGTGAAGTTCAACATGTAACTAGATGTAGCATCGGTAGTTCAACGCATAAATACAAATTTATCCAACCCTATACGATATCTACCATTTTTAATATCTTCTTCCTTCATAATAACGAGAAAGCTATATTTCTCATTCCATGCTTTGCCACACATCTCTTTAAATTTTTCAAATGGCATATCTGCATTTACATGATCATTATATATATGCTTTAAATTTGTTTCATCTTGCTTGAAGATGATCAACATATTTGCATTGTCTCTTATAAGTTGTTTTGGAATTTTACTGTATGTTTGACCAATGTAAATGCTATCAATATTATGATGTCTTCCCATAGCAAAATAATTCCTTATTGTGTCATGATTTTCACAAGAAACATCGTCAAATATAAAAATAGAAAATGGTTTTGCTTCATTTGGTTGCATAATTGTTTCACTGGCATTAAACTTGTAAAAATTTACTTCAGGTACACTTGCAAGTACTTTATCCAATAATTGATATTTTGGTTGTTGCAATGATTTTGAAAAAATATATATATTGTTAAAACGCAATCCTTTAGGATTAGTTATAAGGTTAAAAACAACATTAGTTTTTCCACAATTTGAAGGACCAGTTATTAGACATCTTATCGTATTTGGTAGTAATTCACCATGTTTTCCATGATTTAACTTATCATTGTCAACTGTCAATTCATCAATGTTATTGATATTAAATCGATCTTTTTGTTGTACAATCTCCATCTTGTATAAAGGTTAAACACACAATGAGCTATTAAACAACTATACTAAGTCTTTTGAAGGAATCCAAGAGTCTTCACTTTTATCAAACCCTAACCACCGGACTTTAACCATATCCTTTTTCCTTTGTAAAATCTTCTCGACAAGATATACATCACCAACTGTTGATTTCAACAATTCGTGTCCGTAGAATCCACCTTGAAGTAATTCACCCTTGTTATCCTTTAATAAATAGGTTTCAGGTATAGTTGGTTGCACTTTATAAATTGTAAATACTTCATTAGTCCAATTTGGTAGATATCTTTTACTAAATACACCTTTGTATTTGCTTATACGAACTTTATCGTTGACCTTGAACTTCTTTGGTTGCAATTTTTCCAATTTCGGTGTTGTATTATTTTTAATGCGTTGTAATACAATTTTGGCATTAGCACTATTTACCTGGATAGGTTTCATTCCAATGGTACGATGATATTTGTTGTTATACTCTTTTATAAGTTGTGGTAATATGTCATACCACACGTATGATCCTCGTTTTGAAAATTGTTTATACATCGCACTTTTTAATGTTCTATTGAATCTTTCAATTATTGAAGCTTTAACTTCAGAATTTGTAGAATAATGATTTATTTGATATTTCTTCATCAAAGCTCCAAAGTCTTTATTAAAATATTCTTTTCCATCATCGGTCTGTAGATGTTTAATTTTAAATTTATTTCTTTGTATTGTGGTTTCCATAGCTTTTGTAACACTTTTACCAGTCTTATCCTTCAATGGTAAAGCATCAGCTATTTTAGTAAAACAGTCTATAATTGTTAAAATATATTTAAATCCTTTATTTAATTTACTGTGCGGTATCATTTCAATGAGATCAGCTTGATAAAGATCATTCATTCCTTTAATGATTGTACTTCTTCTTGGAAATCTTCTTCTTGCTGGTTTATGTAGTTCATTTACAATCTTGTCCTTCACACTTTCCATCTTCAGATGTTTCTTGTACACCGCTTGTAAAAATACTGACCCATAGAATAGTTAATTCTCATTTATATAGTTTGAATATAGGTCAAGGCCATTTCATATTAGTGTAAAAAAGAGGGAACATGGCATTGGGCTTGCCATGTCCCCTCTTCTTTACGGAAAGGAAAAAGGAAGAAGGTAGAGGACGAAGAATAGGTTTACTGGTCGATAGGGTTCAGGGAGTAGTGGCCGAATGGTAAAGTATTAATTTTATCTTCTAAAATATGGCGCTTGTCATCTTTGTAGCTTAATGCCCACTTTGTTTGTTTGACACTAAAAAGTTGATGATTATAACTTCTAATAGTGTTGAACGTTGCAGTTGTTTCAACATTTTCAAACAAACATCTTTTATAATGTTCAAACTGTACATTCTTCTTCAGGAAAGAAGTTTTTATTCCTTTGGCTTTTTTCGTGACTTGATGTTCATTCCTTTCATTTATGTACAGTTGAAATGAATACAGTTTGGACATTAATGCTACAATTTCCATCATCGGCACACCATTTGTTTCATCTTTAAATTTTCCCAATACTTTCTTGTTTTTGTCGTAGTCGTAATTTGGATGATCCTAAGGATAATCGGAAAAGTCGAAATCATCTTTATATATAAAGGTGCGTAGATCTTCATACATGTCATTTGTTTTAATCCAGTAAATGAGTGCATCCGTATCCATATATGCAATACCAATGTTCTCTCTTCCATAATAGTTAACCATCTTCTTATAATGAAACTCATACATATGTGTTTTTGAAATATCCAAGATTGACATTCCAAGATACAAAGGACGATCCATTTCAACTGACTTCTTGTTCATAAAAATAACAACTAGATTTTCATTAATAATTACAGATGAACCAAAGTTTGGTTGTTGCACTAATTTCTGTAATTTTACTGGATCAGTTACCAATTTGATATCCTTATGTTTCCTTTTGTTTTCCAAAGTCTTGCCAAATATTGCGTTGTTCATTAATTTGAAAAAATCTTTTTGAAAACTTGATGTAGCGGCGGCTCTTCTTCTTGTGTTGTTGTCGATGTAAGGTTTTAACCAACAAGATTGAGAAAATTGTAGTACTCGATTAATTTTTGTAATTCTCAGTCCTAAGTCTAAAGCCTGTTGTATCATCCAGTAGTGTCCAACATATCGAGACTTGTCGGTTAAAGTCATCAATAATTTTGGCCATCTTCCAGTAGGGGAAATTTCAGTCTTCGGAAGAAGTGGTAAATCATAATGTTGATCATGAGGATGTTCAGGATATTCAAAATCCACATCAAAAATGTAACCAGTTTCACCATGCTTCGGTATATCCATTATGTTTCCAATCGATTCTGGATCTATCCATTTAAAATTATCATATGGAAGGGGATTTGACATTGCCCATCCGTATAAGTTATTTGCATCAAAATAACCCAGGAATGTTGTTGGTTTTGATGCATCATAATCGGGCAGATACTTGTTGTTCGCCTTAAAATGTCGTGTAACGCTTTGCGTCAATCCCCCTCGAACTCCTGACTCTAACATTAAAACCATATCTATATCAGTAAGAAGTTGTATTTTACAATTTGTTTCTTTCAACATGGCTTGCCATGCTAATCCAGGTGAAGTGTACGAATGAAGAGGGTCCAATCCATAAGCTGCAAAACACGTATTTCTAAATTCTTCCATTATATCACATAATAAAGTTACATCTAATTTAACATAAAAATCTGAATATTCTCCTAATGTTCTAAATCCTAATTCGTTCCATACTTTACATGCATGATCATAGTCCTCTTGAGATATGTCCATGTCGTAAAGTTTACTTTTAAATTTTTCTTTAGCCGGAAGTGATGTTTCATTAAATTTTTCTAAACTGTCTATGTAATCATATGGAAACACACCTTTCCGAAGTACCAAATCCAGTTTGTCGTTATTTACAATCTTCTTTGTTTCGATGAAATCTTGTTTCCTTAAATTTTCTGAAAGTTTGGACAAACTCGACGGCATAAATCTGTAGGAGTCTAAGAATCTTAATTTCATGTTTCCAACTTCTTTGGAAAAACTGATGAACTTCTCTGAAGTTTCAGCTAATACATCAATTTTACCATCGTCTCTTCCTAATTCGGGTATTATGAAATGAGCATCGTACCTACTGAGGTTATGCAGAACCACAGGAATAAATAGTGGTAAACGATAGCTCAAGTTGCATTTATTACAAGCAGCACCCCTGTAATAACCAGTGAGGTGATCGTGATCTTTAACTTTATAATTCTCAATAGTAAAATCATTTTTGCACAAGAAACATCGAGTTGCATTTTCATGTTGAATTTCTTCTTCTTCCTCCATCATTTTCATTGGTACAATATTTGTATATAATCTTTGTACATTTCCAGCTATTGAATATAAGTGATCAAGAAATATTTTTTCTACATTTTCACCACGATATACTAGAGGTTCTGAAGTTAATCCATATCTGTTTAAATGTTCTTCTGATAATGTCGATTTCACCATTAAACAAAAACTGTTTGGTTTGTGCATTTGATACTTGACACTTTTTCTAGCTTCACAATTTTCATCTTCAACAGGAACAAGTGTTGATTCAAAGTCCGCATACACAACGAAAGGGATACGGTATTGATAATGAACCTTTTCAAATTTAACGAATGCTCTGTTTTCCGCAGGTAAATTAATCTTTGCTTCATAATTATTGTTACATAGTCTTTTGTGCTCTTGTAACCATTCTCTTCCTTCTCTTCCTTCTCGTTGAAAATTAAAACATCTCTTGCAAATTATCTTTTTGTTTCGATTTTTTGAAAGTTGCTTGTTAACAAGACGATCAAATTGCTTTATGTACACATAGTGAGACACATCTCCTCGCGTTAGTAGTAGTAAATCCGTATGATCTGGTAGCTCTTCTTTTGCAATACGTAAAGGATACACTTTGTTTGAACTATCTAATGCAAAAACATTGATAGACGTACCGGGATTTTTCTTCTCAAATTTTGATATATCTTTCAGTGATACAGGATAAGTGATTCCTTGAAAATTGTATCTAAATCTTTGATTTTCATATTCTTGGTCAGGTCTATTCGCATTATGTGGTACAAATTTAGTTGTCATTGCATAACGAAAACATTCATTGTCTTCATTTTTAACATTAATACAAGATTTTGTATCTTCAATTCTTTTTGGCAGAGGAATGTAACTTGATCCCATTAGTCCATATCCATGTTTGTGAACTCTTATATCTAATACTTCAATACTTGTAAGACTCCATCCGGATCCTCTTCCTTCGTGTTCCTGAATTTTTGTTAATATTTCTTCTATACAGTTCTCTACTATTGAATCAATGTTTGAACTTCCCATAATGGTTCGGTTTTTTGTTATGAATCCTCTTGGTGATAATTCTTCTTGTACATTTATAAACATAGCTTCTAGTAGTAAACCAAATTTAAGAAAGTTCAATCTTTTTAATTCTTCTTTTAAAGTTTTACTTACAATTGGTTTTGCTTCTCTAATAAATTCTTCTAGCTTCAAGTTTTCATTTTGAATCTTATGATGCATTACTACTTTACCAGGTAATGCAAATACTTGTAGATTTGGTAAAGTAGTTGAAGATGTTGCTGTTATTTCATATTGTTCTTCTTGTTCTTCTTGTTCTTCTTGTTGTTCTTGTTCTTCTTGTTGTTCTTGTTATTCTTGTTTTTCTTCTGGGTTGTTGTGAATTAGTTCTTTATGACAGTCTAATAGAATTTCATCGTGAAACGATTCCGAACATTTATCGCAACGATACATGTTGAGATGTTTACTCTTCGAAATTTCACCAAGAAATGAAGTGGGCTCTCACGTTCCTCCTATTATAATGGTTCCCCCACCACTATTTCATCCTCTTCACTATCCTAGGAAATCAAACATTTTCAACAAAATATTAACCTTCTACAAACTAATTGTTCATTCGTGTTCTTTATTCCCATTGGAGTTTTAGTATATACTTCTTTATATTCAAACTTTAACAAACTTTCTTTTAACATCTGTTAGGACAGATGTTATGGGACATATGTTAAAAGAACAAATGTTGGAGTGGAAATGGCTAGAGCACAGGCACTTGGTTGAACTAAATTTGCGCATAAATTAACTAGAGTTGAACTGAAAATTCGCATAAATTAAAAGTTAGTTCAAAACTAAAATTCGACAGTGTTAAAAAACTCTAACAGTTGAATAAAAATAAACATTAGTTCAAAACTGAAATTCAACAGTGTTAACCAAATTCTAACAGTCAAACAAATAGGTCAAGGTAATCCAATTTAACGCGAGAACGAGGAATAGAGCACTAAGTGGCATGTTAGTCCATTACCACAAAGTGATCTATTCCTCGCTCTCTATTCTACATCTACTTTTTTCAGTTTACTTATTTATATTAAAATGTTCAAATTTTACTATGTAGAATGTCCATTCTTTCTCTTCAACTCTTCGATTGTTTTTAGCAATTGTAACAAATATTCATTAGTTTTAACCAAAGTCTTTAGTTTGCTACATCCAATTTCAATGGAAGGTATTATAAGTTGTAATTTTATAAGTTCAATCTTTTCTTTCTTGCGAATTTCTTTCTTTATTATATTATTCCTTATTTTTGCTGAAGATTTAAACTCCATGTTGTTTCTGCTAAAGCCACAATAATAATAAAAGTCTCTTGAAACAACCTGCATTTATACACATTCCCCCACCACTTTATAATCCCCACTCCTTTCCCCCTCTTCTTTATATGTGGAAGGAAGTATTATAATTAGATTCCTAATATTTCTTTTCCTTTTTCACTACATGGGGGGAAGGGTAATTTGTTATTACACTAGTTGTGCAAGAAAATAGCCGCCAGTATCCACACCTTGTTCATAGCATTCCATCATAGATTGTGCCCACTGCAACATGCGGTCTCTGTCATTTGGTGTGACAAGGAAAGAATGACTATCACCATACAATATAAAAGAGTCAATTCGTACATAACATCCTAAATTTAACCATTTATTAGCTTCAACTATAAACTTTTCTATTGTATTAAATGGAAATTGTGGATCAATTGCTATAACCTTACGTTCTTCACTAAGTTCAACAGTATAATCATCATCATCCTCACTCTCACTATCATTATTTAAAATGTCTTCAGGTTGTAGAAAAACATCGGAAATTTTGGAAGAATTAATATGGTCATTCACATGAGGAGGCATTTTGAAGTAGGTAATATTGTAAACAGCAGAGACGAAACAACAAGAGCGGCGTGTAGAAGCAAAATGATGGAGTGACCAACACTCGCTCCGCTTTTATAACAGTATGCAAATGAGGGGTAAGAGCTGACCTTAACCGGTCATCGACCCAAAGGAGTGGGGGAAGTACTTTTCTTACTACTCAAATGGAAGTAGGTTAGTAGGTCACGGGACTTAGAGTGTTAAAAAATAATGGGGGAGAAACACAACGCTATAACGCATTGTGTTTCTCCCCCATTATTTTTTTTTTTAGCAACAATTTGGAAAAAATTTACTGTTTACGCCCCCACCTTGTAATACGATCCTTTTTATCCCTGAGGAGAAAGTCTTGAGAATCTAAAGTGTTAAATCTCTTCTCTTTACACAAATTCTCACAAACTCTAATTTTATATTTTAAGCCGTTACATTTTGCCAAAATGTGTTGGTGGTCAACAACACTTAGAAAAAAATATTTCAAACCTTTCTTAAGCCTCTCTCCTCTGACGGATATTATTTTAGGATCGTCTTCAACGGTGGGGATTTCTGTCAGTTGTGGTTCAGAAATATGTTTCACGATATGTACACGGCAAAAACTTTCATTTTTAACACACTTCCTCCCACAAGCTGATCCTTTCTTAATTCCCCTAGTGAGCACTTCAGGGCAAGTAGTGGGACGGCTAAATGCCCTACGACGCTCTTCTTGTAATAATTGAAATTGCTCTGAAGGAGCAGGCTTAGGAGCAGGTTTGGGAGTAGGCTTAGTGGATTTAGTTTTATGATAGGTGTGGTCTTCAGGCATAGTAAGTGGTGGGGTAGGAGGCAATGGTGACAGTGGAATGATAGGTGTACTAAGACTATGAAGCAAAGTTTCAAATGAAGGGGTATTAAGACGGGGAGCTGGCTTCTGTGGAGGCGGCATGATGGTTGATGGCGGTGTGGAGTCGTTTGAAAGCGAAGTAGAAGGCGAAGGCGGTGAAAAAATGCTTCGAAGTTTAGAAGTCTTGATAGGCGGAAGAATAGTGCCAGAAGTTGAAGGTTGGGATCCAAGTTGCTTCTTGTACCAGTCAGGAGGATTTTTCAGACGAAGAGTTTTCTTTGGTGCAGTAACAGCCGTAGTAGAAGTTGAAGTAGAAGTTAAAGTAGAAGTTGTAGTTGGCAGAGATGACATGGTTGTGGCTCCAAGTTCGCAGCGTAACGTCTGGAATCAGAATGAAATGTTAGCCGCAGTCGGTGCGTCTTTTATAACAATATGCAAATGAGAGGGGTAGCAGCTGGTCGAGACTGATTATTGACCTGGGAGGTGGGGGAAAAGGGAAAAGAGAAGGTATTTATTTAAAATAATTCGCATAACTTTTGACTAAAATAAGATAACCAAATTCTTCTTTTACCAAAATGTTTGTCTTACATAGACCTTTTCAATGATGTATCGCTTGTCCAAATCCGTCAATCCGTTATCAAGCTATAGCCATTTTAATTTTTCAGGTCATGACCGGTCGTTCACCCGGAGTAGTGGGGGAAGGAGTGGGGGAAGGAGTGGGGGTAGGAGTGGGGGAAGGGGGGGGGGGAATCGACTCCATTTTTTCGGGGGGGGGAGCGGGGGGGGGAGGGGGGGGGAATCGACTCCATTTTTTCGGGTGGGGGGTCATTGACCCTTCCAAAAGTGGGTCAAGGTCATTCAAGATTTATAATGATCCAAGGTGATGGGAACAGTAATACTGTTCCCACCACCCTGTTTGCCTAACGGTTCCCACTCCCAACCCACTAGTTACGTTCTGCAAGGGACATCGACGCAATTTTGTTTGGACCGTCCGGGTCTACCGTAACGGTCCGGTCCGGGTCTACCGTAACCATGAATTCCAAGGGAAACTGGAACACCTAATGCAGAAACGCAACTCTAACCCCAACCAAACTAATCCCACCCATTATATTCCTAAACAAAAATGCAAAAACCTAGTCCGCATTTTGCGGATGTCCCACCCCTTCTAAGTGAAGTTCAACTGAACTTCTGAATTTACATTTAATCTACCCCCTAACATCTAGCTGTAAGGCAAAACAACATTAATTAGTATTACCAACACTTAAAACTAACAACACATCATTATTAAAAAACCAAATAATTCAACACAACCAAATACCATCATTATTCTTAAAATTAATACACCTTAATGCTAAATACCTCTTAAAATTAATACACCTTAATGCTAAACCCAACTTATAACTAACATCGCAATGCGCAAATTATTTCTTAAATTTAATACAACTTAAAACTAAACACACACACACATACTACATTGCATTAAAAAACGCAACGTAGTAGAAAAAGTTCAAATATATATAGGCCTACTATATATTTGAAACCTCTTGCTGAGTCGCCAACAACCTTTCGCTATGAAAGTTTGTTGACGACTGACGCTAAGATCAGGCTCGTATCGCTCCTCGGATTCTCCAGTAGTGGGGGAAGTTGTTTCACTACAGTACAGTGTTCAATCCAGTCCAATTCGCAGCAGTGTAAAAGAAAGGCAAAGGAGTGGGGAGCGGCGCATGCGCAACAACACAAAACCAAGGTTTGAGGTTAGAATTATCCATGTGCAGTAGCGCTAAAGTGAGTAATACAGGACTAGGCGCATGCGCATAGCATAGACTCATTCCTATCCGGAGAACTCGTTGCATGCGCAGCAGGTTTGAGGTTAGAATTATCCATGGCAGCTGCCATATTTAGTCTGGTTTCACCACATAAAGTCAACAACCGGTGGTGACCGGCCATTGACCTGGAGGAGTGGGGGAAGGAGTGGGGGAAGGGGGAAGGGGGGGGGCTCCATTTTTTCGGGGGGGGAAGGGGGGGAGGGGGGGAGGGGGTGGAGGGGGGAGGGGGGAGGGGGGGAGGGGGGGAGGGGGGGAGGGGGGAGGGGGGGGGAGGTCATTGACCTTTCCGGTCGGTCATTGACCCCAAGGAGTAGGGATAGACACAGAACCCTACTTCTCTTACTACTCAGGTGAAAGTCGGTCAACCAGTCATTTGCTTGCCATCTGCCGCCATCTGGCTGGGGTTATTGCCTCTATAAAGGTGGGTAGTTTATCGCGCTACAAACATTCATTGCCTCGCATCCGCTCGGTCATCATCTCTCGTTAGTTTTATGTTATGACTACTTCACTTACTAGGTTTGAGGTTAGAATTATCCATGGAATAGCCTTCGTAAATTCTAACCTATAAAATTACTACTCTGGCTTTCTGTTTCAATTTCTTTTACACTTCATTTTATATCTCAGTCTTCTTTTAACTTCTGAACTTAACACATCGATTATAATGACTGCACAATATTTAAAATTAAAGCTTTTGCGAACACAACACATATTACGAAGTACTTCTAAACCTTCAATTTCAAAGTGTAAAACTAATTTAAATAGAGTTTGGAAGAAGTACAGTTTTAACCCATTATACTCTTCAAAGACTTCGCAGGTTAATGTTGATGTTAGTGTTATTTACAACATTTTGCATTCTATGTTACAATTCAACAACTTTGAACTTGTTACACCTATCGACTGTGTTCAACAAGTTTTTTTATTTTACCCCTACTATTCCTCATATAAGCGCTGTCACCACAATTCCTACTTCATGCTCCTCTATTCTCTTCAGCTGAGCTAAGGTTTGAGGTTAGAATTATCCATGGCGGCCGCCATGTTTAATTCAGTTTCACCACATAGAGTCTGCAACCGGTTATTGGTCTAAAGGAGTGGGGGAAGGGGTGGTGGGGGAAGGTTGCCGTTTTATAAGCCCTCTCCCTAGGCGGCGCTTCTCATTCGATCGCCAACTTTCAAACAATAAACACCTCTCCCATGGCACGAATGAATTATCCCACTATCACCAACTAGTTCAACTTTAAACTATTTCTGGTGGTAGTTGGGTAGGCTTTTTTAAAACTTACTCTGGATGACCTTGACATACTTTCCAGGCCCCCAGTTATAACTGTTGAATTTCAGTTTTCATCTTACTCTTAATTTTTGTTCAACTTTTAGAGTTTAGTTAACACAGTTGAATTTTACTTTTCAACTAACTCTTAATTCATGCCCAATTCTACTTCAAATTCAGGGCATATGCTCTCGCCATCTGCACCCCAGCATCTGACGCCATCTGCTCGAGCAGCTGCTCGGGCAGATGGCACGACTTCCGGTCCAGAAGTAACCAAAACACACTACTAAGGTCAAACATGGTATTATATAGTATAGAATTTAGAAAAAGTCATAGGATTTTTAATGTAGCTATTAGTTTCCGATAACCATGTTGACTATTAAGTAATTTTTTACAAATGAATAAATGAATAAATGAGTTTATTTCCCACAATTAATAATACATTACAAAAATGGACAAAACTGAGAAATACGACTGACCACTTTATCAAGTTGTGTGGCCAGCTGTACAAAAACAGTATAAATTACATATAATAGTCAACTCTAAGTCTAGCATTATTTGAATTACATTTTACCTGCTGCCTGCTGTAACATCTGTTGGTAAATCTTACATAACCATTTTTATACTAAACAGTTTGTGAGAAAGCTAATATCTGGATTACTAAAAAACCAAGTGATTGTATTTTTGCAAAAGGATTTGAGATTTGTAATATTTTTTTACTTGGAGCGGAAGTTGATTGAAAAGTTTTGGGCCTAAGTATTGAAAAGAATGTCTGAAAATAGTTTTATTTACTTTGGGAAGTTTAAAATATTTATTCTCAAAGCTTCTTGTATTATAAAGATTATTTGGCATGATTTGTTCTCTATTTCCGCTCCGTATAAAAAACAATCTCAGAACATTAAAAATAAAGAGATGCTGAATAGGTAAAATTTTCAACTGTTGATATAACGGAAAAGAGCTTGTTCGTTTGGATTTTTTAATAATTATACGTAGGAAAAATTTTGAGTTGTTCTTAGTTTATCAATTGAGGTTTTGAAAGTACCTCCCCAGCAGGGCAAGGCATACTGTAACCTGGAATTTATTAATGCAAAATATAGAGTTCTTAAAAATAAAGTGTTACAAAAATTTCTTAAAAAATAAAATTTTCTGATTTGAAATATTAACTTTGCATGTAAATCCATGAGATTCAAAATTAAGTTTCTCGTCTAGCAAAACACCCAAATATTTAAACGAGTTTACTTTACCTAAAGGTTGACAGGTACATATCTGGATATTGCAGGTTGATGAATGGAAAATCAATGGAAGAGGAAAGTCAAAACCGCAGAAGTCAAAATAAATAAATTTAGTTTTACTTACATTTACTTGCATTTTATTTATTGAACACCATTTTCTGAGCAAAATAAGGTCTGAATTGATTGAATTTTGAAAGAAAAAGGACATCTTTTTGAGAGTAAAAAAGCGCAATGTCATTAGCGAAAGCATTTATAGTTCCTTTGAAATTAGGTTCTAATAAATCATTTATAAAAATTAAGAAGAGGGTCGCAGTAGGTAATTAAGGTAATTAAGGTAAGAAGAGGGTAATACAGTATTCATTCTATTTAGGTAGTTTTAAGTTATCGTTCATAATAAGTTATACGCCAATTTAACTATCCTACAAAATCACTTGTAATCAAATAGTAGAAACAAACTGTTAAAATATCCATCTATATTTAACACTGCGTAAGCCGCCAATATGGTGGCGTTCTGCACCATTGCTCTGTTGTATCGTTATTGCCATTGGAACTAGCGTTCCGTGAAATTCTCGTTCATTTAGAAATCGTTTTTACTCATACACCACTTTTGTTCTCTCCACCCTTTCACGGAATTGTATTAGTTTTAAAGTAAAGATATTTATAAAAATTCTAGTGCACTTTTAGGATTATAAAGTCATAAAAGAGACAATAAGATTTAAAACCCCACAATTTCTGTTATATTTGACTAGAAATCGACAGGAAATGATATTAATTAAAAGTTTACTAATTTATATATTTTGCGTTTATTCACTTAGCATTTTACAGGTGGCATTGTACTTTCTTACTAAATCAATTGATGCAAGTATATTTTAAAATTTACAAAAGTTACATACAAATTAAGTTTGAATCAATAAATCACTTTGTAGTGATATTCAATATGCAATACATTATATTGGCCCTCAGATGAAGCTGATGCACAGTGGAGAGTGCAGTGAATGTCTGACACGCCGTAAATGCGGACCCAAATTGAATTGGGTTTGGAAACAGGCTCACAAGATTTATTGTTGTCTAGAGAGAAATAAATATATCAATTGTAATTTGTGAAGTCAATTAATTGTATTTGACTACAAATTGAATTGGGTTTGGAAACAGGCTCACAAGATTTATTGTTGTCTAGAGAGAAATAAATATATCAATTGTAATTTGTGAAGTCAATTAATTGTATTTGACTACACATATTGCACTACTCTAAAAACCAGTTACTTCTTTTTAGCATTATCGATCCATATTTATTTAATATTCACTATTTTCTGATGTAGATAATAAAAACTTTATTTGAGTTTAATCTACAATGTTAAGTACAATCTACAATGTTGATTATTTATCATAGGACTTTTAATATAATAAATATCCACCTTAAACGCTCAACAGACTTTGCCAATTAATTCCATATAATAATTATATATGTAACTAACGAATTAAATGCAGACATATTTCGATACCTGAAGTCTTTACATAAGTTCAAAAATAGAGTAAAAAATATGGTTATAATGTAGTGAAATCCGCTTTAAAGAAATTGACGCTCATCAAGTGTCATAAAGAGGGACAGTTTAGCACTTTATCTTCAGTTTCTTATTGATAAGGAAATGCTAATTCCCGAATTAAGGGAATGCAACATAAGGGGCTCACAAGACCTTCTCCAAGATACGTCTCTAACGGAATACTTGGATAAAACTTTGTTTGGTTGGTAGCCTTTCCTTGCTCCGTTTACACATACTATTCCACACATATACATTTGACAGTCTTATACATAGATATTTTGGACAAAGTACGCTCATTGTCCTCCGTTACATGATAAGTTATTTCATATTATTTAATTACAGAGACAACTACCACAAACCAAACCTCACAAGGTCAAGTATCACAAGCAATTCAAGTTTTAAATTTTGTTAGTTTTATTATGTTGTATATTTTATAAGATTCATGTGTATTTATTGTTTTAGACTTAATGTTGCAATTGTATTTTATTTACTTTTAAAAATTCACATAATTCTTATTCTTAAAGTTCAAAACCATAATTTACAACATTTCTGTTAATTCACTGTCATCACTTTTCAGGCTTTACTTTTATTAACTACCGATTAATATTTGTTGTGAATCTAAAGAAACTATTGTTAATTCATTTTAAACACATTAAATTTTCATACATGAACCGTCCCACTGTTCAACAATATTGTTAGTTGGCCTTCTCGAATCTTACTTTTAAACTCGACTAATTCTATTTTACCGCATACCAAATTAATTAGTCCGTACAGTAGACAGTCACTTTTGTAGCCACAGTTATAATTCTGTTAATTGTTATAAAGAATTTATCAATCGTAATTCACAAAACAAAAGTCCTAACCAAAACTAACAACCTTACTCAAAACTAACAACTTACTCTTTAAATCAAATGTTTAAATATGTATGATTGTCTTGTTATGTTTACTCATTTTATATTTATAAAAACGTATTTCTACATAAACTTCAGAGTTTGAAAGTTAGTGGTAGTGTGTTAACCTAAGTACTGGTCTAATTAATAGGTCTGGTGGTTAGTAAATATACGCAAAATTTCCGTTGAATATGCCAATTTAATAGAAGATACAATAAAAGTCAACCTTTAAATTCTTCGAAGTTAACTGAGTAAAAATAAAATGATAAAAACAAATGTCATACATAATATCTTACGTTAAAACTTCCCGTTACTTCTACGTAACGTTCACGAATACGCTTTTCTGGCGCACATCTATAAACGCACCACCAATTTATGTCCGCACACTAAACCCCTAGGGCGCTGGGGGAGGCTATATCGAATTGATTGGTAATATCAAAAGTTCCTGCAAGAGGATTACAGCAGGACGAGAAATCTTGTTTGATCAAGGGGAAGGATCATTACCCGGGCCTGAACCCTTCCCTGGCCAACTTCACCGCGAAATACGCAATACGAAACTGCTCAGTAAACTCAGGCCGATATAACTACTTTCGTGAATTAATGTGTGAAAATGTATCTAGTTTTTTAAACTTTTTATGACACTTTAAAAATACTTAATTATAATGAATTTAGTTAAGTTCACAGTGATATGAAATTAATAATAACTGTTTTGAATGTTTTTAGTTTAGGTAAGACGTTCTGGAGGTATGTTAAAAAACTTCATTTTGACAGGTCCTACAATTGCAGGTTTGGTGTCAAAATAATCTTTACTGCCGGAATTTGGAAAGTACGAAATTAAATTAGCTTTCGCCTTTAGTGAAACTCGATCAGTTCATTTGAATTTCTTTGAGATTCCTATTTGAATAAGCCCCAAGTCTTTAATTGTGTCATATGCGAAGGAAGTGGCTTGTAATTGTGAAGATTATTTCATAACGATAACCAAATGAAGATGAGTTTTGTATATGGAAAAAGAGTACGGTATTTTCGTTGTAACTCGACTCTAACAACAAAATGTGTTGAGAAAGTAAATTACATAAAATTAAAAACAACCAAACTTCATTAAAAATAATAATTTTTAAATTAAATTCAAATTCTTGTTATTATTTACTAATTTTCTTTTTCTTTTTAGAGGACCTTCTTTACTTCATTTACTCAATTTTTAATTTTATGTGTTTTAAACAAATCATCACGAGTAACGTATCTTTTAAAGCAGTCGGATTGTTTTATAATATCATAGCATTCTCTCCAGTCTCAATATTCCAGTTGCATTTCCTAGGAGCCAATTATTGCAGTTTGTAAGATGTTAAACTTCACTAACGAGATAGGCCACTCTGCCTCAGTTACAATCTTAGTCAGAAATCGCTAAACCTTAGAAAGGATTCTAATCGTCTTACTAATTTTCTTCTGTAATTTAGCTGTAGATACACAAGGACTATAGAAGGAAAATAGAAGGAAAAGCAGTCTTCTCCAAATAATAGAGCTTTTATAATAATTACACTAATAAGTTTGAAAAATATTTCTCGTGAAGTGTTATTGTTTAATTTGTTTATTAATTACTTTTATAATTATCACTTGTATGAACTCTATTTATGAATGTGTAAAATATTAACTGCTACTAGGCTTAAATTATAGAGGGATACGCACTGTTTACTCTCTCATAAAAAGCCTTATAAAATGAAGTTGCCGCATGGCAAAGCACCCCTTAGCACCTGTTTTATAGGGAATATCAATTTGGCTCTTTACTACATACTTTAGCATGCTTAAAACCTTTAGTCATGTAGTATATACGATTAAATTGTGAATAACGCACATGTTATACCTTGCCTTGATCAATGTACTTTGAACCTGAATTTAAAAGAAGGCTTGTGTAAAATATAAAAATATAAGGTTTAGATATTGTTTTATTATGGCTACGGTATTTTTATTATTTAGTTTTATCATCCTAATTAAAATTTACAAACAAATTTAAAGGTTTTATAACTTTTTAGTGTAGAAAAATAGTGAAATGTTCAAAAACATTTTCTGTGTGGTATTCTTTTGGTATATATGAAATAACTCATTAGTCAATAATTTCATGAACAAAACCTTATATTAGGTAGTTACTAACTTATATGTATACAACCAGAGGGTTTTTAGTAGGACTTCATTTTTATTTTATGGTAGGCCTAATGGTCGTGTAATCTCCAGGCCTAGTTCTACCGTTAGTGTTTTCCAATTGTACTACTGTACATAAGTTCCTTTAATAGAAACTAAAATATTATTTTAAGTCAATGATAGTCTGACTACGAGATGTCTATGTGTGTCTATGGTGAGTGGCTTATGTCTGACACTTGTATTTAATGGATTAAACACTGGATTTGCGGGTGGTGGTCAGGTACTCTACCCCCGCAGATGTAGTTTCCACTTTTAGATTGATACAACGATTTATAATTCAATATAATACTTGTTAAGAAAATAAAATTTATAAAAAGTATAAGTTGCCTTTGGAATTATGTCGTGTACATGAACTTATAAAAATTGATTTGTACACATCTACATACACAACACTGCAGGGCAGGTTTGACATGACTGGTAAATATGTTATACATTCCAAATCTTAATCGCATCCTGCATAACTTCACTTAAATGGATTTACTGATGCATAATTTATAAGTTTCAACAATTTTGTTATATTTTCTGTGAACTTTTTACTGGTTAATTTATTTAATAAATTAACAGTATATTCCAACACTCAAGTCTAAAGTAACAGTTTTCTTGCTAGGTCAAGCACGGAGATGACCAAACATCGAGAATTGTTAATGCCCATGTTATGAAAGTTCTTTAGTCGAGTTTCTCAATCTATTTAACTAACTAGATAAAAAGTAATGTGGAAAAGTAAAGTAATATATGTTCCACCTACACGTGGATCGTTTCCCTGAGGGTTCTGTCTCACAACTTGTCTGCCCGTCGGCAAGAGTGCGAGCGAGTTTTTCTTTTCAATGGCTTATGTCTGATAAACTGTTTCTTCCCGGATGCCGTTAGTTTGATGTGGACAGTTCCAACTATTACCAGGACTGCCTAACACACAACTCTAAATACAGTCAGATGCTATTCACGTCCACAGAGCTTTCGGCGTGTCTTTCTCAGAGCAACAATTGCAACCAAGAGCATATAATGTCATGTTCGTCTGCTCAAACGAGTGCATACGATTTTTGCCATCAGCCTTGTTGGAGGCTTGATGACCTCTAGCAACCGTGTTGGATGTGCGACGGATCTGTTAGGCCAAGTTCAGCTTAGTGTCAACCATGCCTCTTGGATATCACCGGATAGTTTTTTAATCTTATTCTCATTCCTCACTTTCTCACAATGGTCTCATTTCTTAGTATTTCATAGCGCATAAATAAAAATGTTATAAACCTTACAGTCTAGACAAATCATGGTTCAACCCCCGGAAGTAACTGCAACCTAACTTACTTTGGCCGGATCTCCTGGTGTAAAATCACCTGAGGAAAACGATCGTGAAAAGTCTACTACACCCCGAAGCTGCGTTTTCCCACTATGGCTGATATTTTTAAACGACGGATGTTTTTTAAACGTTTTAGCTGAATATTTTTTAAACCATTAAAGACAGAAAAACTTTGTAAACCAGTTAACTTAAGAAAATTTAACTTTACACATTGTGATAGCTTTAAATCTATTTTTATCTGTTTTATTTTAAGTGAATTTCTTTTGTTGGGAAAACCATATTACTGTGGTTCCAAAGGTTACATGTGAGCCTTCAACCCTATCAAGTGTAACACAAACTTGACTTGAAGCTGTGGGTCTATTTTTATTAGTTCTGTTGATTGGGATTATAAGACTATAGAAAGGAGTGTTATAGAGGTTCATTATTGTCTAAAATCTGCCCAAAATCAGGGTTTAAGCTTATTTTAGACAAATTTGAACCACTATATTACTTTTTTCCACTCATTACCTGAATTCAAAACAAAATAGGTCTCCCTTCTTACAGTTCAAATGTCCTTACATCTTTAGCTCGTATTATTCAATTAAATTGTAATATTATTGTTTGTAGAACGCTTTAACAATACAATAATGTAGGACTTGAACCAACAACGTTATAAAATATTATTAATACGTAAATTAATATTTCAAATATAACCATTAATTAGCCAATTGATTTCAATTTTTAAACAGTCTACAGTTTCTTCAATGGTGTAAAATATAAAAAAATATGTTAGTATAAACGGCAATAGAAATTTTTATTATGTTTATGAATCTTCCGTTTATTTTCTCCAATCCTAAATGGGTTGTCAAATCTATTGTTTTAACTGCAACGTCACTTGGACAGTCGACAATGCTATGCCCTTAGGGACTAGTGTCGGGTCTATGTTACTTCTGGAACAATAAGTTCCACTTGATGTTGAACTGTTCTAGTTATATAGAAATAAATATTTTCCTATCGTTACTATTAATGTTTTATAATATAAAATGCGTGTAAAGTTGAATTGGTGCATTTACCACGCCCACACCTTATAAAATGCAAAAGACATTATTTACAATCCTAAGTAAATAGTAAATGACTAAGTTTTGTTGTATTTGATATATTATATATGTGTAACTTGTACAAAATTAAAATGTCAAAATTTTAAAATTTGAAATGGAATGAAATTAAATGAAAATACTTCTTCATTGAGGCGAACATTAGTACCTCATGGTCCTTTCTTACAGTTAACCTCCAATAAAATGGCTGCTACTTACATTTAAGATTACAAATTATATAAAAAAATACAAATAAATAATTCATATTCTTAAACATTATTTCACAGTACTTTTCATTTCTTACATCCACACACTCATTCACACACTGCTACACCTAAGCCTAGAGCACGCCATCCCGCCACGCCCCGGCCATCCGGTTGTGATAGTATTCTTTCAGCGCCGCCGTCAGCCGGGGACGGGATTCTATGGACTTAATTGAGTAAGGCAAGGAGTTGCAGAGACGGTAAGCTTGTTCGTACTTAATAAGTTTGCATAGTTTCAGCATATAACCTAGTTCAATGAATTAATAACAAGCCTCCCATTTAAATTGTAAATACGTTTGTGATTATTAACGTACATTAATTGATGAATAATCAGTTAACAAAATAGTTAAATAGTAGGTTGGACAGTTGGTAAAGAGTCGGTTAAGTGGCTTATTTACAATTCTTATACTGTTCTGTAAAAAGAGAAAATACAAAACAATACACTTGACATACAAAAAGAGCATTCAACAATAAAAGTACTAATGCCATAGAGATAACCTTTGTAATAATTGATTATACTAATAGTCAAGGAAATTTACGAGAAAATAGGGCCGAACCTCGGACAAATTGTACTCCCAAATATTTTGTCTTTGATGGGTAAAGTGACAAGTACTAAACATGGAAAAAAAAGTTTACCGAAATCGGACCATGGGAAATCGGTAAAAACCCACCATTTTTAAAATCTCATAAACCTACCATGTTAATGGGGTGGTTGGCTTATGAAGCACTTCACCCTTCTTAGATTATGTGTGGATTTAGTTAGAGAAATTAAACTTTAAATATCTTATTTGTGTCGTCAATGCTAAATTTTGAGACATTTCATAACATTTTAGTCCTAATGGGGGACGGCACACCAGGAGTCAGAAGAAATTCCTTAATGTAAGCACAGGTTGATATGTACATCAAATTAAAGGTCTTGTTTGGTAGAATACAGTGCCGTAAACCCTACCTAAAAAGGACAACCGAGCCCAAAATGGCAGGCGATAAAATTTTTCTGTTAAATCATAAACTTAACAAAAATATTAAAATGTAATAACAAATTAAATGCAACATGTGTCCGGATGGTACTAATAAATTTGAAAGGTACTTCTGATTTTAATGAAATACTCTAATAAGATGTAGTACTAAATCTATTTCTATGAGTTTGCCATCCAATATAATTGTATTTTTCGAACAGGTTTATGATTTTTCAAGAGGGTAAACAAGATTTTTTGGCATATTCTTACACCTCAATTTAAAATAAATAAATAAATAAAATAAAACTGAAGCCATTTAAAAGGGATTGAAAAACAAAGAATTAAGTAATTTTTAACTTGCAAAGCGGCTTAACTGATTATGGAGAAAGTACAATAATATGTTTCCCATGTTATTCTAATGGAAAATCAACACAACCCTGTATCTCGTTTATTTATTAATATAACTGAACATAATTTTCTATGTATATTCACTAGGAAGGATTTGACTTATATTTGGCTACACCCCCATGGTAGTAAACCTCCATACTTATTCTCTTGGTGTTTTTGGAGAAAACAAAAAAATACCGAATTCCGTTGAAAATTCGTTGAGTACTCAGGTCTGACGCGACGGGAGTACATGAATTATAATTATTCTTTATTATACTCGGAAATCTTAAAAAATTAACAGTTTGTATATTAAATGTTTTATTACGTTTAGAAATAAGGAAGGGCCTTAAAAAAGGATGAAGATCCCTGTGTTATTTCTATGAGGAACAAAATACATGGTGAAATGGTACATTTCTCTTATTAATTAATATATTGTAACATAAAATTAGTGGTATTTTCACTGGTTATTATTTAATTAATTGTGATTGCATAAAACTTTCCAAATTCAGCAAACCTACACACACCTGCACTTGTGGTTTCTTGAAAATTAAAAACTATTTTAAAATCGTTTTTCCATTTTATTGATTACGCAGGTCTGCTGCTACATGGGTGCTTTTTTTGCTTCATCCAGTTACTACTTATCCTTATGTACTCAAATGAATTAAGAAACTAGATTTACAGTGGGTTTTTATTGAAGTAAACACGGAATAAGTTGTTAAAAATAGGTATCGTCCGCCATTTTGAAAATTCGTCAAAATAGCGAACTTCCCATGGAGGAATTTTGGTAAACTTTTGATATGTTATTGATTTTACACCTACTATCTCAATAAAACATTAAAATTTGGGAGTACAATTTGTCCGAGGTCAAAGTCTATTTTTCCCGTACTATAATAAAAAAATACAAAATGTTAAAATATATAAGAATAAGAATATGTTTACAGTATTTCAAAAACGTACATAAAGATGGCCTCGCAAAGTTAAAGAAAACTTGTCGGCGAGGTCCATAAATTTATCTAAATACAACATTTTTTACTTTTTTCAAATTATTTCCAATTGTATTCAAAGCAAACAATCATTGTAATTTACAATATAATAATAGTTTTAAAATATTTTTTTCAAAATTGTTAGCATCATTGACTATTTTGCTTATCTAGATCTGAATTCTATTTCATAAGCAATATATAATGTTTTTTGAAAATAAGCCTCTTAAAAAGCCTCTTAAAAAACTTTCTCATAACATGCAATTACTTCCAATGTTGAGCTCATTAAAACTGTGCAGTCAGCCAAGATAATGCTACTCCGTTATAAATTGTAATTACTAACCTAGGTATCGAGTGAAATAAGTTATATTCCATTTGACCTGACAACAATCTTCAAATAAAACATATAATAGCTATAATTGAAAAAAAAAACTTTATGGGTAAAAATACTAACCAAATGTGTTATGTTAATTTTACATATTTTTATCGCTTTTTATAAATTGGTGTATTATTCTAATTAATTTAATAATTTAGTTTAAAATATTTTTTTCATCATACCATTGCGATAAACATTGTTTTCGGAACGGTCAGCTGTGATCGAAACTAGTTGATTCCCGGTGGGTTGGATAAACGTGTTGGTAAACAAAGTTTTCGGGACTAGTCCTCGAAACAGTGGTTTTCGGGACTAGGCCGGAAAAAAAACTTCCAATGTTTGACACCAATAGCGCTGCTATTCTGCTTACAGTAACTTAAACCTCCTTGACTCCAATCTATAAATGTCAAACAGCTGATTGTTTAGTTGTAAATAGTTCAAATACAAGATAAACAAATAACAACGTAAGAGGGTGTATATAGGTTAAAATTTATAAATTTTTATCCAAACTGTAAATTTATTAAAGGTGAGTAGTGTGTTTTGGTTACTTCTGGACCGGAAGTCGTGCCATCTGCCCGAGCAGCTGCTCGAGCAGCTGGCGCCAGCTGCTATGTCACATAGCTTCCGGTGGGGGTTAGAGTGTATATATGAGATGCTGTAGTTATATTTTATGCCATATAGGTCGGGGTGGAGATGGCGATAGTGTTGGCGTTAGGGTGAAGTGAATTTGCGCATAAAATTAAAAGTTAGTTGAAAATTGAAATTCGTTGGTGTTAACGAAACTCTAACAGTTGAACAAAAATTAAGAGTTAGTTCAAAATTGAAATTCAAACTTATAATTGGAATCTGGAAAATATGTCAAGGTCATCCAGAGTAAGTTTTAAAAAATTCTATCCAACTATCACTAGAAATAGTTTTAAGTTGAAGTAGTTGGTGATAGCGGGATAATTGATTCGTGCCATGGGAGAGGTGTTTATCGTATGAAAGTTGGCGATCGAATGAGAAGCGCCGCCTAGGGAGAGGGCTTATAAAACGGCAACCTCCCCCCACCACCCCTTCCCCCACTCCTTTAGACCAATAACCGGTTGCCGACACTATGTGGTAAAACTGAACTAGACATGGCGGCCGCCATGGATAATTCTAACCTCAAATCTTAGCTCAGCTGAAGAGAATAGAGGAGCATGAAGTAGGAATTGTGGTGACAGCGTTTATATGAGGAATAGTAGGGGTAAAATAAAAAAACTTGTTGAACACAGTCGATAGGTGTAACAAGTTCAAAGTTGTTGAATTGTAACATAGAATGTAAAATGTTGTAAATAACATTATCATCAACATTAACCTGCGAAGTCTTTGAGTATAATGGGTTAAAACTGTACTTCTTCCTAATTCTATTTAAATTAGTTCTACACTTTGAAATTGAAGGTTTAGAAGTACTTTGTAATATGTGTTGTGTTCGCAAAAGCTTTAATTTTAAACATTGTGCAGTCATTATAACCGATGTGTTAAGTTCAGAAGTTAAAAGAAGACTGAGATATAAAATGAAGTGTAAAAGAAATTGAAACAGAACGCCAGAGTAGTAATTTTATAGGTTAGAATTTACGAAGGCTATTCCATGGATAATTCTAACCTCAAACCTAGTAAGTGAAGTAGTTATAACATAAAACTAACGAGAGATGATGACCGAGCGGATGCGAGGCAATGAATGTTTGTAGCGCGATAAACTACCCACCTTTATAGAGGCAATAACTCCAGCCAGATGGCGGCAGATGGCAAGCAAATGACTGGTTGACCGACTTTCACCTGAGTAGTAAGAGAAGTAGGGTTCTGTGTTTATCCCTACTCTTTGGGGTCAATGACCGACCGGAAAGGTCAATGACCTTCCCCCCCCCCCTCCCCCCCCCTCCCCCCCCCCTCCCCCCCCGAAAAAAATGGAGCTCCCCCCCCCCTTCCCCCACTCCTTCCCCTACTCCTCTGGGTCAATGGCCGGTCACCACCTTTCCCTACTCCTTCTAGGCCAATGACCGGTCACCACCGGTTGCTGACTCTATGTGGTGAAACCAGACCAAACATGGCAGCTGCCATGGATAATTCTAACCTCAAACCTGCTGCGCATGCAACGAGTTCTCCGGATCGGAATAGTGACTATGCTATTGCGCATGCGCCTAGTCCTGTATTACTCACTTTAGCGCTACTGCACATGGATAATTCTAACCTCAAACCTTGGTTTTGCGTTGCTGTGCATATGCTGCTCCCCACTCCTTCGCCTTCCTTTTACACTGCTGCGAATTGGACTGGATTGAACACTGTACTGGAGTGAAACAACTTCCCCCACTCCTTGAAAACCCGAGGAGCGATAGGAGCTATATCTTTGCTTCAGTCGCCAACAAACTTTCATAGCGAAAGGTTGTTGGCGACTCAGCAAGAGGTTTCAAATATATAGTAGGCCTATATATATTTGAACTTCTTCTACTATGTTGCGTTTTTTAATGCAATGTGGTATGTGTGTGTGTGTGTGTTTAGTTTTAAGGTGTATTTAATTTAAGAAATAATTTGCGCATTGCGATGTTAGTTATAAGTTGGGTTTAGCATTAAGGTGTATTAATTTTTAAGAATAATGATGGTATTTAGCATTAAGGTGTATTAATTTTAAGAATAATGATGGTATTTGGTTGTGTTGAATTATTTGGTTTTTAATAATGATGTGTTGGTACTAATAATTTATGTTTGTTTTGTGCATTTGTTTTGCCTTACAGCTAGATGTTAGGGGGTAGATTAACTGTAAATTCAGAAGTTCAGTTGAACTTCATTTAAAATGGGTGGGACATCCGCAAGTCGGACTTTTTTTTGCATTTTGTTTAGGAATATGATGGGTGGGATTAGTTTGGGTGGGGTTAGAGTTGCGTTTCTGCATTAACTGTTCCAGTTTCCCTGAAATTAATGGTTACGCTTTGATGCGGACGGGAAGTTACGCTTTGATGCGGACGGCCCAGGGACCTCCCTTGCAGAACGTAACTAGTGGGTTGGGAGTGGGAACCGCTAGGCAAACAGGGTGGTGGGAACAGTATTACTGTTTCCATCACCTTGGATCATTATAAATCTTGAATGACCTTGACCCACTTTCGGAAAGGTCAATGACCCCCCCCCCCTCCCCCCCCCCGAAAAAATGGAGTCGATCCCCCCCCCCTTCCCCCCCCCCTTCCCCCACTCCTACCCCCACTCCTTCCCCTACTACGGGTGAACGACCGGTCATGACCTGAAAAATTAAAATGGCTATAACTTGATAATGGATTGACGGATTTGGACAAGCGATACATCATTGAAAAGGTCTATGTAAGACAAACATTTTGGTAAAAGAAGAATTTGGTTATCTTATTTTAGTGAAAAGTTATGCGAATTATTTTAAATAAATACCTTCTCTTTCCCCTTTTCCCCCACCTCCCAGGTCAATAATCAGTCTCGGCCAGCTGCTACCCCTCTCATTTGCATATTGTTATAAAAGACGCACCGACTGCGGCTAACATTTCATTCTGATTACAGACGTTACGCTGCGAACTTGGAGCCACAACCATGTTATCTCTGCCAACTACAACTTCTACTTTAACTTCTACTTCGACTTCTATTTCTACTACGGCTGTTCCTGCACCTAAGAAAACTCTTCGCCTCAAAAACATTCCTGATTGCTACAAGAATCGACTTGCATCTCAACCTTCAACTTCTGGAGCTATTCTTCCGCCAACCAACACTTCTAGACTTCGTAGTATTTTTTCACCGCCTTCGCCTTCAAAGGACTCCGCACCACCATCAACTACTATGCCGCCACCGCAGAAGCCAGTTCACCACCATCCTAATACCCCTTCCGTTGAAACCATTGTTCATCGTCTTAGCACACCTATTATCCCACTATCACCATTGCCTCCTACCCCACCACTTAGTACACCTGAAGATCATACCTATCACAAAACTGATTCCTCTCAACCTGCTACTAAATCATCTCCTAAATCAGCTCCTAAACCAGCTTCTAAACCAGCTCCTAAACTTACTCCTAAACCTACTCCTAAACCTGCTCCTTCAGAGCAATTTCAATTATTACAAGAAGAGCGTCGTAGGGCATTTAGCCGTCCCACTACTTGCCCTGAAATGCTTACTAGGGGAATTAAGAAAGGATCACCTTGTGGGAGGAAATGTGTAAAAAACGAAAGTTTTTGCCGTGTACATGTCGTAAAACACATTTCTGAACCACAAGTGACAGAAACCCTCACTGTTGAATACCAATCCAAAATTATTGGTGTGAAAGGAAATAGGCTTAAGAGAGGTTGTGTCTATTTTTTTGAAAGTGTTATTGACAACAAACACATTTTGGCAACTTGTAACGGCGTAAGATATAATATTAAAGTGATTGAATCCTTGCGCAAAGAGAAATCAGTTTATGAGTTAGACTCTAAAGACTATCTCCTCAGACACAAACTGGATGGTATTACAAGGTGGGGGCGTAGCAAGTAAATTCACATAGCTTTTTCCAAATTATTGCTTAAAAAAATACTGGGGGAGAAACACAACGCGTTATAGCGTTGTGTTTCTCCCCCATTATTTTTTAACACTCTAAGTCTCGTGACCTACTAACCTACTTCCATCCAAGTAGTAAGAAAAGTACTTCCCCCACTCCTTTGGGTTGATGACTGGTCATGGTCAGCACCTATCCCTCATTTGCATACTATTATAAAAGCGGAGCGAGCGTTGGTTACCCCTTCATTTTTCTTCTACACGCCGCTCTTGTCGTTTCGTCTCTGCTGTTTACAATATTTCTTGCTTTAAAATGCCTCCTCATCTGAATGAAAATTTTAATTTTTCTGAAATTTCTGATGTTTTTGAACAATCTGAAGACATTTTAAGTAACGACAGTGAAAGTGAAGATGATGAGGACGATGATGATTATACTGTTGAACTTAGTGAAGAACGTAAAGTCATAGCAATTGATCCACAATTTCCATTTGATACAATAGAAAAGTTTATGGCTGAAGCTAATAAATGGTTGGACTCAGGATGTTATGTACGAATTGACTCTTTTATATTGTATGGTGATAGTCATTCTTTCCTTGTCACACCAAATGACAGAGACCGCATGTTGCAGTGGGCACAATCTATGATGGAGTGCTATGAACAAGGTGTGGACACTGGCGGCTATTTTCTTGCACAACTAGTGTAATAACAAATTACCCTTCCCCCACGTAGTGAAGAAGGAAAAGAAATATTAGGAATCTAATTATAATATTTCCTTCCACATATAAAGAAGAAGGGGAAAGGAGTGGGGATTATAAAGTGGTGGGGGAATGTGTATAAATGCAGGTTGTTTTAAGAGACTTTTATTATTATTGTGGCTTTAGCAGAAACAACATGGAGTTTAAATCTTCAGCAAAAATAAGGAATAATATAATAAAGAAAGAAATTCGCAAGAAAGAAAAGATTGAACTTATAAAATTACAACTTATAATACCTTCCATTAAAATTGGATGTAGCAAACTAAAGACTTTGGTGAAAACTAACGAATATTTGTTACAATTGCTAAAAACAATCGAAGAGTTGAAGAGAAAGAATGGACATTCTACATAGTAAAATTTGAACATTTTAATATAAATAAGTAAACTGAAAAAAGTAGATGTAAAATAGAGAGCGAGGAATAGATCACTTTGTGGTAATGGACTAACATGCCACTTAGTGCTCTATTCCTCGTTCTCGCGTTAAATTGGATTACCTTGACCTATTTGTTTGACTGTTAGAATTTGGTTAACAATGTTGAATTTCAGTTTTGAATTAATGTTTATTTTTATTCAACTGTTAGAGTTTTTTAACACTGTCGAATTTTAGTTTTGAACTAACTTTTAATTTATGCGAATTTTCAGTTCAACTCTAGTTAATTTATGCGCAAATTTAGTTTAACCAAGTGCCTGTGCTCTAGCCATTTCCTCTCCAACATTTGTTCTTTTAACATCTGTCCCATAACATCTGTCCTAACAGATGTTAAAAGAAAGTTTGTTAAAGTTTGAATATAAAGAAGTATATACTAAAACTCCAATGGGAATAAAGAACACGAATGAACAATTAGTTTGTAGAAGGTTAATATTTTGTTGAAAATGTTTGATTTCCTAGGATAGTGAAGAGGATGAAATAGTGGTGGGGGAACCATTATAATAGGAGGAACGTGAGAGCCCACTTCATTTCTTGGTGAAATTTCGAAGAGTAAACATCTCAACATGTATCGTTGCGATAAATGTTTGGAATCGTTTCACGATGAAATTCTATTAGACTGTCATAAAGAACTAATTCCCACAACCCAGAAGAAAAACAAGAACAACAAGAACAACAAGAAGAACAAGAACAACAAGAAGAACAAGAAGAACAAGAAGAACAAGAAGAACAATATGAAATAACAGCAACATCTTCAACTACTTTACCAAATCTACAAGTATTTGCATTACCTGGTAAAGTAGTAATGCATCATAAGATTCAAAATGAAAACTTGAAGCTAGAAGAATTTATTAGAGAAGCAAAACCAATTGTAAGTAAAACTTTAAAAGAAGAATTAAAAAGATTGAACTTTCTTAAATTTGGTTTACTACTAGAAGCTATGTTTATAAATGTACAAGAAGAATTATCACCAAGAGGATTCATAACAAAAAACCGAACCATTATGGAAAGTTCAAACATTGATTCAATAGTAGAGAACTGTATAGAAGAAATATTAACAAAAATTCAGGAACATGAAGGAAGAGGATCCGGATGGAGTCTTACAAGTATTGAAGTATTAGATATAAGAGTTCACAAACATGGATATGGACTAATGGGATCAAGTTACATTCCTCTGCCAAAAAGAATTGAAGATACAAAATCTTGTATTAATGTTAAAAATGAAGACAATGAATGTTTTCGTTATGCAATGACAACTAAATTTGTACCACATAATGCGAATAGACCTGACCAAGAATATGAAAATCAAAGATTTAGATACAATTTTCAAGGAATCACTTATCCTGTATCACTGAAAGATATATCAAAATTTGAGAAGAAAAATCCCGGTACGTCTATCAATGTTTTTGCATTAGATAGTTCAAACAAAGTGTATCCTTTACGTATTGCAAAAGAAGAGCTACCAGATCATACGGATTTACTACTACTAACGCGAGGAGATGTGTCTCACTATGTGTACATAAAGCAATTTGATCGTCTTGTTAACAAGCAACTTTCGAAAAATCGAAACAAAAAGATAATTTGCAAGAGATGTTTTAATTTTCAACGAGAAGGAAGAGAAGGAAGAGAATGGTTACAAGAGCACAAAAGACTATGTAACAATAATTATGAAGCAAAGATTAATTTACCTGCGGAAAACAGAGCATTCGTTAAATTTGAAAAGGTTCATTATCAATACCGTATCCCTTTCGTTGTGTATGCGGACTTTGAATCAACACTTGTTCCTGTTGAAGATGAAAATTGTGAAGCTAGAAAAAGTGTCAAGTATCAAATGCACAAACCAAACAGTTTTTGTTTAATGGTGAAATCGACATTATCAGAAGAACATTTAAACAGATATGGATTAACTTCAGAACCTCTAGTATATCGTGGTGAAAATGTAGAAAAAATATTTCTTGATCACTTATATTCAATAGCTGGAAATGTACAAAGATTATATACAAATATTGTACCAATGAAAATGATGGAGGAAGAAGAAGAAATTCAACATGAAAATGCAACTCGATGTTTCTTGTGCAAAAATGATTTTACTATTGAGAATTATAAAGTTAAAGATCACGATCACCTCACTGGTTATTACAGGGGTGCTGCTTGTAATAAATGCAACTTGAGCTATCGTTTACCACTATTTATTCCTGTGGTTCTGCATAACCTTAGTGGGTACGATGCTCATTTCATAATACCCGAATTAGGAAGAGACGATGGTAAAATTGATGTATTAGCTGAAACTTCAGAGAAGTTCATCAGTTTTTCCAAAGAAGTTGGAAACATGAAATTAAGATTCTTAGACTCCTACAGATTTATGCCGTCGAGTTTGTCCAAACTTTCAGAAAATTTAAGGAAACAAGATTTAATCGAAACAAAGAAAATTGTAAATAACGACAAACTGGATTTGGTACTTCGGAAAGGTGTGTTTCCATATGATTACATAGACAGTTTAGAAAAATTTAATGAAACATCACTTCCGGCTAAAGAAGAATTTAAAAGTAAACTTTACGACATGGACATATCTCAAGAGGACTATGATCATGCATGTAAAGTATGGAACGAATTAGGATTTAGAACATTAGGAGAATATTCAGATTTTTATGTTAAATTAGATGTAACTTTATTATGTGATATAATGGAAGAATTTAGAAATACGTGTTTTGCAGCTTATGGATTGGACCCTCTTCATTCGTACACTTCACCTGGATTAGCATGGCAAGCCATGTTGAAAGAAACAAATTGTAAAATACAACTTCTTACTGATATAGATATGGTTTTAATGTTAGAGTCAGGAGTTCGAGGGGGATTGACGCAAAGCGTTACACGACATTTTAAGGCGAACAACAAGTATCTGCCCGATTATGATGCATCAAAACCAACAACATTCCTGGGTTATTTTGATGCAAATAACTTATACGGATGGGCAATGTCAAATCTCCTTCCATATGATAATTTTAAATGGATAGATCCAGAATCGATTGGAAACATAATGGATATACCGAAGCATGGTGAAACTGGTTACATTTTTGATGTGGATTTTGAATATCCTGAACATCTTCATGATCAACATTATGATTTACCACTTCTTCCGAAGACTGAAATTTCCCCTACTGGAAGATGGCCAAAATTATTGATGACTTTAACCGACAAGTCTCGATATGTTGGACACTACTGGATGATACAACAGGCTTTAGACTTAGGACTGAGAATTACAAAAATTAATCGAGTACTACAATTTTCTCAATCTTGTTGGTTAAAACCTTACATCGACAACAACACAAGAAGAAGAGCCGCCGCTACATCAAGTTTTCAAAAAGATTTTTTCAAATTAATGAACAACGCAATATTTGGCAAGACTTTGGAAAACAAAAGGAAACATAAGGATATCAAATTGGTAACTGATCCAGTAAAATTACAGAAATTAGTGCAACAACCAAACTTTGGTTCATCTGTAATTATTAATGAAAATCTAGTTGTTATTTCCATGAACAAGAAGTCAGTTGAAATGGATCGTCCTTTGTATCTTGGAATGTCAATCTTGGATATTTCAAAAACACATATGTATGAGTTTCATTATAAGAAGATGGTTAACTATTATGGAAGAGAGAACATTGGTATTGCATATATGGATACGGATGCACTCATTTACTGGATTAAAACAAATGACATGTATGAAGATCTACGCACCTTTATATATAAAGATGATTTCGACTTTTCCGATTATCCTAAGGATCATCCAAATTACGACTACGACAAAAACAAGAAAGTATTGGGAAAATTTAAAGATGAAACAAATGGTGTGCCGATGATGGAAATTGTAGCATTAATGTCCAAACTGTATTCATTTCAACTGTACATAAATGAAAGGAATGAACATCAAGTCACGAAAAAAGCCAAAGGAATAAAAACTTCTTTCCTGAAGAAGAATGTACAGTTTGAACATTATAAAAGATGTTTGTTTGAAAATGTTGAAACAACTGCAACGTTCAACACTATTAGAAGTTATAATCATCAACTTTTTAGTGTCAAACAAACAAAGTGGGCATTAAGCTACAAAGATGACAAGCGCCATATTTTAGAAGATAAAATTAATACTTTACCATTCGGCCACTACTCCCTGAACCCTATCGACCAGTAAACCTATTCTTCGTCCTCTACCTTCTTCCTTTTTCCTTTCCGTAAAGAAGAGGGGACATGGCAAGCCCAATGCCATGTTCCCTCTTTTTTACACTAATATGAAATGGCCTTGACCTATATTCAAACTATATAAATGAGAATTAACTATTCTATGGGTCAGTATTTTTACAAGCAGTGTACAAGAAACATCTGAAGATGGAAAGTGTGAAGGACAAGATTGTAAATGAACTACATAAACCAGCAAGAAGAAGATTTCCAAGAAGAAGTACAATCATTAAAGGAATGAATGATCTTTATCAAGCTGATCTCATTGAAATGATACCGCACAGTAAATTAAATAAAGGATTTAAATATATTTTAACAATTATAGACTGTTTTACTAAAATAGCTGATGCTTTACCATTGAAGGATAAGACTGGTAAAAGTGTTACAAAAGCTATGGAAACCACAATACAAAGAAATAAATTTAAAATTAAACATCTACAGACCGATGATGGAAAAGAATATTTTAATAAAGACTTTGGAGCTTTGATGAAGAAATATCAAATAAATCATTATTCTACAAATTCTGAAGTTAAAGCTTCAATAATTGAAAGATTCAATAGAACATTGAAAGGTGCGATGTATAAACAATTTTCAAAACGAGGATCATATGTGTGGTATGACATATTACCACAACTTATAAAACAGTATAACAACAAATATCATCGTACCATTGGAATGAAACCTATCCAAGTAAACAGTGCTAATGCGAAAATTGTATTACAACGCATTAAAAATAATACAACACCGAAATTAGAAAGATTGCAACCAAAGAAGTTCAAGGTCAACGATAAAGTTCGTATAAGCAAATACAAAGGTGTATTTAGTAAAAGATATCTACCAAATTGGACTAATGAAGTATTTACAATTTATAAAGTGCAACCAACTATACCTGAAACCTATTTATTAAAGGATAACAAGGGTGAATTACTTCAAGGTGGATTCTACGGACACGAATTGTTGAAATCAACAGTTGGTGATGTATATCTTGTCGAGAAGATTTTACAAAGGAAAAAGGATATGGTTAAAGTCCGGTGGTTAGGGTTTGATAAAAGTGAAGACTCTTGGATTCCTTCAAAAGACTTAGTATAGTTGTTTAATAGCTCATTGTGTGTTTAACCTTTATACAAGATGGAGATTGTACAACAAAAAGACCGATTTAATATCAATAACATTGATGAATTGACAGTTGACAATGATAAGTTAAATCATGGAAAACATGGTGAATTACTACCAAATACGATAAGATGTCTAATAACTGGTCCTTCAAATTGTGGAAAAACTAATGTTGTTTTTAACCTTATAACTAATCCTAAAGGATTGCGTTTTAATAATATATACATTTTTTCAAAATCATTGCAACAACCAAAATATCAATTATTGGATAAAGTACTTGCAAGTGTACCTGAAGTGAATTTTTACAAGTTTAATGCCAGTGAAACAATTATGCAACCAAATGAAGCAAAACCATTTTCTATTTTTATATTTGACGATGTTTCTTGTGAAAATCATGACACAATAAGGAATTATTTTGCTATGGGAAGACATCATAATATTGATAGCATTTATATTGGTCAAACATACAGTAAAATTCCAAAACAACTTATAAGAGACAATGCAAATATGTTGATCATCTTCAAGCAAGATGAAACAAATTTAAAGCATATATATAATGATCATGTAAATGCGGATATGCCATTTGAAAAATTTAAAGAGATGTGTGGCAAAGCATGGAATGAGAAATATAGCTTTCTCGTTATTATGAAGGAAGAAGATATTAAAAATGGTAGATATCGTATAGGGTTGGATAAATTTGTATTTATGCGTTGAACTACCGATGCTACATCTAGTTACACGTTGAACTTCACAGTGTAAACATGGTGAATCAAGAAAAACTATTGAAAGAAATAAAATCACTCAGTGATTCTATTAGGATGAAGAATCGTGCATTGAGGATGGGTTTAAGTGAAAGAGAAGAATTTTTAGAGACTACCTTTAAACCTATTACGGAACCTTTAAAACAGATATCGGAAACTATTGGTAAACCTCGTTATGAAGGAGATGTTTTACTACCAGTTTCTAAACAAGAAGTACAAGCATTAAAAAAAGAAGAAGATGATGATTCATATACAAGTGCTAGTGAGCAAGAAGAAACAAAAGAAGAAGAACCAATTGTTGAAAAGGAAGAAGAACAGCCAATACCTGAAGCTGAACAATCTATTCCAAATTTAACTCAATTGAGTAGCGATATATTACAACATGGACCTCTTGGAAGAAAATATATAATGAAAATGCTACATGACATGAAATCAAACCCGAATTTGAGTAGATCACACGTATACGGAGCAAGAATTGATGGGAATGAATTGAAGATTGGCGATTCAAAGCTTGAAATAACACAAGACGATTACATCATTATTGGTGAGCATAGATATAAAGGAACAAAAGGATTATATGAATTAATTTTTAAAAACATACCACTAAGATATTCATCCAAAGATTTAAGTGTTTTTAAGGAGATTCTACAAAATACTAGCGCTCATAAAAGAAACTACTTAAAGGATGGAATGATTAATCGTTCACGTGCAACAAAATATAACATCGTTATAAAAAAGTTGTTTCCTCCACGAAAATTGCCAACATTACGTACTGCACCAGCGGTAAGACAACCACTGAAAAGAAAATCTTTATCACTTATGGATTTATCACTTCTTGAACAACATGGTAAAAAGAGTAAAGGAGATACTTCAACATCTGGTAAAGGATTGATGAAAAATCTATACAATACAAATGTGATTTACTACAATGACATCAATAAATTGGTTGATAGAATGAGACTATTGCATGAAGCCATGGAAGCTGGTCATACAGGTTTAAATAATGAATGGGTAGCTCTGATTGATGAACTCAGGAATCGCGACATAATTGTATAATTGTCCGCGGATATATAAGAGTTGCAGGTGTATAATGTGTCAGTTCTAACATGAGCGTTGACAAGTTCGGACGCTACTCCGCGTTAGGAGTGCAAGTTGGAGAAAACAGAAAAAGAAGTGGATTACCGCAAACACCCGAAGGTGACTATAACATAAATAATAAACGTTTAAAGTTTGTTAAAGATCCAGAAGAAGATGGAGATGCAACAAATTTAAAGACAGTAAAGGAGGAAACATCTACAAGTTTAAAACTCGACAACAACCAACTGTATGATGCAAAATCTCACAGGGTTATTAACGTTGCAAAACCAGTCAACAATGGAGATGTTGTTAATAAAGGCTATTTTCTATCTGCGATGGAATATGCTTTACTGTTGGAAAAGACTAAAAGTGGAAAAAAGTACAATGCTTTAAATTATAAAATAACTAATGTGGCAGATCCAACCGAGGATACAGATACAATTAATAAGCGTTATTTGCACTCTGTAATACCAGAAAAGAAAAAAGATGGATTTTCCTTCTATAAATATACTATAAACGATATTGGATATCCTAAAGAAGAAAGTGATGGTGTTAATATAAAATACATTAAAGATAATTGTATTTTATATAATAGTGCTGTTATTGATTGTCATGGAAAAGTGTTGTCCAATCTGGAAGATGGTTCAACTCCATCTGATGCTGCTACCGTGAGACAAATGAATGAAAGCTTGAAAAAAGGAACATCCGCTTTTGTTAAACAGAATCAGGTGGTGTCAAAGAAAGGTGATGAGTTTATGCAAGGCAGTGAAAAGTTTACCTTACTACAACTAAAAAATGACAAGTGGGATGGAAAAAATAAAAGATTGTCAAATATAAGTTTAGGCACGGAAGAACATGATGCTGTTATTTTAACACAAGTACCACAACTATCAGCTACTGGTGTTAATTTTATATGTAAAGGTAGACGATTAACCCAAGTTAAATCTGGTAAAGATGATCAGGATTGTGTTGTTGTAAAACAAACTATAGTTTTAGATAAAATAAATAACGTATATAATGGAAAAAATAAAAGAATATCTAACATATCAGCAGGAATAGCTCCGAATGATGTTGCTACTATTAATCAAGTTATAGCAACCTCTAATAACGATCCATCTGCGTATACATGTAATGGTAAACGTATCACATATCTTGATAATCCTACACGTAACAAAGATGCTACTAATGTAGAGTATGTAATGAATCTTGTAGGTAATGTAGTTATTGATATGCATAATCATTTGATTAATGCATCGATGAAACACAATAAAATCGAAGATTCTCAGAGAAACCAATGGATTAAAGATGAAATCATTGATAGATACTAGTAAAACTTATGAATATTTAAGTATGGAATATACAAAAAAGGATTCATTAGCATAAAGTATTTCATAGAGTGAAGACGTTGGTTACATAAAACAGCATAATGAAGACCGTATCGCTCAGTCGTCGTCAAGACAGCGGCAAGAGAGGACGTGGTTTAACATCAGCTGCATTATCCCTGCTCAGACGGATTCCAATTGGTGCTGTTGTGAATCGAGCGATAGACGCTTTACCATACGAATTACATCTGCCCGGAGGTTATCAATATTGTGGACCTGGAACTAAGTTGGCAAAACGTTTAGCAAGAGGAGATCCTGGAATTAATAAATTAGATCAAGCTTGCAAAGAACACGATATAGCATATTCAAAGTATAAAGATTCAACAAATAGATCAATAGCAGATAAAATTCTAGCAGAAAAAGCTTGGCAAAGAGTAAAATCAAGTGACGCAAGTATTGCAGAAAAAGCAGCGGCTTGGGCAGTAACTACAGCCATGAAGACGAAAGCAAAGTTAGGTGGTGGAAAACGTCGCAGAGGAAGACCTGCAAAGAGAGGCACACCCAAAAGAGGTGGAAACATTAAAAAAGGACGTCGTAGAACTCATAAAGCAAGTATAAAGAAGACTTCTGTTTGGCAAATGGTAAAAAACGGAGCAGGTTTATACCTAAGACCATACCGTGTGTACTAAATAAGAAGAATCAATTAATAATTCCAAATAAAGCCCTAACAAATCATCAGTTAAATGATTATGTAAAATGTTTGAAAATACCATTCTTTCGAGGAGTTTTTATGAAAGATGCATTACCAACTAAAATATGGAAAAATGAAACTGGAATAGTAAATTTGGATTCCACCTATGGTCCAGGTACTCATTGGGTATGCTATAAAAAGCTCGGACAAACCATTTACTACTTTGACAGTTTTGGCAATCTACCACCGCCAAAAGAACTTCAACATTATTTTCGAAACTCAAAAAACATTTTTTACAATTACAAAAGAGAACAACCTAACAATACTGAAATATGTGGGCATTTATGTTTGGAGTTTCTAGCGAAAAGTGTCAGTCAGCTTTAAGATGTCATCGTATACAGTGTCATTGAGTGGAAATTCATCCACATTAAAAAGTACGCTGTTCCCAGCATTGCGTCTATCCAAGGAACGATTATGGGAAGCGGCATTACTTGATTTGACTACCTACAACTCAATTCCTAATGTTACGGAAGGGAAGAACAATTTACTACATTATTATGAAACTAAGGATGCTGCAGGAAAATACTCAGAATTGAAAATAATTACATTTCCTACTGGAGCTTATGAAATTGATGATATAAACCAATTATTACAGAAACAACTCGGAGAAGACAATATCACCGTTAAAGGAAACAATAATACTTTAAAAGCAGAAATAACTTCAAAATATTATATTGATGTCAGCTTGGAACAGTCGATTGGCAGTTTACTTGGATTTACAGATACAAAAAAGAAAATCTTAACTCCTGGAACTACTCATTCAGGTGATTCAACTGTAACAATATTGAAAGTAAATAGTATTGATGTCACGTGCAACATTATACACGGATCGTATAGAGATGGAGTTAATCAACATATTTTACATACATTTTATCCAACAGTGGCTCCCGGTTTTAAAATTGTTGAGAAGCCACAAAACTTGATATACCTACCGTTAAACACCAGTTTCATTTCAGACATCGTACTGAACATATTGGATCAAGACGGTCATAGTGTTGACTTTAGAGGAGAAACAATTACTATACGGATACACATCAGAGCAGCAACATAAAAGTCAACATGGGATTATCATTTAAACCGCAACGGAAGAGTCGGGAGCTCAGTAGCTCCTCGACATTGGAAGAGTTAACATCGGAAAACATTCGTTTTCTACAGAAGATTGGATTGAAACTTAACAGCGATGGATATCCTGGATATATCTCAAGGACCAACGTTCGACGAAACACTATGGGAGAAGGAATATCACACGCACAACCCTTACACTTCATCAAAATTAAACAATAACGATGAAATAAGGATCCCCATTCAACAACAAGATATTTACACTTTACCGTGTGAAAGTTACTTGTACATCGAAGGACGGGTATTAAAATTGGATGGAAAAACTGCTTCAACAGTTCCTTTTATAAATAACCCGATGGCATATCTTTTTGATGAAATAAGATATGAAATATCAGGGGTGACGGTTGATTCAACAAAAAAGGTTGGTTTAACAACGACATTGAAAGGATTAACATCATTAACACCGCATGAGAAGAATTCAATAGTCACTGCCGGATGGGTTGCCCCCGATAAAGACACTATAACACCAGCTTCCAACGGTCACTTTGATTTTCATGTACCTTTACGATTGCTTTTGGGATTCGCTGAAGATTACAAACGGGTAATAATAAATGTCAAACAAGAATTAGTATTACTCAGATCTTCAACTAATAAGGACTTGATACTTGCAGACCCTGCAACTACGGAAGATAAACTGGAATGGCAACTACAGTTGGATAAAGTTGTTTGGAGAGTACCTCATGTAAGATTGGCTGATGAACATAGAATCCTATTATTGAGAAAGTTGAAATCTGACCGTGATATTGTAATGCCATTCCGAAGTTGGGAATTTCATGAATACCCTACACTACCTCAGACAGAACGACAAACATGGACCGTCAAGACATCAACTTACTTGGAACGAGCAAGGTACATAATACTCGGTTTTCAAACTAAGCGAAAAGATGTTATCACTGCAAATGCTGGTCAATTTGATCATTGTAAAATAAAGAATTGTAAAGTTTTCCTAAACTCTCAATTCTTTCCCTATGACAATTTGAATGTAATGTTCAGCAAAAAACGTTTTTCCATTTTATACGATATGTATGCAAGATTTCAATCATCATATTATGGAAAGACTAATACACCACTATTATCACCTGACCAGTATTATTCCAAGGCTCCAATAATTGTAATCGATTGTTCAAAACAAAATGAATCGGTAAAATCATCAAGTGTGGATATAAAAATTGAAATGGAATTTGAAGAACCAGTAGCGGATGGAACTTCGGCATACTGTCTAATTCTACATGATAAAATAGTTACTTACACACCGCTGACCGGAATTGTGAAGAATGTACTTTAAGAAGAATTGTATAACAACTGCAAATTTTTGAGGTTAGAATTATCTGCTTTAATTTTTGAGGTTAGAATTTCATTTGTGAAAGACAAGTTGAAAACAAACAATTATGTAATTGTATAAATTTCAAGGATTTTACGAAAAATATAAAAGCGAGAAAATAATTAGTAGAAACTTCATTCTATCTTCAACCGTCGTATGGGAAACATCATTCGCAAGATGAATTCTACTAACGGAGAAGAAAATACACCTCTAATGGATGATAATAGTTCAGATATAGAAAAACAAGTTGAACGAGAAATGGACGAGTTCCTAAAATTCAACAAACATAAGAAGAGAGAAGAAGAAAAAGCTGAAAAAGAAGTAAAAAGGAAGAAGGTTGAAGTTAACATTACAACCAATATTTTAACAGAAGTATTTCTTCGGATTATCTACCCAATTTCTTCATGCATGACAAAAAGTATATCAGTTGGAATTTTAAAATCAATGGATTATTCACCAATTGTTATTTTAAATCATGGAAACAAAATGGTTACTTTCAGTGAAACTACTTGGGAATCTCTCATGAAACATTTACATCTTTTGGAGTGCTATTTAAGTAACAACACATTTGGAAGAAGAACAAGATTAAGTTTATTGGAATCAAATATTGAAGTTGATATAGTAAAACATCGTGGAGGACAAATTGTTCGCTTCAGAGATTTAACTACACATAATGTTAAATTATATTTCACTAAAGAAGAATTTTACACTTTAAGTTGTACTACCGGTCCCGTCACCAGATATTTGAAACAACTAATATTTTCAAGTGCAATAATTAAAGACTATCTAATTGATACATTGGACAAAAAACCTTTTGTTCCAATTTTATACGGTCCCGTGGATACTTCAATCTTTAATAGAATACCTCAAGAAGTTGAAATGTGGAGACAATTAAACAACTATCACACCAATTTTAATATTGATGAAGTGGCACAAGAAGTGAAAGAAGAAGAACAATCCTGTCTGTTATAAACATCGGCTCATTCAATTTTTAAGTCAGTTGTTAGTAAGACTTCATCATGAATAAACGGGTTTCGTTTTCTAATGCGCCACATATAATGGAAGTTAAAAGAGGTATAATTGAATTTCAAGCTTTCCGAGGAAATGATGGTAATTTTATTATTAAAGAATTAGTAATCTTGGACATGAACACATCAGTAGTTTATCATTATTTGTTCAAACCTCCAGTACCATTTAATAGACTAACAACTAAAGCGAAAGTTACAAACAAATGGTTGAACAAACATTTTCACAACTTAAGATGGGATGAAGGTTTCATTAATTATAACATGATGCCGCACATTATGAATCATTATTGCAAAGAGTTTAAAATTATCTACACAAGGGGATTGGAAAAAGCAAATTGGATACAATCATTTACAAGCAACGAAGTGATTAATGCAATAATTGATAAAGATTTCCAATGCTACTTCAACGAACTTTGTATTTCATCAAAAAGTTTTAAACATCGAAGGTCGCAGTGCGCTTTAAAGAATGCCTACCGCTTGAACAATTTCCTTCAACAAAGTGGTGGGTGTAGTGTCAGTAGTGGGGGTAGTGTCGATTATAAAAGTGAGAGCGCTACCATGACGCAGCATGAGTATTACTCTAACCTCCGAAGAGACAACATCTCCGACGGACATTCTTATTAACAAGAAGATTAACAACAACATCAAGATGGCATCACAGAACTTACTTCAAAGTTTAGTTGATCAGTTCAACGCTCATTCTAAATCATCAATTCTACCTACAAAGAAATGTTCTGAACTAAAAGAAGAAAAACACTACATCATTCATACGATTAAGAAAATGGAAACTTCAGTAGGTGATGCTATTAATTGCACATTGAGCGAGGCTCCATATACAGTTGGTGATGAACCAAAATTTCAGATCTTCCTACCAAGACGCTTTGTACAACTTCTTCAAAATGAAGATCTTCGTGTAGTTCAACCCGGCGCACTCTATTTGGTTTCGCACGGACCAAGTGGAAACAACTCAACTGAACTAACTATTCATGTAACACCTACTACTGATTAGTTTGTACATAACATTGTAACTATTTGTTTGTAATTGTTTTTCAATAAATATGATATAAAGAAAAAACAAAAAAAATTTAAAAGAAGCAACATATTGTGATGTCTTTGTACATTACAATATGTTGCTTTTTTTAAAAATTCCACTGGATGACCTTGACCCACTTTTGTGTGATTATAAAAGCGAAAATCTACTTGTAAAATTCATCAGTCTACGACTACCTTTCGTACCGTACACATCTCGCTCACTCTATCGCTTAATATAAAAACTAAAAGATGTCTCTCAAAGTCAAGTGTGCATCTTATGATACCAACACCATTACAACTTTTGAACAACTCGAAGATTTAACCAACGAAATGCGAGTTTTACTTACCGGTGGTTATCACTTAACTGTTGATGTTAGTGCTACTAATACAAGGATGTTCACTAAAACAAAATATTGCGATGATGAAATATTTATTTCTACACAACCTACAACTTCTTCATCGCCAACTGGTCAACATAACATCAAGTTCCAAAAGTATTACCAATGTTGAATAACTTTTGACAGACAAAACTACAACTAAAGAATCACATGATCAATATGAGTTAATAAAAAGGATGTGATACTTGTATAAATAATCATTTGCTTCTCAGCTCTCACCACGACAAGACCTATTTAAGAAAATGTTGTACAGAATGATGATTCAACTTGATGGAAAAATCTATGGAAAAGACTACAACACCGTTGAACAAATGACCCAAGATTTAGATGTATTAACTAAAGAAGGATATCAAGCTAAATTAATTTTAAAATTTCCTGAAGTACATCCATTATCAACAGAAGAACTTGTTGCTATGGCTAAGGCGGAGAGAGAGAAAAAGTCTGAAGAAAACAAAGAGAAACAAACTTCCTAAATTTTAATAATCCTTACAATTGTAAGGTATAATTTTTTAAAACTCCATTTGGATGACCTTGAAATTACCCCCACCACTTTTCACAGTACATAAAACTCACTATTCAACACTATACACTCTTATTCTTTCACTAGACTCCGCAGCGTCAACATGGAAGAGCAAAAATACAAGTACAAACCTCGTTACTGTTGTGAACAACAGTGTACAGATTTAGGACCAATGATGGTGGATGGGTTAGCTTGTACTAAATGTGAATTCTTCGGATCTTGTTATTGCAAATGCAAAACAAAACAACTACCACCACCGGAATTGCGAACTTTCAAATTTTATAAATCAAGATATTTTCATACATGTTGTCCTCAAAGATGTTTCAAATTTCACCCTCTAGATCTTGCTCATTGTCAACGCACCAATTCTCATCAAGATGATTTTTGTACACATATGATAAAAAGATGTAAATACAGATCAGATTGGTATTCCGATCCTGTAGAACCATCAAATGTGTAATTTCAGTTTTACACTCTTTTTTAAAACTTCATTTGGATGACCTTGAGATTTCCCCCACCACTAGTTCTAATTTTTATATAATATTAAATCATTCCACTTCCAACACTCTAACTAACAACATGGAAAACAAATTTATCAAGTTTGAACATATAATAACTGACAGGGAAGAGATGGAAGAATTGTTTCAAAACTTACTTTCTATCATTGACGAATATCCTATAAGATGGTTCAGAATTGTAGTTCAATATTTAAATCCTGGTGAATTGTTTTCTTCATCGAATGAAGAGGATGAAACAACTACTTCGGTTCAAATAATTGAATTAAAAGACGAAGAAGAAGAACTAAACATTTTATTCAATCATAAGCTCAAGGTTCCCCATATAAAAGCCCCCTCTCTAGACAGCCCCCCTCCCTAGACGCCTGCTCAAGGTCACCATTATATAAGCCCCCTCCCTATGCGCCGATCCTCATTCCATCACCGACTCTCCAACAATGAACAACTCTCCATTGGCCCGAATGAATTCTAGTTTTGAAATAAACTCTAAAGAAGAGTTACAAGACATTTTTAATATTTTACAAGAACTTGTAGATAGTTTTACAACCATCAAAATGAATTTGGAAATAACATACGATTGTCCTATTTGTGATAAGGTTGAAAGTTTAGACGAAGACAGTTTACTAAATCTAACTCCTGCACCATCTGACACTACTGATGGTAATAATGAAGAGCAACTTCTTTCCCCCACCACTTCTTTGTAATTCATCCTTCCCCCCACCACTTCTTTATTTAACTAACATTTCTCCCTTTCACTTCTTATTCCGTCTTCGACTTCTGAACTATCAACATCACTAAAATTTCAAACACTAACACAATCATGATGGATATGATGGATGAAGTTCCCTTCGTAACTAGAATGGAAGAAGATAAATTGAAATTGGAAATTAAACGATTAGAAATGGAACAGGAAAGCCAACTTGAAATGTTACATTTGTTCAAGCTTTTCAAATACATCATCTGGGGACTCTGCATTTACCTTCTCATCATCGTCGGTGTTTGCATTTACAACTCTGTAATTCATCACAAAAGTTCAACTTGTTTAAACTCTGCTGTTGCACATTAATTGTATGTTCACTAATAAAATTCAAAAGTTACTTCAACCTATCCTACTATCACCAACTAGTTCAACTTAGAACTATTTCTGGTGGTAGTTGGGTAGGCTTTTTTAAAACTTACTCTGGATGACCTTGACATACTTTCCAGATCCTATTTATAAATTTGAATTTCAGTTTTAAACTAACTTTTAGTTTTGTTCAACTATTAAGAGTTTTGTTAACACCGTCAAATTTCAGTTTTCAACTAACTTTTAATTTATGTATACTTTTAGTTCAACCCTAGTTACTTTATTCGCAAATTCAGTTCAACCGACCGCCAACGCTATTGCCATCTCCACCCCAATATTTTAACATTTCTGCCCCCAACACCTGCCCTAACATCTGTTCAGTTTTAAAAATATAAAAGAAAGGTAAAGGAGTAGGGGTGGCGCATGCTCACCAATGCAAAACTAAGGTTTGAGGTTAGAATTATCCATGGCGGCCGCCATGTCTAGTTCAGTTTTACCACATAGTGTCGGCAACCGGTTATTGGTCTAAAGGAGTGGGGGAAGGGGTGGTGGGGGGAGGTTGCCGTTTTATAAGCCCTCTCCCTAGGCGGCGCTTCTCATTCGATCGCCAACTTTCATACGATAAACACCTCTCCCATGGCACGAATCAATTATCCCGCTATCACCAACTACTTCAACTTAAAACTATTTCTAGTGATAGTTGGATAGAATTTTTTAAAACTTACTCTGGATGACCTTGACATATTTTCCAGATCCCAATTATAAGTTTGAATTTCAATTTTAAACTAACTCTTAATTTTTGTTCAACTGTTAGAGTTTCGTTAACACCGACGAATTTCAATTTTTAACTAACTTTTAATTTTATGCGCAAATTCACTTCACCCTAACGCCAACACTATCGCCATCTCCACCCCGACCTATATGGCATAAAATATAACTACAGCATCTCATATATACACTCTAACCCCCACCGGAAGCTATGTGACATAGCAGCTGGCGCCAGCTGCTCGAGCAGCTGCTCGGGCAGATGGCACGACTTCCGGTCCAGAAGTAACCAAAACACACTACTAAGGTGGTATGATGAAAAGTACTGTTCGTAACTCGTTCGAAAGTGGTATATCGGTGCTCGATCGAATTCAAGTACTCGTCTTCGCCTCGTACTTGAAACTCGATCTTGCACCGATAACGCCCACTTTCCAGACTAGTGACGAAATATACTATATCAAATGGCTACTATTGATCTTCTTAACTTCGCTCTCCATTAAAGTTTGTTTTTGCAAATATTATTTTCAAAACGTCTACAAGTAGTAAAATATTTTCAATAAATAATTTTATCAATATAGTTCCAAACCTTCGAAAAATTGTTTTTCTTCCCAATCAAGATCGAGTAACCAGATAACTGCAACTAAGTCCATCGTACCAGGAAATTGTGCTTACAATATTGAGGCAGTATCAACGAGGTCAAATTAAATATAATTATAGTGATAAACACATGTAAATATTTTGATGACTGCTGATTTACACCTATGATTTCCACGGTTTCCTTGGTAAACACCCATACTCACCTTACTCCTGTTTCTTTGAACACCAGTTTTAGCTATTGTCCACAACAAGCTTAAAAATTACAGATTATACTTTTAAAACATATGATAGTTTGTTTTTAAAATCACTTTGATTTAATTGTCTGTGAGCTATAAGATTAGTTACCATAGAAGCATCGGAGAGGTGTTTTTAAAATGGCAAACACTGGTAAGAAAGTGTAAACAAAGGAATGGTTACAAAGGAATCATTGGTAAAATGGTGCTAAGCAACACAGTGCTAACTTGCTTATCTTTATAGCACTCTACATATAGATTAACCGTTTTTGGCAGTGAGGTTATGGAGATCCAGATAAAGTAAATGTTATGCTATTTTATAATCGTTATAGTAATTTTATTATATAATTCGTTTATAGTTTAAATGGTGCATTTGTTCTTTAAAGTATTTTGTTACATGCACGGTCGATGTAATGTATACAGGGTGTCCCGGATCTCTCTGGAACCCTTTTGTATATTTGCTCCTTGCATCGAGACAAGAAAAAAACATACAAATAGGGGTCTAAAATCCATCGTTTAGCCACTAGCCGCCATTTCGTTTTTTTTTCACGTCATAATTTTTATTTCCGTAACGGATGGTTGTATTCAGTTCATATTTGGTATGAATCTTTATCATAATAATGTACATTTTCAGGGGAAAATTAATTTTTCCACTGTATATTTTCAAAATGGCGGCCATTTTTAATTTTCAAACTCAAATTTCTCAAATTTGGTAAATTTCAAAAAAAAATTACTTTGTACAAAAAAGTTGCTAAATTATATTATCTAAATTATATTTTCTGAAAATGTACATTATTATGATAAAGATTCATACCAAATATTAACTGAACACAACCCTCCGTTACGGAAATAAAAATTATTACGTGAAAAAAAAACAAAATGGCGGCTAGTGGCTAAATGATGGATTTTTGACCCCTATTTGTATAATGTTTTTTTCTTGACTCGATGCAAGGAACAAATATACAAAAGGGTTCCAGAGAGTTCCGGGACACCCTGTATAATGCAACAGTAATAAGTTTAGTATATTCATATCTAATTGTTAACAAAGAACGTCATTGCTGGAAACACCCAAACTTAATATAATCAATGCTGTTACTGAATATTTCCTACAGTAAAATATATATTTCAAGAGTAAAACGGACGACAAAAGCCGACGGTACTGCGATTGTTATGTCTAACAATGGGCACTCATTTGTTACGAACTTCCGGCTACATTGTTAAAAAGAAATAATCGGTATTGAAATGTATATGAATAATTAATAAATTAAATATGATAAATCGAAATAGTTTTTATTAACTCGATAAAAAATTATCTTAAATGTTTTTACAGAAATATTTGGATTATCAATGTGAAATTTTTTTTATTGGTTCAAGAATATATTTTTTTATTCTTCATCTTTTTTACACAAAACAAGTTATTTGTTCTATTTAAAGTTTCGAATTATCAAGAAATATATTACAATTACTGGTAATGTAAACTTAATACAATAGCTGTCTATGTTAAATGTTCACAAATCACTTGATTTAAAACTGTGCCTTGTTTATCTTACATATGATATGTAATGCAAAATAACGAACTTTCAAACAGTTTTTGCTTACATACACAGTTAAAGAGATATTTTTCATCGTAGTTGTGTCCCTACGTTAAGGTGATCAAATAATTAATAATAATTTTTTTAACTCAATCCTGTAAAACTTAGACGAGTAATTAGACTGTGATCTCGCATCTGTTACTTTTGAAGAGGAATACACTATAAAAGAATTTTAAAAGTTTGGAAATTAATATGTTATAATTATATTTGATCTCTAAAATGAAATGTTTTAACATTCCACCAAGGTTATTATAGTTATGCATAATTAGGCTTGAGTTTATTTAATAGCAAATATATATTAAGTTTTTCTATATTTCAAAAGGAATCTTGTTGGTATTGTAATATGAGCGGATAGAAATTGGTGTCGGCGGGTAAAAATACGATAAACCTCTCCTATATCGACAAGCTAAATCCACTTTCACACTCGGTTCTGAAAAATGGCCTTTTATTTTCCAATACCGTTGGGGAGGATTTTGGGTCTGCGATATTCAAATTTGTTGCAAAGCTTTGTGTATGTAAGAACCATTAATTTCAACGATTTTGAATATACAACATATTTGGATCACTTCTTAACATGAGCAGCGTTAAAACGTTTAAATATTAAAGTTTAGTATCATAATGTAGAAAATTAAAATAAATTTAAGATAAAAAATATATGTTAACGATTTAAAAGCTTGTCAATATATAAAATAAAAGGAAAATATAAATATTTAAATCTTTTCATGCAAAACCTAATATTATTTTACCACATTTCACAAATCTGTATTTATTCAAGACAACAATGGCGTCTCGGGAATAAATATTGGATTGTTTTAAACAAAGTATTTTCAGATTAAACGAGAAATATAAAGATTGGGGGAGGTAAAAACAGCTTAGGTCTCATAAATCGTTACAAGAGGTTGCGTATTGGAATCCCATCGTACGTTTTGGAATAAAAACTGGTGCTGCAAAAGGAGATAAGAAATCGACTTACCATACGTTCTAAGACAACCACATTCAACTTTAACACAACCTTCTTCACTCAACATTTCTTTGTTGATTGTTGTTGTGTATAATATGTATGTATAATATGTATGACAATTAGGTTTTCAATCAGTACAATGTAAATTCAAAGTAAATTCGTTTAAATTTTCTTTTTATAATCTACCTTGTATTACAACTTCAGGTCATTATTACCTTCATAAATTTTAACTCTGGAGAGTAATAAATACATAATTTACTAAGGCATTTATAATTACCTGCATTGTAGAGTGGATGTTTTTGTTTCATTTACAATTAAGACGAGCGTGGTAAATTTGAGTTTCTTCTATCAATAAGAGTTGTAAGTATGATTACAACGATTTATTTTTTAAGTTAATATTTAAAAAAACTTAAAATATATATCGTTCATTTTCCTTACTATTCATTTTAATTTAATTTTAACTTTCAGAAAATATTAATATTTATTTATGAAAATACTTTTAACACAAATATGCTATCTATTATAAATAATTTGTACTAATTCCTATTTGTAAAATATTTTGTGAATAGGCAAATATTGGCTAATTACGTTTTAAAATCAACTCTTTAAGTAATATTGAAAGATGTTCCCGGAATGTTTCTCTTATAAAATCACCACTTTGTAAACATAATATTTAACAAGATAACTTAATTAGTAATATGAAATACGAGAGATAATTATTTGAACTAGGGACCACCTGCTGGTCGAAATTCGACCAAAAGTTCATCTGATCTTGGGCCAATTAGTTTGAAAATGTTTTATAACTGAACATCTGTTCTTCCCTATTCGCTGGCATTCGTTACTAAAACAGCTGTCTAATGATTCAATAACCATCCTTCTCCCATAAGATTAACATTGAAACTTTAGAAGCCTGTAGGGCGTAGCCTTGATGGCCGATGTGAAAAATAATAGCATTCTGCTCATCTACAGGACGATCCCTTTCTATCGGTATGCTTGGATTTCTCCTACGTTACATATAAGCTGAAAAAAGGAGGGAAAGAAACATGCTTGCCTATTAATATATAGATTATTCATGAAATTAAAAATTAAATTTATTGAAATAAAATATATATTTTGAATATATATATATATATTCAAATATATATATATATATATATATATATATATATAAATATATATTCATATATATATTCATATATATATATATATATTATATATAATATATATATATATATTAGTCTTGATATTTAAATCATGGTATTTTTCACTTTTTGACTTTATACATGATCCATACTTAATGAGAAAACCGTTTGGCTGTAAGTTTGATGAGGCTTGAAGAGAGTTTTTTAATAGATGCTGTCCAACCAAAAACAAATTTTTCTGCTGTTTGTTTTATTTAATTTTAAATAATCCCATAGTAATTTCAAACCTGTTGTTTTGTGGGTATTTGTCAATAGCAATGGTGAATGTTACAATCTCTATGATATATTGTACAATTTAATTTATATAAAAAATTTTGAATATTTACTAATGGATATCTCCATTAAAAACCTTAAACATATACGTCATTTTAAAAATAACCGAAAATAAACAATTGTTTTAACATTCACATTTATTAGCCTTTCTTTTGATTTAATATCTACGAGACTAAAAAATAAAATCAGGATTATAGAATATTCCTGAATTACCTCCTCTTTTGCTTGCAAACAGAATATCCTGGAATAGCTGTGTCAAAATATAAATATATGTATATTTGGCTTTATGTAAAAAGACTTATAGTATTTCACGAAATACATTTTTTAATAGAGTGATATATGAGATAAAATTACTCATAAACACTAGCCCATTTTCAAACAAAATATGTTGAGAATGCTGTGTTGTTTATTAATCAATAATATAAAACTTTTAATTTTATAGGTTTCAGAGTATTTAAATTTCCATTAAAATTACATAAAGATGAGTCTTTTTCGCTTGGTATTAAAGGTGTAGCGGATATTTGAAATTTAACATTAGTCTTATGGGAATAAAATCCAAGATGGTGGATACTGCAGGCTCTTAAGATAAGAAAAGAAAGCGCATATAAACGAATGTTAGTGGTTGCCAGCTGCTTTTGTTTCCAAGACGATTTCTTTACCTTTTTATATGTTTTGGTTGATTAAAATTAATAAATTGTTAATAGCATTCGCCATTTCCTCTTAGCTTTAATATTTATGCATTATTAATATTTAAGTTTTCGTTTATCATTGCATGTAGTGGAAATACAAACGCTGGAATGTTTTTATTATAGTTTAATCCCATTGTTTTTAAAAATTACGATTAGAAAAAGGTCATAGAAGGAATGTTGAAAAAGGATTCAAAGAAATAATTCGTTAAAGTTCGTTTAACTTGTTCACCTTGGAAAAATCTAAAGAAAACAACGAAAACCCCGGCTGAATACTAACGCACTCATTAACGTGATGCAACTTTTACAACTTAGACTGAAACGAATTGACGTTTCTGTTGAAAGAGGAATGCTTTTAACTATTGAAATTCGTTTAAAAACTGTTATAAATGTATTTTAAATCAAACCGCTTCAGTTGATCAGTCTTATACGAACAATATATATTTTCATTATAGTTTTAGGGAGAAAATATATTTTGTATGTTTATTGTAGTCCTAATACCATATTTAAAATAATTACATCTCTGTTCTTAATATTCAATTTCACTATATGACAAAAGACAAAAAAAAAGTAATAAATTATATACATTTTATTTTTATTAATTTGTTTATACAAAAAATGTATAAATAGTTCAATATCACTGTTCGGTTCCAAATAAAAAGGTTGATCTAATACGTTTTGAGAATTTCTCCATAAAGATAAGAATCGCCTAGAATAATTAACAAAACTGCATAACAAAAGTCAAACAATCATTTTCTTGCTGTCGGTTTTATACTAAAATTTAATAGTCTATGATAGTGGTTTATGATAGGTCTATGAATAAATTAATTAGTCATTATCTTTCAATACCGATCAATGCTTATAAAGGATTGCGTACCTTTTTTTCAATACTGTATACCAATTACAATGAAAAAGTGATAATTTTAAGGTAGGCACGTGATTATAAGTTTTGGTAATACCATTATGTGGTGGCACTATCTAACAGAATAGCGGATTAGCCTTCAATTCAAGGAATGTATTATTTATTTATTTATTGATGTCAACGGCGTAAGCCAATTAACAAAGAGACAAAAATTACATACGAGAATAATTACATGCAAGAATTTACCTCTGATTTACCACTTTTTGACACTTTTTTAAGGTTAGGCACAAAAAACCACATTAATCGAAATGAAATAATCAGACGATGTGTATGCTTGCCTTCCATAGTGACCCTATTTTTCTCAAATGCCTAGATCTCATTGGTTTAGGGGATGCATCATAAAGTTATTATTATCATAAAGTTTACATTATAAAATTTCTTATTACAACGGTCGATCTAAAACACTGTCTTATCGATTGACCTTAGTATCAAATTTAAACATTGTCGTATATTTATCATTACTGTTAACCTATTCAATCCTTACTGTCAATTTGTATTTTAGTTCGTTTTTTTTTATAAACAAAGCCTACGGAAAAATTGAGAAACCTTTCGTTCCTTGTAAGCCTTATTTTTCTATTTTCAAAAATATTAAAATTTTGATCACAGAATTTATATATTTTTAACATCAAATTAATTAGTCGTTTATTCCTATTGCAATTATGGAATATTAAGAAATAGAAACATTCCGCAGTTTATATTGACATGGTTGTTCGAATCTGATTTAAAGTACGTGGTCCTTAAAATTTATCACAAAGGACGGACGTTCGTTAGTACACCAACCAATTTTGGTGCTGGTTGTTGTAAATAACATTGTTAATTTCAAACCCTTGAGGTTATGAGACGTCAGTTTTTTTTTTTTTTTTTTCATTCTGCAGAGAGAACCTGGTTTTCCATTTTGAAACTTTGAATATTTTTCAATTTAATAATTGAAAAAAATTTCAGAAGTTTTTACTTACAGATTTAAATTTCTCTGGTAAAAACATACAGTAAAAATTGAATAATGTAGTAATTATGGTAATAAATAGTATAGTAGTAAAAATTTATAGTTGAGGTTTTTGTATGAAAAGTATAAATTAATATTACTATAACAGTTTTATTAAAGATAAATAAAGTTTCAAGAAAATTAGAATAAAAAATTACCAAATATATTCTTTAGAAGATCCTGGATTTTAAAGATTATTGCACCATTCAAGTGTTATTTGAAACCAAGTTAACGCTTGTTCTTATGAGTTTTTTCTATCATAACTAATTTCATGAGTTATTATAATTTTATTACAGGAAAACCAGGATACAAGCAACTAATCAGGATATATTAACTGTTTGGGTCACATAATCATACAAGTTTGAAGTTGTAAGCTCAACAAAATACTAATAATGATACTAATAATCCAAGCGGTGATAGTAATTAATTATTAATAAGATTCCTTTTATCCTTTGAAGCTTTTACGCTACATTTCTCAAACAAAGCGTATTCATTGATTCTTTTAATCCGAGAATATCCTATTAAGTAAGTAAGGAATTTAGTTAACAATTTTGTCATTTATTAATAAATTTCTTCACAAAGTATATTTGAAAACATAGTTCTAAACAAAACAAATATTATTTTAAAAGATTTTCATGGGTTAAGAGTGTTTTCTTTCATATAAAAATGTTTTTTTTACACTTTTCATTCATTTATTTTATTTTATACATTAAGAGGTTGGCAGACCTTTTTTGGCTTACTTTGCCCCGTCCACATAATTACACTTTTGATCTGTGAGTGAATCTTATTAAACTAAGAAAGGTGCTGGCCGGACTGCCATGGTCCGGCACGCTAATCACTAATCTTTCATCTTATCATTAAAGATTAAAGATTAAATCTTTAATAAATTGTATATTATAACGATAAACAATAAAATTTTTATTGTTACTATTTATTATTGTCACCACCGACTCACCCAAATAAAATCGCATCATTAATATTTGTCAACTTGTTAGATAGCATTACTGTTTTTAATAAAATATTTATTTATTATACTGTAAAATACCAAACCAATACCGGGCCTTACAATCTTGTAATTACTCGCGATTCTTGACAATATACTGTAGTAGTGATTATAGCGAAAGTTGAACTAGTAGTGTTAATAGTACGTCATCATAAGATGTTCAAATTGTTTCACATGTCAATGGAATTGCTGTCATTATAATGCCAAAACCAATTGAGCAAACGTTATTATAAAATCTAATCTAATCAAATATCAAGTAGGTAATCTAAAACGTCTTATGTATGACACTATAATTAATTATTACTGTGTGATGAGAGATGTTTTATTATTATTATTATTATTATTATTAATATTTGAATCTAAAATTCTTCTGTGCCTTGATCTAAATATGTAGGCCGAATCGTAATAGTGGTCCGGGAAAAGGAACTTTTTCTCCTACCAATGAAATATAACCTACTATTTTAGCTATTTAAAGCAAACGTATTCTCCTTTGGTAAATACTATGGTACAAGTTTTCAACTGAAAGAACTTTCTTTTAATTTTGATTCATAAATCGCTTGTTTTGAATTAAAACTGTTGATTCGTTGATAATGAAATACATTTGGAAAGTGAAAGCTGGAGGCCAATTGTTTCGGTCCTGTTTGCCGATTGCAGCTGTTAAAACAGTTTCGAGTTGGCAGACCTTATCGTTAAGAGTTCGGCAACCCACTCCCATTGTTGGGATAGACAATGGACTTGTATTCAGTTTAGAAGTTTGTTCCATTACGGCTTGGCAACTGCGGATCTGACTGATAAATTAAACATCGATGAAAAACATTGAAAACCCCTGACCATAACCATAATTTTCCTATGGGTTGATGTTATTAAGGAAGAATGAGAATATCCATGGCACCGTTAGTCTTATTTTATCATTAAGATTTCTAGTACGTTTAAGGCTTTAAAATAGTACTTCGGAGGGATACAGTAACCAAATACGTGATCAATGGCATTATTTAGGCCAATATTTTAAGTCTGTTAAAGTTAAGTTATTAAGCATTTGGAAAACAAGTACAGCAGTCTTATAATATTAAACATTAGGGTCACTGAACAGAATAATACATTATTAATTCTGTTATAAATTTTTATTTATTTAAGCTTATGTTACTTGTATTGGTTTTTAAAATTAGTTATTTTTGCCAATGAATCGTTTTATATTATCACACAATATTAATATACTAAACTAAATGAGGTATGTAAAATATTCTGTTTTCTACTCCTGACACGCTGTAGATATGGACCCAAATTCAATTGGGCTTGGAAAGAGACACACAAGATTTATTGTCGTCGTAATCCAGCTACTTGGAGGTCACGAATTGTGGATAGTTATAAGCGATGCCTTGTGTATGCGATGTTCCTTGGTGGGGATTAACGTCCGCACTAGTGAACATTAGTTCATCCATAAGGACCATCCTCATAAAGGACCAATTCGTAAATTGGAGGTTGAAATTGTGGTTCGGATCCCACGTTAAACTGTAGGTCCCTAGATACCATTGGCTGTTGGGCTATTAATTAACAGTCCTGTCTAAGGAGAATGTCGGCCTTAGTCAGTAACAAGACTACAAGATCGCGCCACAATCATCCTACACTCATCTCTCATTCATATTCAGGTTAAAATACCCACTATGTGAGGCCCCTGTCTCAATATAGTGATATAGTGATATAGAGAGAAATAAATACATCACGTTCCCACTATACGAATTACACCCGCCAATGAAAAGTTCCTCTATTAACAGCGATACAATCAATTACGTACATGGGTTCGCAAAGCCATCACAATATTACTTAGGGTGAATGTGTGGGAGGGTTTTGTTCTAATGTTCTAGGTGTTTAAGTGTGGAATAATGGAATCAAGTTGTTTTATGTTTTCTTTTACAAATTTCCCTAAATTCGTATAATAGCGTAATCCCTAAGGGTTGCACTAAAGGGTCCGATATTAAAGGGCGGACGCGGCCGTTCCAAAAGATCCTCTCTACTGTAGCTACAAACGGTACACCACGATCAAATAAAAGGTGGGCGGGAGTATTTGAACAAACAGGTTTCCTTTAAATTTGAAGGGGGAACAGGATGGTGGGGTGTTATATGAATCTTGATTAATATTTTATGAAGAAAACTGTTTAAATTTATTAAATAATTTACATACTATCTAAAGACAAATAAATACATCTGTTAAAGAAAGCGAAAGTTTTTTTTCAATAACATATACTTTATAAATAAAATACATATATTTTAATGTATAAAGCTAAGCTATATAATATAATATTACAATGATATCAGTTATTGTATTTTAACTTATTTTCGTTTATTACCATTAACATCAAATTGCGATATTTTCAGAATTTGACTTATAATTGTCGTTTTTTTCTAATCAATATATAAGTGTATATTGGAAAGAAAACTAAGTAAATTTGACATAGCAAGATGTGGGTGGAAGTGCGTTTGAATGTTTTTACACGTTTATCGTCGTATTACAGTCACGTTTTCATGCAAAGTCGTCAGGCCTCGGTAAAGTGTAATTTAGGCTCATCAAATACAAATTAAAACGCCAGAAGGTGTATGTACCTTAGTTAACGAGAAATAAAATGCAATATAATTTGATTATGCCCTTCCCTGGGTAGATACATGGTTTATGATTTATTTTTTATAAGTTTTGTTAAAAACTTTTCAACTTGGTTTGTAAACAGGAAAACCATTTACAAAATAATTTTTAGAATAGAAGAATTAAAACTTTATTGAATAAATCATACGAATACGGTTTTATCTTTTTATTCTATACGTGGTAAAAGGTACCATTTCTAAACCGTTATAGGAAAAATCACACAAGAGCTTTTATTATTATTAGTTTACAAATTCAGTGTATGAAAAAATTTTTGTATTTATTTAAATAATTACTTTAAAACGTTTACTTCAATTTTCATTGTAAACAAGTTCAAACTATATAGACTATATTAAGATGTATATCGTTCCAAGGAAAAAGTCTTAAAGTTTTTCGATCTGTTTCTTTTTGTTCTTGAGTCTTTTTGCAGCCACATAAAATGAAACTTCTTAAAGTCTGTGGCAATAAAGATTCTAAACCAATAGAAAATAAAATAAATTTTACCGAAATAATCATACTATTACGATTTTGATTTGTGATTAACTTGACGATAACAGTATTGATGTAAAAATTACCAAATATAAAAATTAAATATATATTTGTCTTTTGGTCAATAAATTTATAAAATTTATTAATTTGCTAAAGATGGTTTTGAACGAGTTACAACAAATAACAATATGTTTTAACGTATATTTCATACATTTTTATTCAAACCCAAACATTTGTGTTTTTTTTCTCTAAACTAACCACTATATTAACAGAGTAATAAACCTATTCGTTAAAATATTCACACCCTTATCTAGAACGTGTATTGTATTTATTTATTTCAAATATATTACACTGAACCAATTGCTGAAGTTTACTTTTACTCAATATGCAGGAAGGCGTCTTATTCTCATCTACCTCACCTTCTTTTGGAGTACACGTAATATTTTCAAATGGAATTGCACATTTGTTTGCCTTCCTTCTAAGTAAAATCCCCCCCCCCCCCGGAAGATCAATTCCTTGCACTACTTGTAACTTGAATCCTGTTGATTGACCACATTATGAAAATATTTCATCTAGGTATAATTTACCAAGTTCAAAGTTAAAGGGTAAATAATTATTTTATCTTTAGAAATGATAATTTCAAAAGTATGGGTTTTGATGTTGTGCCCATTTATAGTATTTAAAAAGTTACAATGAGTGTGCAAAACTAATGCGCATTTCATAAATACATTACAATTACAATGAATAAAAGTGAGCCTTAATTTGATTGATATCTAATTGGTCAAACCAAACAATGGGAACAGTAACAGTTACTGGAGGTATGAGATGCACGTCGGTGTGAAAGTAACTGCCAATAATCACGGAAGGGAGCGGCAATGTGTCTGTTATCGCTAAATTGCGCGGAAATTTGTTCCGTAAAATCACATAGTCGGTATGGGTTTTCATGTATCAAACATATATTTTATAGTGTAGTAAAATTTACGTTTCTTTATAGGTATTATTGTTTGATTAATCTTTTATTTTAGCGTGCATAGCATTAAAATTTTCCTCTTTTCCTTTTGATATATGTATGGTGTACACAATACAGGGTGTCCAGCTCCAACATTTACTAACCTTACCAGGTTGTTCAGGGGGTCAAAACTATCAAAATATACAGTATAATTTATGTCATATCTCTAGCCGTTTCCATCTATCTGTCTGTATGTAGTTTTTTTACTTATTCATTGTAACTTTGAAGTTATTTGAAGAACAAAATTTTAAAACTTGGCAAAAAGGTACAACCAGAAACAAATACACTATTAATTTTAAAATTTCTTACTTTTACAATTTAAAAATTTTGTCATGAAAAATTTTTCAAAAATAAATATCTTAAAAACTGTATTAAAATGTTTTTATGAGGGGCAAAAAAGCAAAATTTTAATTCTTACCAAAAATTACTGAGTATATAATAATAAAACAACGGGTTTATATAAGTTATCATTTATAAAATCATTTATACTAACAGAAACCGTGTTTTAACAACAACAAAAAATGTTCTAAATCATCAATCGTTCAACCTTGACAATCTTAATGTTTTATTTATTAATAAATGTTGCATTTTGGAAATAGTAAACGTTTTCTAAAATTGACAGTTCTTAAGATATTTTGTCTTTTATTTTTAATGTCCACCAATTTGAAACCGTAAAAGTTGAATACGTCAAAATTAGTTTGCATTTTTTTATTAATACACTCAATACAGTAGTTTTGCCAAGTTTTAATTCTGTGCCTTAAATAACCTCAAAGGTATAATCGATTAATTAAAAACTACTTACAGATTGAAGGAAAACTGCTACAGATACTACATGTTATGTAGTATTTTTTGCTTGTTTTGACCCCCTAAGTAACCTGGAACGGTTTGTAAAGGTTAAAACTGGAATCCCTACAAATTAAAAATTATACTGTTTTGTAATAAATACAACATCAAAAAATAAATTCACTATCGTCACCCCTAAAAATATAAAAGTTAAGTGATATTTGTTTTTGTATAATGGACAAAATGGACAGTATAGACTTATATTTTCTTACCTTTTGTAGTAATTCGTTTTTATATTGAAAATTAATTGACGTTTTATCCATACCACATTTTCTACTTTGGTTATAAAATATATTGTTTTCTTGACCGAGTTAAGCCATGGAACTATAAAATATTTGTAAAGGATATGTGAAACATTATCTATTGAGCAATTTTGAAAAAAAAAAACTATAACAATTTTAGATTAACATGCTTCATTTACTTTTATATTTTTTTAACTTTTAACTTATTACATTATTCAGGTTTATATGCTCAAATTTAAAGTATCTAGCAGTAAAAAACTATAGGAAGTTCTATATTTTTTTTAAGTAAAAATAGAGATATTCCAAAGTTATAGGTAGATATTAAAATCACTCAATTCTTGATGTAACGTTTTGATAGAATGTACCCTTGTATTCCCAGTTGTGATATATTTTGGAGTAATAAATATTATTACCAAGGAAAAACAACGTTACTTTGAAACTCAGTAATTGAAAGACCAATTATAATAAACGCTTAAAAATAACTGTAAAGAAAATATATTAAACAATACAATTCCTTTCATCTTTACGACAGTGCAAAAGTGTATTGACTAAAATTCCAAGAACAACTAACTGCAATCTTAAGAAAAATGAATAAATAAATTAAAAGTAAGTTCATTCCAATCACTTTGAAATTGCTAGTAAAATTATAAAATTTAATTTTTATTGTACTAGTTTGAACTTCCAAAGATAATCAGAATACTTAAAAAGCAAAATAATAAATAGTTTCCCTCGTTGTTTCATAACAAAACATTTCTGTAAATGATTCATCTGACAACAATACAGAATTAATATTGAGAGTTTTGCCTGAAGGTCTAAGGCTCTTAAGGCGGTGGCTAATGAAGCTCCCCATTATAAGGAGCAGCGTATAACAAGGGCAGACCGATAAGTTACAAAGGAGAGACCGTATCTGAAGAGCCATTACGTAATTCTATCGTCTTACTTAATCCCTATCCAACCATCGCGAAAAATAACAAGCCATCATTAAAAGCTATTTGGATTTTCTATGTCCGGAGGAAATATTTGCTTTCGAAATCTCTGATTGTGAAAAATACATTATTTTGAAATGATATATGTTTGTGCGCTGACATATTTGGGTCTGATACAATTTGTAGAGAGTGATCTCACCAATTTTTCGATTTTAGATTACAGTTGTTTCGTATATATGATTTATAATCAATTTTAGTCCCGAAATCACTAAACAATTTATTAGTTAAAAAAAACATATAAAGTTTGTCAGCGTAATTAATATTACTTTTTATTGAATAAAATCTATGACAAGTGCTTGACTGAGAAAGTCACCAGATGACAAACCTCATTTAAACAGCGGATGTAATAACCACATTTCTACGTCAATTTTATACCTTAATCTGAATTAATAGAAATAATTTAAAATATATACTTCAATACCTTGCCCAATCACATATTTTTATTGATTGGTCTGAAAAACATATTAGAGCTATGACTTAAGTTAAACAGAACATCATAAGCTTGTGATTTAAATGTGGTATGTAGACTAAAATACCAAAAGTAAAAATGTTAAATTTGCACTTTAGTTCAGCAATAAAGGGCCATCACCCGGCTGATGCAAGCCCCGGCTTGACTGAAACTTCAGCCCAAGATCATCCAGACCCGTGGCGAACACTTTAGTTAAGCTTCAATCTCAGTGTTATTTCACATTTACTTACTATTCTTGTTCAACTTTTCTGTCATGCCAATTTTTTAAAAGTATTTTTGTTTGCAACCTTAACAATAAGCACAAGTCAAATAATGAAGAGTTACATTATTAAGCCAAATTAAAACTGGTTGTATAATGAATGCTTTAAACTTACTGAAGCCTCATTAAGATACAGGTCCATGAGTATCTTAAGTATGATAAGACCAATGAGAGCTCGGCATTTGACAAAATTAGTGCCGTTATTGGAATTACGAGAAATCCGCATATCAGTTGATTGTTGTATTAATATTAATGTTTCAATTTTGTGTGTGCCTAACTTCAAAGTACCATGGATATAATGTTAGTGTTGTCGAGCGACATCGGGGGTGGTCACGTTTTGGGTGGGTATAATGAATGCTTATAATGAATTATAGGCATTACCTCTACAATTTGACTTTTTTATAACCAATTACTATATTTTTAAAGTTATTTGCCAATTTTAAATTTGAAATAAATAAAATAGTGTATGTAACGAATTTAATCCAGCCTTATAATACAATTGTTTTAATAATTTATAAATTATAATTTTTAATATACTCAAAATACGTAAATGTTAATTTATTTACATTTTAACACATTCCAAAAGCTATTTATAAATTGGTTTATTGTAATTAGTACACGTGTTGCTCGACATCGAGCAATTTATTTTGATACAATACAAAAGTTACAATTAGTTCTAAATCAATGAAATCTGACCAATCCAATATTGTGAATATCGGTGGTCACCAGAAACTACAGCTGTACAGTTGTTTAAAATGCTCAAACCAAACTCAATGTTATTCTGATGGTAAAATTTCAAATTTAATTTGAATAAGTATTAAATAAGTATAGATTAGGTATTGGACAGTTTTTAGTTGATAAATTACCGTCGAAAACGATTATTATTGTTATAGTTTTTATATATTGTATATTGTATGTCACACTTTTTAAAGTTAACAATTTGAAATCCCCAAAACGAAACTTATTATATACACCCTCACCCGTTTTTACTTTCTCCCTCTATACCATAGTATATGGAGAAAGTATTGTTTTCGTCAAAATTTCCGAATTTGAGTTGTTGGTGGATTTATCCATTTTGGTTCCCCCTGAGTCCAAAAAAGTGGTTTTCGGAGTGATGTCTGTCTGTGTGTGTGTGTGTGTGTGTGTGTGTGTGTCAGGATGTAAACAGAGCTAGAGAATGCCCTAATGGTCCGATTTTAATGAAATTTGGTACATAGGTCCAAATCCACGATAATTCCAGGCGTTTTTTTCATTTTATTGAATTTTTTATTTTTAAGGGTATTTTACCTTAAAAAACCCTCAAAAATCGTCAAAAATCAAAATTTTTAAAAAACGGCTCTAACGATTTTGATTAAAATTTTGTGGTTTATTAAGCTTGAAATGGCGAATAAAATGACACCACCCGCATCTCCGAGAAAATTCGCGTTCAAAAGTTATAGAGTAAAAAGTGTTTCAAAAATCAATTTTTTGGATTTTCAAAATAGCTGTTGTCTTGAAATAAATTTTACTTACCACCATTAAATCAAGCTCAAAAAACTAAATAATCTAGTATTTTAAATTATTGCTCTACGTCAAGTGGTTGCGGAGAAAATTCAATTTTTCGTTTAGCGGTAAACGCAGTACGTTGTTAAAAGTCACAGACGCGCGTAGGGTCAAACGAGCGCTGCTCAGCCGGTAGTTACCCGACTGAGTCATCAAGACATTAATGTTTGAAGCTTTTAACATCTTTTTTATATTGTTGGGAGAAAGTATGTGTCAGTTAACTGATACCGTTTATTTTCCCTTAAACCTTTGCGATTCAGTCACGTACTAGGCATAAAATCCAGGGTTCGTTTTCCCCTTTATTACGCTCAGTGAATTGGGCGTATTTTTACTCTTGGGAACCTTTGTTCTGAATCGCACGAAAAGGTGTGATGCTGATTGTGCCGAAAAGTTTTGTTTAGTTATTTATTGCAAAATATTCATTAGTTTTGATAGTAAATATTGTGTATTAGCTCCTAGAACAGCTTAGATAAATTGGTATAAATAATAGAAAACTCAATAGTTATATGATATATAAGGTTCAATCTCTTACGGGTTTATTACATAATCAGTATTATATTTACATTATAGTAGAGGGGATTTGCCGGTCCTGGCGCAGGTCAAGGTCAGCGGTTGTAACAGGCAGGTGTGTGTTGTTAATTTGGGGGTGTTTTTGGGGGTGTTGGGGTGGGGTTGGTAAGTGTGTCAAGGTCATCTGGAGGGGGTTTTAAAAAAAGTGGGGAGTCTGGGGATGAGTTGCGGGCAGGAGTGTGGCGAGAGCGGATGGGGGGCTCCGGGAAATAAATTTATTTATTCATCAAAGCCCACTAGTGATCGTAGGATCGCTTCTACATCGTTTGCAGCCGTACTGTTGATTTCATTGCTCTGCACGGGTCGGGAGTCGGTGGTGGTAGTGTATGTAGGCAAATTTTGTGTGGGAAGACCGCCATTGTTATCGTTAGTAGTGGATGTCACTACTGGAGATTGTATGGGTGAACCCTGCCGAGTGTCCATAATTTGAAGAAATGAGAGCTGCTAGATGGTTATATTGTGAGTTGATAGAGTAGAATGAGAGATGTGTGTGATGAAGAACGGTTATATAAACCCGGTAATATAGTGAATAATAATAACTGGATAACATCATCAATAGGTGTGACAAGATTGTAATGTTGATATTTCAGCATATCAGTCAAGACTGATTGCAAAATAGTGTCAGTAGAATAACTGTCGTGAAGGTTGGATCTTGTAAAATACAAGGGGTGAAAGCTGAACTGTTTCTTAAGTTTAGCAAATGTATTACGAGGTCTTGAAACTGTGTAGTTAGACTGTTTTTGTAAAATATGTTTGGTGCGTAAAAGTTTTAGCTGCAAAGTGTGGGAAGCCATTGTAATAGTGGTGAGTAAATGTGCACTGTGTAAAAACCAACTGATAAATGGTTAGTGTTTGTAAGTGTGTTTGAATATATTGAGAGTGATTAGCATATTAACCGCAAACACATGTTTTAGAGTAAGAAATGTAAGTTAGAAAATTGCTAGAAAAGTAAAGACCGAAGTTTACTCTACGGAACCCGGCGAATAAATGAGACGCGCGCGGTATTGACCCCGTATTTAAGCAATTTGTGAGTCACGAGCAACCCCTCCTCGACCCTCCCCCCTAAGCCGATGGGATAAAAGGGTGGGATTGCGGTCACCCCGGTTATTTGTTTGGTACCGTTGCGATAGTTTGTATTAATGGGAGAGGCAAACATTTTAAAAATTATTTTGTTAAAAATATTAAGATAATATTCCAGTTGAAAAAAGGAATTTGTTACTCTGTATCAATTGGCTATGAGTTGCACAAGTGTAAGCAATAGTGTGTTAATAAGTTGATGAGGTAAGAGCTAGTAATTGTACAAACATTATAGTTTAGCAATAATTATATGTGTTATTAATGTGTAAAATGGTAAGTTAACACCATGGATAAGACCAATAGTAATGTAATACTATAAGTGTTTAAAAAGTGTAAATATAATTAAGAGTTTAATAAAAAAAAAATACAGATGTGAAAATGAATAATTAGCAGTAGGTGAATATAAATATTAAATAACAATAAAGCAAATAAAAATAATGTTGATGCAAGATTAATTTGTGCAGTAATTAAAAAAAATGGTAATGGGAGAGTAATATGTGTATATAGTAAATAAAAGAGAAATAGTTGAAAAACTAAGTTGTACATGGAGCGTTAAAATAAGCAGACCTAATTGGAGTAAGTTAAAAGAAAGCATATATAATATTATTAGACGGTAGCGACTTACCGAGGTGTTGTGTCAGCTGCAGGTCCCGCGAGTGGAAAGAGGCGCAGCTGCCCGTGTAACGGTATTTATAACAGCAGGTGGTAATTATTTTGAACTTGACCCCCCCCCAAATAGGTAATTAACACCCCCCCTCCTCTTCACTTTTACTTTATGTTGAAATGGTAATAGTAGTTAAGCTTGTGTAATACTAATTTGGTGTTACCAAACGGTAACTACCGTGGTTAAGATAATACAACATATACTTAAGATAAATTAAACTGATAGAGTAACGGCAATTTAGGTCTGCTGTTGGCAATAGATATTAACCATAGTTGAGCGGCGAAAGGGAACATATAACTTTCTACTGTTATTAAGATAATAGCAGTTAACAACCATGGTGTAATGCTATAAGGAAAGTTGTGGCTGGATTAAGTGGAGAACATAATTAGATGTTGGCCAACATTATTGAAAGCTGCAACACAACACTTAAATTATCGACGATCTACTTGTAATAATCGCCGCTACGTGTATGAAACAGTTTTGCTTGGAAATTTCTTACTGAAGTCGTACCTTGAACGTTGTAAGCCCCTCAAACCCCTACAAGTTCCCCCACCATCTTGGAAGTTTACGAATATTCTGTCGAGAATTTTAGAATCAGTTCGTACCGAAACTCTGGACGCGGAGCTTCAGGACGAACTCAGAGGGTAACTTAAATATATAGGCGGCCGATATATATTTGAGTTACTCTTGCTGTTAGGGTTCTAATATTAATATTTTTTGTGTGTGACTGTGTGTGTGTGTGTGTAAAATGTTATTTATTTTTTAGTTTTAAGTTGCGTTATTTTTAAGTTTTAATTTGCGCATTGCGATGTTAGCATTAAGGTGTGTTATATTATTGCTAATGTTTAAAAAATGTGTTTTATGCATTTAATGTTGAGTGTTGATGTAATTATTGTGTATTTGTGTGTATGTACTAATAACCTTTCACAGCTAGATGTTAGGAGGGTAGATTAAATTTAAATTTAAATTATAGAAGTTCTGTTGAACTTCATTAAATATGGGTGGGACATGCGCGTTGTGCCGTAGGTAGCGCATATTTTTTAATGCTCTAAAATTTTTAATTTTTATTAGGAAATTATTATATTTGGGTGGGTCTAGATTAAGGGTGGGAGGTTAGAGTTGCGTCTTGCATTAGCTGTTCCAGACTCCCCATTGTAAAATTGGAATGGTCAGGTCCAGTGCCCAGGCCCGAGGCCGGCCGCCCGTATCACAGCCCACCAAACTGGATCGCCACGTGCGTGCGGGCAAAAAATTGGGATCCCTCGCAAGACGTAACTGTAGCGGGTTGGGATTTGGGGAAGTGTTAGGCAAACAGAGTGGTGGGGATGGCTACAGCCTTGGTGACCTTGACCTCAATTAAGTTAATGACCCCCCCCCAAAAGGCAATTAACCCCCCCCCCCCCCCACTTTCACTTTTGGGATTATATAAGCGGGACTGGCTAACACGCTGTTTCATTCTGATTTCAGCCGCTAACGTTGCTGCATTGGAACTATGTCGCTGCCCGTTACTTCTGCTGCTGCTACTACTTCACCTTCTTCTTGTACTATTTCTACGGCTGCTTCCAATGAGAGACCGATGAAGAGACTTCGCTTGAAGAATGTCCCGGAGTCGATGCTACGGAGGATGGAAACACCACCATCTACATCAAGTATATATTGAGGGACAAGTATTAAAATTGGATGGAAAAACCGGTTCGTCTGTTCCTTTTATAAATAACCCAATGGCATATCTTTTTGACGAAATAAGATATGAAATATCAGGAGTGACAGTTGATTCAACAAAGAAGGTTGGTATAACAACAACATTAAAAGGATTAATATCATTAACACCGCATGAAAAGAATTCAATATTCACCGCCGGGTGGGTTACCCCCGATAAAGACACTATAACACCAAATTCCAATGGTCATTTTGATTTTCACATACCTTTACGATTGCTTTTGGGATTCGCTGAAGATTACAAAAGAATAATAATAAATGTCAAACAAGAATTGGTATTACTCAGATCTTCAACTAACAAGGACTTGATACTTGCAGACCCTGGAACTACGGAAGCCAAACTGGAATGGCAACTACAGTTGGATAAAGTCGTGTGGAGAGTACCTCATGTAAGATTAGCCGATGAACATAGAATCGTATTGTTAAGGAAGTTAAAATCTGACCGTGATATTGTAATGCCGTTTAGAAGTTGGGAATTCCATGAATACCCCATATTACCTCAAACAGAACGACAAACATGGACTACCGGAAGGTACTTCGGCATATTGTCTGATTTTACATGACAAAATAGTAACATACACCCCACTAACTGGAATAGTTAAAAATGTGTTATAAAAAACGGTTTTTAGGAGGGGGCGATTGTTATAAAAGGAGGAAAAAGAAGTGAAAATTTCATTATTTGTTTGACCATCATATGGGAAACATCGCTTGCAAAATGAGTTCACTTAATGCAAATACTAACGAAGAAGAAACTACACCACTTATAGCTGACAACAGTCCCGATATAGAAAAACAAATTGAACAAGAAATGGATGAGTTCCTCAAGTTTAAACATAAGAAAAAAGAAGAGGAAGTTGAAAAAGGAATTAAAAAAAAGAAAAGTCGATGACATTATTTCCACCAATATTTTAGCAGAGGTATTTCTTAGAATCTACTATCCCATCTCATCATGTATGACAAAAAGCGTATCTGCCGGAGTAATAAAATCATTGGAGTATTCACCAACTATTATTTTGAATCATGGATCTAAAATGGTGTTTTTTTCTGAAATTTCCTGGGAATCGTTTATGAAGCATCTACATCTTTTAGAATGTTATTTGAGTAACAATACATATGGAAGAAGAACAAAATTAAGTTTGCTAGAATCAAATATTGAAATCGATATAGTAAAACATCGAGGAGGACAAATTGTTCGTTTTAGAGATTTAACTAAACATGACATAAAAATACACCTTACAAAAGATGAATTCTACACCCTCAGCTGTGCTACAGGTCCTATCACGAGATATTTAAAACAACTAATATTTTCAAGCGCGATCATAAAAGAATATTTAACCGATACATTGGATAGACAACCGTATGTACCAATCCTATACGGTCCCGTAGATACTTCCATTTTCAATAGAATACCTCACGAAGTTGATATGTGGAGACAGTTGCACAACTATCAGACTAATTTCGGTATAGATGAAGAAGGGCAAGAAATGAATGAAGAAGCATCTTGCAGCAACCAACCCGCAGTATAAAAAGACGCCCTTGTACCGAATCACAATAGATATGAAAAATAAATATATATATTCATTACATGCATATAAGTTTTTAAGTAGGAAAAAGATTTGTTTTGTCTAGTTGGCACACCTGATTCTTGTCAGTTGTTTTAAATTGTTAAATCATCAACTGCACCTGTAATTAGTTGTGAACTGGCACGCTCTAAACTGGCAACTCCCGTGATAATGTAAGTGTATATTTTATGTATTTACCGAAATATATTGCTCTTTAAATAATGTTATCATTGTAAATAAGAAAGAAAACATCATGGCTCAATTGTATAACACTTTAATTAATATTAAGAAAACTACAGTAAATTCCATACCTTGTTGCTTGCAGTTAAACTCGTTTTCACATGTTAAATTCAATGATGCTATGATTTATATAAAAATTAGAGTAATACCTTTGCTATTAAAAGTTTGTATAATGTTACAGACGGGTTCAGCTGCCTAGGACCATTTCCTTGTTGCGTGGCCAGTTGTTCACATTTTCATATCCAACTCAAGTAAGGTCTTTCCATTTAATATGTATCTATGATAACATGGATTAGGAATATAAAATTGGAATTTAGATTGTATATAACTTGAGGATTATTTACAGAGCCTACATGTATTTACTTCTGCCGTCAAATAAACTGTACACTTAATTTCACCTGATAGTTTTTTATTGACTGCTGCCTAATTATCCGTAGATTTGCCTATTTCCAACTAAATTCATAATAATATCTTATCCTATTGGCTTAAAAGGGTATACCCTCCATAATTTTACAAACAGTCCATTACCGACCTTTGTCATGAATAAACAAGTTTCATTTTCAAACCAATACCAAATAATGGAGGTGAAACGAGGTGTAATTGAATTTCAAGCGTTTCGTGGTAACGACGGACATTTTATCATTAAAGAGTTAGTTATTCTAGACATGAACACATCTGTAGTTTATCACTATTTATTCCAACCTCCTATACCGTTCAACAGATTAACTACTAAAGCAAGAGTGACAAACAAATGGTTAATAAAACATTTTCACAACTTGAGATGGGATGAAGGTTTTATCCACTACAGTATGGTGCCACACATTATGAATCATTACTGTAAGGAATTTAAAATTATCTACACAAAGGGATTGGAAAAAACCGCTTGGATACAAGCATTTACAAACCATGAAGTGATAAATGTGCAAGTGGATAGAGATTTTCAGTGTCACTTTGCCAACATTTGTATCTCTACCAAAAACTTTAAACATCGGCAGTCCCAATGCGCTTTAAAGAACGCTTATCGTTTGAATGCGTATCTACAACAGAATGGTGGGGGGTGGGAAGGATATAAAAGCGACAACGCAACCATGACCCAGCATGAGTATTACTCTAGCCTCCGAGCAGTCAACACCTCCCACACAGATTCGCAAGACTAAGAATAATATCAACAATAAATAAGAAGAAAAAAAAGTAAAGATGAATACTAAAGTAAAAAGTAAGATATTGTAAAGACAACCTATAAAATTTTTGGGAAAATCAGGAATACTACTATTTACATTAGTACATGAGACTGTTTAAGCAAAAGACAAAAAGTCTTATTTTCTAAGAAATCTATGTTCAATAAATTGAAAGAAGAATAGTTCATGCGTTGCACTAATTTCTTTATAAGGAGCATTACTCTGCCTTTAGAAAGTATGAGAACTGACACATTTACCTTTACCCCACAAAGATTAGCCTATGTAACTTGGCTATGTAATTCAACACCGAAGTTGAAATGTTCAAAAATTATGTTTTGAACAATTTCTCCCAGACCCGCCTTATATTTTAAACTGTAACCTGAGGTAAAACGTTTCAAAACATTTTGGGTGAACTGTAAGAATTTTGCACAAGACTCGTGTCTTAAACGTTAAGGGGTTTAATTATATTTCAAGTACATTTAGAAATTTAAATCAAAGCCCACATAATAAAGTGTGCCTAATGTTTAAGTTAACAGGCATACAAAATAAAATATTTTTATCTTAGATAAAATTCCCTGTATGGGAAAGTATTAATGATTTGTGCATCTACAAATTATTTTATGATATCATGAACGTGCATATTTCTCAGACATTAGGGTATGGTTAAAATGTTTCCTAGAGAATTTGCCATGAAATCACTTTGTTTAAGTGATAAAATTAGTTAAATCCAAATTAGTACACTAATGTGTTTACTTACCGTACTAGGTTAATTTCTATGAATTCAAATAATTAGTTATAGTGTTCATTTTAGTACTGTACATACAGTAAATATTCATCCCCTTTGATCATTAGCGTTGAAAAGTTGAATATTATTAACATTTCAATAAAACAAGTTTTTTAATAGTTAGCCTTTATGATTACCGTATGAATTCTGCCACTTTACCAAATGTTTTGTAAACGATTTCATATCCATAATGTGATTTTAACGACGTTTTCATTAATCAAGCGCCACTTAGGTCACTTAACGTTTCTTGTCTCTGTTAATTATGCAAATCGCTTTGTTCTCTCAAGATGCTCGACTCTGATGCTGCAAGTGTTTTCTCATTTGCATGGTAATGCGTGTTACGATCATCTACCAACTTACTATTGTTTTTACTTTAAAATGTTAATCTAAACAAGACCAGTTCAAAACTTTTAACAACATTGTTATTTGCAGAAGCTAGATAATGTCTGACTTAGATATGTTGTTTGGTGTGAAAATCTGAAAAAACCTATGTTAGATTCTATTATCAAATGTGCTCACATAATTTTTTGTAACCAATTTTTACAAAGTTGTTTTATTTTATTTTAATATTGGACAGAAACTTATTGAAAACATTAGAGAAGAACACAAAAAAGGCTTAGTAGCTAAGTGATGTATCATTATAAATAGCTCTTAAGCTAAAAATATTTTTAATTATACCGTTATTGTATTTAAGATGTAAATCAAATAAAAAATGTTAAGTTCATAAGTATAGGCCTAAACACCGTTATTTTTTAAGTTGTAAATATTTACCTTGCAATTTGTCAACTTTAACTATCGTACATATTTATCAGCCTCGTGTAAAATTTATGCATCAATTTACAGTTTGAAACCTACAAGTCCTTGATGGAGCGTATTGAAAATAAATGTACACAATTTTTTGACCTGCCTCAATCATCCACTTAACCAAACATATGCATACTAATAAATATACCATGATAAGAGGAGAGTCTATTGTGATGTATTTTATTTTAATCTCAAAGGCTATCTGATATATTTTAAATAAAACGATCAATAAAAATAAACTAACAATATTTTTTTATATTTTATTACGTAAATCACCACAAAAAATGCTAATTTATTCCAAGCTCATTTTTTATTTTATTCACACCAGTCTTTGATGTTGTCTGGACAAAAGATAACAAGTTCACATGATCATGTAGAAATTGATCAAATGAGATAAGATCAAAGAGTTAGTTGCACAATACGACGGCCACGTTGGCTTTGTCCTGGGAGCGGCGTTGTTCTACGACAAAGACCCCAGCCGGGGTTCATCTTGGACTCCTTAACAGGAAAAAAGTAACATTTAGGCTACCTTGCAGTTTTTAAACTATGAAAATAACATACATAATACTTATCTATGTAAAATATATAACTTTACACAATATTTTTATATTTAAATTTTACCTTCATATTTGCAATGTTTTACTAGAACATTTAGTCTCTTATAGAACAAAACTGATATAAAACGAGTGAGTATCACTTTTCGTAATTAGGAAAAATACCGTAACAAAAACTTTCTTCCCTCTTTTATCATTCATCAAATTCTTCTGGAAAATCAAATAATTTAAAACCCTCTTAAAAGATATACATGAAATTTATTCATATTTTCCCCCTAGATTATTCAAAACTTATTATTAATACGTTACAATACATTTCCCTTTTCAATTTATAAGTTTTGTCTATAGATGACTAGTTTCGGGGCTAAGGCCCCATTTGAAAAATGGCGTCAAAAACCGACAGTGTTTTTTTCTTTTACTTTAAACGCCAGATTTGTAAATGGAACCCCAGACCGTAAACTAGTCATCTGTAGACAAATAGCATGGATTGAAGACTGAAATGTATTATAACCTATTATTTTTTAATAGATGGAATCTAAGAAATTTTTATTATACAATATCATTGTCGTCATATAACTTTTTTATCATGCTCCCCAATAATGTTTTATGTCAATTTTGTGGAAAACTAACTGTACTTATAATACTTAAAGATTCTCTTTTCGATTGTTCACTCAAGTTCAGTTCTAAAGTTATACGTATTATAATAAATGTTTATGCAATGATTGCATCATAAAGGCCTTTGAGCCACGAGTAAGATGTTAGTTATATCAAGAGATAAGTGAATGTCCTAAATATCTCACGAGTGGCTAAAAGACTGAGTACAATAGTTGTATGTATTATATGTATTATCTACGACCAACTTAAATTTGGCTTAAATTTGTAACTTAAATTTGTAATAAACATGTAAAAGTTTGGGTTATTTGCAGCCACGTAGCCACACGGGTATCGCTTAATCGTTATCCTGTTTACATAATCGCATTCTTTCAATATTATTCAGGCATACAAAGGAACGAAAAAATTATTCGTAAAGGAACAATCGGATGGATTATGTGTAAATTGCGTAGTTACCTTTATAACACTCTAAGCTCTAATTGGTATATGACCTGAATTTTAATTTGAAACCTGTACGTTAAAGACCTCATTAAGTAGCGGGTTTTAACTTGGTTTTATATTGTACCTGTTTTTATGATATTACTTGAAACTGACGTATACAAAATTATATTACGTACCCTCTTATTAAGTAGAATAATGGCATGGAATACTTGTATCAATAAATATATTGAGTGATCAATGAACAAAACTACCTCTGGATATAAAAGCAAGCAAATCCGCTGGCAACAAAAATCGCGTTATTCATTCTAAAACGCCGCTGCCAACCCACCGCTTACTGATCGGGATGTTGCCTACGATCGTCGGATAAAAGATACAGCAAATTTATGACTAAACGACTTTTTGTTCGTTGATTTGTATTGCAATTGATAGGTTTAAGTAGGATCCCTTATCGCATTATTTTATTAAGAACTTAACCAGTCACACTATTAATTAAGATCAGAGCTGTAATGCTATTGTCACTGTTTACTAATAAGATATTTTCCATCTTGTTTGTTGTTTCGATGCAAAAATTGAGTTTTGTGTCCGTTGGTATAAAAAATAAAATAAAACTAATGCTGCTTTTTAATGTGTTAAACTGGTCACAACTCTTCTATTATTAACATGATCAGTGTTAAGTACCAAAGACCAGCTCCGGTCTGTCACTGAATGACATTCTTCTCACAGGTCCCAAACTACAGAACAATATCTGTGACATCCTTCTCCACTTCAGAGAGAAAAATGTAGTTTTCTCCTGCGATATTCGCCAAATGTACCGGCAAATCAGAGTACATCATGACGACCAGAAATTTCAAATGATCCTTTAACGTGAATCGCCCTCTCTCCCCATGTCAGTCTACCGACTAACCACCGTCACATACGGAATGAACTGCTCACCTTATCTCGCCATTCGAACTCTCCAACAGTTGGCGAAAGATGAAGGTTCTCGCTTCCCGCAGGCAGCAGAAATTCTCAAACACCACGTGGATGACTTGATTGCTGGCGCTTCTACTGAAGAAGACGCTCTGGAACTTCAAACCCAATTAATTGAACTACTTCGATTGGGTGGATTTGAGCTTAGAAAATGGGTCTCTAACTGTCCCAAATTGCTGCAACAGTTACCCTCATCTCATCAAGAGACTCCGGTATTTCTTCAAGCTTCCGCAGACCCTCATTTCTCCATACTAGGAATTTATTGGTGTCCCTCTACAGACGCCTTCAAATATACTTTCAAATTCACCTGCGAGAAGCCCACCAAACGCAAGGTCTTGAGCCTCATAGCTCGCATATATGACCCTTGTGGATTTTTGTCCCCCTGCATAATGACTGCCAAGCGTTTTATGCAGTTACTGTGGACTTCCGGGATATCTTGGGATGAACCCTTGAATCCAGAGCTCGCCGTCAAGTGGCAAAATTTTATCTCCGACCTCAACACCATTGTGGAGATCTCCATCCCTCGAGCGATACTGCTCCCCCACACCATCATGTGTGACCTTCACGGTTTTTCCGACGCTTCGGAAACCGGTTATGCGGCCGTTGTTTACTTGCGATGTGTTGACAGTGACGATAAAGTGCAAGTGACACAGATTATCGCCAAGACTCGTGCCGCCCCCCTCAAGCGTGTGACACTACCACGCCTTGAATTGTGCGCAGCGCATCTTCTCGCTCAGTTAGTTCACTATGTGACTAACCAATTTCTCAATAAATTGAAAATAGACTCCATAGTGTTATGGTGTGACTCAACAGTGACCTTGTCGTGGATACAAACTCTCCCGTATCGCCTCAAGACTTATGTCGCAAATCGAGTCGCCCAAATCCAGGAGCTTATGCCCTCGCATTGCTGGCGTCACATCTCCAGTAATGACAACCCTGCGGACTGTGCTTCACGAGGCGTCCTACCTTCGGAACTGGTGAATCATCCTCTCTGGTGGAAGGGACCTACCTGGCTCCGACTTCCGCCTGCAACTTAGCCGACTTCAAGCTTCACGCCCATCGACACCTTTGATCTGGATGATGTGAAGCCAACCCCATTGACCGTGCTCATCTCTACACAGCAGTCGTCGTGGGATCTTCTCTCCCAGTTCTCCTCCTGGGCGAAGCTACTTCATGTCATGGCCTACGTCCTGCGCTTCATCCAAAACAGCCGCCGGCATGATCCTCGTCTAGGTCCTCTCTCTGTGGACGAAATACAAGCTGCCCAGCAGCGTATCTTCCGATTGGTGCAACAAGAGGCCTTCTCCACTGACATTGCTGCTCTTCAAGACAACAAGACCTGCTCTTCACGTCTACAGCGACTCTCTCCCTTCATGGATCAAGATGGTCTACTACGTGTTGGTGGCAGACTTCAAAACAGATATACGACATCCCTACCTTCTACCGAAGAGGCATCACGTAGTCAACATCTACATCGACTACATTCATCGCAAACATTTGCACTCTGGGGTACAATTGACTATGTCTCTACTGTCCCAACATGTATGGATCCTTTCTGCGAGAAGTGCAGTACGAAACAGAATTTTCAAATGCCTGGTGTGTTTTAAACAAAAACCAAAAAACACCTTCCCCTTCATGGGTGACTTACCCAAGGCGAGAGTGACTCCTGCTCGACCCTTCTTGTCTACGGGCATTGACTATGGCGGTCCATTCACTGTCAAGATCCATAATCTTCGCTCAATTCGCCATATTAAGGCCTACATTTGCATTTTTGTTTGCCTCGTCACCAAGGCAGTGCACATTGAAGTCACAACTGACTTGTCCACTGACTCTTTCATCGCTGCGTTGAGACGCTTTGTAGCTCGCAGAGGCATATGTTCCGATATCTACAGTGATTGTGGAACAGACTTTGTGGGCGCAAGAAATGCCTTTCGTGATTTCCTCTCTTCCGCTCAGCAACCAATTGAGCGATTTGCGCTTTAGCACCACATCAAGTTCCATTTTAATCCCCCCGCTGCACCTCACCAAGGCGGTTTGTGGGAAAGTGCCATCAAGAGCACTAAATATCATTTGAAGCGCACCCTTGGGACTCACGTGCCCACCCTCATTGAGTTCACCACACTAACATGCCAAATAGAGGCGATGCTCAATTCCCGGCCTCTCACTGCTTTGTCCAGTGATGCTAACGATCTTCAGGCCCTGACGCCAGGTCACTTTTTGATTGGAGCCCCCCTAGCTTCACTTCCAGAACCCAACTTTGTCAACACGCCTGACAATAGACTCTCACAATGGCAACTCATGCAAGCATTCAGGCATCGCATCTGGAAGCGCTGGAGCAAGGAGTATCTCCACACATTGCAGCAACGCCTGAAATGGTCCACTCCTACGAGGAATCTTCAAGTTGGCGACTTAGTGCTGGTTCATCAAGACACCCCATCTCTCCAATGGCCCTTGGCAAGGATCACAAAGGTTACTCCTGGCAAAGACAATGTTGTCAACTGGCTGGGTAGCTGAGTGGTTGAAGAGCTCGCCTTTGAATCTGAAGGTAGCCGGTTTGATCCTGAGAAATGTTAGTGCTTTTTGATGGTTCGATACTGGACCCAGCTGCCTTTGGTCATTGGGCTATTATATTAATTAATGATCCTGACAAATAAAACAGCTGATATTTGTCAGTAACAAAGCTACACCTCATCTGATCCATCACAATCATCACACTCACCCCTTCAGTCATACTCACCTTAAAATACGCACCACAGAGGGCGTCGGTGTTTCAAAATAAAGTATATAAAAAGTCAGAATTGTTGAACTCAAGACTCAGCATGGTACCTTTACTCGTCCTGCAGTCAAAGTGTTTTTGTTACCTTTCTGGGCGCAAACTGCCTAATCATTCCAATGGTAACCTCTTGTACATATTAGCATAAGAATTGTTTTGATTTTCTTTTTTTCTGGGTTTGAATATTGTTTTGTTGAATCACAAGTGATTCAAAGCCGCCGGTATGTTAAGTACTGATTTTAAGTTATAACAGACAAGCAGAATTGTCATTTCAAATATTGGCGATAGGCAGAGCGAGAGAGAGAGATAGAGATATGGCGAGAGTGCCGTGAGAGCTAGTGATCACCATCAAAACGGAAATTTACCGATTCCTGGCTTCTGATTGGCCGATGACCCTTGCCTGTCGGTCGCTCCGAATCTCGCAGGCCGCTCATTGGCCGATGACTCATAAACCACTTCTGTTCCGTTTTTGCATGTCAGCAGTTCCCTAACCTTTCAGGACGCTCACATTTCGTCTCGTGGTCTCAGTCCGTTAAGCTTATCTCGATTGCTTTCGGCCTTTTATTCTCCAGGCACGTTAATCCTTTTGAACGTGACCTTAGTTTCGCCTATGGTGGCTTCCCCCTTTTAATTTATTTAAACATTTTGTAAAGTGGTATTGTTTTGCTCATTTATCTATTGTCCCTGTTCCCTAACATAAATTGCAGTGTCTCTATAGTGTGTGTCTAGTGCGTGTCGGGCAACTCTCGGTCTCCCGCGTATATGAACATTGGACTGTACGAGAGCTCAAATCATTACTCAATTGTGCGTACGTGCGAATCCGCATCAAGAAAGAAGATTCCCTGGACCAAATCGGAGAGACTTTCCTGGCCCAGCAGTTCCCGTGCTCTGGTCTGGTGGCGTCTAGTCGGCCATCTTGGCGTCCCTTCCAGCTCCGCCATAAGGATTTTCACGTCAGTGAGTTTAAACCTTTTCTCTTGATTTTTACGAACAGTTTTGTAGGCATTTATTATTCTCTGGTACATGGTACCTGGTCCTTCGAACATTTTGATTTTGAACCTGACTAGTAAAAATTTCAGAAAATTAACTTTTCATATTTTTCAATATTTTTCAATAAATTAATCCGCCCTTTCTCAAACAATCAGTTATCATTGTTTATTTTTTTATTTCAATTTTATATTTAAAAATATTTATTAAATATGTTTGTATCTGTTTTTTCCCAATAGTCGAATCCTTCTTTGTTTGTCTTTACATTATAAGTAAGAAAATATATGCAAAACCAATATGTTCCTTGTAATGGAATATTAGACCCTAAACGATCTAATCTTTTACGAGCTAATTACAAGAAACGTAAGAAATATGAATGGAATTGAACGAAGAATAACTTTTATATCATCAATGAATATATTACCTTTGACTATATACACTAACGTGAATAGACTTCTCATAGCATAGGCGTGTTTGAAACCTATTGACGGTGATGCGATCTACCGTGGCGTACATGAAGTACAAGTGACTAATATAGATAAATCAGTATTACCACTCTTCTCAACCAAGGATTGAATATTTTATAGCTCAGGGCTATGTTTGTGTTGTGGTAAAGTGTTTTGGCAGTTCTGCAAACCCAGCAAAATAATAACAACATCATCGATGGCAGCGACTCTGGCGCTGAGTACTTGAAACTTCCAAATTTTTGCCTCAAACTAAATGCATTGGATGAGAGGCCTCTTCACGTTGGTGTACGTAGTCAATGATATTACTATTTATGAAAATTAAATATAGAAACCCAAAGTATATGAGCCAATGTTGTCAATATGTTGAGTATTGTATTATTTATTTCATATTTAGTGCACTCACTTATGTATCTCCATTATTAGTTACTCAATTAACTTATTAAGAAAAAAATTTTAATAGTGAACTATGCTTCATATTTTAATTTCAGTAGTGTTATATCGCCCAGTGTAAAATAAAACATTAAAACTTTTGTCAAACAAAAACTTTCAGACTAAATATTATGAATGGGAATTGACTGAAATAAAAACCAACAGCCAAAACGCTTAAAATAGGTAAAAAGTGATATATCAGTAGCCAATAGTCGGCGACAATGAAAATCACCATTGACTGTAAGATAAATGGTTGTGTGTTATCAATTCAGTACTTTTTGTTTCAAAATGTCTTTCTTCTATAAGGAAAAGTAAGGATTTTACTAAGAAACCATTGTAAAATAATGAAATAAATCAATATATTGATTGTGCCCACGTTACATCAAACATTTAATTTTGATGTACTTTAAGATCTTGAACAGGACTCATAGTGTCCATACTCAAAGATGAAAATGTGTAATTTTGACCCCCAGTAGCTCAATATTTAAAATAAAACCTGCTTATGTTATCCATGTAAATTGTAAAATCTTTGTAAAATGAATTTACAAGTTTGTTAAATTCCGTTGCAGAAGTATTTATTTTCTTAGGTGGTATAAAGTATTACAATAAATTGTTTAGATAAGAGTACTTTTATATCACAAAGCATAAGTGTAATTCAAACTACGTTACAGGAATATATTCATAATGGAGGGTTGAACTACAACATGGAAACGGAGGGTGTACATGAAAATGCTGCAATACTTAAATGCTTTCAGCAGGTTAAAAATCACTCTACTTCAATGGATTGAAATTAAATATTTTCTTTGTAAACTGGTTCATTTGTTTTTAAAGCATTCTACTTTTTATGTGACGAAATTATTTAAAATTTAATGAAAAGCTGAAGTTTCAACTTACTGCCTTTTTTGTAAACATTTATTTTAATGGATTTTCTTTATATATTTTATTGTTTTGAAAAAAATTGTGTATAATGCAGCTTTTGTATGCCTTGTTCAACGAATCTTCTACTTTATATTAGGAGTGGAGAAACGCGGGAGCTGGCTCAGTTCAAGGTCACCTGAGCGATGACGTCATCGAGGTCAATGACCCCACCGATGACGTCATCGATGACGTCACCAATGACGCAATCGATGACGTCATCACCAATTACGTCATTCTGTGACGTCACACCCATGACGTTGCAGAAATGACATGGCGATGACGTCATCACCCCTTACGTCACCAAGATGACGTCATCGATGTCACAAAGGTCAAGGTCACGCTGAAACCTAAAATTTTTAGGCACTTTTGCTGTTTCTCGCACTACGCTCCGAGTTTCAGTCAGGTTTCAATGACCTTGACAACTTGGAGCGAAATTAGACGAGAAACAGCAAAAGTGCCGAGGAAACTTAAAGTTTGCAACGTGACTCTGCCTAAACCGTCATGTGACACCGCTCGAGTGACCTTGAACCGATACAACTCCCGCGTTTCATCATTACTGTAACCGCGATGCGCACCCTACGACAGACACCGAGCGACTGACTGTCCGGCCCCGTGCACTCTAGGTATATGGGAAGTGGTGGGGGAACTGCGATGACCTTGGGAAACTTGAAAATGTCAAGCTAGGTAGCACCGTTTTGGTGCTACCTTAAATTTTGCATGTGGAAGTGTGATGACCTTGAGGCTGACTGTGAACCTGGGACTTAGGATTGTCTTTAACAGCTTGACGTTTTTGCCAGAGTTTAAGTATGACGACCTTGAACTGGTTAAAATGAAAACTGCACAGCAGATTGCACAACATGGATGTGCACTCTACGACAACCGCCGAGCGACTGACCTCCGGGCCCTGCGTACTCTAGATATATGGGGAAGTGGTGGGGGAAATTTCAAGGTCATTCAAACGGAGTTTTAAAAAAAGTCAAAGAGTAGAAAGACTACTCTTGTGAGTCTATACCGATTTCATTGATAGTGAGTGCTTCGGTATGCCAAGTTGATCTGTACTGACACGCTCCTAAATAATGTTTGCAAAAACCTGCAAAATGATTGATGCACAATTTGCAGCCAGTTAGCTATTTTAGATTAAATTCAATGCAACGTTCAGGGCAACAAGTGTACTTATGCCCTCTCATCTGGTACACATGGAATGTCTTCAACATTGGTTTCGGCTTCTTCCAAGACTTGCACTTACACATGCACTGACCAAAAGCTTCACATTTTCTACAAGCCAGGCCATCCACCACATCAATGTCATTCGGCCATGAAAAACATTTTTGTTCGCAACAGTAGTTGAGTTGACTCTCCATGTTGCTGCGGTGAAGGTGCACGATGAAATGATGCTGTAGCCAGTGAGAGTGCACCTTAAATAAACTCAGTGGAGGGGGAAAGGTCAAGGTCATTCAAGCGGAGTTTTAAAAAAGATGACTAGTCGTCCTCCTCCTCCTCGTCCGTCGTACGTGAAGAGCTGTCAGACGAAGAGTCCCGCGCAGGTGCTCCCCAGATGAAATGTATGTCTATTTGAAAGCGCAGGCCGGGATCTTGTACCATCAACTCCTTTAATCTATTACATACCAATTCCACTTTGTAAACATTGTTAATAATCAACACCCAAGGCTTTGGCTGAACATAACGTGTAGTTGAGTCAGCCTCGCAGACAGTTACATCTTCCGGTGATATTGGAGTGTATAAATGTGTAAAATCTTGTTGCTGAGGCTGGCTTGAAGTTTAAGGTTCTGTGCCGACCCCGGTTGCATCAAAATTTAAATCCATTCTACATTCAAGAGGTCCAGGGTTCCCGTTGAATACATAGAGTAATTTTTGATACAAGACTTCCACTTCTGTTGCATCTTGTAAATGAACGGTCCACCGCAAGGGAAATGCTTCGTCCGTAGTGGAGTCAACTTGAGAAAGAGTCCTGTCCGCCATGGTAGCTAAGCAAGGAATGAGGTGAGCTGCAGTCAGTTGTAACATTATCGAAAAGTAGAGGGGGAAATTTCAAGGTCATTCAAATTGGGTTTTAAAAAAGGAAGGAGTGGAGGGGGAAAGTTCAAGGTCATCCAAATGGAGTTTTAAAAAAAGAAAACCTAGAAAGTAACATTGAAATCTTCCAACTGATGGTGGCGAGCGTTTTCTTCTGCAACCTTGCCGACACATGTAACTATGCCGTACAGTATGAACAGTACAACCATGATAAGGCCGAACAACAAAAGATAGCCATTTACTATCATGATATTTTCTGAGTGGATCTGCTTTCTTCTTATCGCCCTCTCTTGCATCCTCTTCTCTAACTCGTGTACGAAGTCATAGCATGCGTGAGGACATCTTTCATCTGTTGGTAGGTTAGCCATTGTTGATGTTGTAGGTTTGGCTGTTGAAGAAGGAATGAGGTATCTAATTGTGTTGTCTCATGTATATCAACAGTGAAGTGGTGGGGGTAGCGAATCAGTGGAGGGGGAAGTTTCAAGGTCATTCAAATTGTGTTTTTAAAAACCCTATCTTGTTACTGAGCATATATGTCAGTAACAAGATAGGTGGCTTTGCTCTATTTACTTCTTTAATATAATGAAGAAATAAACATATTCTACAATTGTAAGGACAAGGAAGACAACCGCTAGTCAGCTGAAGTAATCCAAGTTGTCTGGCTCGGTCTTCATCGACGCCGGTGAGGAAGCTGTCGTTGAAGAGGAATGTCCAGGCTCTTCCTTCGGCTGCCGAAGATTCCGTATATTGCAAGCGTAGACTTGCACGTTTATACGGTAGCCTCTTGCCACCATCAGCTGCAACTCCTTGTACAAGTCGTTCAGCTCCTGTTGCGTTTTGATCGTCACCTCCTCATAGCTGGCACAGCTTACGTTCAGAGACATACTGATGTTGTTCGGTTGGCTGCTGGAGTTGAAATGAAGACGAGGCACAGTGCTTGGAGGTATATGAAAAAGTGGTGGGGGTGTTTGCATTCAAGCAGGTTTGACTTGTAGCGTGGTGGTGGGGGTAACTGTGAAATGCAAAGGTCAAAGGTCAAGGTCACCCACGAAGTTTTAAAAAAAATGCAACATATCAATATGTGACAAACTTCACATATTGATATGTTGCATTTTTTGTCTTTTTGTATTCTTTTTTTGTCTTTTATGGTTTATTTATTTATAAAACATTACAATAACATATGTAAAACAGTAAAACTTAAATCTAACACTGCTGCTTGTCGGCGATGTGGATGGTCAACTCGGTGGAATTGCTACCCGTGCAACCGTGGGAAACCAGGTAGAGACAGCCGGGTTGGATGGAGCGCAGATCCTCGTTCTGGAGGAGATGGACGAACCGTTTCGGCTGGTAGACTTGGAACTTGGGCTCATCCCCCGGAGTGAATGGTGCCTCGCTAAGACTGCAGCAGATGGCCTCTCCAACTGTAGTCTCCATCTTCTTCATGGCGTGGATAATGTAGTGTTTCTCGTCTTTAAGTTCGGAACACTTCTTGACGGGTAGTATGGTAGATTTGGAGTGAGCATTGAACTGCTCAACCAAAGTTTGCAGGAACTGGTGAGATGCCATGGTCGAGTTATAGATCGTCTTCTTCGTCTTCTTGCTGGGAGATGTTGTCGTCTCGGAATCTCGAGTAATACTCATGCCAGGTCCCGGTCTGCTCCTCACTTATATAACCCCCGTTACCCCCACCACTCCCCATTTCCCCACTTTGAAGGTAAGATGCGAGTTTATAGGCGTTTTTTAAAGCGCAATGTCTATCTTTTTCATGTTTTGGACTTTTAGTACAAATACAAACATTTTCCATCGTATACTTGTAGTCTTTATCCAATTCCACATCATTAATCGGAATATGAGTAAATTCTTCGATCCATCTCTTCTTTTCCAGTCCTTTTGTGTAAATATCGGTAAACCTGTTTGAAAACTGATGCATGATGTGATACAAGTCCGTGTAACTTGCAAAACCATCATACCAATCGATATGATGGAAATATTTTGAAATCCACCTGTTGGTAGTAGCGGCTTTGCTAGTTAAAGATGAATAAGAACATGGCGGTTTGAACAAAAATGTATATGGAACGCTTGTATTGATGTCGAAAAACACAAGTTCTTTTATTATAAATCTATCATCATTACCCCGAAACGCTTGGAACTCAATTATACCAGGTTTGGACTTTACTTGTTCTTCTTCCTTGTCCATTGCGAAGATCACTCGTCTGCTCATGACGAAGTCCAAAGGTCAACTGATTTCCACACCACGGTAGGTACGACTTTTATACCTGGCCGTACAGTTGTTGGCGCGTTGGTGTATATTTAACGTGGGCACCGTCCCCGGTAGGCCTAACCCCACAAAGTGTTTGATATTGTTTTAAAAATTAACCATTGCTGTGTAGTTAATTGTCATTTAGGTTTCCATCTTTACATTTTCCTTGTTTTCATTTTCATCACTAACACTTGATTCTTCTCCTCCTTCTTCTTCCTCTTCTTCACGTTTTACTGATTTCTTATGTAGTTGAGCGTACTTTTTTAATTGTCTCCACATTTGTACTTCATGAGGAACCCTATTGAATATAGAAGTATCCACAGGCCCGTACAATATAGGTGCGTCCGGTTGTTTGTCCAAAGTGTCTTCCAGATAATCTTTAATAATTGAACTTGAAAACACCAGTTGTCTCAAGTATCTTGTTATTGGTTCAGTTGCACAAGTTAGAATAAAAAACTCTTCTCGATTAAGTTGAATCTTGTTATCATGTCTTGTTGTGTCTCTAAACCGCAACTGATGATCACCACGATGTTTAACAATATCGATTTCCACATTTGAATCCAAAAGGCCTACTCTTGTCTTTCTTCCAAACATGTTACTACTTAAATAGCATTCTAGCAGATGCAAGTGTTTCATAAACGACTCCCAAGCAGTGTCCGTAAACAAAATCATTTTGGGCCCATGAGTTAAAATTACAGTAGGTGAATAATCTGTCGATTTCATAACACCGATTAAAACACTTTTGTCCAAACTTGATGAAATTGGATAAAATATTCGCAAGAATACCTCACTCAATATGTTAGGAGAAATATTATCTTCAATATCCCTTTTCCTCTTCTGTACATTCTTTCTTCTTTTACCTTTTTCCTCAACATTATTACTGGCGTGTAGTTGTCCGCAAGGGTTGTGTTCATCTCCTTCCGGTTGACCTTGAAGATCTAAAAAGTCGGATATCTCCTTCTCAATATCTACTACATTTTCTGATGTACCACTAGGAGAAGCCATATTATATACGATGCTACCCATACAACAACAGGCAACAAACTGATGAGGAGTGACCTGAACGCTCTGCTTTTATACTCGCGGAATGCATTGGAATGTGACAAAACCGGTTTTTTACAATACATTTTTAACAATTCCAGTTAAAGGTGTGTATGTTACGATTTTATCATGTAGAATTAAACAGTATGCAGTTGTATTAGCCGGTATAGCCGCGTTGAATTCCATTTCTATTTTTATATCCACACTTGATGATTTTACCGATTCATTTTGTTTAGAACAATCGATTACAACTATAGGGTAACCATCCAAGTATTTTTCTGGTGATAGTAAAGGTGCATTTGTTTTACCGTAATATGAACTTTGGAATCTTGCATACATATCGTACAATATGCTGTACTTTTTATTAGCAAATGACACATTTAAATTATCGTATGGAAAAAATTGTGAATTTAAATAAACTTTAATATTTTTTAAGTTGCAATGATCAAATTGACCTGCATGTTTGGTGATGGTGTCTCTTCTGCCTGTTTGTAAACCAAATATAATATACCTGGCTCGTTCCACATAATTGGATGTTTTAACAGTCCAAGTGTGGCGATCCGTAGCTAGCAAACTGGGATGTTCATGGAATTCCCAACTTCTAAAAGGAATTACAATATCACGATCAGCTTTTAACTTTCTTAATAGTAGCATTCTATGCTCGTCAGCTAATTTAACATGTGGAACTCTCCATACAATTTTGTCTAATGTTAATTTCCATTCTAAAGTTGCATCTGTTGTACCGTCTGGAGCTTTAATAATGTCTTTATCGTTTCTTTATCGTGTCTTTATCTCAACAAAACTAATTCTTGTTTAACGTTTAATATTATTTTCCTATAATCTTCAGCAAAACCAAGCAACAAACGTAACGGAATATGAAAATCAAAATTTCCATTTGTATCTGGAGTGATTGTGTCTTTTGCAGGTAAAACCCATCCTGCAGGTTGTATTAAATTGGTTTCATTAGGTGATATAGATGTTAATCCCTTTAAAGTTGTTGCAATACCTACTTTTTTAGTGGAATCAACTGTTACACCTGATATTTCATATCTAATTTCATCAAACAGGAAAGCCATGGGATTATTTATAAATGGAACTGTTGTACCAGTAGTAGTACCGTCCTTTTTAGTAACTTTTCCTTCAATATACAAGTAACTTTCACATGGTAGTGTGTAAATGTCTTGATTTTGTATGGGAATACGAATTTCATCGTTATTGTTTAATTTTGATGAAGTGTAAGGGTTGTGGGTGTGATATTCTTTTTCCCATAGGGTTTCGTCGAATGTTGGACCCTGAGCTATATCCAGTATATCCATTATCGGTTACTTTTAATCCAATTCTCTCTAAGAAACGAATGTTCTCGCGTGTTAACTCCTCCACAGCTGAAGAGCTACTAATGCGGATTCTCGTAGGTTGTTCGCTTTTAAATGTTAAACCCATGATTTTGTATTAAAGTGTCGATTTTAAATGTAATCTAACCGTAATAGGCTCTTCTCGGAAATCTATCAAGTTACCGTCTTGATCCAATACGTTCAACACGATGTCTGAAATGAAAGTGGTGTTCAACGGTAGATATACCAGGTTTTGTGGCTTTTCAACAATTTTAAATCCAGGCGGTACACTGGGGTGAAAAGTATGTATTATATGAGTATTTGCTCCATCTCTGTAAGCTCCTTGTATAATGTTACAAGTTATGTCTATACTATTGACTTTTAATATTGTTACAGTTTGTTTACCGGAATGTGTTTTATTTGGTTCTAAAATTGCTCCATCTTTGGGAAACCCTAATAAATCACCAATTGAGTTTGGCTTAGTGAAATCTATATAATATTTTGAAGTAAGCTCAGCTTTCATTGTATTGTTATTACCTTTTAGCGATATATTGTCTTTTCCCATTTTATTTTGCAAAAATTCATTAATATGATCAATTTCATAAGAACCTGTGGGTAAACTGCACTCTTCTAAGTCTGTAAACTTACCACTGGCATCTTTTCCTTTATAATAATGCAATAAGTTATTTTTACCTTCCGTAACATTGGGAATAGAGTTGTAAGTTGTAAAATCTAACAGTGCTGCCTCCCAAAATCTTCCTTTTTGCAAGCGTAACGCTGGAAAAAGGATACTTCGTAAAGTGGACGATTTTCCTGTTAATGATACCGTATAGGAAGACATCTCAATAGTGACTGATACTTTTAGCTAGGAATTCCAAACATAAATGGCCGCATATTGAAGTATTATCAGGTTGTTCTCTTTTATAGTTGTAATATATGTTTTTAGCAGATTTAAAGTAATGTTCAAGTTCTTTAGGTGGTGGCAAATTTCCAAAACTATCAAAATAATATACATTGCTATTCAGTTTCTTATAACACACCCAATGGGTGCCGGACCCTTCAGTATTATCCAAATTTACGATTCCAGTCTCATTTTTCCATATTTTCTTTGGTAAACTATCCTTCATGAATACTCCGCGAAAAAATGGTATTTTTAAACAGGAAATATATTTGAATAATTCAACATTAGTCAACGCTTTATGTGGTATAACTAATTGATTTCTTTTATTTAATATGCACGATACGGTCTTAGGTATAGACCTGCCCCGTTTTTTACCATTGACCATATTGTTGGTTTTTTATTATTTTTCTTCGTAGAACGTCTTTTTAGTCTAATATTACCACCATGTTTCTTCATGGTTGATCCTTTTTTATTCCTACCCCTCCTTTTTCCACCTCCTACCGCTGTTTTAGCCTTCATACCTGCTGTTACCGCTAAAGCTGCTGCTTTTTCCGCAATACTAGCGTCACTAGACTTTACTCGTTGCCAAGCTATATTTGCTAGCTTTTTATCAGCGATTGACCTATTTTTTGAATCGGTAAATGTGGAATATGCGATATCGTGTTCTTTACAAGCCTGATCTAACTTATTTATGCCTGGATCACCTCTTTCCAGTCGTTTTTGCAATTTAGTTCCTGGTCCGCAATACTGATAACCTCCCGGTATGTGAAATTCGTATAGTAAAGCGTCTATTGCTCTGTTTACGATAGATCCTACTGGAATACGATTTAAAGCTTTACTTAACAGAGAAACCGCTGTGGACGTGATACCGCCTCCTTTCCGTATAGTGTCTCGATATGGACTGGTGTAATGAAACGCCATGATTGTCTTTTATATTCGAAAAGCGTAACCCATGTGTTACCTCTATGACAGGTTGCACATAAATGATGTAATATATGGTGTTATTTAATTAAATATCAAAAGTACCCCAATCTGATGATCTAAACTTTTGTGTGTTATGATCAAAAAAATATTTATAAAGAATTTCTTGTTTAATCCATGTATTTCTCATTTTTTCGTCAATAGGTTTATGTTGTCCTGCTACAAGATAATTATGCATATCAAATAATAAATTACCTATTACTTTAACAAGAAAATTAACAGTTACAGCGTTATCGGCATAATCAGGGTCTGCAACATTTGTTAATCGTTTGTTATCGCAATTCCACCATTTTTTTCCAGTTGGCTCTAATTGTATTATCTGTTCATAAGTAACAGCATCACCAGGCTTTTCACCATACCTAAATTTGTCAATAACTTTCCTTTACCATCCCAAACATAATTGTTTTCTTCAAGTAAAGTAAACTTTTTATTTCCTTGTACAAATACATCTCCTTGACGTGTTACTACTTGGTTTTGTTTCACAAAACCGGAGGTTTCTTGTTTTAAAGTTTCCTTCATTTGACCCACCGTTGCACCATCTGATGGTGCAAAACCATCTTTTACATTCGCTAAACAATTACCAAGACAGTCAATAACTCCTACATCACGTGTAATACAATGATCTTTGATGTATTTTAAATTTACAGCATCATTTTCATTTTTTGGATAACCTATATCGTTAATAACAAATTTATAAAAAGAAAACCCATCTTTTGTCTTTTCAGGTATTATAGAATGTAAATAGCGTCTATTTATGCTGTCTTTTTCATCTACAGGGTCTGCTACGTTGGATATACGCCGATTTTCAGCATTATACGTTTTTCCATTAAATTTTAACGTATTCTTTAATTCCGATGATAAATAACCTCTGTTTATTGCATCAGCGTTTTGATTTGGCTTACCAACGTTGGAAATTCTATGATTACCCGCGTTATATGTGTTTTTGTCTAATTTCAGTGTTGGTAATATCTCTTTTTTTAATACTTTTAAATTTATTGCATCATTTTCATCTGTGGGATCATTAATGTTTTTTAACCGTTTGTTACTAATATCATAATCTCCATCAGGTGTTTGTGGTAATCCAACACCTCTTTTTAAAGTATTAAAGTAATATAATCCATCCGATGAATACCGTCCGAACTTGTCAACACTCATGGTGCAACTGAATAACATTCTAGAGTGTAACCCATTTTTATAATATTAGTCCCGATTTCTAACCCATATCAGTTTTTATACAAAATTCTTAGTCTTCATCAGTTACATTTGCATCATTCCCGGGACATTTAAAATATTTTAAATCTGCACTAATTAATGATCTGTCTGCTTCATTTCTAAATACATGATTTTTATGAATAAATTCCTCACCAGACAATTTTCTAAATCCACTAAATGAATTTGGATCTGCAATTAATATATTTTGATAATCATTTACATCCATTAATTTAAATCTTTTGGTATTACAAATAAACTCTTGATTTGCACTATCATATTGTAATGTTTGTCCTACAGTTGCAGCATCCTTTGGATCTGTTCCTTGTGCCAAATTACCTATTTTCTTATTTTTCGCATTGAAAGTACTACCTCCTGGTTTGTCTAATATTAAAGATTGTTTTACTACAACACAATCGTAATCATCGATACCTGGAAATATGTTAATTATTCTTCTATTTGTACCCAACCAACTTCTATGATAATTGTTTGGATTAGTATGTAAAACTTGTGATAAAATCGGAACATCATGAGCATCTGTAGCTAATTGCGCATTTGATAATTTCATGTCTTTGCAATCCCAAACATTATTTTTTTGTTCAAGTAAAATAAACTTTTCATTTCCTTGTACAAACACATCACCCGACCGTGATACTACTTGATCCTGTTTTACAAATCCAGATGTTTCTTGCTTTAAAGTTTCCTTCATTTGACCCACTGTTGCACCATCTGATGGTGCCGAACCATCTTTAACATTCGCTAAACAATTACCTAGACAATCAATAACTCCTACATCACGTGTAATACAATGATCTTTTATATATTTTAAATTTACAGCATCATTTTCATTTTTCGGATAACCTATATCGTTAATAACAAATTTATAAAAAGAAAACCCATCTTTTGTCTTTTCAGGTATTAATGAATGTAAATAGCGTCTATTTACGCTGTCTTTTGCATCTTTAGGGTCATCTACGTTGGATATACGTTTATTTTCAGCAGTATACGTTTTTCCATTGAATTTTAACGTATTTTTTAATTCTGATGATAAATAACCTTTGTTTATTGCATCAGCGTTTTGATTTGGCTTACCAACATTGACAATTCTATGATTACCTGCGTCATATGTGTTTTTCTGTAGTCTTAATGTTGGTGATATCTTTTCTTTTAATACTTTTAAATTTATTGCATCGTTTTCATCTGTGGGATCTTTTATGTTTTTTAACCTTTTATTAGTTATATCATAATCCCCATCAGGTGTTTGTGGTAAACCAGCACCTCTTTTTAAATTATTTGCGTAATATAACCCATCCGAGGAGTAACGTCCGAACTTGTCGACACTCATGGTGCAACTGAATAGTAATCTAGGGAGTAACGCATTTTTATGAGATTACCCCACGGTTTCGGAGTTCATCCACTAAAGCCACCCATTCGTTTTCCAATCCAGTATGACCCGCTTCTTTAGCTTCATGTATTAGTTTCATTCTATCCACCAATTTATTGATATTATTGTAATAAATCACATTTGTGTTATATAGTTTCTTCATTAAACCTGTACCTGTAACAGATTTGTTTCTTTTTCTTGGTTCTGGAGCACTTATATCCAAAGTGGATGACACAAACCTTCGTTTTACAGGTTTTCTTGGCATTATCGGCATTGGTTGTCTTCTCGTTGTTGGTATTAACTTGGATACAAATTCTCTATATTTTAAAGACCTAGATCTAAAAACTGGTTGGTCAGCTAAATACTTTCTCCTGTACGCATTGGTGTGTTCCAAAATCTGTTTATATGCTTCCATGTCTTCTTCTTTAACTAACAATTCTAAAGGCTTTTTTTCAAATAATAATTCAAATAATCCTCTTGTGCCCTTATATCTTTGATTACCAACAATAATATTATCATCTTCATCAATGTTTACCGGGCTATTACCAACCATTAAACCTTCTTCTGTTAATCTTACTCCATAACTATGGTAGTTTTTATTAGGATTTATTCCAGCTAACATTTTTATCATGTATTTCCTTCCTAAAGGTCCTTTGTTATGAATGTTTTCACCCAACAAGCTTATGTTTGACGGACCTTCCCTTGCTTCTTCTTCTTTTTCCTCTTCACTAGCAGTTGATACATCTTCATGTCCTCTTTTAGCTTTTACTTCATATAATTCTCTTATACCACTATAGTCTGGTGATTCTAGCTCTCTTTCGGGTTCTCCGCCAGTAAAACCACTATATGTAGAGGATTCCGGGTCTTCATCACTAAAATCTTCTGATTTTACATTTTCTCTTTCAAACTTTGTAATAGGTGCAATTGCATCTCCTTCCAAAACGGGTTTAGCAAATTTTTTGTTTAATTGTTTCAAGGGTTCAGTAATAGGTTTAAAAGTAGATTCAAGAAATTTCTCCCTTTCGCTAATACCTAATTTTAATGCTCTGTTTTTATCCCGAATAGAATCACTAAGTGATTTTATTTCCTTTATTAACTTTTCTTGGTTAACCATGTTTGTAGCAAGACGTGTTGTACAACAATGAATGTTTTACATCATGATCAGTGTATTAGTATAAATTTATCAAATCCTATCCTGTATCGACCATTGTTTAGCGGTTGTTCCTTTATAATTGTTAAAAACCCATACTTTTCACCCCAAGCCTTTCCACACAACTCTTTAAATCGTTCAAATGACATATCTGCACTTACATGGTCATAATATATGTGTTTTAGGTTGGTTTCATCCTGTTTAAATACAATTAACATGTTTGCATTGTCTCTAATGAGCTGTTTTGGTATTTTGCTGTAAGTTTGACCAATATAAATGCTATCTATGTTGTTATGTCGACCCATGGCGAAGTAATTTCTTATTGTATTTTGATTTTCACAAGATACATCGTCAAATATGAATACTGAGAATGGTTTAGCCTCTTGCGGTTGCATGACACTCTCGTTCGCGTTAAATTTAAAATATTTAACTTCAGGCACATTATTGAGTATTTGTTCCAATAACTGATATTTTGGTTGTTGTAGTGACTTTGAAAATACATATAAATTATTAAAACGTAATCCTTTGGGATTTGTAATCAAATTGAATACTACATTTGTTTTTCCACAATTGGAAGGACCGGTAACCAGACAACGCACCGTGTTTGGTAACAAAACACCGTGTTTCCCAGTATTGAATTGAAAACCATCCACTGTGAGTTCATCTATATTATTAATAGTAAAATTGTCTTTTTGCGGTATTATCTCCATCCTTTGTAATGGTTCAACCCAAAATGATGCTCTATCATTATATTAGATCCTTTTTAGGTATCCAAGAATCTTCCGTCTTATTAAATCCTAACCATCGTACTTTAACCTTATCCTTTTTTCGTTGCAACACCTTTTCGACTAGATATACATCACCTACTGTTGATTTTAACATTTCATGTCCATAAAACCCTCCTTCCAGCAATTGTCCTTTATTATCTTTTAAAATGTAAGTTTCTGGTATTGTAGGTTGCACCTTAAATACAGTAAATACCTCATTTGTCCAGTTTGGAAGATATCTTTTACTGAATACACCTTTGTATTTGCTTATTCGCACTTTATCACCAACATTAAACCTTTTAGGTTTTAGTTTTTCAACTTTTGGTTTAGTATTCATTTTTATACGTTTTCATATAAGTTTTTCATTTTTATTAGTCACCTGGCTTGGTTTCATACCGATAGTTCTATGAAACTTGTTATTGTAATCGCTTATAAGTTTTGGTAACATATCAATCCATACGTGTGATCCTCTGTTGGAAAACATCTTATACATCGCACCTTTTAAAGTTCTGTTAAATCTTTCAATTATTGATGCTTTTACCTCTGAATTGGTTGAGTAATGGTTAATGTTGTGTTTTTTCATTAAATTTGCAAATTCCTTATTAAAATATTCTTTTCCATCATCAGTTTGTAAATGTTTTATAGTATGTTTGTCTCTTTGTATAGCTGTTTCCATTGCTTTTGTAACACTTTTGCCACTTTTATCTTTTAGTGGTAAAGCATCTGCCATTTTTGAAAAACAATTAATAATAGTCAATATGTATTTAAATCCTCTATTTTGTTTACTGTAAGGAATCATTTCGATTAAATCCGCTTGATATAAATCATTTATTCCTTTTATCACTGTATTTCTTCGCGGAAACTTTCTTCTTGCAGGTTTATGAAGCTCGTTGACAATTTCTTGCTTCAAGTTCTTCATATTGCAGGTTTGAATGTTTCATGTATCACATGTATAATCACAATGAATGTTGTCTTAAATATTCACATCATTTATATAGGTCAAGGTCATCCAAACTTGTGTAAAAAAATGGGGAACACGGCGTTTGACTTGCCGTGTTCCCCATTTTTTTACGGAAGGAGAAAGGAATAAGGTCGAAGTTGTAGAAGGACGAAGAATAGGTTATTAGTCGATAGGGTTTAGAGAGTAGTGGCCAAAAGGAAAAGTGTGAATTTTATCCGGCATAATATGCCTTTTATCATCTCGAGCTGATAGTGCTCTTTTAACTTCAGTGACACTGTAGACCTCATGTTTAAAGCTTCTGATAGTGTTGAACGTTGCAGACATTGTAGAATCTTCAAACAAACAGGTCTTGTAATGGTCAAATGTCACATGTTTCTTCAAGTATGATGTTTTGACTCCTTTAGCTTTCTTCACTGTCGGTATGTCATTTTCCTTATACATCTTGAAGGAATATAGTTTGGACATTAGCGCAACTATTTCCTCCAAAGGCATTCCATTTGCTTCATCTTTAAATTTTCCGATTACTTTTTTATTCTTTTCATTGTAATTCGGATGGTTTTTCGGATAGTCAGAGAAGTCAAAATCGTCTTTGTATGGGAAACTCCTTAGGTCTTCATACATGTCCAAAGTCTTTATCCAGTAGATAAACGCGTCGGTATCCATGTATGCAACTCCAATGTTGTCTCTTCCGTAGTGTTTAACCATTTTGTTGTAATGGAAATCATACATCAGAGTTTTACTTATATCCAAAATCGACATTCCAATGTATAACGGACGATCCATCACTATTGTTGTTTTCTTCATACTGACGGCAACTAGATCTTCGTTTATAATCATGGATGTTCCAAAATTTGGTTTTTGCACTAATTTTTCTAATTTCTTAGGATCACTTACTAATTTTACAATCTTGTGTTTTCTTTTGTTTTCTAAGGTCTTCCCGAAGATGGCGTTGTTCATCAATTTGTAAAAGTCCTTTTCAAATGCTGATGTTGCTGCTGCTCTTCTTGTAGTGTTGGAATCAATATATGGTTTCAACCAACAAGACTGGGTGAATTCAATTGCTCTATGAATTCTCACTACACGTAGACCCAATTTAAGAGCTTGTTGAACTACCCAGTAGTGAGCCACATACCGATCTTTATTCTCCAACGTCATCATCAATTTTGGCCATCTTCCTGTCGGTGAAACTTCAGTCTTGGCTAGGAGAGGCAAGTCGTAGTGATGGTCATGAAGGTGCTCCGGATATTCGAAATCACAGTCCAAAATATAGCCTTTTGGACCATTCTTTGGAATCTGTGAGATATCACCGATGGTGGCCGGGTCGATCCATTTGAAGTCAGCGTAGGGAAGCGGATTTGATATTGCCCAACCATAAAGGTTGTTTGCGTCAAAGTAGCCAAGGTAGACCGATGGTTGTCTCTCGTCGAAGCCTGGGATGTACTTGTTGTTAGCTTTGACATGACGTGTTACAGCTTGTGTCAAACCGCCCCGTACACCAGATTCTATCATGAGCACCATATCAATATCTGTTAGAAGCTCCAATCGACAGTTGGTTGACTTTAGCATAGCTTGCCATGCTAATCCTGGAGATGTGTACGAGTGTAGAGGGTCCAGTCCATAGGCGGAGAAGCAGGTGTTTCGAAATTCTTCCATCACATCGCACAGCAGAGTTACGTCCAATTTTATGTAAAAGTCGGAATATTCCCCTAAGGTTTGAATGTTTAGTTGGTTCCAAACATTACAAGCATGATTGTAGTCTTCAACGGTGATTGCACTTTCATTTAACTTGCTATTGAAGGCTTCAATTGGTGGCAGACTGGTTTCTTCAAATTTTTCTGCAGAAGTTATGTAATCATAGGGGAACACTCCTTTACGCATTACTAAGTCCAATTTATCTTCAGGTACAATTTTGCTGGTTTCTTTTAGATCTTCTCTTCTTAGGTTCTCAGACAATTTGCTCAGACTAGATGACATAAATCTATAAGAGTCTACGAAGCGAAGTTTAATTTTACCTACTGTTTTTGAGAAACTGATGTACTTCTCCAATGTTTCAGCTAATACTTCGATTTTTCCATCATCTCGTCCTAACTCTGGGATAATGAAGTGGGAGTCATAGCCGCTAAGATTGTGTAACACGACTGGGATAAAGTTTGGCAGTTTGTAATTTATATTGCATGAATTACAAGCAGCTCCTCTGTATAACCCTGTCAGGTGATCGTGATCTCTTACTTTTTGATTTTCTTCACTGAAGCTCTTCTTGCATAAATAACATCTTGTTGCCAAATTGTATTCTTCTTGTTGATTTTGGTTCAAAGGTTCCATAGGTAAAACATTACCGAATAATCGTTGCACCTTTTCAGCAATGTCATACAACTGGTCTACAAAATACTTAGCGGCTTCTTCCCCACGGTAGAGTATTGGAGTGGATGTTAAGCCATACTCTTGCAACTGTTCTTCAGGCAAAGTGGATTTCACCAATAAGCAAAAACTGTTAGGTTGATGCAATTGATATTTGGTTCTTTTAGTCACCTCACCATCTGGAAGCTCCTGTGGTACTAACGTGGATTCGAAATCAGCGTAGATAACTAGTGGAATCCTGTATTGGTGAACTGTCTTCTTAAACTGGACACATGCTCTAGATGGTGGTGGCAGGCTAATCTTCACTTCATAGTTGTTATTACAAAGCCGCTGGTGTTCCAACAACCATTCCAATCCTCCACATCTGAATTCCTTGCATGTAAAACAAAAGCATCTCTTGCATATTGTTATCTTACGATTTTGTTTTGACACTTGTCGTACAACCAAAGATTCAAAGTTTTTAATATAAACATAATGTGAAATCTCACCTTTGGTTATCAATAATAAATTGGTATGGTTACTTTGCTCTACTTTTACTACTCGTAGTGGATACACATTGTTTGAATCATCTAAGCCGAACACGTTAACAGAAACACCTGGATTTTGTTTCTCAAATTTAGTAATTTGATCAAGACTCACAGGATACGACATTCCTCGAAAGTTATAGCGGTGTTGAACAGCTTCGTATGCTATGCTAGGTCTAATAGCATTATGTCCCACGTATTTTGCTAACATTGCATACCGGAAACATTCATTGTCCTCATTTTTCACATTGATACATGATTTGGTATCTCGGATTGCTTTTGGTAGAGGGATAAAGCTGCTACCTCTCATACCATATCCATGCTTGTGAACCCTCACATCCATACCTGGGGGAGGGGGGGGGGGCTTTAAAAAAAATTAAGCCACATGGCATTCTTATGTTACCATCGCTGTAGTCTCCGAAAAGACACAACTATGGACAACTCCAAACTTGTGTTAGTAATGCCTACCCATTAATGTTTACAAAGTACTTTAATATATTTACTGTGTTAAAAAGCATGACTGTTAAAGATTTGAAAACTTTTATATATATATAGGTCAAGGTCACGAAAAAACTTTCAAAAAATTAAGCCCCACACCCCCTATGGGGGTGTGAGGCACTTGGGTTGTCATCGCTGTAGCCTCCGAAGAGACCCAACTATGACAACAGGGCAACATCCAATGTCGTCTACCCTTCGCCACGCGAGACTTGTAAACATTTACTGCATTGTCTTTTCAATAGCTAACAAAGATTCATTTACATAATTTTGAGTTTCCAGAAGGAAACAAACTGAGGACACCCTAGTGGCTTACGTCCTCGTCCGAGTGCAGAGGCTGCCGCAACCTTTTGCATGCCAGCGTACAAACGGACATGCTCCCAAATGCCATCCGCAACCTTTTGCATGCCTGGCAGGAGCCTACCAATAATTAAAAGTGGCTTTACACGGGGGCCTACTCCCGTAACCTATCTTTAATATTTTAAATTTAACAATGCATTGAATTTTTACAAGTCCTTTGTGGGTCAAGGCCAAACGAACATTAAAAAATTTCGGCCCCCGTACATCCATGGCGAACCACGAATGTTCGGGGGCCTTGGGGACTAAAAACACAAATAGCTAACAAAGATTTATTTACATAATTTTGAGTTTCCAGAAGGGAAACTAACTGAGGACACCCTAGTGGCTTACGTCCTCGTCCGAGTGCAGAGGCCGCCGCAACCTTTTGCATGCCAGCGTACAAACGGACATGCTCCCAAATGCCATCCGCAACCTTTTGCATGCCTGGCAGGAGCCTACCAATAATTAAAAGTGGCTTTACACGGGGGCCTACTCCCGTCCCTGTTTTTACAATTTACTTTGAGCTGTAAAAAATGCTCAAGGGGGAGTGCTAAAACAAGCGTATACACTTTAGATAAATATAACACACTTACAACACAACATTGAGCTCAACGTAGTAAATGCTGGAACAAGCACATACACAATAAACGCATATGACAAACAAGACACACAGAATAAAAGACACATAAAAGACATAGGGTACAAGTGAAACACTCTCATATAAAACAATTCCCAATACCCAAACGCAAGCGCAATATTATCTTAGAACTAATACAAGTCTTAAAGTTAGAGTAGACTTCGCTAAACAGTGAAGGCGCCTTTCAGTGTTTAGTGAGGCCTATGGCGGTCCGTCCCGATCGTTCACGTTCAACGCGCGGGAGCGGACTGCGAGCTGGCTGTGGCCGGGCCGCTTTATATCCCCACCGGGGCTGCCACGCCCAGGATATCAGGGGTGGGGGAGGGGGTGGGGGTAGGGGAGGGGGGGGAGGGGGGGGATGGGGGGAGGGGGTGGGGGAGGGAGTGGGGGAGGGGGTGGGGGAGGGGGTGGGGGAAGGGGTGGGGGAGGGGGTGGGGGAGGGGGGGAGGGGGGAGGGGGGGAGGGGGGAGGGGGGGTTGGGGGAGGGGGGGTAGGGGGTGGAGGAGGGGGTGGGGGAGGGGGGGAGGGGGTGGGGGAGGGGGTGGGGGAGGGGGGGGGGTCAAGTGGGTCAAGGTCACCCACTACACTTCTACTCTAAGTGTTGGCTATACCCCCTCCACAACCGAGTCCCTAGGCTGCACAACACCGCTCCGCCAGTATGTCTCCGGCTTTCATGCGGTGCACCTCGCTGTTTTCTAACTCTCTATATGTAAGTATTTTTACAAGTCTTGAATCTAGGTCACTACACTTTAACTCTGGGACAATATCGACTTGTAGTATTTCAGTGTTTTTGACTCAAGGTCATCACACTTTAACTCTAGCACGTCGGTTATCGTACCAGAGGTGCTCACTAACCTAACTTGTAATGTTTAGGGTGGTGTTTTCACGCCACGTAGTATCGCCATGAGTGTCCGGTCCAGATTTTAAGTTAGATTAATTTTACTGTTGTCTTTTCCATTTCCAATTCATTTTGCCAAAGAATGAGATTTCTCTTTATATATCGGTATTTCTTTAGAGTTATTGGAGATTGCAGGGATACAATTAGTTTATTTACACAACTCTTTATCTTGGAGTTAAACAAAACTTCCACTTTGACTTTACTTCCTCGCCCCTCACAGCCTAAGCTGTACACCAATGTTTCTTCTACTGCCAACTCAGCCCGAGAGAACAGCGTGTTGACTGTAGGACAGCTGATGGTGAAGTGATGCGATACTCCAGCGTACAACCTCACCTTCCCCCACCACTGTGACCTTCCCCCACTCCTGCTGTTACCCCCCTCCACTTTTGCCCTGGCTCATGCGCTACCAACAGTCTCTCAGTATTGTGCGGACTTTTGTGAGGGGAAGCCATGTCGCAAGACACTTTGGGTAAGAAACTTAGCCGTGTTAAGTCTTTATTAGCTGCTCAGTGTCCACCGCTCAAGGTCAAGCGGGTTTCGACTTTAGCTAAGTGGCGTAAACTGTTGCGCGGACACCCTAAGTTTTATACCAAACAGACTAATGTAAGTTTTACTGATGAAGATTTGTTTAGAATATTGGAAGAAATGACTTTTCCTTGCAAAGTTCAGTTAGTTACTCCCATTCCTGACGGTTTAGAGTCTTAGTCTCTCGAGCCAATATACCTAGAGTGCGCGGGGCCGGACAGTCAGTCGCTCGGTGTCTGTCGTAGGGTGCGCATCGCGGTTACAGTAATGATGAAACGCGGGAGTTGTATCGGTTCAAGGTCACTCGAGCGGTGTCACATGACGGTTTAGGCAGAGTCACGTTGCAAACTTTGAGTTTCCTCGGCACTTTTGCTGTTTCTCGTCTAATTTCGCTCCAAGTTGTCAAGGTCATTGAAACCTGACTGAAACTCGGAGCGTAGTGCAGGAAACAGCAAAAGTGCCTAAAAATTTTAGGTTTCAGCGTGACCTTGACCTTTGTGACATCGATGGCGTCATCTTGGTGACGTAAGGGGTGATGACGTCATCGCCACGTCATTTCTGCAACGTCATGGGTGTGACGTCACAGAATGACGTAATTGGTGATGACGTCATCGATTGCGTCATTGGTGACGTCATCGATGACGTCATCGGTGGGGTCATTGACCTCGATGACGTCATCGCTCAGGTGACCTTGAACTGAGCCAGCTCCCGCGTTTCTCCACTACTTATATTTGTCAAATACCACTCACTCACGTATCAGAGTATCTCCAAAACTGTTAGGTCTAGAGGGTTAAAACTTGGCATGGACTTTCATCTTTGCTCAAAAACGCTCACTAAGAAACGGTTTTGCAAAATTCCGTCAGGGCTCCGCCCCGCAAGACTTGAAAATTTCGTTACAATGTTATTCTTATGGGGGATTTTTAATACAAACCAAAGCAACAACGAATCTCCAAAAGTAGAGAGCATGAAGGATTGAAATTTGGTATAGACGTTCCTTTTTACTTATTGATGCTCACTAAGAAACGGTTTTACGAAATTCCTGCAGGGCCCCGCCCCACACGACTTCAAAATTTCGTTGCAATGTTATTCTTATGGAGCTCTTAAAATACAAATCTAGGAAACAACGAATCTCCAAAACTATAGGACCTACAGGGTTGAGATTTGGAATGGATGTTCCTCTTTGCCTATAGGTGCTCACTAAGAAATGGTTTTGCGAAATTCCTTCGGGGCTCCGCCCCACATGACTTCAAATATTTGATGTAATTAGCCGTTGAAGATTCAAAGCTATCAGCTGTTAGTGAAATAATACATTTAAAGGATGACGTAACCAAGGAATCTAAAAAAATAAAAACAAGGTAGGGGTCAAAACGTACAACGCTCTCTATGCGCCAGATGATGTTTTGCACCTATGACATCATCATTATCATTACCAGTAGTAGTAAATGGTGACGTCATAGGTGCAAAAAACACCTGGTGCATAGAGGGTGTTGCATGTCTTGACCCCTACCTTCTCTTTATTTTATTTTAGATTCCTTGGACGTAACCACATGACAATATTTTTATCTTTGTAAACAATTTAACTGGTGTAAAAATGGTTATTAGTTAAGAGTTTAGGTTAGGTTAGTCTACTTTGCCAAATACCACTCACTCCAGTATCATCTAATCTTTATAACCATGAGGTATAGGGGTTTGAAATTTGCATGGACGTTCCTCTGTGTTAAAAGAATGCTCAATAAGAAACAGTTTTGCAAAATTCCTTCAGGCTCCACCACATAGGACTTCAAAATATCTATTTAATGTTATTCATAGCTAATTTTTAGTTCGAATCTAGGAAACAACGAATCGGAAAAAACTGTAGGATCTATGATGATGAAATTTGAAGTGGACTTTCCTCTTTGCTCATATGTACGTGCTCAATACGAAACTAGTAGTGGAGAAACGCGGGAGCTGGCTCAGTTCAAGGTCACCTGAGCGATGACGTCATCGAGGTCAATGACCCCACCGATGACGTCATCGATGACGTCATCGATGACGCAATCGATGACGTCATCACCAATTACGTCATTCTGTGACGTCACACCCATGACGTTGCAGAAATGACGTGGCGATGACGTCATCACCCCTTACGTCACCATTATGACGTCATCGATGTCACAAAGGTCAAGGTCACGCTGAAACCTAAAATTTTTAGGCACTTTTGCTGTTTCTCGCACTACGCTCCGAGTTTTAGTCAGGTTTCAATGACCTTGACGACTTGGAGCGAAATTAGACGAGAAACAGCAAAAGTGCCAAGGAAACTCAAAGTTTGCAACGTGACTCTGCCTAAACCGTCATGTGACACCGCTCGAGTGACCTTGAACCGATACAACTCCCGCGTTTCATCATTACTGTAACCGCGATGCGCACCCTACGACAGACACCGAGCGACTGACTGTCCAGCCCCGCGCACTCTAGGTATATGGGAAGTGGTGGGGGAACTGTGATGACCTCGGGAAACTTGAAAATGTCAAGCTAGGTAGCACCGTTTTGGTGCTACCTTAAATTTACATGTTAAAGTGTGATGACCTTGAGGTTGACTGTGAACCTGGGACTTAGGATTGTCTTTAACAGCTTGACGTTTTTGCCAGAGTTTAAGTGTGGTGACCTTGAACTGGTTAAAATCAAAACTGCACAGCAGACTGCACAACACGGATGTGCACACTACGACAGCCGCCGAGCGACTGACCTCCGGGCCCTGCGTACTCTAGATATATGGGGAAGTGGTGGGGGAAATTTCAAGGTCATTCAAACGGAGTTTTAAAAAAGTCAAAGAGTAGAAAGACTACTCTTGTGAGTCTATAGCGATTTCATTGATAGTGAGTGCTTCTGTATGCCAAGTTGATCTGTATTGACACGCTCCTAAATAATGTTTGCAAAAACCTGCAAAATGATTGTTGCACAATTTGCAGCCAGTTAGCTGTTTTAGTTTGAATTCAATGCAACGTTCAGGGCAACAAGTGTACTTATGCCCTCTCATTTGGTACACATGGAATGTCTTCAACTTTGGTTTCGGCTTCTTCCAAGACTTGCACTTACACATGCACTGTCCAAAAGCTTCACATGTTCTACAAGCCAGGCCATCCACCACATCAATGCCATTCGGCCATGAAAAACATTTCTGTTCGCAACAGTAGTTGAGTTGACTCTCCATGTTGCTGCGGTGAAGGTGCGCGATGAAATGATGCTGTAGTCAGTGAGAGTGCACCTTAAATAAACTCAGTGGAGGGGGAAAGGTCAAGGTCATTCAAACGGAGTTTTAAAAAAGATGACTAGTCGTCCTCCTCGTCCGTCGTACTTGGAGAGCTGTCAGACGAAGAGCCCCGCGCAGGTGCTCTCCAGATGAAATGTATATCTATTTGAAAGCGCAGGCCTGGATCTTGTACCATCAACTCCTTTAATCTATTACATACCAATTCCACTTTGTACACATTGTTAATAATCAACACCCAAGGCTTTGGCTGAACATAACGTGTAGTTGAGTCAGCCTCGCAGACAGTTACACCTTCCGGTGATATTGGAGTGTATAAATGTGTAAAATCTCGTTGCTGAGGCTGGCTTGAAGTTGAAGGTTCTGTGCCGACCCTGGTTGCATCAAAATTCAAATCCATTCTACATTCATGAGGTCCAGGGTTCCCGTTGAATACATTGAGTAATTTTTGATACAAGACTTCCACTTCTGTCGCATCCTGTAAATGAACAGTCCACCGCAAGGGAAATGCTTCGTCCGTAGTGGAGTCAACTTGAGAAAGAGTTCCTTCCGCCATGGCAGCCAAGCAAGGAATGAGGTGAGCTGCAGTCAGTTGTAACATTATTGAAAAGTAGAGGGGGAAATTTCAAGGTCATTTAAATTGGGTTTTAAAAAAGGAAGGAGTGGAGGGGGAAAGTTCAAGGTCATCCAAATGGAGTTTTAAAAAAGGAAAACCTAGAAAGTAACATTGAAATCTTCCAACTGATGGTGGCGAGCGTTTTCTTCTGCAACCTTGCCGACGCATGTAACTATACCGTACAGTATGAACAGTACAACCATGATAAGGCCGAACAACAAAAGATAGCCGTTTACTATCATGATATTTTCTGAGTGGATCTGCTTTCTTCTTATCGCCCTCTCTTGCATCCTCTTCTCTAACTCGTGTACGAAGTCACAGCATGCGTGAGGACATCTTTCATCTGTTGGTAGGTTTGCCATTGTTGATGTTGTCGGTTTGGCTGTTGAAGATGGAATGAGGTTTCCAATCGTGATGTGCCATGTACACCAATAGTGAAGTGGTGGGGGTAGCAAAGCAGTGGAGGGGGAAGTTTCAAGGTCATTCAAATTGTGTTTTAAAAAAACCTATCTTGTTACTGAGCTAATATGTCAGTAACAAGATAGGTGTTTTTGCTCTTTTACTTCTTTAATATAATGAAAAAATAAACATATTCTACAATGGTTAGAACAAGAAATACAACTGCTAGTCAGCTGAAGTAATCCAAGTTGTCCGGCTCGGTCTTCATGGACGTCGGTGAGGAAGCTGTCGATGAGTGTCCAGGCTCTTCCTTTGGCTGCCGGGTGTTCCGTATATTGCAAGCGTAGACTTGCACATTTATACGGTAGCCTCTTGCCACCATTAGCTGCAACTCCTTGTACAAATCGTTCAGCTCCTGTTGCGTCTTGATAGTCACCTCCTCATAGCTGGCACAGCTTACGTTGAGAGACATCCTGATGTTGCTAGGTTGGCTGCTGGAGTAGAAATGAAGCCAAGGCACAGCGCTTGGAGGTATATGAAAAAGTGGTGGGGGTGTTTGCATTCAAACAGGTTTGACTTGTAGCGTGGTGGTGGGGGTAACTGTGAAATGCAAAGGTCAAAGGTCAAGGTCACCCGCGAAGTTTAAAAAAAAAATGCAACATATCAATATGTGACAAACTTCACATATTGATATGTTGCATTTTTTTGTCTTTTGTATTTTTTTTCTTTTTTTATGGTTTATTTATTTATAAAACGTTACAATAACATATTTACAACAGTAAAACTTAAATCTAACACTGCTGCTTGTCGGCGATGTGGATGGTCAACTCGGTGGAATTGCTACCCGTGCAACCGTGGGAAACCAGGTAGAGACAGCCGGGTTGGATGGAGCGCAGATCCTCGTTCTGGAGGAGATGGACGAACCGTTTCGGCAGGTAGACTTGGAACTTGGGCTCATCCCCCGGAGTGAATGGTGCCTCGCTAAGACTGCAGCAGATGGCCTCTCCAACTGTAGTCTCCATCTTCTTCATGGCGTGGATAATGTAGTGTTTCTCGTCTTTAAGTTCGGAACACTTCTTGACGGGTAGTATGGTAGATTTGGAGTGAGCATTGAACTGCTCAACCAAAGTTTGCAGGAACTGGTGAGATGCCATGGTCGAGTTATAGATCGTCTTCTTCGTCTTCTTGCTGGGAGATGTTGTCGTCTCGGAATCTCGAGTAATACTCATGCCAGGTCCCGGTCTGCTCCTCACTTATATAACCCCCGTTACCCCCACCACTCCCCATTTCCCCACTTTGAAGATAAGATGCGAGTTTATAGGCGTTTTTTAAAGCGCAATGTCTATCTTTTTCATGTTCTGGACTTTTAGTACAAATACAAATATTTTCCATCGTATACTTGTAATTTTTATCCAATTCCACATCATTAACCGGAACATGAGTAAATCCTTCGATCCATCTTTTCTTTTCCAGCCCCTTTGTGTAAATATTGGTAAACTTGTCTGAAAAGTGATGCATAATGTGATACAGATCCGTGTAACTTGTAAAACCATCATACCAATCGATATGATGGAAGTGTTTTGAAATCCATCTGTTGGTAGTAGCGGCTTTACTGGTTAAAGATGAATAAGAACATGGTGGTTTAAATAAAAACGAATAAGGAACACTTGTATTGATGTCGAAAAACACAAGTTCTTTTATGATAAATCTATCATCATTACCCCGAAACGCTTGGAACTCAATTATACCAGGTTTGGACTTTACTTGTTCTTCTTCCTTGTCCATTGCGAAGATCACTCGTCTGCTCATGACGAAGTCCAAAGGTCAACTGATTTCCACACCACGGTAGGTACGACTTTTATACCCGGCCGTACAGTTGTTGGCGCGTTGGTGTATATTTAACGTGGGCACCGTCCCCGGTAGGCCTAACCCCACAAAGTGTTTGATATTGTTTTAAAAATTAACCATTGCTGTGTAGTTAATTGTCATTTAGGTTTCCATCTTTACATTTTCCTTGTTTTCATTTTCATCACTAACACTTGATTCTTCTCCTCCTTCTTCTTCCTCTTTTTCATGTTTTACTGATTTCTTATGTAGTTGAGCGTACTTTTCCGATTGTCTCCACATTTGTACTTCATGAGGAACCCTATTGAATATAGAAGTATCTACAGGTCCGTACAATATAGGTGCGTCCGGTTGTTTGTCCAAAGTGTCTTCCAGATAATCTTTAATAATTGAACTTGAAAACACCAGTTGTCTCAAGTATCTAGTTATTGGTTCAGTTGCACAAGTTAGAATAAAAAACTCTTCTCGATTAAGTTGAATCTTGTTATCATGTCTTGTTGTGTCTCTAAACCGCAACTGATGATCACCACGATGTTTAACAATATCGATTTCCACATTTGAATCCAAAAGGCCTACTCTTGTCTTTCTTCCAAACATGTTACTACTTAAATAGCATTCTAGCAGATGCAAGTGTTTCATAAACGATTCCCAAGCAGTGTCCGTAAACAAAATCATTTTGGGTCCATGAGTTAAAATTACAGTAGGGGAATAATCTGTAGATTTCATAACACCGATTAAAACACTTTTGTCCAAACTGGAAGAGATTGGGTAAAATATTCGCAAGAATACCTCACTTAATATGTTAGGAGAAATATTATCTTCAATATTCCTTTTCCTCTTGTGTGCATTCTTTCTTCTTTTACCTTTTTCCTCAACATTATTACTGGCGTGGAGTTGTCCGCAAGCGTTGTGTTCATCTCCCTCCGGTTGACCTTGAAGATCTAAAAAGTCGGATATCTCCTTCTCAATATCTACTACATTTTCTTGTGTACCACTAGGAGAAGCCATAGTGAATAAGATGCTACCCATACAACAACAGGCAACAAACTGATAAGGAGCGAGCTGAACGCTCTGCTTTTATACTCGCGGAATGCATTGGAATGTAGGAAAACCGGTCTTTTACAATACATTTTTAACAATTCCAGTTAAAGGTGTGTATGTTACGATTTTATCATGTAGAATTAAACAGTATGCAGTTGTATTAGCCGATATAGGCGCGTTGAATTCCATTTCTATTTTTATATCTACACTTGATGATTTTACCGATTCATTTTGTTTAGAACAATCGATTACAACTATAGGGTAACCATCTAAGTATTTTTCTGGTGATAGTAAAGGTGCATTCGTTTTACCATAATATGAACTTTGGAATCTTGCATACATATCGTACAATATGCTGTACTTTTTATTAGCGAATGACACATTTAAATTATCGTATGGAAAAAATTGTGAATTTAAATAAACTTTAATATTTTTCAAGTTGCAATGATCAAATTGGCCTGCATGTTTGGTGATGGTGTCTCTTCTGCCTGTTTGTAAACCAAATATAATATACCTGGCTCGTTCCACATAATTAGATGTTTTAACTGTCCAAGTGTGTCGATCCGTAGTTGGCAAGCTGGGATGTTCATGAAATTCCCAACTTCTAAAAGGAATTACAATATCACGATCAGCCTTTAACTTTCTTAATAGTAGCATTCTATGCTCGTCAGCTAATTTTACATGTGGAACTCTCCATACAATTTTGTCTAATGTTAATTTCCATTCTAAAGTTGCATCTGTTGTACCGTCTGGAGCTTTAATAATATCTTTATCGTTTGAAGATCTCAACAAAACTAATTCTTGTTTAACGTTTAATATTATTTTCCTATAATCTTCAGCAAAACCAAGCAACAAACGTAACGGAATATGAAAATCAAAATTTCCATTTGTATCTGGAGTGATTGTGTCTTTTGCAGGTAAAACCCATCCTGCAGGTTGTATTAAATTGGTTTCATTAGGTGATATAGATGTTAATCCCTTTAAAGTTGTTGCAATACCTACTTTTTTAGTAGAATCAACTGTTACACCTGATATTTCATATCTAATTTCATCAAACAGGAAAGCCATGGGATTATTTATAAATGGAACTGTTGTACCAGTAGTAGTACCGTCCTTTTTAGTAACTTTTCCTTCAATATACAAGTAACTTTCACATGGTAGTGTGTAAATGTCTTGATTTTGTATGGGAATACGAATTTCATCGTTATTGTTTAATTTTGATGAAGTGTAAGGGTTGTGGGTGTGATATTCTTTTTCCCATAGGGTTTCGTCGAATGTTGGACCCTGAGCTATATCCAGTATATCCATTATCGGTTACTTTTAATCCAATTCTCTCTAAGAAACGAATGTTCTCGCGTGTTAACTCCTCCACAGCTGAAGAGCTACTAATGCGGATTCCTGTAGGTTGTTCGCTTTTAAATGTTAAACCCATGATTTTGTATTAAAGTGTTGATTTTAAATGTAATCTAACCGTAATAGGCTCATCTCGGAAATCTATCAAGTTACCGTCTTGATCCAATACGTTCAACACGATGTCTGAAATGAAAGTGGTGTTCAAAGGTAGATATACCAGGTTTTGCGGCTTTTCAACAATTTTAAATCCAGGTGGTACACTGGGGTAAAAAGTATGTATTATATGAGTATTTGCTCCATCTCTGTAAGCTCCTTGTATAATATTACAAGTTATGTCTATACTATTGACTTTTAATATTGTTACAGTTTGTTTACCGGAATGTGTTTTATTTGGTTCTAAAATCGCTCCATCTTTGGGAAATCCTAATAAATCACCAATTGAGTCTGACTTACTGAAATCTATATAATATTTTGAAGTAAGCTCAGCTTTCATTGTATTGTTATTACCTTTTAGCGTTATATTGTCTTTTCCCATTTTATTTTGCAAAAATTCATTAATATGATCAATTTCATAAGAACCTGTGGGTAGAGTGCAAACTTCCAAGTCTGTAAATTTCCCACTGGCATCTTTTCCTTTATAGTAATGCAATAAGTTATTTTTACCTTCCGTAACATTGGGAATAGAGTTGTAAGTTGTAAAATCCAACAGTGCTGCCTCCAAAAATCTTCCTTTTTGCAAGCGTAACGCTGGAAAAAGGATACTTCGTAAAGTGGACGATTTTCCTGTTAATGATACCGTATAGGAAGACATCTCAATAGTGACTGATACTTTTAGCTAGGAATTCCAAACATGAATGGCCGCATATTGAAGTATTATCAGGTTGTTCTCTTTTATAGTTGTAATATATGTTTTTAGCAGATTTAAAGTAATTTTGAAGTTCTTTTGGTGGTGGCAGGTTACCGAAACTATCAAAATAATATACATTGCTGTTCAGTTTCTTATAACACACCCAATGGGTGCCGGGCCCTTCAGTATTATCCAAATTTACGATTCCAGTCTCATTTTTCCATATTTTGTTTGGTAAACCGTCCTTCATGAATACTCCGCGAAAAAATGGTATTTTTAAACAGGAAATATATCTAAATAATTCAACATTGGTCAACGCTTTATGTGGTATAACTAATTGATTTCTTTTATTTAATATGCACGATACGGTCTTAGGTATAGACCTGCCCCGTTTTTTACCATTGACCATATAGTCGGTTTTTTATTATTTTTCTTCGTAGAACGTCTTTTTAGTCTAATATTACCACCATGTTTCTTCATGGTTGATCCTTTTTTATTCCTACCCCTCCTTTTTCCACCTCCTACCGCTGTTTTAGCCTTCATACCTGCTGTTACCGCTAAAGCTGCTGCTTTTTCCGCAATACTGGCGTCACTAGACTTAACTCGTTGCCAAGCTATATTTGCTAGCTTTTTATCAGCGATTGACCTATTTTTTGAATCGGTAAATGTGGAATATGCGATATCGTGTTCTTTACAAGCCTGATCTAACTTATTTATGCCTGGATCACCTCTTTCCAGTCGTTTTTGCAATTTAGTTCCTGGTCCGCAATATTGATAACCTCCCGGTATGTGAAATTCGTATGGTAAAGCGTCTATTGCTCTGTTTACGATAGATTCTACTGGAATACGATTTAAAGCTTTACTTAACAAAGAAACCGCTGTGGACGTGATACCGCCTCCTTTCCGTATAGTGTCTCGATATGGACTGGTGTAATGAAATGTCATGATTGTCTTTTATATTCGAAAAGCGTAACCTATGTGTTACCTCTATGACGGGTTGCACATAAATGAAGTCATTTATTGGGTTATTTAATTAAATATCAATATCACCCCAATCTGATGATCTAAACTTTTGCGTATTAGGGTTAATAAAATATTTATTAAATATTTCCCGTTTAATCCAATTACCTCTCTCGGATTCCGACACCCAATTACCATGTGTACGGGTTCCAATAAGATTGTATATATCAAATAATGCATTTCCTAAAACTTTAATAAGAAAATTAACAGTGACGGCATTATCCACATGTTCAGGGTCTTTAAGGTCTGTTATACGTTTATTATTACAAGTATACACTTTGCTATCCATTTGTGATAATGTGATAGCCTGTCCTACAGTTGCAGCATCATTTGCTTCTCTTCCTTGCGCCATGTTTGTTAGTTTTTTATTACTACATATAAAAAACGCATGGTAATTATTTGGATCTAGATGTACTGTTTGTCCTAAGGCAGCCGCGTCTCTATCTGCATGACCCCATGACACATTTGATAACCTTCCATACATGCAATCCCAATAAGCGTTTTTGTATGTCAATAAATGAAATTTTTCATTACCTTGAATAAAGTCATCCCCTTGCTTTGATAATACTTCATCTCGTTTTGCAAATCCAGTTGTTTCTTGTTTTAAAGTCTCTTTCATTTGACCCACTGTTGCACCATCAGATGGTGCTGAACCATCTTTTACATTCGCCAAACAATTGCCAAGACAATCGATAACTCCCACATCATGTATGACACAATGATCTTTTATATATTTGAGATTTACGGCATCATTTTCATTTTTTGGATAACCTATATCGTTAATAACAAATTTATAAAAAGAAAATCCATCTTTTGTCTTTTCAGGTATCAAGGAATGTAAATAGCGTCTATTTACGCTGTCTTTTGCATCTTTAGGGTCATCCACGTTGGATATACGTTTATTGTTAGCACTATACGTTTTCCCATTGAATTTTAACGTATTTTTTAATTCAGATGACAAATAACCTTTGTTTATTGCATCACCGTTTTGATTTGGTTTACCAACGTTGATAATTCTATGATCTTTTGCGTAATATGTGTTATTTTGTAGTCTTAATGTTGGCGATATCTTTTCCTTTAATATTTTTTAAATTTATTGCATCGTTTTCATCCGTAGGATCTTTTATGTTTTTTAACCTTTTATTACTCATATCATAATCTCCATCAGGTGTTTGTGGTAAACCAGCACTTCTTTTTAAACTATTCGCATAATATAACCCATCCGAGGAGTAACGTCCGAACTTGTCGACACTCATGGTGCAACTGAATAGTATTCTAGGGAGTAACGCATTTTTATGAGATTACCCCACGGTTTTGCAGTTCATCCACTAAAGCCACCCATTCGTTTTCCAATCCAGTATGACCCGCTTCTTTAGCTTCATGTATTAGTTTCATTCTATCCACCAATTTATTGATATTATTGTAATAAATCACATTTGTGTTATATAGTTTCTTCATTAAACCTGTACCTGTAACAGATTTGTTTCTTTTTCTTGGTTCTGGAGCACTTATATCCAAAGTGGATGACACAAACCTTCGTTTTACAGGTTTTCTTGGCATTATCGGCATTGGTTGTCTTCTCGTTGTTGGTATTAACTTAGATACAAATACTCTATATTTTAAAGACCTAGATCTAAAAACTGGTTGGTCAGCTAAATATTTTCTCCTGTATGCATTGGTGTGTTCCAAAATCTGTTTATATGCTTCCATGTCTTCTTCTTTAACTAACAATTCTAAAGGCTTTTTTTCAAATAATAATTCAAATAATCCTCTTGTGCCCTTATATCTTTGATTACCAACAATAATATTATCATCTTCATCAATGTTTACCGGGCTATTACCAACCATTAAACCTTCTTCTGTTAATCTTACTCCATAACTATGGTAGTTTTTATTAGGATTTATTCCAGCTAACATTTTTATCATGTATTTCCTTCCTAAAGGTCCTTTGTTATGAATGTTTTCACCCAACAAGCTTATGTTTGACGGACCTTCCCTTGCTTCTTCTTCTTTTTCCTCTTCACTAGCAGTTGATACATCTTCATGTCCTCTTTTAGCTTTTACTTCATATAATTCTCTTATACCACTATAGTCTGGTGATTCTAGCTCTCTTTCACGTTCTCCGCCGGTAAAACCACTATATGTAGAGGATTCCAGGTCTTCATCACTAAAATCTTCTGATTTTACATTTTCTCTTTCAAACTTTGTAATAGGTGCAATTGCATCTCCTTCCAAAACAGGTTTAGCAAATTTTTTGTTTAATTGTTTCAAGGGTTCAGTAATAGGTTTAAAAGTAGATTCAAGAAATTTCTCCCTTTCGCTAATACCTAATTTTAATGCTCTGTTTTTATCTCGAATAGAATCACTAAGTGATTTTATTTCCTTTATTAACTTTTCTTGGTTAACCATGTTTGTAGCAAGACGTGTTGTACAACAATGAATGTTTTACATCATGATCAGTGTATTAGTATAAATTTATCAAATCCTATCCTGTATCGACCATTGTTTAGCGGTTGTTCCTTCATAATTGTTAAAAACCCATATTTTTCAGCCCAAGCCTTTCCACACAACTCTTTAAATCGTTCAAATGGCATATCCGCACTTACATGGTCATAATATATGTGTTTTAGGTTGGTTTCATCCTGTTTAAATACAATTAACATGTTTGCATTGTCTCTAATGAGCTGTTTCGGTATTTTGCTGTAAGTTTGACCAATATAAATGCTATCTATGTTGTTATGTCGACCCATGGCGAAGTAATTTCTTATTGTATTTTGATTTTCACAAGATACGTCGTCAAATATGAATACTGAGAATGGTTTAGCCTCTTGCGGTTGCATGACACTCTCGCTCGCGTTGAATTTAAAATATTTAACTTCAGGCACATTATTGAGTATTTGTTCCAATAACTGATATTTTGGTTGTTGTAGTGACTTTGAAAATACATATAAATTATTAAAACGTAATCCTTTAGGGTTTGTAATCAAATTGAATACTACATTTGTTTTTCCACAATTGGAAGGACCGGTAACCAGACAACGCACCGTGTTTGGTAACAAAACACCGTGTTTCCCAGTATTGAATTGAGAACCATCCACTGTGAGTTCATCTATATTATTAATAGTAAAATTGTCTTTTTGCGGTATTATCTCCATCCTTTGTAATGGTTCAACCCAAAATGATGCTCTATCATTATATTAGATCCTTTTTAGGTATCCAAGAATCTTCCGTTTTATTAAATCCTAACCATCGTACTTTAACCTTATCCTTTTTTCGTTGCAACACCTTTTCAACTAAATATACATCACCTACTGTTGATTTTAACATTTCATGTCCATAAAACCCTCCTTCAAGCAATTGTCCTTTATTATCTTTTAAAATGTAAGTTTCTGGTACTGTAGGTTGCACCTTAAATACGGTAAATACCTCATTTGTCCAGTTCGGAAGATATCTTTTACTGAATACACCTTTGTATTTGCTTATTCGCACTTTATCGCCAACATTAAACCTTTTAGGCTTTAGTTTTTCAACTTTTGGTTTAGTATTCATTTTTATACGTTTTAATACAAGTTTTTCATTTTTATTAGTCACCTGGCTTGGTTTCATACCGATAGTTCTATGAAACTTGTTATTGTAATCGCTTATAAGTTTTGGTAACACATCAATCCATACGTGTGATCCTCTGTTGGAAAACATCTTATACATCGCACCTTTTAAAGTTCTGTTAAATCTTTCAATTATTGATGCTTTTACCTCTGAATTGGTTGAGTAATGGTTAATGTTGTGTTTTTTCATTAAATTTGCAAATTCCTTATTAAAAGTATGATGTTTTGACTCCTTTAGCTTTCTTCACTGTCGGTATGTCATTTTCCATATACATCTTGAAGGAATATAATTTGGACATCAGCGCAACTATTTCCTCCAAAGGCATTCCATTTGCTTCATCTTTAAATTTTCCAATTACTTTTTTATTCTTTTCATTATAATTTGGATGGTTCTTTGGATAGTCAGAGAAGTCAAAGTCGTCTTTGTATGGGAAACTCCTTAGATCTTCATACATGTCCAAAGTCTTTAACCAGTAGATGAACGCGTCGGTATCCATGTATGCAACTCCAATGTTGTCTCTTCCGTAGTGTTTAACCATTTTGTTGTAATGGAAATCATACATCAGAGTTTTACTTATATCCAAAATCGACATTCCAATGTATAACGGACGATCCATCACTATTGTTGTTTTCTTCATACTAACGGCGACTAGATCTTCGTTTATAATCATGGATGTTCCAAAATTTGGTTTTTGCACTAATTTTTCCAATTTCCTAGGATCACTTACTAATTTTACAATCTTGTGTTTTCTTTTGTTTTCTAAGGTCTTCCCAAAGATGGCGTTGTTCATCAATTTATAAAAGTCCTTTTCAAATGCTGATGTTGCTGCTGCTCTTCTTGTAGTGTTGGAATCAATATATGGTTTCAACCAACAAGACTGGGTGAATTCAATTGCTCTATGAATTCTTACTAAACGTAGACCCAATTCAAGAGCTTGTTGAACTACCCAGTAGTGAGCCACATACCGATCTTTATTCTCCAAGGTCATCATCAATTTTGGCCATCTTCCTGTTGGTGAAACTTCAGTCTTGGCTAAGAGAGGCAAGTCGTAGTGATGATCATGAAGGTGCTCTGGATATTCAAAATCACAGTCCAAAATATAACCTTTTTGACCATTTTTTGGGATCTGTGAGATGTCGCCGATGGTGGCCGGGTCGATCCATTTGAAGTCAGCGTAAGGAAGCGGATTTGACATTGCCCAACCATAAAGGTTGTTTGCGTCAAAGTAGCCAAGGTAGAGTGATGGTTGTCCCTCGTCGAATCCTGGGATGTACTTGTTGTTAGCTTTGACATGACGTGTTACAGCTTGTGTCAAACCGCCTCGTACACCAGATTCTATCATGAGCACCATATCAATATCTGTTAGAAGTTCCAATCGACAGTTGGTTGACTTTAGCATAGCTTGCCATGCTAATCCTGGAGATGTGTACGAGTGCAGAGGGTCCAGTCCATAGGCGGAGAAGCAGGTGTTTCGAAATTCTTCCATCACATCGCACAGCAGAGTTACGTCCAATTTTATGTAAAAGTCAGAATATTCCCCTAAGGTTTGAATGTTTAGTTGGTTCCAAACATAACAAGCATGATTGTAGTCTTCAACAGTGATTGCACTTTCATTTAACTTGCTATTGAAGGCTTCAATCGGTGGCAGACTGGTTTCTTCAAATTTTTCTGCAGAAGTTATGTAATCATAGGGGAACACTCCTTTACGCATTACTAAGTCCAATTTATCTTCAGGTACAATTTTGCTGGTTTCTTTTAAGTCTTCTCTTCTTAGGTTTTCAGACAATTTGCTCAAACTAGATGACATAAATCTATAAGAGTCTACGAAGCGAAGTTTAATTTTACCTACTGTTTTTGAGAAACTGATGTACTTCTCCAATGTTTCAGCTAATACTTCAATTTTTCCATCATCCCGTCCTAACTCTGGGATAATGAAGTGGGAGTCATAGCCGCTAAGATTGTGTAACACGACAGGGATAAAGTTTGGTAGTTTGTAATTTATATTGCATGAATTACAAGCAGCTCCTCTGTATAACCCTGTCAGGTGATCGTGATCTCTTACTTTTGGATTTTCTTCACTGAAACTCTTTTTGCATAAATAACATCTTGATGCTGAATTGTATTCTTCTTGTTGATTTTGGTTCAAAGGTTCCATGGGTAAAACATTACCGAATAAGCGTTGCACCTTTTCAGCAATATCATACAACTGGTCTACAAAATACTTAGCGGCTTTTTCCCCACGGTAGAGTATTGGAGTGGATGTTAACCCATAGTGTTGTAACTGTTCTTCAGGCAAAGTGGATTTCACCAATAAGCAAAAACTGTTAGGTTGATGCAATTGATATTTGGTTCTTCTAGTCACCTCACCATTCGGAAGCTCCTGTGGTACTAACGTGGATTCGAAATCTGCGTAGACGGCTACTGGAATCCGATATTGGTGAACTGTTTTGTTGAATTGGATGAACGCTCGAGATGGCGGTGGCAGACTAATCTTCACTTCATAGTTGTCATTACAAAGTCTTTGGTGCTCCATCAACCACTCCGATCCTCCACGTCTGAATTCCTTGCATGTAAAACAAAAGCATCTCTTGCATATTGTTATCTTACGATTTTGTTTTGACACTTGTCGTACAACCAAAGATTCAAAGTTTTTAATATAAACATAATGTGAAATCTCACCTTTAATTATCAATAATAAATCAGTATGGTTACTTTGCTCTACTTTTCCTACTCGTAGTGGATACACATTGTTTGAATCATCTAAACCGAACACGTTAACAGAAACACCTGGATTTTGTTTCTCAAATTTAGTAATTTGATCAAGACTCACAGGATACGACATTCCTCGAAAGTTATAGCGGTGTTGAACAGCTTCGTATGCTATGCTAGGTCTAATAGCATTATGTCCCACGTATTTTGCTAACATTGCATACCGGAAACATTCATTGTCCTCATTTTTCACATTGATACATGATTTAGTATCTCGGATAACCTTTGGTAGAGGGATAAAGCTGCTACCTCTTATACCATATCCATGCTTGTGAATCCTCACATCCATACCTTCAATCGATGATAACGTCCAGCCAGATCCTCTTCCTTCATGTTCTTGGAGTTTCATTAACAGTTCATTCAAACATTCTTCTAAAATTTCGCTGATATCAGATGTGGTTGTAAGGGTTCGGTTTTTAGCAATGAATGCTCTCGGTGAGTTTTCACCATCGCTATTAGTAAACATAGCCTCCAACACCAATCCAAATTTAATAAAGTTCAATCTTGTCAATTCTTCCGTCAATGTTTTTACAACTAGTTTTTTAGCTTGAGTTAGAAAATTTTCCAATTCTAATTGCACGTTATTAATTTTGAAATGAGTTACAACTGGTCCTGGCAAGGCTGTGGTGCGCAGTTGTCTTATATCTTCCACTTCTTCTGTATCCTCTTCTTCCATATCCTCTTCTTGGGTACGCAGTTGTTTTACATCTTCCACTTCTTCTGTATCCTCTTCTTCCATATCCACTTCTTGGGTACGCAGTTGTTTTAAATCTTCCACTTTTTCTTTCATTTCCTCTTGAATAAATCCTCCAGCTGTAGATGGTCCAGCTCCGGCAAATTGAATAACACTTGGTCTTCTTCTTTGCATTAACTGTAAATAGCTAGCCCAGTCCTCCTTCTGCTTCTGGGGTTTTTCCAAAAACCGATCAATCGCATCCAAGTCTTCTTCACTTACTACAATCTCTTCTTTTCTGTCCTCTTCACGATGCAATTCTCGGTGTAACTGTAGATAGCTATCACAGTCGTCCATCTGCTTCTGGTAGTTTTCCAATAACCGATCAAACGCATCCAAGTCTTCTTCACTTACAACAATCTCTTCTTTTCTGTTCTCTTCATGATGCAATTCTCGGTGTAAAACAAAGATATCTTCATCTTGGAAAAACTCACCACAAATATCGCAAAGTGCCATTTTTTTTACAGTTTGGCTTTGAGTGTGCACTCGGTGAATGTCCACGCAATAATGAGCAGCGCGCTCAACCGGGTCCCTTTATACCCGAGGTTGAAGGGTGGGGGAAGGTGACGTCATATACATCCAGTTTATCAATCATGTAGTAGATTTGGCTTTTAAACACCCATTTTCAATTTATTCTTCAACAGGTTTGATAAACCAATGATCTTTGGTCTAAATCCACTACTTTGTACAAATTTTTTTGTTTGGGCACTTCTCGTCCGGAGCAAAAAACTCTTTGGTCAAGGTCAAAATTTTTTTCTCAAAAAAAAGTTCGGGGGGGAGGTCATTACTGTATTTAGGTCAAGGTCACGAAAAAACTTTAAAAAAATTAAGCCCCACCTGGGGCACTTGGGTTGTCATCGCTGTAGCCTCCGAAGAGACCCAACTATGACAACAAGGCAACATCCAATGTCGTGTACCCTTCGCCACGCAAGACTTGTAAACATTTACTGCATTGTCTTTCAGTAGCTAACAAAGATTCATTTACGTAATTTTGAGTTTCCAGAAGGAAACAAACTGAGGACACCCTAGTGGCTTACGTCCTCGTCCGAGTGCAGAGGCCGCCGCAACCTTTTGCATGCCAGCGTACAAACGGACATGCTCCCAGATGCCATCCGCAACCTTTTGCATGCCTGGCAGGAGCCTACCGATAATTAAAATAGGCTTTACACGGGGGCCTACTCCCGTAACCTATCTTTAATATTTTAAATTTAGCAATGCATTGAATTTTTACAAGTCTTTGTAGGTCAAGGCCACACGGACATTAAAAAATTTCGGCCCCCGTACATCCATGGCGAACCACGAATGTTCGGGGGCCTTGGGGACTAAAAACACAAATAGCTAACAAAGATTCATTTACATAATTTTGAGTTTCCAGAAGGGAAACATACTGAGGACACCCTAGTGGCTTACGTCCTCGGTCCGAGTGCAGAGGCCGCCACAACCTTTTGCTTGCCAGCGTACAAACGGACATGCTCCCAAATGCCATCCGCAACCTTTTGCATGCCTGGCAGGAGCCTACCAATTATTAAAAATGGCTTTACACGGGGGCCTACTCCCGTTCCCTGACGTTACAATTTACTTTGAGCATTGAAAAAGCTCAAGGGGGGATTGCTAAAACAAGCGTATACACTTTAGAAACATATAACACACTTACAACACACAATTAGGCTCAACGTAGTCAATGCTGGAACAAGCACATACACATTAAACGCATATAACAAACAAGACACAAAGGATAAAAGACACACAGGAGACATAGGGTACAAGTAAAACACTCTCATATAAGACAATTCTCAATACCCAAACGCAAGCGCAATATCTTACAACTAATACAAGTCTTAAAGTTAGAGTAGACTTCGCTAAACACTGAAGGCGCCATTCAATGTTTAGTGATGCCTATGGCGGTCCGTCCCGATCGTTCACGTTCAACGCGCGGGAGCGGACTGCGAGCCGGCTCTGGCTGGGCCCCCTTATATCCCCACCGGGGCTGCCACGCCCAGGATATCAGGGGTGGGGGAGGGGGAGGGGGTGGGGGGGGAGGGGGGGGGGGGCTCGCACTTTTTGTCGGGGGGGGGGGCTCGCACTTTTTGTCGGGGGGGGGGACTTCTCGTCCGGAGCAAAAAACTTTTTGGTCAAGGTCAAAAATTTTTCCGAAAAAAAAGTTCTCGGGGGGGGGGTGGGGGAGGGGGGGGGGCACTTCTCGTCCGGAGCAAAAAACTTTTTGGTCAAGGTCAAAAATTTTTTCGAAAAAAAGTTCTCGGGGGGGGGGCTCGCACTTTTTGTCGGGGGGGGGAGGGGGTGGGGGAGGGGGTGGGGGAGGGGGGGGGGCACTTCTCGTCCGGAGCAAAAAACTTTTTGGTCAAGGTCAAAAATTTTTTCGAAAAAAAGTTCTCGGGGGGGGGGGCTCGCTAAACTTTTTGTCGGGGGGGGGGGGGGTCAAGTGGGTCAAGGTCACCCACTACACTTCTACTCTAAGTGTTGGCTATACCCCCTCCACAACCGAGTCCCTAGGCTGCACAACACCGCTCCGCCAGTATGTCTCCAGCTTCCATGCGGTGCACCTCGCTGTTTTCTAACTCTCTATATGTAAGTATTTTTACAAGTCTTGAATATAGGTCACTACACTTTAACTCTGGGACAATATCGACTTGTAGTATTTCAGTGTTTTGACTCAAGGTCATCACACTTTAACTCTAGCACGCCGGTTATCGTACCAGAGGTGCTCACTAACCTAACTTGTAATGTTTAGGGTGGCGTTTTCACACCACGTAGTATCGTTATGAGTGTTCAGTCCAGATTTTAAGTTAGATTAATTTTACTGTGATCTTTTCCAATTCATTTTGCCAAAGGATGAGATTTCTTTTTATATATCGGTATTTCTTTAGACTTATTGCAGATTTCTTTTAGGTTATTGGAGATTGCAGGGATACAATTAGTTTATTTTACACAACTCTTTATCTTGGAGTTCTTCCACTTTGACTTTACTTCCTCGCCCCTCACAGCCTAAGCTGTACAGTAAGGTTTCTTCTAGTGCCAACTCGGGCTGAGAGTACAGTGTGTTGACTGTAGGACAGCTCATGGTGAAGTGATGCGATACTCCAGTGTACAACCTCACCTTCCCCCACCACTGTGACCTTCCCCCACTCCTGCTATTACCCCCTCCACTTTTGCCCTGGCTCATGCGCTACCAACAGTCTCTCAGTATTGTGCGGACTTTTGTGAGGGGAAGCCATGTCGCGAGACACTTTGGGTAAGAAACTTATCCGTGTTAAGTCTTTATTGGCTGCTCAGTGTCCACCGCTCAAGGTCAAGCGGGTTTCGACTTTAGCTAAGTGGCGTAAGCTGTTGCGCGGACACCCTAAGTTTTATACCAAACAGACTAATGTAAGTTTTACTGATGAAGATTTGTTTAGAATATTGGAAGAAATGACTTTTCCTTGCAAAGTTCAGTTAGTTACTCCCATTCCTGACGGTTTAGAGTCTTAGTCTCTCGAGCCAATATACCTAGAGTGCGCGGGGCTGGACAGTCAGTCGCTCGGTGTCTGTCGTAGGGTGCGCATCGCGGTTACAGTAATGATGAAACGCGGGAGTTGTATCGGTTCAAGGTCACTCGAGCGGTGTCACATGACGGTTTAGGCAGAGTCACGTTGCAAACTTTGAGTTTCCTTGGCACTTTTGCTGTTTCTCGTCTAATTTCGCTCCAAGTCGTCAAGGTCATTGAAACCTGACTAAAACTCGGAGCGTAGTGCGAGAAACAGCAAAAGTGCCTAAAAATTTTAGGTTTCAGCGTGACCTTGACCTTTGTGACATCGATGACGTCATAATGGTGACGTAAGGGGTGATGACGTCATCGCCACGTCATTTCTGCAACGTCATGGGTGTGACGTCACAGAATGACGTAATTGGTGATGACGTCATCGATTGCGTCATCGATGACGTCATCGGTGGGGTCATTGACCTCGATGACGTCATCGCTCAGGTGACCTTGAACTGAGCCAGCTCCCGCGTTTCTCCACTACTGAAACTGTTTTGCAAAATTCTATCAGGGCTCTGCAACACACGATTTCAATTTTGGTCTAATATTATTCTTATTGCCAATTTTAAATGTGAATGTAGGGAACAACGAATATGAAAAGCCAGATGACCTAAGGGGTTGAAATTTTAAATGGACGATACACTTTGCCCATAGTTGCTCACTAAGAATCGCTTTTGTAAAGCATCTTTAGGGCTTCGCCCCACGGGACTTCAAAATTACTTTTAGGGCCTACTGGGTTGAATTTTGGCATGGACGTTCCTCTTTGCTCATAGGTGCTCACTAAGAAACGCTTTCACAAAAATCCCTTCAGGGCTCCACCCCACATGTCTTCGAAATTTCAATATATGTTACAATTATGGTAAATTACAATACGAATTGAAAGAAACAACAAATCTATACGCCAACAAATCTCTTTGGTCATAGGTGCTCAATAAAAAGTGGTGTACACATTTATTTCAGGGCTCTGCCCCAAATAAACTCAAAATTAATATAAAGCATACAGTTCTTCTTTGCTATAGGCTTAATTTTTGGATAGACGGTCATCTTTGCTCATAGCTTATTCGCTAAGATACTAGATACTGGAGGGGAACTACTCGAAGGACCTGAGGTAAACTATTAAAAAGAAATTAAGACCTTGAAAAGAGAGATGAGATGGAGGTATATTCAAAATAAGATTAAAGAATGTTATAAACAATGAAATGTGAGTTAAAATACAAATATTGATAAGATATGATAATGAAAGTAATGGGGTGTGTTTTGACTCATTTATTACTGTATGTAAATTGAACAAACACGGTTTTGGAAATATAGTTTTTGAAGTCCTTCAGGGCTCCACCCCACTGGTCTTAAAAATTACTCTATGGCTTACTGGGTTAAATTTGACATTGATGTTCCTCTTGGATTCACTAAGAAACGATTTCGCGAATTTCCTTTAGGGCTCCGCTCCACAGAACCTTTAGGTTACCATAGATCCTACGGGTTAAAATTTGAAGAGGGTATCTATCTTCTTATTTCTATAAGGGTTTCGTCTGTTACGTCCCTTTTTCTCTTGACCTACTGAACCGATTTTTGGGATTGAGGTGTCATTTTAAAGCTTAAGATGTAGCGCAGTGACGAATCGTAATTAAAAAGATCATATCGTTTCGGGCTTTGCCCCCCCTCGCCTTTGATTTATTTCTAGAGGGCGCTTTAAAATGTTGACCAACTTTTATTGCAAGTTCTTTAATGTGAATTGTATTTTAACAGCTGATTACCATCAGATAAATTTTAAAAGCCAGATAGTAAACAAAATAGATCTCTGTCACTTGATAATCACATCAACGTACTATAGGTGAGTTTCACTCATATAGAATCATAATATGCGCAATTTGCGCACGGGCCACCTCGTTTCTCTTTACTCAAAGGTACCAAGAAACGGATTGGCATATATAGTGTTTGAACTCTTTAAGGGCTCCTCAGGACTTAGAAACTACTAGAAAGATTACGGGGTTGAAATTTGATATGGATGCTCCCCTTTGCTCATAGTTAGTCACTAAGAAATTGTTGTTTTGGAAATATAGTTTTTGAATTCATTTAGGCCTCCACCCCACTGGACTTAAAAATTACTCTATGGCCTACGGGGTTGGAAATTGACATTGACGTTCCTCTTTACATTCCTTTACGTTCCTCTGGGCATTCCCTGGTTTGCAAATTTCCTTTAGAGCTCCACCACACAGAACCTTTAAGTTACAATAGATCCTACGGGGTTAAAATTTGACGTTGACACTCCTCTTTACTCAAAGGTACTAAGAAACTGTTTTGGAAAAATAGTTTTTGAAGTCCTTTAGGGCTCCACCCCACTGGACTTCAAAATTACTCTATGACTTACTGGGTTAGTATTTGACATGGATGTTCCTCTTTGCTCATAAAAAGTCACCAAGAAACGGTTTTTGAAATTTCGTTTTTGAAACCCTTTAGGGCTCCGCCCCGCTGGACTTGAAAATTACTCTGTGGCCTACGGGGTTAATATTTGACATGATCGTTCCTCTTTTCTAATAGGTGCCTCGCTCACACTATTTCAATGTATTAATCTTAATGTATATATTAAGGAAGAAGATTTCGTAGGTCTTAAAAGAGATTAAAAAATAAATTCATCACGGGCGAAGCCGTGACGGGCAACAGCTAGTAGATGTATAATTTTTGCTTAAGAAGATTTTACGTGACAAAACACGTACAGCTTTCAAAACATTGAGCTTGTTCACACATGAGTCACAGCTCCTGGATAAGTTTTTGATTTTTTTCACGCAATGCAATATCTGATATAGTGAGAACTTCCTTAAAATAATTCCAAGTAAACATCCTGGTATCATCATAAAGTTGAAAAGCCTATCACAAACTCTACATTATTTATTCCAAGCCCAGCAAGATACGAGATCCGTGACCTGTTTATAACGGGATTGTCGATTCAGTGAACAACAAGCTATCATCAATAACTCCTTTGAAAGTTTCACAGTTCGTTATTTTTTAAATAATCAACTGTGAAATATGTGGAACAGAATAGGATGAGATTGATTAGTTTTGTTTTTGAGAGTTAATTTATTTTTATCACACAGTGGTATTTTCTAAGTTAAGTCTCGTAAGCAATTTAATGCCTTAACCTACACTTAAAACAAAAGTTAAAAGCTATGACTTACTAAAATGCTGTATCATTTACCTTTAAATAAACGTTTTTAACTCTAAAACGATATTGCTAGTATATATCGTTTTATCTTATAGTGCATGTTTTATCTTATAGTCCATGTTATTGGTGGGTAAACGGTATAGGAGAGGAGGAGGGATTAGGAGCCCCGGAGGAACGGTTAGTGCCGAAATGGCTTACAGAACGCAACGTCCCCCAGAGTGTCAGCGCATGAAGTATTTACTCGGACGAAGCGATCTCCAAACTCCGACATGGCTGGGCAGTTGTAACAGATACATACTACATTAATATTTATATCATACTCTATGAAATTAATGAATTTTTGTAACTAGTTCTCAATTAAGAGTCATCTTCACCTTTGGGGACAGTCCTAGTCAAAAGATATACCTTCTGATGACAGCTTCTAGAAATTATTTCTTGAAAATGCAACAAATAGACTAATGATATTGTAACTATACACCTATGTATATAAATATACTCCTAAATAGAAAATAATTGGCATGGGTGTTATCGGCATAGACCAATTATTCAGGAAACGTATAACAAAAAAAAAATGTCATAAACATTAACAATATTAATAAAGTATTGTTTAATACATTTGTTTTGTACCACTTATTTCCCTTAACTGTTTGTGTTTAATATAAACCCCTTTCGGAGGATATTTTATAAAGAACAACAAATTGCCTATTACTCCTCATCACTACATCTAAAAATGAAACTTATATCTTAGCCAATGACTTAAAAAAATTTTTCTTTTAATTTTGATACAATATATTTTATGTAAGTAAATTCATTTTCAGAAAGGAACTAGATGTACAAAGGCAACGAACTCCTGTATAGGTTTAATTATGATAAATTAACTTTAATGAGCACTACAAACAAGTAGGTTACAGCAAAACAGCAACGCTAATGACGTGTGCAATAAGTACGGCCATTTCCAAAGACATGTACAAGTACAAGAAGTAAGGATTACAGGGGCGAGAGATAATAGGAGAACCTCGTAGCCACCCCAGACTGCTTGTAGTGCCACTAACATGTATTTTGACTCATTATTATGAAGTTAAGTCACAAAACATGATTTCTGTTGTTTTGTAACACCAGTAACATGTAATTTTAGTCGTTTATGCAACCATTGTATTATGAAGGCCTTTGTGTCACGAGTCAGATGTAAGTTAGAACATGAGTGAAGGGAGTACAGTATATAAATATCCAAGACGTTGTATGACATAACCACGAAACCCAAAGTCGCTTATTATTACCGACCATCCGATTTCGCTTCATCTTATCGCCTTTCTCACTCACACATGATCATTCTCTTTCACATTTACATAAAGAAACTGAAACATGAATCGCAATGTAACAATCAGCTGAAGTGCGAATTGCGTAATTTTTATTACAACACTATTTTTGTCAAATGCCGAGCTCTCATTAGTCTACAATCTAAAGTTTATAGCTTAAATGTGAACTCATAAGACCGTATTTAAGTTTCCGGTTTGAATTTGGTTTAATAATGTACCTCATTATGATGTCACTTGTAATATCTTTATTGGTGCGTATTTCGAAAGCATAAAATAATAGTTTATTTCAAAACAAAAGTCAACAGTGGTTCATTGCATGTTCGAGACTATATGTTTGAAGTGCGAGATTTATCGAGCATTTCAAATATGGTCGAGAATATGCAAACCGCACTTTCGCTCATGTTTTGACCGATACTTTTTGCTACACTACAGAGACTGATTATCTTTGAAATATAAACAAACATTGGAATATTCATTCATTACATTTAATTAGGCTTCTAATGAAAAATAATACACATTGTACGTCAAACAACACTTTTATTGATAAAAGTCTGCTATTTATTCAGTTATTTTATTAATAGTCCGTGGAGATAGCAAAAAAATATTTCAGTGCTGGATACTGGTCTAAAAGTTTTTTACACTGCTTCTACATCAAATGGTATCTTCAAAACCGCCGGGAGACACTCTCTCAATAGACCGGATCACCCCCATATGACGTCATCAAAATGGCGGCCCACCAAATTTTCAGTGTTTTAGTTAAATACTTATTACTGCCCTCCAAGTCAACCAATTTTTACTTTGAATGTGTCGTTTAGTAGGCATTGAAATTCTGCAACTGTTAATACCCTTAAAATACCCATACTCTTTTTTTTATAAATAATAATTTAATAAAATAATTGGTGTTTTTCTTTAATTTTTGCTATAATATTTAATATACAGGGTGGAAAAAGTTTTGAAACGATTTAATTATTTTAAAAGTATTTAAGTAACAAAACTAAAACTTTACAAATTGATTTTGAGTGACTAAGACTACTTCCTAAAGTATTTGGTATCCTTGGACCTCCAAGGGGGACGGTCCACAAGGAGTCAGAAGAAAATCTTAAATGTGAGCATAGGTCAATATGTACATCAAATTAACGGTCTTGAAGAAAAGAGAACAATGCCGCAAACCCGGCCTCAAAAGGATGATCGAGTCAAAAATGGCAGGCGATCAAACTTTAAATTAAAATCATATTGCTGAAATAAAAAAATGCAATAACTACCGATCCACTCAACCTTTTGAGGTCGGGTTTGTGGCAAATTCCTCAGAATGCAACGCCCTTTAAAAATGATGTATCATATGACGTAATCCAACGAAGTTTTTTCCAAGACTTCCTTTAGGGACGTCCCTAGTAGAGGTCGTCAGGAAAACTGAATTGGGCTAAGTCATATGACATATCATTTTGAAAGGCTTTGTATTTTGAGCAATTTGCCACAAACCAGACCTCAAAAGGTCGAGTGGATCGGGAGTTACTGCATTTTTTGTTTTCAGCAATATGACTTTAATGCAAAGTTTGATCGCTTACCATTTTTGACTCGATCATCAAAAAGAGTTTGGGTATTTTAAGGGTATTAACAGTTGCAGAATTTCAATACCTACAAAACTACACATTAAAAGTCAAAATTGGTTGACTTGGTGGGCAGTAATAAGTATTTAACTAAAACACTGCAAATTTGGTTGGCCGCCATTTTGATGACGTCATATGGGGGTGATCCGGACTATTGAGAGAGTGTCTCCCGGCGGTTTTGTACATACCATTTGATGTAGAAGCAGTGTCAAAAATTTTTAGACCAGTATCCAGCACTGAAATATTATGGCTCTTTTTGGAGCTATCTCCATGGACTATAATAAAAGTGTTATTTGACGTACAATGTGCATTATTTTTTGATTCGTGATGAACAACACGTAGAAACAATGATTATCAAGAAATTAATTTAATTACTATCAAACAACAACAACAAACACATAACATACAAAATTTCCAAAACTAATAATATTTTTTAGGTTATGTTTCAACCGTACTTCCATTTTAGTGTAAGAAACAATAAAAAAGGTCTGTTTGTTTATATTGGTAAAATCCAAAAAAGGTAGTAAACATTACTATCGGTTGTAAACATTCTCATTTCGTAGTAAACAGCGTAATGATGAATTTTTGCAGGTGATAAACATACATCGAAAAAAGGTGATTTCACAGTATTGTAGCGAAATAGTAGTTTTCATTACTAGTCTCGAAAGTGACTTATTGCAGGGAGAGTTTGCATTTACGAGCGAGGTGAAGCCAAGCGTGGCCCCGCAATGGCACTTTTGAGACGAGTATTGAACATTATTTTTCATTTCGATATCGAAAACCCTGTAAACACAAGAATATTTGTTTTTATTCAACTTAGTATCAAGAAAAACCGAACTCATAACGCTGAGTTTCGGTTCTTATGTCGAGATACACCTGCACGGAAACTCAGCCTTATGCAACAGCTGATCGGACTGCACCGCAAAATCCCATAACTGCTACTTTCCGTGCACCACATACGCACAGAAAGTAAACCTTATGTAATTTTGCCGTGCAGTAGCGGGAATAACCTATTTCATCACACTGTACTGGAAACAGCTATATTAATCACCAGCTTAGAGTGTAGAAAAACCGTTTTCCCACTCTAGAGAGGGAAAATCAGCTGTTTGCGAAGTGGAGGTTAGGTAAGTGAAATCAGCTGTTCTCAATAATGTAATCAGCTGTGTAAAACAGAATCACTGTTTTCATTGTACTGCGGAAATCAATTGAGCATCCATAGGTAATTTCTTAAACTTTCATTATTTAATTAATTACTATTAATAATTATCTACAGTGTGATGAAAAATATCGTTCATAACTCGAGTAGAAAGTGTTATTCCGTGCCTTGATCGAAATTCCGCGCGAGGCTTTTTGGCCCGGAAAAGACACTTTCCACTCTTGTTATGAAATATACTATTTTCTTAGCTTATTTTACGTTTAGAAAGTGTACTTTCTTGTGTAGACTAATGAAAATTTCATTACGAAATTGCGTCCAGGAGACAGTTGTACCATTGTTGACAGTCACAACAGCTGATGACAACAGATCGACCAGCCCTGCGTGGCGAGGGTTTGTCAAATGACAACAGTGTTTTACCACAACCCTTATTGACCAATTAGGCCTGATTGTTCATTGTCAGCTGAAGTCACAGCTCTTGTTTTATTTAACATATTAAATACAGTTAACTGTATAGTTACTGAAATAAAACTAATAACTTCTCCGAAGTATTTATTTCTATTATAATAGTATAATATTTATACTCTATAATATTTATTTGGATTAAAGTTTGCTGGGTCAGATTACATGTTTTGCCCCGAGTTATATTAAAAAATCTAGTTCCATGTAAACCCCTAAAGAACCAGGTAGTTTTTCGTTACAAACATTCTTAATGAAACATAAATGGTACAAAGAGTTTACAAGAACTCTCGGTATTTAAATTAAACCAGTTATATAGTTCATAACTAAATTAAAATGTTTGTCTTTTCATTTGGTATTGTTCTGCGTCAATAATTTTCTAAACAAGATTAATTATAGCTTATTTTATAACATCTCGTTTTTATGTTCCATCATATTGTATTTACAAAAAAAGTGTAATTTCATAATCTGCAAAACATATCAAGAAACTATTTAGTATAGGACATCAACTTTGTGTTCTTTTAAGCAAAACACAGTTCTCCACGTTCCCGTACCTTCCTGTAGCATGGTTTGATATCTTGCTAAAACCGATTGAAAAGTCGAGTTAAATTTTTTTTCCTTTTTATTGGGGGGGGGGAGTTATTTTGAAAACAACAAGGATGAAAAACAACTGAGAAATAAAAAGATATTCTAACAATGCTATTAAATTACCGTTCAAAGATAAAATTACATTAGCACTTTAAACAGAATTTTTTTCTAACTTTTATTTTAGTCCTTAATAAAACAATAGTGAGACAATAGTTGAGGATTTCAAATTGTATTAGCGTTTTATTTCTTCTAATTTATTCCAAATGGATCAATTTATTTTATTTTTCAATATAATTTCCACCATTTCTATGTTTTCACAAATAATACATAGACAATAGAAAAAAATGTTCTCATAAAGTTACATCACCTCATTTTCCAATTGTGTAATATTTGCTGCAAATCAAAGCAAATTGTTAGATGGAACTAATTGAGTCAATATTCAAGTGCATGGACAAAATACCGATGTCATTAGAATGCATTTGTTGACTATATTGCGAGGGACAGAATCACAACGACGTCATACATTATTTAGAGGAACTCAAGTCTGCCCGGAAACACATTTGCCGAGAGACCGAGGCCATTTGTCCTCGAACCCTGCCGGGCTGTCTGGGTGAGCTTCAAGTTTCAATTTAGAAGGCAAACATACATTTTTTTGCAGAACATTTTTTAAATAGCTTGGCTTTAATTTTAAAAAGGTGTGTTTTATAGAACTAATAACTAAGTCAACGACAATGTTTTACTTGAAGTAAAATTAATCATCAGGTAAAACTTTTACCAGAGCAGTTGTAACGATAAGTAACAACATTTCTCCAATTAACTTATTCAACTAATTCATTAAATTATATAAAATATAAACATTTCGTAAATCTCAAATCAAGAGAGGAAAGCTTTTAATATTTCACAACAGTTGTAGCCTAAAAGTATTACTGATTGTTAGCAGTTTTACGTGCTATATGCTGACAATCAGCAGTTTGATTGGGAAACAACTGCTGAGGCATGGTTTCATGACCTGGTTCAAGGAGCCATTCCTTTGGGCCAGGGAGCTTCACTTCTACACTGGACACCAGCAACAGCTAAGCCAGGTAAAACCGATTATACTCTCTTATTTAACTTTGGCCATAAGCCCAATAGCACATTTTACATAGACCATCATTTATAAACTATACTTTAATTCTCAGCTCTACATTCTTTCTACTTGATTTGAGTCTCATCCTTCTAAACCTTGTAATTGACGAGTTTCTGTTTTCTTTACAATATGATAAAATATTCATTGTTTCATTGATATATCTGACATTTATTTGTTATCACCTCTCACTTGCGAGTAGCTCCCCAATTGAGGTTTAGTAATTGATCATTTATATTTGATATATTATAAATGGATACAGAATAAATCCCGGTTTTATAAGGTCAAAATCATACGTGACACAGTTTAACAAGCGTGCAATCATGCAAGACACAAAGCACCCTCTATAGATCAAATGGTTGAACGTGATGTTTGTCATGGACGATACATTCTGTCTATTAACAAATTAATTACTTAGTTCACAGTGCATCAAGCTTTGATAACCATCAAAACCATCAAATTGAACCGTTTATTGAATATTAACTGATATTTGCGAAGCCATTATTAATTGTATTACATACCATTGGACCAAATAATAATCATTATTTTAGGCTCGATTAATTCGCTTAATATTTCAAATTTTTAATTTCGTTGATAAAGGATTTAATGGGCTTGCAAAACCCCGATAATATACGTTTATTGTTAATTTGTTCTCTTTATTTAGTAGCAAATTTTTTGAAAATGTAATTTATTTCCGAGACATTTCTTTGTTAAGTGTATGTTAAGTCCGTTTATGGCCAATGCAAAGTGATGTCAATCAACAGGAATTAAACCTTTTAAATTTCATATCCCTAAAAACACATTTTATGGTCTACATGTTTTTTTCATGTATTTATTACATTATAATTATTAATTGCATTAAAAATATCCGTAGTTTAATTTTCTCTACTATTTAATCATTAGAGTTTTAGTCATTAATCATTAAGATATGTCATTTAGTCATTAAGATATGTTTTAAAGTACTATTTAATATTCGAAGGTTTAATATTACTTACGAAATGTATTTTCTGACTTTGTATTCATTGTTTAGTTTTAATATTTTACTTTACTCTTGCATTCAATTGGATCAAAAACCCTGTCTCAAAATATTGATTTAGTGATATGTTTTACATAATGTAAGACGGATATTCAAAGGACTCAAATACATCAAAAGATTTTCACCATTAAAATTAATTATTTCTTTCTAACACTATCGTTTCATAAATGTATATGTTTTCTGAGCCAATTAGTATCATATACACTTATGAATCTACCACTTCTAAACCAAACTACTGAAAATTTCTTTTATGATAACGTGGAATGTTATACTTTTGGATTTTGGACTACGGATAATCTATCATAACAAGGTGACAGATATCTGAAAGAAACATGAGTGTCCCTGACAGTGAGTGATTTCGGGTTGGCGACGCTGCTCAGAATTATATAACGTTCTTTAATATGACAGTTGTAAACATGTCAAAATTGGATTAAAACACAAATTATTTTATTTAAATTTTCTGTTGATATATTAATCAAAAGTAATTGAGTAGTGTGTTTTGGTTACACCTAGACCGGAAGTCGTGCCATCTGCCCGAGCAGCTGCTGGCGAGCAGTTGACTCGGGCAGGTGGCGCCAGCTGCTATGCCATATAGCTTCCGGTGGGGGTTAGAGGGTATACATGAGATGCTGTAGTTATATGTTATGCCATATAGGTTGGGGTGGAGATGGCGATAGTGTTGGCGTTAGGGTGAAGTGAATTTGCGCATAAAGTGGGGTTGAACTAAAAGTGAGCATAAATTAAAAGTTATTTCAAAATTGAAATTCGTTGGTGTTAAGGAAACTCTAACAGTTGAACAAAAATTAAGAGTTAGTTGAAAATTGAAATTCAAACTTATAACTGGGATGTGGAAAAATATGTCAAGGTCATCCAGAGTAAGTTTTTAAAAATTCTATCCAACTATCACCAGAAATAGTTTTAAGTTGAAGTAGTTGGTGATAGTGGGATAATTGACTCGTGCCATGGGAGAGGTGTTTATCGTATGAAAGTTGGCGATCGAATGAGAAGCGTCGCCTAGGGAGAGGGCTTATAAAACGGCAACCTCCCCCCACCACCCCTTCCCCCACTCCTTTAGACCAATAACCGGTCGCCGACACTATGTGGTGAAACTGAACCAGACATGGCGGCCGCCATGGATAATTCTAACCTCAAACTTTAGCTTAGCTGAAGAGAATAGAGGATAATGAAGTAGGAATTGTGGTGAGCGCATTTATATAAGGAATGGTGGGAGTAAAATAGGAAAACCTGTTGAACACAGTCGATAGGAGTAATAAGTTCAAAGTTGTGGAAGCATAACATAGAACGTAAAATGTCGTGAATAACACTATCATCAACGTTAACCTGCGAAGTTGTAGAGGAATATAACGGGTTAAAACTGTATTTCTTCCTAACTCTATTTAAATTAGTTCTACACTTTGAAATTGAAGATTTAGAAGTACTTCGTAATATATGTTGTGTTCGCAAAAGTTTTAACCTTAAACATTGTGCAACCATTATAGCTAATGTGTTACATTCAGAAGTTAAAAGAAGACTGAGGTATAAAATGAAGTGTAAAGGATATTGAAACAGAACACTATAGTAGTAATATTTGAGGTTAGAATTAACTAGACTCATTTAATGAAGTGGCTAGGAAGCCACATGCTGATGAATGCTAAATTGCATGTTAGAAGTAATGAAGTAGTCATAAAATAAAAACTAATGAGAGGTGATCACTGCGAGGATGCAAGGTAATGAATGTTTGTGACGCGATAAACTATCCGCTTTTATAGAGGCAGTAATAACCCTATCTAGCCAAATGCCGGCAGATGCCGACCAACTACCTGGTTTTATAGCGCCAATTACTCCGGGCAGCTGGCGGACAGATGGCAAGAGAAGTAGGGGGCTTTGGGGCAATGACCGGAAAGGTCAATGACCCCCCCCCTCCCCCCTCCCCCTCCCCCCCCTCCCCCCCTCCCCCCCGAAAAAATGGAGCACCCCCCCCTTCCCCTACCACCCCTTCCCCCACTCCTTCCCCCACTCCTTCAGGCCAATGACCGGTCACCTGGTCATCGTCGGTCGCCGACGATAATTCTAACCTCAAACCTATGCGCATGCAACAAGTACTTTGGATCGGAAGAGTGACTATGCTATTGCGCATGCGCCTAGTCCTGTATTACTCACTTTAGCGCTACTTCGCATGGATAATTCTAACCTCAAACCTTGGTTTTGCGTCGCTGCCCATGCGCCGCTCCCCACTCCTTCGCCTTCCTTTTATACTGCTGCGAACTGGACTGGATTGAACACTGTACTGGAGTGAAACAACTTCCCCCACTACTCGAGAATCCGAGGAGCAATACGAGCCTGATCTTAGCGTCAGTCGTCAACAAACTTTCATAGCGAAATGTTGTTGGCGACTCAGCAAGAGGTTTCAAATATATAGTAGGCCTATATATATTTGAACTTCTTATACTACGTTGCGTTTTTTAATGCAATGTGGTATGTGTTTGTGTGTGTATTAGTTGTAAGTTGTATTTAATTTAAGAAATAATTTGCGCATTGCGATGTTAGTTATAAGTTGGGTTTAGCATTAAGGTGTATTAATTTTTAAGAGGTGTTTAGCATTAAGGTGTATTAATTTTAAGAATAATGATGGTATTTGGTTGTGTTGAATTATTTTGGTTTTTAATAATGATGTGTTGTTAGTTTTAAGTGTTGGTACTAATAATTAATGTTGTTTTGCCTTACAGCTAGATGTTAGGGGGTAGATTAATTGTAAATTCAGAAGTTCGGTTGAACTTCACTTAGAAGGGGTGGGACATCCGCAAATTGTAGGTAAGCGGACTAGGTTTTTTGCATTTTGTTTAGGAATATGATGGGTGGGTTTAGTTTGGGTGGGGTTAGAGTTGCGTTTCTGCATTAGCTGTTCCAGTTTCCCTATTTAGCGTTACGCTTTGATGCGGACAGGGACGTTACGCTTTGATGCGGACGGACCAGGGCCTCCCTTGCAGAACGTAACTAGTGGGTTGGGAGTGGGAACCCGTTAGGCAAACAGGGTGGTGGGAACAGTATTACTGTTCCCATCACCTTGGTTTTTTATAAGTCTTGAGTGACCTTGACCTACTTTTTGAAAGGTCAATGACCCCCCCTCCCCCCCTCCCCCCCTCCCCCCCCCTCCCCCCCCGAAAAAATGGAGCACCCCCCCCTTCCCCCACTCCTACCCCCACTCCTTCCCCCACTACTCCGGGTGAATGACCGGTCATGACCTGAAAAATTAAAATGGCTATAACTTGATAATGGATTGACGGATTTGGACAAGCGATACATCATTGAAAAGGTCTATGTAAGACAAACATTTTAGTAAAAGAAGAATTTGGTTATCTTATTTTAGTCAAAAGTTATGCGAATTATTTGAAATAAATACCTTCTCTTTCCCCTTTTCCCCCAACTCCCAGGTCAATAATCAGTCTCGGCCAGCTGCTACCCCTCTCATTTGCATATTGTTATAAAAGACGCACCGACTGCGGCTAACATTTCATTCTGATTCCAGACGTTACGCTGCGAACTTGGAGCCACAACCATGTCATCTCTGCCAACTACAACTTCTACTTCAACTTCTACTTCTACTTCAACTTCTACTACGGTTGTTACTGCACCTAAGAAAACTCTTCGTCTGAAAATTCCTCCTGACTGGTACAAGAAGCAACTTGGATCCCAACCTTCAACTTCTGGCACTATTCTTCCGCCTACCAAGACTTCTAAACTTCGAAGCATTTTTTCACTGCCTTCGCCTTCTACTTCGCTTTCAAACGACTCCACACCGCCATCAACCATCATGCCGCCACCACAGAAGCCAGCTCCCCGTTCTAATACCCCTTCATTTGAAACTTTGCTTCATCGTCTTAGTACACCTGTCATTCCACTGTCACCATTGCCTCCTACCCCACCACTTACTATGCCTGAAGACCACACCTATCATAAAACTAAATCCACTAAGCCTACTCCCAAACCTGCTCCTAAGCCTGCTCCTTCAGAGCAATTTCAATTATTACAAGAAGAGCGTCGTAGGGCATTTAGCCGTCCCACTACTTGCCCTGAAGTGCTCACTAGGGGAATTAAGAAAGGATCAGCTTGTGGGAAGAAATGTGTTAAAAACGAAAGTTTTTGCCGTTTACATGTCGTGAAACACCTTTCTGAACCACAACTGACAGAAACCCCCACTATTGAATACCAATCCAAAATTATTGGTGTGAAAGGAAATAGGCTTAAGAAAGGTTGTATTTATTTTTTTGAAAGTGTTATTGACAACGAACACATTTTGGCAAGTTGTAACGGCGAAAAATATAATATTAAAGTAATTGAATCCTTGCGCAAAGAGAAATCCGTTAATGAGTTAGACTCTAAAGACTATCTCCTCAGACACAAAGTGGATGGTATTACAAGGTGGGGGCGTAGAAAGTAGATTCACATAGTTTTTTTCCAAATTGTTGCTTAAAAAATAATGGGGGAGAAACACAATGCGTTATAGTGTTGTGTTTTCCCCCATTATTTTTAACACTCTAAGTCTTGTGACCTACTAACCTACTTCCATCCGAGTAGTAAGAAAAGTACTTCCCCCCACTCCTTTGGATCGATGACTGGTCACGGTCAGCTCCTACCCCTCATTTGCATACTATTATAAAAGCGGAGCAAGCGTTGGTCACTCCTTTATTTTTCTTCTACACGCCGCTCTTGTCGTTTCGTCTCTCCTGTTTACAATATTTCTTGCTTCAAAATGCCTCCTCATCTGAATGAAAATTTCAATTCCTCCGAAATTTCTGATGTTTTTGAACAATCTGAAGACACTTTAAGTAACAACAGTGAAAGTGAAGATGATGAGGACAATGATGATTATACTGTTGAACTTAGTGAAGAACGTTAAGTCATAGCAATTGATCCACAATTTCCATTTGATACAATAGAAAAGTTTATGGCTGAAGCTAATAAATGGTTGGACTCAGGATGTTATGTACGAATTGACTCTTTTATATTGTATGGTGATAATCATTCTTTCCTTGTCACACCAAATGACAGAGACCGCATGTTGCAGTGGGCACAATCTATGATGGAGTGCTATGAACAAGGTGTGGACACTGGCGGCTATTTTCTTGCACAACTAGTGTAATAACAAAATTACCCTTCCCCCACCCTACACCCTATCCCTTTCAAATCCTATAAAGAAGGGGGAAAGGAGTGGGGATTATAAAATGGTGGGGGAATGTGTATAAATGCAGGTTGTTTGAAGAGACTTTTATTATTGTGGCTTTAGCAGAAACAACATGGAGTTTAAATCTTCAGCAAAAATAAGGAACAACATAATAAAGAGAGAAATTCGCAAGAAAGAAAAGATTGAACTTATAAAATTACAACTTATAATTCCTTCCATTGAAATTGGATGTAGCAAAATAAAGACTTTGGTGAAAACTAACGAATATTTGTTACAATTGCTAAAAACAATCGAAGAGTTGAAGAGCAAGAATGGACATTCTACATAGTAAAATTTGAACATTTTAATATAAATAAGTAAACCCAAAAAAGTAGATGTAGAATAGAGAGCGAGGAATAGATCACTTTGTGGTAATGGACTAACATGCCACTTAGTGCTCTATTCCTCGTTCTCGCGTTAAATTGGATTACCTTGTCCTATTTGTTCGACTGTTAGAATTTGGTTAACACTGTTGAATTTCGGTTATGAACTAACGTTTATTTTTGTTCAACTGTTAGAGTTTTTTTAATACTGTCGAATTTTAGTTTTGAACTAACTTTTAATTTATGCGAATTTTTAGTTCAACTCTAGTTAATTTATGCACAAATTTACTTTAACCAAGTGTCTGTGCTCTAGCCATTTCCACCTAAAAGTAACTAGAATTAGTTGGGTGGGGGAAAGTTCGTTAAAGCTTGAATATAAAGAAGTATATACTAAAACTCCAATGGGAATAAAGAACACGAATGAACAATTAGTTTGTAGAAGGTTAATATTTTTGTTCAAAACGTTTGATTTCCTTGGATAGTGAAGAATATGAAATAGTGGTGGGGGAACCATTATAAAAGGAGGAACATGAGAGCCCATTTCATTTCTTGGTGAAATTTCGAAGAGTAAACATCTCAACATGTATCGTTGCGATAAATGTTCGGAATCGTTTCACGATGAAATTCTATTAGACTGTCATAAAGAACTAATTCACAACAACCCAGAAGAAAAACAAGAACAAGAACAAGAACAAGAACAAGAACAACAAGAACAACAAGAACAACAAGAACAAGATGAACAAGATGAAATAACTGCAACATCTTCAACTACTTTACCGAATCTACAAGTATTTGCATTACCCGGTAAAGTAGTAATGCATTATAAGATTCAAAATGAAAACTTGAAGCTAGAAGAATTTATTAGAGAAGCAAAACCAATCGTAAGTAAAACTTTAAAAGAAGAATTGAAAAGATTGAACTTTCTTAAATTTGGTTTACTACTAGAAGCTATGTTTATAAATGTACAAGAAGAATTATCACCAAGAGGATTCATAACAAAAAACCGAACCATTATGGAAAGTTCAAACATTGATTCAATAGTAGAAAACTGTATAGAAGAAATATTAACAAAAATTCAGGAACACGAAGGAAGAGGATCCGGATGGAGTCTTACAAGTATTGAAGTATTAGATATAAAAGTTCATAAACATGGATATGGACTAATGGGATCTAGTTACATTCCTTTACCAAAAATAATTGAAAATACAAAATCTTGTGTTAATGTTAAAAATGAAGACAATGAATGTTTTCGTTATGCAATGACAGCTAAATTTGTACCACATCATGCGAATAGACCTGACCAAGAATATGAAAATCAAAGATTTAGATACAATTTCCAAGGAATCACTTATCCTGTCTCACTGAAAGATATATCAAAATTTGAGAAGAAAAATCCCGGTACGTCTATTAATGTTTTTGCATTAGATAGTTCAAACAAAGTGTATCCTTTACGTATTGCGAAAGAAGAGCTACCAGATCATACGGATTTACTACTACTTACGCGAGGAGATGTGTCTCACTATGTGTACATAAAAAAATTTGACTCTCTTGTTAACAAGCAACTTTCAAAAAATAGAAACAAAAAGTTGATTTGTAAGAGATGTTTTAATTTTCAACGAGAAGGAAGACAAGGAAGAGAATGGTTACAAGAGCACAAAAGACTATGTAACAATAATTATGAAGCAAAGATTAATTTACCTTCGGAAAGCAAAGCATTTGTTACATTTCAAAAGGTTCATCATCAATACCGTATCCCTCTAGTTGTGTATGCAGACTTTGAATCAACACTTGTTCCTGTTGAAGATGAAAATTGTGAAGCTCGAAAAAGTGTCAAGTATCAAATGCACAAACCAAACAGTTTTTGTTTAATGGTCAAATCAACATTATCAGAAGAACATTTAAACAGATATGGATTAACTTCAGAACCTTTAGTATATCGTGGTGAAAATGTGGAAAAAATATTTCTTGATCACTTATATTCAATAGCTGGAAATATGCAAAGATTATATACAAATATTGTACCAATAAAACCGATGGACGAAGAAGAAGAAATTCAACATGAAAATGCAACTCGATGTTTCTTGTGCAAAAATGATTTTACTATTGAGAATTATAAAGTTAAAGATCATGACCACCTCACAGGTTATTATAGGGGTGCTGCTTGTAATAAATGCAACTTGAGCTATCGTTTACCACTATTTATTCCTGTGGTTCTGCATAGCCTCAGCGGGTATGATGCTCATTTTATAATACCCGAATTAGGAAGAGATGATAGTAAAATTGATGTATTAGCTGAAACTTCAGAGAAGTTCATCAGTTTTTCCAAAGAAGTTGGAAACGTGAAATTAAGATTCTTAGACTCCTACAGATTTATGCCGTCGAGTTTGTCCAAACTTTCTGAAAATTTAAGAAAACAAGATTTTGTTGAAACAAAGAAGATTGTAAATAGCGACAAACTGGATCTGGTACTTCGGAAAGGTGTTTTCCCATATGATTACATAGACAGTTTAGAAAAATTTAATGAAACATCACTTCCAGCAAAAGAAGAATTCAAAAGTAAACTTTACGACATGGATATATCTCAAGAGGACTATGATCATGCATGTAGAGTATGGAACGAATTAGGATTTAGAACATTGGGAGAATATTCAGATTTTTATGTTAAATTAGATGTAACTTTACTATGTGATATAATGGAAGAATTTAGAAATACGTGTTTTGCAGCATATGGATTGGACCCTCTTCATTCATACACTTCACCTGGACTAGCATGGCAAGCCATGTTGAAAGAAACAAATTGTAAATTACAACTTCTTACTGATATAGATATGGTTTTGATGTTAGAATCAGGAGTTCGAGGGGGATTGACGCAAAGTGTAACCAGACATGTTAAGGCGAATAACAAGTATCTGCCCGATTATGATGCATCAAAACCAACAACATTCCTGGGTTATTTCGATGCAAATAACTTATACGGATGGGCAATGTCGAATCCCCTTCCATATGATAATTTCAAATGGATAGACCCAGAATCAATTGGAAACATAATGGATATACCAAAGCATGGTGAAACTGGTTACATTTTTGACGTCGATTTTGAATATCCTGAACATCTTCACGATCATCATTACGATTTACCACTTCTTCCAAAGACTGAAATTTCCCCTACTGGAAGATGGCCAAAATTATTGATGACTTTAACTAACAAGTCTCGGTATGTCGGACACTACTGGATGATACAACAGGCTTTAGACTTAGGATTGAGAATTACAAAAATTAATCGAGTACTACAATTTTCTCAATCTTGCTGGTTAAAACCGTACATCGACAACAACACAAGAAGAAGAGCTGCCGCTACATCAAGTTTTCAAAAAGATTTTTTTAAACTAATGAACAACGCAATATTTGGCAAGACTTTGGAAAACAAAAGGAAACATAAGGATATCAAATTGGTAACTGATCCAGTAAAATTACAGAAATTGGTGCAACAACCAAACTTTGGTTCATCTGTAATTATTAATGAAAATCTAGTTGTTATTTCCATGAACAAGAAGTCAGTTGAAATGGATCGTCCTTTGTATCTTGGAATGTCAATCTTGGATATTTCAAAAACACATATGTACGAGTTTCATTATAAGAAGATGGTTAACTATTATGGAAGAGAGAACATTGGTATTGCATATATGGATACGGATGCACTAATTTACTGGATTAAAACAAATGACATGTATGAAGATCTACGCACCTTTATATATAAAGATGATTTCGACTTTTCCGATTATCCTAAGGATCATCCAAATTACGACTATGACAGAAACAAGAAAGTATTGGGAAAATTTAAAGATGAAACAAATGGTGTGCCAATGATGGAAATTGTAGCATTAATGTCCAAACTGTATTCGTTTCAACTGTACATAAATGAGAGGAACGAACATCAAGTCACGAAGAAGGCCAAAGGAATAAAAACTTCTTTTCTTAAGAAGAACGTACAGTTTGAACATTATAAAAGATGTTTGTTTGAAAATGTTGAAACAACTGCAACGTTTAACACTATTAGAAGTTATAATCATCAACTTTTTAGTGTCAAACAAACAAAGTGGGCATTAAGCTACAAAGATGACAAGCGCCATATTTTAGAAGATAAAATTAATACTTTACCATTCGGCCACTACTCTCTAAACCCTATCGACCAGTAAACCTATTCTTCGTCCTCTACCTTTTTCCTTTTTCCTTTCCGTAAAGAAGAGGGGACATGGCAAGCCCAATGCCATGTTCCCTCTTTTTTACACTAATATGAAATGGCCTTGACCTATATTCAAACTATATAGATGAGAATGAACTATTCTATGGATCAGTATTTTTACATGCGGTGTACAAGCAACATCTGAAGATGGAAAGTGTGAAGGACAAGATTGTAAATGAACTACATAAACCAGCAAGAAGAAGATTTCCAAGAAGAAGTACAATCATTAAAGGAATGAATGATCTTTATCAAGCTGATCTCATTGAAATGATACCGCACAGTAAATTAAACAAAGGATTTAAATATATTTTAACAATTATAGACTGTTTTACTAAAATAGCTGACGCTTTACCATTGAAGGATAAGACTGGTAAAAGTGTTACAAAAGCTATGGAAACCACAATACAAAGAAATAAATTTAAAATTAAACATCTACAGACCGATGATGGAAAAGAATATTTTAATAAAGACTTTGGAGCTTTGATGAAGAAATATCAAATAAATCATTATTCTACAAATTCTGAAGTTAAAGCTTCAATAATTGAAAGATTCAATAGAACATTAAAAGGTGCGATGTATAAACAATTTTCAAAACGAGGATCATACGTGTGGTATGACATATTACCACAACTTATAAAAGAGTATAACAACAAATATCATCGTACCATTGGAATGAAACCTATCCAGGTAAATAGTGCTAATGCCAAAATTGTATTACAACGCATTAAAAATAATACAACACCGAAATTGGAAAAATTGCAACCAAAGAAGTTCAAGGTCAACGATAAAGTTCGTATAAGCAAATACAAAGGTGTATTTAGTAAAAGATATCTACCAAATTGGACTAATGAAGTATTTACAATTTATAAAGTGCAACCAACTATACCTGAAACCTATTTATTAAAGGATAACAAGGGTGAATTACTTCAAGGTGGATTCTACGGACATGAATTGTTGAAATCAACAGTCGGTGATGTATATCTTGTCGAGAAGATTTTACAAAGGAAAAAGGATATGGTTAAAGTCCGGTGGTTAGGGTTTGATAAAAGTGAAGACTCTTGGATTCCTTCAAAAGACTTAGTATAGTTGTTTAATAGCTCATTGTGTGTTTAACCTTTATACAAGATGGAGATTGTACAACAAAAAGACCGATTTAATATCAATAACATTGATGAATTGACAGTTGACAATGATAAGTTAAATCATGGAAAACATGGTGAATTACTACCAAATACGATAAGATGTCTAATAACTGGTCCTTCAAATTGTGGAAAAACTAATGTTGTTTTTAACCTTATAACTAATCCTAAAGGATTGCGTTTTAATAATATATACATTTTTTTCAAAATCATTGCAACAACCAAAATATCAATTATTGGATAAAATACTTGCAAGTGTACCTGAAGTGAATTTTTACAAGTTTAATGCCAGTGAAACAATTATGCAACCAAATGAAGCAAAACCATTTTCTATTTTTATATTTGACGATGTTTCTTGTGAAAATCATGACACAATAAGGAATTATTTTGCTATGGGAAGACATCATAATATTGATAGCATTTATATTGGTCAAACATACAGTAAGATTCCAAAACAACTTATAAGAGACAATGCAAATATGTTGATCATCTTCAAGCAAGATGAAACAAATTTAAAGCATACATATAATGATCATGTAAATGCGGATATGCCATTTGAAAAATTTAAAGAGATGTGTGGCAAAGCATGGAATGAGAAATATAACTTTCTCGTTATTATGAAGGAAGAAGATATTAAAAATGGTAGATATCGTATAGGGTTGGATAAATTTGTATTTATGCGTTGAACTACTAATGCTACATCTAGTTACATGTTGAACCTCACAGTGTAAACATGGTAAATCAAGAAAAACTATTGAAAGAAATAAAATCACTCAGTGATTCTATTAGGATGAAGAATCGTGCATTGAGGATGGGTTTAAGTGAAAGAGAAGAATTTCTAGAGACTACATTTAAACCTATTACGGAACCTTTAAAACAGATATCAGAAACTATTGGTAAACCTCGTTATGAAGGAGATGTTTTACTACCAGTTTCTAAACAAGAAGTACAAGCATTAAAAAAAGAAGAAGAAGATGATGATTCATATACAAGTGCTAGTGAGCAAGAAGAAACAAAAGAAGAAGAACCAATTGTTGAAAAGGAAGAAGAACAGCCAATACCTGAAGCTGAACAATCTATTCCAAATTTAACTCAATTGAGTAGCGATATATTACAACATGGACCTCTTGGAAGAAAATATATAATGAAAATGCTACATGACATGAAATCAAACCCAAATTTGAGTAGATCACATGTATACGGAGCAAGAATTGATGGGAATGAATTGAAGATCGGCGATTCAAAGCTTGAAATAACACAAGACGATTACATCATTATTGGTGAGCATAGATATAAAGGAACAAAAGGATTATATGAATTAATTTTTAAAAACATACCACTAAGATATTCATCCAAAGATTTAAGTGTTTTTAAGGAGATTCTACAAAATACTAACGCTCATAAAAGAAACTACTCAAAGGATGCAATGATTAATCGTTCACGTGCAACAAAATATAACATCGTTATAAAAAAGTTGTTTCCTCCACGAAAATTGCCAACATTACGTACTGCACCAGCGGTGAGACAACCACTGAAAAGAAAATCTTTATCACTTATGGATTTATCACTTCTTGAACAACATGGTAAAAAGAGTAAAGGAGATACTTCAACATCTGGTAAAGGATTGATGAAAAATCTATACAATACGAATGTGATTTACTACAACGACATCAATAAATTGGTTGATAGAATGAGACTATTGCATGAAGCCATGGAAGCTGGTCATACAGGTTTAAATAATGAATGGGTAGCTCTGATTGACGAACTCAGGAATCGCGGCATAATTGTATAATTTCCCGCGGATATATAAGAGTTGCAGGCGTATAATGTGTCAGTTCTAACATGAGCGTCGACAAGTTCGGACGCTACTCCGCATTAGGAGTGCAAGTTGGAGAAGACAGAAAAAGAAGCGGATTACCGCAAACACCTGAAGGTGACTATAACATAAGTAATAAACGTTTAAAATTAGTTAAAGATCCAGAAGAAGATACTGATGGAGCAAATTTAAAGACAGTAAAAGAAGCTACTTCAACATCATTGAAATTACATAAGAATACTTATGATGTTAAATCACATAGATTAATTAATGTTGGTAAACCAACTGAAGGTTCTGATGCAATTACTAAAGAGTACTTATCATCTGAACTTTCAAATACTTTAAAATTGCAATAGGGTAACAACTTAAAAGATGGACAAACATATGATGCTGGAAATTATAGAATAACCAACGTGGGAAATCCCAAAAATGATAAAGATTCAGTTAATAAAGAATATTTACATTCTATAATACCGGAAAAAACTAAACATGGATATTCTTTTTATAAATTTATTATAAATGACATTGGATACCCAAAGGAAGACGGTGATGCTGTAAACCTAAAATACATCAAGGACAACTGTATTTTACAAGATGTTAATGAAATCGATTGTCATGGTAAAACATTGACAAATGTAAAGTTTGGTTCTCAACCAAAAGATGCTGTTACTATGGAACAATTATCTAAAGAATTAAAAAAGGAAACATCCAATTTTGTAAAACATGAAGATGCCGTTTTAAAGCGGGGAGATAAATTTATACATGGAAATGAAAAGTTTAATTTAATGCAAGGAAATAATTATGAATGGGATGCAGGACATAAAACAATAACAAATGGAAGATTTGGTATAAAAGATTCAGATGTACCTCTAATGGTACAAACATTAATTGCGAGTGGTGGTACATTAGGTACATACAATGGTCGTAATAGAAGAATAAAAAATATTTTTCCTGGTTATGAAGAAGATGATTGTGTTACAGTGAAACAAACAATAACTTGGGATGAACGCAATGGAACCAAATTTGATGCTAAGATGAAGAAAATAATTAATATTTCACCAGGTGAAGTTTTCAATGATGCTGCTACTATTGGACAAGTCATAACAACATCAAAAAGTGATTCGACCGCTTACACATGTAATGATAAACGTATTATGCAGTTACACGATCCTCAACATCCAAAAGATGCTGTAAATTTAGATTGTTTAATAAGAATAGTGGGCAATTTACTTATTGATACCCATAATCATATAGCTAGTACAACGAGTCATGTGATAATTCAACCTGATGAACGGGAAGCTTGGATTAAAAATAGAATTATAAATCAGTATATCATTAATTTGAATAACTAAGTGTTTAAATATAAAAAATTATACATAACTTATTCATTTATGTAAAGTATCTTGTGGAGTAAACACACCAGTTTATATAAGACTACATAATGAAGGCTGTATCACTCAGTCATCATCAAGACAGCAACAAGAGAGGACGTGGTATAACTTCAGCTGCGTTATCCCTACTTAAACGGATACCTGTTGGTGCTGTTGTAAATCGAGCGATAGACGCTCTACCATACGAATTACATATTCCTGGAGGTTATCAATATTGTGGACCTGGAACTAAGTTGGCAAAACGTTTAGCAAGAGGAGATCCTGGAATTAATAAATTAGATCAAGCTTGCAAAGAACACGATATAGCATATTCAAAGTATAAAGATTCAACAAATAGATCAATAGCAGATAAAATTCTAGCGGAAAAAGCTTGGCAAAGAGTAAAATCAAGTGACGCAAGTATTGCAGAAAAAGCATCGGCTTGGGCAGTAACTACAGCCATGAAGACAAAAGCAAAGTTAGGTGGTGGAAGACGTCGCAGAGGAAGACCTGCAAAGAGAGGCGCTCCCAAAAGAGGTGGAAACATTAAAAAAGGACGTCGTAGAACTCATAAGGCAAGTTTAAAGAAGACTTCTGTTTGGCAAATGGTAAAAAACGGAGCAGGTTTATACCTAAGACCATACCGTGTGTACTAAATAAGAAGAATCAATTGATAATTCCAAATAAAGCCTTAACAAATCATCAGTTAAATGATTATGTAAAATGTTTGAAAATACCATTCTTTTGAGGAGTTTTTATGAAAGATGCATTACCAACTAAAATATGGAAAAATGAAACTGGAATAGTAAATTTGGATTCCACCTATGGTCCAGGCACTCATTGGGTATGCTATAAAAAGTTCGGACAAACCGTTTACTACTTTGACAGTTTTGGCAATCTACCACCGCCGAAAGAACTTCAACATTATTTTCGAAACTCTAAAAACATTTTTTACAATTACAAAAGAGAACAACCTAACAATACTGAAATATGTGGGCATTTATGTTTGGAGTTTCTAGCGAAAAGTGTCAGTCAGCTTTAAGATGTCATCATATACAGTGTCATTGAGTGGAAATTCATCCACATTGAAAAGTACGCTGTTCCCAGTATTGCGTCTATCCAAGGAACGATTATGGGAAGCGGCATTACTTGATTTGACTACCTACAACTCAATTCCCAATGTTACAGAAGGAAAAAACAATTTACTACATTATTATGAAACTATGGATGCTTCAGAATTGAAAATAATTACATTTCCCACTGGAGCTTATGAAATCGATGATATAAACCAATTATTACAGAAACAACTCGGAGAAGACAATATCACCGTTAAAGGAAACAATAATACTTTAAAAGCAGAAATAACTTCAAAATATTATATTGATGTCAGCTTGGAACAGTCGATTGGCAGTTTACTTGGATTTACAGATACAAAAAAGAAAATCTTAACTCCTGGAACTACTCATTCAGGTGATTCAACTGTAACAATATTGAAAGTAAATAGTATCGATGTCACGTGCAACATTATACACGGATCATATAGAGATGGAGTTAATCAACATATTTTACATACATTTTATCCAACAGTGGCTCCCGGTTTTAAAATTGTTGAGAAGCCACAAAACTTGATATACCTACCGTTAAACACCAGTTTCATTTCAGACATCGTACTGAACATATTGGATCAAGACGGTCATAGTGTTGACTTTAGAGGAGAAACAATTACTATACGGATACACATCAGAGCAGCAACATAAAAGTCAACATGGGATTATCATTTAAACCGCAACGGAAGAGTCGGGAGCTCAGTAGCTCCTCGACATTGGAAGAGTTAACATCGGACAACATTCGTTTTCTACAGAAGATTGGATTGAAACTTAACAGCGATGGATATCCTGGATATATCTCAAGGACCAACGTTCGACGAAACACTATGGGAGAAGGAATATCACACGCACAACCCTTACACTTCATCAAAATTAAACAATAACGATGAAATAAGGATTCCCATTCAACAACAAGATATTTACACGTTACCATGTGAAAGTTACTTGTACATCGAAGGACGGGTATTAAAATTGGATGGAAAAACTGCTTCAACAGTTCCTTTTATAAATAACCCGATGGCATATCTTTTTGATGAAATAAGATATGAAATATCAGGGGTGACGGTTGATTCAACAAAAAAGGTTGGTTTAACAACGACATTGAAAGGATTAACATCATTAACACCGCATGAGAAGAATTCAATAGTCACCGCCGGATGGGTTGCCCCTGATAAAGACACTATAACACCAGCTTCCAACGGTCACTTTGATTTTCATGTACCTTTACGATTGCTTTTGGGATTCGCTGAAGATTACAAACGGGTAATAATAAATGTCAAACAAGAATTAGTATTACTCAGATCTTCAACTAATAAGGACTTGATACTTGCAGACCCTGCAACTACGGAAGATAAACTGGAATGGCAACTACAGTTAGATAAAGTTGTTTGGAGAGTACCTCATGTAAGATTGGCCGATGAACATAGAATCCTATTATTGAGAAAGTTAAAATCTGACCGTGATATTGTGATGCCATTCCGAAGTTGGGAATTTCATGAATACCCTACACTACCTCAGACAGAACGACAAACATGGACCGTCAAGACATCAACTTACTTGGAACGAGCAAGGTACATAATACTCGGTTTTCAAACTAAGCGAAAAGATGTTATCACTGCAAATGCTGGTCAATTTGATCACTGTAAAATAAAGAATTGTAAAGTTTTCCTAAACTCTCAATTCTTTCCCTATGACAATTTGAATGTCATGTTCAGCAAAAAACGTTTTTCCATTTTATACGATATGTATGCAAGATTTCAATCGTCATATTATGGAAAGACTAATACACCACTATTATCACCTGACCAGTATTATTCCAAGGCTCCAATAATTGTAATCGATTGTTCAAAACAAAATGAATCGGTAAAATCATCAAGTGTGGATATAAAAATTGAAATGGAATTTGAAGAACCAGTAGCGGATGGAACTTCGGCATACTGTCTAATTCTACATGATAAAATAGTTACTTACACACCGCTGACCGGAATTGTGAAGAATGTACTTTAAGAAGAATTGTACAATGACTGCAAATTTTTGAGGTTAGAATTATCTGCTTCAATTTTTGAGGTTAGAATTTCATTTGTGAAAGACAAGTTGAAAACAAACAATTATGTAATTGTATAAATTTCAAGGATTTTACGAAAAATATAAAAGCGAGAAAATAATTAGTGGAAACTTCATTCTATCTTCAACCGTCGTATGGGAAACATCATTCGCAAGATGAATTCTACTAACGGAGAAGAAAATACACCTCTAATGGATGATAATAGTTCAGATATAGAAAAACAAGTTGAACGAGAAATGGACGAGTTCCTAAAGTTTAACAAACATAAGAAGAAAGAAGAAGAAGAAGCTGAAAAAGAAGTAAAAAGGAAGAAGGTTGAAGTTAACATTACAACTAATATTTTAACAGAAGTATTTCTTCGGATTATCTACCCAATTTCTTCATGCATGACAAAAAGTATATCAGTTGGAATTTTAAAATCAATGGATTATTCACCAATTGTTATTTTAAATCATGGAAACAAAATGGTTACTTTCAGTGAAACTACTTGGGAATCTCTCATGAAACATTTACATCTTTTGGAGTGCTATTTAAGTAACAACACATTTGGAAGAAGAACAAGATTAAGTTTATTGGAATCAAATATTGAAGTTGATATAGTAAAACATCGTGGAGGACAAATTGTTCGCTTCAAAGATTTAACTACCCACAATGTTAAATTATATTTTACTAAAGAATAATTTTACACTTTAAGTTGTACTACCGGTCCCGTCACCAGATATTTGAAACAACTAATATTTTCAAGTGCAATAATTAAAGACTATCTAATCGATACATTGGACAAACAACCTTTTGTTCCAATTTTATACGGTCCCGTGGATACTTCAATCTTTAATAGAATACCTCAAGAAGTTGAAATGTGGAGACAATTAAACAACTATCACACCAATTTTAATATCGATGAAGTGGCACAAGAAGTGAAAGAAGAAGAACAATCCTGTCTGTTATAAACGTCGGCTCATTCAATTTTTAAGTCAGTTGTTAATAAGACTTCATCATGAATAAACGGGTTTCGTTTTCTAATGCACCACACATAATGGAAGTTAAAAGAGGTATAATTGAATTTCAAGCTTTCCGAGGAAATGATGGTAATTTTATTATTAAAGAATTAGTAATCTTGGACATGAACACATCAGTAGTTTATCATTATTTGTTCAAACCTCCAGTACCATTTAATAGACTAACAACTAAAGCGAAAGTTACAAACAAATGGTTGAACAAACATTTTCACAACTTAAGATGGGATGAAGGTTTCATTAATTATAACATGATGCCGCACATTATGAATCATTATTGCAAAGAGTTTAAAATTATCTACACAAGAGGATTGGAAAAAGCAAATTGGATACAATCATTTACAAGCAACGAAGTAATTAATGCAATAATTGATAAAGATTTCCAATGCTACTTCAACGAACTTTGTATTTCATCAAAAAGTTTTAAACATCGAAGGTCGCAGTGCGCTTTAAAGAATGCCTACCGCTTGAATAGTTTCCTTCAAAAAAGTAGTGGGGGTAGTGTCAGTGGTGGGGGTAGTGTCGACTATAAAAGTGAGAGCGCTACCATAACGCAGCATGAGTATTACTCGAACCTCCGAAGAGACAACATCTCCAACGGACATTCTTATTTACAAGAAAATTAACAATAACATCAAGATGGCATCGCAGAACTTACTTCAAAATTTGGTCGATCAGTTCAACGCTCATTCTAAATCATCAATTCTACCTACGAAGAAATGTTCTGAACTAAAAGAAGAAAAACATTACATCATTCATACGATCAAGAAAATGGAAACTTCAGTAGGTGATGCTATTAATTGCACATTGAGCGAGGCACCGTATACAGTTGGTGACGAACCGAAGTTTCAAATCTTCCTACCTACACGTTTTGTACAACTTCTTCAAAATGAAGATCTTCGTGTAGTTCAACCCGGTGCACTCTATTTGGTTTCGCACGGACCAAGTGGAAATAACTCTACTGAACTTACAATTCATGTAACACCTACTATTGATTAGTTTGTACATAACATTGTCAATATTTGTTTGTAATTGTTTTTCAATAAATATGATATAAAACAAAAAAAATAAAAAGCAACATATTGTAATGTCTTTGTACATTACAATATGTTGCTTTTTTAAAAATTCCACGGAATGACCTTGACCCAATTTTGTGTGATGATAAAAGCAGAAATCTACTTGTGAAGTTCATCAGTCTACGACTACCTTTCGTACCGTACACATCTCGCTCACTCTATTGCTTAATATAAAAAACTAAATATGTCTCTCAAAGTCAAGTGTGCATCTTACGATACCAACACCATTACAACTTTTGAACAACTCGAAGATTTAACCAACGAAATGCGAGTTTTACTTACCGGTGGTTATCACTTAACTGTTGATGTTAGTGCTACTAATACAAGGATGTTCACTAAAACAAAATATTGCGATGATGAAATATTTATTTCTACACAACCTACAACTTCTTCATCGCCTACTGGTCAACATAACATCAAGTTCCAAAAATATTACCAATGTTGAATAACTTTTGACAAACAAAACTACAACTAAAGAATCACGTGTTAAATGTGAGTTAATAAAAAGGATGTGATACTTGAATAAATAATCATTTGCTTCTCAGCTCTCACCACGACAAGACCTATTTAAGAAAATGTTGTACAGAATGATGATTCAACTTGATGGAAAAATCTATGGAAAAGATTACAACACTGTTGAACAAATGACTAAAGATATAGATGTATTAGCTAAAGAAGGATACCAAGCTAAATTAATTTTGAAATTTCCTGAAGTACATCCGCTATCAATAGAAGAACTAGTTGCTATGGCTAAAGCTGAGAAAGATAAAAAGTCTGAAGAAAACAAAGAGAAACAAACTTCTTAAGTATCAACATTCCTTACATTAGTAAGGTATAATTTTTTAAAACTCCGTTTGGATGACCTTGAAATTACCCCTACCACTTTTCATAGTACATAAAACTCGCTATTCAACACTATACACTCTTATTCTTTCACTGGACTCCGCAGCATCAACATGGAAGAGCAAAAATACAAGTACAAACCTCGTTACTGTTGTGAACAACAGTGTACAGATTTAGGACCAATGATGGTGGATGGGTTAGCTTGTACTAAATGTGAATTCTTCGGATCTTGTTATTGCAAATGCAAAACAAAACAACTACCACCACCGGAATTGCGAACTTTCAAATTTTACAAATCAAGATATTTTCATACATGTTGTCCTCAAAGATGTTTCAAATTTCACCCTCTAGATCTTGCTCATTGTCAACGCACCAAGTCTCATCAAGATGATTTTTGTACACATATGATAAAAAGATGTAAATACAGATCAGATTGGTATTCCGATCCTGTAGAACCATCAAATGTGTAATTTCAGTTTTACACTCTTTTTTAAAACTTCATTTGGATGACCTTGAGATTTCCCCCACCACTAGTTCTAATTTTTATATAATATTAAATCATTCCACTTCCAACACTCTAACTAACAACATGGAAAACAAATTTATCAAGTTTGAACATATAATAACTGACAGGGAGGAGATGGAAGAATTGTTTCAAAACTTACTTTCTATCATTGACGAATATCCTATAAGATGGTTCAGAATTGTAGTTCAATATTTAAATCCTGGTGAATTGTTTTCTTCATCAAGTGAAGAAGATGAAACAACTACTTCGGTTCAAATAATTGAATTAAAAGACGAAGAAGAAGAACTAAACATTTTATTCAATCATAAGCTCAAGGTTCCCCATATAAAAGCCCCCTCCCTAGACAGCCCCCCTCCCTAGACGCCTGCTCAAGGTCACCATTATATAAGCCCCCTCCCTATGCGCCGATCCTCATTCCATCACCGACTCTCCAACAATGAACAACTCTCCATTGGCCCGAATGAATTCTAGTTTTGAAATAAACTCTAAAGAAGAGTTACAAGACATTTTTAATATTTTACAAGAACTTGTAGATAATTTTACAACCATCAAAATGAATTTGGAAATAACATACGATTGTCCTATTTGTGATAAGGTTGAAAGTTTAGACGAAGACAGTTTACTAAATCTAACTCCTGCACCATCTGACACTACTGATGGTAATAATGAAGAGCAACGTCTTTCCCCCACCACTTCTTTGTAATTCATCCTTTCCCCCCACCACTTCTTTATTTAACTAACATTTCTCCCTTTTACTTCTCATTCCGTCTTCTACTTCTGAACTATCAACATCACTTGTTTTAAAATTTCAAACACTAACACAATCATGATGGATATGATGGATGAAGTTCCCTTCGTAACTAGAATGGAAGAGGATAAATTGAAATTAGAAATTAAACGATTGGAAATGGAACAGGAAAACCAACTCGAAATGTTACATTTGTTCAAGCTTTTCAAATACATCATCTGGGGACTCTGCATTTACCTTCTCATCGTCGTCGGTGTTTGCATTTACAACTCTGTAATTCATCACAAAAGTTCAACTTGTTTAAACTCTGCTGTTGCACATTAATTCTATGTTCACTAATAAAATTCAAAAGTTACTTCAACCTATCCTACTATCACCAACTAGTTCAACTTAGAACTATTTCTGGTGGTAGTTGGGTAGGCTTTTTTAAAACTTACTCTGGATGACCTTGACATACTTTCCAGATCCCATTTATAAATTTGAATTTCAGTTTTAAACTAACTTTTAATTTTGTTCAACTATTAAGAGTTTTGTTAACACCGTCAAATTTCAGTTTTCAACTAACTTTTAATTTATGTGCACTTTTAGTTCAACCCTAGTTACTTTATTCGCAAATTCAGTTCAACCGACCACCAACGCTATCGCCATTTCCACCCCAATATTTTAACATCTCTGCCCCCAACACTTGCCCGAACATCTGCCCGTAGGGGCAGCTGCCCGGACATCTGTTCGGTTTTAAAAATATAAAAGAAAGGTAAAGGAGTGGGGGTGGCGCATGCTCACCAATGCAAAACTAAGGTTTGAGGTTAGAATTATCCATGGCGGCCGCCATGTCTAGTTCAGTTTCACCACATAGAGTCGGCGACCGGTTATTGGTCTAAAGGAGTGGGGGAAGGGGTGGTGGGGGGAGGTTGCCGTTTTATAAGCCCTCTCCCTAGGCGACGCTTCTCATTCGATCGCCAACTTTCATACGATAAACACCTCTCCCATGGCACGAATCAATTATCCCGCTATCACCAACTACTTCAACTTAAAACTATTTCTGGTGATAGGTGGATGGAATTTTTAAAAACTTACTCTGGATGACCTTGGCGTATTTTCCAGATCCCAGTTATAAGTTTGAATTTCAATTTTGAACTAACTCTTAATTTTTGTTCAACTGTTAGAGTTTCGTTAACACCGACAAATTTCAATTTTGAACCAACTTTTAATTTATGCTCACTTTTAGTTCAACCCCACTTTATGCGCAAATTCACTTCACCCTAACGCCAACACTATCGCCATCTCCACCCCAACCTATATGGCATAACATATAACTACAGCATCTCATATATACCCTCTAACCCCCACCGGAAGCTATATGGCATGGCAGCTGGCGCCAGCTGCCCGAGTCAACTGCTCGCGAGCAGCTGCTCGGGCAGATGGCACGACTTCCGGTCTAGGTGTAACCAAAACACACTACTTAATTGCAAAATACTTAAAACAGATTGTATATGTTTTGATTATACACTTGCTTAATACGTATCATGGTAGAAGAATCGTAGTTTAAGCTAATTAATACTGTATATTTAAATTGAACCACCAAAGGAACGAAATTTAGGGCCACGATAGCTTTTCTAATGCCAACCATATCCAAATACCGGTCGTGGACATGATAATCTTTAGAGCACAAGTCTGATTTTCATAAAATTGTTCGCATACATTAAATTGTTTTACTAGGCTTATTGAACTATGCTAACTGTGTTTTATGAGTTTGGGTTGTTTTTACTTTTATAGTATGTAAATTATTGTATTTTTGTCTATTTTTTATTTAGATACAAATGTAGGACCATATGAAATAAAATAAATTATATTTATTTTAAGTAGCATTACTGTTGAGAATACTATTGTATTTTTAACTAAATTCTTGTACTTTTTAAAGAGAATGAGTGGAAGAGAATATTAACTATTGACTAATCCAGCTTTTCCACAATCAATAAATCTTTTGTTAGTGTTTTAATGATATATTGGATAATCTTCCTTAGATGTATGATTTAGTTAAATTTGCACAGTATTGTATTGTTTTCGAAAGTTTAGTTAATTTTTCATGCTGCTTATTTAGAAAACTCAAATTTCAAGTATAATATTTAAAAATGCTTGTGTAACCTAGTTGCAAACGAATGTCATGGGTGTGACGAGTAATTTCTTATTCACTTTTTAAGGACTCTGACGCTACCAAAGCGTATTTTAAGGCGAATAAGAATGAAGGATGAGTGTAGAATGGGTGTATAGCCTTGTGTAGCTTTGTTACTGTCTAAAATCGGCTGATTCTTTAAACAGTGTCATTAAATTAATAGCCAAACAACCAATGGCAGCTAGGTCCAGTATCAAGCTATTAATAAGCTACTAACTTTTCTCAGGATCAAACCGGCAACCTTCAGGTTCAAAGGCGAGCACTCCCCTCAGCTACCCATACAATCTACATAAATACCCTTACTATTACTTGATATTAATAAAAACAGTAAAATTCCTAGTAAATAGACTGAGTACGAAAATATATTTCTAGGAAATGAACATTTCATTAAAATGATAATATCGTACGCCAAATATATGAATGCAAATATTCATTTACCTGTATCATTTCTACCATGACCGTTGTCAAATATTGTCTTTATGTTTATATACCATTTACAAAGCTATTAAGATCAAATGCGTGATTCCAAATTAGAATTTTCAGCTTACATGTTTGTTTATTGTTGCATATTTGGTACATATAAACATTAATTAACTTTATTTCCTAGCAAATTGTATTTCCGCCAACAGTAATTGCAAAAACAACCCAAGCACTGAGAACAGTGTTAATTAGTGGGTCGAAGCCCACACCTGTGTCTGTGTCAACGGCACTGTAGAGTTTATATTTAGCCTACTCGTCCCGACAATTAGCTTCAGCGAGGTTGTCATCAGAATATCTGAATATTATTGATATTTCAATATTAAACTCTGAAAATTCATCACCATATTAGTAGTTATTACAGTTTCAGTACTTCTAATTTTCAATACTTCCTTTATTTATTTATTGACAATATAATGTAATAAAAATGTTATTAAATACAATATAAAAATACATTATAAAAATACATGTCGTAATTTTTTCAGGAGTGTCAGGGCTTTATGTTATCCAGTATCCACGTCATGTAGGATGTAACGTTGGTGTACACGGTGGTCGGTGTTGAAGAGGAAGCACAGATGGACTGTCCATATGACAGAACGCCTATGACGAAGTACCTGTGGAACACACCATCGTTTTGTTCACCATGTCAGGGCTTTATGTTATCCACTATCCACCTCATGTAGGATGTAACGTTGGTGTACACGGTGGTCAGTGTTGAGGAGGAAGCACAGATGGACTGTCCATATGACAGAACGCCTATGACGAAGTACCTGTGGAACACACCATCGTTTTGTTCACCATGTCAGGGCTTTATGTTATCCAATATCCACCTCATGTAGGATGTAACGTTGGTGTACACGGTGGTCGGTGTTGAGGAGGAAGCACAGATGGACTGTCCATATGACAGAACGCCTATGACGAAGTACCTTTGGAACACACGATCGTTTTGTTCACCATGTCAGGGCTTTATGTTATCCAGTATCCACGTCATGTAGGATGTAACGTTAGTGTACACGGCGGTCGGTGTTGCGGAGGAAGCACAGATGGACTGTCCATATGACAGAACGCCTATGACGAAGTACCTGTGGAACACACCATCGTTTTGTTCACCATGTCAGGGCTTTATGTTATCCAGTATCCACCTTATGTAGGATGTAACGTAGGTGTACAAGTACACGTTGGTCGGCGTTGCGGAGGAAGCACAGATGGACTGCACATATGACAGAACGCCTATGACGAAGTACCTGTGGAACACACGATCGTTTTGTTCACCATGTCAGGGCTTTATGTTATCCAGTATCCACCTCATGTAGGATGTAACGTTGGTGTACACGGTGGTCGGTGTTGAGGAGAAAGCACAGATGGACTGTCCATATGACAGAACGCCTATGACGAAGTACCTGTGGAACACACCATCGTTTTGTTCACCATGTCAGGGCTTTATGTTATCCAGTATCCACGTCATGTAGGATGTAACGTTGGTGTACACGGTGGTCGGTGTTGAGGAGGAAGCACAGATGGACTGTCCATATGACAGAACGCCTATGACGAAGTACCTGTGGAACACACCATCGTTTTGTTCACCATGTCAGGGCTTTATGTTATCCAGTATCCACCTTATGTAGGATGTAACGTAGGTGTACAAGTACACGTTGGTCGGCGTTGCGGAGGAAGCACAGATGGACTGCACATATGACAGAACGCCTATAACGAAGTACCTGTGGAACACACCATCGTTTTGTTCACCATGTCAGGGCTTTATGTTATCCAATATCCACCTCATGTAGGATGTAACGTTGGTGTACACGGTGGTCGGTGTTGAGGAGGAAGCACAGATGGACTGTCCATATGACAGAACGCCTATGACGAAGTACCTGTGGAACACACAATCGTTTTGTTCACCATGTCAGGGCTTTATGTTATCCAATATCCACCTCATGTAGGATGTAACGTTGGTGTACACGGTGGTCAGTGTTGAGGAGGAAGCACAGATGGACTGTCCATATGACAGAACGCCTATGACGAAGTACCTTTGGAACACACGATCGTTTTGTTCACCATGTCAGGGCTTTATGTTATCCAGTATCCACGTCATGTAGGATGTAACGTTGGTGTACACGGTGGTCGGTGTTGAGGAGGAAGCACAGATGGACTGTCCATATGACAGAACGCCTATGACGAAGTACCTGTGGAACACACCATCGTTTTGTTCACCATGTCAGGGCTTTATGTTATCCAGTATCCACCTTATGTAGGATGTAACGTAGGTGTACAAGTACACGTTGGTCGGCGTTGCGGAGGAAGCACAGATGGACTGCACATATGACAGAACGCCTATAACGAAGTACCTGTGGAACACACCATCGTTTTGTTCACCATGTCAGGGCTTTATGTTATCCAATATCCACCTCATGTAGGATGTAACGTTGGTGTACACGGTGGTCGGTGTTGAGGAGGAAGCACAGATGGACTGTCCATATGACAGAACGCCTATGACGAAGTACCTGTGGAACACACAATCGTTTTGTTCACCATGTCAGGGCTTTATGTTATCCAATATCCACCTCATGTAGGATGTAACGTTGGTGTACACGGTGGTCAGTGTTGAGGAGGAAGCACAGATGGACTGTCCATATGACAGAACGCCTATGACGAAGTACCTTTGGAACACACGATCGTTTTGTTCACCATGTCAGGGCTTTATGTTATCCAGTATCCACGTCATGTAGGATGTAACGTTAGTGTACACGGTGGTCGGTGTTGCGGAGGAAGCACAGATGGACTGTCCATATGACAGAACGCCTATGACGAAGTACCTGTGGAACACACCATCGTTTTGTTCACCATGTCAGGGCTTTATGTTATCCAGTATCCACCTTATGTAGGATGTAACGTAGGTGTACAAGTACACGTTGGTCGGCGTTGCGGAGGAAGCACAGATGGACTGCACATATGACAGAACGCCTATGACGAAGTACCTGTGGAACACACGATCGTTTTGTTCACCATGGTGTACACGGTGGTCGGTGTTGAGGAGGAAGCACAGATGGACTGTCCATATGACAGAACGCCTATGACGAAGTACCTGTGGAACAAACCATCGTTTTCAAACGAACACTACTTAGGGTTCAAGATTACTTCAATTATTTAGTTTTATTTTTACAGCTGTTTTTGTATAAAGGTTTAGAGGGTGGAAGAACAAAGGTTCCAAGAAACAAAAAAATTACATTGTCCATCGTTTATTTAAGTTTTGGAATAGTAAACATATCCTGGTTATTTTTTGTGTTAAAGTAGTGAAGTTAGTGAAAAAAATTGTTACATTACAATGATGATTAAAATGTAATAAATACATTTAATTGCCTTACATAAGAGAATTTCTGAAATTTAACTCAGCGTCCTGAAGACCCAAACTAGCTAGCAGAGATCCTCTTTAGATATACTTAAGAAAATTTAATTGAGTCACCAACATAGTCTGGTGCGTATTTTAAGTTGAATATGACTGCGATGATATGTATCTTTTTCCAAAGCAAAGACCTGCTGTTTCATTTGTTAGCGACATTAATTAACAGCCCCAATGACTTAAGTCAGGTATGAACCCTCAAAAAAACTAGTAGTTTTGTTATAATAATACTGGAAAACTTCTGATTCAAAATCTGAGTGAAACCTCTCAGGTAAATATTCCAACCTGGTAGTGTCGGAATGTTTTAGTTGTAATTTACAAGTGATAACAACCTTCCCTCCCCAGACCTGGGCCCGGGGCGGTCCATCAGCTTCATCAGTGGCCCCCCGGAGTCACCGTTGCAAGTGTCCTTGCCTCTGCCGGCCACGGCGCACATCTGGCCCTCCACTAGCTGGTACCTGCACTCCTGCGGAGGTACCAGGGTCACCTGCAGTCGCTGCAGAACGGGGGTGGTCCTCAGCATGCCGTCTGCAATCGGATAACAAGGGAGGCAGTTAATTTTATAATGCATAATTTGAAAGTACCTTCTTAACTGAAGGATTTTCTATTTTAATGGAAAATCTGGTTATAGATTGCTTTATAATATCAGATAATTTGTACTTACTGCCTGAAGCAATCTTTGGTATTTGGGTTTGTGACGTGTTTCGCCGATTATGGCATCATCAGACTTCAAGGAGATTGTTCTTAGTCAGTAACAAGACTACAAGATCGCGCCACAATCATCCTACACTCATCCCTCATTCATACTTGGCTTTAAACTACCTATTGAGTTAGGTCGTCATTTCAGTTAAAGATATTAAAGGTACAAACGCACTTAAACCAACAGTACATTACATAAACACAAATATCATCCGAAACTGTTAGTTTAAGTAGTTTAATTGTGTTTGTGAAGTCTGATGATGCCATAATTGGCGAAACGCGTCACAAACCCAAATACTAAAGATTGCTTCAGGCAGTAAGTACAAATTATTTTATGTCTATTTTAACTTGATAGTATATAAGTTATATGAGAGATAATACGAGTAAGCGTCTTGTTATATTTTTCATCTTCATTCATTTCTTTTCATAACCTTGACGATGAATATGAAAGAAATATTCCAAGAATGTGGTAAATGATTGTTTTATATCATCTTTTACGTTACGTATTTATCATCTTTTAATATTTATTATGCATACTAAATATGAAAAGAAAAAGAGGAAAACATACCCTTGTTGGATATAAAACTAGATTGTTACACGGGGTCAATTTATGTCATTTCCATAATGTGCTACCTCCATAATAGCACATCTTGCCAGGAAATGAAAAATGAGCCGGTAAAATTAAATCAGGAGACGATACTTGTAGGCTGCTCTTGTTACGCAATATTGACACTACTGTAATTCCTAATACTAAGGACAGATCGTTTATTGTTGTTGGGCGAAATTAGTTACATTTCTAGAGCAATTGCCAAAAAAGGACCTCCTCTGACTTTTAAGATCTTGATACTTTATAACTATATAATTAAAATCTGTTTGGGAGTCACTTAAAATCACAGACTGGATTTTTAGGGGAAAGCTTAAGAAAAATTAAGAACCATAACCAACTTAATACATCATCATGTTATTTCGAGGCCAAAACTCTTACAATAGGTCAAATATTGAATGACTGTCATTTTTGTGGAATGGTTTGAGTTACAACCTTAACTATCCAGCATTGTTCTAGACTGTGACTTGGCTCTAAAAAATGTTACAGTGCTTTTTCAGTATTTTTTCCTAAAACCGGTCCTTTGTCTAAATAAATTTTCATTGGTTACAACAGTTTATTAACTATAAATCAATAAATAATTACTTACCCTAATTGTTTTTAAAGTGGTTTAACATTGTAAAAAATTGCAATTTAAGCTTCTTACATTTAGTGTTACTTCCCCAACCGGCAACCTCAGTTTTATTGTTTGTAATGGTTATTCCATTTAACGGTAAACAGATTGGCCGAAGAGAATCTGTAAAACATAAGGTACAATGTTACTGTCATTTGTTAATTACAGTCATTTAAATCAAATGAATTTCAAGGTAATTATAACAAAAAATAATAATAAACAGAAACCATTAACCATTATTCTTGTTTCATTATCTAATTAAAAAAATATATTCATTTTGTCAGCAGGTTTTGTGGTACGTTTTCTTACGATAGTTGTACAGCAATTCGATGCCTTATGTTAGATACATTTTTTAAGACACCGGTTCACTGTGTGGTGCCTATGAATATGACTGGAGGGGAGAGTGATCGATCAGATGAGGTTTAGCTTTGTTACTGACAAATACCAGCTGATTCATTTATCACGATCATTAATTTATTTATAGCCCGACATACTGAAGATCCATAGAATCACTAACACTACTGTCTAGTTGGGTTAAAACCATACGATTTTAACGTACGCCTACTTCATGCAATGTGATTTCTGCTTATTTGTAACTTTGCCATTTGACAGATTAAAAATTACAATAATTACCGCTAATTCCTTAAATATAGCACAAAAATAAATGCCCAGGACAATTGTTGTGTTTCTGATGCTGTCGGATGTCCCACTGATACAACACAACTGCTAGAGGTGAGAGTAGTGGCAAACTATCACCCCTGGGCCATTTAAATGTCCACTATGTAGGTCAAGAGGAAATTACTTCTTCATCCAAATTACGTCATCGTCAACTACTTCAGCCTATATGATAGGGTACTGGATCTTTATTGTAAATGTAATTAATAAAATTTTTGTACAGGCTGTTATTATTAATTTAGATATATAAAATAACTCAATAACTTATTGAGAATAGGGAAAAGATGTATATTGTTTTCATTGCAAATATGCCAACCCAGTAGACGGTTCATGAAACCATTACTGTAAAGTGTGCTGCTATATTGTATTACTTTGTACTTGTTTTGGAGAAAATAAAACACTGTTTCTATTCTATTCTATTCAACTAAGTCAGCATCCACTTCATCCAGTGACGTCACAAATATGACTCAAAGTCACCAGGACTATCACGAATCTCAGAAAAATGTGAGGAACCACAAACAAACTTCGTTTCGACATGACCTTGACGTTTTATGACGTCGTTCTCGACTTAGATAATGACGTTGCTCGTGCCGTCACTGGTGACGTCGTATTTGTGGCGTCACTGGATGGCGTAAATTCTTACGTCATTTTGATGACGTCTTTTTGTACTGACCTAATTAGAGGTCATTCAACTTGCACAGGTGTGACAATTTGCTACTACTGAGGTGCCTACCGCTGAACTGGATGTCCTCCGCTGCCCGGACCAGGCCGATATCGTGGGTGGACGATGGGTCGCCGTCGTCGAACCTCTCGTGGCCGATGGCTGCCTCCACCAGCACGCACATCCCCACACTGACGTCATCGTTGCAACCCTGGCCGTCCTTCAGCGAGTACCCGCCCAGTATGAGCCGCAAGCTGTCAACGTAAAAAGATGTGTGGTAAAAAGGTCTCTGAATGGCTAAATAATTTTTAGTCAGCTTTGTCTCGGTAATAAAACGTTTTACTGGTATATGTGCTATTTGCATCTACTTTTCCAGACGTGTATAAGGTTTTTCCTTTCTAAGATGGGCCAAAGAAAGTAGAAATAGAATCTTCAATGTAATCTAAGGTAATTATTTACATCAAACCTAATGCCTCTATTAGTAGACGAAGCAAACCCGAATTTTAATGGACGGTGGACTGAAAAATTGCAGGCGATTATACTTTGTATTAAAATTATTTTTGCTAAAAAGTAAAAAAAATCCAATAGCTCCCAATAAGAAAAATATTCTATTTTTAATTAGATTACCTTGATTTACAACCAAAATTATTTATTAGCTGCCAATTAAATTGTGCTCAAGAATTCGCATTAAGGAACAAACATCCATTGCTAATTTTTATTCTACGTCCTTGGCTTAACTACTAAGATAACAATAACTGCAAAAACTTAATTACTAGAAGCTGATTCCACATGTATCTCAGGCAAGGTTATACATGTCAGGCTGTGTGACGTTCAAAGCTCTACAATAAATCATTCACCGAACCGAGAGTAGCCTTAAGGGATAACACAAGACGGATCAGCTTCTCTCTGTCATTTTAGTGAATACACATTTCTTAAGATTTGAACTTAATATTTAACTTATTCTTTGTGAAATACTCATGGTCTGCTGAAATCTAATGAAAAATTATATCGTTTACTAAATATACATTTTGATGTCATAAAAACTATTTCTTTGGCAGAAGTTACTGGAATTTTTTTTAAAGTCCTCGGTTATAAAACAACAATTGATACTTATTAAAACATAATGATAAAAAAAAAACTTTAATTATGTACTTACTTACTCATCTATTTTATGTTGTAAACAATGAGCGGCAGTCAAAATGTAACGCTTACTGATCACCGCACCTCCACACCTGTACCTAATATCACCATTTCCATTTTCATCTGTGGACGCAAAAATTTGATGAATAATGTTGGTCAATTTTAACCTCTAAAACTTCATTGTGATTGAATATATATTCAATATAATATATTAATTTCATTTGATGCAAACGTTTTTTCTATTACAATATTATTATTATTATATGACTTTTGCCAGCGGTCGTAGCTCAGTGGTAGAGCTCTTGGTTATCACCCAGTGGGCCTGGGTTCAAATCCCGGCTTAGAGACATAAAGATCGTTAGGGAGTAACGTTAAAGCCGTTGGTCTGCGCGCATAGAAAACAAAAATGTACAGGCCTCTCAGGCAAGGAAAACTCTCAGTTAATTGATGGTCTCTCTCAACTACGATACAATTATTATTATTATTATTATTATTATTATTATTATTAAATGATTAAAAAAATTTATGGACAAAAATCGTTTGTGCAGATGGGAGATAGTTGAGAGATATCTTAACAGTATAAACTATGGCCAACTAGTTAGTCTGATTTCAAGCGATTCATTGGTTATATTAACTATCGTCTGCAAAGTAGTTAAAGTAGGTTAGAGAGCAAAGCCTAAATCCAATTATAGCTTTCAAGATTGTCACTTGTACTTAAATAAGCGATTTACTTATCTGTTCACTACATTACACTGTAAAACTATCTGTTTTAAGCATGTCATTTCAATACCAAAAACGACGATTATCTTAAAGGTTTGCACCCCCTGACTTTGCTGTCTCATTTTCAATCTTACACAATGTTACCTTGTTAATAAATGCATACTATTTTGTGTTTCTAGATTTTACACTCTTTAAAAAATCAAAATTCAAAACAATGTTTCATTGATATTTTTGTTTATTTGTTGTTGTTGTTGTTTTTGGCCCCTAGACGAGCTCACCAGTGGCTATCATGGCCATCCAGGGGTAGCGGCCGCGGCCGGCGTCCTCCCCGCCCAGGATGCGAGGTCCGACATCCCCGCTGACCCCACAGTCCGGGGCCTCCTCCAACAAATGGCGGTTAGGGTGGTTTGTATATACTAAAATAAAACATTCATCACGTGTCTTAGTTAATCTCCATTTTTCTTTGTCTGCTTAAAATTGAAAAAAAATACTTCTATGTTTTATTTAAATATTTCACTTTTTCCAAAGTGAAACTTTTTTATAGTAAACACATTTTTTAAAACTGCCTTAATAATCTATCATGGTTTAGCAATCATTTGTGGTATTGAAATTCAGAGCTAATTATTTTTAGCGATTTTGTCAAGTTAGACAGGAACTAATTTTTTATTGGCATTTTTCTGGGGTTTGGGCATTAGGCGAAAGTAGTGTTTTAATAGAAATTACGCAATTTGCACACCATCCAATTGTTCTATTACGATTCATGTTTTAGTTGTTCAATGCGTCTAACCTCAAAAGTCTGTGATCATACATGGGTATGTACGACGATTTAGCCATACGACATAAGTGTGGCCGTCCATATACTTAAAAAAAATGTTCATGTTTATCACAGTAATTTACCAAATTTAAGTTGGTCATACTGTATGAAACTATTGTATTAATAATTTAAACCATTCGTGAGATATTTACAACGTTCACTTCTCTCGTGTTATGCTTACGATGTTAAAATTACATCTCACGAGGGGCTTAAAAGCTATAGTACAATCGTTGCATAGTTTACAATTGATTTTTTAACAATTTCATGATAGTTTGAATAATTAATGGTAATGCTTTATATACCTGCCTGAGTATTATTGACAAATAAGACAAACCTTAGTCTGTATGAACTAATATGATAAACAATAACCTCTAATCTACAAACTGTTCTAGCTCATATTTTGAAACACATCCATTTTTGCAATCTTTTCTTTTCAATAGATTTTTTTGTATCGATGTTTTACTTAAAGTGAAATTAAAATATGTTATTATCATTACGTTATTATCAACGTATCAAATGTCATTGCGTTTTACTATCGTTAAAACTAGATCAAACTAAATTTTCAAAAATATTCTTAGTTGTTTAGCTTAATTAGTAATTTTAAATACTATTACCTGAATAGTTAGATATAAAACTTGTACAGATTGAGAGGAAAATGTATATTGGCTGTTTTAGCCACATTTTTATGTGTCATTCAAAACAAGTTATGAGACGATATTCATTTTTATACAGTTTTTACGTTGGATGGAACTATCGACAATCGTTTACAATCTCTGAAACAAGATATATTGAATAAACTTTTTTTAACATTATCTCTAAAGTATGAAATTACAAAAAAATCTAACCACTAATGGAAACCATTAAAGTAGTCTATGAAGAAAACTCTATAAAGACTTAAGCTAAAATCGATAATTAATATAGTATTATATATCACATATTTACCTAATCGAATGACTCTTCTACTCTTGTAACAAGTGATGGAAGTTACTCTCCTACTACATTGGAAACCCAGAAGAATAGTAATATGATAAATGAATTATCTTGCAAGCACTCGAAGGAATAAAACTCAAGATAACCCAAACTCTTGCTAGATATGCAAAAAACTAAACACGATTATAAGAACAATAGTAACATTTTCATGTTAACTGACTAATTTCATAACTAAATTATTAAAAACTAGTATTAATTATTGGGAATAATTATGAAAAAAATAACGGGTAAATTATTCGAGCAGTGATAAGAATAGGATCTGTTCAACTTACCGGTAATAGTAACTGTCTTACGTATAAGTAAGAAAAGAATCTTATCTTATTTTCCAATAACCATTTTAACAACCTATATGATTTTCGGTTTACAATGTTACCTTGATAGACTCAATTACTTACCTAATAACTGTGACAAATGCCTATCAATTTTTTAAATGCTTTCTAAAAATGTATTGTGTGCGAGAGAAAAATTGCTTGTTCAAAATATTGCCACGAAACCTTATAAACAAATATTTTTTTGTTATTACAATTAGAATCAACTTCATTTACAGTCTTCAAGATTATGAATAGTGTCACATGAACTTAATCTAAATACATTTGTTATCATGTCGCCTTCAGTTAATGGATACTGCTATCATGTAGAATTAAACGGTCTTGAAACCAAATTTCCAGTCGTTAGGCGGTTTTTTTTTTTTGTTTTTTTTGTCAATTCTTTTCAGTTCTTCTGGCAAGGTGTTCCACGTTTTGGTCCCCATAAAGATCGGATGGTTTATTTAACATAGTAAATGTCAATACCCATGTAGCCATTACAATACTGATACAGTATGGTTATTTAATATGTTTTGCTGTCGAGACTTTTTGTTTGAGAGCATATAAGGAAACCTTTCAAATAAAGAGGAAACCTAAAACTTCACGTTTGACTTTAAAATTAAAATTAAAACTTAAATTAGTTTACTTGGCTGGCAAAAAAGGGAGACAAAATTTTTAAAATTTCTAAATTTTTTATGTTGACATTTTTGTTATATCTTTATACATGTCTTTCTTAACTCCTCATATGTAGACAAAACAATTTCTTAAAAGTCACTTATTCCAGTATTAGACTAGCACCACAAAACAATATATGACTTTGTATGTGATACAAATATACAAAGGGAAAACGATAGATAATTAATTATGTCACTTAACTAATAATAATTTTCTCCACTGAGCATGATTATTAAAGCAAGTCAAGGCTCAAAACAATAAGTGTCTACAGAATATATATATCTGAAATTACAAAATTTAATAGGTACAGTATTTAATGCTGTAAATCTTTGTATGCTCCAAGAAATCGTTATTTTTCAAAGAATTTAATGTTATTTTTTGCTGAAAACGATAAAACTCTATTGAAATGACAGGCCAAAGGTTGTAGCGTAGGCTGCGTCAACTAAAGTCGCTTCATTTTAACAATAAAAATATTAAACCTTCTTGCGATGGCAGTGCAAGTAGGCTTAAGAAGACCCAACCAATGTTAAAAATATTTTATCACAGGGAAAATGTTACCTTGTCCTTATTCAAATGTTCATACTCTTGTATTTTTGTCAAAAATGCATGTTGTAAAAGTGGCTTTGCCGTTAAAATAAATAAATAAATAACTAGTCAAAGTGTACACTTTTGAATTGTTATATTTAGTATGTAAAGCCATGCTTTAAGCACCTGTCTGTAAAGACTTCTAAGTAAGTTTGGCTTTTTTTAAGGATGGTTTGGGAAATAAGTTGAATTCCTTTATCAGTAATTTAATCACACAAAAACTGCAGTCAGATGGAAATTTTTTAGAAAATTATTCTCTATGGCTCAGACTTGAACAAAATTAAAAACAATAATATGTGCGTCGTTCGTCAGTAGACTTCTTCAACTTTAAAACTGCACAACGAAATGTTCGTTATCGGGGTAAACTAGACTTTCTGGTATTGGTTTGAGCAATATACCAAATGTCAACTGTAACATGTGTCAGGATCGGATTTTATGGGGTATTCAATTATGTTGACATACTTTTGAATAGTATATTAAACTGTTTATGCATTTTTTTATTTTTCTAATAATTAATTTGTCCAACAAAATTGTTCGTACCTGTTCAGTTTTGAATATGTTCAAACAACATGCCATGGTAAAAAGTGCTACAATGTCAATTTTTAAAAACGAATCAAATTATAAATTGTATACAACTCTGTACATATCCTACACTCATCTCTCATTCATATTTGGCTTAAACTACCTATTTAATTAGGTTGCCATTTCAATAAAGGTATTAAGTTATCTCTGTTGATTACTTGTTTGTAGACTTTTATTTACATGAGTAAATAAAATATTTAAATAAAATCTAAATTTGTATTGTTTATAAATATATAGATCACTTTTAGTTTAATATTTAATAACTTAAAACCCCTACTACTTAAAAATGTGAACATAACTGTTAAATGTGATAAGACCTTTATTAATATTGAGTTTGTGTCAGTACAAGAAGGCCTTATTATTATAGGGTTTATAAATATTTCGACTTGTAAGATAATCAATTATCACCTCTTAAAAGTAAGCTCTAAACAGATAATTTGATAATTATGTGAATTTTTGTAACAAATTTGAATACAGTTAAATTTTATTTACGTAGAAACATAATTCATACAGTAAGAGAGAACTTCATTCACCTCAATAATAAAAAACAATTAAAAAATTGTTTAATGGAAAAATCCATTCCATAACAATTTAAAAATTAAGTGAATAATATTTTTTTAACAAATTAAGTTACTACGGCTTAACGAGTTTTGCTAATTTATAAAAGAATGTCATAATACGAAGAAAAGTTTAATTTTTCAATTGTTACGATCGTTTTAATTATTGCTTCAAGTTGATCTTACTGTAATTGACTCCGTGATTCAATCAACAACAATGTTTTATTTAAACATATCTTTAATTTAATTAATATATAAACATTTCAATGGGACAAATAAAAGGTAAAAGTTCTATACTATAATACAAGGAGTGTTTGTAGCTATGTATTTTATTTCAATCACAATATTAAGAGGGGAGGTTTTGTTGAAAATTTTGTATTTAAGAGTATTTTGACCAAAAACTTAATTGAAAAACATTTTTAAATTCAGTAAAAATTGTTTTAAGCCTATAATAGTTTGAACATTTATATTTTTGACATTAGTCCTATGTTATTTACACAAGTAACACGTCACTTAAAAACATTACACATTTATACAAAAAGATTTTAAATTAAAACAACGTGGAATACCAAGGTCAAGTTCCAACTGTTTAAAAGATAATTATGAGCTTTATGTCGCGAACTTAAAACACCACAGACTAAAATTACCAAATATTCTTAAAACATATTGAAAGTAATGAATTTATAGAATGCAAAGTAATATAAAAAATAACAGTCAAATATATATTACAATACCCACTCAGTTTGATGCGAAAATCCATGTGTTATTGTATGCTTATTGGTATGATGCATGTTGATAGATTACAACAAAAAAGACTTTTTATAGTTCTTGTCTTTTTTCTTTTTTTAGTTGTGTGTGTCATTAAAATTCCATGCAAGATATTAGGTTTAGTAGGATATATTCCTCTCATTAAATAAACGACTTTCCCGTTGTTGTGTAAAATTTTATTTAATAGACGACTACACCAAAAACTACAAACAAAACTATAATTTTCTTATACTATACTTTTTATATTATACTATTTTAATGCTTATCCTGGTTTGTTTTATTGTTGAAATATTTAAATAGAAAATTTTAATGGGAAACAAAAAAAAGATTTACAAGTCGTTGAGCAAACGGCAAAATAAAAACACATGGATCAAATTTTCAATGCACTTACAGCCGAATTATGGCTGGTAAAACCTCTGTGTTTCAAGAGCTCAAATCTTCATTAAATCCCCCAAAAATCCCTTCACACATTTTTTTTACAAAACTCACACTTTTGTCTTCTGAACGAGACTCCTGGTTCAAAAAAATTAAATTAACTCAAATAACTTCTTTACTTTTTAAGACTTTAAGTATTTCATAAAAACATTGTCATTTAGTTTGAGGTATACGTGGAAATTTTAATCTCTCATTAAAAACCCCCTTAATAATGTATCAAGTTTAAAGGTGTATTTCAAACATTTGAAATTTTTTGTTGTGTCTATTTAGATATTGTGATTTTTAACTAAACGGTGTAATTTGTAGAGTCTTAAAATTAAGTATAATTAAAATTTATTTGAACTTCATTACATTGAGCACATGCCATTCTGATCGAATCTGTTCGGACACCAAAGCAAGAGTGTGGACACAGAAGGACACATATGGCGACACTGGCCCACCCAATCAATGCAGAACATGGGAACAAGGGCAATTTAGTCGCTTGTATTGTTTTGCACCAACACAGAACTTCAGTTTCTCAAACAGGCCATCTAATAAAAAAAATTATATCAGTTTATTTTATAAAAAAATATTTGAAGCAAAAACAACGAAATTAATGTAACGCAGTTTTATGCACTAAACATTGTTTTTAATGTATAGTAAATGTTTAATTATAACCCTATTATTGCAATAAAATATTTAAATGTATTTAAAACTACATTTTGTAATATAATTTAATGAGATTTACAGCATTTTATTTGGGTGTATTTCAGAGAATTATGGCCTATATCGACACATTTGTGTACCAGGGCGATCTACTGTCATGCACAAATGTTTCCATATTAATTTGCAACTAAACTTTATAATAATATTTAATGTAAATATTCATTTTATTTTCAAATCGTACCATCATAAACTAGGCAGCACCGTTTCCGCAGTATTGAAACAAATCCAACAGTTGTTTTTGACGAATTTAATATTAAAACAGACAATAACTTCTAAAAATTAAAAAGGTTTACTACTCAATTTTAAGGTTCTTTCAGTAAAAGTTTACATAGTATAAAATTTTGTTATTTTAATCTTATGGTGTATATATATTATATTTTATATATGTGTATATATTGTATGTAAGCGACATTTTAAGAGCGTTACTTAAAGTGTCATATTGGGAATCACATTTTTCACAAATACTAAAAATGTCAATTTATTCTAATATTACTAACCAAACGTTAAAACGTTTATATAAAACAATATGGAGTTGAATTATAATAAGTTGTACATATCCAATGTAAATGATACTGACATTTTTCTGAATTTCTTTCCAGTGAGGCTGCAATTACATTGAATGGTTTAAACTGTTGTAAAATGCAGTTAATCGCATAAAACATTATCCCATGTTAAATATGTTTTTAGTTGATATGACATTACTTACTTAAATACTTCTAGCAGGAAGTTGAATTATTCATTGAAATTATTAATGGAATTGTGATATTTTAAAAAGACTTTGGTAAAAGAAAACAAAAGATGTTTGTGGACTTGTTTTTCGTAACACGATATACCGAACTGAGGCAAATTAACGGACCGCTTTGATGTTTGACTTGTTTGCCTAATTGTGTCATTGCTGAATTGACTTTCAAAGGGAGTGTGTTTGTTTATCTTAAATACATCAAACAAAATTAGTAAAGTAAAATCAGTACACTACTGTGGGATCCGTTTTATGAACTGTCCAAAATTAATTAAGTCCATTTTTACTTGATAATAATTATTCTTTTCCTACCACTGCATGGAAATAATCGCATTGCCACACCTGTAACCCCTATGCAAAACAGTTTATTTCCGATTTCCGTTTCTAGAGCGGCAATTTGATTCTTTACCGCAAGCTAGATCAAACAGCAATTTTAAATCAGCTGTTATTACAAACCATGCTACAGCTGTTATTCATTGTTGTCGTTTAGTAATTGCTTTTCTTTTAGTTTGAGGTTATGTTTGATAGTTAACATTGTGTTCCAACAGAAACAAATCACAAATAATCCAAATGACATTTTGTATACAATAAAACATATAATATGTAACAATTATGTTGGTGTATTACATCAATAATCTTGTGTGTATTACGAGCGCAAATAGTCATTGCCGCTCTCGAATTGTTTGGCATCTACAGTTCTCGAGTGGCAATGACGTACTTTACGCTCTTATTATACAAATAGCTATTTTCGTTTTAAACTTGATTCTTTTTAGTAGTATAAGATATTTTTAATTTTCCGTTGCATGTTTGTTATAAGGACATAAAATATTAAAACGTTTCCTTTGATAAGCAAATAAAATGTCTGATATTATATTTTATATCTTACAATATTTGAATATTTCGTTCTATACTTACACATATGGTGCCTCAAATGAAATAAAGAACTACTAAGTTACCTGATGTATTTATTAGATGGAATGTTTAATGAGGTATTCATTTAGTTTTGAGTTTTAAATTTCAAATAAAAGTTCAGTAATATAATGTTTCAAAACATTAACTAAAATTACTTTGTAAATTACCTTTAAAGATAATACCTACCTTGCTTTACGGAATTCACTGGCAAGCATTGTGCAAACAATTTTAGTAATACAGTAACAAACTTCGTTCTCGGCAAAAACCGTCACCAACTATCTTCAACCCATCTTTGTACTCCCGAAACTTCCTCGTTGAGTTTCATACTCAACGACCTACGGGTTTATTATGAAGGATTTTCAAATTAAATTAAATGTATCTTTAACAGAAGTGTACAGTATTACTGTTTTATTAATGGGCAGTAAATTTAGTGTACATTATTCCGACATTATTATTTTTTTCATTTATACATGTTTTACTATATTTCGACAATCATCCTACACTCATCCCTCATTCATACTTGGCTTTAAACTACTTATTGAGTTGGGTCGCCATTTCAATAAAGGTATTAAAGGTATTAAGACATGCATTTCGTTAGAAGGAAATTAAAATGTGAATATTATTATGATACATGAAGTAGATAAGCTTAAAACTGTAAGAATGAAGGTGAAAAGAATATAAGACCTGTGAAGTCTCGAACTCACTTTTGATAAATCAGCAAACATTTTTTATGATTATTTTATTATTAAATTAATTATTATGATGAAGAACATGCTTGAATTTCATTATTTTTTAACCCTGCTGAAAAGTAACCTGCGATTTTTATGTGTAAAACATTTATCAACCTTTTTAGCCTTTTTTACATCAATAAATACCAACTGTGTACATAAACAAAACAAAAACTGTATAGACGCGAAAACTATTATCACCCCCCCCCCCCAAATTCTTAGTAATTAGTCAAAATAAAAATACCCACAATTAAACTGATGAATAAAAACAATATCTTTTCTTAATTTAATGTGTTCTTTCGGGTTCTTTATGATTTTTAACATTTAAATCTCAATAATATTAAGATATCCGACACAGCAATATAGCACTAATTATATTAAGTAAATTTAACAACACTTGCAGGATAGAAAAACTTTATCAGTATTTCCTAATGTAACATATTTGTCATCAAAATTAGATTAAGCGCTTCTCGTCTATAAAGAAGTTTCAGAACAAAGAACGACGCCTCTACTTCGTAACTTGAAGAATGTTATTTTCCAAAGTCGACGCCTTTTAAGACCGAGTACGCTGTAGACATAATTTAATTTACTGCATGGAGTTTGATCTTGTTTTTCATATCGTTTTCACAAAACCTTATCAAAAATTAATATGTTTATGGTCATAAATGTTTGTAAATTAATTAATAATAATAATGTTTATAAATTAATCAATGTTTTGTTTGAGTGTCTTGAATTGGCTATTAAGGTGTATAATTCAAAAATAAAAACAAAAAAAAACAATAAAAAGTGTTGAGATTTATTTTAAGAAACATTGTCAGTCATATAGTTTGAGTGATGTACTAGTTCTTGTTTCTTAACAATTCCCTACATTGTAAAGGATATTGTTGATCCTTATTTCTACAAACACTAATTACAAAAATCTGGATATGTTACTCTTTTATATTCATTACTAAAATTTAGTTTTAATTTAATCTCAACACCATGGTTTTTGTGTATATAGCATTATCTTTCACTAATACTTAGATTTTTAAAGCAATATTAATTTTTTTTATTTCCATAAGGTATGTAAAACGCTTGCAACAGTTTTGTTATAAAAGGAAAGATAAATGGCCCATAGGTGGGCAATTCGCCTGGCAGTATAAATAAGTTGGGAATTCCAACCATCCGTTGCTGTAATAAAAACTTGTCCTTCTTGTATTTTTACAGTTATTACTTTTCGGAATAACATTTGTTCTTAAAAAACAACTTCATTGTGTTTTTGTGCTTCATTTTTAATTACACTTTTAGACTTGGTTTTGTACATGAGGTGTTTGGCATTATAAAACTATATTTTTTGTTGTATCTTTGTTATTTAGATTAATATAAATAATCATCCGTAACTTAGCCAAAATGGTATATCCATAATCGTCTGGAGGATTGATTTCATTCTGATTGGATTGACGATTTCAATTTGATTCTTTGGCAATCCTACTTTTAGAAACTCATTATACTCGCAAATTTGTCTATTTAAAATGGCATTCGAGGTTAAATTAATAACAAAAAAGTACTTCATTTTGTCATGTTTCTATTGACCATTACATTATTTACAAGTATGCAATATCTATCTTTCAATGCCTTGTTAATTAAACCTTATGTTTTTACTTCTTTAATAATTTTTTTCTATAAACTCTTTTAAAATGGTTTTAACTTCTTTATTTGTATCAAGCTCAAATTAAAAAAAAAAAATACGTGGTAAAAAACATGATAAATGAAAACAGAACGTAAACGACAGAAAATTAAAAATAAAGAAATCTTGGTGGCTGTGGTTGCAGCTTGAATAATGGAACCTGCAGAAGAAGCAATTTGCATTTGTTAGCGAAGGGGGAAAATACGTTTTACTTGCTGTTGAATGTTCTGGCGCCGGCCCCGGGTAAAATGCAATGGATTAATCTTTAATCAGCACATTTATCCTTACTCCTATATATCCTATTTATCCTTACACATTTATAGTTTCTTTCTTATACAGGGTGTATATTTATTTATTATTTTTTTCTATTAAAAGTTTCAGTTTAGTAGGTATTATCTCGTTTTTAGACCTGAAAATTTTATTATAATTTTTGTTATCCTCATATGATAAATTTAGTTTTTCTAGCAATGTATTTTTCTGGTTTTTACAAACTCCCATCTTTTTGACTTAGTTGAATTTTATTGTAAGAAAGTTGATTAAACCCATATGATTTAGAAAAAAATATTTTTTATTATTATATGTTTGATTTCAAAATTAAAGCATTCCTCTCTTTAGGTTTTCTTATATTTCAATAATTTTATTTTTGAGAAGATCATAAAATATAAAGTAGTTAATGTATTTCGACTGAAAGATAAAAAATCAATATGAAAAATAGCGTTCGTCAAATAATTTCAATAAAACCTAGTATAAATCTTACTTTAATAAATCAGAGATACTTTGTGATATTTTGGTTTTCTTATTGTTTTAAAATTCTATTCTTAAAATATTTTCCTTTTCAGAATTTTTTCTTTTTTAGAGTAAAATATCACAGCCGTCTGTATAAATCATTTGAAAACTATTTTCAATCTGAGAAAAGATTTAACAGATAAGAATTGTATTCCAGTTGTAGCTGGCCAGCCTGTTGCAAGAGACGGAAACATTCTTGTAATTTCACAGAAGATTGGCTTCATCCAAGCCAATTACTCCTCATTGACTGAGACTTTACATTACACATCACACTGTTTTATGTATGAAATTTCATTGAAAATAAATTAATTACTTTTCATTAATTAAATATTATTAGTTATTATAAAATGTTTTACATTTACCTGGTTGCGTTTATCATTAACTAGATCATCCAGTGTGTACTTTCAATAAAAATGTATGTCATGAAAAAAAAATAAACAAACATTCAAATTTAGAATATTGAGCTATAATGTTATGGATAGAATGTCAGTTAAGAAGTTCATGTGACTTAATTTATATGCTATGGTTTTTTGTTACTATGCGAGACAATTTTTATTTAGATTTATGTACGAAGGTTAACAATTGAACATTTTGTTCTGATTCAATATTATACCACTCTCAATATTTTGTATCATTAGGTATATTTTATACAAAGCACAATTATAATACTATTTTAGGAAAACTTGATATAATACAACACCAGAAACAATTCGACTGTTGTTGAACTGTGACCGAAAAGTTGTTTTTGATATCAACTCTTTTTAAAAATTGTCTTCAGAGTAAAAATTAAAATACCATTATGAATAAATGTTTTCTCAGCTCAGTCAAAGAATAAAATAAATGTTGCGTCCATTAAAAAGGGAAGATTTAGGGTCCTAAAATGTTGCTGGGTACTTACGGATTAGTATTGCAAACTACTTAATTGTAACTACTACGTACTAATGAGTATTGTAAAAATTACTAATTAAATCAACCATTAGAACATTTTTAATGAAAACATTTTGTTCATGAAATTAATTAGAAAATAAAATAACTTAATGTATTATAATTATTTTATATTTGAGGTTAACCCGTAAAGGGTTTGCTGTCAAGCTATAATTCAAATACATAATTATAACATTAATCAATCACTCAGTAACATTAAATCCTGAAAAAGCTAAACCCGTTCGATGAAAAATATAACATACTACATAAACTAAAAATGTTAATGTACATTCTGAAACGTAATAATGCGCTAACTGGCAATACTCACAGGCATTCCTGGTCGTTATTCCGCTGTATGGTTATTGCCAATGCCTCACTTGCTTTGAAACGCTTTGTTTATTATTAAATTGTTTCTACCCAGTAAATTATATTGACATGATTTACATACGCACATTTTAAGAGTGTATTCTTAATATTCTCAATTGATGAAAACTAATATTTTTAATTTACCGGTACATAAATAGTTTGGCTTCTTCTCATATGCATTAACAAATTTATGTAAAAATAGGCACAGGCCTAATGTTTTTTTATGAACTACTAAAGATAGAGCCAAAAACATGGTAGATCTATGCCTTGCCTAAAAATCTAGTCTTTGTTGTAAAATTTCTAACTAGAAAAAAATGTTTGGTAAATTTCTGTCATATCAGATTGAGAGCCCATCAGGAGTTGAAGGGAAATCCTAAATATAAGCACAGGTTGATATTTATATTAAATTGTGGCTTGCGGACCTCATAAAGATAAAATACTGCCGAAAGTTACCTAAAATTCAATTTCCCATTAAAACCGTATAAAATTCAACCGTACGTATTTTTACTTTGGGTAGAAATCAGACCTAACTTCCAAGAAATAAATCGCAAGTTAAAGTTTTGTGCGAATGATTTTTTATGAAAACCTTGTTTGTCTTTCATTTTGGGTTCAAAATTCAAATTCAAGATTCAGCTTACAGCATTTTTCTTTGATCAGTGAGGCCTTAAATAATGATTAAATATGCTTACTGCGTTGGGATTTTCTTCTGACTATTGGTGGGCCGTCCTTTCAGACGACGTAAAACTGATAGTCACTTTGGAAAGTACACTAGTGTGATATTAATGAGCAAAGTTTCGTTTCTTTTTATGCAATTTTTCAGTAAATATTAAACGAGCGTAGGACCTTTGGTAGTCCCTGTATAAATTTAAGCCAAGGTTTTTTTTACATCAGGTCCGGTGAATAACAATTCCAGATCGTCGAAGTAAAAAAGGACTTTATTGGCTATATGGGCTCCCACATTAGGGACTCTCAAAAATTTTAAAGCAAAGCTCATTGAGTAAAACTCACGTTAAAGTAAATAACGTTAGTTCAGTGTTTATATGAAATATTTTTAGTACACTATACTAGTACGTTGTAGAGTACTAACCATACAATTCAAATTCAATTATTTTACTTTTTCCTATCTTCAACTATTTAGTCATGTATTCGATCTAATTCTGACTAAAGACTCCTTTCACTGTTAAATGTAATAAAATTGTTTTCTAATAACATACAACAATTCATCAAAGTATAAATAAAAATATAAAATTGCGCATAAAATATAAAAATATTAAACAAAATATTGCTTAAGACGAAAATATTGGTCTCTTATCTTCCAACTTCCCAACGAAGTAATTATTTAAGTAATCAAAGTGAATTTTTATTATAGACAATTACAGTATTATTTATCATCACTTGTTAATAATTCTGAGAACTGTCACCCTGGCATTTAGGAGCATTTAACTGAATTTTGGTTTATTTACGAATGGAAAGCTATAATATTTTATGAACCCTGTTACGGTATTCAACTGCATTATAAAATATTCTCCCCAGAAGAAATAAATGCAAAATGTCCTTCATGCAGAATCCACTATTTAAATTACAGGCTCCGGACCAAGGTACCTAAATTATTAATGGTCCAATGTATTAATTTTTTATGTATTACAATTACCCTACAACCAAACTGTGGAATTTCATACAACATTTTACCAAATCCTACGTTTGTTCTAAATCTTTTTACAAATAACTACACCCTTAATCCTAAAAACCGTAGTTCAATAATGATGTACATTCTGTTAAATGAATTATAATTGTATATATGTATTTACGTAAGTGGTGAAAATCGTTGTTTAGTATTCGAATGGGCTGTGAAGTACAAACTTTGTTTTACTTTTTCCCAGGAGATGTGCCAAAAAGTGAACAGAGGAAAAACTTCCCCAATGAGAGCACGTGGTCGGCATCTTGTATATTACGCAACGCTACAAAAAGTTTTCAAGTGTAAGGGCTGTTAAAATTGCTGTTATTGTGTATAGTAATAAACCATGTTATAATCGCTGCATAAAAAATCATCTAAGCAATTTGGTTAGTTATATCATTTTATGAGTTTTTTTAGGAAGTAATGAATATTCTTTTCTTTTGACTTTGACTAATCATAAAATAACCAAAATTAGTTTTGAAGACAAAAGATTTAATTGCGATTACAAAACTATTAAATTAAAAAAAAAAAAATAGCTTTGTTTTTATAAATATTTTTCTTAATATAAATGTGTTTTTAAATGTTGATAATAAATACTTATGATTAACTAGTGATTGGAATTGATATAGTAAATAAAGTAATTTAATACGTATATATTTAATTTTAATCTGATCATTCCAATATTGACAGTGTTATACTGAATTTTAATGTTCAAAGCTTATATGTCAGGTGCAAATGTAGGCTTGTTTTTATGCTAGACGAGCTCACTCACCTTTCGGACTGTTTTAATGTAGGCCAACGTGTGCTGCACTCTGATGCGTATTTGTTGAACCAAACATTGAAACTGTAGTGTCGATTCTACTTATATCGTCAACAATTGTTAATAATTATATTGTTTTGAAAATTAATTTAAATTCTACAGATTGCTTATTTGTTCTATTCACTGTACAATTAACACAAATAAGTATGTTTTTTTTTAAGAATTATAATTTTTTGTATTTTTTATTATAGTATAATTTAATAATTAATTAACTCGATACAATTCAAATCCACATGATTATACAAGAACACGTGATCTGTACTTTGACAGTAGAGTCAGCTGTTTTCATTATTTATTTGTTTTCATTTTTAATCCCATAAGACCAATGTTAAAACTTTTAGATTTCCAATTATATGATAAAGGAATAAGCTTTTTTCTGTCACAAAGACCTGTACATATTATTTTCATCCCATAACAGTTATTTGCAAACAGTTATTGCAACAGTTATTTGCAAGTTATTTGCAAAGTTTGAAGAAAACGTCCAAGCTGTTTTCGAGATCTGTGTGAGCACATAAATAAGTACATACAACTATGCCTAACTTATATTAAAGCATAGTAATAACGTTTTAAGAATAAAAGGCTCATTATTTATATAACTAAAAAGCTTGGTTATATGATTTGAAAATTATAACGTTTTAAAACCATTACTTTATTGCTGTAAAATGTTCTACCTCCATTTGCCGTAAGGCTGAGTCATTAGATTTTCCAGCATATTGGTCGAGTGGAGTAACAGGAGGTTGGAGGCGAGGTCCAATCTAATCTTGCAATCGCACAACTTTGTAAGTCCAATCTTACTCGATTTCCAAATTAAATGTTCTATTTTATTAGTTTAATATGTAATCAAAACATTTTAAAGTTTTTTGTTTACATTATTATTGTTCATTTTTACATTATAATTTTATTAAATCACTCAAATTGCAATAAAATGCCATGTAAAATCGAATACCTACATTTTAAACTGTTAGTTTAAATTCTGATGCAGAGCTGTGTTAAATTCACATGGTTTCAACTACACCTTCCTAAAACACTAATTTAACAATTTATTATTTAATTATATGCCTATCAACAGTTTTAGATTGTAAAAATTCTAAAAATAATCAAGACCAAACATTTCCTAATTTTAACTTAACGAGTATAAAATTACTCAGATGGAGTCAGTGGAAGTTTTTAAATGTGATTTTTAAAAAATTGACAAAACTCCAATAGTACTATCATTGATTAGTGACTCATAAAACGGTAGACGATTGAATATTTAATTTAATTTGTTTTCCCCTGCTTTAGAGTATAAACATAAAAGGAAATTGCAGCAAAGCAAATAATAACATAATAACAAATCATGACATTTACAAACAACCTATCCGCTAGGACAAACCGATTATTCTTTTATTACAAAATATTGAATTAAATTGAACTTTTGAACAAATGCGTCAAACCGTTTTTTATAACCCCAGAAAACTGTCAATAATGAATATGTTTATGAAAAAAACGTAATGGCACTCTTAGAATAAGATCAATACATGTCAATACATATGAAAGCAAGAGTTTTGTACAATGAAAAACGCCTAAAGTAAAATAAATTAATATAATTGAAAAATAAAACTTAACAGTAGTGGGGAATGGGGGCTTTTGGAACAGTTCAAGGTCACCTGAGGGATGACGTCATCGATGACGTCATCGAGGTCAATGACCTCATCGATGACGTCATCGATTGCATCATCGATGACGTCATCACCAATGACGTCACATCCATGACGTCACACCCATGACGTCACAGAAATGACGTGCTGATGACGTCATCACCCCTTACGTCACCAAGATGACGTCATTGATGCCACAAAAGGTCAAGGTCACGCTGAAACCTAAAATTTTTCGGCACTTTTGCCGTTTCTCACACTACGCTCCGAGTTTCAGTCACAGTTACCATGACCTTGACGACTTGGAGCGAATTTGCGATGAGAAACAGCAAAAGTGCCGAGGAAACTTGAAGTTTGCAACGTGACTCTGCCTAAACCGTCATGTGACAACGCCCGGGTGACCTTGAACTGGGCCCAGAAGCCCCCATTCGACCATTACTGCAACCGCGATGCGCACCCTACGACAGACACCGAGCGACTGACTGTCCGGCTCCGCGCACTCTAGGTATATGGGAAGTGGTGGGGGAAATTGCGATGATCTTGGGAAACTTGAAAATGTCAAGCCGGGTAGCACCGTTTCGGTGCTACCTTAAAGTTACATGTTAAAGTGTGATGACCTTGAGTAAAAACATAGAAATACCACAAGTTGATACCGTCCCAGAGTTAAAGTGTGGTGACATTGAGTCAAAACACTGAAATACTATAAGTTGAAACCATCCCAGAGTTAAAGTGTGATGACCTTGAGTGAAAACACAGAAATACTACAAGTAGATCCCGTCCCAGAGTTAAAGTGTGGTGACCTTGAGTCAAAACACAGAAATACTACAAGTCGATCCCGCCCCAGAGTTAAAGTGTGACGACCTTGAGTCAAAACACTGAAATACTATAAGTCGAAATCATCCCAGAGTTAAAGTGTGATGACCTTGAGTCAAAACACAGAAATAGTACAAGTCGATATCGTCCCAGAGTTAAAGTGTATTGACCTAGATTCAAAACTTGTAAAAATACTTACATATAGAGAGTTAGAGAACAGCGAGACGCACCGCATGGAAGCTGGAGACATACTGGCGGAGCGGTGTTGTGCAGCCTAGGGACTCAGTTGTGGTGGGGGTATAGCCAACACTTAGAGTAGAAGTGTTGTGGGTGACCTTGACCCACTTACCCACCCCTCCCCCACCCCCTCCCCCACCCCTCCCCCCCCACCCGAACTTTTTTTTCGGAAAAAATTTTGACCTTGACCAAAAAGTTTTTTGCTCCAGACGAGAAGTGACCCCCCCCTCCCCCCCTCCCCCACCCCCTCCCCCGACCCCTCCCCCACCCCCTCCCCCACCCCCTCCCCCACCCCCCCCGAACTTTTTTTTCGGAAAAATTTTTGACCTTGACCAAAAAGTTTTTTGCTCCGGACGAGAAGTGACCCCCCCCTCCCCCTCCCCCCACACCCCCACCCCCACCCCTCCCCCACCCCCACCCCTGATATCCTGGGCGTGGCAGCCCCGGTGGGGATATAAGGCGGCCCGGCCACAGCCGGCTCGCAGTCCGCTCCCGCGCGTTGAACGTGAACGATCGGAACGGACCGCCATAGGCCTCACTAAACACTGAATGGCGCCTTCACTGTTTAGCGAAGTCTACTCTAACTTTAAGACTTGTATTATTTCTAAGATATTGCGCTTGCGTTTGGGTATTGGGAATTATTTTATATGAGAGTGTTTTATTTGTACCCTATGTCTCCTGTGTGTCTTGTTTGTCTTTTATCCTGTGTGTCTTGTTTGTTATATGTGTTTGTTCCAGCATTTACCATGTTGAGCTCAATTGTGTGTTGTAAGTGTGTTATATTTATCTAAAGTGTATACGCTTGTTTTAGCATTTCCCCTTGAGCGTTTTTCACAGCTCAAAGTAAATTGTAACTTCAGGGAACGGGAGTAGGCCCCCGTGTAAAGCCACTTTTTATAATTGTTAGGCTCCTCTCAGGCATGCAACAGGTTGCGGCTGGGGTTATGGGAGCATGTCCGTTTGTACGCTGGCAAGCAAAAGGTTGTGGCGGCCTCTGCACTCGGACCGAGGACGTAAGCCACTAGGGTGTCCTCAGTTAGTTTCCCTTCTGGAAACTCAAAATTATGTAAATGAATCTTTGTTAGCTATTTGTGTTTTTTAGTCCCCAAGGCCCCCGAACATTCGTGGTTCGCCATGGATGTACGGGGGCCGAAATTTTTTAATGTCCGCGTGACCTTGACCCACAAAGGACTTGTAAAAATTTACTGCTTGCTAAATTACAAATATTAAAGATAGGGTTACGGGAGTAGGCCCCCGTGTAAAGTCACTTTGAAGTATTAGTAGGCTCCTCTCAGGCATGCAACAGGTTGCGGCTGGGGTTGTGGGAGTATGTCCGTTTGTACGCTGGCATGCAAAAGGTTGCGGCGGCCTCTGCACTCGAACCGAGGACGTAAGCCATTAGGGTGTCCTCAGTTTGTTTCCTCCTGGAAACTCAAAATTACGTAAATGAATCTTTGTTAGCTATTGAAAAGACAATGCAGTAAATGTTTACAAGTCTCGCGTGGCGAAGGGTAGACGGCATTGGATGTTGCCCTGTTGTCATAGTTGGGTCTCTTCGGAGGCTACAGCGATGACAACCCAAGTGCCCCACACCCCTATAGGGGGGTGTGGGGCTTAATTTTTTTAAAGTTTTTTCGTGACCTTGACCTATATATATAAAAGTTTTCAAATCTTAAACAGTCATGTTTTTTAACACAGTAAATATATTAAAGTACTTTGTAAACATTAATGGGTAGGCATTACTAACACAAGTTTGGAGTTGTCCATAGTTGTGTCTTTTCGGAGACTACAGCGATGGTAACATAAGAATGCCATGGGGCTTAATTTTTTTTAAAGTCCCCCCCCCCACCCCCTCCCCCACCCCCACCCCCTCCCCCTCCCCTTTAAATTTTTTTGAAAAATTTTTGACCTTGACCAAAATTTTTTTGCTTCGGACGAGAAGTGCCCCCCCCCTCCTCCACCCCCTCCCCCACCCCCTCCCCCACCCCCTCCCCCACCCCCTCCCCCACCCTAATATCCTGGGCGTGGTCGCCCGGTGGTGATATAAGGCGGTCAGGTTGCACGCACTTCTCATTCACGCTCCAGCTTTCGTTGGAAGTGGCTATCCAGGAGCTCATTCTTAAGAAGACCGGTGACCAAAAATGTCTCGTCGTATACCTTATAAACCTTCGTACTATAATCTGATTGGTATTAATAGTATTACAGACAATGAGAAGAAATTGTATAAAAAATTTTGTTGTTTACTTGACAGAACGCAAAAACTACCACCAAATACTTTCACCTACAAGCTACCCCTGATAGACAAGGATGATGTAAGCAAACTAACAACAATTCAAGTGAAATTGGTGGAAGAAAAAATTCTTGTTTGTGTGAGAGAAGTGTTTCATAATGAATATTCAAAAAGATTGGCTTTTGACTTTATTAAGGAACATGCAGGACGTGAAACAGGACAGTATCCAGGATTATATTATTTATATCTTTTTGAGAATGGAGCAAGTGTAACGGTAGAAATAAGTATCAAACTAATGTAATTCTCCCAACCAAGTGTTAAACTAGGACTTGAACTTGGACTTGATTAAGGTTTTGTAGAACAGAGCGGGGGATAGATCACTTTGCGGCAATGGACTAGCATGCTGCTTAGTGGTTTATCCCCCGCTCAAAGGGTATCTTTACGCAACCTTGACCCCCATAAATGCATAGTTTGTGGAAATATAAAAAGGGCAAACCAATTGGATGGATACACCACTTCTATAACATGGCTCCATTGCAGTGCTCTATCCCCTGCTGAAAAATAATAATTTCAAATGACCTTGTTCCACATAAACTTGCTCAAACAGACATCTTTGAAAAAACTTGTACAAAGTAGTGGATTTAGATCAAACATCATTGGTTTATCAAGCCTGTTGAAGAATATATTGAAAATGGGTGTTTAAAAGCCAAATCTACTACATGATTGATAAACCGGATGTATATGACGTCACCTTCCCCCACCCTTCAACCTCGGGTATAAAGGGACCCGGTTGAGCGCGCTGCTCATTATTGCGTGGACATTCACCGAGTGCACACTCAAAGCCAAACTGTAAAAAATGGCCCTTTGCGATATTTGTGGTGAGTTTTTCCAAGACGAAGATATCTTTGTTTTACATCGAGAATTGCATCATGAAGAGGACAGAAAAGAAGAGATTGTAGTAAGTGAAGAAGACTTGGATGCGATTGATCGGTTTTTGGAAAACCACCATAATCAGATGGACGAATTGGATAGCTATCTACAGTTACACCGAGAATTGCATCATGAAGAGGACAGAAAAGAAGAGATTGTAGTAAGTGAAGAAGACTTGGATGCGATTGATCGGTTTTTGGAAAAACCTCAGAAGCAGGACTGGGCTAGCTATTTACAGTTAATGCAAAGAAGAAGACCAAGTGTTATTCAATTTGCCGGAGCTGGACCATCTACAGCTGGAGGATTTATTCAAGAAGAGAAAATGGAAGAAGAAGATACGGAAGAAGAAGTGGAAGATGTAAGACAACTGCGTACCCAAGAAGAGGATATGGAAGATATAAGACAACTGCGCACTACAGCCTTGCGAGGACCAGTTGTAATTCATTTCAAAATTAATAACGTGCAATTAGAATTGGAAAATTTTATAAGTCAAGCTAAAAAGCTAGTTGTAAAAACATTGACGGAAGAATTGGCAAGATTGAACTTTATTAAATTTGGATTGGTGTTGGAGGCTATGTTTACTAATACCGATGGTGAAAATTCACCGAGAGCATTCATTGCTAAAAACCGAACCCTTACAACCACATCTGATATCAACGAAATTTTAGAAGAATGTTTGGTTGAACTGCTAGTGAAACTTCAAGAACATGAAGGAAGAGGATCCGGCTGGACGCTATCATCAATTGAAGGTATGGATGTGAGGGTTCACAAGCATGGATATGGTATGAGAGGAAGCAGCTTTATCCCTCTACCAAAGGTGATCCGAGATACAAGATCATGTATCAATGTGAAAAATGAGGATAATGAATGTTTCCGGTATGCAATGTTAGCAAAATATGTGGAACCTATGGCCTGTAGACCTAGCATAGCATACGAAGCTGTTCAACACCGCTATAACTTCCAAGGTATGTCGTATCCTGTTAGTCTTAATGATGTTGCTAAATTTGAAAGAAAAAACCCAGGAGTTTCAGTTAATGTGTTTGGTTTAGACGAATCAAATAACGTTTACCCGTTACGAGTTACAAAGACTGAACGTCAAAACCATACAGATTTGTTGCTATTGACCAAAGGTGAAATATCACATTATGTTTACATCAAGAACTTTGAAACTTTGGTTGGACGACAAGTGACTAAAAAGAAAATTAGAGTAACAGTGTGTAAGAGATGCTTTTGTTTCACAAATAAAGACTTGAGACGTGGAGGATCAGAGTGGTTGTCAGAACACCAACGTCTTTGTAATGACAACTATGAAGTGAAGATTAGTCTGCCACCACCATCTAGAGCATTTGTTCAGTTCAATAAAACAGTTCACCAATACCGGATTCCACTAGTTATCTACGCTGACTTTGAATCCACGTTAGTGCCGCAGGAACTTTTGGATGGTGAAGTAACTAGAAGAACCAAATATCAATTGCATCAACCTAACAGTTTTTGCTTATTGGTGAAATCTACTTTACCTGAAGAACAATTGCAAGACTATGGCTTAACATCCACTCCGATACTCTACCGTGGGGAAGAAGCTGCTAAGTATTTTGTAGACCAGTTGTATGACATTGCTGAAAAAGTGGAACGCCTATACGGTAATGTTTTACCCATGAAACCTTTGAACCAAAATCAACAAGAAGAATACATTTCGGCAACAAGATGTTATCTATGCAAGAAGAGTTTTAGTGAAGGAAATCAAAAAGTAAGAGATCATGATCACCTCACAGGGTTATACAGAGGACCTGCTTGTAATTCATGCAATATAAATTACAAACTGCCAAACTTTATCCCTGTCGTGTTACACAATCTTAGCGGCTATGACTCCCACTTTATTATCCCAGAGTTAGGACGAGATGATGGAAAAATCGAAGTATTAGCGGAAACATTGGAGAAGTACATCAGTTTCTCAAAAACAGTAGGTAAAATTAAACTTCGCTTCGTAGACTCTTATAGATTTATGTCATCTAGTTTGAGCAAATTGTCTGAGAACCTAAGAAGAGAAGATCTAAAAGAAACCAGCAAAATTGTACCTGAAGATAAATTGGACTTAGTATTACGAAAAGGAGTTTTCCCCTATGATTATATAACTTCCACTGAAAAGTTTGAAGAAACCAGCCTACCACCGATTGAAGCCTTCAATAGCAAATTAAATGAAAGTGAAATCTCCGTTGAAGACTACAATCATGCTTGTAATGTTTGGAACCAACTAAACATTCAAACTTTAGGGGAATATTCTGATTTTTATATAAAATTGGATGTAACTCTGCTGTGCGATGTGATGGAAGAATTTCGGAACACCTGTTTCTCAGCCTACGGATTGGATCCTTTACACTCGTATACATCCCCTGGATTAGCATGGCAAGCTATGCTCAAGTCAACTAACTGTCGATTGGAGCTTCTCACAGACATTGATATGGTCCTCATGATCGAATCAGGTGTACGAGGTGGTTTGACTCAAGCTGTGACCAGACATGTTAAGGCCAACAACAAGTATATCCCCAACTTCGACGAGCAACAACCATCACTCTACCTTGGATATTTTGATGCGAACAACCTCTATGGTTGGGCGATGTCAAATCCACTTCCCTACGCAGACTTCAAGTGGATTGACCCAGCCACCATTGGTGACATATCACGGATTCCAAAAGATGGTCAAACAGGCTATATTTTGGACTGTGATTTTGAATAACCGGAACACTTTCACGACCATAATTACGACCTGCCTCTCCTAGCCAAGACCGAAGTTTCACCGACAGGAAGATGGCCCAAGCTGATGATGACCTTGGAGAATAAGAGTCGATATGTGGCACACTATTGGGTAGTTCAACAAGCACTTGAATTGGGTCTACGTATAGTGAAAATTCACAGAGCAATTGAATTCACCCAGTCTTGTTGGTTGAAACCATATATCGATTCCAACACGACAAGAAGAGCTGCAGCGACAACAGCATTTGAAAAGGACTTCTACAAATTAATGAACAACGCCATCTTTGGGAAGACCTTGGAGAACAAGAGAAAACACAAAATTGTAAAATTAGTAAGTGATCCTAGGAAATTGGAAAAATTAGTGCAAAAACCAAATTTCGGAACATCAATGATTATAAACGAAAATCTAGTTGCTGTCAGTATGAATAAAACAACAATAGTGATGGATCGTCCGTTATACATTGGAATGTCGATTTTGGATATAAGTAAAACTCTGATGTATGATTTCCATTACAACAAAATGGTTAAACACTACGGAAGAGACAACATTGGAGTTGCATACATGGATACCGACGCGTTTATCTACTGGATAAAGACTTTGGACATGTATGAAGATCTAAGGAGTTTCCCATACAAAGACGACTTTGACTTCTCTGACTATCCGAAGAACCATCCAAATTACAATGAAAAGAATAAAAAAGTAATCGGAAAATTTAAAGATGAAGCAAATGGAATACCTTTGGAGGAAATAGTTGCGCTGATGTCCAAATTATATTCCTTCAAGATGTATATAGAAAATGACATACCGACAGTGAAGAAAGCTAAAGGAGTCAAAACATCGTACTTGAAGAAACATGTGACATTTGACCATTACAAGACCTGCTTGTTTGAAGATTCTACAATGTCTGCAACGTTCAACACTATCAGAAGCTTTAAACATGAGGTCTACAGTGTCACTGAAGTTAAAAGAGCACTATCAGCTCAAGATGATAAAAGGCATATTATGCCGGATAAGATTCATACTCTTCCTTTCGGCCACTACTCTCTAAACCCTATCAACTAGTAACCTATTCTTCGTCCTTCTACAACTTCGACCTTATTCCTTCCTCCTTCCGTAAAAAAATGGGGAACACGGCAAGTCCAACGCCGTGTTCCCCATTTTTTTACACAAGTTTGGATGACCTTGACCTATATAAATGATGTGAATATTTAAGACAACATTCATTGTGATTATACATGTGATACATGAAACATTCAAACCTGCAATATGAAGAACTCGAAGCAAGAAATTGTCAACGAGCTTCATAAACCTGCAAGAAGAAAGTTTCCACGAAGAAATACAGTGATAAAAGGAATAAATGATTTATATCAAGCGGATTTAATCGAAATGATTCCTTATAGTAAACAAAATAGAGGATTTAAATACATATTGACTATTATTAATTGTTTTTCAAAAATGGCAGATGCTTTACCACTAAAAGATAAAAGTGGCAAAAGTGTTACAAAAGCAATGGAAACAGCTATACAAAGAGACAAACATACTATAAAACATTTACAAACTGATGATGGAAAAGAATATTTTAATAAGGAATTTGCAAATTTAATGAAAAAACACAACATTAACCATTACTCAACCAATTCAGAGGTAAAAGCATCAATAATTGAAAGATTCAACAGAACTTTAAAAGGTGCGATGTATAAGATGTTTTCTAACAGAGGATCGCACGTATGGATTGATGTGTTACCAAAACTTATAAGCGATTACAATAATAAGTTTCATAGAACTATCGGTATGAAACCAAGCCAGGTGACTAATAAAAATGAAAAACTTGTATTAAAACGTATAAAAATGAATACTAAACCAAGAGTTGAAAAACTAAAGCCTAAAAGGTTTAATGTTGGTGATAAAGTGCGAATAAGCAAATACAAAGGTGTATTCAGTAAAAGATATCTTCCAAACTGGACAAATGAGGTATTTACTGTATTTAAGGTGCAACCTACAATACCAGAAACTTACATTTTAAAAGATAATAAAGGACAATTGCTGGAAGGAGGGTTTTATGGACATGAAATGTTAAAATCAACAGTAGGTGATGTATATTTAGTCGAAAAGGTGTTGCAACGAAAAAAGGATAAGGTTAAAGTACGATGGTTAGGATTTAATAAGACGGAAGATTCTTGGATACCTAAAAAGGATCTAATATAATGATAGAGCATCATTTTGGGTTGAACCATTACAAAGGATGGAGATAATACCGCAAAAAGACAATTTTACTATTAATAATATAGATGAACTCACAGTGGATGGTTCTCAATTCAATACTGGGAAACACGGTGTTTTGTTACCAAACACGGTGCGTTGTCTGGTTACCGGTCCTTCCAATTGTGGAAAAACAAATGTAGTATTCAATTTGATTACAAATCCTAAAGGATTACGTTTTAATAATTTATATGTATTTTCAAAGTCACTACAACAACCAAAATATCGGTTATTGGAACAAATACTCAATAATGTGCCTGAAGTTAAATATTTTAAATTCAACGCGAGCGAGAGTGTCATGCAACCGCAAGAGGCTAAACCATTCTCAGTATTCATATTTGACGATGTATCTTGTGAAAATCAAAATACAATAAGAAATTACTTCGCCATGGGTCGACATAACAACATAGATAGCATTTATATTGGTCAAACTTACAGCAAAATACCGAAACAGCTCATTAGAGACAATGCAAACATGTTAATTGTATTTAAACAGGATGAAACCAACCTAAAACACATATATTATGACCATGTAAGTGCGGATATGCCATTTGAACGATTTAAAGAGTTGTGTGGAAAGGCTTGGGCTGAAAAGTACGGGTTTTTAACAATTATGAAGGAACAACCGCTAAACAATGGTCGATACAGGATAGGATTTGATAAATTTATACTAATACACTGATCATGATGTAAAACATTCATTGTTGTACAACACGTCTTGCTACAAACATGGTTAACCAAGAAAAGTTAATAAAGGAAATAAAATCACTTAGTGATTCTATTCGAGATAAAAACAGAGCATTAAAATTAGGTATTAGCGAAAGGGAGAAATTTCTTGAATCTACTTTTAAACCTATTACTGAACCCTTGAAACAATTAAACAAAAAATTTGCTAAACCTGTTTTGGAAGGAGATGCAATTGCACCTATTACAAAGTTTGAAAGAGAAAATGTAAAATCAGAAGATTTTAGTGATGAAGACCTGGAATCCTCTACATATAGTGGTTTTACCGGTGGAGAACCTGAAAGAGAGCTAGAATCACCAGACTATAGTGGTATAAGAGAATTATATGAAGTAAAAGCTAAAAGAGGACATGAAGATGTATCAACTGCTAGTGAAGAGGAAAAAGAAGAAGAAGCAAGGGAAGGTCCGTCAAACATAAGCTTGTTGGGTGAAAATATTCATAACAAAGGACCTTTAGGAAGGAAATACATGATAAAAATGTTAGCTGGAATAAATCCTAATAAAAACTACCATAGTTATGGAGTAAGATTAACAGAAGAAGGTTTAATGGTTGGTAATAGCCCGGTAAACATTGATGAAGATGATAATATTATTGTTGGTAATCAAAGATATAAGGGCACAAGAGGATTATTTGAATTATTATTTGAAAAAAAGCCTTTAGAATTGTTATTTAAAGAAGAAGACATGGAAGCATATAAACAGATTTTGGAACACACCAATGCATATAGGAGAAAATACTTAGCTGACCAACCAGTTTTTAGATCTAGGTCTTTAAAATATAGAGAATTTGTATCCAATTTAATACCAACAACGAGAAGACAACCAATGCCGATAATGCCAAGAAAACCTGTAAAACGAAGGTTTGTGTCATCCACTTTGGATATAAGTGCTCCAGAACCAAGAAAAAGAAACAAATCTGTTACAGGTACAGGTTTAATGAAGAAACTATATAACACAAATGTGATTTATTACAATAATATCAATAAATTGGTGGATAGAATGAAACTAATACATGAAGCTAAAGAAGCGGGTCATACTGGATTGGAAAACGAATGGGTGGCTTTAGTGGATGAACTCCGAAACCGTGGGGTAATCTCATAAAAATGCGTTACTCCCTAGATTACTATTCAGTTGCACCATGAGTGTCGACAAGTTCGGACGTTACTCCTCGGATGGGTTATATTACGCAAATAATTTAAAAAGAGGTGCTGGTTTACCACAAACACCTGATGGGGATTATGATATAACTAATAAAAGGTTAAAAAACATAAAAGATCCCACAGATGAAAACGATGCAATAAATTTAAAAGTATTAAAAGAAAAGATATCACCAACATTAAGACTACAGAAAAACACATATGACGCAGGTAATCATAGAATTGTCAATGTTGGTAAGCCAAATCAAAACGCTGATGCAATAAACAAAGGTTATTTATCATCAGAATTAAAAAATACGTTAAAATTCAATGGAAAAACGTATACTGCTGAAAATAAACGTATATCCAACGTAGATGACCCTAAAGATGCAAAAGACAGCGTAAATAGACGCTATTTACATTCATTAATACCTGAAAAGACAAAAGATGGTTTTTCTTTTTATAAATTTGTTATTAACGATATAGGTTATCCGAAAAATGAAAATGATGCTGTAAATTTAAAATATATAAAAGATCATTGTATTACACGTGATGTAGGAGTTATTGATTGTCTAGGTAATTGTTTAGCGAATGTTAAAGATGGTTCGGCACCATCAGATGGTGCAACAGTGGGTCAAATGAAGGAAACTTTAAAGCAAGAAACATCTGGATTTGTAAAACAGGATCAAGTAGTATCACGGTCGGGTGATGTGTTTGTACAAGGAAATGAAAAGTTTATTTTACTTGAACAAAAAAATAATGTTTGGGATTGCAAAGACATGAAATTATCAAATGCGCAATTAGCTACAGATGCTCATGATGTTCCGATTTTATCACAAGTTTTACATACTAATCCAAACAATTATCATAGAAGTTGGTTGGGTACAAATAGAAGAATAATTAACATATTTCCAGGTATCGATGATTACGATTGTGTTGTAGTAAAACAATCTTTAATATTAGACAAACCAGGAGGTAGTACTTTCAATGCGAAAAATAAGAAAATAGGTAATTTGGCACAAGGAACAGATCCAAAGGATGCTGCAACTGTAGGACAAACATTACAATATGATAGTGCAAATCAAGAGTTTATTTATAATACCAAAAGATTTAAATTAATGGATGTAAATGATTATCAAAATACATTAATTGCAGATCCAAATTCATTTAGTGGATTTAGAAAATTGTCTGGTGAGGAATTTATTCATAAAAATCATGTATTTAGAAATGAAGCAGACAGATCATTAATTAGTGCAGATTTAAAATATTTTAAATGTCCCGGGAATGATGCAAATGTAACTGATGAAGACTAAGAATTTTGTATAAAAACTGATATGGGTTAGAAATCGGGACTAATATTATAAAAATGGGTTACACTCTAGAATGTTATTCAGTTGCACCATGAGTGTTGACAAGTTCGGACGGTATTCATCGGATGGATTATATTACTTTAATACTTTAAAAAGAGGTGTTGGATTACCACAAACACCTGATGGAGATTATGATATTAGTAACAAACGGTTAAAAAACATTAATGATCCCACAGATGAAAATGATGCAATAAATTTAAAAGTATTAAAAAAAGAGATATTACCAACACTGAAATTAGACAAAAACACATATAACGCGGGTAATCATAGAATTTCCAACGTTGGTAAGCCAAATCAAAACGCTGATGCAATAAACAGAGGTTATTTATCATCGGAATTAAAGAATACGTTAAAATTTAATGGAAAAACGTATAATGCTGAAAATCGGCGTATATCCAACGTAGCAGACCCTGTAGATGAAAAAGACAGCATAAATAGACGCTATTTACATTCTATAATACCTGAAAAGACAAAAGATGGGTTTTCTTTTTATAAATTTGTTATTAACGATATAGGTTATCCAAAAAATGAAAATGATGCTGTAAATTTAAAATACATCAAAGATCATTGTATTACACGTGATGTAGGAGTTATTGACTGTCTTGGTAATTGTTTAGCGAATGTAAAAGATGGTTTTGCACCATCAGATGGTGCAACGGTGGGTCAAATGAAGGAAACTTTAAAACAAGAAACCTCCGGTTTTGTGAAACAAAACCAAGTAGTAACACGTCAAGGAGATGTATTTGTACAAGGAAATAAAAAGTTTACTTTACTTGAAGAAAACAATTATGTTTGGGATGGTAAAGGAAAGTTATTGACAAATTTAGGTATTGGTGAAAAGCCTGGTGATGCTGTTACTTATGAACAGATAATACAATTAGAGCCAACTGGAAAAAAATGGTGGAATTGTGATAACAAACGATTAACAAATGTTGCAGACCCTGATTATGCCGATAACGCTGTAACTGTTAATTTTCTTGTTAAAGTAATAGGTAATTTATTATTTGATATGCATAATTATATTGTAGCAGGACAACATAAACCTATTGACGAAAAAATGAGAAATACATGGATTAAACAAGAAATTCTTTATAAATATTTTTTTGATCATAACACACAAAAGTTTAGATCATCAGATTGGAGTACTTTTGATATTTAATTAAATAACACCATATATTACATCATTTATGTGCAACCTGTCATAGAGGTAACACATGGGTTACGCTTTTCGAATATAAAAGACAATCATGGCGTTTCATTACACCAGTCCATATCGAGACACTATACGGAAAGGAGGCGGTATCACGTCCACAGCGGTTTCTCTGTTAAGTAAAGCTTTAAATCGTATTCCAGTAGGATCTATCGTAAACAGAGCAATAGACGCTTTACCATACGAATTTCACATACCGGGAGGTTATCAGTATTGCGGACCAGGAACTAAATTGCAAAAACGACTGGAAAGAGGTGATCCAGGCATAAATAAGTTAGATCAGGCTTGTAAAGAACACGATATCGCATATTCCACATTTACCGATTCAAAAAATAGGTCAATCGCTGATAAAAAGCTAGCAAATATAGCTTGGCAACGAGTAAAGTCTAGTGACGCTAGTATTGCGGAAAAAGCAGCAGCTTTAGCGGTAACAGCAGGTATGAAGGCTAAAACAGCGGTAGGAGGTGGAAAAAGGAGGGGTAAGAATAAAAAAGGATCAACCATGAAGAAACATGGTGGTAATATTAGACTAAAAAGACGTTCTACGAAGAAAAATAATAAAAAACCAACAATATGGTCAATGGTAAAAAACGGGACAGGTCTATACCTAAGACCGTATCGTGCATATTAAATAAAAGAAATCAATTAGTTATACCACATAAAGCGTTGACTAATGTTGAATTATTCAAATATATTTCCTGTTTAAAAATACCATTTTTTCGCGGAGTATTCATGAAGGACAGTTTACCAAAGAAAATATGGAAAAATGAGACTGGAATCGTAAATTTGGATAATACTGAAGGGTCCGGCACCCATTGGGTGTGTTATAAGAAACTGAATAGCAATGTATATTATTTTGATAGTTTTGGAAATTTGCCACCACCTAAAGAACTTGAACATTACTTTAAATCTGCTAAAAACATATATTACAACTATAAAAGAGAACAACCTGATAATACTTCAATATGCGGCCATTTATGTTTGGAATTCCTAGCTAAAAGTATCAGTCACTATTGAGATGTCTTCCTATACGGTATCATTAACAGGAAAATCGTCCACTTTACGAAGTATCCTTTTTCCAGCGTTACGCTTGCAAAAAGGAAGATTTTGGGAGGCAGCACTGTTAGATTTTACAACTTACAACTCTATTCCCAATGTTACGGAAGGTAAAAATAACTTATTGCATTATTATAAAGGAAAAGATGCCAGTGGTAAGTTTACAGACTTAGAAGAGTGCAGTTTACCCACAGGTTCTTATGAAATTGATCATATTAATGAATTTTTGCAAAATAAAATGGGAAAAGACAATATATCGCTAAAAGGTAATAACAATACAATGAAAGCTGAGCTTACTTCAAAATATTATATAGATTTCACTAAGCCAAACTCAATTGGTGATTTATTAGGGTTTCCCAAAGATGGAACAATTTTAGAACCAAATAAAACACATTCCGGTAAACAAACTGTAACAATATTAAAAGTCAATAGTATAGACATAACTTGTAACATTATACAAGGAGCTTACAGAGATGGAGCAAATACTCATATAATACATACTTTTTACCCCAGTGTACCGCCTGGATTTAAAATTGTTGAAAAGCCACAAAACCTGGTATATCTACCGTTGAACACCACTTTCATTTCAGACATCGTGTTGAACGTATTGGATCAAGACGGTAACTTGATAGATTTCCGAGAAGAGCCTATTACGGTTAGACTACATTTAAAATCGACACTTTAATACAAAACCATGGGTTTAACATTTAAAAGCGAACAACCTACGGGAAACTGCATTAGTAGCTCTTCAGCTGTGGAGGAGTTAACACGCGAGAACATTCGTTTCTTAGAGAGAATTGGATTAAATTTAACCGATTATGGATATACTGGATATAGCGCAGGGTCTGACATTCGACGAAACCCTATGGGAAAAAGAATATCACACCCACAACCCTTACACTTCATCAAAATTAAACAATAACGATGAAATTCGTATTCCCATACAAAATCAAGACATTTACACACTACCATGTGAAAGTTACTTGTATATTGAAGGAAAAGTTACTAAAAAGGATGGTACTACTACTGGTACAACAGTTCCATTTATAAATAATCCTATGGCTTTCCTGTTTGATGAAATTAGATATGAAATATCAGGTGTAACAGTTGATTCCACTAAAAAAGTAGGTATTGCAACAACTTTAAAGGGATTAACATCTATATCACCTAATGAAACCAATTTAATACAACCTGCAGGATGGGTTTTACCTGCAAAAGACACAATCACTCCAGATACAAATGGAAATTTTGATTTTCATATTCCATTACGTTTGTTGCTTGGTTTTGCAGAAGATTATAGAAAGATTATATTAAATGGTAAACAAGAATTAGTTTTGTTGAGATCTTCTAACGATAAAGACATTATTAAAGCTCCAGATGGTACAACAGATGCAACTTTAGAATGGAAATTAACATTAGACAAAGTTGTATGGAGAGTTCCGCATGTTAAATTAGCTGATGAGCATAGAATGCTACTATTAAGAAAGTTAAAGGCTGATCGTGATATTGTAATTCCTTTTAGAAGTTGGGAATTTCATGAACATCCCAGCTTGCCAGCTACGGATCGTCACACTTGGACTGTTAAAACATCTAATTATGTGGAACGAGCCAGGTATATTATATTTGGTTTACAAACAGGCAGAAGAGACACCATCACCAAACATGCAGGCCAATTTGATCATTGCAACTTGAAAAATATTAAGGTTTATTTAAATTCACAATTTTTTCCATACGATAATTTAAATGTGTCATTCGCTAATAAAAAGTACAGCATATTGTACGATATGTATGCAAGATTCCAAAGTTCATATTACGGTAAAACAAATGCACATTTACTATCACCAGAAAAGTACTTAGATGGTTACCCGATAGTTGTAATCGATTGTTCTAAACAGAATGAATCGGTAAAATCATCAAGTGTGGATATAAAAATAGAAATGGAATTCAACGCGGCTATACCAGCTAATACAACTGCATACTGTTTAATTCTACATGATAAAATCGTAACATACACAACTTTAACTGGAATTGTTAAAAATGTATTGTAAAAAACCGGTTTTGTTACATTCCAATGCATTCCGCGAGTATAAAAGCAGAGCGTTCAGGTCGCTCCTCATCAGTTTGTTGCCTGTTCTTGTATGGGTAGCATCTTATTCAATATGGCTTCTCCTAGTGGTACACAAGAAAATGTAGTCGATATTGAGAAGGAGATATCCGACTTTTTAGATCTTCAAGGTCAACCGGAGGGAGATGAACACAACGCTTGCGGACAACTCCACGCCAGTAATGATGTTGAGGAAAAAGGTAAAAGAAGAAAGAATGCACAGAAGAAGAAAAGGGATATTGAAGATAAAATTTCTCCTAACATATTGAGTGAGGTATTCTTGCGAATATTTTATCCAATCTCATCCAGTTTGGACAAAAGTGTTTTAATCGGTGTTATGAAATCGACGGATTATTTACCTACTGTAATTTTAACTCATGGACCCAAAATGATTTTGTTCACCGATAGTGCTTGGGAATCTTTTATGAAGCACTTGCATCTGCTAGAATGCTATTTAACTAGTAACATGTATGGAAGAAAGACAAGAGTAGGACTTTTGGATTCAAATGTGGAAATTGATATTATAAAGAATCGTGGTGACCATCAGTTGCGGTTTAGAGACACAACAAGACATGATAACAAGATTCAACTTAATCGAGAAGAGTTTTTTATTCTAACCTGTGCAACTGAACCAATAACAAGATACTTGAGACAACTAGTGTTTTCAAGTTCTATTATTAAAGATTATTTGGAAGACACTTTGGACAAACAACCGGACGCACCTATATTGTACGGACCTGTGGATACTTCTATATTTAATAGAGTTCCTCATGAAGTACAAATGTGGAGACAATTGGAAAAATACGCTCAACTACATAAAAAATCAGTAAAACAGGAAGAAGAGGAAGAAGGAGGAGAAGAATCAAGTGTTAGTGATGAAAATGAAAACAAGGAGAATGTAAAGATGGAAACTTAGATGACAATGGTTGGTTTTTAAAACAATATCAAACGCTTTGTGGGGTTAGGCCTACCGGGGACGGTGCCCACGTTAAATATACACCAACGCGCCGACAACTGTACGGCCTGGTATAAAAGTCGTACCTACCGTGGTGTGGAAATCAGTTGATCTTTGGACTTCGTCATGAGCAGACGAGTGGCCTTCGCAATGGACAAGGAAGAAGAACAAGTAAAGTCCAAACCTGGTATGATTGAGTTCCAAGCGTTTCGGGGTAATGACGATAGATTTATCATAAAAGAACTTGTGTTTTTCGACATCAATACAAGTGTTCCATATACATTTTTGTTCAAACCACCATGTTCTTATTCATCATTAACTAGCAAAGCCGCTACTACCAACAGGTGGATTTCAAAATATTTCCATCATATCGATTGGTATGATGGTTTTGCAAGTTACACAGACTTGTATCACATCATGCATCAGTTTTCAAACAGGTTTACCAATATTTATACAAAAGGACTGGAAAAGAAGAGATGGATCGAAGAATTTACTCATGTTCCGGTTAATGATGTGGACTTGGATAAAAACTACAAGTATACGATGGAAAATGTTTGTATTTGTACTAAAAGTCCAGAACATGAAAAAGATAGACATTGCGCTTTAAAAAACGCCTATAAACTCGCATCTTACCTTCAAAGTGGGGAAGTGGGGAGTGGTGGGGGTGACGGGGGTTATATAAGTGAGGAGCAGACCGGGACCTGGCATGAGTATTACTCGAGATTCCGAGACGACAACATCTCCCAGCAAGAAGACGAAGAAGAAGACAATCTTTAACTCAACCATGGCATCTCACCAGTTCCTGCAAACTTTGGTTGAGCAGTTCAATGCTCACTCCAAATCTACCATACTACCTGTCAAGAAGTGTTCCGAACTTAAAGATGAGAAGCACTACATTATCCACGCCATGAAGAAGATGGAGACTACAGTTGGAGAGGCCATCTGCTGCAGTCTTAGCGAGGCACCGTTCACTCCGGGGGATGAGCCCAAGTTCCAAGTCTACCTGCCGAAACGATTCGTCCATCTCCTCCAGAACGAGGATCTGCGCTCCATCCAACCCGGCTGTCTCTACCTGGTTTCCCACGGTTGCACGGGTAGCAATTCCACCGAGTTGACCATCCACATCGTCGACAAGCAGCAGTGTTAGATTTAAGTTTTACTGTTGTACATATGTTATTGTAATGTTTTATAAATAAACCATAAAAGACAAAAAAATACAAAAGACAAAAAATGCAACATATCAATATGTGAGGTTTGTCACATATTGATATGTTGCATTTTTTTTTAAACTTCGCGGGTGACCTTGACCTTTGACCTTTGCATTTCACAGTTACCCCCACCACCAAGCTAAAGGTCAAACCTGCTTCGATGCAAACACCCCCACCACTTTTTCATAGTACCCCCAAGCGCTGTGCCTCAGCTTCATTTCAACTCCGACAGTCAACCGTACAACATCAAGATGTCTCTCAATGTAAGTTGTGCTAGTTACGAGGAGGTAACCATTAAGACTCAGCAGGAGCTGAACGACTTGTACAAGGAGTTGCAGCTGATGGTGGCGCGAGGCTACCGTATAAATGTGCAAGTCTACGCTTGCAATATACGCAATCTCCGACACCCAAAAGAAGAGTCTGAACATTACTCTTCTCCAGCGACTTCATCACCGGCGTCCATGAAGACTGAAGCGAGCCAGACTTTGGATTATTTCAGCTGACTAGCAGTTGTCTTTCTTCTTCTTACCATTGTAGAATATGTTTATTTCTTTATTATATTAAAGATGTAAAAGAGAAAAAACACCTATCTTGTTACTGACATATGTGCTCAGTAACAAGATAGGATTTTTTAAAACACAATTTGGATGACCTTGAAACTTCCCCCACCACTTTTTCCCACTTTTTTATAGTACCCCCAAGCGCTGTGCCTCAGCTTAATTTCAACTCCAACGGTCAACCGTACAACATCAAGATGTCTCTCAATGTAAGTTGTGCTAGTTACGAGGAGGTAACCATTAAGACTCAGCAGGAGCTGAACGATTTGTACAAGGAGTCCGAAAATGAGGTTGTCAACAAAACCGATGATCAACAATTGTGGGACTCCTCTATTACAGAAAAGGAATTACATGCAGCCGTCGAAGCTGTCGAGGAAAAGGAAAAGAACCTCAGGCAGCTCTGGTTGGCTCAGATGAATATTTGCGGATCTGTGCCGCGTGATGATTTTGAACTTCAATGTCAGATGGCGATTACCCAGCAACTAGAAGAAGCCGAAAAGGAGCTAAAGAGTGGAGGTACTATCCGGGCGGAGGTGAAAACTGAGAAACATGAAGAATATAACGAATATGATGATTAAACGTACTGTTGATCCCAATCCTTTTAGTTTAAGTGGTTATGTTATAAGTAAATAGACAAAGTTTCCTTTTTTAAAACTCCATTTGGATGACCTTGAAGTTTCCCCACTACTCTGTAATACCAGCATTGCTCGCTGCAACAAGCATCATTCCTCCTCCAACAACCATGGCGGACACACCTGCTTGCAATGCCATGTCTTCCACCGAAGATGTACCCACTACGAATTGGAAATTGACAATCGACAACGAGCATTATTTAGAAACCATCTGCGATTGGATGAAGTCTATTCTCCTCGACAACCCGGGAATAAAGCTCAAGGTCACTTTAGATTATGATTGGTCTGAAGTTATACTGCAGCAAGACGATCAACAATCACCGGAGTATTTGTCAAATTTACCATTGTCAACCATATATCCTACAAATGAAATGGAAAGGGAAGAAGAGGAGCATGGGGTTTAGAGTTTCTTATTTTTTAAAACCCAATTTGGATGACCTTGAGATTTCCCCCACCACTTCCCATATACCTAGAGTGCGCAGGGCCAGACAGTCAGTCGCTCGGTGTCCGTCGTAGGGTGCACATCGCGGTTGCTACTCCAATTCCTGACAATTTGGGGTAGTTCAAGGTCACAACACTTCTACAACTTTGAGGTCATCACACTTTAACTCTGGGACGGGATCAACTTGTAGTATTTCTGTGTTTTCACTCAAGGTCATCACACTTTAACTCTGGGACGGTATCAACTTGTAGTATTTCTATGTTTTAACTCAAGGTCATCACACTTTAACATGTAACTTTAAGGTAACACCGAAACGGTGCTACCCGGCTTGACATTTTCAAGTTTCCCAAGATCATCGCAATTTCCCCCATTACTTCCCATATACCTAGAGTGCGCGGAGCCGGACAGTCAGTCGCTCGGTGTCTGTCGTAGGGTGCGCATCGCGGTTGCAGTAATGGTCGAATGGGGGCTTCTGGGCCCAGTTCAAGGTCACCCGGGCGTTGTCACATGACGGTTTAGGCAGAGTCACGTTGCAAACTTCAAGTTTCCTCGGCACTTTTGCTGTTTCTCATCGCAAATTCGCTCCAAGTCGTCAAGGTCATGGTAACTGTGACTGAAACTCGGAGCGTAGTGTGAGAAACGGCAAAAGTGCCGAAAAATTTTAGGTTTCAGCGTGACCTTGACCTTTTGTGGCATCAATGACGTCATCTTGGTGACGTAAGGGGTGATGACGTCATCAGCACGTCATTTCTGTGACGTCATGGGTGTGACGTCATGGATGTGACGTCATTGGTGATGACGTCATCGATGATGCAATCGATGACGTCATCGATGAGGTCATTGACCTCGATGACGTCATCGATGACGTCATCCCTCAGGTGACCTTGAACTGTTCCAAAAGCCCCCATTCCCCACTACTCTTAACAATGATGAGACTATTAACTAATTGTTTTTCTAGTCGATTTGTAGCACTTTGACTTTATACACTGGTAGCTTAGCAGACTCAAAGTCATAACATAAATCATTTATCATTTGTATCGTGGTATTAAATATGTTAATCAATTAAATATATTATTATTAATTAATATTAATTTATGAAATTACGTTGAATAATCATTAACATTTTCAATATGATAATTTATTTTCTTTTAAATATACATATAATATTAAAACTCATTTCAAAATTAACTGATGTCTCACCTGTTGCAAAATAACTCTCACACTAAAATAAATATTTTTTCTCTGATTCAGAAACCATGTAAATAAAATTTTACAAATTGACAATAGTTTGCTAATTCATTAACAAAATATTTTATTGACAACCGTATTTTTTTATTTGACTTCTCTATCAAAGTTTATTTATTTATTCAAATTTTTATTTGCAGAACATTTTAGTATCAAGCCAGTAAAATAAAATATGCCTAAATATGATCAAAACTAACTTCAGTAAAAATTTTAAGCAATGCATTCAAACTACCCGAAACGAAAATTAAAGTTTTGAAGGCTTAACTACTGCTAAAATACATTTCAGATTGCTAATGGTGAATTTAGGTATTCTATAAATCTATTAAATTACCCCAGACCCCCCATTTTATGAAAGAAAGACAGAAAGAGTTTTGAACTTTATTATAGGAAACATCAATAAGGTGTTTTGTGTGGTGACATTAAAGCAGTATTAATGCTATAATATTTAGGTAATCAGACTGCCCTTTGTAAGCAAACTTCATTCACGATTCAAATTCTAAAATCTAACTTTGTAGTGAAAAGCACTACTTTGTCCGATTATACGAAAAGATGCTTTGCTTTTCGTAAGGATTATATCGAAACTTTAGTTGTTAAAAGAAACAACCCTCTTGAGTTCCCACAGCCAAAGTCAATGACAAAGAAACTACCGTCCAGGGACTGGCTTCTTGCTTGAACCGTTATCTTGTGGTTTCTTCCAGATTAAATTATTCTAGAAATATCGGGACTAAGCTTCACAACATATAATACTTGTATCCATTAAACTTTTGGATGTGGTATGTAATGATTAAAAAAAGAAACCTTTATATAATAAAATGTACATAAATTGGTTTTAAATATTTTTATTTAACTATTAATAGTTTACTGAAATGAATCGTAACTGAGAAAAGCACCTTCAAATTGCGAAAGATTCCTTAATGTAAATTATACATTATACAGTTATAACAGTTATATAATTGTAAGTTATATAATACAGTTTTATAAGTGCACAAGCGATTCAGTGAAATCACTTTGATTGCAACGGATTTCATTTCCTCTGGGGAAATTTCTTTTAAGCTAAACGAAATGCATCCATGCCTCATTTACTAAATAAATTAAATTCTCACAAAAAGAAATTATTCCTTCCGTACCATGACTGCTGGATTTTACGTTATCCTCAGATTCATATTACTTAACAATAAAAAAGGATTTTGTAAAGATTTCAAGTATTTTTTAAATATATTTTTTTTTTAATTACAATTTTGGATGTTTACAAAGTATAGTCCTGATTTCATAGTTTTTCTGTAAAGACGATACCATTATGGATAAGGCATCTTGCATTTATGGTTATCAAGAGAATTGAATGTACTTTTTTCTCATTTGATTGATAACATCTAAACTCTTAGCCGATTGACGACAATGCAGTTTACTTATAATACACTAAAAATAATCTTAATGGCCTGACTAAAATGCCAATTCATTCGCAATTTCATCTCTATAGATTTATTTACGTAGAAGATTTTCAATTATTATATTTTTCTTCTCTATTTCTTAGTTAAGAAACTATAAAGGAGAGGAAACTAAAACCTAAAAAACGGTTGTCAATTTAAAAAAAAAAAAAATTATACTAAAAAGTCGCTTAGAAGATTTACAGGTAACTCAATGCGTACACATAAAAGTGGATTGAGTTTGTGCATAGCTGTAAAAAAACTTAAGAATTCACTTTTTCAAACTCAATACAAAACATTATATCACCACCAATTAATTATTTCCAAACTATTTGGTTCCTTTATCAGGGTAAGACGTTGTGGAATGTATTTATTTTACATTCATTTGTTAAAGACTAATTAAATAGTTACTTTGTTTTCACACTACACCGTTACATTGAAACTTGATTAAATGCATAAAACTTTAATTTCAACTTATTAATGTAAGTAGTGTCAAATTGTTGGTGCTGGCTCAGTTCAAGGTCACCTGAGGGATGACGTCATCGAGGGCAATGACCTCACCGATGACGTCATCGATGACGTCATCGATTGCGTCATCGACGACGTCATCACTAATGACGTCATTTCTATGACGTCACACCCATGACGTCACAGAAATGACGTGCTGATGACGTCATCACCCCTTACGTCATCAAAATGACGTCACCGACGCCACTGAGGTCAAGGTCACGCCGAAACTTAAAATTTTTTGGCACTTTTGCCGTTTCTCGCACTACGCTCCGAGTTTCAGTCAGAGTCCCCGTGACCTTGACCACTTGGAGCGAATTTTCGACGAGAAACGGCAAAAGTGCCAAGTTAAACTCGAGTTTCTGACATGACCCTGCCTAAATGGGCAATCGGTTATCCCTCAGGTGACCTTGAACCAGCACAACACCAACAATTTGATATTACTGTGACCTTGAAAACCTAACAACGGAGCGCCGACACCGATGCGCACCCCACGACAGCCACCGAGTGACTGACTGTCAGGCTCTGTGTACGCTAGGTATATCGGCTTGAGAGACTAAGACTCTAAACTGTCAGGAATGGGAGCAACTAACTGAATTTTGCAAGGAAAAGTCATTTTATCCAATATATTAAACAAATCTTCATCAGTAAAACTGACATTAGTCTGTTTGGTATAAAACTTAGGGTGTCCGCGCAACAGTTTGCGCCACTTAGCTAAAGTTGAAACTCTCTTAACTTTGAGTGGTGGACAGTGAGCAACTAATAAAGTCTTAACACGGCTAAGTTTCTTACCTAAAGTGTCCTGCGACATGGCTTCACCTCACAAAAGTCCGCACAATACTGAGAGACTGCTTGTAGCGCATGAGTCAAGGGAAAAGAGGTGGGGGAAACAGCAGGAGTGGGGGAAGGTCACAGTGGTGGGGGAAGGTGAGGTGGTACGCTGGAGTATCGCATCACTTCACCATGAGCTGTCCTACAGTCAACACACTGTTCTCTTGGCCCGAGTTGGCACTAGAAGAAACATTTCTGTACAGCTTAGGCTGTGAGAGCCGAGGAAGCAAAGTCAAAGTGGAAATTGTGTTAAACTCCAAGATGAAGAGTCTCCTAAATAAACTAATTGTATCCCTGCAATCTCCTATAACTTTAGAGAAATACCACTTTATTAAGCGACACCTTATACTTTGGCAAAACGAAGCGGAAATGGAAAAGATTACAGTAAAATTAATGTAACTTAAAACTTGGACTGGACACTCATGGCGATACCACGTGGCGTGCAAACGCCACCCTAAACATTACAAGTTAGGTTATTGAGCACCTCTGATACGATAACCGATGTGCTAGAGTTAAAGTGTGATGACCTTGAGTCAAAACACTGAAATACTACAAGTCGATATCGTCCCAGAGTTAAAGTGTAGTGACCTACATTCAGAACTTGTAAAATTACTTACATATAGAGAGCTAGAGAACAGCGAGACGCACCGCATGGAAGCCGGAGACATACTGGCGAAGCGGTGTTGTGCAGCCTAGGGACCCAGTTGTGGTGGGGGTATAGCCAACACTTAGAGTACAAGTGTTGTGGGTGACCTTGACCCACTTAACTTACCTGAACCCCCCCCCCCGCAAAAAGTGCGAACCCCCCCCCCCGCAAAAAGTGCGAACCCCCCCCCCCCCGACAAAAAGTGCGAACCCCCCCCCCCCCCGACAAAAAGTGCGAACCCCCCCCCCCCCCGCAAAAAGTGCGACCCCCCCCCCCGCAAAAAGTGCGCCCCCCCCGACCCCCCCCACCCCCACCCCCACCCCCTCCCCCACCCCTGATATCCTGGGCGTGGCAGCCCCGGTGGGGATATAAGGGGGTCCGGCCAGAGCCGGCTCGCAGTCCGCTCCCGCGCGTTGAACGTGAACGACCGGGACGGACCGCCATAGGCATCACTAAACATTGAATGGCGCCTTCAGTGTTTAGCGAAGTCTACTCTAACTTTAAGACTTGTATTAGTTGTAAGATATTGCGCTTGCGTTTGGGTATTGCGAATTGTTTTATATGAGAGTGTTTTACTTGTACCCTATGTCTCCTGTGTCTTTTATCCTTTGTGTCTTGTTTGTTATATGTGTTTAATGTGTATGTGCTTGTTCCAGCATTGACTACGTTGAGCTCAATTGTGTGTTGTAAGTGTGTTATATGTTTCTAAAGTGTATACGCTTGTTTTAGCAATCCCCCCTTGAGCTTTTTCAATGCTCAAAGTAAATTGTAAAGTCAGGGAACGGGAGTAGGCCCCCGTGTAAAGCCACTTTTAATAATTGGTAGGCTCCTTGCCAGGCATGCAAAAGGTTGCGGATGGCATTTGGGGAGCATGTCCGTTTGTAAGCTGGCAAGCAAAAGGTTGTGGCGGCCTCTGCACTCGGACCGAGGACGTAAGCCATTAGGGTGTCCTCAGTATGTTTCCCTTCTGGAAACTCAAAATTATGTAAATGAATCTTTGTTAGCTATTTGTGTTTTTAGTCCCCAAGGCCCCCGAACATTCGTGGTTCGCCATGGATGTACGGGGGCCGAAATTTTTTAATGTCCGTGTGGCCTTGACCTACAAAGACTTGTAAAAATTCAATGCATTTTAAATGAAAAATATTAAAGATAGGTTACGGGAGTAGGCCCCCGTGTAAAGCCTATTTTAATTATCGGTAGGCTCCTGCCAGGCATGCAAAAGGTTGCGGATGGCATTTGGGAGCATGTCCGTTTGTACGCTGGCATGCAAAAGGTTGCGGCGGCCTCTGCACTCGGACGAGGACGTAAGCCACTAGGGTGTCCCCAGTTTGTTTCCTTCTGGAAACACAAAATTATGTAAATGAATCTTTGTTAACTACTGAAAAGACAATGCAGTAAATGTTTACAAGTCTTGCGTGGCGAAGGGTACACGACATTGGATGTTGCCTTGTTGTCATAGTTGGGTCTCTTCGGAGGCTACAGCGATGACAACCCAAGTGCCTCACACCCCCAAAGGGGGTGTGGGGCTTAATTTTTTTAAAGTTTTTTTGTGACCTTGACCTAAATATGTAAAATCTTTCAAAGTGTTTAACAGTCAGGTCTTATTAACACAGTTAATACATTAATGCCTGTTAAAAAAATATAACAGTTAGGTATTTGTAACCCACAAGTTTGGAGTTGTTAATAGTTGGGTCCCTTGGGAGGCTTCAGCTATGGTAACATAAATGCCTCAAGTGGGGCTTATTTTTTTTAAAAAGTTCGAACCCCCCCCCCCCCTGCAAAAAGTGCGAACCCCCCCCCCCCACACCCACCCCCACCCCCACCCCCACCCCCACCCCCACCCCCACCCCTAATATCCTGAGCGTGGCAGCCCGGTGGGGATATAAGGCGGCCGGGCTGCACGCACTTCTCATTCCGGTCCAAGCTCCCATACGGACAGGTACTCTCTCTCGCTCTTGAGACTTTTGTTTTACACGTTCACTTCTTTCTTTACATCTATTCGTTTCATTTATTACAATGGGTAAAATGGGTCTGAAGCTAAAAAACTACCCATCAACTTCAACCTCGACCGACGCGTCTCGACCCTCATCATCCTCGACTTCGATCCTGGAATACCTGATGACTGCGAACATCCTGAGCTGCCTGACGATGCCGCCACCGCCGCCGCCGCCACCACAGCCCGCCTCAATGCCCAGCCTGTCGCCATTGCCGGCGACAGTGGAAGAGGCTGGTGCACAGCCATCGTCAGGAGAACTCGTCAAGTCGTCAGGTCGAGTCCCGGTAGCCTCTCCAGCACTCTCGCTGCTATCGGACTCAGGATCGGAGTCTGCGGCTTTTGAAGAGACGTCTAGGTCGAGGATCACCCCATATAGCAGAACCCGGAAAATCCTCTCATACACTACATCCCAATGTCCCTCACCTATATCCCCCCCATGCCACCTACACCAACCAAACCACCCCGTAAATCCATCTTCTCCCCTGATCTTCCCACCATAGACCTAACACGCTCTCCTACCCCGCCCAAAATTGTTTGCTCCATCCCTCTTGAACAATCTTTGCCCCTTCTACCTCCTTCCAACCCCATCCCTTCTAGCCAGCCTAATTCAGAGAAGCTCCAAGACACTCCGCTAAAGAGTCCAACACAGAAACGTAAACGCGTTAAAGCCCCTGCTGGCAAGGGTAAGAAATGCGATTACGCTTGGATGTCTAGTAAGTTTGGGTTTTGTGTTGCCAGAAACTTGCTTGTGCAGAAGGGGATCGCTGCCAACGACACCTCAAAAGTACAGTCAAATTTCGGCAATTCAAACCCTATACTCTGTACATTAAGCCTAAAACGTTCAAGTTCAGACATCCCCACGGTCCGCAACCGCGGGATATTAGAAGGCTAAAGGTTGATGAAAAATACTATTTCATTGGTCAGACATATGGAGCAGGTAATAAGAAAGTAGAAATCGTTGTAAAAGGTGAAGGCCGCCTTTGTACAATGCAAGTACCACCTCGTATGGTACAAAGAGAATTTTTCATACCTAAAGCCTATCTAATACGAAGGAAAGGATGTGAAACCGTGTGGGAAATGGACTAGGACATGGGCCCACCAAAAAAAAACAAAATTGTTAGGCTGTGTTGGACAATATTTAAAAAGTCTTTTTCCAAATTATTTTTCCAAATTTAGTCTTAACCCTCTTAAAGTAAGGGAGAGGGGTATTATACAAGTCAACTAATAAAAAAAAAAAATACTTGACTTGTATAATACTTTAACCTGGCGGTGATGTAAAGTCACTGGGACAATCTCAAACCGTGTCCTTGAGGGTGAAGACTAAGTTACAAATAAATCATTAACAAATAAAAACTTACCTCCAAACACTTGTAGCTTGCTACAAGTGGTTGGAGGTAAAAATTTTTCAAAGTTTGAATGACCTTGACCCATATAAATTACTTACAACTAATGTTGTGTATCACGTGATACCCCCACTCTAACGCTCTTACTAAGCTTGTATGAGCCGTTCATTTGCTTCAGTCTGTTTCTGTGCTCCGTGGTAAACATGTCACGGTACAATTACAAAGGTGGTGACTTCTTGATAGATCAACACAATGCTTGGGAAGTGCTAAACCAGCATAGAATGGAAGTTGAGTATTGTATAAGACAAGACGGGTCTACATTTTATCTATGTATTATAAACAACCAAACTCATAAGTATGAACACTGGACAAAAATTAATTATAACAACATAGATGAGCTGTTTGCTTGGGTGTTTGAGGTGTGTAAAGTTATTGAAGAAACCAAAATAATGGGTGTGCTAAAGGTATGTAAAACTGATGACCGGGAAGACTAAGCAAAATTTCTTTTAACCCCCCCCCCCCCGTGTTATCCCCACCACTAAAAATGGGTATATATAGGAGTGGTGATCAACCGTCCTCTCATTCTGCTTTACACCGTTAAGCTGAACACCACCATGTCTGCTATGAACGTCCCAGCCTCTACCTCTGGCCCGGTCGCCTCCAACTCCAGCCCGAGCATTGGACCAATCCGATCGGGGCCTTCGTCAAGAAGTCGTGTCCGATTCTCCGGCTTTGGTCCTGTGAGGAAGGAGTTGCGGAGCAGCGGAGCGTCTCAACCAACCACGACGGATGCATCAACTCAGACTCCACCAAACATCATCGAGTGGTACGACGAAGTGATAGAGCAAAGGGACAGAATGCTAGAGAATACTCGCAGGGAGCTACTTTATGTCAGGAGTAAATGGGAAAAACTGATTAAGAAGTGTGAAAGCCTGTTGGACAGTGATGATAGTGAGGATGAGAGTGGATAGGTGTATGGGTAAAGACTTGGACTGGGACTTGTGTGTATGTATGAATGTGTGCGTGAATGTGAAATACAGAGCGGGGGATAGATCACTCTGTGGCAATGGACTAACATGCCACTTAGTGATCTATCCCCCGTTCTGGTAATGTTTTTGGATGGCCTTGACCCACTTTACCAAGGCTAGCTAGTACCCCCACCACTGATAAGTGTATATATACGGGTATTGATGTGCAGTTTGGTTATTCTGCTTTGTATCGCTTAGCTGAATACCTCACTTCAACATGGCTTCCAACTGCAAAACTTCTCAGCTTCCTCTTCTTCTTCAAGAAGGCGTGCTGCCAACGTCCTGCCTGCTACTCGTGGACCTGCTCGACCATTCCACAGCATAACTGTTGCTCGGGCAAACGCCTGCAAAGCTCCAATGCTACGGACCTTGCTGGAGGTGAGCCAAGACGGGCAAGGCTTGCTCAGTCCTGGTCAACGGCAGGAGCAAGAAAGGCGTATGGCGTACTACAGGCTGCAGGGTGTAGTTCCCAGCTTGAAGTTAGGCGATCCGAGAGTAGCAAGCATCCACGAGGCAGCGGACTACATATCACACCTTCACAGTGTTTTAGAAGTAAAGGACCAACAAATTGAAAACTTAAAAGAACAATTGAAACAATTTAACTTTAATCCTGTGGAGTTTGTGGAAGCAGTAATGAGTGATAGTGATGATGAAGGAACTGAATATATATTGGGTATGTAATGAAAGACTTGGACAGGGACATGTGTGTGTGTGTGTGTGTAGAATACAGAGCGGGGGATAGACTACTTTGCGGCAATGGACTAGCATGCTGCTTAGTGGTCTATCCCCCGCTCAAAGGGTAGCATTGGATGACCTTGACCCACTTTACAGCAAGGACAACCGGTTAACTGGTATAAAAGAGGGGGGTCTGTACATCCCGACTTCATTTCTGCTTTGAACCTTCCAGTGGAACGCTAGAAAATGAGTGGATCACTGATCATTGGTAAGGAGTGGGAGTATGTAACCATAAACTATTTAAACTGTAGAGGGATGTTGAAGAAGGTGTATGATAATGTTAAAAGAATGGTTGTTGAAGAAGGTAGGGTAGTGATTGTAGCGTGGAAGAAGAAGCAGTATACAGGACAACAAGTGAGAGCAAGTGACTTTGGGGGGAATAGTGTGTTTCAAATTGGACGAGCGAACTTGGTTAATTTGGACATTGTGTTTTGGGACTTGGAAAGGTTAATTGAAAATAGTGGCAAACATGGGGAACTCTTAATTGGCAGGGAGGACAGAGTATATGAGTAAGTGTAAAAGACTGGGGGCTTATGTGTGTGTGTAAAGACTAGGACTTGTGTGGAATACAGAGCGGGGGATAGATCACTTTGCGGCAATGGACTAGCATGCTGCTTAGTGGTCTATCCCCCGCTCAAAGGGTATTATTGGATGGCCTTGACCCATATAAAGGTAGAGGGGGAATAGGTAATAGGAGGGGGAAATTGGTATATATGTAGGACTGATGAATAAAGTATTTAGTCAAGCATTTGTCTAGACACTATCAACAACAACAATGGAGAGCTTCAGTGTTGAGTTCATCCTCTTGGAAGACGACATCAACGAAGTGGTGGAACTTATAGAGGAGAAGACCAGCCAGGGCACATTGGAACTTGTGAATTGCGAACCGTTGGACAATGCCGCAATCGATAAGATTGCATATTTCATGATGCATTTGTATAACGAACAAACAACCAATATGGAGTTTGTGCAGTACCTTTATCAAAACCAAGTAAATGTGCGAGTGACAATTACTTGGTGGCAGTAATAATAAAGTGTAACATATGGATGTGGACTTGGATGTGGACTTGGACTTGAGTGTGGTCTGCGGAATAGAGCGGGGGGATAGATCACTTTGCGGCAATGGACTAGCATGCTGCTTAGTGGTATATCCCCCGCTCAAAGGGTATCTTTACGTGACCTTGACCCACATAAATTGTATAGTTGGTGGGGGTATAAAAAGGGTAAGCAAATTGGATGGATACAACACTTCCATACCATGGCTCCACTTGACAACACCGTGTTCCATCGCAACAGAATTGTCTCTAATCTGGAGGTAATACCTCTAGAAATTATAGAAGTAGAGGACCAACTACCTGCGGTTGATCAAGAAGAGGAGGAGGAAGAGATAATGGATATTGAAACGGACTCTGACGAAGCTGGTTCAACGGACAATGAGGTGGACTTGCATGCCTACGAAACATTAGAGTCGTCATCTGAGTCGGAAATGGAATTCCAATTGGAAATCGAAGAAGAAGAACAAGAACAAGACACTCCCCATCGTCCAATGGATAGGATGTTAGTTGCCAGAAGAATTATGTATTGTCATCGCTGCCTATTCCGTGATGAGGATGATTCCGACTCTGATGGTGATGTTTCACCCTTGTAAAAAGTTTAAACAAAAAGTTAAAAAAGAATGTGAGCGGGGGATAGAGCACTTTGTAGTAAATGATGCTGCTTAGTGCTCTATCCCCCGCTCAAAATAATAATTCCAAATGACCTTGACCTACATAAACTTGCTCAAACAGACATCTTTGAAAAAACTTGTACAAATTATTGAATCTAGACCAAATATCATCAATTTATCAAGCCTACTGATAAATGTATTACAAACGGTTGTGTAAAGGCTAAATTTAGCACATAAGTGATAACCTGTTTCCATATGACGTCACTTTCCCCACCTATCTGCCTCGGATATAAAGGGTCCCGGTGGAGTGCGCTGCTCATTATTGCGTGGACATTCACAGAGTGTGCATTCAAAGCCAAAACTGTTTGAAATGGCTCTTTGCGACATTTGTGGGGAAATCTTTCAAGACGAAGATCTTTTCACCATACACAGAGAATTACATGAAGACGAAGATAGAAAAGAAGATATTACCATGGATGAAATAGACTTAGACTCAATTGACCGGTTTTTGGAAGAGCACCAGAAGCAGACGGACTACTGGGACAGCTATCTACAGCAAATGCAAAGAAGAAGACCTAGTGTGATCCAATTTGCTGGTGCTGGACCATCTACTGCTACAAGACCTATTGAAGAAGAGGACACCGAAGAAGAGGACACCGAAGAAGAGGATATGGAAGAAGAAGAACTGAAGATGTAAGACAACTGCGCACCACTGCCTTGCCAGGACGAGTTGTAACACATTTCAAAATTAATAACGTTCAATTGGAATTGGAAACATTCATAACCCAGGCTAAGGAACTTGTTGGTCAAACGTTGAGGGAAGAATTACAAAGGCTAAATTTTATTAAATTTGGAATGGTGTTAGAGGCTATGTTTAACAATACTGATGGTGAAACAGCATTGAGAGCATTCATTACCAAAAACCGAACCCTTACCTTCACCTCCGACATTGATGATATTATTGAAGAATGCTTGGAGGAACTTATAACCAAACTCCAAGAACATGAAGGAAGAGGATCAGGATCTGGATGGACTTTGTCATCAATCGAAGGTATGGATGTTAGGGTTCATAAACATGGATTATGGTTTAAGAGGTAGTAGTTTTATCCCTCTACCAAAGAAAATCCAAAACACTAACTCGTGTAGAAATGTTCAAAATGAGGGTAATGAATGTTTCAAGTATGCAATGTTAACCAAGTATGTTAAAAAACAATCCTTGTAGAGTTGGTAGAGAATACTACGAAAATGAACACCGCTACAACTTTCAAGGTCTTACTTACCCAGTTACTTTAAAAGATATTGACAAATTTGAAAAGAAAAATCCTGGCGTTTCAGTCAATGTTTTTGGTCTGGATGATTCCAACAACGTTTATCCTTTGCGGGTAGTAAAGGTTGAGCAAAGAAACCATACGGATTTGCTATTGATAACCAAGGGTGAAATTTCCCATTATGTATGGATAAAAGACTTTGAAGCGTTAGTTGTAAAACAATTGACCAAAAGAGTAAATAGGATTACAGTTTGCAAGAGATGTTTCTGCTTTTCTTGGAAAGATTCAAGACGTGGAGGATTGGACTGGTTATTGGAACATAAAAGACTTTGCAACGAGAACTATGAAGTAAAGATAAGTCTTCCACCGCCTACCCGAGCTTCAATACAATTTAACAAGACAGTTCACCAATACCGAATTCCAATAGTGGTCTATGCAGATTTTGAATCAACGTTAGTACCACAGGAGCTGCCGGACGGCGAAGTGACTAGAAGAACAAAATATCAGTTGCATCAGCCCAACAGTTTTTGTTTACTAGTTAAATCAACCTTGTCTGAAAACCAATTGCAAGACTATGGTTTAACATCCACTCCAATACTCTACCGTGGGTGAAGAAGCCGCTAAGTATTTTGTAGACCAACTGTACGATATTGCTGGAAAGGTTCAACGCTTGTTCGGTAATATTGTACCTATGGAACCTTTAAACCAAAATCAACAAGAAGAATACAACTTAGCGACAAGATGCTATTTATGCAAGAAGATGTTCAGTGAAGAAAATCCAAAAGTAAGAGATCACGATCACCTGACAGGGTTTATACAGAGGAGCTGCTTGTAATTCATGCAATATAAAATTACAAACTGCCAAAACTTTATTCCTGTCGTTTTACACAATCTTAGCGGCTACGACTCCCACTTTATTATCCCGGAGTTAGGAAGAGATGACGGTAAAATTGATGTTCTTGCTACAACATTGGAAAAGTACATCAGCTTTTCAAAAACAGTAGGTAAAATTAAACTTCGCTTCGTAGACTCTTACAGATTTATGGCATCTAGTTTAGCCAAATTGTCAGAGAACCTAAGAAGAGAAGACCTAAAAGAAACCAGAAAAATTGTACCTGAAGATAAATTTAGACCTAGTATTACGGAAAGGAGTGTTCCCCTACGATTACATAACTTCTACAGAAAAATTTGAAGAAACCAGTCTACCGCCGATTGAAGCCTTCAACAGCAAATTAAACGAAAGTGAAATCTCCGTTGAAGACTACAATCATGCATGTAATGTTTGGAACCAACTAAACATTCAAACCTTAGGGGAATATTCTGACTTTTATATAAAATTGGACGTAACTCTGCTGTGCGATGTGATGGAAGAATTCAGAAACACCTGCTTCTCCGCCTATGGACTGGACCCTCTACACTCGTACACATCTCCAGGATTAGCATGGCAAGCTATGCTAAAGTCAACCAACTGTCGACTGGAACTTCTAACGGATATTGATATGGTGCTCATGATGGAATCTGGTGTACGGGGCGGTTTGACACAAGCTGTAACACGTCATGTCAAAGCCAACAACAAGTACATTCCCCGGCTTCGACGAGCAACAACCATCGGTCTACCTTGGCTATTTTGATGCAAACAACCTTTATGGTTGGGCAATGTCAAATCCGCTTCCCTACGCTGACTTCAAGTGGATCGACCCGGCCACCATCGGAGACATCTCACAGATTCCAAAGGATGGTCCAAAAGGCTATATTTTGGACTGTGATTTTGAATACCCGGAGCACCTTCATGACCATCACTACGACTTGCCTCTCCTAGCCAAGACTGAAGTTTTCACCGACAGGAAGATGGCCAAAATTGATGATGACCTTGGAGAATAAGGATCGCTATGTGGCTCACTACTGGGTAGTTCAACAGGCTCTTGAATTGGGTCTACGTATAGTGAGAATTCATAGAGCAATTGAATTCACCCAGTCTTGTTGGTTGAAACCATATATTGATTCCAACACTGCAAGAAGAGCTGCAGCGACAACAGCATTTGAAAAGGACTTCTATAAATTAATGAACAATGCCATCTTTGGGAAGACCTTGGAGAACAAAAGAAAACACAAAAATGTAAAATTAGTGAGTGATCCTAGGAAATTGGAAAAATTAGTGCAAAAACCAAATTTCGGAACATCCATGATTATAAACGAAAATCTAGTCGCTGTCAGTATGAAGAAAACAACAATAGTCATGGACCGTCCGTTATACATAGGTATGTCGATTTTGGATATAAGTAAAACCCTGATGTATGATTTCCATTATAACAAAATGGTTAAACATTACGGAAGGGAAAACATTGGAGTCGCATACATGGATACGGACGCGTTTATCTACTGGATAAAGACTTTGGACATGTATGAAGACCTAAGGACTTTTCCACACAAAGAAGATTTCGATTTTTCTGACTATCCGAAAAACCATCCAAATTTTAATGAAAAATATAAAAAAGTAATTGGAAAATTCAAAGATGAAGCAAATGGAATGCCTTTAGAAGAAATAGTGGCGCTGATGGCGAAATTGTATTCATTTAAGATGTACCACGAGAACAACACACCGACAGTGAAGAAAGCAAAAGGAGTGAAGACATCTTATTTGAAAAAACACGTGACATTTGACCACTACAAGACTTGTTTGTTTGAAGATACTACGATATCAGCAACATTCAACAATATCCGAAGCTTCAAGCATCAAGTCTACAGTGTCACCGAAATTAAAAAAGCGTTGTCAGCTCGGGATGATAAAAGATACATTATGCCCGACAAAATCCACACTCTTCCTTTTGGCCACTACTCTCTAAACCCTATCAACTAGTAACCTATTCTTCGTCCTTCTACAACTACGACCTTATTCCTTTCTCCTTCCGTAAAAAAATGGGGAACACGGCAAGTCCAACGCCGTGTTCCCCATTTTTTTACACAAGTTTGGATGACCTTGACCCATATAAATGATGTGAATATTTAAAACAACATTCATTGTGATTATACATGTGACACAACAAACATTGAAACCTGCAATATGAAGGACTTGAAGCAACAAATTGTCAACGAACTTCATAAACCTGCAAGAAGAAAGTTTCCACGAAGAAATACGGTGATAAAAGGAATTAATGATTTATATCAAGCGGATTTAATCGAAATGATTCCTTATAGCAAACAAAATAAAGGATATAAATACATATTGACTGTTATTAACTGTTTTTCAAAAATGGCAGATGCTTTACCACTAAAAGATAAAAGTGGCAAAAGTGTTACAAAAGCAATGGAAACAGCTATACAAAGAGACAAACATACTATTAAACATTTACAAACAGATGATGGAAAAGAATATTTTAATAAGGAATTTGCAAATTTAATGAAAAAACACAATATAAACCATTACTCAACCAATTCAGAGGTAAAAGCTTCAATAATCGAAAGATTCAACAGAACTTTAAAAAGTGCAATGTATAAAATGTTTTCCAACAGAGGATCGCACATATGGATTGATATGTTACCAAAACTTATAAACGATTACAATAACAAATTTCATAGGACTATTGGGATGAAACCAAACCAAGTAACTAGTAAAAATGAAAACCTTGTATTAAAACGTATAAAAACGAATACTAAACCAAAAGTTGAAAAACTAAAGCCTAAAAAATTTAATGTGGGTGATAAAGTGCGAATAAGTAAATATAAAGGTGTATTCAGTAAAAGATACCTGCCAAATTGGACCAATGAGGTTTTTACTGTATTCAAAGTACAACCTACAGTACCTGAGACATATATTTTAAAAGATAATAAAGGACAATTGCTTGAAGGAGGGTTTTATGGACATGAAATGTTAAAATCAACAGTAGGCGATGTATATTTAGTTGAAAAGGTGTTGCAACGGAAAAAAGATAAGGTCAAAGTACGATGGTTAGGATTTAATAAGACGGAAGATTCTTGGATACCTAAAAAGGATTTGATATAACGATAGAGAATCATTTTAGGTTGAACCATTACAAAGGATGGAGATAGTACCACAAAAAGAGAGTTTTACTATTAATAATATAGATGAACTCACAGTGGATAATTCAGAATTCAATAGTGGGAAACATGGCAATTTGTTACCAAACACCGTTCGTTGTCTGGTTACCGGACCTTCCAACTGTGGAAAAACTAATGTAGTATTCAATTTGATTACAAACCCTAAAGGATTACGATTTAACAATCTATATGTATTTTCAAAATCACTACAACAACCAAAGTATCAATTATTGGAAAAGATACTGACTAATGTGCCTGAAGTTAAATATTTAAAGTTTAATGCAAGCGAGAGTGTCATGCAGCCACAAGAAGCTAAACCATTCTCCGTGTTTATATTCGACGATGTATCTTGTGAAAACCAAAACACAATAAGGAATTACTTCGCTATGGGTCGACATAACAACATAGATAGCATTTATATTGGCCAAACTTACAGCAAAATACCTAAACAACTCATTAGAGACAATGCAAACATGTTAATTGTATTTAAACAGGACGAAACCAACCTAAAACATATTAGTGTAGTAAAATTAAGCCAAAATATGGCTGGAAAATGAAAAAATTTTTGGACAGCCAATTGTTGGTGAAATGTGTTCTATGTCATCCCCTGACCTCCCTCAGAAAAGTCCCCTGAAATCCCCCTTGGGCAACATGCCTAAAAATGATGGGATGGCCCTCGTGGAGTCAGAAATAAATCTTTCTTCGACCAATGGGTTTATGTACATCAAACTAAAGCTCTTAAGTAGTAGAATTTAATGCCGCAAACCCCATCTCAAAAGGTTGCCTGAGACGAAAACGGCAGCCTCTCAAACTTTGAATAAAAATCAAATTTTAACGTAAACGCTTAAAATCGTAATAATTTTCGAAATACTTGACCTTTCGAGGTGCGGTTTGCGGCAAACGTTTGCTTTTACAATTACCTTTGAAAATGCGGATAGCTAGTTATATGCTTATCATACTACCCTTGAACCACCCTCCACATGGATGTCCCAAAGAGGAAGTTTTAAAAAAATTTTCTTAGACCATACCCATCCTATACATCATTTTAAAGGTCTTAGTAAGGAGAGTACATAGCCGAAAACCAGACCTCAAAAGGTCAAATATGTCGGAAGTTATTGTATTACAAAAGTTTTGATAGTATTATTTTATTCTAAACTTTGAACGCCTGCCATTTCACTCCCGATAGATATATTGAGGTCGGGTTTACGGCATTGTATTCTACATTTAAAGACCTTTAATTTGATATATATATACCTTCTGGAATGTATTTAAATTTAGTATGCTTAATGTCAAATTTTAATGTAACTCCTTATGGGCCAACCCCTCATTTTTAAGCGTGATCCCCATATGGGATTTCTGGGGACTTTTCGGAGGAAGGTCAGGGGACGCCATAGAACACATTTCAAAAGAAATTGGCTTTCCAAAAATTATTTCATTTTTCCCGACTAATTTTACTACACTATATATATTTTGATCATGTAAATGCGGATATGACATTTGAACGATTTAAAGAGTTGTGTGGAAAGGCTTGGGCTGAAAAGTATGGGTTCCTAACAATTATGAAGGAACAACCGCTAAACAATGGTCGATACAGGATAGGATTTGATAAATTTATATTAATACATTAAACGTGGTATAACACATTCATTGTTGTACAACACGTCTTGCTACAAACATGGTTAACCAAGAAAAATTAGTAAAAGAAATAAAATCACTTAGTGATTCTATTCGAGCTAAAAACAGAGCATTGAAACTAGGTATTAGCGAGAGGGAGAAATTCCTTGAATCTACTTTTAAACCTATTACTGAACCCTTGAAACAATTAAACAAAAAATTTGCTAAACCTGTATTGGAAGGAGATGCGATTGCACCTATTACGAAGTTTGAAAGAGAAAATGTAAAATCAGAAGATTTTAGTGATGAAGACCTGGAATCCTCTACGTATAGTGGTTTTACCGGTGGAGAACCCGAAAGAGAGCTAGAATCACCGGACTATAGTGGAATAAAAGAATTATATGAAGTAAAAGCCAAAAGAGGACATGAAGTTGTATCAACTGCTAGTGAAGAGGAAAAAGAAGAAGAGACAAGGGAAGGTCCGTCAAACATAAGCTTGTTGGGTGAAAACATTCATAACAAAGGACCTTTAGGAAGGAAATACATGGTAAAAATGTTACTCGGAACAATTCCTAATAAGAATTACCATAGTTATGGAGCGAGATTAACAAAAGACGGTTTAATGATAGGTAATAGCCCGTTAAACGTTGACGAACATGATAATATTGTCATTGGTGATCAAAGGTATAAGGGCACAAAAGGATTATTTGAATTATTATTTGAAAATAAGCCTTCAGTATCGGTAGTGAAAGAAAAAGACATGGAAGCATATAAAAATATTTTGGAACAGACAAATGCATATAGAAGAAAGTATTTACCTGACCAGCCTCCTTTTAGATCTAAGTCTTTAAAATATAAAGAATTTGTATCCAAGTTAATACCAACTAGAAGACAAACAATGCCGTTAACACAAAGAAAACCTGTAAAACGAAGATTTATGGCATCCACTTTGGATGTAAGTGCTCAGGAACGAAGAAAAAGAAGTAAGTCCGTTACGGGTACAGGTTTAATGAAGGAACTATATAACACAAATGTGATTTATTACAATAATATCAATAAATTGGTGGATAGAATGAAACTAATACATGAAGCTAAAGAAGCGGGTCATACTGGATTGGAAAACGAATGGGTGGCTTTAGTGGATGAACTCCGAAACCGTGGGGTAATCTCATAAAAATGCGTTACTCCCTAGAATACTATTCAGTTGCACCATGAGTGTCGACAAGTTCGGACGTTACTCCTCGGATGGGTTATATTATGCCAATAGTTTAAAAAGAAGTGCTGGTTTACCACAAACACCTGATGGAGATTATGATATGAGTAATAAAAGGTTAAAAAACATAAAAGATCCTACGGATGAAAACGATGCAATAAATCTAAAAATATTAAAGGAAAAGATATCGCCAACATTAAGACTACAAAATAACACATATGACGCAGAAGATCATAGAATCATCAACGTTGGTAAACCAAATCAAAACGGTGATGCAATAAACAAAGGTTATTTGTCATCTGAATTAAAAAATACGTTAAAATTCAATGGGAAAACGTATAGTGCTAACAATAAACGTATATCCAACGTAGATGACCCTAAAGATGCAAAAGACAGCGTCAATAGACGCTATTTACATTCTTTGATACCTGAAAAGACAAAAGATGGATTTTCTTTTTATAAATTTGTTATTAATGATATAGGCTATCCAAAAACTGAAAACGATGCTGTAAATCTAAAATATATTAAAGATCATTGCATCATACGTGATGTAGGGGTTATAGATTGTTTTAATAATTGTTTAGCAAATGTTAAAGATGGTTCGGCGCCATCAGATGGTGCAACAGTGGGTCAAATGATGGAAACCTTAAAACAAGAAACAACCTCTTTTGTAAAACAAGATCAAGTAGTATCGAAGCAAGGGGATGAATTTATTCAAGGTAATGAAAAATTTAATTTATTAACATACAAAAATGATGCTTGGGATTGCATGGATAAAAAGTTATCAAATATGGGATGGGGTTATGAAAAACATGATGCAGCTGCTTTATCACAAACCGTACATCTAGATCCAGATAAATATTTTAGATGGTTTACATGTAATAATATAGTGATAAGAGACTTGGGACAAGGAAGAGAAGCAAATGATGCTGCAACTGTAGGACAGACCATTACAACATCATTAAAGGATAGTAAAGTGTATAATTGTAATAATAAACGTATAACAAACCTTAAAGACCCTGAACATGTAGATAATGCTGTCACTGTTAATTTTCTTGTAAAAGTTTTAGGTAATGCGATATTTGATTTACACAATCATTTTACACCAGATATTCTTCAAGGAAAATCAGGTCATAATACTTATGATGAATCCATGAGAGGTGAGTATATTAAACGAGAAATTTATAATAAATACTTTGTTAACCCTAAAACGAAACAGTTTAGATCATCAGATTGGGGTGATATTGATATTTAAGTAAATAACTTAATAAATGACTTCATTTATGTGCAACCTGTCATAGAGTTAACACATGAGTTGCACATTGCCATTATAAAAGGACAATAATGACGTTCAAATACATCAGTCCATATCGAGACACTGCAAGAAAAGGAGGTGGGATCACGTCCACAGCGGTTTCTCTGTTAAGTAAAGCTTTAAAACAAATTCCAGTAGGATCCATAGTAAATAGAGCAATAGACGCATTACCATACGAATTTCATATACCAGGAGGTTATCAGTATTGCGGACCAGGAACTAAATTGAAAAAACGACTGGAAAGAGGCGATCCTGGCATAAACAAGTTAGATCAGGCTTGTAAAGAACACGATATCGCATATTCCACGTTTGCCGATTCAAAAAATAGATCAATAGCTGACAAAAAGCTTGCGGACATAGCTTGGCAACGAGTAAAATCAAGTGACGCTAGCATAGCAGAAAAAGCAGCAGCTTTAGCAGTAACAGCAGGTATGAAGACTAAAACAGCAGTAGGAGGTGGAAGAAGGAGGAGAAGGAGAGTAAAAAGGAGGTCAACCACAAGAAAACATGGAGGAAATATAAAAAGAAGACGGCGATCTACAAGAAAAGGCAAGAAGAAGCCTACCGTGTGGTCAATGGTAAAAAACGGGGCAGGACTTTACCTAAGACCTTATCGTGCATATTAAATGAAAGAAATCAATTGGTCATACCACATAAAGCATTAACCAATGTTGAATTATTTAAATATATTTCCTGTTTAAAAATACCATTTTTCCGCGGTGTATTCATGAAAGACAGTTTACCAAAGAAAATGTGGCAAAATGAGACTGGAATTGTAAATTTGGATAATACTGAAGGGCCTGGCACCCATTGGGTTTGTTATAAGAAACTAAATAACAATGTATATTATTTTGATAGTTTCGGTAATTTGCCACCACCAAAAGAACTTCAAAATTACTTTAAATCTGCTAAAAACATATATTATAACTATAAAAGAGAACAACCTGATAATACTTCAATATGCGGCCATTTATGTTTGGAATTTCTAGCTAAAAGTATCAGTCACAATTGAGATGTCTTCCTATACGGTATCATTAACAGGAAAATCGTCCACTTTGCGAAGTATCCTTTTTCCAGCGTTACGCTTGCAAGAAGGAAGATTTTGGGAAGCGGCACTGTTGGATTTTACAACGTACAACTCTATTCCCAATGTTACGGAAGGTAAAAATAACATATTGCATTATTATAAGGGAAAGGATGCCAGTGGAAAATTTACAGACTTACAAGAGTGCAGGTTACCCACAGGTTCTTATGAAATTGATCATATAAATGAATTTTTGCAAACTAAAATGGGAAAAGACAATATAACATTAAAAGGTAATAATAATACGATGAAAGCTGAAATTACTTCCAAATATTATATAGATTTCACTCAACCAAACTCAATTGGTGATTTATTAGGATTTTCCAACGATGGGCCTGTATTAGAACCAGATGTAACACATTCCGGTAAGAAAACAGTAACAATATTAAAAGTCAATAGTATAGACATAACTTGTAACATTATACAAGGTGCTTACAGGGATGGGGCTAACACCCACATCATACATACTTTTTACCCAAGTGTACCACCTGGATTTAAAATTGTTGAAAAGCCACAAAACCTGGTATATCTACCGTTGAACACCACTTTCATTTCAGACATCGTGTTGAGCGTATTGGATCAAGACGGTAACTTGGTAGACTTCAGAGAAGAGCCTATTACGATTAGATTACATTTAAAATCAACACTTTAATACAAAGCCATGGGTTTAACATTTAAAAGCGAACAACCTACGGGAAACCGCATTAGTAGCTCTTCAGCTGTGGAGGAGTTAACACGCGAGAACATTCGTTTCTTAGAGAGAATTGGATTAAAATTAACCGAGTATGGATATACTGGATATAGCGCAGGGTCCAACATTCGACGAAACCCTATGGGAAAAAGAATATCACACCCACAACCCTTACACTTCATCGAAATTAAACAATAACGATGAAATTCGTATTCCCATACAAAATCAAGACATTTACACACTACCATGTGAAAGTTACTTGTATATTGAAGGACAAGTTACTAAAAAGGACGGTACTACTGTTGGTACAACAGTTCCATTTATAAATAATCCTATGGCTTTCCTATTTGATGAAATTAGATATGAAATATCAGGTGTAACAGTTGATTCCACTAAAAAAGTAGGTATTACGACAACTTTAAAAGGATTAACATCTATAACACCCAATGAAACCAATTTACTTAAACCTGCCGGATGGGTATTACCTACGATTGACACGATCACTCCAAATCCAAATGGATATTTTGATTTTCATATTCCATTACGTTTGCTGATTGGTTTTGCTGAAGATTATAGGAAAATAATATTAAACGTTAAACAAGAATTAGTTTTGTTGAGATCTTCTAACGATAAAGACATTATTAAAGCTGCAGATGCTACTACAGATGCGACTTTAGAATGGAAATTAAAATTAGACAAAATTGTATGGAGAGTTCCACATGTTAAATTGGCTGACGAGCATAGAATGCTACTTTTAAGAAAATTAAAAGCCGATCGTGATATTGTTATTCCATTTAGAAGTTGGGAATTTCATGAACATCCCAGTTTACCTACTACGGATCGACACACTTGGACTGTTAAAACATCGAATTATGTAGAACGAGCCAGGTATATTATATTTGGTTTACAAACAGGTAGAAGAGACGCCATTACTAAACATGCAGGACAATTTGATCATTGTGACTTGAAAAATATTAAAGTTTATTTAAATTCACAATTCTTTCCATACGACAATTTAAATGTGTCATTCACTAAGAAGAAATACAGTATATTGTACGATATGTACGCGAGATTCCAAAGTTCATATTACGGTAAAACAAATACACCTTTATTACCACCTGACAAATATTTCGATGCCTACCCAATAGTTGTAATCGATTGTTCTAAACAAATAGAATCAGTAAAGTCTTCAAGTGTGGATATAAAAATAGAAATGGAATTCAACGATGCTATACCGGCTAATACAACTGCATACTGTTTAATTCTACATGATAAAATCGTAACATACACACCTTTAACTGGAATTGTTAAAAATGTATTGTAAGAACCGGTTTTGTTTCATTCCGCGAGTATAAAAGCAGAGCGTACAGACCGCTCCTCATCAGTTTGTTGCCTACTGTTGTATGGGTAGCATCGTATTCAATATGGCTTCTCCTAGTGGTACACCTGAAAATGTGGTAGATATTGAGAAGGAGATATCTGAGTTTTTAGATCCTCAAGGTCACCAGGAAGGAGGTGAACAAAACGTTTGCGGACAACTTCACGCCAGTAATAATGTTGAAGAAAAAGGTAAAAGAAGAAAGACTATACAAAAGAGAAAAAGGGATATTGAAGATAATATTTCTCCAAACATATTGAGTGAGGTATTTTTGCGAATATTTTACCCAATCTCTTCCAGTTTTGATAAAAGTGTTTTAATCGGTGTTATGAAATCTACAGATTATTCCCCTACTGTAATTTTAACTCATGGACCCAAAATGATTTTGTTTACGGACAGTGCTTGGGAATCGTTTATGAAACATTTGCATCTACTAGAATGCTATTTAAGTAGTAACATGTTTGGAAGAAAGACAAGAGTAGGACTTTTGGATTCAAATGTGGAAATTGATATCATTAAACAACGTGGTGATCATCAGCTACGGTTTAGAGACACAACAAGACATGATAACAAAATTCAACTTAATCGAGAGGAGTTTTTCATTTTAACTTGTGCTACTGAACCTATAACAAGATACTTGAGACAACTGGTGTTTTCAAGTTCGATTATTAAAGATTATCTGGAAGACACTTTGGACAAACAACCGGACGCACCTATATTATACGGACCTGTGGATACTTCTATATTTAATAGAGTTCCTCATGAAGTACAGATGTGGAGACAATTGGAAAAGTACGCTCAACTATATAAGAAATCAGTAAAACAGGAAGAAGAGGAAGATGGAGGAGAAGAATCAAGTGTTAGTGATGAAAATGAAAATAAGGAAAATATAAAGATGGAAACTTAAATGACAATGGTTAGTTTTTAAAACAATAACCAACATTTTGTGGGGTTAGGCCTATTGGGGACGGTGCCCACGTTAAATATACACCAACGCGCCAACAACTGTACGGCCTGGTATAAAAGTAGTACCTACCGTGGTGTGGAAATCAGTTGACCTCCTGACTTCGTAATGAGCAGACGTGTGACCTTCAAAATGGACAAGGGAGAAGAACAACAAGTAAAGTCCAAGCCTGGTATTATTGAGTTTCAAGCGTTTCGTGGTAATGATGATAGATTCATTATAAAAGAACTTGTGTTTTTGGACATGAATACAAGTGTTCCTTATTCGTTTTTATTTAAACCACCATGTTCTTATTCGTCTTTAACTAGTAAAGCCGCTACTACCAACAGATGGATTTCAAAACACTTCCATCATATCGATTGGTATGATGGTTTTACAAGTTACACGGACTTGTATCACATTATGCATCACTTTTCAGACAAGTTTACCAATATTTACACAAAGGGGCTGGAAAAGAAAAGATGGATCGAAGGATTTACTCATGTTCCGGTTAATGATGTGGAATTGGATAAGAATTATCAATACATGCTGGAAACCATATGTATTTGTACAAAAAGCCCAGAACATGATAAAGATAGACATTGCGCTTTGAAAAATGCCTATAAACTCGCCTCTTACCTTCAAAGTGGGGAATTGGGGAGTGGTGGGGGTAACGGAGAGTATATAAGTGGGGAGCAGACAGGGACCTGGCATGAGTATTACTCGAGATTCCGAGACGACAACATCTCCGAGCAAGAAGACGATCTGTAACCTGACCATGGCATCTCACCAGTTCCTTCAGACTTTGGTCGAGCAGTTCAATGCTCACTCCAAGTCAACAATATTACCTGTAAAGAAGTGCTCGGAACTAAAAGACGAGAAGCACTACATAATCCATGCTATGAAGAAGATGGAGACTACAGTTGGGGAGGCCATCTGCTGCAGTCTCAGCGAGGCACCGTTTACTCCGGGGGATGAACCAAAGTTCCAGGTGTACCTGCCCAAGAGATTCGTCCATCTTCTACAAAACGAGGATCTTCGCTCTATTCAACCCGGGTGTCTATACCTGGTGTCCCACGGCTGCACGGGTAGCAATTCTACAGAGTTGACCATCCACATCGCTGACAAGCAGCAGTGTTAGATTTAAGTTTTAATGTTGTACATATGTTGTTGTTGTAATGTTTTATAAATAAACGAATCATAAAAGACAAAAAAAAAATAAAAAAAAAACAAAAATGCAACATATCAATATGTGACAGACTTCACGTATTGATATGTTGCATTTTTTTTTAAACTTCGCGGGTGACCTTGACCTTTGACCTTTGCATTTCACAATTACCCCCACTACTGTAATTACCCCCACTACCGCACTAGGATTCAAACCTGCTTGGATGCGAAAAACGGTCAGTCTGTTGCCAACTAGCAAACGATGAGCACCTTGTACGAGCTTTGCATACAACGAGTTATAACTCACAAGGACTTGTTCCCAACATGTTTACAAGACAACATCCCACTAACAATAAAAGAGGATGTCAAACGCTACAGAAGGGAAAATACAGGGTATTCGGAATACTCCTGGTATAAGTTCCACGACGGGGAAAAGTTTTGTAGGCCTTGTGGCGAGGCCGCCGTCAGAGACCTTCGGCGATTCGTACAGGATGGTGGTATAAAACAATTCGGATTTCTAGCGCCACTGTTTCGATTTGAAAATTACAAGGACACCTGCGCTATTTGTTCCATTCCATTGTATCGATGGAAAAAGTTTAGAACTGTTTAATTGGATTTTCTATACCCCCACCACTATTACCCCCACCACTTTTTCATGTACCTCCAAGCGCTGTGCCTCGGCTTCATTTCTACTCCAGCAGCCAACCTAGCAACATCAAGATGTCTCTGAACGTTAGTTGCGCAAGTTACGAGGAGGTGAGCATCAAGACTCAGCAGGAGCTAAACGACTTATACAAGGAGTTGCAGCTGATGGTGGCACGAGGCTACCGTATAAATGTGCAAGTTTACGCTTGCAATATACGGAACACCCGGCAGTCAAAGGAAGAGCCTGGACACTCCTCGACGGCTTCCTCACCAGCGTCCATGAAGACCGAGCCAGACAACTTGGACTACTTCAGCTGACTAGCAGTTGTATTTCTTGTCCTAACCATTGTAGAATATGTATATTTTTTCATTATATTAAAGAAGTAAAAGAGCAAAAACACCTATCTTGTTACTGACATATAAGCTCAGTAACAAGATAGGTTTTTTTAAAACACAATTTGGATGACCTTGAAACTTCCCCCTCCACTGCTTTGTTACCCCCACCACTTGACTATTGGTGTACATGGCACATCGCAATTGGAAACCTCATTCCATCTTCAACAGCCACACCGACAACATCAACAATGGCAAACCTACCAACAGATGAAAGATGTCCTCACGCATGTTGTGACTTCGTCCACGAGTTGGAGAAGAGGATGCAGGAGAGGGCGATAAGAAGAAAACAGATCCACTCAGAAAATATCATGATAGTCAACGGCTATCTTTTATTGTTCGGCCTTATTATGGTTGTACTTTTCATACTGTACGGCATAGTCACATGTGTCGGCAAGGTTGCAGAAGAAAACGCTCGCCACCATCAATTGGAAAGTTTCAATGTTACTTTGTAAGTTTTCCTTTTTTTTAAAACTCCGTTTAGATGACCTTGAAAATTCCCCCACTACTCCACCACACCCCCCACCACTTCACCATGTTCCTGCATGAGCATCACATCAACCGTCATTCCTTGTCCGACAAGCAACCATGGCAGACAACAACACCATCAGCCAAGCTGACTCCACTACTGATGTCGGTACAAGTACGGGTTGGACACTGTCGATCGATAGTGTACACTATTTGGAGTCAATTTGCGAACGTATGAAGGAAATACTGCGGGACAACCCTGGGATCATAATACAAATGAATTTAAATTATGATTGGTCCCAAGTTAGAATGCAAGGGGACGACAACAACGGTCAACAATCTCCACAATATTCGCCCATGTCCCCGATCTATACTTACGGCGAGTCTGACGTCGATGAAGATGAGGCTGATGAAGATGCAGGGGACAACGAGGCTGAAGAGGAGTAAGCTTCATTCCTTTTTTTTTAAAACCTAAATTGGATGACCTTGAGAATTCCCCCTCCACTATTTCCTTTTTTTAAAACCCAAATTAAATGACCTTGAAAATACCCCCTCCACGTACTTTTGGTTTACCCCCTCTACTTTTCAATACTGTTACCACAGTCTGTAGCTCACATCATTCCTTGCTTAGCTATCATGGCGGACAGCACTCTTTCTCGAGTTGACTCCACTACGGATGAAGAATGGCCATTTTCCTGGAATGTTCATCTGCAAGACTCGGCAGAAGTGGATATGTTGCATGAGAAATTGGTGTATGTATTAAACGAAAACCCCAACATTGAATGTAGAATGACTATGGATTTCGATGCGACAGGGGTCCACACTCAACCTTCCACTTCCAGCCAGCCTGAACCTCAGCTACAGCCAAAGAACTTTACACATCTTTACACTCCAATACGGCCGGAGGATGTGGTTATCAGCGAGGCAGACTCTACTACAAGTTATATTGAACCAACAAATTGGAAGCTTGTTGTTGACACCTTACACAAGGTCGACTTAGTATGTGACAAATTAAAGGAATTGATGATGCAAGATCCTGGTCTTCGTTTTAAAATTGATTTGTTTTTCATCTGGGGAGCACCTGCACGGGGCTCTTCGTCTGACAGCTCTCCAAGTACAACGGACGAGGAGGAGGAGGACGACTAGTTAACTTTTTTAAAACTCCGTTTGGATGGCCTTGACCTTTCCCCCTCCACTCACTTTAGTTTATATAAGCTCCATTCACGCTGACCACGGCATCACTTCATCTTGCTCCCTCGCCGAAGCAACATCAAGTATGGAAACTAAGCGTGTCTCATGTTGCGAGCATAGGTGTTTGGAGATACAAGGCGTCACGTATTGTGCAAAGAAGCGTTGGGAGGAAGAGACGGGGACAACCTATTGCTGTGAGAATAAGTGTTTCCTCTTACCAAAGTGGCACGTGGATGGGCTGGCCTGCCGGCAATGCGAATGCTTCGGATGTTGCAGGTGTAGATGCAAGAACCAACAGCTGCCACCACCGGTACTACAAACTTTCAAAATCTACAAATCCAAATACTTTTATACTTGTTGTCCGCAGCGGTGTATTAAATTTCACTTCTCCAATCTTACCAATTGTCGGAAGTGCTACGGACAACCTAATGGGTGGTGCACCTGTTTTCTGGACTCCTGCCGCTACAGATCGGATTGGTTTACAGATCCGTTGGAAATTGATGAGGTCGCCCAGGAAGCACAAGAGTAGTCTTTCTACTCTTCAACTTTTTTAAAACTCCATTTGGATGACCTTGAGATTTCCCCCTCCACTTCCCCATATACCTAGAGTACACAGGGCCTGACGGTCAGTCACTCGGTGGCTGTCGTGGGGTGCGCATCGGTGTCGGCGCTCCGTTGTTAGGTTTTCGAGGTCACAGTAATATCAAATTGTTGGTGTTGTGCTGGTTCAAGGTCACCTGAGGGATAACCGATTGCCCATTTAGGCAGGGTCATGTCAGAAACTCGAGTTTAACTTGGCACTTTTGCCGTTTCTCGTCGAAAATTCGCTCCAAGTGGTCAAGGTCACGGGGACTCTGACTGAAACTCGGAGCGTAGTGCGAGAAACGGCAAAAGTGCCAAAAAATTTTAAGTTTCGGCGTGACCTTGACCTCAGTGGCGTCGGTGACGTCATTTTGATGACGTAAGGGGTGATGACGTCATCAGCACGTCATTTCTGTGACGTCATGGGTGTGACGTCATAGAAATGACGTCATTAGTGATGACGTCATCGATGACGCAATCAATGACGTCATCGATGACGTCATCGGTGAGGTCATTGACCTCGATGACGTCATCCCTCAGGTGACCTTGAACTGAGCCAGCACCAACAATTTGACACTACTAATGTATTAACAAATCAAATTAACTATAAAAAAAAGGATCAGGATTTACTGGTTTAGTGATCCTGGCTTTGGTGGGATAATGGAGGGCTCGGCGAACCAATCTCGACATGAGATAATAACGTTATAATGACCTTTCAATAAAGAAAGAGTAAAGGGCTATGAACAAGGTCTCAGCTTAACCCTTCCATATCGAATGATTCATTCTTGTATCATGTAACAGCTTGAACACCATTTAAGCAGTTAAAGCCTTCTTTAAATATTAATGTTTATTAACAAAGTTGCGTAAAATAAAAGAGTTTATTAAGCAAGAAAGTTTATTAAATTATCATAAAGTCAAATGGTTGATTTTCGTTTAATTTTAAGTGTTATTCTGCCACTTCATTAGGTGCTGTATATATTGAGTTACACATTACCATACTTTATTTGAGTAAACGTTACCCTTTGTTTCGCAGAATAAATTTAGGGAGATCTAAAAAACCTTAAAATTAAAGCTCGTTCGCCCATTCGTCTCTACACATAGAACGCAGTGTATATAGTAATTTGTAATAATCAACCTGTTGCTGCAATCTGTTGTTAAATCTGTTAACTATATTGGGTCGTCAAATACAACTTATTACCTTATATCTTTAATAGAAAATTGAAATATCTTTTAATCAATAAAAATACATAGTTTAAAGTTATATGCTATTTTTTGGATACTTTTTTTATATGTTTGTTTAAACTAAATTTCAGAGTTAATCATTCATTATACCGTACATTTTAATTTTACTTAATGCGAAAGATGCTATGGGTTCCAGAGGACAACAAATTCCGTGGAAGGTTGGCACATTAAATTCTAAAAAAGCTGTCATCACTCATCACGCCAACATGTGGAAGCTTATAGAATATGTACATTATAACAACCTAATAATAAATCAGCTTCTTGTTGGACATGTTGGTGTTCGTCATCCAATTAAAAATCATACATACTAAATTTATGACATGTGGAACAAATGGAACAGAATTAGAATTGTTATTAGGAAAGAGGAGAAATAGATAGAGGGCTGTCGATTTCTGAGGGCAATTTCGTAAAGGCTTAAGCTGTACCCAAAAGACATTCCTGAAGAAAATCCTGTACCCTAAATTCATTTCATGTTATTTGATCACTAACAAAATCGTGAATAATGTAAAACTTATTAAAATATTTTATTAATACTACATTTTACATACTGAAATTTTTTTATTATTGCTTCATATACTAAACAATACGTCTAAACATTGTCTACAGTTTATGATTGGACATACACTCGATCGAGTGGTCGTAAGAAAGTTGGAAAAAAGTAGAGGCCATATTAGCTGTAGGGAAAAATGGACTTTTGGTCTGTGGACATAAAACTATGGATCTAACAGCCGTAAACCTCAAAAATTTGAAGTTGATCTGAAACTTGCATCAAAGGTACATCGTTGGACATTAAAACCTGGTTTCACCAACACAGTGAAACACAAAAGTCATGTATGAGGTTTTCACTCCTCTTCGATCAGTTTATCTAAGTAATATATTATGTTTGTGTATTTTTATGTACAAATTTTCATCACCGAACTATTAACTCGTACGTTATCAAACTATAAATAAATAAATACATGTATTGTAGTGCACTTGCACCTATTACACTGTGCTAAATTGTGATCAACCAATAATTCAGAAATAGAAATTATGTAAATTGATAGCCTTAGAAGAAGGTTCTTAGGAGAACTTTACAGGGTGTGGAGAAAAATAACACTTACCATCCAGATACGCCTCACATGTCGGGGAACAATTAACTCTCCTTTTCATTGTTTATCAGTTGCGCTGTAACTCCTAAACTGCAGAGAGTCAGGTAATAAATTTATTCCTATTGTCTTCTTCAACAATGGAAGCACTATATTTACTTAATGAATTATAGGCTTAAAGCAAAAATTTTATGCTCCATGTCTATTGAAAATTAAGTGTTAGTGCTTTAGTGATTTATATATAAATAACACGAATAAAAGTATACGAATATCACTTGAATTCTTAGTCAACCTGTTTCTTATTTTTCTTTTTTGTATATCTGTTTTATCTACAAACAAATTAATTCAACTAGTAAGCATAACCTAGGAAGGTGAATTAGGTGCCATATTATTTTAATTAATGGACCTCGAACCATGATCCACGACATCTTGGAGTGCTGGAGGGTCAGGACAATTATTAGGGTACGTATCGCATTTCGTCCAGAAATTCCTCCGATCTCAGAAGACCTGGGAAAACAGTATTGGCATCAGAATCAAATTGAAGATTCGTGGGGTATTACGGCCATAGCGGTTTTCTCTGTTGCGATATTGCTATTACGGATAGTGTTTGGGTTGCACACTGTAGAATCTTTAGGAAGTAGGGATTGATGTTTTCCAATGAAATATAAGAGGGAATAATGACGTTCATTAACAGCCCGACAATTAATTGCACTTTAATTGGCATTCTTGGAACTGTAAATAATATGTAATAATTTTTAATATAAAATAGTCAGCTGAAATATATACAGTGTAAACATACAGTGTAAGCAAAAGTAATGAACAACATCTCCCTCTAAAAATCAAAATAAAAACTATAATGATAAGGTCTGCATAACACACATTTATTATTTTTATCATAACTAACAAATAAACTATAAACTCTATTTATTATAAATCGCACTCAAGCATTTTATTCGCAGAACACCTTGTTTAAACAGCCATCCCTAAACGTTATAAACACGTCATAAGGTTGAATGAAGTCTCAAATACTGATGTCTCCATATAACTGACATTAAGGTCATAACTCTGTGGGTAATGTCGTGTCATATAGGTTTAGTGGCCAAGGGATGAAGGGCGAAAATCCACTCTCAGATTATACCGTTGAACTACTCCAACATTAAGATGCAGATTACACTTAACAAACGTTTGCTAAATAATTATCACAAGTAAAATTCAACATAATTTCATTGAATTATCCATTATTTTGTGGGTATAACTAATCTGACAATTTTTATGACATAAAAATTGCTGGGCTATCGTGAAAATTATAATTTAACTAGCTGATTTCCCCATGCTTCACAACAATACTCAATTGCAATGCCAACCATAGGAATTTTTTGCCCTTCAGTCGAGCTCGTTCGCTACGCTCACTCGCCTCATGTTTGTAATATCCTGTTGTTTTTTATTAGGTACCAATCCTCAATACTTTAAATGAGATCAGATGTTTATAATTAATACTCCTAAATGTAATAATGTGTTAATCACTAAATGTTGCTTCCATAGGAATAAAATAGTAACTTAGAAGACCTCCGGTGAGAAGCCCTATGAAGGTTAGAAGGATATCGTCGATTTTTCAGGAGTTTTCACGTTAAGAGCTTTCAATCAGGTTTCAAACAATTTCAAATGTTACAAAATGAAGTAACAATTTCAAAGTTACGTACAGTAATTGAATGAAAATTTTGCTGTGAAAATATACTAGGGTTGAGATAGAATACAAGATACAAGATAGAATACAAGATCACTTTCATAGCATCTTAAAATTTTTGTTTTCGTTATACAAGTCATAAATATAGCTTAAGACTGTTAATAAATTGAAGAAAGTAAGATAGGTTATTGCTCGTTTGCTCTAAGGTGAGTATGTTTCTTTTAGCCATTCACGAACTGTAGAATGTGGGAGTGGTCTCAGATCAAAGGTCTTGGTCCCAGAGACTCGGAAAAAATAGCGTTACGTGTTTTCCGAAACACTATTAAATATCCGAATTCCAAAATTATATGAAAAGAATTGAAGAGAATCAATAAAATTGAATTATTTTTTTCTGTAGAACCCATCAAGTTATATAATAGAAAAGGACTTTGTTTTTATTCTAGGCCCTTGGTGTAGGCCTATAGGCCTTTTTAACGTCATTAAAAGTGGTTTAATTGTGGCATGTGACACATAAGCGCTGGGAGCTGGTCTCATTCTACTATATCATTACCACTATATTGATTATATTAATAAGTTATCTTCATTCAAATATTGTGTTATAACAATTCTTACTTTTTTAAAACTTAACTTTCATAAATATATTGGATCGCTTTGGGATTCATAAATTATACTTTGTTATAATAAATTAAGACTGTTAGTAGTGGGGTTTGGTTACTTTCAAAACGGAAGTCGTGCCAATTGCCAGCCGCTGCCGGCCAGCTGCCATCGGCCAGCTGCCAAATCAGTCGCTGCCGTCATATGCCATGCCATATAGCTTTAGGTGGGGAGAGGCTAAATCAAATGAAGGGGTGGAGAAGGGGTGAGGAGATGGTGTTAATTTTTGAAGTAGGAGTTAGTGTATAAAGGAGAGGGGATAATTGCTTCAAGGTCATATGGAGGGGGTTTTAAAAAAGACTGAACTCTAAGAGTTCAGTTTATCGGTGATCATCATACAGGTCAGTCGAAACCGACAAGGGATTGAAGAATAGCTTCTACATCATTTATTGTTGTAGAAGATACATCTGGAACTTGTACAGGGTTCTGAGGAGTTGTTGAAGTTGAATTTCTAGAAGGATTTTCCCTTGGATGAGTTGTTGATGATACTTCATGAACTTGAACATTTTCTTGGTTGGTTTCCATTATTATTGTAGTGTGAATTAGAGTGGAGATGTTGTTAGCTGAAGAGCATAGAAGATAATGAAGTAGGAATTATTGTCGGGGCCCTTATATAGGGAATGGTGGGGGTAAAATAAAAAAACTTGTTGAACACAGTCGATAGGTGTAACAAGTTCTAAGTTATTTAAGTGTAACATAGAACGTAAAATGTCGTAAATAACACTATCATCAACATTAACCTGAGAAGTTGTTGAACAGTATAATGGGTTAAAACTGTACTTCTTCCTAACTCTATTTAAATTAGTTTTACACTTTGAAATTGAAGGTTTAGAAGTACTTCGTAATATGTGTTGTGTTCGCAAAAGCTTTAATTTTAAACATTGTGCAGTCATTATAATCGATGTGTTAAGTTCAGAAGTTAAAAGAAGACTGAGATATAAAATGAAGTGTAAAAGAAATTGAAACAGAAAGCCAGAGTAGTAATTTTATAGGTTAGAATTTACAAAGGCTATTTCATGGATAATTCTAACCTCAAACCTAGTAAGTGAAGTAGTCATAACATAAAACTAACGAGAGATGATGACCGAGCGGATGCGAGGCAATGAATGTTTGTAGCGAGATAAACTACCCACCTTTATAGAGGCAATAACTCCAGCCAGATGGCGGCAGATGGCAAGCAAATGACTGGTTGACCGACTTTCACTTGAGTAGTAAGAGAAGTAGGGTTCTGTGTCTATCCCTACTCCTTGAGGTCAATGACCGACCGGAAAGGTCAATGACCTCCCCCCCCCCGAAAAAATGGAGCCCCCCCCCTTCCCCTTCCCCTACTCTTTCCCCCACTCCTTCCCCCACTCCTCCAGGTCAATGGCCGGTCACCACCGGTTGTTGACTTTATGTGGTGAAACCAGACTAAATATGGCAGCTGCCATGGATAATTCTAACCTCAAACCTGCTGCGCATGCAACAATTTCTCTGGATCGGAATGAGTCTATGCTATGCGCATGCGCCTAGTCTTGTATTACTCACTTTAGCGCTACTGCACATGGATAATTCTAACCTCAAACCTTGGTTTTGTGTTGTTGCGCATGCGCCGCTCCCCACTTCTTTACCTTTCTTTTATACTACTGTGAACTGGACTGGATTGAACACTGTACTGGAGTGAAACAACTTCCCCCACTCCTTGAAAACCCGAGGAGCGATAGGAGCTATACCTTTGCTTCAGTTGCCAACAAACTTTCATAGCGAAAGGTTGTTGGCGACTCAGCAAGAAGTTTCAAATATATAGTAGGCCTATATATATTTGAACTTCTTCTACTATGTTGCGTTTTTTAATGCAATATGGTATGTGTGTGTGTGTTTAGTTGTAAGGTGTATTTAATTTAAGAAATAATTTGCGCATTGCGATGTTAGTTATAAGTTGGGTTTAGCATTAAGGTGTATTAATTTTTAAGAATAATGATGGTATTTAGCATTAAGGTGTATTAATTTTAAGAATAATGATGGTATTTGGTTATGTTGAATTATTTGGTTTTTAATAATGATGTGTTGGTACTAATAATTTATGTTTGTTTTGTGCATTTGTTTTGCCTTACAGCTAGATGTTAGGGGGTAGATTAACTGTAAATTCAGAAGTTCAGTTGAACTTCATTTAAAATGGGTGGGACATCCGCAAGTCGGACTTTTTTTTGCATTTTGTTTAGGAATATGATGGGTGGGATTAGTTTGGGTGGGGTTAGAGTTGCGTTTCTGCATTAACTGTTCCAGTTTCCCTGAAATTAATGGTTACGCTTTGATGCGGACGGAAAGTTACGCTTTGATGCGGACGGCCCAGGGACCTCCCTTGCAGAACGTAACTAGTGGGTTGGGAGTGGGAACCGCTAGGCAAACAGGGTGGTGGGAACAGTATTACTGTTCCCATCACCTTGGATCATTATAAATCTTGAATGACCTTGACCCACTTTCGGAAAGGTCAATGACCCCCCCCCCCCCGAAAAAATGGAGCCCCCCCCCCTCCTTCCCCTTCCCCCACTCCTTCCCCCACCTCCTTCCCCTACCTCCCGGGCCAATGACCGGTCATGACCGGCTGCTAACCCCTCTCATTTGCATACCGTTATAAAAGCCGAGCCAGCCGCGGCCAGTGTTTCATTCTGATTCCAGACGTTACGCTGCGAACTTAGAGTTGTAACCATGTCTTCTGTACCGACTACTACTTCTACTTCGACTTCTATTTCTACTACAGCTGTTCCTGCACCTAAGAAAACTCTTCGCCTCAAAAACCTTCCTGATTGCTACAAGAACCGACTTGCATCTGAACCTTCAACTTCTAGAGCTATTCTTCCGCCAACTAACACTTCTAGACTTCGTAGTATTTTTTCACCGCCTTCGCCTTCGCCTTCAAAGGACTCCGCACCACCATCAACTACTATGCCGCCACCGCAGAAGCCAGTTCATCACTATCCTAATACCCCTTCCGTTGAAACCATTGTTCATCGTCTTAGCACACCTATTATCCCACTATCACCATTGCCTCCTACCCCACCACTTAGTACACCTAAAGATCATACCTATCACAAAAGTGATTCCTCTCAATCTGCTACTAAACCATCTCCTAAATCAGCTCCTAAACCAGCTCCTAAACTTACTCCTAAACCTACTCCTAAACCTGCTCCTTCAGAGCAATTTCAATTATTACAAGAAGAGCGTCGTAGGGCATTTAGCCGTCCCACTACTTGCCCTGAAATGCTTACTAGGGGAATTAAGAAAGGATCACCTTGTGGGAGGAAATGTGTAAAAAACGAAAGTTTTTGCCGTGTACATGTCGTAAAACACATTTCTGAACCACAAGTGACAGAAACCCCCACTGTTGAATACCAATCCAAAATTATTGGTGTGAAAGGAAATAGGCTTAAGAGAGGTTGTGTCTATTTTTTTGAAAGTGTTATTGACAACGAACACATTTTGGCAACTTGTAACGGCTTAAGATATAATATTAAAGTGATTGAATCCTTGCGCAAAGAGAAATCAGTTTATGAGTTAGACTCTAAAGACTATCTCCTCAGACACAAACTGGATGGTATTACAAGGTGGGGGCGTAGCAAGTAAATTCACATAGCTTTTTCCAAATTATTGCTTAAAAAAATACTGGGGGAGAAACACAACGCGTTATAGCGTTGTGTTTCTCCCCCATTATTTTTTAACACTCTAAGTCTCGTGACCTACTTTCATGTGAGTAGTGAGTAAAGGATGGTTCTGTGTCTGTCTGCATTCCTTCCGGTCAATGACCGGACCTGAAAGGTCAATGACCCCCCCCCCCCCGAAAAAATGGAGCCCCCCCCCTTTTCCCCCATCACTCCTTCCCCCACTATTCTTTCCCCTACCACTCCTCTGGGTGAATGGCCGGTCATGACCGGTTGTCTACCTACATCTAACCGTTATACTAGCTACTCCAGAGTCTTCATTCCAATCCGTGAGACCACTGCTGCAACATGCCTACTCTATTAGAATTATGTTTGCGACAGATAGTTTCAAATATAGTGTTGGCGGAACTTGCATTTGAAGATGGAAACCTTCCACTAACACTATGTCAAGAAGTGTATTCTTTTTATAGGGAAAATTTTGGAGTTTTTCATTATCTTCAGTATAAATTTATGGATGGAACAAATATGTGTCCAGAATGTGGTTCGGCTGCAATAGGAAATGGATTATTGGATTTTACAATAGATGGTGGAATTTATGAATACAAATGTTACTTGTCATACAAGTTTATCATCCCAGAAGAAGAAAAATGCGATATTTGTGCAATTAATTTGTACAAGTTTATACAAGCCGATCCTGCTGAAATTAATTTGGAAAACAACATTGAACTGCCTTAAGCTCCATAGCAGTTCACCAAACCCAGCGAAACGGCCCTTTTCAGGGCCACCTAAGACTTGAATTTAGGGATGTAAGCTATTTAGCTTACATGCGACTTAGCAGAAATAAGTTCTGCTACATGGCTAGTTTGATCTATGTAGTAGTAGGCAAAGGAGGGTTCTGTGTCCGTCCCCACTCCTTAGGGTCAATGACCGGATCTGAAAGGTCAATGACCCCCCCCCTGAAAAAATGGAACCCCCCCCCCCCCCGAAAAAATGGAGCCCCCCCCCTTCCCCTACTCCTTCCCCCACTCCTTCCCCCACCTCCTGGGCCAATGACCGGTCATGGCCGGCTGCTAACCCCTCTCATTTGCATACCGTTATAAAAGACGCGCCGGCTATGGCTAGTGTTTCATTCTGGTTTCTTCCACCACTCTTGTTGCTTCGCCGCTCTTGTTGCTTTGTTTCTGCCAGTCTTAATATCTTTATTTTTAAAATGCTTCCTTACTTTAATGAAAATTTTAATCCTTCAGAAAATGCAGATGTTTTTCAACCACCTGAAGATGGTTTCCAACATCATGAAGAAGATGCTTTCGAAGAACATGAAGAAGATGTAATAGAAGACATGGATAATAGCAGTGAAGATGAAAGTGAAGATGACAGTGAAGATGAAATTGAAATTAATGAACAATTCAAAGTATATTTTATAGAAACACAATTTCCTTTTGATGTAGTTGAAAGATTTATTTTTGAAGCACATAGATGGCTAAATTTAGGATTCAACATTATAATTGGTTCACCTATTGTCTACAATAACAGTAACTTCTTCCTTGTAACTCCAAATGATCGAGAACAAATTCTTACTTGGCAGGACGATGTGATGAGATCATACGAACTGAACATTGGTGTTGGGTACTTTGTTGCAAGAGTGGCTTAATAACCACATTACCCTTCCCCCACCTCCACCCTATCCCTTCCCAATCCTTATTCCTTCCCCCTCCCCATATTTAAAATTTATAAAAGTGGGGCTATGAACCTTCAGGTTTCTAGTCTGTACTCGCACTTTGTGCCGTGAAGTACATCTCTTGTATTTTTTTCTCCACCTTTTAAAATATTATTTGTTTGAAAAAATGCCTCCTAATGTGAATTACCATTTTAATTCTTCCGAAATTTCCGATGTTTTTGTACAACCTGAAGACATTTTAAATAATGGTAGTGAGAGTGAGAGTGAAGACGATGATGATTATAGTGTTGAACTTAGTGAAGAACGTAAAGTCATAGCAATTGATCCACAATTTCCATTTGATACAATAGAAAAGTTTATGGTTGAAGCTAATAAATGGTTAAATTTAGGATGTTATATAAGAATTGACTCTTTTATATTGTATGGTGATAGTCATTCTTTACTTGTCACACCAAATGACAGAGACCGCATGTTGCAGTGGGCACAATCTATGATGGAGTGCTATGAACAAGGTGTAGACACTGGTGGCTATTTTCTTGCACAAGTAGTGTAATAACAAAAATTACCTTTCCCCCACCATACACCCTATCCCTTCCCAATCCTTATTCCTTCCCCCTCCCCATTTTTAAAATTAATAAAAAGGCGGGCTATGAACCTCCAAGTTTCTAGTCTGTACCTACACCTTGCGGCATGAAGATGCTTACCAGAATTGATGGTTTTATAGCCAATGATATTAATATATGGAGTTTGATAACAAACTTACGGATGAAAATTGAAGAAAAAATTATGGCAAACAATGAGCTAGGAGTTATAGTTTTTGTTTCATTAGTAGAACATTTTGAAATTTTGTATAGTATAAAAGTAACAATTAACAATATTAATGAACTATTTCCTTTGACAATTTTTATTCGCAATAAAGTTGAAGAGCAGAAAATTATAGTAGATGTGACAGCAATGAAATATAACCTAGATAGAGAAGAATAGATATAAACCCCCTCCTATTATTTGGTTTTGCAAAAATAGTGGGGGTAGGAGTATATATAAGACTAAGTAAGCAATGCATAGTTTGTTATTTGAAGTAAAAGAAGTAGTAAGGAAACATGTTGTCTAGAGATACTCCATTTATTAATTATTCTCAAGTTAAAGATGTTTTTGAAAGCACAAATGAAATACAGGAAGAAAACATAGAGGAAACTTATGACGAAACTGATAATGATTCTATGATGGAAGAGGAAGAAATGGTACAGATTGAACAAGAACTATTTGAAGAAATGATAAATGATAGTGATGAAGATATAATTAAGGAAGCTATTGAAATATTTATATTGGATTCATCATTGGAATCACCCATATCACCTTTACTGTCTTCTGAATCTGAATCTGAATTGGACTAAGGTACCCCCACTATTTTGAAGAAGTAGTGGAGGGAAAATATTCCCACCACAAGTTAAAAGTTGGTGGGGGAATGTTTATAAATGTGTTAAATATTTGTGCAGGAGATCAGTCTTAAAGAGACTAGTGACCGAAGATGTTTCGTAAAATACCTTTTGATCCTTCATACTACAATCTGTTTGATATACATCGTTTTCCAGACATTGAGGAGAAATTGTACAAGAAATTTTGTTCTCTACTGGATAAACCACAAAAACTACCACCTAATACTTTTACCTACAAGCTACCTATCATGGACAAGGACGATGTAAGCAGAATACCATTGGTTCAAGTCAAATTTTTGGAAGAAAAAATTCTTGTTTGTGTCAGGGAAGTATTTCACAATGATTATTCAAAAAAATTGGCTTTCAACTTTATTCAAGAACATGCGGGATCTGAAAGAGAACAGTATCCCGAACCATATTACAAATATCTTTTCGAGAATGGAGCGAGTGTAACTGTAGAAATAACCATTACATTAGTATAACTCTCCCTACCATTGACGTCTCCCCACCATTGGCATCTCCCCACTACTGACTTAAATTTGATGGATAAATGTGTTGACTATCTGTGTAGAAGCTCACTCTTCAAGAAATTGTTGATCAAAATGTTTCATCATGTACCGACTTCTTCCTTCAGGGAAAAACAAAGATTAAAACGACTAGAAAAAGAAAGACAAGACCGAGAAGATATGAAGATGGAATTCAATAGACTACAATTTCAAATACCAGGAATTGAACTTGGAGCACCAAGATTGAAAACTCTCCACTGGGCTGGAAGTTATATCAAATTTTTGAAAGTACAAGTTGAAGCAAGAGATCTAAAATTGAAAAGATTAGAAATGGAAAATCGAGAATTGAAGAAATTAATATCACACATGTCTGGTAATACAACTGTTCAAGAAGGTGAAGAAGAAGGAAAAGAAATTTTAGGAATCTAAATTATCAGCACCCCTTTTAGAGAATAGGGAATAGATCACTTTGTGGTAATGTAATAACATGCCGCTTAGTGATCTATTCCCAGTTCTCGCTTAATATCCGATGACCTTGACCTACATAAAAGTGGTGGGGGTAAGAGCATATAAAGAGATAGTTATGGATATAACTTTCAGTACAAGTCTAACACTATGGACAGCTTGTTAGTTTTGTGTTTACAACAAATTATCAATAATGGGTTTCTTTACCGTTATATAATAACATCAAATAAATGTGAAATACCTCAACCAATTCGTGAAATGGTCATGAAATTTAAGAAGGACAATAGTGGATTTGGTATTTATCTTGCTTTTATTTTTGAAGATGGAACAAAAATGTGTCATGATTGTGGAAAAGCATCTGTTTTAGACTTTGAACAATTTGAAGATGATGGAGGTAAATTAGTTCACCTTGTAAAAGGCCAAGTGATGAAATTTGAAACAGTCAAGAAAAAATGTAACATTTGTGCACAAAACTTGTTTGAATTTATTAAGTATAGTGCATTAAAATCATGATATCCCTTCTACATATGAAGAAGGTGGGGAAGAAAAAGAGTGGGGATTATAAAGTGGTGGGAGAACTTGTATAAATGTAGGCTGTTTGAAGAGACTTTTAATATTGTTGCAGCATTTGTTGAAACAACATGCAGTTCGAAGTTTGCCATTTTAAAATTAAATATGAAGATTGGAGCTCTGTTGCAGGATTTGTCAAGTCTAAAGAAGATAATCAAAAGTTGCTAAATGTACATTGCTATATTCACAATGAAGAAAGTCATGACAAAATAATGGCATATTTAAACACACCTAATGTAACATCAGAAAGCTCTGCATTTATAAAATATTTAAAAGAAGAAGATTTGGATGTGACCCTAGAAGTTTGGTATCTAATTTAAATTATTGTGGTGGGGGAAATGTAGAAGTTATTGGTGGGGGAAATGAGATAAAACCAGCAAAATTGTAGAACAGAATTCACTCTATACAACGATGGAGCATCCTTCCACAACACCTGTATTGGCATCTGTGGATTGGCATCAAAATTATCAACCAAATACTTCAAGTTCAAATTGTTATGAAAATCATCAGCCTAGCACTTCAAATTCAAATTGGTATGAAAATCAGCTGCCTAGTACTTCAAGTTCAATTTGGTATGAAAATCAGCAACCGGCCACTTCAAGTATAAATTGTTATGGAAATCAGCAAACTATTACTTCAACACAAAATTTCTATGAAAATCAACAGCCGACAACATCAACTAATTTTTGTACATCAGTATTTAAAGTATCAAAACCCCATTTGGATTGTAATAAGTTAATATCAGCTCAATCAGGAAGAATCAGGAAAAACACATACATGAGAGAAAGGTGCAAGAAAGAAAGGATAGAATTTACAAAATTACAGTTAACAGTTCCCTCTATTAAAGTGGGATGTACTAGAATACAAACTTTGCAAGCAACCAATGCATATTTGTTGGAATTGTTAGAAAAAATTGAAAAGTTGGAGAAGAAGAATGAACATTGTAAAAAGTAAACACTCATTCCCCCCAAGAAAAACAAAAAAAAAATAATAAAATAGTAAAATGAAAAAAAGTAGATGTAGAATAGAGAGCGAGGAATAGATCACTTTGTGGTAATGGACTAACATGCCACTTAGTGCTCTATTCCTCGTTCTCGCGTTATATTGGATGACCTTGACCTACATTAGTAGGGTGGGGGAAATTGAAAATGGTGGGGGAAAGTGTATAAAGGAGAAGCCTACTGTAGAGGAATCACTCTGAAAGTAAACTTGTCAGAAGTATGGACTTGACCACAAGCAAAGAAGAAGATAGAAAACAAAGATTTCGAGAAATGGCTAAAGTAAGAGAGTCAAGAATAAGGTTGAGATTTTACAAACTACAGAGATTGATTCCTGGTGTTAAGTTAGGAGAAATAAGATCAAGAACGGTAGACATGGCACTGTACACACTGATTACACACTGATTACATCAGTTACTTACAATCGGAATTAATGATAAAGGAAGCAAGAATAGAAGAGCTGGAGCACAAGATAAAACAACATATTGAAACATCGAACAGTGAACCTATAAATTGTGTAATAAAAGAAGAAAATGTAAAAGACTTAAATTAAACAAAACAAAAAAAAAATGAACTTGGACTTTGGTTATTGATTGGACACTTCTTAGAGAATGGGGAATAGATCACTTTGTAGTAATGAATCATCATGCTGCTTAGTGATCTATTCCCAGTTCTCGCTTACTCAAAAATGACCTTGACATACTTAGCAAAATATGATATAAGCCGGATCAAAAACAGTTATTCCTCATTTACTGGAAATGGCTCCTGTGGACAACACCGATTATCCAAGGAAATCTATGATTGAAATATTGTATAAAATTCAATTAGAGGATTTAAATATGGAAGAAGATGAAAATAATAGCGAAACTTCAGAAGTAGAAACTATAAATGATATGGATGTGGATGTAACAACATCAGAAGAAGAAAATGCCAATGATGTGGAGAATGAAAATTTGGATATGGATGTAGTAATATCAGAGTCTTCGTCATCATTTGAATATGAAGAAATACATATTGAAACTCCAATTCATATAGAGAATACTAATGAAGAATCTGTTAGTAGAAGATTAATATTTTGTCCAAGACGTTTGTTTTCTTCTGAAAGTGAAGAAGAAGAAGATGAAATAGTAGTGGGGGAACTATTATAAAAGAAGGAAAGGGAGAGCTCATTTCATTTATTGGCGAAATTTTGAAGAGTGAACACCACCAAACATGTATCATTGCGATAAATGTTTAGAATCGTTTAATGATGATATTCTGTTAGAAATACATAAGGAACTAATTCACAACAACATAGAAGAACAAGAAGAACAAGAAGAACAAAATGAAATAACAGCAAGACCTACAACAACTTTACCAAATTTACAAGTATCAGCTTTACCCGGAAAGGTAGTAATGCATCATAAGATTCAAAATGAAGATTTAAATTTAGAAGAATTTATTAGAGAAGCAAAACCAATCATCAGTAGAACTTTAAAAGAAGAATTAAAAAGATTGAATTTTCTCAAATTTGGGTTACTACTAGAAGCTATGTTTATAAATGTACAAGAAGAATTATCACCAAGAGGATTTATAACTAAAAATCAAACTATCATAGGAAGTTCAGACATTGATTCAATAGTTGAAAAATGTATAGAAGAAATATTAACTAAAATTCAGGAACATGAAGGACGAGGATCAGGGTGGAGTCTTATAAGTATTGAAGGATTAAATATAAGAGTTCATAAACATGGATATGGACTAATGGGATCTAGTTATATTCGTTTACCAAAAATAATTGAGGATACAAGATCATGTGTTAATGTGAAAAATCAAGATAACGAATGTTTTAGATATGCGATGACATGTAAATTTGTACCAAATCATTGTAATGAACCAAACCAGCACTATGAAAATCAAAGATATAGATATAACTTTCAAGGAATTAGTTATCCTGTATCACTAAAAGATATATCAAAATTTGAGAAGAAAAATCCCGGCACATCTATTAATGTTTTTGGATTAGATAGTTCAAATAAAGTTTATCCTTTACGTATTGCTAAAGAAGAACTAGCAGATCATACAGATTTACTACTACTAACACAAGGAGATGTATCTCATTATGTGTATATAAAGAAATTTGACTCTCTTGTTAATAAACAACTTTCAAAAAATCGAAACAAAAAGCTGATCTGCAAAAGATGTTTTAATTTCCAACGAGAAGGAAGACAAGGAATGGAATGGTTACAAGAGCACAAAAGATTATGTAACAATAATTATGAAGCAAAAATTATTTTACCTTCAGAAAGCAGAGCATTTGTTACATTTCAAAAAGTTCATCATCAATATCGTATCCCTATAGTTGTATATGCTGATTTTGAATCAACACTAATTCCTATAGAAGATGAAAATTGTGAAGCTAGAAAAAGTGTCAAATATCAAATGCATAAACCAAATAGTTTTTGTTTAATGGTTAAATCAACATTATCAGAAGAACATTTAAACCAATATGGATTAACTTCAGAACCTCTAGTATATCGTGGTGAAAATGTGGAAACAATATTTCTTGACCATTTATATTTAATAGCTGAAAATGTACAAAGATTATATACAAATATCATACCAATGAAACCGATGGAGGAAGAAGAGGAAATTCAACATGAAAATGCAACTCATTGTTTCTTATGTAAAAATGAATTTACCATTGACAATTATAAAGTTAAAGATCATGACCACCTTACAGGTTATTACAGGGGTGCTGCTTGTAATAAATGTAATTTGAGCTATCGTTTACCACTATTTATTCCTGTGGTTCTGCATAACCTCAGTGGGTATGATGCTCATTTTATAATACCTGAATTAGGAAGAGACGATGGTTCGATAGATGTATTGGCTGAAACTTCAGAAAAATTTATAAGTTTCTCTAAAACAGTTGGAAATGTCAAATTAAGATTCTTAGACTCCTACCGATTTATGCCGTCGAGTTTGTCTAAACTTTCTGAAAATTTAAGGAAACAAGATTTTATTGAAACAAAGAAGATTGTAAGTAACGACAAACTGGATCTCGTACTTCGGAAAGGTGTTTTCCCATATGATTATATAGACAGTTTAGAAAAGTTTAATGAAACATCACTTCCGCCAAAAGAAGAATTTAAAAGTAAACTATACGACATGGACATATCTCAAGAGGATTATGATCATGCATGTAAAGTATGGAATGAATTAGGATTTACAACATTGGGAGAATATTCAGATTTTTATGTTAAATTAGATGTAACTTTATTATGTGATATAATGGAAGAATTTAGAAATACATGTTTTGCAGCATATGGATTGGACCCTCTTCATTCATACACTTCACCTGGACTAGCATGGCAAGCCATGTTGAAAGAAACAAATTGTAAATTACAACTTCTTACTGATATAGATATGGTTTTAATGTTAGAATCAGGAGTTCGAGGGGGATTGACACAAAGTGTAACCAGACATGTTAAGGCTAATAATAAGTATCTGCCCGATTATGATGCATCAAAACCAACAACATTTCTAGGTTATTTCGATGCAAATAACTTATATGGATGGGCAATGTCAAATCCCCTTCCATATGATAATTTTAAATGGATAGATCCAGAATCAATTGGAAACATAATGGATATACCAAAGCATGGTGAAACTGGTTACATTTTTGACGTCGATTTTGAATATCCTGAACATCTTCATGATCATCATTACGATTTACCACTTCTTCCAAAGACTGAAATTTCCCCTACTGGAAGATGGCCAAAATTATTAATGACTTTAAACAATAAGTCTAGGTATGTTGGACATTATTGGATGATACAACAGGCTTTAGACTTGGGATTAAAAATTACAAAAATTAATCGAATACTACAATTCTCTCAATCTTGTTGGCTGAAACCGTACATCGACAACAACACAAGAAGAAGAGCTGCTACTACATCAAGTTTTCAAAAAGATTTCTTTAAACTGATGAACAATGCAATATTTGGCAAGACTTTAGAAAACAAAAGGAAACATAAGAATATCAAATTAGTAACTGATCCAGTAAAATTACAGAAACTAGTGCAACAACCAAACTTTGGTTCATCCGTAATTATAAATGAAAATCTTGTCGTCATTTCTATGAACAAAAAATCAGTTCTATTGGATCGTCCTTTATATCTTGGAATGTCAATATTGGATATTTCTAAAACACACATGTACGAGTTTCATTATAAGAAGATGGTTAATTATTATGGAAGAGATAACATTGGTATTGCATATATGGATACGGATGCACTTATTTACTGGATTAAAACAAATGACATGTATGAGGATTTACGGACCTTTGTATATAAAGATGATTTTGATTTTTCCGATTATCCTAAGGACCATCCAAATTACGACTATGACAAAAACAAAAAAGTATTGGGAAAATTTAAAGATGAAACAAATGGTGTGCCGATGATGGAAATTGTAGCATTAATGTCTAAACTCTATTCATTTCAACTGTACATAAATGAAAGGAACGAATATCAAGTCACAAAAAAAGCTAAAGGAATAAAGACATCTTTCCTAAAGAAGAACGTACAGTTTCAACATTATAAAAGATGTTTGTTTGAAAATGTTGAAACAACTGCAACATTTAACACTATTAGAAGTTATAACCACCAACTTTTTAGTGTCAAACAAACAAAGTGGGCATTAAGCTACAAAGACGACAAGCGACATATTTTAGAAGATAAAATTAATACTCTACCATTTGGCCACTATTCCTTAAACCCTATCGACCAGTAAACCTATTCTTCGTCCTTTACCTTCTTCCTTTTTCCTTTCCGTAAAAAAGAGGGGACATGGCAAGCCCAATGCCATGTTCCCTCTTTTTTACACTAATATTAAATGACCTTGACCTATATTTCAACTATATATAAGAGAATAAACCATTGTATGGATCAGTATTTCTACAAACAGTGTGCAAGCAACACTTTAAGATGGAAAGTGTAAAGGATAAGATTGTAAATGAACTACATAAACCAGCAAGAAGAAGATTTCCAAGAAGAAGTACAATCATTAAAGGAATGAATGATCTTTACCAAGCTGATCTTATTGAAATGATACCACACAGTAAATTAAACAAAGGATTTAAATATATTTTAACAATTATAGAATGTTTTAATAAAATAGCTGATGCTTTACCCTTGAAGGACAAGACTGGTAAAAGTGTTACCAAAGCTATGGAGACAACAATACAAAGAAATAAATTTAAAATTAAACATTTACAAACGGATGATGGAAAAGAATATTTTAATAAAGATTTTGGAGCTTTGATGAAAAAATATAAAATAAATCATTATTCTACAAATTCTGAAGTTAAAGCTTCAATAATTGAAAGATTTAATAGAACATTAAAAGGAGCTATGTATAAACAATTTTCAAAACGAGGATCATATGTGTGGTATGACATATTACCACAACTTATAAAAGAGTATAACAACAAATATCATCGCACCATTGGAATGAAACCTATCCAAGTAAACAGTGCTAATGCTAAAATTGTATTACAACGCATCAAAAATAATACAACACCAAAAATAGAAAAGTTACAACCAAAAAAGTTTAAGGTTAATGATAAAGTTCGTATAAGCAAATACAAAGGTGTATTTAGTAAAAGATATCTGCCAAATTGGACTAATGAAGTATTTACAATTTATAAAGTGCAACCAACTATACCTGAAACTTACATTTTAAAGGATAATAAGGGTGAATTACTTCAAGGTGGATTCTATGGACATGAGTTGTTAAAATCAACAGTTGGTGATGTATATCTTGTTGAAAAGGTTTTACAAAGGAAAAAGGATATGGTTAAAGTTAGGTGGTTAGGATTTGATAAAAGTGAAGACTCTTGGATTCCTTCAAAAGACTTGGTATAGTTATTAAATAGCTCATTATGTGTTTAACCTTTAAACAAGATGGAGATTGTACAACAAAAAGATCGATTTAATATTAATAATATTGATGAATTGACAGTTGACAATAATAAGTTAAATCATGGTAAACATGGTGAATTACTACCAAATACTATAAGATGTTTAATAACTGGTCCTTCAAATTGTGGAAAAACTAATGTTGTCTTTAACCTTATAACTAATCCTAAAGGTTTACGCTTTAACAATATATATATTTTTTCAAAATCATTGCAACAACCAAAATATCAATTATTAGATAAAATACTTGCAAGTGTACCTGAAGTGAATTTCTACAAGTTTAATGCTAGTGAAACAATAATGCAACCAGGTGAAGCAAAACCATTTTCCATTTTTATATTTGACGATGTTTCTTGTGAAAATCATGATACTATAAGAAATTATTTTGCTATGGGAAGACATAATAATATTGATAGCATTTATATTGGTCAAACATACAGTAAAATTCCAAAACAACTTATAAGAGACAATGCAAATATGTTGATCATCTTTAAGCAAGATGAGACAAATTTAAAGCATATATATAATGATCATGTTAATGCGGATATGCCATTTGATAAATTTAAAGAAATGTGTGGTAAAGCATGGAATGAAAAATATGGATTTCTCGTTATTATGAAAGAAGAAGATATTAAAAATGGTATATATCGTATAGGATTGGATAAATTTGTATTAATACGTTGAACTACCTATGCTACATCTAGTAACACTTTGAACTTCACAGTGTAAACATGGTGAATCAAGAAAAACTATTAAAAGAAATAAAATCACTCAGTGATTCTATTAGGATAAAGAATCGTGCATTAAGGATGGGTTTAAGTGAAAGAGAAGAATTTTTAGAGAATACATTTAAACCTATCACGGAACCTTTAAAACAGATATCAGAAACTATTGGTAAACCTCGTTATGAAGGAGATGTTTTACTACCAGTTTCTAAACAAGAAGTACAAGCATTAAAAAAAGAAGATGATGATGATGATTCATATACAAGTGCTAGTGAACAAGAAGAAACAAAAAATGAAGAAGAATCAATTGTTGAAAAGGAAGAACAGCCAATACCTGAAGCAGAACAATCTATTCCAAATTTAACTCAATTGAGTAGTGATATATTACAACATGGACCTCTTGGACGAAAATATATAATGAAAATGCTACATGACATGAAATCAAATCCAAATTTAAGTAAATCACATGTATATGGAGCAAGAATTGATGGAAATGAATTGAAAATTGGTAACTCTAAGCTTGAAGTAACTCAAGACGATTATATCATTATTGGTGACCATAGATATAAAGGAACAAAAGGATTATATGAATTAATTTTTAAAAATATACCAATAAAATATTCAGCAAAAGATTTAAATACTTTTAAAGAAATTTTACAAAATACTAACGCTCATAAAAGAAACTACTCAAAGGATGGAATGATTAATCGTTCACGTGCAACAAAATATAGTATTGTTATAAAAAAATTGTTTCCCCCACGAAAATTACCAACATTACGTACTACACCGGCTGTGAGACAACCTTTAAAAAGAAAGTCTTTATCACTTATGGATTTATCACTTCTTGAACAACATGGTAAAAAGAGTAAAGGAGATACTTCAACATCTGGTAAAGGATTAATGAAAAATCTATACAATACAAATGTTATCTATTACAACGACATCAATAAATTAGTTGACAGAATGAGACTATTGCATGAAGCTATGGAAGCCGGTCATACTGGTTTAAATAATGAATGGGTGGCTCTAGTTGATGAACTTAAAAATCGTGGTATAATTGTATAATTGTCCGCAAATATAAAGAAGTTACAAGTATAAGATGTATCAGTTCTAACATGAGCGTCGACAAGTTCGGACGCTACTCCGCATTAGGAGTGCAAGTTGGAGAAGACAGAAAAAGAAGCGGATTACCGCAAACACCTGAAGGTGACTATAACATAAGTAATAAACGTTTAAAATTAGTTAAAGATCCAGAAGAAGATACTGATGGAGCAAATTTAAAGACAGTAAAAGAAGCTACTTCAACATCATTGAAATTACATAAGAATACTTATGATGTTGAATCACATAGATTAATTAATGTTGGTAAACCAACTGAAGGTTCTGATGCAATTACTAAAGAGTACTTATCATCTGAACTTTCAAATACTTTAAAATTGCAATGGGGTAACAACTTAAAAGATGGACAAACATATGATGCTGGAAATTATAGAATAACCAACGTGGGAAATCCCAAAAATGATAAAGATTCAGTTAATAAAGAATATTTACATTCTATAATACCGGAAAAAACTGAACATGGATATTCTTTTTATAAATTTATTATAAATGACATTGGATACCCAAAGGAAGACGGTGATGCTGTAAACGTAAAATACATCAAGGACAACTGTATTTTACAAGATGTTAATGAAATCGATTGTCATGATAAAACATTGACAAATGTAAAGTTTGGTTCTCAACCAAAAGATGCTGTTACTATAGAACAATTATCTAAAGAATTAAAAAAGGAAACATCCAATTTTGTAAAACATGAAGATGCCGTGTTAAAGCGGGGAGATAAATTTATACATGGAAATGAAAAGTTTAATTTAATGCAAGGAAATAATGATGAATGGGATGCAGGACGTAAAACAATAACAAATGGAAGATTTGGTATAAAAGATACAGATGTACCTCTAATGGTGCAAACATTAATTGCTACTGGTGGTACATTAGGTACATACAATGGTCGTAATAGAAGAATAAAAGATATTTATCCTGGTTACGAAGCAAATGATTGTGTTACAATGAAACAAACAATAACTTGGGATAAACACTTTGGGACCAAATATGATGCAAAGATGAAGAAAATAATTAATATTTTACCAGGCGAAGATTCAAATGATGCTGCTACTATTGGACAAGTCATAAAAACATCAAAAAGTGATTCAACAGCTTACACATGTAATGATAAACGTATTATGCAATTACATGATCCTCAACATCCAAAAGATGCTGTAAATTTAGATTGTTTAATAAGAATAGTGGGCAATTTACTTATTGATACCCATAATCATATAGCTAGTACAACGAGTCATGTGATAATTCAACCCGATGAACGGGAAGCTTGGATTAAAAATAGAATTATAAATCAATATATAATTAATTTGAATAACTAAGTGTTTAAATATAAAAAATTATACATAACTTATTCATTTATGTAATGTATCTTGTGGAGTAAACACACCAGTTTATATAAGACTACATAATGAAGGCCGTATCACTCAGTCATCATCAAGACAGCAACAAGAGAGGACGTGGTATAACTTCAACTGCGTTATCCCTGCTTAGACGGATACCTATTGGTGCTGTTGTAAATCGAGCAATAGACGCTTTACCATACGAATTACATATTCCTGGAGGTTATCAATATTGTGGACCTGGAACTAAGTTGGCAAAACGTTTAGCAAGAGGAGATCCTGGAATTAATAAATTAGATCAAGCTTGCAAACAACACGATATAGCATATTCAAAGTTTAAAGATTCAACAAATAGATCAATAGCAGATAAAATTCTAGTAGAAAAAGCTTGGCAAAGAGTAAAATCAAGTGACGCAAGTATTGCAGAAAAAGCAGCGGCTTGGGCAGTAACAACAGCCATGAAGACAAAAGCTAAGTTTGGTGGTGGAAGACGACGTCGCAGAGGAAGACCTGCAAAAAGAAGAGCTCCCAAAAAAGGTGGAAATATTAGAAAGAGACGTCGTAGAACTCGTAAAGCAAAAGTAAAAAAGGCTTCTGTTTGGTCAATGGTAAAAAACGGAGCAGGTTTATACCTAAGACCGTACCGTGTGTACTAAATAAAAAAAATCAATTGATAATTCCAAATAAAGCCTTAACTAATCATCAGTTAAATGATTATGTAAAATGTTTGAAAATACCATTCTTTCGAGGAGTTTTTATGAAAGATGCATTACCAACTAAAATATGGAAAAATGAAACTGGAATAGTAAATTTGGATTCCACCTATGGTCCAGGCACTCATTGGGTATGCTATAAAAAGCTCGGACAAACCATTTACTACTTTGACAGTTTTGGCAATCTACCACCGCCTAAAGAACTTCAACATTATTTTCAAAACTCCAAAAACATTTTTTACAATTACAAAAGAGAACAACCTAACAATACTGAAATATGTGGACATTTATGTTTGGAGTTTCTAGCGAAAAGTGTCAGTCACCTTTAAGATGTCATCGTATACAGTGTCACTGAGTGGAAATTCATCCACATTAAAAAGTACTCTATTCCCAGCATTGCGTTTATCCAAGGAAAGATTATGGGAAGCGGCATTACTTGATTTGACTACCTACAATTCAATTCCTAATGTTACAGAAGGAAAAAACAATTTACTACATTATTATGAAACTAAGGATGCTACAGGAAAATACTCAGAATTGAAAATAATTACATTTCCTACTGGAGCTTATGAAATTGATGATATAAACCAATTATTGCAGAAAAAACTCGGAGAAGATAATATCACAATCAAAGGAAATAATAATACTTTAAAAGCAGAAATAACTTCAAAATATTATATAGATGTCGGAATGAAAAACTCTATTGGCAGTTTACTTGGATTTACAGATACAAAAAAGAAAATCTTAACTCCTGGAACTACTCATTCAGGTAATACAACTGTTACAATATTAAAAGTAAATAGTATTGATGTAACATGTAATATTATACATGGATCATATAGAGAAGGAGTAATTTAGCATATTTTACATACATTTTATCCAACAGTTGCTCCAGGTTTTAAAATTGTTGAGAAGCCACAAAACTTGATATACCTACCGTTAAACACCAGTTTCATTTCAGACATCGTACTGAACATATTGGATCAAGACGGTCATAGTGTTGACTTTAGAGGAGAAACAATTACTATACGAATACACATCAGAGCGGCGACATAAAAATCAACATGGGATTATCATTTAAACCACAACGGAAGAGTCGGGAGCTCAGTAGCTCCTCGACATTGGAAGAGTTAACATCAGACAACATTCGTTTTCTACAAAAGATTGGATTGAAACTTAACAACGATGGATATCCTGGATATATCTCAAGGACCGACATTCGACGAAACACTATGGGAGAAGGAATATCACACACACAACCCTTACACTTCATCAAAATTAAACAATAATGATGAAATAAGAATTCCCATTCAACAACAAGATATTTACACATTACCATGTGAAAGTTATTTGTACATCGAAGGAAGGGTATTAAAATTGGATGGAAAAACTGCTTCAACAGTTCCTTTTATAAATAACCCAATGGCATATCTTTTTGATGAAATAAGATATGAGATATCAGGGGTGACAGTTGATTCAACAAAGAAGGTTGGTATAACAACTACATTAAAAGGATTAACATCATTAACACCACATGAGAAGAATTTAATAGTCACTGCCGGATGGGTTGCTCCTGATAAAGACACTATAACACCTGCTTCCAACGGTCATTTTGATTTTCATGTACCTTTACGATTGCTTTTAGGATTTGCTGAAGATTACAAAAGGGTTATAATAAATGTTAAACAAGAATTAGTATTACTCAGATCTTCAACTAATAAGGACTTAATACTTGCAGATCCTGCAACTACGGAAGATAAACTGGAATGGCAACTACAATTGGATAAAGTTGTTTGGAGAGTACCTCATGTAAGATTGGCTGATGAACATAGAATCGTATTGTTAAGAAAGTTAAAATCTGACCGTGACATTGTAATGCCATTCCGAAGTTGGGAATTTCATGAATACCCTACATTACCTCAAACAGAACGACAAACATGGACCGTCAAAACATCAACTTACTTGGAACGTGCAAGGTACATAATACTCGGTTTTCAAACTAAGCGAAAAGATGTTATTACTGCAAATGCTGGTCAATTTGATCACTGTAAAATAAAGAATTGTAAAGTTTTCTTAAACTCTCAATTCTTTCCATATGACAATTTAAATGTCATGTTTAGCAAAAAACGTTTTTCCATTTTATATGATATGTATGCAAGATTTCAATCATCATATTATGGAAAGACTAATACACCACTATTATCACCTGATCAGTATTATTCCAAAGCTCCAATAATTGTAATCGATTGTTCAAAACAAAATGAATCAGTAAAATCATCAAGTGTGGATATAAAAATTGAAATGGAATTTGAAGAACCAGTAGCGGATGGAACTTCGGCATACTGTCTAATTCTACATGATAAAATAGTTACTTACACACCACTGACCGGAATAGTGAAGAATGTACTTTAAGAATAATTAGTACAACTACTGCAAAATATTGAGGTTAGAATTATCTTCCTCAATTTTTAAGGTTAGAATTTTGTTTATAAAACACAAGTTGAAAATAAACAATTATGTAATTGTATAAATTTCAAAAATTTTACAAAAAATATAAAAGCAGGAAATTAACTAGTAGAAACTTCATTCTATCTTCAACCGTCGTTTGGGAAACATCGTTCGCAAGATGAATTCTACTAACGGAGAAGAAAATACACCTCTAATGGATGAAAATAGTTCTGATATAGAAAAGCAAGTTGAACAAGAAATGGATGAATTCCTCAAGTTTAACAAACATAAGAAGAAAGAAGAAGAAGGAGAAGATGAAAAAGAAGTAAAAAGAAAAAAGGTTGAAGTTAACATTACAACAAATATTTTAACAGAAGTATTTCTTCGAATTTTCTACCCTATTTCTTCATGCATGACAAAAAGTATATCTGTTGGAATTGTAAAATCATTGGATTATTCACCAATTGTTATGTTAAATCAAGGAAGTAAAATGGTTATCTTTACTGAAACTTCTTGGGATTCTCTAATGAAACATTTACATCTTTTGGAATGTTATTTAACTAACAACACATTTGGAAAACGAACAAGATTAAGTTTATTAGAATCAAATATTGAAGTTGATATAATCAAACATCGTGGGGGACAAGTTGTTCGCTTCAAAGATTTAACTAGACATGATGTAAAATTACATTTCACTAAAGAAGAATTTTACACTTTAAGTTGTACTACCGGTCCTGTCACTAGATACTTAAAACAACTAGTATTTTCAAGTACAATAATTAAAGATTATCTAATCGATACATTGGACAGACAACCATTCATTCCAATTTTATATGGTCCTGTGGATACTTCAATTTTTAATCGAATACCTCAAGAAGTGGATATGTGGAGACAATTAAACAACTATCACACCAATTTTAATATAAATGAAGAAGCGCAAGAAATAAAAGAAGAACAATCGTGTTTGTAATAACAGTCAGTTGTGGATGAGACTTCATCATGAACAAACGGGTTTCGTTTTCTACTGCATCACAGTTAATGGAAGTTAAAAGAGGTATAATTGAATTTCAAGCTTTTCGAGGGAATGATGGAAATTTCATTATTAAAGAATTAGTAATTTTGGATATGAACACATCTGTAATTTATCATTACTTGTTCAAACCTCCATTTCCATTCAATAAACTAACAACTAAAGCGAAAGTTACAAACAAATGGTTAAACAAACATTTTCATAACTTAAAATGGGATGAAGGTTTTATTCATTATAACATGATGCCGCATATTATGAATCATTATTGTAAAGAGTTTAAAACTATCTACACAAGAGGATTGGAAAAAGCAAATTGGATACAATCATTTACAAGCAATGAAGTGATAAATGCAATAATAGATAGAGATTTCCAATGCTACTTTAATGAACTTTGTATCTCATCAAAAAGTTTTAAACATCGAAGGTCACAGTGTGCTTTGAAGAATGCCTACCGCTTGAATAATTTCCTTCAACAAAGTGGTGGGGGTAGCATCAGTGGTGGGGGTAGTGTCAGTGGTGGGGGTATTCTCGATAATAAAAGTGAGAGCGCTACCATGACACAGCATGAGTATTACTCGAACTTCCGAAGAGACAACATCTCCAACGGATATTCTTATTAACAAGAAGATTAGCATCAGCAAAAACATTAAGATGGCATCAAACAACTTACTTCAAAATTTAGTTGAACAATTCAACGCTCATTCAAAATCAACAATCCTACCTACAAAAAAATGTTCCGAGCTGAAAGAAGAAAAACACTACATCATTCATACAATAAAGAAGATGGAAACTTCAGTAGGTGATGCTATAAATTGCACATTAAGCGAGGCACCTTATACAATTGGTGATGAAGCAAAATTTCAAATCTTCCTACCAAAGCGCTTCGTACAACTACTACAAAATGAAGATCTTCGTATAATTCAACCCGGCGCACTCTATTTGGTATCACATGGACCAAGTGGAAACAATTCTACTGAACTTACAATTCATGTAACACCTACTACTGATTAGTTTGTACATAAGATTGTAAATATTTCTTTGTATTTGTTTCTCAATAAATATGATATAAACCTAAAAAAAAAAAAGCAACATATTGTAATGTGTTTGTACATTACAATATGTTGCTTTTTTTAAAAATTCCATGGGATGACCTTGACCCAATTTTGTGTGATAATAAAAGTGAAAATCAACTTGTTAAATTCATCAGTCTACGACTACCTTTCGTACCGTACACATCTCACTCTCTATCACTAAATACAAAACTTCAACATGTCCCTAAAGGTTAAGTGTGCATCTTATGATACCAACACCATAACTACTTTTGAACAACTTGAAGATTTAACTAACGAAATGCGAGTTTTACTTACCGGTGGTTATCACTTAACTGTTGATGTTAGTGCTACTAATACAAGGATGTTCACTAAAACAAAATATTGCGATGATGAAATATTTTTTTCTACACAACCTACAACTTCTTCATCGCCAGCTGGTCAACATAACGTCAAGTTCCAGAAGTATTACCAATGTTGAATAACTTTTAATAAATAAAATTACAACTAAGGAATCACGTGATCAATATCAAGTTCATAAAAAGGATGTAACAGTTTAATAAATAATCATTCGCTTCTCAGCTCTCGCCACAACAAGATCTATTCTACAAAATGTTATACAGAATGATGATTGAACTTGATGGGAAAATCTATGGAAAGGATTATAACACTGTTGAACAAATGACTCAAGATTTAGATGTATTAACTAAAGAAGGATATCAAGCTAAATTAATTTTAAAATTTCCTGAAGTACATCCACTATCAACAGAAGAACTTATTGCTATGGCTAAGGCGGAGAGAGAAAAAAAGTCTGAAGAAAACAAACAGAAACAAACTTCCTAAATTTCAATAATCCTTACACTTGTAAGGTATAATTTTTTAAAACTCCATTTGAATGACCTTGAAATTACCCCTACCACTTTTCATAGTACATAAAACTCGCTATTCATCACTATACAATCTTATTCTTTCACTAGACTCCGCAGCGTCAACATGGAAGAGCAAAAATACAAGTACAAACCTCGTTACTGTTGTGAACAACAGTGTACAGATTTAGGACCAATGATGGTGGATGGGTTAGCTTGTACTAAATGTGAATTCTTCGGATCTTGTTATTGCAAATGTAAAACAAAACAACTACCGCCACCGGAATTGCGAACTTTCAAATTTTACAAATCAAGATATTTTCATACATGTTGTCCTCAAAGATGTTTCAAATTTCACCCTCTAGATCTTGCTCATTGTCAACGCACCAAGTCTCATCAAGATGATTTTTGTACACATATGATAAAAAGATGTAAATACAGATCAGATTGGTATTCCGATCCTGTAGAACCATCAAATGTATAATTTCAGTTTTACACTCTTTTTTAAAACTTCAATTGGATGACCTTGAGATTTCCCCCACCATTAGTTCTAATTTTTATATAATATTAAATCATTCCACTTCCAACACTCTAACTAACAACATGGAAGGAAAATTTATCAAATTTGAACATATAATAACTGACAGGGAGGAGATGGAAGAATTGTTTCAAAACTTACTTTCTGTCATTGACGAATATCCTATAAGATGGTTCAGAATTGTAGTTCAATATTTAAATCCTGGAGAATTGTTTTCTTCATCGAGTGAAGAGGATGAAACAACTACTTCGGTTCAAATAATTGAATTAAAAGACGAAGAAGAAGAACTAAACGTTTTATTCAATCATAAGCTCAAGGTCCCCAATATAGAAGCCCCCTCCCTAGAAAGCCCCCCTCCCTAAACACCTGCTCAAGGTCGCCATTATATAAGCCCCCTTCCCTAGGCGCTAATCCTCATTCGATTGCCAACTCTCTAACGATGAACACTTCTCCATTGGCACGAATGAATGCTAGTTTTGAAATAAACTCAAAAGATGATTTACAAGAAATATTTAATGCTTTAAATGAAATTATAGATAAATTTAACGCTATTACAATGAATTTGGAAATAACTTACGCTTGTCCTATTTGTAATAAGGTTGAAAGTTCTGATGAAGACAGTTTACTAAATACTACTCCTCTTACCCCTCTACAGTCGGACACAACTTCTGAGGCAAATGATGAGCAGCATCTTTCCCCCACCGCTTCTATATAACAACGCTCTTTCCCCCCACCACTTCTTTATTTAACCGACATTTCCCTCTTTTAACTCTCATTCCATCCTCGCCTCTTCAACTATCAACATCGCTTCTTTCAAAATTTCAAAAAAACACAAACATGATGGATATGATGGATGAAGTTCCATTTGTAACAAGGATGGAAGAGGATAAATTGAAATTGGAAATCAAACGATTGGAAATGGAACGGGAAAACCAACTCGAGATGTTACGTTTGTTCAAACTTTTTAAATACATCATCTGGGGACTCTGCGTTTACCTTCTCATCGTCGTCGGTGTTTGTGTTTACAACTCTGTAGTTCATAACAAAACTTCAACTTGTTTAAACACTGCTGTCACACATTGATTGTATGTTTTTCACAAATAAAATTCACAAACCTAATTCTATACCTATCCCGCTATCACCGGAGTTAGTTCCACTCTCCGAACTATTACTCCGGTGGTAGCGGGATAGGGTTTTTTAAAACTTACTCTGGATGACCTTGACATACTTTCCATAACCCAATTGTCAAGTTGAATTTCAAATTTTAAATAACATCTCCTACCCCACCGGAAGCTATATGGCATGGCATATGGCGGCAGCGACTGATTTGGCAGCTGGCCGATGGCAGCTGGCCGGCAGCGGCTGGCAATTGGCACGACTTCCGTTTTGAAAGTAACCAAACCCCACTACTACTGTTATGAGCAAAGTAATGAAAACTTTTATCTGTATCCAAACTAACTTCCTCGAATTCGAGCACTAGTATATATCACTATTAGTATATAAATACAACCTTGTGATCCATTATCATAACGATATTATAATTTTTACTAAAATGTTTCACTTCAAAAACTTAAGCTTAAAAATAATTTAATAAGAGAGGCCAGTTTTCAAAAATATATTTATCAGAAGGCTTTAAATTTTAAGCTAGGATTACATATACTCTCTCTGGTGATATTGAGTTCTTATGAGGCTAGAAGACGAGGAAGATTTGCACTGTTTACCCTCCATAAAACCCATGTACGAGCAATATGACATTACCACAAGACATATGACCTTTTAACGTCGGTTTTATGGAGAACATGAGCACCGAGCATCTTAACTTGGCAAATACTAAAACAACTTTATGAGTTGGATTTATTTGTGACAAATTACCTCTTAAACAATGACAAATTAAAAAGCATCTCGTAATGTTATACAGCATTGAACACATATGTTTCACTTAAGAAACTACTTAAACTACAAGGATATTTTAAAAAGTTATTATTGAATTTTTTGACTACCGTAGTTTTTATTTGTTATTTTTTTAAATACGATGAAGAATATCGTTTATAGCTCGGGTTGAGGGCTTGTTCTGTGCCTTGCTAAAAATACCAAAGCCTAAGAAATCCCCATTTTTACACCTTAGAGATGAAAAATTATACCAATTTTTTACTTTTGTTCATTTAAAAAGGTTATGAAATTTGCATTAATAAGTGCTAAGTTTACTTTAGTAAATTACAAAATGAGAGAGTTGAAAATTATTCATTAAAATCAATGAACCTATGCAGACTTAAACCTTAACTGACATCAGAGGGAAACTCCAAATTGTATAATTACTGCTTGCACTTGCATTTTATCTACAGTAGCACATGAAGAAAAAATTAATAAAGAAAAACTGGAGCTACGTAAAAGTAAAGTGGTTATTCCAGCATGCAGTGCTAGGAGGGGACCGAGTATAAGCTCCGTCCGCAGGAGGAAGTTGGTCCCTGGACGGCTGTTTGTTTTTCAATGTCTTTGGCTATCGACGCTCGGGGGAAAAATTTCTTCAAATAACAAAACGTGTTGCAGAGACCCAACCTCCTCTGCTTCTATTGTTCCTGAGACAAAAATTCCGTATGATTATGATAATATTTTTACTGCTAAACTCTACTGAACGATTTTATTTTTGTAGAGAGATTAAATTTTATAATGTGAGCAAATAAATACAAAGTTACAATATTTTTTTCAATATATATTAATTTACAGGTAACCATAATATTTCCTAAGGAAACTAGATCGATGTTCTTGTCTCGAAATAGACCGCTTTCGAGGAAATAAACGTTTTTGTTTGTTGTCACAAAGGACATTCTAAATTTACGTCGATTTGCACATTACTTTAGGATTAAAAACTCAATTTGGATTTACTAAAAGGGTGCTTACTGCTTATGCTTTAGTGTTAAAATAAATCTATCTAACTTCTTATTTCTATAAGGGTTTCTTCTGTTACGTCCCCATTTCTCTCGACCTACTGAACCGATTTTTAAGATTAAGGCGTCATTTTAAAGCTTAGGATATACCGCAGTGACGAATCGTAATTAAAAAGGTCATATCGTTTCGGGCTTCGCCCCCCTCGCCTTTGATTTATTTCTAGAGGGCGCTTTAAAATGTTGACCAACTTTTATTGCAAGTTCTCTAAAGTGAATTGTAATTTAACAGCTGATTACCTTCAGATGAATCTTAAAAGCCAGGTAGTAAACAAAAGTAGATCTCTGTCACTTATTCATAATCAACATTCACGTACTGTAGGTGAGTTTCACTCATACAGAATCATTAAATGCGCAATTTGCGCACGGGCCACCTTGTACTTATTTAATACGCTAAGAGTTTTTTTTGTCTTGAGAAGTCCTCCTACAATTTTCAACCGATTTTCAAGTTTTTGGTGTCGTTGGATAGGGCTTGGTCTGTAGTTGTTTCCGCCAAAAACTGATGAGAATCGGACCAATAAATAAAGGCGCTATCCACCATTGAAATCTCAAAATTTCCTACTTAAATAACACTGGGATTGAATAAAGCATTTTGAACATCTGTTAAATAATCAGCTGTAAATACGTGTTGTTTTGGTGATTAAAGATATTCATAATAGTGGATTGGCTGGATGTCATTGATTTTGAGCTAAAAGTAACATTTGTATTGTATTAAAGTAAATTGTTCGATTTCGAGCAACACGTATACTAGTATGTACTTAAAGCTAAAGTTAAAGTACCAAAGAAACTACTAAGCATCCCAAGGGACCCTTAGTGGTCTGGAGGAAATTTTCAGCTTCAGACGTGACTACACTGAACAATTTTGGGTTTAGCATTGTTTTATTCTATATTATTTACAACTGTTAGATTAATGTCATAAATACTTGACTGCACTGCCCATTTATCTGACTTAAGCAGTTCATAAAGTTATTCTGTATTTTTCCTGTCGAAACAAGTATAACTCATTACACATATAAAAAATGTATTGTTATAGCATGAGCATATAAAATTTTGCATATTTAATATTGTTGAGATTTTGATTTCATTGTGTCTAGAAGCACCAACATTTTAAGTGTTAATCAAAAAGCAGTGATATTTGTTACTGTCACAAAAAACGTCATACTTAAGGCAGTGATATTCGTTTTGATCTTTATTGTCATTAAACATCATTAGAAATGTGCTGAGAAAAAAGGTTTTGTTCTCGCCTATACTGTATGGATAAACTAAGAACTCACGTGATTATTCGTTGTCACAGTTTTATAACTTATCTTAATTTTTGTATTAGATACTTAAGATATTTTTGTGGTGTCAATTTATGAGGGAAAGTTCTACACATGAAAAAGTTAATTGTTAGTTAACGAATTAACAAAAATGACTTATATTTAATTTCTACCATTTGTTTCAGGTTACGTTCGTGGTCCTCTTTGCTTGCGCTATAAAAGGAGACCTTTTTATTTGGTTATCTTTAATTGAAATTGAAAATCATACTGATTTTCTTTTCCAAACAGCCATTTTAAGTTTATTTATCTAAGTCTCTCTATATATTAATACGCAAGCATGTTTCATTTCCTCCTTTTTTCTCAGCTCGTGTGCATCGTAGGATAAATCCGAGCATACCGTTAGAAAGGTATAGTCCTGTAGATGAGCAGAATCACATTCTAATTCACATCGGACTCCAGGGCTACACCCCACAGGCTTTCAAAGTTCCAATGTTAATCTTATGGAGAAATGAGAATGAATGAATCATTAGACAGCTGTTGTAGGAACAACTGCTACAAAATTAGGAAGAACAGATGTTTTAGTTCTAAAATGTTTTTAAGCTTCTTGGGTCTAGATAAACTAAAATTTTGATCGAATTTCGATCAGGAGGCGATCTCTAGTAACTATTATTATCTTATACTCTAAAACAAGTACTGTTTGCAGGGGCGAACTTTTTTTTCAATGAGTTTTTATGGGAGTTTTGGCCATGAAGAATCGATTGGAGTTGTTCCCATAGTTGAGGAAAATTCTGTTTTCAACCTGGAACCCTTCAAAGTTACCACGTTATTTAGCTACCAAATTAAACAAAAATCAGCTGATAATTTTAAATATAAACCCATGTGTTAGGTCTTTAGTTAGGTGGCGTTTACTGGCACACTATCATAGATATGACATAGATATAGTTGGGAGATGACTTGTTGGCCAGCTAGGGAAAAAGGAATTGAGGGGAGGTTACCCCCACCTCAGTGATTTCTAGATCTACTATTGTTTAATTTTTAATGTCTTATTTTATTTCAATGCTATTTAACAGCTGATAGTGGTGGGGGTATCTTCCCCTTCACTAGCCAACAAGTAATCTCCCAAAAGTATTATAATTTCGATCAAAAATATTGTAATGTTAAGTGTCGAATATTACAATAGTTCAACTATGATCATATGTCTATGATCATATATTTCTACAGAAAACAGCACGCTTTGCCCTAGCGAAGCGAACGAGCTTGTTCACAAAAGGAAGAGGACGAGTGAGCGGAGCGAACGATCTTTGCCTGTGAAAGGAAAGTGACGCTTAGTAATTTTACCGAGCATAAGCTCAGTCCCTCTGATACTTGAACTATAAGACAATCAATACTTATTCTGGCAAAACTTTTTTCTGTTTGATTATTTTTATGTGGGTTTAGGCCTTGAGAAATCCATTGGACCTGGTCCCATGACAGATATTCCCTGTTTCTGTCCTACAGCCTTCAAAGTTCAAAAGTCATTCTTATGAAGATTTTTTTTTAAATACTAAATTAAATGATAAAATAAATGAAAACTATAGCTTATAAATAAGAAATGCTACTTCATGCTCGAACTGTTCTGTTCCAGAGCCCAAGCCATCCAGAACCTGGGACTGGGAGTGATCACTATGATCACAGGTATGATTGTGTATATGCCTAATATTTTTATCCTGTGGTTCAACAAATTTATACCAATGGGCAGCCCAGTTGGACTGACGAATGAGCGAAGCAAAAGCTTATCCTGAAAAGGAAGAAGGTGAGTGAACGGAGAGAACGAGCTTGGCATGGAAATGGAAAGTGGCATTCAATAATCTTACCGAGCATAATCTTGGTCCTCCTGGTACTGTTAAGTAAAGCTTGCATTTGAAGTAAACAAAAAACTCAATTTTATGACTATGGCAGGGATTTTGCTGTGACAAGTATCAAAATTAGATCATCTTTTGTTTCATAGCATTAACAATACAATATATTTAATTATAGTTTTCTTACTAAAACGTGCATATTGTTTTTTTTTAGGGACATTATTGTAGGTTAGTAGTGTGTTTTAGTTACACCTAGACCGGAAGTCGTGACATCCGCCCGATCAGCTGCTCGCGAGCAGTTGACCGGGCAGCTGGCGCCAGCTGCCATGCCATATAGCTTCCGGTGGGGGTTAGAGGGTATATATGAGATGCTGTAGTTATATGTTATGCCATATAGGTTGGGGTGGAGATGGCGATAGTGTTGGCGTTAGGGTGAAGTGAATTTGTGCATAAAGTGGGGTTGAACTAAAAGTGAGCATAAATTAAAAGTTAGTTCAAAATTGAAATTTGTCGGTGTTAACGAAACTCTAACAGTTGAACAAAAATTAAGAGTTAGTTCAAAATTGAAATTCAAACTTATAACTGGGATCTGGAAAATACGCCAAGGTCATCCAGAGTAAGTTTTTAAAAATTCCATCCAACTATCACCAGAAATAGTTTTAAGTTGAAGTAGTTGGTGATAGCGGGATAATTGATTCGTGCCATGGGAGAGGTGTTTATCGTATGAAAGTTGGCGATCGAATGAGAAGCGTCGCCTAGGGAGAGGGCTTATAAAACGGCAACCTCCCCCCACCACCCCTTCCCCCACACCTTTAGACCAATAACCGGTCGCCGACTCTATGTGGTAAAACTGAACCAGACATGGCGGCCGCCATGGATAATTCTAACCTCAAACCTTAGTTTTGCATTGGTGATCATGCGCCACCCCCACTCCTTTACCTTTCTTTTATATTTTTAAAACCGAACAGATGTCCGGGCAGCTGCCCCTACGGGCAGATGTTCGGGCAAGTGTTGGGGGCAGAGATGTTGAAATATTGGGGTGGAGATGGCGATAGCGTTGGTGGTCGGTTGAACTGAATTTGCGAATAAAGTAACTAGGGTTGAACTAAAAGTGCACATAAATTAAAAGTTAGTTGAAAACTGAAATTTGACGGTGTTAACAAAACTCTTAATAGTTGAACAAAATTAAAAGTTAGTTTAAAACTGAAATTCAAATTTATAAATGGGATCTGGAAAGTATGTCAAGGTCATCCAGAGTAAGTTTTAAAAAAGCCTACCCAACTACCACCAGAAATAGTTCTAAGTTGAACTAGTTGGTGATAGTAGGATAGGTTGAAGTAACTTTTGAATTTTATTAGTGAACATAGAATTAATGTGCAACAGCAGAGTTTAAACAAGTTGAACTTTTGTGATGAATTACAGAGTTGTAAATGCAAACACCGACGACGATGAGAAGGTAAATGCAGAGTCCCCAGATGATGTATTTGAAAAGCTTGAACAAATGTAACATTTCGAGTTGGTTTTCCTGTTCCATTTCCAATCGTTTAATTTCTAATTTCAATTTATCCTCTTCCATTCTAGTTACGAAGGGAACTTCATCCATCATATCCATCATGATTGTGTTAGTGTTTGAAATTTTAAAACAAGTGATGTTGATAGTTCAGAAGTCGAAGACGGAATGAGAAGTAAAAGGGAGAAATGTTAGTTAAATAAAGAAGTGGTGGGGGGAAAGGATGAATTACAAAGAAGTGGTGGGGGAAAGACGTTGCTCTTCATTATTACCACCAGTAGTGTCAGATGGTGCAGGAGTTAGATTTAGTAAACTGTCTTCGTCTAAACTTTCAACCTTATCACAAATAGGACAATCGTATGTTATTTCCAAATTCATTTTGATGGTTGTAAAATTATCTACAAGTTCTTGTAAAATATTAAAAATGTCTTGTAACTCTTCTTTAGAGTTTATTTCAAAACTAGAATTCATTCGGGCCAATGGAGAGTTGTTCATTGTTGGAGAGTCGGTAATGGAATGAGGATCGGCGCATAGGGAGGGGGCTTATATAATGGTGACCTTGAGCAGGCGTCTAGGGAGGGGGGCTGTCTAGGGAGAGGGCTTTTATATGGGGAACCTTGAGCTTATGATTGAATAAAATGTTTAGTTCTTCTTCTTCGTCTTTTAATTCAATTATTTGAACCGAAGTAGTTGTTTCCTCTTCTTCACTCGATGAAGAAAACAATTCACCAGGATTTAAATATTGAACTACAATTCTGAACCATCTTATAGGATATTCGTCAATGATAGAAAGTAAGTTTTGAAACAATTCTTCCATCTCCTCCCTGTCAGTTATTATATGTTCAAACTTGATAAATTTGTTTTCCATGTTGTTAGTTAGAGTGTTGGAAGTGGAATGATTTAATATTATATAAAAATTAGAACTAGTGGTGGGGGAAATCTCAAGGTCATCCAAATGAAGTTTTAAAAAAGAGTGTAAAACTGAAATTACACATTTGATGGTTCTACAGGATCGGAATACCAATCTGATCTGTATTTACATCTTTTTATCATATGTGTACAAAAATCATCTTGATGAGACTTGGTGCGTTGACAATGAGCAAGATCTAGAGGGTGAAATTTGAAACATCTTTGAGGACAACATGTATGAAAATATCTTGATTTGTAAAATTTGAAAGTTCGCAATTCCGGTGGTGGTAGTTGTTTTGTTTTGCATTTGCAATAACAAGATCCGAAGAATTCACATTTAGTACAAGCTAACCCATCCACCATCATTGGTCCTAAATCTGTACACTGTTGTTCACAACAGTAACGAGGTTTGTACTTGTATTTTTGCTCTTCCATGTTGATGCTGCGGAGTCCAGTGAAAGAATAAGAGTGTATAGTGTTGAATAGCGAGTTTTATGTACTATGAAAAGTGGTGGGGGTAATTTCAAGGTCATCCAAACGGAGTTTTAAAAAATTATACCTTACTAATGTAAGGAATGTTGATACTTAAGAAGTTTGTTTCTCTTTGTTTTCTTCAGACTTTTTATCTTTCTCAGCTTTAGCCATAGCAACTAGTTCTTCTATTGATAGCGGATGTACTTCAGGAAATTTCAAAATTAATTTAGCTTGGTATCCTTCTTTAGCTAATACATCTATATCTTTAGTCATTTATTCAACAGTGTTGTAATCTTTTCCATAGATTTTTCCATCAAGTTGAATCATCATTCTGTACAACATTTTCTTAAATAGGTCTTGTCGTGGTGAGAGCTGAGAAGCAAATGATTATTTATTCAAGTATCACATCCTTTTTATTAACTCACATTCAACACGTGATTCTTTAGTTGTAGTTTTGTTTGTCAAAAGTTATTCAACATTAGTAATATTTTTGGAACTTGATGTTATGTTGACCAGTAGGCGATGAAGAAGTTGTAGGTTGTGTAGAAATAAATATTTCATCATCGCAATATTTTGTTTTAGTGAACATCCTTGTATTAGTAGCACTAACATCAACAGTTAAGTGATAACCACCGGTAAGTAAAACTCGCATTTCGTTGGTTAAATCTTCGAGTTGTTCAAAAGTTGTAATGGTGTTGGTATCGTAAGATGCACACTTGACTTTGAGAGACATATTTAGTTTTTTATATTAAGCAATAGAGTGAGCGAGATGTGTACGGTACGAAAGGTAGTCGTAGACTGATGAACTTCACAAGTAGATTTCTGCTTTTATCATCACACAAAATTGGGTCAAGGTCATTCCGTGGAATTTTCAAAAAAGCAACCTCAATTTACAATTTACCTCAATTTACCTCAATTTACCTCAATTTGCTTTTTATTTTTTTGTTTTATATCATATTTATTGAGAAACAATTACAAACAAATATTTACAATGTTATGTACAAACTAATCAATAGTAGGTGTTACATGAATTGTAAGTTCAGTAGAGTTATTTCCACTTGGTCCGTGCGAAACCAAATAGAGTGCGCCGGGTTGAACTACACGAAGATCTTCATTTTGAAGAAGTTGTACAAAACGTGTAGGTAGGAAGATTTGAAACTTCGGTTCGTCACCAACTGTATACGGTGCCTCGCTCAATGTGCAATTAATAGCATCACCTACTGAAGTTTCCATTTTCTTGATCGTATGAATGATGTAATGTTTTTCTTCTTTTAGTTCAGAACATTTCTTCGTAGGTAGAATTGATGATTTAGAATGAGCGTTGAACTGATCGACCAAATTTTGAAGTAAGTTCTGCGATGCCATCTTGATGTTATTGTTAATTTTCTTGTAAATAAGAATGTCCGTTGGAGATGTTGTCTCTTCGGAGGTTCGAGTAATACTCATGCTGCGTCATGGTAGCGCTCTCACTTTTATAACCGACACTACCCCCACCACTTTTTTGAAGGAAACTATTCAAGCGGTAGGCATTCTTTAAAGCGCACTGCGACCTTCGATGTTTAAAACTTTTTGATGAAATACAAAGTTCGTTGAAGTAGCATTGGAAATCTTTATCAATTATTGCATTAATCACTTCGTTGCTTGTAAATGATTGTATCCAATTTGCTTTTTCCAATCCTCTTGTGTAGATAATTTTAAACTCTTTGCAATAATGATTCATAATGTGCGGCATCATGTTATAATTAATGAAACCTTCATCCCATCTTAAGTTGTGAAAATGTTTGTTCAACCATTTGTTTGTAACTTTCGCTTTAGTTGTTAGTCTATTAAATGGTACTGGAGGTTTGAACAAATAATGATAAACTACTGATGTGTTCATGTCCAAGATTACTAATTCTTTAATAATAAAATTACCATCATTTCCTCGGAAAGCTTGAAATTCAATTATACCTCTTTTAACTTCCATTATGTGTGGTGCATTAGAAAACGAAACCCGTTTATTCATGATGAAGTCTTATTAACAACTGACTTAAAAATTGAATGAGCCGACGTTTATAACAGACAGGATTGTTCTTCTTCTTTCACTTCTTGTGCCACTTCATCGATATTAAAATTGGTGTGATAGTTGTTTAATTGTCTCCACATTTCAACTTCTTGAGGTATTCTATTAAAGATTGAAGTATCCACGGGACCGTATAAAATTGGAACAAAAGGTTGTTTGTCCAATGTATCGATTAGATAGTCTTTAATTATTGCACTTGAAAATATTAGTTGTTTCAAATATCTGGTGACGGGACCGGTAGTACAACTTAAAGTGTAAAATTCTTCTTTAGTAAAATATAATTTAACATTGTGGGTAGTTAAATCTCTGAAGCGAACAATTTGTCCTCCACGATGTTTTACTATATCAACTTCAATATTTGATTCAATAAACTTAATCTTGTTCTTCTTCCAAATGTGTTGTTACTTAAATAGCACTCCAAAAGATGTAAATGTTTCATGAGAGATTCCCAAGTAGTTTCACTGAAAGTAACCATTTTGTTTCCATGATTTAAAATAACAATTGGTGAATAATCCATTGATTTTAAAATTCCAACTGATATACTTTTTGTCATGCATGAAGAAATTGGGTAGATAATCCGAAGAAATACTTCTGTTAAAATATTGGTTGTAATGTTAACTTCAACCTTCTTCCTTTTTACTTCTTTTTCAGCTTCTTCTTCTTCTCTCTTCTTATGTTTGTTATACTTTAGGAACTCGTCCATTTCTCGTTCAACTTGTTTTTCTATATCTGAACTATTATCATCCATTAGAGGTGTATTTTCTTCTCCGTTAGTAGAATTCATCTTGCGAATGATGTTTCCCATACGACGGTTGAAGATAGAATGAAGTTTCCACTAATTATTTTCTCGCTTTTATATTTTTCGTAAAATCCTTGAAATTTATACAATTACATAATTGTTTGTTTTCAACTTGTCTTTCACAAATGAAATTCTAACCTCAAAAATTGAAGCAGATAATTCTAACCTCAAAAATTTGCAGTCGTTGTACAATTCTTCTTAAAGTACATTCTTCACAATTCCGGTCAGCGGTATGTAAGTAACTATTTTATCATGTAGAATTAGACAGTATGCCGAAGTTCCATCCGCTAGTGGTTCTTCAAATTCCATTTCAATTTTTATATCCACACTTGATGATTTTACCGATTCATTTTGTTTTGAACAATCGATTACAATTATTGGAGCCTTGGAATAATACTGGTCAGGTGATAATAGTGGTGTATTAGTTTTTCCATAATATGACGATTGAAATCTTGCATACATATCGTATAAAATGGAAAAACGTTTTTTGCTGAACATGACATTCAAATTGTCATAGGGAAAGAATTGAGAGTTTAGGAAAACTTTACAATTCTTTATTTTACAGTGATCAAATTGACCAGCATTTGCAGTGATAACATCTTTTCGCTTAGTTTGAAAACCGAGTATTATGTACCTTGCTCGTTCCAAGTAAGTTGATGTCTTGACGGTCCATGTTTGTCGTTCTGTCTGAGATAGTGTAGGGTATTCATGAAATTCCCAACTTCGGAATGGCATCACAATATCACGGTCAGATTTCAACTTTCTCAATAATAGGATTCTATGTTCATCAGCCAATCTTACATGAGGTACTCTCCAAACAACTTTATCCAACTGTAGTTGCCATTCCAATTTATCTTCCGTAGTTGCAGGGTCTGCAAGTATCAAGTCCTTATTAGTTGAAGATCTGAGTAATACTAATTCTTGTTTGACATTTATTATTACCCGTTTGTAATCTTCAGCGAATCCCAAAAGCAATCGTAAAGGTACATGAAAATCAAAGTGACCGTTGGAAGCTGGTGTTATAGTGTCTTTATCGGGGGCAACCCATCCGGCAGTGACTATTGAATTCTTCTCATGCGGTGTTAATGATGTTAATCCTTTCAATTTCGTTGTTAAACCAACCTTTTTTGTTGAATCAACCGTCACCCCTGATATTTCATATCTTATTTCATCAAAAAGATATGCCATCGGGTTATTTATAAAAGGAACTGTTGAAGCAGTTTTTCCATCCAATTTTAATACCCGTCCTTCGATGTACAAGTAACTTTCAAACGGTAAAGTGTAAATATCTTGTTGTTGAATGGGGATCCTTATTTCATCGTTATTGTTTAATTTTGATGAAGTGTAAGGGTTGTGCGTGTGATATTCCTTCTCCCATAGTGTTTCGTCGAACGTTGGTCCTTGAGATATATCCAGGATATCCATCGCTGTTAAGTTTCAATCCAATCTTCTGTAGAAAACGAATGTTTTCCGATGTTAACTCTTCCAATGTCGAGGAGCTACTGAGCTCCCGACTCTTCCGTTGCGGTTTAAATGATAATCCCATGTTGACTTTTATGTTGCTGCTCTGATGTGTATCCGTATAGTAATTGTTTCTCCTCTAAAGTCAACACTATGACCGTCTTGATCCAATATGTTCAGTACGATGTCTGAAATGAAACTGGTGTTTAACGGTAGGTATATCAAGTTTTGTGGCTTCTCAACAATTTTAAAACCGGGAGCCACTGTTGGTTAAATGTATGTAAAATATGTTGATTAACTCCATCTCTATACGATCCGTGTATAATGTTGCACGTGACATCGATACTATTTACTTTCAATATTGTTACAGTTGAATCACCTGAATGAGTAGTTCCAGGAGTTAAGATTTTCTTTTTTGTATCTGTAAATCCAAGTAAACTGCCAATCGACTGTTCCAAGCTGACATCAATATAATATTTCGAAGTTATTTCTGCTTTTAAAGTATTATTATTTCCTTTAACGGTGATATTGTCTTCTCCGAGTTGTTTCTGTAATAATTGGTTTATATCATCGATTTCATAAGCTCCAGTAGGAAATGTAATTATTTTCAATTCTGAGTATTTTCCTGCAGCATCCTTAGTTTCATAATAATGTAGTAAATTGTTCTTCCCTTCCGTAACATTGGGAATTGAGTTGTAGGTAGTCAAATCAAGTAATGCCGCTTCCCATAATCGTTCCTTGGATAGACGCAATGCTGGGAACAGCGTACTTTTCAATGTGGATGAATTTCCACTCAATGACACTGTATACGATGACATCTTAAAGCTGACTGACACTTTTCGCTAGAAACTCCAAACATAAATGCCCACATATTTCAGTATTGTTAGGTTGTTCTCTTTTGTAATTGTAAAAAATGTTTTTGGAGTTTCGAAAATAATGTTGAAGTTCTTTTGGCGGTGGTAGATTGCCAAAACTGTCAAAGTAGTAAACGGTTTGTCCGAGCTTTTTATAGCATACCCAATGAGTGCCTGGACCATAGGTGGAATCCAAATTTACTATTCCAGTTTCATTTTTCCATATTTTAGTTGGTAATGCATCTTTCATAAAAACTCCTCGAAAGAATGGTATTTTCAAACATTTTACATAATCATTTAACTGATGATTTGTTAAGGCTTTATTTGGAATTATCAATTGACTCTTCTTATTTAGTACACACGGTATGGTCTTAGGTATAAACCTGCTCCGTTTTTTACCATTTGCCAAACAGAAGTCTTCTTTACACTTGCCTTACGAGTTCTACGACGTCCTTTTTTAATATTTCCACCTCTTTTAGGAGCGTTTCTCTTTGCAGGTCTTCCTCTGCGGCGTTTTCCACCACCTAACTTTGCTTTCGTCTTCATGGCTGTAGTTACTGCCCAAGCCGATGCTTTTTCTGCAATACTTGCGTCACTTGATTTTACTCTTTGCCAAGCTTTTTCCGCTAGAATTTTATCCGCTATTGATCTATTTGTTGAATCTTTATACTTTGAATATGCTATATCGTGTTCTTTGCAAGCTTGATCTAATTTATTAATTCCAGGATCTCCTCTTGCTAAACGTTTTGCCAACTTAGTTCCGGGTCCACAATATTGATAACCTCCGGGCAGATGTAATTCGTATGGTAAAGCGTCTATTGATCGATTTACAACAGCACCAACTGGAATCCGTCTGAGCAGGGATAATGCAGCTGATGTTATACCACGTCCTCTCTTGCCAATGTCCTGACGATGACTGAACGATGCGGTCTTCATTATGCTGTTTTATGTAACCAACGTCTTCACTCTATGAAATACTTTATGATAATGAATCCTTTTTTGTGTATTCCATACTTAAATATTCACAAGCTTTACCCATATATATCGATGAAAGTATCTTTAATCCATTTTTCTCCCTTAGCACCTTCGATTTTATCGTGATTTGATTTACCAATTATATGATTATGCATATCAACAACTGCATTACCTACAAGATTCATTACATACTCTACATTAGTAGCATCTTTGTAATCTGTTGGATTATCAAGATTTGTGATACGTTTACCATTACATGTATACACAGATGGATCGTTATTAGAGGTTGCTATAACTTTATTAATAGTAGCAACATCATTCGGAGCTATTCCTGCTGATATGTTAGATATTCTTCTATTTTTTCCATCATATAAGTTATTTATTTTATCTAAAACTATAGTTTGTTTCACAACAACACAATCATTATCATCTTTACTAGATTTTACATGGGTTAATCGTCTACCTTCACATATAAAGTTAACACCAGTAGCTGATAGTTGTGGCACTTGTGTTAAAATAACAGCATCATGTTCTTCCGTGCCTAAACTTATATTTGACAATCTTTTATTTTTTCCATCCCACTTGTTATTTTTTAGTTGTAGTAAGGTAAACTTTTCACTTCCTTGCATAAACTCATCACCTTTCTTTGACACTACCTGATTTTGTTTAACAAAAGCGGATGTTCCTTTCTTCAAGCTTTCATTCATTTGTCTCACGGTAGCAGCATCCGATGGAGTTGAACCATCTTTCAGATTGGACAACACTTTTCCATGACAATCAATAACAGCATCATTATATAAAATACAATTATCTTTAATATATTTTATATTAACACCATCACTTTCTTCTTTAGGATATCCAATATCGTTTATAGTATATTTATAAAAAGAAAATCCATCCTTTTTCTTTTCTGGTATTACAGAGTGCAAATAACGCTTATTGATTGTATCTGTATCATCAGTTGGATCTGCCACATTAGTTATTTTATAATTTAAAGCATTGTACATTTTTCCACTTTTAGTCTTTTGCAACAGTAAAGCATAATCCATCGCAGATAGCAAATAGCCTTTATTAACAACATCTCCATTGTTGACTGGTTTTGCAACATTAATAACCCTGTGAGATTTTGCATCATACAATTGGTTGTTGTCAAGCTTTAAACTTGTAGATGTTTCCTCCTTCACTGTTTTTAAATTTGTTGCATCTCCATCTTCTTCTGGATCTCTAACAAACTTTAAACGTTTATTATTTATGTTATAGTCACCTTCGGGTGTTTGTGGTAATCCACTTCTTTTTCTGTTTTCTCCAACTTGCACTCCTAACGCGGAGTATCGTCCGAACTTGTCGACGCTCATGTTAGAACTGACACATTATATGCCTGCAACTCTTATATATCCGCGGACAATTATACAATTATGCCGCGATTCCTGAGTTCGTCAATCAGAGCTACCCATTCATTATTTAAACCTGTATGACCAGCTTCCATGGCTTCATGCAATAGTTTCATTCTATCAACCAATTTATTGATGTCGTTGTAGTATATCACATTCGTATTGTATAGATTTTTCATCAATCCTTTACCAGATGTTGAAGTATCTCCTTTACTCTTTTTACCATGTTGTTCAAGAAGTGATAAATCCATAAGTGATAAAGATTTTCTTTTCAGTGGTTGTCTCACCGCTGGTGCAGTACGTAATGTTGGCAATTTTCGTGGAGGAAACAACTTTTTTATAACGATGTTATATTTTGTTGCACGTGAACGATTAATCATTGCATCCTTTAAGTAGTTTCTTTTATGAGCGTTAGTATTTTGGAGAATCTCCTTAAAAACACTTAAATCTTTGGATGAATATCTTAGTGGTATGTTTTTAAAATTAATTCATATAATCCTTTTGTTCCTTTATATCTATGCTCACCAATAATGATGTAATCGTCTTGTGTTATTTCAAGCTTTGAATTGCCAATCTTCAATTCATTCCCATCAATTCTTGCTCCGTATACGTGTGATCTACTCAAATTCGGGTTTGATTTCATGTCATGTAGCATTTTCATTATATATTTTCTTCCAAGAGGTCCATGTTGTAATATATCGCTACTCAATTGAGTTAAATTTGGAATAGATTGTTCAGCTTCAGGTATTGGCTGTTCTTCTTCCTTTTCAACAATCGGTTCTTCTTCTTTTGTTTCTTCTTGCTCACTAGCACTTGTATATGAATCATCATCTTCTTCTTTTTTTAATGCTTGTACTTCTTGTTTAGAAACTGGTAGTAAAACATCTCCTTCATAACGAGGTTTACCAATAGTTTCTGATATCTGTTTTAAAGGTTCCGTAATAGGTTTAAATGTAGTCTCTAGAAATTCTTCTCTTTCACTTAAACCCATCCTCAATGCACGATTCTTCATCCTAATAGAATCACTGAGTGATTTTATTTCTTTCAATAGTTTTTCTTGATTCACCATGTTTACACTGTGAAGTTCAACTTGTAACTAGATGTAGCATCGGTAGTTCAACGCATAAATACAAATTTATCCAACCCAATACGATATCTACCATTTTTAATATCTTCTTCCTTCATAATAACGAGAAAGCTATATTTCTCATTCCATGCTTTGCCACACATCTCTTTAAATTTTTCAAATGACATATCCGCATTTACATGATCATTATATATATGCTTTAAATTTGTTTCATCTTGCTTGAAGATGATCAACATATTTGCATTGTCTCTTATGAGTTGTTTTGGAATTTTACTGTATGTTTGACCAATGTAAATGCTATCAATATTATGATGTCTTCCCATAGCAAAATAATTCCTTATTGTGTCATGATTTTCACAAGAAACATCGTCAAATATAAAAATAGAAAATGGTTTTGCTTCATTTGGTTGCATAATTGTTTCACTGGCATTAAACTTGTAAAAATTTACTTCAGGTACACTTGCAAGTACTTTATCCAATAATTGATATTTTGGTTGTTGCAATGATTTTGAAAAAATGTATATATTGTTAAAACGCAATCCTTTAGGATTAGTTATAAGGTTAAAAACAACATTAGTTTTTCCACAATTTGAAGGACCAGTTATTAGACATCTTATCGTATTTGGTAGTAATTCACCATGTTTTCCATGATTTAACTTATCATTGTCAACTGTCAATTCATCAATGTTATTGATATTAAATCGATCTTTTTGTTGTACAATCTCCATCTTGTATAAAGGTTAAACACACAATGAGCTATTAAACAACTATACTAAGTCTTTTGAAGGAATCCAAGAGTCTTCACTTTTATCAAACCCTAACCACCGGACTTTAACCATATCCTTTTTCCTTTGTAAAATCTTCTCGACAAGATATACATCACCGACTGTTGATTTCAACAATTCGTGTCCGTAAAATCCACCTTGAAGTAATTCACCCTTGTTATCCTTTAATAAATAGGTTTCAGGTATAGTTGGTTGCACTTTATAAATTGTAAATACTTCATTAGTCCAATTTGGTAGATATCTTTTACTAAATACACCTTTGTATTTGCTTATACGAACTTTATCGTTGACCTTGAACTTCTTTGGTTGCAATTTTTCCAATTTCGGTGTTGTATTATGTTTAATGCGTTGTAATACAATTTTGGCATTAGCACTATTTACCTGGATAGGTTTCATTCCAATGGTACGATGATATTTGTTGTTATACTCTTTTATAAGTTGTGGTAATATGTCATACCACACGTATGATCCTCGTTTTGAAAATTGTTTATACATCGCACCTTTTAATGTTCTATTGAATCTTTCAATTATTGAAGCTTTAACTTCAGAATTTGTAGAATAATGATTTATTTGATATTTCTTCATCAAAGCTCCAAAGTCTTTATTAAAATATTCTTTTCCATCATCGGTCTGTAGATGTTTAATTTTAAATTTATTTCTTTGTATTGTGGTTTCCATAGCTTTTGTAACACTTTTACCAGTCTTATCCTTCAATGGTAAAGCGTCAGCTATTTTAGTAAAACAGTCTATAATTGTTAAAATATATTTAAATCCTTTGTTTAATTTACTGTGCGGTATCATTTCAATGAGATCAGCTTGATAAAGATCATTCATTCCTTTAATGATTGTACTTCTTCTTGGAAATCTTCTTCTTGCTGGTTTATGTAGTTCATTTACAATCTTGTCCTTCACACTTTCCATCTTCAGATGTTGCTTGTACACCGCATGTAAAAATACTGATCCATAGAATAGTTTATTCTCATCTATATAGTTTGAATATAGGTCAAGGCCATTTCATATTAGTGTAAAAAAGAGGGAACATGGCATTGGGCTTGCCATGTCCCCTCTTCTTTACGGAAAGGAAAAAGGAAAAAGGTAGAGGACGAAGAATAGGTTTACTGGTCGATAGGGTTTAGAGAGTAGTGGCCGAATGGTAAAGTATTAATTTTATCTTCTAAAATATGGCGCTTGTCATCTTTGTAGCTTAATGCCCACTTTGTTTGTTTGACACTAAAAAGTTGATGATTATAACTTCTAATAGTGTTAAACGTTGCAGTTGTTTCAACATTTTCAAACAAACATCTTTTATAATGTTCAAACTGTACGTTCTTCTTAAGAAAAGAAGTTTTTATTCCTTTGGCCTTCTTCGTGACTTGATTTTCGTTCCTCTCATTTATGTACAGTTGAAACGAATACAGTTTGGACATTAATGCTACAATTTCCATCATTGGCACACCATTTGTTTCATCTTTAAATTTTCCCAATACTTTCTTGTGTCTGTCATAGTCGTAATTTGGATGATCCTTAGGATAATCGGAAAAGTCGAAATCATCTTTATATATGAAGGTGCATAGATCTTCATACATGTCATTTGTTTTAATCCAGTAAATTAGTGCATCCGTATCCATATATGCAATACCAATGTTCTCTCTTCCATAATAGTTAACCATCTTCTTATAATGAAACTCGTACATATGTGTTTTTGAAATATCCAAGATTGACATTCCAAGATACAAAGGACGATCCATTTCAACTGACTTCTTGTTCATGGAAATAACAACTAGATTTTCATTAATAATTACAGATGAACCAAAGTTTGGTTGTTGCACCAATTTCTGTAATTTTACTGAATCAGTTACCAATTTGATATCCTTATGTTTCCTTTTGTTTTCCAAAGTCTTGCCAAATATTGCGTTATTCATTAATTTGAAAAAATCTTTTTGAAAACTTGATGTAGCGGCAGCTCTTCTTCTTGTGTTGTTGTCGATGTACGGTTTTAACCAACAAGATTGAGAAAATTGTAGTACTCGATTAATTTTTGTAATTCTCAATCCTAAGTCTAAAGCCTGTTGTATCATCCAGTAGTGTCCGACATACCGAGACTTGTTGGTTAAAGTCATCAATAATTTTGGCCATCTTCCAGTAGGGGAAATTTCAGTCTTTGGAAGAAGTGGTAAATCATAATGATGATCGTGAAGATGTTCAGGATATTCAAAATCGACGTCAAAAACGTAACCAGTTTCACCATGCTTCGGTATATCCATTATGTTTCCAATTGATTCTGGGTCTATCCATTTGAAATTATCATATGGAAGGGGATTCGACATTGCCCATCCGTATAAGTTATTTGCATCGAAATAACCCAGGAATGTTGTTGGTTTTGATGCATCATAATCGGGCAGATACTTGTTATTCGCCTTAACATGTCTGGTTACACTTTGCGTCAATCCCCCTCGAACTCCTGATTCTAACATCAAAACCATATCTATATCAGTAAGAAGTTGTAATTTACAATTTGTTTCTTTCAACATGGCTTGCCATGCTAGTCCAGGTGAAGTGTATGAATGAAGAGGGTCCAATCCATATGCTGCAAAACACGTATTTCTAAATTCTTCCATTATATCACATAGTAAAGTTACATCTAATTTAACATAAAAATCTGAATATTCTCCCAATGTTCTAAATCCTAATTCGTTCCATACTCTACATGCATGATCATAGTCCTCTTGAGATATATCCATGTCGTATAGTTTACTTTTGAATTCTTCTTTTGGCGGAAGTGATGTTTCATTAAATTTTTCTAAACCGTCTATGTAATCATATGGGAAAACACCTTTCCGAAGTACCAGATCCAGTTTGTCGCTATTTACAATCTTCTTTGTTTCGACAAAATCTTGTTTCCTTAAATTTTCAGAAAGTTTGGACAAACTCGACGGCATAAATCTGTAGGAGTCTAAGAATCTTAATTTCACGTTTCCAACTTCTTTGGAAAAACTGATGAACTTCTCTGAAGTTTCAGCTAATACATCAATTTTACCATCATCTCTTCCTAATTCGGGTATTATAAAATGAGCATCATACCCGCTGAGGTTATGCAGAACCACAGGAATAAATAGTGGTAAACGATAGCTCAAGTTGCATTTATTACAAGCAGCACCCCTATAATAACCTGTGAGGTGGTCATGATCTTTAACTTTATAATTCTCAATAGTAAAATCATTTTTGCACAAGAAACATCGAGTTGCATTTTCATGTTGAATTTCTTCTTCTTCGTCCATCGGTTTTATTGGTACAATATTTGTATATAATCTTTGCATATTTCCAGCTATTGAATATAAGTGATCAAGAAATATTTTTTCCGCATTTTCACCACGATATACTAAAGGTTCTGAAGTTAATCCATATCTGTTTAAATGTTCTTCTGATAATGTTGATTTGACCATTAAACAAAAACTGTTTGGTTTGTGCATTTGATACTTCACACTTTTTCGAGCTTCACAATTTTCATCTTCAACAGGAACAAGTGTTGATTCAAAGTCTGCATACACAACTAGAGGGATACGGTATTGATGATGAACCTTTTGAAACGTAACAAATGCTTTGCTTTCCGAAGGTAAACTAATCTTTGCTTCATAATTATTGTTACATAGTCTTTTGTGCTCTTGTCACCATTCTCTTCCTTGTCTTCCTTCTCGTTGAAAATTAAAACATCTCTTACAAATCAACTTTTTGTTTCTATTTTTTGAAAGTTGCTTGTTAACAAGAGAGTCAAATTTCTTTATGTACACATAGTGAGACACATCTCCTCGCGTAAGTAGTAGTAAATCCGTATGATCTGGTAGCTCTTCTTTCGCAATACGTAAAGGATACACTTTGTTTGAACTATCTAATGCAAAAACATTGATAGACGTACCGGGATTTTTCTTCTCAAATTTTGATATATTTTTCAGTGATACAGGATAAGTGATTCCTTGAAAATTGTATCTAAATCTTTGATTTTCATATTCTTGGTCAGGTCTATTCGCATGATGTGGTACAAATTTAGCTGTCATTGCATAACGAAAACATTCATTGTCTTCATTTTTAACATTACACAAGATTTTGTATTTTCAATTATTTTTGGTAAAGGAATGTAACTAGATCCCATTAGTCCATATCCATGTTTATGAACTCTTATATCTAATACTTCAATACTTGTAAGACTCCATCCGGATCCTCTTCCTTCGTGTTCCTGAATTTTTGTTAATATTTCTTCTATACAGTTTTCTACTATTGAATCGATGTTTGAACTTTCCATAATGGTTCGGTTTTTTGTTATGAATCCTCTTGGTGATAATTCTTCTTGTACATTTATAAACATAGCTTCTAGTAGTAAACCAAATTTAAGAAAGTTCAATCTTTTCAATTCTTCTTTTAAAGTTTTACTTACGATTGGTTTTGCTTCTCTAATAAATTCTTCTAGCTTCAAGTTTTCATTTTGAATCTTATGATGCATTACTACTTTACCGGGTAATGCAAATACTTGTAGATTCGGTAAAGTAGTTGAAGATGTTGCAGTTATTTCATCTTGTTCATCTTGTTCTTCTTGTTGTTCTTGTTGTTCTTGTTGTTCTTGTTGTTCTTGTTGTTCTTGTTGTTCTTGTTCTTGTTCTTGTTCTTGTTCTTGTTCTTGTTTTTCTTCTGGGTTGTTGTGAATTAGTTCTTTATGACAGTCTAATAGAATTTCATCGTGAAACGATTCCGAACATTTATCGCAACGATACATGTTTAGATGTTTACTCTTCGAAATTTCGCCAAGAAATGAAATGGGCTCTCATGTTCCTCCTTTTATAACGGTTCCCCCACCACTATTTCATCTTCTTCACTATCCAAGGAAATCAAACGTTTTGAACAAAAATATTAACCTTCTACAAACTAATTGTTCATTCGTGTTCTTTATTCCCATTGGAGTTTAATATATACTTCTTTATATTCGAGCTTTAACGAACTTTCCCCCACCCAACTAATTCTAGTTACTTTTAGGTAAAAATGGCTAGAGCACAGACACTTGGTTAAACTAAATTTATGCATAAATTAACTAGAGTTGAACTAAAACTTCGCATAAATTAAAAGTTAGTTCAAAACTAAAATTCGACAGTATTAAAAAAACTCTAACAGTTGAACAAAAATAAACGTTAGTTCAAAACTGAAATTCAGCAGTGTTAACCAAATTTTAACAGTCAAACAAATAGGTCAAGGTAATCCAGTTTAACGCGAGAACGAGGAATAGAGCACTAAGTGGCATGTTAGTCCATTACCACAAAGTGATCTATTCCTCACTCTCTATTCTACATCTACTTTTTTGGGTTTACTTATTTATATTAAAATGTTCAAATTTTACTATGTAGAATGTCCATTCATGCTCTTCAACTCTTTAATTGTTTTTAGCAATTGTAACAAATATTCGTTAGTTTTCACCAAAGTCTTTATTTTGCTACATCCAATTTCAATAGAAGGTATTATAAGTTGTAATTTTATAAGTTCGATCTTTTCTTTCTTGCGAATTTCTCTCTTTATTATGTTGTTCCTTATTTTTGCTGAAGATTTAAACTCCATGTTGTTTCTGCTAAAGCCACAATAATAAAAGTCTCTTCAAACAACCTGCATTTATACACATTCCCCCACCATTTTATAATCCCCACTCCTTTCCCCCTTCTTTATGGGATTTGAAAGGGATAGGGTGTAGGGTGGGGGAAGGGTAATTTTGTTATTACACTAGTTGTGCAAGAAAATAGCCGCCAGTATCTACACCTTGTTTGTAGCACTCCATCATAGATTGTGCCCACTGCCACATGCGGTCTCTGTCATTTGGTGTGACAAGGAAAGAATGACTATCACCATACAATATAAAAGAGTCAATTCGTACATAACATCCTGAGTCCAACCATTTATTAGCTTCAGCCATAAACTTTTCTATTGTATCAAATGGAAATTGTGGATCAATCGCTATGACTTTACGTTCTTCACTAAGTTCAACAGTATAATCATCATCGTCCTCATCATCTTCACTTTCACTGTCGTTACTTAAAGTGTCTTCAGATTCTTCAAAAACATCAGAAATTTCGGAAAAATTGAAATTTTCATTCAGATGAGGAGGCATTTTAAAGCAAGAAATATTGTAAACAGCAGAGACGAAACGACAAGAGCGGCGTGTAGAAGAAAAATGAAGGGGTGACCAACGCTCGCTCCGCTTTTATAATAGTATGCAAATGAGGGGTAGGAGCTGACCGTGACCAGTCATCGACCCAAAGGAGTGGGGGGAAGTACTTTTCTTACTACTTGGATGGAAGTAGGTTAGTAGGTCACGAGACTTAGAGTGTTAAAAAATAATGGGGGAGAAACACAACGCTATAACGCATTGTGTTTCTCCCCCATTATTTTTTTAAGCAACAATTTGGAAAAAACTAAGTGAATTTACTGTTTACGCCCCCACCTTGTAATACGATCCTTTTTATCCCTGAGGAGAAAGTCTTGAGAATCTAAATTGTTAAATCTCTTCTCTTTACACAAATTCTCACAAACTCTAATTTTATATTTTAAGCCGTTACATTTTGCCAAAATGTGTTGGTGGTCAACAACACTTAGAAAAAAATATTTCAAACCTTTCTTAAGCCTCTCTCCTCTGACGGATATTATTTCAGGATCGTCTTCAACGGTGGGGGTTTCTGTCAGTTGTGGTCCAGAAAGATGTTTCACGACATGTACACGGCAAAAACTTTCGTTTTTAACACATTTCCTCCCACAAGCTGATCCTTTCTTTATTCCCCTGGTAAGCACTTCAGGGCAAGTAGTGGGACGGCTAAATGCCCTACGACGCTCTTCTTGTAATAATTGAAATTGCTCTGAAGGAGCAGGCTTAGGAGCAGGTTTGGGAGTAGGCTTAGTGGATTTAGTTTTATGATAGGTGTGGTCTTCAGGCATAGTAAGTGGTGGGGTAGGAGGCAATGGTGACAGTGGAATGACAGGTGTACTAAGACGATGAAGCAAAGTTTCAAATGAAGGGGTATTAGGACGGGGAGCTGGCTTCTGTGGAGGCGGCATGATGGTTGATGGCGGTGTAGAGTCGTTTGAAAGCGAAGTAGAAGGCGAAGGCGGTGAAAAAATGCTTCGAAGTTTAGAAGTCTTGGTAGGCGGAAGAATAGTGCCAGAAGTTGAAGGTTGGGATCCAAGTTGCTTCTTGTACCAGTCAGGAGGATTTTTCAGACGAAGAGTTTTCTTAGGTGCAGTAACAGCCGTAGTAGAAGTTGAAGTAGAAGTAGAAGTTGAAGTAGAAGTTGAAGTAGAAGTTGTAGTTGGCAGAGATGACATGGTTGTGGCTCAAGTTCGCAGCGTAACGTCTGGAATCAGAATGAAATGTTAGCCGCAGTCGGTGCGTCTTTTATAACAATATGCAAATGAGAGGGGTAGCAGCTGGCCGAGACTGATTATTGACCTGGGAGGTGGGAGAAAAGGGGAAAGAGAAGGTATTTTTTTCAAATAATTCGCATAACTTTTGACTAAAATAAGATAACCACATTCTTCTTTTACTAAAATGTTTGTCTTACATAGACCTTTTCAATGATGTATCGCGGGGGGGCTCCATTTTTCGGGGGGGGGGTCATTGACCCTTCCGAAAGTGGGTCAAGGTCATTCAAGATTTATAATGATCCAAGGTGATGGGAACAGTAATACTGTTCCCACCACCCTGTTTGCCTAACGGTTCCCACTCCCAACCCACTAGTTACGTTCTGCGAGGGAGGTCCCTGGACCGTCCGGGTCTACCGTAACGGTCCTGTCCGGGTCTACCGTAACCATTAATTTAAAGGGAAACTGGAACAGCTAATGCAGAAACGCAACTCTAACACCCACCCAAGCTAATCCCACCCATTATATTCCTAAACAAAATGCAAAAACCTAGTCCGCTTACCTACAATTTGCGGATGTCCCACCCCTTCTAAGTGAAGTTCAATGGAACTTCTGAATTTACAATTAATCTACCCCCTAACATCTAGCTGTAAGGCAAAACAACATTAATTAGTAGTACCAACACTTAAAACTAACAACACATCATTATTAAAAAACCAAATAATTCAACACAACCAAATACCATCATTATTCTTAAAATTAATACACCTTAATGCTAAACACCTCTTAAAATTAATACACCTTAATGCTAAACCCAACTTATAACTAACATCGCAATGCGCAAATTATTTCTTAAATTAAATACAACTTAAAACTAAACACACACACACACACATACCACATTGCATTAAAAAACGCAACATAGTAGAAGAAGTTCAAATATATATAGGCCTACTATATATTTGAAACCTCTTGCTGAGTCGCCAACAACCTTTCGCTATGAAAGTTTGTTGACGACTGACGCTAAGATCAGGCTCGTATTGCTCCTCGGATTCTCGAGTAGTGGGGGAAGTTGTTTCACTCCAGTACAGTGTTCAATCCAGTCCAGTTCGCAGCAGTGTAAAAGGAAGGCAAAGGAGTGGGGAGCGGCGCATGCGCAACAACACAAAACCAAGGTTTGAGGTTAGAATTATCCATGTGCAGTAGCGCTAAAGTGAGTAATACAGGACTAGGCGCATGCGCATAGCATAGACTGATTCCGATCCGGAGAACTCGTTGGATGCGCAGCAGGTTTGAGGTTAGAATTATCCATGGCAGCTGCCATGTTTAGTCTGGTTTCACCACATAGAGTCAGCAACCGGTGGTGACCGGTCATTGGCCTAGAAGGAGTAGGGAAAGGTGGTGACCGGCCATTGACCCAGAGGAGTGGGGGAAGGAGTGGGGGAAGGGGGGCTCCATTTTTTCGGGGGGGGAGGGGGGGGTCATTGACCTTTCCGGTCATTGCCCCAAAACCCCCTACTACTCTTACTACTCAGGTGAAAGTCGGTCATCAGCGGCAGCTGCCCGGAGTAATTGCTAAAGCTATAAAAACCAGGTAGTTGGCTCGGGCATCTGCCCGGGGAAGTGGGCCGCTGCTGGGCTATAAAACTAGACTGCTCATTTGCACCGCGACCATTAACTTACTGGCTTTCATGTTGATTGCATCCTTATAGCTACTACATTATTTACGTTCATTTACTTCTAACCTTACCACATAGTGTTTCATTACTACATAATGTTTAGTTAATTCTAACCTATAACTCTATTTTGTTAGTACATGACATTCTGTTTCATTTATCTCTTTATAACATATTTTATTTCTCAGTCTTCTTTTGACTTCAACATATAACACACCTCCTGTAATGGTTGCGCAAAGTTTAAAATTGAAACTGTTGCGAACACAACACATATTACAAAATAATTCTAAACTTTCACTTTCAAAGTCTAAAACTAATTTAAGTAAAGTAAGAAAGCGGTACAGTTTTAACCCATTATACTCTTCAACAACCTCGCGGGTTAATGTTGATGATAGTATTATTCATGACATTTTGCGTTATATGTTACACTTCAACAATTTTGAACTTGTTACACCTATCGACTGTGTTCAACAAGTTTTTTTATTTTACCCCCACTATTCCTTATATAAGTGCTCTAACCACAATTCCTACTTCATCCTTCTCTATTCTGTTCAGCTGAGCTAAGGTTTGAGGTTATAATTATCCATGGCGGTCGCCATGTCTGGTTCAGTTTTACCACATAGAGTCGGCGACCGGTTATTGGTCTAAAGGAGTGGGGGAAGGGGTGGTGGGGGGAGGTTGCCGTTTTATAAGCCCTCTCCCTAGGCGACGCTTCTCATTCGATCGCCAACTTTCATACGATAAACACCTCTCCCATGGCACGAATCAATTATCCCGCTATCACCAACTACTTCAACTTAAAACTATTTCTAGTGATAGTTGGATGGAATTTTTAAAAACTTACTCTGGATGACCTTGGCGTATTTTGCAGATCCCAGTTATAAGTTTGAATTTCAATTTTGAACTAACTCTTAATTTTTGTTCAACTGTTAGAGTTTCGTTAACACCGACAAATTTCAATTTTGAACTAACTTTTAATTTATGCTCACTTTTAGTTCAACCCCACTTTATGCACAAATTCACTTCACCCTAACGCCAACACTATCGCCATCTCCACCCCAACCTATATGGCATAACATATAACTACAGCATCTCATATATACCCTCTAACCCCCACCGGAAGCTATATGGCATGGCAGCTGGCGCCAGCTGCCCGGTCAACTGCTCGCGAGCAGCTGATCGGGCGGATGTCACGACTTCCGGTCTAGGTGTAACCAAAACACACTACTTAGGTTCAAAAAGCATTCTCACAGGGATACACTTTTGCTTCACCAAAAGGATTTGTCAAGTCGAGTCAATATATTATGCATGCTGAATCTTAATCTGCATCGCTCTTTATTCGACTCGATTGTAGAGCTTAAACTGATGAATCATTCATAATTTTCAACAATAAATGCTTTAAACAATCCCTTCACACTTTATAATTTAATTGGTATGACATTTTAAAGAAACGATTAAAGTTTCAATTAATCAATTTTTTTTAGCTCTAATATTAATCTAAAAGAATTATATTCACGTTGACAAAATTGTAATATTTACCATTATAAACCAATGTGACTCTGCAGTGATAAATTTGTAGCATTGAAGTTGTATCAGCCACATTTTTAGAAAAGGGTGTTTTAATATAAAATCAATATCACGCACGCCGAGTTCTTACTTGTGTTTGAGATCCGTTGAGACCCTCCGCCTTTGCCAAATCAGAGGCCCAATTCCCTTTAAAGGGATCTTTTGATATTGCCAATTTAATGCAAAAATAAGTTGAGCTTTCGACCCTTTGTAAAACCCAATTTTACATCCTACTTTAATGAAATCCCCTTTCATTCTGATGAAAGTGATTGGGGTAGTCTTGATTTAGCTTTCATTTAATTGAAATTTTTACAGTCATTTATATTTTATACATAAAATTTATCATTCAATATAAATATTATTCAAAATAAATTACCAACATATAACAGTATGAGTGGATTTTCTTTACAATGGATGTAAACTGAGAAAAAAATGAGGGAAAGGTTTGGGCTTGCCTATTGACATATAGATAAATTAGCTATCATCTATAGCTAAATAAAAATGACTCATTTTTTACTAAAACTTGGCACAGTTTTATTACGGAACGTAATAATAGAGAAAATGTCTAACCAATAAATCCATTTATTATTTGTTGTCTTATCAGCATTTTTCATCGCTCTGTTGGATGGCTCAGCACATTTTCAGCCCTCAAATCACATGAGAGGAGAGATTATTCATGGTCGAGCTGTTTCCAAAGTCTCTGGAGAGTTGCGTATACCTTTTGGGAACTTCAGGTCGCAATTTTTCATGTTCATATTGTCTCTAAAACTAGTTTTCATGTGGGTCTTTTCAAAATTGTCTTTTAACATTTAAACTCAATCTCAAAAACGGTAATCTTATCAAAAAATTAACGAAAGACAACAAAGTTGAAAAATTTAATTACTTAATCAATAATACGAAATTTGTAAGGATCTAACTATTCACAAAGTTATATCTATATTTTCCTGCAAAGAACATTATTTTATTTATTTTATATTAAGTTTATGCAAAATGTTACTTTAAAAGAAAACCCGCTATAACTCTGTTACGTTTTGCTAGATCTTTACCAACTTTTAATCACTGTTTCTATAATTTAATTTGTATACTTTTTGTCACTTGTAAAATGTTGTCAAAATATATCGCTTTTGTGATATTTGTATTTAAGAATCTAAAATAAATCCAGGAGTGGGGAATGGTGGCTTTTGGCTCAGTTCAAGGTCACCTGAGGGATGACGTCATCGATGACGTCATCGAGGTCAATGACCTCATCGATGACGTCATCGATTGCATCATTGATGACGTCATCACCAATGACGTCACTTCCTTGACATCACACCCATGACGTCACAGAAATGACGTGCTGATGACGTCATCACCCCTTACGTCACCAAGATGACGTCATCGATGTCACAAAGGTCAAGGTCACGCTGAAACCTAATATTTTTTGGCACTTTTGCTGTTTCTCGCACTACGCTCCGAGTTTCAGTAACAGTTACCATGACCTTGACGACTTGGAGCGAATTTGCGATGAGAAACAGCAAAAGTGCTGAGGAAACTTGAAGTTTGCAACGTGACTCTGCCTAAACCGTCATGTGACACCGCTCGGGTGACCTTGAACTGGCCCAGAAGCCCCCATTCGACCATTACTACAACCGCGATGTGCACCCTACGGTAGACACCGAGCGACTGACTGTCCGGCTCCGCGCACTCTAGGTATATGGGAAGTGGTGGGGGAATTGCGATGACCTTGGGAAAGTTAAAAATGCCAAGTCAGGTAGCACTGTTTCGGTGCTACCTTAAATTTACATGTTAAAGTGTGATGACCTTGAGGTTTACTGTAAACTTGGGACTTAGGATTGTTTTTAAAGATGTATCTAAAGAATCTTCAGATTTGAGTCAACACTTAGAAAATTTTACTCTTAGTACAACTGTTTAATGTGTATTTGCCAGAGTTTAAGTGTGGTGACCTTGAACTACCCGAAATTGTCAGGAATTGGAGTAGCAACCGCGATGTGCACCCTACGACAGACACCGAGCGACTGACTGTCAGGCCCCGCACACTCTAGGTATATTGGAAGTGGTGGGGGGAACTGCGATGACCTTGGGAAACTTTTAAATCTCAAGCAAGGGAGCACCGTTTTGGTGCTACCTTAATTGTACATGTTTATTAGTTGGAGTTAAAGTGTGATGACCTAGTGACTGTTTCAAAGATTTATCCAAAGTACCTCCAGGTTTGAGCCAACACTTAGAAATATTACTCTTTGTACAACAATTTGATGTTGTTTCCATAGTTTAAGTGTGTTGACCTTGAACTGGTTAAAATGAAAACTTTAATTCAAAACCGCACAGCGGAGTGCATGATACAGATGCGCACCCCATGACAGTCGGCGAGCGACTGACTCTCAGACCTTGCGTACTCTAGGCATATGGGAAGTGGTGGGGGAAATCTCAAGGTCATACAAACGGAGTATTAAAAAAGTCAAAGAGTAGATAGACTACTCTACTCTTCAGAGTTAAAGTTGTCTTGGTACGACAATTCGATGTTGTCCCAGAGTTAAAGTGTGGCAACCTTGAGCATAAGAGTTAAAGTTTTCTTTGTAAGACAATTCGATATCGTCCCAGAGTTAAAGTGTGACCTTGAGGAACTTGAAAATGGCAAGCCAGGTGGCACCGTTTTGGTGCTACCTGAAATGTACATGTTAAGGTGTGATGACCTTGAGGTTGACTGTGAACTTGAGACTTAGGATTGATTTTAGTGGTGGAGGAAATCTCAAGGTCATCCAAATTGGGTTTTAAAAAAAATAAGAAACTCTAAACCCCATGGTCCTTTTCTTCCCTTTCCATCTCGTCCGTAGGATATATGGATGACAATGGTAAATTTGACAAATACTGTGGTGATTGTTGACCTCCACTGTGATCTGATTCTTGATTGTCTTGCTGCATTATAATTTCACACCAATCATAATCTAAATTGACCTTGAGCTTTATTCCCGGGTTGTCAAGGAGAATAGACTTCATCCAATCGCAGATGGTTTCTAAATAATGCACGTTGTCGATTGTCAATTTCCAACTTGTAGTAGGTACATCTTCGGTGGAAGACATGGCATCGCAAGCAAATGTGTCCGCCATGGTTGTTGGAGGAGGAATGACACCTGTTGCAGACGGCAATGCTGGTATAGCAGAGTAGTGGGGGGAAACCTCAAGGTCATCCAAATCGTGTTTTAAAAAAGATGGCTAGTAGTCCGTGGTGGTGGGGGTAACTGTGAAATGCAAAGGTCAAAGGTCAAGGCCACCCGCGAAGTTTAAAAAATGCAACATATCAATATGTGAAAAACTTCACATATTGATATGTTGCATTTTTTATTCTTTTATTTTTTTGTTTTTTGTTTTTTTAATCATTTATTTATAAAACATTACAATAACATATGTACAACAGTAAAACTTAAATGTAACACTGCTGCTTGTTGGCGATGTGGATGGTCAACTCGGTGGAATTGCTACCCGTGCAACCGTGGAAAACTGCTTAGAAGAGTTTTTTCAATAAAATTATAACTTAAGTTTGCCTTGTATTTTTGTGTAATTTAACTTGCTGTCTGTATGTATTTAACTATACCTGTATGTAACTGACAACCCTATTTATGTATATTATGACGCCATTCTGTACATAATTATGTATAAAATGAATAAAGCATATTTTGATTTGATTTGAAGACAGGTAGAGAGACATCCGGGTTGGATGGAGCGCAGATCCTCGTTCTGGAGGAGATGGACGAACCGTTTCGGCAGGTAGACTTGGAACTTGGGCTCATCCCCCGGAGTGAACGGTGCCTCGCTAAGACTGCAGCAGATAGCCTCTCCAACTGTAGTCTCCATCTTCTAAATGGCATGGATAATTTAGTGCTTCTCGTCTTTAAGTTCGGAACACTTCTTGACAGGTAGTATGGTAGACTTGGAGTGAACATTGAACTGCTCAACCAAAGTTTGCAGGAATTGGTGAGATGCCATGGTCGAGTTATAGATCGTCTTCTTCGTCTTCTTGCTGGGAGATGTTGTCGTCTCGGAATCTCGAGTAATACTTATGCCAGGTCCCGGTCTGCTCCTCACTTATATAACCCCCGTTACTCCCACCACTCCCCACTTCCCGACTTGAAGGTAAGATGCGAGTTTATAGGCGTTTTTTAAAGCGCAATGTCTATCTTTTTCATGTTCTGGACTTTTAGTACAAATACAAACATTTTCCATTGTATACTTGTAGTTTTTATCCAATTCCACATCATTAACCGGAACATGAGTAAAATCTTCGATCCATCTCTTCTTTTCCAGTCCTTTTGTGTAAATATCGGTAAACCTGTTTGAAAACTGATGCATGATGTGATACAAGTCCGTGTAACTTGCAAAACCATCATACCAATCGATATGATGGAAATATTTTGAAATCCACCTGTTGGTAGTAGCGGCTTTGTTAGTTAAAGATGAATAAGAACATGGTGGTTTGAACAAAAATGTATATGGAACACTTGTAATGATGTCGAAAAACACAAGTTCTTTTATGATAATATATCATCATTACCTCGAAACGCTTGGAACTCAATTATACCAGGTTTGGACTTTACTTGTTCTTCTTCCTTGTCCATTGTGAAGGTCACCCATCTGCTCATGACGAAGTCCAAAGGCCAACTGATTTCCACACCACGGTAGGTACGACTTTTATACCAGGCCGTACAGTTGTTGGCGCGTTGGTGTATATTTAACGTGGGCACCGTCCCCGGTAGGCCTAACCCCACAAAGTGTTTGATATTGTTTTAAAAATTAACCATTGCTGTGTAGTTGATTGTCATTTAAGTTTCCATCTTTACATTTTCCTTGTTTTCAATTTCATCACTAACACTTGATTCTTCTCCTCCTTCTTCCTCTTCTTCTTGTATTACTGATGTTTTATGTAGTTGAGCGTATTTTTCCAATTGTCTCTACATTTGTACTTCATGAGGAACCCTATTGAATATAGAAGTATCCACAGGTCCGTATAATATAGGTGCGTCTGGTTGTTTGTCCAAAGTGTCTTCCAGATAATCTTTAATAATCGAACTTGAAAATACCAGTTGTCTCAAGTATCTTGTTATAGGTTCGGTTGCACAAGTTAAAATGAAAAACTCCTCTCGACTAAGTTGAATCTTGTTATCATGTCTTGTTGTGTCTCTAAACCGCAGCTGATGATCACCACGATGTTTAACAATATCGATTTCCACATTTGAATCCAAAAGTCCTACTCTTGTCTTTCTTCCAAACATGTTACTACTTAAATAGCATTCTAGAAGATGCAAGTGTTTCATAAACGATTCCCAAGCACTGTCCGTAAACAAAATCATTTTGGGTCCATGAGTTAAAATCACAGTAGGGGAATAACCTGTTGATTTCATAACACCGATTAAAACACTTTTGTCCAAACTGGATGAGATTGGATAAAATATTCGTAAGAATACTTCACTCAGTATGTTAGGAGAAATATTATCTTCAATATCCCTTTTCCTCTTCTGTGCATTCTTTCTTCTTTTACCTTTTTCCTCAACATTATTACTGGCGTGGAGTTGTCCGCAAGCAATGTGTTCATCTCCTTCCGGTTGACATTGAAGATCTAAAAAGTCGGATATCTCCTTCTCAATATCTACTACATTTTCTGGTGTACCACTAGGAGAAGCCATATTGAATAGGATGCTACCCATACAACAACAGGCAACAAACTGATGAGGAGCGGCCTGAACGCTCTGCTTTTATACTCGCGGAATGCATTGGAATGTAACAAAACCGGTTTTTTTACAATACACTTTTAACAATTCCAGTTAAAGGTGTGTATGTTACGATTTTATCATGTAGAATTAAACAGTATGCAGTTGTATTAGCCGGTATAGCCGCGTTAAATTCCATTTCTATTTTTATATCCACACTTGATGATTTTACCGATTCATTTTGTTTAGAACAATCGATTACAACTATAGGGTAACCATCTAAATATTTTTCTGGTGATAGTAAAGGTGCATTTGCTTTACCGTAATATGAACTTTGGAATCTTGCATACATATCGTACAATATGCTGTATTTTTTATTAGCGAATGACACATTTAAATTGTCGTATGGGAAAAATTGTGAATTTAAATAAACTTTAATATTTTTTAGGTCACAATGATCAAATTGGCCTGCATGTTTGGTGATGGTGTCCCTTCTGCCTGTTTGTAAACCAAATATAATATACCTGGCTCGTTCTACATAATTAGATGTTTTAACAGTCCAAGTGTGACGATCCGTAGTTGGCAAGCTGGGATGTTCATGGAATTCCCAACTTCTAAAAGGAATTACAATATCACGATCAGCCTTTAACTTCCTTAATAGTAGCATTCTATGCTCGTCAGCTAATTTAACATGCGGAACTCTCCATACAATTTTGTCTAATGTTAATTTCCATTCTAAAGTTGCATCTGTTGTACCGTCTGGAGCTTTAATAATGTCTTTATCATTTGAAGATCTCAACAAAACTAATTCTTGTTTAACGTTTAATATTATTTTCCTATAATCTTCAGCAAAACCAAGCAACAAACGTAACGGGATATGAAAATCAAACTGTCCATTTGTATTTGGAGTGATTGTATCACTTTGTTGTATCTTTTATAATCAGCTGATCAGCTGTTTCAGTTGTTATTAATTATTCTAGTTTATTCTGTTTACAGTTTTTGTTTACATGTTTAAAAAATGTGCATTTCAATAAATTTTATAGAGTTATTTCGAATGCGTGCTTATTTAAAACACTCTTATTACAGAAAGTCACTACAGTAAAAGTTGGCGACGAGAAAAGTTTGGCTACATTTCAATTCTATAATTATCTTTCAATCATAAAACATAGTTAATCTTGCAACACTTTCAAACAGTATTCAAAATTTCAATACTTCAAAATGGATGCCGATCAGTTTACCGCACTACTAAAAGCATTCACGGAAAGCCAAGTCACACTCGCAACCACGCTGGCTACGAAGATCACGGAGCAACTACGTTCAGAACGCCAAGAACATCAAAGTAATGTACCAGTGAGTAACATTCAACCATTTGAAAACTTTGACCAGAATAAAGAAAAGTTTAAAAACTATTTGGAACGTTTTGAAAATTACCTAGCAGTTAAAAATATTTCAGATGAAAACAAAAAGGCACAAATTCTTTGCGCTTCAATTGGCTCTGTTCATTATAACAATCTTTCTGCACTAATTGGCCCTGAAAAACCAATCAAAGACTTAGATTTTCAAACCTTAGTTAAGTCATTGAATGAAATGCTTTCTCCTCACAGGAATGTTGTAGTCTCACAACATTACTTTCTAAGTACGTATCAAAAACCTAACCAATCAATTCCAGAATATGTAGCTTCACTACAAAAGGACTTAACTGAATGTGAATTTACGGTCCAGTGTTTGTGCACCAAACATGTTTCAGTTTCAGACTTATTCTTAAGAGCCCAGTTCATCAGGGGGTTAAAAGATGACTGGATCCGTGAACAGTTATTACAATCAGATACATCCTCTTTCAAAGACATTCTAACAAAGGCTACTGCCTTAGAAGCATCCCGATTAGAAACCCAAGTCCTTAACAAACATCAACCTTCTCATTCAACCAATGTTGACATCAATAAAATTTCAAATAGGCAAACAGGTAAAGCCCGTGCTAGAAGTGTTTCAAATCATCGAAATACACGGAAATCCAGGACGGAATATTTTAACTCAAGAAATTCAAGGTCCAAAGTCGACTACAATCGCCTAGGTATTGCAGACCTTTGTTTTCGTTGCGGACGAAATAACCACCGCGCATCTGAATGCCGCACAAGTAAATCACGCCTTCATTGCACTTCCTGTTCAAAACAAGGGCATGTTGCTAAAGTGTGCATTTCGAGTCAGATGAAGAACAAACTTTCAAATGACTATTCTAACTCCAGTTCTACAAAATATGTTAATTCAACTTCTGATGAAATCCCTTTAGGTTTAAATAAAGTCACGGAAATCCTTCCTGATAACACTCCTGCACATGATGTAATTGATATTTTCGACCACAGTCAACGACCAGTTGCATTAGATTCAGACAAATATTTTGTTACAGTGCACATAAATCAAAAGCCTATGCGATTTGAAGTAGACTCAGGGGCTGGTTTTACACTCATTCCTGAAAATGACTTCAAAGATTTGAATCTCAATGTCACCCTTAGCCCAACTAATGTTTACTTTCGAGCGTATACAAACGAAGTATTTCGACCCTTGGGGAAGGTTACGATTGAGGTTACCTATAAGAATGTTAAGTCAACTGAGGACATGTACATTGTTCCAAATGGTCGTCCTGCAGTCCTTGGACGAGTTTGGATCCGACATCTTAAAATCAGCCTCCAGGAAATCGACCGAAACCCAGTACCGGTGCAAGACAGTTGTTTCAATGCTTCAAAAACAGTATTTTCTATTGAGGACATATTTTCTGATTTTTCTACTGTATTCGAACAGAAAATTGGCTGCATACCAAATCATACAGTGTCCCTCCATCTTCGTGAGAATGCTAGTCCGGTTTACACCAAAGAGCGTAATGTCCCTTTTGCCCTACGAACTCAAGTCGAAGAGGAGCTTAACAGTCTTGAAGCAGCCGGCATAATATCTAAAGTCGATGCTAGCGATTGGGGATCACCCTTGGTAGTAATTCCCAAAGGGAACGGTTCTGTACGGTTATGCGTAGACTATAAAACAGGCGTAAATGATCGTCTAGTTTCAGCAAACTTTCCAATCAAACACATTCCAGATGTTTTACACAGTTTACGGGATTCAAGGTTTTTCTGCAAACTTGACATTTACAAGGCGTATTTGCACATCCCAGTCGACCCGGAAAGCAGTAAAATTCAAACTATCACTACACACCGGGGTACATATTCAATGCACAGACTTAGCTTCGGGATTAAAACGGCACCCGCAGAGTTCAATCGCATCTTATCCCAAATTCTATCAGGTTTGCCCAAGACTGAGGTTTATTTCGACGACATAATTGTGCACGGTACCACCAAAGATGAGTGCTATGCCAACCTTAGATCATGTCTTTCGCGCCTTGAGGAACACGACCTACACTTAAACAAAGACAAATGTAAGTTTTTCTGTGAAAAGATCGAATATCTTGGTCATGTAATTCAACACAATCAGATTTCAAAGTGCCCTCAAAAGATTCGAGCTGTTTGTGAAATGCCGAGACCTAGGAACGTTGACGATGTCCGGAAATTCCTTGGAATGGTCACATACTACTCGCGGTTCATACCAGATTTATCTACAAAAACAGCACCACTTCGACAGCTTCTACAGAAAAATCGAAAGTTTCATTGGTCTAAAGATTGCCAAGCCGCTTTTGACTGTCTCAAGGGAGAAATGACTTCCGACCGTGTTCTTGTGCCATACGACCCTCACCGTCCAATTGTCTTAACTTGTGATGCCAGTCCAACGGGAATTGCCGCAGTAATGAGTCACATCATCGAAGGCGAAGAAAAGCCCAACGTAGATTGTTTGTCACGAGCTCCAGTAATTCAAGAATACGGAACTATAGATGTTTTCCTAAATAATGAAACTGCCACTTTCCATTCAGAGACAATATTCGAAATATCATCTGAAAATCTAAATGCAGATATCTTGGCACAGGAAACCGAAGCAGACCAGAATCTTAAAGAAATTAAACAAAAACTACTTACCTCATCTACAGATCTACCCTACACTCTCGATAATGGAGTAATTTTCAAAGAAAACCGTGTTGTTATTCCAAAGAGCCTTCAACCCCATGTCTTACAGCAACTTCACGCTACTCACATCGGAATCACAAAAATGAAGCAACTGGCCCGAAGATATGTATATTGGCAAGGAATCGACAAGGATATAGAAAAGTTAGTCCAAGCCTGTGAAAATTGCGCTCACATCAAGTTCAATCCTAAGAAAGCGCCTTTACACCCATGGGCAGAACCCGAAGGCAATTGGGAGCGCATACATATAGACTATGCTGGACCCTTTCAAAATTGCTACTTCCTTGTTTGTGTTTGTGCGAAATCAAAATGGGTCGAAGTTAAGGTCTTAAGGAACGCGCCTTCATCTTCTGACACAATAATTCTTCTCGACAACATCTTCTCATCTCATGGTTATCCTCAAGTAATGGTTTCGGACAACGCTTCTATATTTACCAGTACAGAATTTAAATCATATTGTTCTTCAAATGGCATATTTCAAAAACTAATTGCACCTGGACATGCTGCTACAAATGGACTCGCCGAAAGAACAGTTCAAACCTTGAAACAACGACTGAAGGCCCTCGGAAGCGATTCTCGACCAGTTCACACCAAAGTTCAGGAAATCCTCCTACACTACCGTGCAACTCCTCTTTCCAATGGACAGTCACCAGCAGAACGATACCTAAATCGTCAAATACGCATAAAGCTAGATGCCCTGCGGCCCTATCATAGTACGAAGAATCCTCCCTCGAAATTTCGAGTACGATCATTTATCTCGGGGAGAGAGTCCTCGTAAGAGAATATTCAGCTAACAACAAATATATTTGGACTCTTGGAGAAATTGTTGAAAAACTAGGAGTACTGCACTACATTGTGAAGTTAGATTCTGGCAGAACATTGAAGCGACATCTAGATCAACTTCTTAGAACAGAAGTGAAGAAAGTACACTTCAAGACCACTGACGAGAAAGTGCCAGAAAATAATAAATCCAAACCAATTCAAATCCCAAGCATTGTTCGACGTCAAGAACCCATTATACCTCGACAAGAACATCCAGTTCCAGAATTGGTGAATGACAGACCACCTCCACAAAATTGTCAAGTACCAATCCAACCACCACTTCGTCGTTCTACAAGAGTACGTAAGCCTCCAGAACATCTGAACGATTACGTCTTGTCATGAAGTTCCAAAATAAGTGGGGGAGACTGTTGTATCTTTTATAATCAGCTGATCAGCTGTTTCAGTTGTTATTAATTATTCTAGTTTATTCTGTTTACAGTTTTTGTTTACATGTTTAAAAAATGTGCATTTCAATAAATTTTATAGAGTTATTTCGAATGCGTGCTTATTTAAAACACTCTTATTACAGAAAGTCACTACACACTTGTAGGTGTAACCCATCCTGCAGGTTGTAGTAAATTGGTTTCATTAGGTGATATAGATGTTATCCCTTTTAAAGTTGTTGCAATACCTACTTTTTTAGTAGAATCAACTGTTACACCCGATATTTCATATCTAATTTCATCAAACAGAAAAGCCATAGGATTATTTATAAATGGAACCGTTGTACCAGTAGTAGTACCGTCCTTTTTAGTAACTTTTCCTTCAATATACAAGTAACTTTCACATGGTAATGTGTAAATGTCTTGATGTTGTATGGGGATACGAATTTCATCATTATTGTTTAATTTCGATGAAGTGTAAGGGTTGTGGGTGTGATATTCTTTTTCCCATAGGGTTTCATCGAATGTGGGACCCTGCGCTATATCCAGTATATCCATAATCGGTTAATTTTAATCCAATTCTCTCTAAGAAACGAATGTTCTCGCGTGTTAACTCCTCCACAGCTGAAGAGCTACTAATGCGGTTTCCCATAGGTTGTTCGCTTTTAAATGTTAAGCCGATGATTTTGTATTAAAGTGTCGATTTTAAATGTAACCTAACTTTAATAGGCTCTTCTCGGAAATCTATCAAGTTACCGTCTTGATCCAATACGTTCAACACGATGTCTGAAATGAAAGTGGTGTTCAACGGTAGATATACCAGGTTTTGTGGCTTTTCAACAATTTTAAATCCAGGCGGTACACTGGGGTAAAAAGTATGTATTATATGAGTATTTGCTCCATCTCTGTAAGCTCCTTGTATAATGTTACAAGTTATGTCTATACTATTGACTTTTAATATTGTTACAGTTTGTTAACCGGAATGTGTTTTATTTGGTTCTAAAATTGCTCCATCTTTGGGAAATCCTAATAATTCACCAATTGAGTTTGGTTGAGTAAAATCTATATAATATTTGGAAGTAATTTCAGCTTTCATTGTATTGTTATTACCTTTTAGCAATATATTGTCTTTTCCCATTTTATTTTGCAAAAATTCATTAATATGATCAATTTCATAAGAACCTGTGGGTAAACTACACTCTTCTAAGTCTGTAAACTTACCACTGGCATCTTTTCCTTTATAATAATGCAATAAGTTATTTTTACCTTCCGTAACATTGGGAATATAGTTGTAAGTTGTAAAATCTAACAGTGCTGCCTCCCAAAATCTTCCTTTTTGCAAGCGTAATGCTGGAAAAAGGATACTTCGTAAAGTGGACGATTTTCCTGTTAATGATACCGTATAGGAAGACATCTCAATTGTGACTGATACTTTTAGCTAGGAATTCCAAACATAAATGGCCGCATATTGAAGTATTATCAGGTTGATCTCTTTTATAGTTGTAATGTATGTTTCTAGCAGATTTAAAGTAATGTTCAAGTTCTTTAGGTGGTGACAAATTTCCAAAACTATCAAAATAATATACATATCTATTTAGTTTCTTATAACACACCCAATGGGTGCCGGGCCCTTCAGTATTATCCAAATTTACGATTCCAGTCTCATTTTTCCATATTTTCTTTGGTAAACTGTCTTTCATAAATACTCCGCGGAAAAATGGTATTTTTAAACAGGAAATATATTTAAATAATTCAACATTAGTCAACGCTTTATGTGGTATAACCAATTGATTTCTTTTATTTAATATGCACGATACGGTCTTAGGTATAGACCAGCCCCGTTTTTTACCATTGACCATATTGTCGGTTTTTTGTTATTTTTCCTCGGAGAACGTCTTTTAAGTCTAATATTACCACCATGTTTCCTCATGGTTGATCCTTTTTTATTCTTACCCCTCCTTTTTCCACCTCCTACCGCTGTTTTAGCCTTCATACCTGCTGTTACCGCTAAAGCTGCTACTTTTTCCGCAATACTAGCGTCACTAGACTTTACTCGTTGCCAAGCTATATTCGCTAGCTTTTTATTAGCGATTGACCTATTTTTTGAATCGGTAAACGTGGAATATGCGATATCGTGTTCTTTACAAGCCTGATCTAACTTATTTATGCCTGGATCACCTCTTTTCAGTCGTTTTTCCAATTTAGTTCCTGGTCCGCAATACTGATAACCTCCCGGTATATGAAATTCGTATGGTAAAGCGTCTATAGCTCTATTTACGATAGATCCTACTGGAATACGATTTAAAGCTTTACTTAACTGAGAAACCGCTGTGGACGTGATACCACTTCCTTTCCGTATACTGTCTCGATATGGACTGGTGTAATGGAACGTCATGATTGTCTTTTATATTCGAAAAGCGTAACCTATGTGTTACCTCTATGACGGGTTGCACATAAATGAAGTCATTTATTGAGTTATTTAATTAAATATCAATATCACCCCAATCTGATGATCTAAACTTTTGCTTTTTAGGGTTAGTAAAGTATTTATTAAAAATTTCCCGTTTAATCCAATTACCTCTCTCGGATTCAGACAACCAACTATGATGTGTACGGGTTGCAATAAGATTGTATATATCAAATAATGCATTTCCTAAAACTTTAATAAGAAAATTAACAGTGACGGCATTATCCACATGTTCAGGGTCTTTAAGGTCTGTTATACGCTTATTATTACAAGTATACACTTTACTATCCATTTGTGATGTTGTGATAGCCTGTCCTACGGTTGCAGCATCATTTGCTTCTCTTCCTTGCGCCAAGTTTTTTATTTTGTGATTATTACATGTAAAAAACGCATTGTAATTATTTGGATCTAGATGTACTGTTTGTCCTAAGGTAGCTGCGTCTCTATCTGCATGACCCCATGACACATTTGATAACCTTCCATACATGCAATCCCAAGCATTATTTTTGTATGTCAATAAATGAAATTTTTCATTACCTTGAATAAAGTCATCCCCTTGCTTCGATAATACTTCATCTCGTTTTACAAAAGAGGTTGTTTCCTGTTTTAAGGTTTCCATCATTTGACCCACTGTTGCACCATCTGATGGTGCTGATCCATCTTTTACATTAGCCAAACAATTACCAAGACAATCGATAACTCCCACATCACGTATGACACAATGATCTTTTATATATTTCAGATTTACAGCATCATTTTCATTTTTTGGATAACCTATATCGTTAATAACAAATTTATAAAAAGAAAACCCATCTTTTGTCTTTTCAGGTATTATAGAATGTAAATAGCGTCTATTTACGCTGTCTATTTCATCTTTAGGGTCATCAACATTGGATATACGATTATTGTTAGCACTGTACGTTTTCCATTGAATTTTAACGTATTTTTTAATTCAGATGACAAATAACCTCTGTTTATTGCATCACCGTTTTGATTTGGTTTACCAACGTTGATAATTCTATGATTTTCTGCATCATAAGTGTTATTTTGTAGTCTTAATGTTGGCAGTATCTTTTCCTTTAATATTTTTAAATTTGTTGCATCGTTTTCATCCGTAGGATCTTTTATGTTTTTTAACCTTTTATTACTCATATCATAATCTCCATCAGGTGTTTGTGGTAAACCAGCACTTCTTTTTAAACTATTCGCATAATACAACCCATCCGAGGAGTATCGTCCGAACTTGTCGACACTCATGGTGCAACTGAATAGTATTCTAGGGAGTAACGCATTTTTATGAGATTACCCCACGGTTTCGGAGTTCATCCACTAAAGCCACCCATTCGTTTTCCAATCCAGTATGACCCGCTTCTTTAGCTTCATGTATTAGTTTCATTCTATCCACCAATTTATTGATATTATTGTAATTAATCACATTTGTGTTATATAGTTTCTTCATTAAACCTGTACCTGTAACAGATTTGTTTCTTTTTCTTGGTTCTGCAGCACTTATATCCAAAGTGGATGACACAAGCCTTCGTTTTACAGGTTTTCTTGGCATTATCGGCATTGGTTGTCTTCTCGTTGTTGGTATTAACTTGAATACAAATTCTCTATATTTTAAAGACCTAGATCTAAAAACTGGTTGGTCAGCTAAATATTTTCTCCTGTATGCATTGGTGTGTTCCAAAATCTGTTTATATGCTTCCATGTCTTCTTCTTTAACTAACAATTCTAAAGGCTTTTTTTCAAATAATAATTCAAATAATCCTCTTGTGCCCTTATATCTTTGATTACCAACAATAATATTATCATGTTCATCAATGTTTACCGGGCTATTACCAACCATTAAACCTTCTTCTGTTAATCTTACTCCATAACTATGGTAGTTTTTATTAGGATTTATTCCAGCTAACATTTTTATCATGTATTTCCTTCCTAAAGGTCCTTTGTTATGAATGTTTTCACCCAACAAGCTTATGTTTGACGGACCTTCCCTTGCTTCTTCTTTTTCCTCTTCACTAGCAGTTGATACATCTTCATGTCCTCTTTTAGCTTTTACTTCATATAATTCTCTTATACCACTATAGTCTGGTGATTCTAGCTCTCTTTCGGGTCCTCCGCCGGTAAAACCACTATATGTAGAGGATTCCAGGTCTTCATCATTAAAATCTTCTGATTTTACATTTTCTCTTTCAAACTTTGTAATAGGTGCAATTGCATCTCCTTCCAAAACGGGTTTAGCAAATTTTTTGTTTAATTGTTTCAAGGGTTCAGTAATAGGTTTAAAAGTAGATTCAAGAAATTTCTCCCTTTCGCTAATACCTAATTTTAATGCTCTGTTTTTATCCCGAATAGAATCACTAAGTGATTTTATTTCCTTTATTAACTTTTCTTGGTTAACCATGTTTGTAGCAAGACGTGTTGTACAACAATGAATGTTTTACATCATGATCAGTGTATTAGTATAAATTTATCAAATCCTATCCTGTATCGACCATTGTTTAGCGGTTGTTCCTTCAGAATTGTTAAAAACCCATACTTTTCAGCCCAAGCCTTTCCACACAACTCTTTAAATCGTTCAAATGACATATCTGCACTTACATGGTCATAATATATGTGTTTTAGGTTGGTTTCATCCTGTTTAAATACAATTAACATGTTTGCATTGTCTCTAATGAGCTGTTACGGTATTTTGCTGTAAGTTTGACCAATATAAATGCTATCTATGTTGTTATGTCGACCCATGGCGAAGTAATTCCTTATTGTATTTTGATTTTCACAAGATACATCGTCAAATATGAATACTTAGAATGGATTATCCTCTTGCGGCTGCATGACACTCTCGCTTGCGTTAAATTTAAAATATTTAACTTCAGGCACATTATTGAGTATTTGTTCCAGTAACAGATATTTTGGTTGTTGTAGTGACTTTGAAAATACATATAAATTATGAAAACGTAATCCTTTAGGGTTTGTAATCAAATTGAATACTACATTTGTTTTTCCACAATTGGAAGAACCGGTAACCAAACAACGCACCGTGTTTGGTAACAAAACACCATGTTTCCCAGTATTGAATTGAGAACCATCCACTGTGAGTTCATCTATATTATTAATAGTAAAATTGTCTTTTTGCGGTATTATCTCCATCCTTTGTAATGGTTCAATCCAAAATGATGCTCTATCGTTATATTAGATCCTTTTTAGGTATCCATGAATCTTCCGTCTTATTAAATCCTAACCATCGTACTTTAACCTTATCTTTTTTCTGTTGCAACACCTTTTCAACTAAATATACATCACCTACTGTTGATTTTAACATTTCATGTCCATAAAACCCTCCTTCCAACAATTGTCCTTTATTATCTTTTAAAATGTAAGTTTCTGGTATTGTAGGTTGCACCTTAAATACGGTAAATACCTCATTTGTCCAGTTTGGAAGATATCTTTTACTAAATACACCTTTGCATTTGCTTATTCGCACTTTATCACCAACATTAAACCTTTTAGGCTTTAGTTTTTCAATTTTTGGTTTAGTATTAATTTTTATACGTTTTAATACAAGTTTTTCATTTTTATTAGTCACTTGGCTTGATTTCATACCGATAGTTCTATGAAACTTGTTATTGTAATCGCTTATAAGTTTTGGTAACATATCAATCCATACGTGTGATCCTCTGTTGGAAAACATCTTGTACATCGCACCTTTTAAAGTTCTGTTAAATCTTTCAATTATTGATGCTTTTACCTCTGAATTGGTTGAGTAATGGTTAATGTTGTGTTTTTTCATTAAATTTGCAAATTCCTTATTAAAATATTCTTTTCCATCATCAGTTTGTAAATGTTTTATAGTATGTTTGTCTCTTTGTATAGCTGTTTCCATTGCTTTTGTAACACTTTTGCCACTTTTATCTTTTAGTGGTAAAGCATTTGCCATTTTTGAAAAACAATTAATAATAGTCAATATGTATTTAAATCCTCTATTTTGTTTACTATAAGGAATCATTTCGATTAAATCCGCTTGATATAAATCATTTATTCCTTTTATCACTGTATTTCTTCGTGGAAACTTTCTTCTTGCAGGTTTATGAAGTTCGTTGACAATTTCTTGCTTCAAGTCCTTTATATTGCAGGTTTGAATGTTTCTTGTATCACATGTATAGTCACAATGAATGCTGTCTTTAATATTCACATCATTTATATATAGGTCAAGGTCATTCAAACTTGTGTAAAAAAATGGGGAACACGGCATTGGACTTGCCGTGTTCCCCATTTTTTTACGGAAGGAGAAAGGAATAAGGTCGAAGTTGCAGAAGGACGAAGAATAGGTTACTAGTCGATAGGGTTTAGAGAGTAGTGACCAAAAGGAAGAGTGTGAATTTTGTCAGGCATAATGTGTCTTTTATCATCCCGAGCTGATAGTGCTCTTTTAACTTCAGTGACACTGTAAACCTCATGTTTAAAGCTTCTGATAGTGTTAAACGTTGCAGACATTGTAGAATCTTCAAACAAGCAGGTCTTGTAATGGTCAAATGTCACATGTTTCTTCAAGTACGATGTTTTGACTCCTTTAGCTTTCTTCACTGTCGGTATATCATTTTCCTTATACATCTTGAAGGAATATAATTTAGACATCAGCGCAACTATTTCCTCCAAAGGCATTCCATTTGCTTCATCTTTAAATTTTCCAATTACTTTTTTATTCTTTTCATTGTAATTCGGAGGTTCTTAGGATAGTCAGAAAAGTCGAAATCTTCTTCGTATGGAAAAGTCCTTAGGTCTTCATACATGTCCAAAGTCTTTATCCAGTAGATAAAGGCGTCAGTATCCATGTATGCGACTCCAATGTTGTCCCTTCCGTAGTGTTTAACCATTTTGTTATAATGGAAATCATACATTAGGGTTTTACTTATATCCAAAATCGACATACCGATGTATAACGGACGATCCATGACTATTGTTGTTTTATTCATACTGACAGCAACTAGATTTTCGTTTATAATCATGGATGTTCCGAAATTTGGTTTTTGCACTAATTTTTCCAATTTCCTAGGATCACTCACTAATTTTACATTTTTGTGTTTTCTCTTGTTCTTCAAGGTCTTCCCAAAGATGGTGTTGTTCATTAATTTGTAGAAGTCCTTTTCAAATGCTGTTGTCGCTGCAGCTCTTCTTGTAGTGTTAGAATCGATATATGGTTTCAACCAACAAGACTGGGTGAATTCAATTGCTCTGTGAATTTTCACTATACGTAGACCCAATTCAAGTGCTTGTTGAACTACCCAGTAGTGTGCCACATATCGACTCTTATTCTCCAAGGTCATCATCAGCTTGGGCCATCTTCCTGTCGGTGAAACTTCGGTCTTGGCTAGGAGAGGCAGGTCGTAATGATGGTCGTGAAGGTGTTCCGGTTATTCAAAATCACAGTCCAAAATATAGCCTGTTTGACCATCTTTTGGAATCCGTGATATGTCACCAATGGTGGCTGGGTCAATCCACTTGAAGTCTGCGTAGGGAAGTGGATTTGACATCGCCCAACCATAGAGGTTGTTCGCATCAAAATATCCAAGGTAGAGTGATGGTTGTTGCTCGTCGAAGTTGGGGATATACTTGTTGTTGGCCTTAACATGTCTGGTCACAGCTTGAGTCAAACCACCTCGTACACCTGATTCGATCATGAGGACCATGTCGATGTCCGTGAGAAGCTCCAATCGACAGTTAGTTAACTTAAGCATAGCTTGCCATGCTAATCCTGGAGATGTGTACGAGTGTAGAGGGTCCAGTCCATAGGCGGAGAAGCAGGTGTTTCGAAATTCTTCCATCACATCACACAGCAGAGCTACATCCAATTTTATGTAAAAGTCGGAATATTCCCCTAAGGTTTGAATGTTTAGTTGGTTCCAAACATTACAGGCATGATTGTAGTCTTCAACGGTGATTGCACTTTCATTTAACTTGCTATTGAAGGCTTCAATCGGTGGCAGACTGGTTTCTTCAAATTTTTCTACAGAAGTTATGTAATCATAGGGGAACACTTTTGTACGCATTACTAAGTCCAATTTATCTTCAGGTACAATTTTGCTGGTTTCTTTTAGATCTTCTCTTCTTAGGTTCTCAGTCAATTTGCTCAAACTAGATGACATAAATCTATAAGAGTCTACGAAGCGAAGTTTAATTTTACCTACTGTTTTTTAGAAACTGATGTACTTCTCCAATGTTTCAGCTAATACTTCGATTTTTCCATCATCTCGTCCTAACTCTGGGATAATGAAGTGGGAGTCATAGCCGCTAAGATTGTGTAACACGACAGGGATAAAGTTTGTAATTTATATTGCTTGAATTACAAGCAGGTCCTCTGTATAACCCTGTGAGGTGATCATGATCTCTTACGTTTTGATTTTCTTCACTGAAGCTCTTCTTGCATAGATAACATCTTGTTGCTGAAATGTATTCTTCTTGTTGATTTTCGTTCAAAGGTTCCATGGGTAAAACATTACCGTATAAGCGTTCCGCCTTTTCAGCAATGTCATACAACTGGTCTACAAAATACTTAGCAGCTTCTTCCCCACGGTAGAGTATCGGAGTGGATGTTAAGCCATAGTCTTGCAATTGTTTTTCAGGCAAAGTAGATTTCACCAATAAGCAAAAACTGTTAGGTTAATGCAATTGATATTTGGTTCTTCTAGTTACTTCACCATCCGGAAGTTCCTGCGGCACTAACGTGGATTCAAAGTCAGCGTAGATAACTAGTGGAATCCGGTATTGGTGAACTGTTTTATTGAACTGGACAAATGCTTTATATGGTGGTGGCAGACTAATCTTCCCTTCATAGTTGTCATTACAAAGCCGCTGGTGTTCCGACAACCACTCCGATCCTCCACGTCTCAAGTCTTTATTTGTAAAACAAAAGCATCTCTTACACACTGTTACTCTAATTTTCTTTTTAGTCACTTGTCGTCCAACCAAAGTTTCAAAGTTCTTGATGTAAACATAATGTGATATTTCACCTTTGGTCAATAGCAGCAAATCTGTATGATTTTGACGTTCAGTCTTTGTAACTCGTAACGGGTATACGTTATTTGATTCGTCTGAACCAAACACATTAACTGAAACTCCTGGGTTTTTTCTTTCAAATTTAGCAACATCATTAAGACTAACAGGATACGACATAAATTGGAAGTTATAGCGGTGTTGAACAGCTTCGTATGCTATGCTAGGTCTAATGGCATTATGTCCCACATATTTTGCTAACATTGCATACCGGAAACATTCATTATCCTCATTTTTCACATTGATGCATGATTTAGTATCTCGGATCGCCTTTGGTAGAGGGATAAAGCTGCTAAACCTCATGCATATTCATGCTTGTGAACCCTCACATCCATACCTTCAATTGATGATAGCGTCCAGCCGGATCCTCTTCCTTCATGTTCTTGAAGTTTCACTAGCAGTTCAACCAAACATTCTTCTAAAATTTCGTTGATATCAGATGTGGTTGTAAGGGTTCGGTTTTTAGCAATGAATGCTCTTGGTGAGTTTTCACCATCGGTATTAGTAAACATAGCCTCCAACACCAATCCAAATTTAATAAAGTTCAATCTTGCCAATTCTTCCATCAATGTTTTTACAACTAGTTTTTTAGCTTGAGTTATAAAATTTTCCAATTCTAATTGCACGTTATTAATTTTGAAATGAGTTACAACTGGTCCTGGCAAGGCTGTGGTGCGCAGTTGTCTTATATCTTCCACTTCTTCTGTATCCTCTTCTTCCATATCCTCTTCTTGGGTACGCAGTTGTCTTACATCTTCCACTTCTTCTTCCGTATCTTCTCCCATTTCCTCTTCTTGAATAAATCCTCCAGCTGTAGATGGTCCAGCTCCGGCAAATTGAATAACACTCGGTCTTCTTCTTTGCATTAACTGTAGATAGCTAGCCCAGTCGTCCATCTGCTTCTGATGGTTTTCCAAAAACCGATCAATCGCATCCAAGTATTCTTCACTTACTACAATCTCTTCTTTTCTGTCCTCTTTATGATGCAATTCTCGGTGTAAAACAAAGATATCTTCGTTTTGGAAAAACTCACCACAAACATCGCAAAGAGCCATTTTTACAGTTTGGCTTTGAGTGTGCACTCGGTGAATGTCCACGCAATAATGAGCGGCACACTTGGGCGCGCCCTGTTATAACGACGATGGAGGAGTAGGGGAAAATTGGACTATAGGTCAAGGTCACCATTGGAAAACATTGGATTAAGATCGACTTAAACAAACACTTTAAATAAATATATCAACAAGCGTTAAGTTATATAAATAAGGTTTATATTCAATAATTTGTTAAAAGAACGGGTCTTAAACACATTTATTTCATAAATGGTTTCTGGAATACTGACTGCACTATAATATTCATAAAACATGTAGTATTATGAATGATGTCACGAAATAATCATGTTTTTTACAACCTGTGATGGTTTTAATAAGAAATGTAGTCTGTACTGCAACCATTGCGGGTTTTATTCGTACCCACACGATCACTTCTTGTCTCAGTCCAAGGTCACCCTCTACTTCAACTTCTAGGTCAGCAGACTTTAACTCTAGCGAACCATCTAACTAACTGCTATACCAATATACCAACAGTAAAATTTTCTAAGTGTTGTCTCAAACCTGGAGGTACTTCATTTACATCTACAAAAATATTCTAAGTCCAGAGGGGTGGGGACGGGGGCGGGGGTGCAGTGGTGGGGGCGGGGGCGCAGGGGCGGAGGCGGGGGCGGGGGGCGCGGGGGGGGCGGAGATGCAGGGGGAGTCTTTACTAAATTTAGATTTAGGTCAAGGTCACGGAAAAACTTTAAAAAATAAAGCCCCGCCTGGGGCATTTAGGTTGCCATCGCTGTAGCCTCCGAAAAGACCCAACTATGGATAACAGCAGACTTGTATGTTAGTAATACCTAACCATTAAGAATTTTGAAAACTACTGTATTTAGGTCAAGGTCATGAAAAAACTTTAAAAAAATAAAGCCCCACCTGGGGCATTTAGGATGTCATCGCTGAAGCCTCCGAAGAGACCCAACTATGACAACAGCAAACATCCAATGTTGTCTGACCTTCACCACGCAAGAGTTTTAAGCATTTACTGCATTGCTAACAAATAACTTTTTTAATAGCTAACAAAAGTCATTTATATAATTTTGAGAGAGGTTGAGGACAGCCCTAGTGGCTTACGTCCTCGGTCCGAGTGCAGAGGCCGCCGCAATTTTGCCTGCCAGCGTACAAACGGACCGGCTCCCAACCCAGCCGCAATATTGCATGCCTGAGAGGACCCATGCTAACGTTGGTTTAAAATAATTTTACACGGGGGCCTACTCCCGTTCCCTATTTTTTTTATATTTAAGTTTAGCAATGCATTAAATTTTTATAACTCGTTACTAGGTCAAGGCCACACGAACATTAAAAAATCTCGGCCCCCGTACATCCATGGCGAACCACGAATGTTCGGGGGCCTTGGGGACAAAAACACAAATATCTAACAAAAATTCATTTACATAATTTTGAGTTTCCAGAAGGGAAACAGAGGTTGAGGACAGCCCTAGTGGCTTACGTCCTCGGTCCGAGTGCAGAGGCCGCCGCAATTTTGCCTGCCAGCGTACAAACGGACCGGTTCCCAACCCAGCCACAATAAGGGGGCGGGGGGGCGGGGGCGGGGGCGGGGGGGGTGGGGTGGGGGGGTGGGGCAGGGGGCGGGGGGGTGGGGTCCTCCTCTCAGGGGTGGTTCAAGGTCACCGACTACACTTCTACTCTAAGTCTGGTTCAAGGTCACCCACTACACTTCTACTCTAAGTATTGACAGTACCCCCACCATAGTCGAGTCCCTATGCTACGCGACGGTTCTCAGCCAGTATGTCTCAGGCTTGCATGCGGTAAGCATTGCTGTTCTCTAACTCTGTACATGTAAGTGTTTTACAAGTTTTTCACTCAAAGTCATTACACTTTAACTTTGGACAAACATGGTTTGGATATTTCTGTGTTTTTAATTAAGGTTACTACACTTTAACTCTGGGACGATATCGAATTGTTTTACAAAGAAAACTTTAACTCTTATGCTCAAGGTCGCCACACTTTAACTCTGGGACAACATCGAATTGTCGTACCAAGACAACTTTAACTCTGAAGAGTAGAGTAGTCTATCTACTCTTTGACTTTTTTAAAACTCCGTTTGTATGACCTTGAGATTTCCCCCACCACTTCCCATTTGCCTAGAGTACGCAAGGTCTGAGAGTCAGTCGCTCGCCGACTGTCATGGGGTGCGCATCTGTATCATGCACTCCGCTGTGCGGTTTTGAATTAAAGTTTTCATTTTAACCAGTTCAAGGTCAACACACTTAAACTATGGAAACAACATCAAATTGTTGTACAAAGAGTAATTTTTCTAAGTGTTGGCTCAAACCTGGAGGTACTTTGGATAAATCTTTGAAACAGTCTCTAGGTCATCACACTTTAACTCCAACTAATAAACATGTACAATTAAGGTAGCACCAAAACGGTGCTCCCTTGCTTGAGATTTAAAAGTTTCCCAAGGTCATCGCAGTTCCCCCCACCACTTCCAATATACCTAGAGTGTGCGGGGCCTGACAGTCAGTCGCTCGGTGTCTGTCGTAGGGTGCACATCGCGGTTGCTACTCCAATTCCTGACAATTTCGGGTAGTTCAAGGTCACCACACTTAAACTCTGGCAAATACACATTAAACAGTTGTACTAAGAGTAAATTTTTCTAAGTGTTGACTCAAATCTGAAGATTCTTTAGATACATCTTTAAAAACAATCCTAAGTCCCAAGATTACAGTAAACCTCAAGGTCATCACACTTTAACATGTAAATTTAAGGTAGCACCGAAACAGTGCTACCTGACTTGGCATTTTTAACTTTCCCAAGGTCATCGCAATTCCCCCACCACTTCCCATAAACCTAGAGTGCGCGGAGCCGGACAGTCAGTCGCTCGGTGTCTATCGTAGGGTTCACATCGCGGTGGTAGTAATGGTCGAATGGGGGCTTCTGGGCCAGTTCAAGATCACCCGAGCGGTGTCACATGACGGTTTAGGCAGAGTCACGTTGCAAACTTCAAGTTTCCTCAGCACTTTTGCTGTTTCTCATCGCAAATTCGCTCCAAGTCGTCAAGGTCATGGTAACTGTGACTGAAACTCGGAGCGTAGTGCGAGAAACAGCAAAAGTGCCAAAAAATTTTAGGTTTCAGCGTGACCTTGACCTTTGTGACATCGATGACGTCATCTTGGTGACGTAAGGGGTGATGACGTCATCAGCACGTCATTTCTGTGACGTCATGGGTGTGATGTCAAGGAAGTGACGTCATTGGTGATGACGTCATCGATGATGCAATCGATGACGTCATCGATGAGGTCATTGACCTCGATGACGTCATCGATGACGTCATCCCTCAGGTGACCTTGAACTGAGCCAAAAGCCCCCATTCCCCACTACTAACTCCCTTTTTGAAAATACATTTCCAAAAAAAAAAAAAAAAAAAAAAAAAAAAAAAAAAAAAAAAAACATTTCCCTGAAAATGAACAATGGTGTGATAAGGATCCATGTTAAATATGAACTTAATACACCTACAACCATCCCTTATGAAAATAAAAATTATTACTTGTAAAAACGAAATGACGGGTGTGTGAATAACCGGCGGCATTTGCCCGTTACTACTATGATACTGATATTTGTTTAAGTCTAGGATTAATGCCTAGAATATTCTCAGAATATGCCTAGAATATAGTATATTCTCAGTTCCGAAATCCCAGTTTAACCTTTCCATATTGAGCAAAACCATCAATGCGCGTATGTAATGTGGATCCAGACACCAATACCATCGTGTGGACTGCTTTTCGTTACGGGAGTCCCTTTGTGCTCACCCTCTGGAAATAAATGGCTCAAAGGTAATCAGGATTGAGAAAACATTTTATATTGCCAATTCCATCCAAACATGGGGATCCCTTTCCGGCTCATCTCTATCTCTGTATTGCGTGAATATTAAAATATTTAGAATCAAACAATATTTATATTTCAACTTGTATACGTACATTTAATTAGTTAGTACCAGGGGGGCCGAGCTTATGCTCGGTAAAATTATTACTTCCGTTTCTCACACAAACCTCGTTCGCTCCGCTCACTCACCCTGTTCGTTTTTACGACGAGATCGTTCGCTTCGCCCACTCGCCAGACGGCAGGATCCTGCTCTTTGGTATAATTTCCCTAAAACAAAGGTTAAAAATGTAACACATGGCTATATATTTAGAGTTATCAGCTGTTTTTATTATTATTACTATTATTGAATTTTTTACTCTATGGAACATAGATTATAAAATTCTTTACGATCGACTTTAAATTTCTCTTAGGCGAATTTTTTACCCCCAAAAGGCTTTTTTATTACTAATTTGATTTCAATGAAATCCTCAGGTTCGATTTTAAGTATTTTAAACTAGGTAATAAACTATAATCGAGCAATTATTTTCAACTATTAAAAAAGCTTATTTTCCGGAATTTTTGACGGAACTTTAGTTGTGTAGGCTACATGATTTGACTAATGTAGTTGCTATGATCAGTTTATATTCCCCCAGCGCAGCTGAGTTGTCGCTGTGTATGCTGAAAACAAATATAACCTCTTCTCTTCAGATTTGTTTACATCTGCTCGCCGTTATGTTACGTTTTTAAATAAAATTTAATTGATATTTTGACAGACCTATTTGTTAAAATAATAGATCAACACCGATGTATACTTGTCGAAGCTATAAATTATGCCAAAGATAGGCATGTTGTGGAATGAATTGCTATCGAACGGAATTATGCGATTAACTAATTTATGGGATACATCTAATATTTGGGAAAAGATTTAAATGGAACAAGTAATAATTAGAAAGTGTTGTGCCATTGTAGCCTATGTCTCAGGTAAGAAAATATGCATTAGGTGTTAAGTAAGCGTAATTCTTCAATACTAGACTTACATAACTTGATTTTTATTAATTTGCAGTCATGGATTTTAAATTTTATTGTTTTTTTCGCTCTACAATCTATTTACCTTTAATGTTGTAAGCATAATTATTATTAAGTTACTTGCTTGTTTTGAGGTCTTAGCTAAAATCATTCTTTGTATGTATTTATTTGTAGGCTAGGCCTAGGATGTACGCCGGTTGACTTCGGACGGTTAGATGACGTTCCACTCTTCACATTCGAGGAGATGGAAACCTCCGTTCTCTCCCTAAAGAGCAACAAGGCTCCTGAAACGGGCGGATTCCCAGCGAGGATTTAAAGAAAGTATTTTCAATTAGTGCTGACTTGTTGTTGAGAATGTACAACGCCTGTTTGGTAGAAGGTGTGTTTCCGGTTCCCTGGAAAACCGCCAGACTTTTACTCATCAGCAAGACAAAGGTGATCCTGAGCCGTCGTCCCACAGGCCTTTCTGCATGTTCGAGACGGCTGGGAAGCTGTTCGAGAAGCTGATCCGTTCCCGCCTGACGTCTGCCGTGGAAGCTGCCGGGTACTTATGCCCCCATCAATACGGATTCAGAAAGGGACGGTTAACGATTGACGCTATCACCGAAGTCCAGAGAGCTGTGAAGAGAGCCGAAAGCCACAACCATTTCTCTCGCTGAGTAGTGCTTCTTGTTGCGCTTATGTCAAGAATGCCTTTAACTCGGCGAGGTGGGTCGATATGCTGGATGCGCTTCGCAACACCTTTCACGTTCCTGCATATCTGTTGCGACTCATCTTGTTGCGGATTATCTCCGCTCTCGAAGCCTGATTTACGACACAAGGGAAGGAACGTGGACGATGGAAGTCACTTCTGGTGCCGCGCAAGATTCAATACTCGGCCAGGATCTCTGGAACGTTGCCTATGACAGCCTCCTGAGGTCGGAGATGCCTGAGGAAACCACTTTGGTTGGGTACGCCGATGATATCGCAGCTCTCATTGTCACACGCAACGTTGAGCTGACCCAACTAAAGTTGAACCGAGTCATGCGTGTGGTCAACACATGGATGTCCGATCACGGTCTCTCGCTTGCTCTCCTCCGTAAGACGGAGATTGTTATCCTTACGAAGAAGAGGATGGACACCGTCGTTCGTCGTTCCGTTACGAGTGGGAAGGAAGGTGGTCCAATCAACTCGTGCTGCTAAGTACTTCGGGATTATGGTGGACACCAAGTTAAGCTGGAGGGATCAGATATTCCGTACGGCGGACAAGGCCGCTAAGGTAGTCACCTACCTTAGTAGGCTGATGGCCAATGTCGGGGTTCCACGATCCAGCAGACGACGCCTGTTGATGTCCGCGGTTCAGTCCATGCTTTTTTATGGAGCAGAGGTGAGGGCAAACGCTCTCGATAAAGAGTATTACAGGTTGCGACTCGCCCGGGTTCAACGTCGAGCGGCGCTCGGGGAGTGTTCCGCCTGCCGGACAGTGTCCGAGCCTGCCGTCCTGGTGGTCGCCCGAGTTATCCCTGTCAAGCTCTTGGCAGGAGAGAGGAAGGCAATTTATCAGAGACAAGGCGAGATTAAAAGGACACGGCAAGAAGAGAAGAGCGCTCCCGAACCTTCCAGCAGTGGCAACACAGCTGGGAGCATACGACACTCGAGAACGATGGACGAGGCGCGACTTATCAAGCACGTCCAACCATGGGTGAAACAGCGGTCAATTCTTGACAATTCACGGCTATCTCGGTCGTACCTGAACCGGATGGGCAAGACCGGTTCACCGGACTGCATTTATTGCTCGGGCGTTCCCGACGATGCGGAACACACATTCTTCCGCTGCCCCCGTTGGGAAGGGCCCCGCCAAAAGGCCACGCCAATTTTTTGGTGCATTTTCGGTGGACTCGGTCTGCCAAAAGATCTTGGAGGATGAGGGCAACTGGGATTGTTTATCACAGTTCGTCCGGGGCATCCTCCTGGAAAAGAAACAAGATCTGGACCGCGAAGTGGCCCAGATCCCTTGATCGAGTGGCTGGATAAGGAGTGAGCCCCACGGGCATAAGCCAAATTTAGGCCTAGCCTGACGTAATGTGATAAACAACTCCAGGTTAGAATCCTAAAGAGTAGAGGCGAGGTTTTTTAGTGGGTAAACCCGTTTTTAGGGGAGCCCCACACTACAGGCTTGCCACCTGTGTGAGTAACGCATTTTTCTCACCTCTCCCTAAAAAAAAAAAAAAAAAAAAAACATAGAAAAGCGTCAACTAATAACTCAAAAAGTTATAATAGTAAAAAATTCTTGTACGGGACGGACATCGGAGCGTATTCCTAGTTTAAAACGTCCATAAAGATAACATATAATCTTTGAAGGGCTCTAGGACGAAAACTGGATTTTTCCCAGACATGGGACCAGCTCTAAAACCTGGGACATGGGACCTGGTGGTCAAAACCACCGAATTCAACAAAAAAATCCTTAGAGAGAAAATTTTTTTGCCCGTACAAACATTGCTTGTTTTTGTATCAGCATTGAAGTTATCAGCTGATTTTTGTTCAATATAAAAATCCCTATAAGGATAACATGGGATCTTTGGAGTGCTCTATGACAAAAACCGGATTTCCCCCAGCCATGTTACCAGTTTCAATCGATTCCTGGTGGCCAAAACCCCTTTATCCAACAAAAAATCAAAAACCCTTGGAAAGAAAAAAAATTTTCAAGCAATATTTGCAATGAGTATACAATAATTATACATAATAATAACAAGATAACCATAGTAGTAATTTAATTAGCAAAACAATGAAATCTACATACAGGGTGGAAAAAAGTCTGGAAACGGTTTAAACATTTTTTAAGTATTTAAGTACAAAAGTAAGTTGCAAATTGATTTTGAGTGACTAAGGCTACTTCCTAAAGTACTTAATGTCCTTTGTCCTCCAAGGGGGGACGGTCCACAAGGAGTCAGAAGATAATCTTAAATGTAAGCGTAGGTCAAGATGTACATGAAAGTAAAGTTCTCTAATAATAGAGAACAATGCCGCAAACCCGATCTCAAAAGAATGGTCGAGTCAAAAATGGCAGGCGATCAAACTTGGCATTAAAATCATATTGCTGAAAACAAAAAATGCAATAACTCCCGATCCACTTGACCTTTTGAGGTCGGGTTTGCGGTAAATTGATTCAGAATGCAAAACCCTTTAAAATGATGTATCATATTACGTAGCCCAATGCAGTTCCCCTGACGACCTCCAATAGGGACGTCCCTAAAAGAAGTCTTAAAAAACTTAATTGGCCTGCGTCATATGATAGTCCTTTAAAATGATGTATCATATGACGCAGGCCAATTAAGTTTTTTAAGAGTTCTTTTAGGGACGTCCCTATTGGAGGTCGTCAGGGGAATTGCATTGGGCTACGTAATATGATACATCATTTTAAAGGGTTTTGCATTCTGAATCAATTTACCGCAAACCCGACCTCAAAAGGTCAAGTGGATCGGGAGTTATTGCATTTTTTGTTTTCAGCAATATGATTTTAATGCCAAGTTTGATCGCCTGCCATTTTTGATTCGACCATTCTTTTGAGATCGGGTTTGCGGCATTGTTCTCTATTATTATAGACCTTTAATTTGATGTACATATTGAGCTATGCTTACATTTAAGATTTTCTTCTGACTCCTTGTGGACCGTCCCTCCTTGGAGGTCCAAGGACAATAAATACTTTAGGAAGTAGCCTTAGTCACTCAAAATCAATTTGCAAAGTTTTACTTTTGTTACTTAAATACTTTTAAAAATATTGAACCGTTTACACCCTGTATATGTAAATCTGGTCGTACTATAGTTGCCCTGCGTCGAATGATCGGTCGAAGTTGAGGTTTTCATTTGTTTTCACTCCTTAAGTGTAATAAATTAGTCAATGCTTCATCCAGTCATGTCACAAAGATAACAGTATGGACCACAGTTTAATTATAAATTAAAATACCACAAATACAGAAAACAAAAAATAAGTATCGGTTTTGTGATAATATTTCTTTTATTGGTTATCTCTACCACCTCAGTTGATACCTCTATTCAGTTTCAAGGACGTTATTTAAATGACAAAGGAAACACAGTTAGTTTTTTAAGTACATTTTTCAAACTTAACTGTTTACTTTAACTGAATACAAGTTTTGGTCGAAGTTAAACACTTCAATTAGTTCATAGAAAGAGTTAAACAAGTGGCTGAACCATTGCGAGCCTCTCCTGGGTCGACGGAATGTCGAGTGCTCAGGACTAAATTGCATTCCGTCAGGCTTGAGTGTCGGGGGGATCCTACAAGTTGTCTGTAATGATGAATATCTCGACGCATTCTTGTCACGCTCTTTTGCGAATAATAAACACCACCGTAACGAAGATATTTGAATATGTATATGGTGGGTGTTCGAAATATTCAAGTTAAAATGGTTTGCCAAAACGCTTTGTAAATAAATTGAGTTCTTTAATACCGACAGTTACATTTCCTAATTCTTAACTGTGCTCATCGATGGACCATGATGAAATGCATCAATCTAACAGAAAACATGACCCAATCAGTCGAATATGAACAAATAATATTAATTTTAAGACATGAATATTAACTGTGAACAAACAAAAAGAAATCCCTCCTATATAAAAGGGGATTTACAGACGGTTTTGAGACGTTAAAGGTATTGAACTTATTTTATCAACGACCGTTGCAATAAGCACCAATAAAGATATTATTAACAATATGGAAAATTATTTAAAATATTCAAACCCATTGCTTAATGAGGTCTTAAACGTTAAGAGTCAGTCATCTTCACCCCTGTGCCAGTAGCTCATTGTTGCGCAGTCGGCAATGTTACAGGTCATGCCACATAAGTTGACGAATGGCCAAAAACAGCTGGGTAAGGCGAGGGGAGGAGAGGGGGTACTTTTCCAAAAACATCAAGCTTACGTTACATGCAAATTTTTTATAGAACAGCTGATTATCTAATCATTTTAACTGAATAGTAGTGAAAATTCATTCGTCAAGTTATGTGGCGAGGGTTATAACCATACGGCTTTTAATGCAAAACATGGTACAGTATTTTATTCCCCTGTTTCGGACACATATTTTTTTTAACTTGGTAAGTGTTTAGTTGAATAGTTATATTAGGCCCCTCATACCTCGTGATTTAGAAAATTTAACAAATATTACTAAAGAAAATCGAGTTACTTTGCAACGTCCCAGAGAGTAATAGTATTTGTTAAATTTTCTAAATTTGGAGATATGAGGGGTCTAATATAACTATTCGACCAAACACTTACCCAGTTTTAAGAAAATCAGTTGAAAAACGTTGTCAGAAACAGGGGAATAAAATACCATGTTTTGCATTAAAAACCATGTAGGGTATGCATGTATGTTAACATTGCCGTCTGCGCAACAATGGGCTAATAGCCCAGAGTGAAGATGACTCTTAAGGTTATATTATATAATCGAAACATATGTTTAACATCAAAATAATCATTTTAATTGAATGAAAACAATATTTAGTCTAAAGTTTTACTTTTATATAGGTGTCAATTAAATTATTGGAAAATAGTTTTATTGAAGGATGAATTCAGAAATAAAAGATGACGCATACATTAAAAAAGTTTCCTGTAAAGTAAAACATTTACAAAATATATCACATTCCGAGTTAGATGTTGTTAAAGAAACTTGGGATTTCATCAAGACGTCGGAAAAGTTCATCGAGACTGCATTTATTAAAACACTAATAAAACATCCTTCATTAAAAGCAGTGTTTCCAGGAATAGATCAATTGAATGCGCAAGAGATTTTATCAAGTGAGATTTTAAAGAATAATATTGATATGACTATTCAGTTTTTTGACATGATTATAAAAAATTTGAATAAACCAAACTTATGGATGTTATCAGCACTGAAAGTTTACACACTTAACGAGTTTTATGAAATATGTCCTGATGTCTTCAGAGAATTCATGAACAACTTATTTGAGATTTTGAAGGAAAGGTTAATAAAGAGAGGAAGTGAGCTTACAACCGAGAATGAAACTCTTCTGAAAGAAATTGCAGAATGCCTTTTATCCATTTTTACAACATACTGATAACTAACCATAAGACTACTTATGGTGCATCGTGTTTTCTTAGTATCAAGATTTGTATTAAATATACGATTTCCATTGTGGTTGAGATTCTTATTCATTTTTTATCACATTTAATAGTCAATTATGCTGTTTTTTTTTTTTTTTTTTTTTTTTTTTTTTTTTTTTTTTTTTTTTTACTACAGAGGGCTTTGAGTTATTCACGGGTTTATTTTAAGTAGTTATAACCAAGTAGTTAGTGGACACGGCCACAAAATCTACCTTATTTTACTTTGTTCGCTCTGAAGTTTATTTCCCAACAGTTCTTTCTTTTAGTTCTTTCTTTTCCATAGTTTTAATAGTTGTTGTTCCAGTACTTTATTAACTATATCACTATTTTGAGATAGGGATCTCACATAGTACGTATTGTAACCTGAATATGAATGAGAGATGAGTGTAAGATGATTGTGGCGTGATCTTGTAGTCTTGTTACTGACTAAGGCCGACATTCTCCTTAGACAGGACTGTTCAAATAGCCCAACAGCCAATGGTATCTAGGGACCTACAGTTTAACGTGGGATCCGACCCATAATTTCAACCTCATATATACGAATTGGTCTAATTATGAGGATGGTCTTTATGGATGAACTAGTATTCATTAGTGAGGACGTTAATCCTTACTAGCGAATACCGCAACCACAATCCATCGCTTTTAACTATCCACAATTCATGACCTCCAAAGACGCTGGATTACAGGACGACGCCATCGTCCCACTAATAAATATAAAGTTTATTCGTTATTCAATCATGTCACAAAGATAAAAGTATGAAAGTTTAATTATAAATTAAAACTACACGTATACAGATAAATGACGAATTGACAAAATGGAAAGAAGCGTTGAGTTTCAGTCCGAGTTCTTCGCTTCTTTCGCCTCCGCGTGCATGAACTTTATCAGATCGATCACTCTGCAGGTGTATCCGTACTCGTTGTCGAACCTGAAACAATAATTTCACTTTATATCACCAATAATTATGATTTAGTTTACTTCTCAGATATTTCATTAAAGACAGGTATACTGTAACAAATTCATAATAACACGTTGCCAGGTCAATTCTGTTAAAAGAATTGGCAACAATAACCGAATCAAAGTTGACACAAAACATTTCTAAGTGGAAGCATAGTCTTAAGTTATTTAATAGCGTTCGACGGCAAACTACAAACCATGTTTCCAGCACTATTGCTTTTGAATATTCTAATGGAGGCCTAGCTGAAACCTGAAAAGGTTATAAATAAAGCAAGCATTGCAATTAGTGGTTTGATAATCAAATGACTGAAAAAGATTGCTGATTTATTAAATTACTATTTGAGCATAGATTTAAGTTGTTTTTGTGTTACTTAAGTTAAAGTTTAGTTATAAATCAAAAGTTCAAACCATAACGTGCTACTGTTTGAATGTAAAGCAGCGATAATAAGGAATGTTATGATGGGTTTTTGCATTATTGCATTGTTGAGGATTCAACTTTCCCTCATTTAGCCATTCCGCTTCGCATTAACATCATTCTAATACAAAAAACACTAACCAAGCAATCAATTTGAAGAAGTTCTTGTTGAGCTCCATGCTCGCCTTGGGGTCGTATATGCAGGAGTAGTGGGAGCCGATAAAGTCGGACGAGACGACCTCGTCCTTGGTGACGTCAATAATCCCCAGCATCTCGTCCTCGCTGGCCTCCTGTAGTGCCTTGGTGATGTCGTCCAGACACGTGGCCTGCTTCGTCCTGCACAACACACCTTATGTATGTCAAAAGGTCCTTGGTGACGTCAATGATCCCCAGCATCTCGTCCTCACTGGCCTCCTGTAGTGCCTTGGTGATGTCGTCCAGACACGTGGCCTGCTTCGTCCTGCACAACACACCTTATGTTTGACAAAAGGTCGTTGGTGACGTCAATGATCCCCAGTATCTCGTCCTCACTGGCCTCCTGTAGCGCCTTGGTGATGTCGTCCAGACAACGTGGCCTGCTTCGTCCTGCACACCACACCTTATGAATGACAAAAAGGTCCTTGGTGACGTCAATGAACCCCAGCATCTCGTCCTCACTGGCCTCCTGTAGCGCCTTGGTGATGTCGTCCAGACAACGTGGCCTGCTTCGTCCTGCACAACACACCTTATGTATGTCAAAAGGTTTTTGGTGACGTTAATGATCCCCAGCATCTCGTCATTGCTGGCCTCCTGTAGCGCCTTGGTGATGTCATTCAGACACGTGGCCTGCTTCGTCCTGCACAACACACCTTATGTATGTCAAAAGGTTCTTGGTGACGTCAATGATCCCCAGCATCTCGTCCTCGCTGGCCTCCTGTAGCGCCTTGGTGATGTCGTCCAGACACGTGGCCTGCTTCGTCCTGCACAACACACCTTATGTATGTCAAAAGGTCCTTGGTGACATCAATGATCCCCAGCATCTCGTCCTCACTGGCCTCCTGTAGCGCCTTGGTGATGTCGTCCAGACACGTGGCCTGCTTCGTCCTGCACAACACACCTTATGTATGTCAAAAGGTCCTTGGTGACATCAATGATCCCCAGCATCTCGTCCTCACTGGCCTCCTGTAGCGCCTTGGTGATGTCGTCCAGACACGTGGCCTGCTCCGTCCTGCACAACACACCTTATGTATGTCAAAAGGTCCTTGGTGACGTCAATGATCCCCAGCATCTCGTCCTCGCTGGCCTCCTGTAGCGCCTTGGTGATGTTGTCCAGACACGTGGCCTGCTTCGTCCTGCCCAACACACCTTATGTATGTCAAAAGGTCCTTGGTGACGTCAATGATCCCCAGCATCTCGTCCTCGCTGGCCTTCTGCACCGCCTTGGTGATGTCGTCCAGACACGTGGCCTGCTTGGTGTTGCACAACACACAAGTAAAAAACTCCATATATAACCACACAGCCGCCATTTTGTATTTTTTAAGAATAATTTTTGATTTGAGAACTGCTTGTTATAATAATATAAAACTTGTTTGATAGTTTTTGGGCTAAATGCTTCATTGAAGAAAAATAATCAATTTTATACGGTATTTCATATTTTTAAAATGGTGGCAGTTTTAAGTCTTGATTAAACACTATTCAAGGTATCAAAATTAATATTACTTTGTTTATTTTTAGAAAATTTTATTTAAAATCAATCAATGTAAAACTTTTGGTCATTTGGTTTACGCAATTTCCTACCTTACTTACGAACAGATGATACAGATGATCTTTGAGCTATCTGCAATAGTTTAATTTTAAAATGCTGTGTTTGCCTACAAATTAGTACTACAACATCATGTAGATATTAAAAAATAATTTATATGATTTTTTATTCTTAAATTCCTTTGTTACTGTGTAAAACAAGACTTCAATTCAAATTTACTTTGTGTTGACGATTTAAAAATGAGGGTTTATAACATTTAAGTTAAACGATTATTGAAAGGCTAGATATTGATATAAATATTGAACCCCACACACCCTGTAGTGATGGGGAGCCAGCTCGTTTTTAGCGTTATTCCCTCATCTCAGCGATCCAGATGTTCTTGTTTATATCTATGATGTCAATTCGTAACCGGTAACTCTTTAGGACGATTTTAATACACTGTATGCACTACTTAAACAATTGAACTCCTACACTTTTTGAGCTTACAGAAGCTGTATAAAAATACACTGAAACTAAAATATAAAATATTTCAATTTTACCCTTCTTGAAAAAAAAAAATTGAAATATAAAATATTTCAATTTTACCCTTCTAGAAAAAAGCCAAGCATTCAGAATTGAATTTGACTTATTTTCATGGTTTCCTCGAATAGTGTACCCAGTTACCTGATGACCAGGTCGATCATGGAGACGGTGGGGATGGGCACGCGGATGGAGAGGGCCGTCATCTTGCCCTTGAGCTCCGGCAGCACCTTGCCGAGGGCCGAGGCGGCGCCCGTGTACGTGGGGATCATGTTCTGCAGCCCGCCGCGGCTCTCCCGCCAGTTCTGTACACAAAACATACAAGCTGCAGAGGGCGTGGGTGCAACGTTTGGAAGATCAATAGATTCATAAACCATATGCAGATCCAGTTTTAGCATAAGCTATCAGATGTCCCGAGACATGGGCCATCTTTTATTTTGTGCCCAAATCGCGGGACGTCTACTTCTAACAGAGAGTATTCTCAAATATATTTTTTTTTATAATATACAAGAGTAACGTAGTATACCCTCAGTTGAGCACCACAAATTTGAATTGGATATAATCACAACCTGTTTCACTGTGAATAAGTCATTATCAAGTGACACAAGAACAGATATGATCCGTCAAAATAACCCTTATTCACTGCGAAACATGTTGTGATTATATCCAATGAAAATTTTAGCTTTTCGATGGAAGGAATGTGTTCTATGGTAGTATTCAATAGCAGTCCAGGGGCTAACGCAATTAAATTATTAAAAGGGCTCTGAGAATGCAGAAATATTAAAATTTCCTACATCTAATATACTCACGAAATGTAGGACAAAATAGTGTTCTTGGACCGTAAGAATTCTTCAATCTTAGAGTTCTATTCAGATGGTTTTTCCATTCTCTACATAATCAATTAGAATGTTACGGTTGATAAATTGTATAGAGGAGACAGAAGAATGCCGTATTATGAGTGTTGATTTCAGTAGTGAATAAATCTTGTGAGAAGTGAATGGACTGAGGAAACTATTTTGACCTTCATGTTTTTATCCTTTCTTTGCCCTTAATATTTATCTATTACTATAACGAATACTTATAAAATGCAATAATTTCTAAGTACATATATACAGCTGGGAGAATTTTGTGACATTTAGAGTATAACCTTGAGCGAGGCCTGGTCCAGTATCTTCTGCGAGGCGGTGACTGCGTGGACGGTGGACATGAAGCCCTCTATGATCTCGAACTTGTCATGGACCACTTTGGTGAGGGGGGCGAGGGCGTTGGTGGCGCACGAGGCGGCCGACACCACCCTCATCGTCGGCTGGTAGTCGTCCAGGTTGACGCCGACCACGAACGTCGGCGAGTCGTCCTTGCAGGGGGCGGACACGACCACGTGACGGGCGCCCGCGTCCAGGTGGCCCTGCGGCAGAGGAATTAATAATAATAGTATGGCTTTTAGTGGAGGGAGATCAGCAGTTAACTGATAGTTCTCCTCGCCTGAAATGCCTGCACTTTTTTGTTTTCTATGCAGGTGGACCAACGGCTTAACGTGACTTCCGAACCACGGGAGCGGCCGAACGATCTTTTTGTACCCGAGCCGGGATTTGAACCAGGACCCGCTGGGTGATAACCCAGAGCTCTAACCACTGAGCTACGGCCGCTGCCGCAGAGGAATGAACCGCGGGTATGAGGTACATATCCTACCTCATAATCTTATATTACAAAACAAGCACTGTTTGCGCAATAAATTGTTAACGTCCAAGGATTTTCATTTCTTTCTAATATGAGAAGCAATTGGAATCTGTCCGATGACTGTAAAATCCGGTTTTCGTCTACAGTCCCTTGATGTTCCTATGTTATTCTTATGACATTTTTCTAGCAACAAAATCCAACAAAAGACAGTTGTTAACTGTAGGATTAAAAGAACGTGTTACATTTTCGATCTTTTGTTCATTAGATTTAACACAGAGTGCAGTACTGTTTTTAACTACAAAAATAATTAAGGTACTATTTCTAATATAAAGATAATTCAAAAACGGAAATGTGATTCACAGTTGTTGTTTAACGTGATTTACCCACTTAATTACCTGGCACTTCTCCGCCGTAGTGTTCTTCCCACTGGCCTCAATTACGTAGTCCACTCCAAGGTCTTTCCACGGAATTTTTTTCGGGTCTGTTTCTTGATAAGTGCATATCTTCTTGCCTAGGGGAAAGATTATAAGTACAAAACAATCTGAAATGTTTCTGAAGTATGTCAATTAAACTGGTGCAACATTGACAATTACAGCCAATCCAATACCATATATTGTGTATATAACTTTATGTCAAGTTTTAGTTGATATAATGTAAAAATTAATACATTTCAATTTTGAATAGCTAAGAATGATCTGGAGTAATTCACCCTAGGTAAATATATTAATTAACAATTATATCAAGCAAATGACATTGTGAACGGATCCTCTTATTTTTTAGAATGTAAAATAAGAAATTATGTTATATTGTTGTACTATGCTTTAAATATTGCAGCATTAAAGGTGCAAAAAGACCTTCCGTACACTCTAAATACTTTTCCAAAACATGTCTGACCAGCTAAAGGTTAACTTGCATAAAAACGTATTTGATTGCTAATTTAATATGAAAAATCAAAATAAAGGCAATGTAATTTATAAAAGTATTACTTTGAACTTTTCCATTAATAATAACAGAAACTCAAGTTATGCTGTACCTACAACTAAACTGTTTGACGCACTGAGTGCCTTCAAATCTGATATAGTATATTTCGTCTCTAGCCCGAAAAGTGGTGGTTATCGGTGCAAGATCGAGTTTCAAGTACGAGGCCAAGCCAAGTACTTGAATTCGATCGAGCACCGATATACCACTTTCGGATGAGTTACGAACAGTACTTTTCATCATACCATTGCGATAAACGTTATTTTCGGAACGGTCAGCTGTGATCGAAACTAGTTGATTCCCGGTGGGTTGGATAAACGTGTTGGTAAACAAAGTTTTCGGGACTAGACCTCGAAACAGTGGTTTTCGGGACTAGGCCGGAAAAAAAACTTCCAATGTTGGACACCACTAGCGCTGCTATTCTGCTTACAGTAACTTAAACCTCGTTGACTCCAATATGTAAAGGTCAAACAGCTGATTGTTTAGTTGTAAATACAGTAGTTCAAATACAAGATAAACAAATAACAATGTAAGAGGGGGTTTATAGGTTAAAATTTATTAATTTTTATCCAAACTGTATATTTATTAAAGGTGGTATGATGAAAAGTACTGTTCGTAACTCGTCCGAAAGTGGTATATCGGTGCTCGATCGAATTCAAGTACTCGGCTTCGCCTCGTACTTGAAACTCGATCTTGCACCGATAACGACCACTTTCCGGACTAGTGACGAAATATACTATTTCATCATACCACCTGTAATAAATTTACAGTTTGGATAAAAATTAATAAATTTTAAGCTATATACCCCACGTTGTTATTTGTTTATCTTGTATTTGAACTATTTACAGCTGTTATTTCAAATATAAAAATAAATTAACTTGTTTAGTGTCCCGAAAACCACTGTTTCGCAGTCTAGTCCCGAAAACTTTGTTTACCAACACGTTTATCCAACCCACCGGGAATCAACTAGTTTCGATCACAGCTGACCGTTCCGAAAAAATACGTTTATCGCAATGGTATAATGAAAATATTACAACACAACAAACGAGAGAACATTTGAAGTTTAAATAACTGCAGTTTCTTGACAGGTGGCCCTCGTGTATACACTGTATAACCCTCGCCACGTAACTTGACGAATGAATCTTCACTACTATTTAGTTAAAATAATTGGATAATCAGCTGTTCTATAAAAATTGCATGTAACGTAAACTCGATGTTTTTGGAAAAGTACCCCCTCTCCTCCCCTCGCCCAACCCAGCTGTTTTTGGCCATTCGTCAACTTATGTGGCGTGACTTATACTCGAGCCTCGTCGCTTCACCGAGCACTATAGGTACTCTGTGTCACTTACCGTCGATCACCAGCTGAGATCCATCCACCTCTACGTCGGTGACGAAGCGGCCCTGGGTGGAGTCGTACTTGAGCAGGTAGGCCATGTAGTCGGTCTTCACCACCGAGCACCATAGGTACTATCCCTGTCTGCATCACTTACCGTCGATCACCAGCTGAGATCCATCCACCTCTACGTCGGTGACAAAGCGGCCCTGGGTGGAGTCGTACTTGAGCAGGTAGGCCATGTATTCGGTCTTCATCACCGGGCACTATAGGTATTATATGCGTCACTTACCGTCGATCACCAGCTGAGATCCATCCACCTCTACGTCGGTGACGAAGCGGCCCTGGGTGGAGTCGTACTTGAGCAGGTAGGCCATGTATTCGGTCTTCATCACCGGGCACTATAGGTATTATATGCGTCACTTACCGTCGATCACCAGCTGAGATCCATCCACCTCTACGTCGGTGACGAAGCGGCCCTGGGTGGAGTCGTACTTAAGCAGGTAGGCCATGTATTCGGTCTTCATCACCGGGCACTATAGGTATTATATGCGTCACTTACCGTCGATCACCAGCTGAGATCCATCCACCTCTACGTCGGTGACGAAGCGGCCCTGGGTGGAGTCGTACTTGAGCAGGTAAGCCATGTATTCGGTCTTCATCACCGGGCACTATAGGTACTATTCCTGTCTGCGTCACTTACCGTCGATCACCAGCTGAGATCCATCCACCTCTACGTCGATGACGAAGCGGCCCTGGGTGGAGTCGTACTTGAGCAGGTAGGCCATGTATTCGGTCTTCATCCACGGGCACTATGATATCCCCGTCTGCATCACTTACCGTCGATCACCAGCTGAGATCCATCCACCTCTACGTCAGTGACGAAGCGACCCTGGGTGGAGTCGTACTTGAGCAGGTAGGCCTTGTATTCGGGTTCATCCACGGGCACTATGATATCCCCGTCTGCATCACTTACCGTCGATCACCAGCTGAGATCCATCCACCTCTACGTCGGTGACGAAGCGGCCCTGGGTGGAGTCGTCCTTGAGCAGGTAGGCCATGTATTCGGTCTTCATAACCGGGCACTATAGGTGCTATCCCCGTCTGCATCACTTACCGTCGATCACCAGCTGAGATCCATCCACCTCTACGTCGGTGACGAAGCGGCCCTGGGTGGAGTCGTACTTGAGCAGGTAGGCCATGTATTCGGTCTTCATCACCGGGCACTATAGGTATTATATGCGTCACTTACCGTCGATCACCAGCTGAGATCCATCCACCTCTACGTCGGTGACGAAGCGGCCCTGGGTGGAGTCGTACTTGAGCAGGTAGGCCATGTATTCGGTCTTCATCACCGGGCACTATAGGTACTATCCCTGTCTGCGTCACTTACCGTCGATCACCAGCTGAGATCCATCCACCTCTACGTCGGTGACGAAGCGGCCCTGGGTGGAGTCGTACTTGAGCAGGTAGGCCATGTATTCGGTCTTCATCACCGGGCACTATAGGTGCTATCCCCGTCTGCATCACTTACCGTCGATCACCAGCTGAGATCCATCCACCTCTACGTCGGTGACGAAGCGGCCCTGGGTGGAGTCGTACTTGAGCAGGTAGGCCATGTATTCGGTCTTCATCCACGGGCACTATGATATCCCCGTCTGCATCACTTACCGCCGATCACCAGGTGAGATCCATCCACCTCTAAGTCGGTGACGAAGTGGCCCTGGGTGGAGTCGTACTTGAGCAGGTAGGCCATGTATTCGGTCTTCATCCACGGGCACTATGATATCCCCGTCTGCATCACTTACCGTCGATCACCAGCTGAGATCCATCCACCTCTACGTCGGTGACGAAGCGGCCCTGGGTGGAGTCGTACTTGAGCAGGTAGGCCATGTATTCGGTCTTCATCCACGGGCACTATGATATCCCTGTCTGCGTCACTTACCGTCGATCACCAGCTGAGATCCATCCACCTCTACGTCGGTGACGAAGCGGCCCTAGGTGGAGTCGTACTTGAGCAGGTAGGCCTTGTATTCGGTCTTCATCCACGGGCACTATGATATCCCCGTCTGCATCACTTACCGTCGATCACCAGCTGAGATCCATCCACCTCTACGTCGGTGACGAAGCGGCCCTGGGTGGAGTAGTACTTGAGCAGGTAGGCCATGTATTCGGTCTTCATCACCGGGCACTATAGGTATTATATGCGTCACTTACCGTCGATCACCAGCTGAGATCCATCCACCTCTACGTCGGTGACGAAGCGGCCCTAGGTGGAGTCGTACTTGAGCAGGTAGGCCTTGTATTCGGTCTTCATCCACGGGCACTATGATATCCCCGTCTGCATCACTTACCGTCGATCACCAGCTGAGATCCATCCACCTCTACGTCGGTGACGAAGCGGCCCTGGGTGGAGTAGTACTTGAGCAGGTAGGCCATGTATTCGGTCTTCATCACCGGGCACTATAGGTATTATATGCGTCACTTACCGTCGATCACCAGCTGAGATCCATCCACCTCTACGTCGGTGACGAAGCGGCCCTGGGTGGAGTCGTACTTGAGCAGGTAAGCCATGTATTCGGTCTTCATCACCGGGCACCATAGGTACTATCCCTGTCTGCATCACTTACCGTCGATCACCAGCTGAGATCCATCCACCTCTACGTCGGTGACGAAGCGGCCCTGGGTGGAGTCGTACTTGAGCAGGTAGGCCAAGTATTCGGTCTTCATCACCGAGCACTATAGGTACTATCCCTGTCTGCATCACTTACCGTCGATCACCAGCTGAGATCCATCCACCTCTACGTCGGTGACGAAGCGGCCCTGGGTGGAGTCGTACTTGAGCAGGTAGGCCATGTATTCGGTCTTCATCAAAGGGCACTATATGTACTATCCCTGTCTGCGTCACTTACCGTCGATCACCAGCTGAGATCTATCCACCTCTACGTCGGTGACGAAGCGGCCCTGGGTGGAGTCGTACTTGAGCAGGTAGGCCATGTAGTCGGTCTTCATCACCGGGCACTATAGGTACTATCCCTGTCTGCGTCACTTACCGTCGATCACCAGCTGAGATCCATCCACCTCTACGTCGGTGACGAAGCGGCCCTGGGTGGAGTCGTACTTGAGCAGGTAGGCCATGTATTCGGTCTTCATCACTGGGCACTATAGGTACTATCCCTGTCTGCGTCACTTACCGTCGATCACCAGCTGAGATCTATCCACCTCTACGTCAATGACGAAGCGGCCCTGGGTGGAGTCGTACTTGAGCAGGTAGGCCATGTATTCGGTCTTCATCACAGGGCACTATAGGTACTATCCCTGTCTGCGTCACTTACCGTCGATCACCAGCTGAGATCTATCCACCTCTACGTCGGTGACGAAGCGGCCCTGGGTGGAGTCGTACTTGAGCAGGTAGGCCATGTATTCGGTCTTCATCACTGGGCACTATAGGTACTATGCCTGTCTGCGTCACTTACCGTCGATCACCAGCTGAGATCCATCCACCTCTAGGTCGGTGACGAAGCGGCCCTGGGTGGAGTCGTACTTGAGCAGGTAGGCCATGTATTTGGTCTTCATCACTGGGCACTATAGGTACTATCCCTGTCTGCGTCACTTACCGTCGATCACCAGCTGAGATCCATCCACCTCTACGTCGGTGACGAAGCGGCCCTGGGTGGAGTCGTACTTGAGCAGGTAGGCCATGTATTCGGTCTTCATCACCGGGCACTATAGGTATTATATGCGTCACTTACCGTCGATCACCAGCTGAGATCCATCCACCTCTACGTCGGTGACGAAGCGGCCCTGGGTGGAGTCGTACTTGAGCAGGTAAGCCATGTATTCGGTCTTCATCACCGGGCACCATAGGTACTATCCCCGTCTGCATCACTTACCGTCGATCACCAGCTGAGATCCATCCACCTCTACGTCGGTGACGAAGCGGCCCTGGGTGGAGTCGTACTTGAGCAGGTAGGCCAAGTATTCGGTCTTCATCACCGGGCACCATAGGTACTATCCCTGTCTGCATCACTTACCGTCGATCACCAGCTGAGATCCATCCACCTCTACGTCGGTGACGAAGCGGCCCTGGGTGGAGTCGTACTTGAGCAGGTAGGCCATGTATTCGGTCTTCATCAAAGGGCACTATATGTACTATCCCTGTCTGCGTCACTTACCGTCGATCACCAGCTGAGATCTATCCACCTCTACGTCGGTGACGAAGCGGCCCTGGGTGGAGTCGTACTTGAGCAGGTAGGCCATGTAGTCGGTCTTCATCACCGGGCACTATAGGTACTATCCCTGTCTGCGTCACTTACCGTCGATCACCAGCTGAGATCCATCCACCTCTACGTCGGTGACGAAGCGGCCCTGGGTGGAGTCGTACTTGAGCAGGTAGGCCATGTAGTCGGTCTTCATCACCGGGCACTATAGGTACTATCCCTGTCTGCGTCACTTACCGTCGATCACCAGCTGAGATCCATCCACCTCTACGTCGGTGACGAAGCGGCCCTGGGTGGAGTCGTACTTGAGCAGGTAGGCCAAGTATTCGGTCTTCATCACCGAGCACTATAGGTACTATCCCTGTCTGCATCACTTACCGTCGATTACCAGATGAGATCCATCCACCTCTACGTCGGTGACGAAGCGGCCCTGGGTGGAGTCGTACTTGAGCAGGTAGGCCATGTATTCGGTCTTCATCACTGGGCACTATAGGTACTATCCCTGTCTGCGTCACTTACCGTCGATCACCAGCTGAGATCTATCCACCTCTACGTCAATGACGAAGCGGCCCTGGGTGGAGTCGTACTTGAGCAGGTAGGCCATGTATTCGGTCTTCATCACAGGGCACTATAGGTACTATCCCTGTCTGCGTCACTTACCGTCGATCACCAGCTGAGAGCTATCCACCTCTACGTCGGTGACGAAGCGGCCCTGGGTGGAGTCGTACTTGAGCAGGTAGGCCATGTATTCGGTCTTCATCACTGGGCACTATAGGTACTATGCCTGTCTGCGTCACTTACCGTCGATCACCAGCTGAGATCCATCCACCTCTAGGTCGGTGACGAAGCGGCCCTGGGTGGAGTCGTACTTGAGCAGGTAGGCCATGTATTCGGTCTTTATCACTGGGCACTATAGGTACTATCCCTGTCTGCGTCACTTACCGTCGATCACCAGCTGAGATCCATCCACCTCTACGTCGGTGACGAAGCGGCCCTGGGTGGAGTCGTACTTGAGCAGGTAGGCCATGTATTCGGTCTTCATCACCGGGCACTATAGGTACTATCCCTGTCTGCGTCACTTACCGTCGATCACCAGCTGAGATCCATCCACCTCTACGTCGGTGACGAAGCGGCCCTGGGTGGAGTCGTACTTGAGCAGGTAGGCCATGTATTCGGTCTTCATCACTGGGCACTATAGGTACTATCCCTGTCTGCGTCACTTACCGTCGATCACCAGCTGAGATCCATCCACCTCTACGTCGGTGACGAAGCGGCCCTGGGTGGAGTCGTACTTGAGCAGGTAGGCCATGTATTCGGTCTTCATCACTGGGCACTATAGGTACTATGCCTGTCTGCGTCACTTACCGTCGATCACCAGCTGAGATCCATCCACCTCTACGTCGGTGACGAAACGGCCCTGGGTGGAGTCGTACTTGAGCAGGTAGGCCATGTATTCGGTCTTCATCACTGGGCACTATAGGTACTATCCCTGTCTGCGTCACTTACCGTCGATCACCAGCTGAGATCCATCCACCTCTACGTTTGTGACGAAGCGGCCCTGGGTGGAGTCGTACTTGAGCAGGTAGGCCATGTATTCGGTCTTCATCACCGGGCACTATAGGTACTATCCCTGTCTGCGTCACTTACCGTCGATCACCAGCTGAGATCCATCCACCTCTACGTCGGTGACGAAGCGGCCCTGGGTGGAGTCGTACTTGAGCAGGTAGGCCATGTATTCGGTCTTCATCACTGGGCACTATAGGTACTATCCCTGTCTGCGTCACTTACCGTCGATCACCAGCTGAGATCCATCCACCTCTACGTCGGAAACGAAGCGGCCCTGGCTGGAGTCGTACTTGAGCAGGTAGGCCATGTATTCGGTCTTCATCACCGGACACTATAATATCCCTGTCTGCGTCACTTACCGTCGATCACCAGCTGAGATCCATCCACCTCTACGTCGGTGACGAAGCGACCCTGGGTGGAGTCGTACTTGAGCAGGTAGGCCATGTATTCGGTCTTCATCACCGGGCACTATACTATCCCTGTCTGCGTCACTTACCGTCGATCACCAGCTGAGATCCATCCACCTCTACGTCGGTGACGAAGCGGCCCTGGGTGGAGTCGTACTTGAGCAGGTAGGCCATGTATTCGGTCTTCATCACCGGGCACTATAGGTACTATCCCTGTCTGCATCACTTACCGTCGATCACCAGCTGAGATCCATCCACCTCTACGTCGGTGACGAAGCGGCCCTAGGTGGAGTCGTACTTGAGCAGGTAGGCCATGTATTCGGTCTTCATCACCGGGCACTATAGGTACTATCCCTGTCTGCATCACTTACCGTCGATCACCAGCTGAGATCCATCCACCTCTACGTCGGTGACGAAGCGGCCCTGGGTGGAGTCGTACTTGAGCAGGTAGGCCATGTATTCGGTCTTCATCCACGGGCACTATAGGTACTATCCCTGTCTGCATCACTTACCGTCGATCACCAGCTGAGATCCAACCACCTCTACGTCGGTGATGAAGCGGCCCTGGGTGGAGTCGTACTTGAGCAGGTAGGCCATGTATTCGGTCTTCATCACCGGGCACTATAGGTACTATCCCTGTCTGCGTCACTTACCGTCGATCACCAGCTGAGATCCATCCACCTCTACGTCGGTGACGAAGCGGCCCTGGGTGGAGTCGTACTTGAGCAGGTAGGCCATGTATTCGGTCTTTATCACTGGGCACTATAGGTACTATCCCTGTCTGCGTCACTTACCGTCGATCACCAGCTGAGATCCATCCACCTCTACGTCGGTGACGAAGCGGCCCTGGCTGGAGTCGTACTTGAGCAGGTAGGCCATGTATTCGGTCTTCATCACCGGACACTATACTATCCCTGTCTGCGTCACTTACCGTCGATCACCAGCTGAGATCCATCCACCTCTACGTCGGTGACGAAGCGACCCTGGGTGGAGTCGTACTTGAGCAGGTAGGCCATGTATTCGGTCTTCATCACCGGGCACTATACTATCCCTGTCTGCGTCACTTACCGTCGATCACCAGCTGAGATCCATCCACCTCTACGTCGGTGACGAAGCGGCCCTGGGTGGAGTCGTACTTGAGCAGGTAGGCCATGTATTCGGTCTTCATCCACGGGCACTATAGGTACTATCCCTGTCTGCATCACTTACCGTTGATCACCAGCTGAGATCCATCCACCTCTACGTCGGTGACGAAGCGGCCCTGGGTGGAGTCGTACTTGAGCAGGTAGGCCATGTATTCGGTCTTCATCACAGGGCACTATAGGTACTATCCCTGTCTGCGTCACTTACCGTCGATCACCAGCTGAGATCTATCCACCTCTACGTCGGTGACGAAGCGGCCCTGGGTGGAGTCGTACTTGAGCAGGTAGGCCATGTATTCGGTCTTCATCACTGGGCACTATAGGTACTATGCCTGTCTGCGTCACTTACCGTCGATCACCAGCTGAGATCCATCCACCTCTACGTCGGTGACGAAGCGGCCCTGGGTGGAGTCGTACTTGAGCAGGTAGGCCATGTATTCGGTCTTCATCACTGGGCACTATAGGTACTATCCCTGTCTGCGTCACTTACCGTCGATCACCAGCTGAGATCCATCCACCTCTACGTTTGTGACGAAGCGGCCCTGGGTGGAGTCGTACTTGAGCAGGTAGGCCATGTATTCGGTCTTCATCACCGGGCACTATAGGTACTATCCCTGTCTGCGTCACTTACCGTCGATCACCAGCTGAGATCCATCCACCTCTACGTCGGTGACGAAGCGGCCCTGGGTGGAGTCGTACTTGAGCAGGTAGGCCATGTATTCGGTCTTCATCACTGGGCACTATAGGTACTATCCCTGTCTGCGTCACTTACCGTCGATCACCAGCTGAGATCCATCCACCTCTACGTCGGTGACGAAGCGGCCCTGGCTGGAGTCGTACTTGAGCAGGTAGGCCATGTATTCGGTCTTCATCACCGGACACTATACTATCCCTGTCTGCGTCACTTACCGTCGATCACCAGCTGAGATCCATCCACCTTTACGTCGGTGACGAAGCGACCCTGGGTGGAGTCGTACTTGAGCAGGTAGGCCATGTATTCGGTCTTCATCACTGGGCACTATACTATCCCTGTCTGCGTCACTTACCGTCGATCACCAGCTGAGATCCATCCACCTCTACGTCGGTGACGAAGCGGCCCTGGGTGGAGTCGTACTTGAGCAGGTAGGCCATGTATTCGGTCTTTATCACCGGGCACTATAGGTACTATCCCTGTCTGCATCACTTACCGTCGATCACCAGCTGAGATCCATCCACCTCTACGTCGGTGACGAAGCGGCCCTGGGTGGAGTCGTACTTGAGCAGGTAGGCCATGTATTCGGTCTTCATCACCGGGCACTATAGGTACTATCCCTGTCTGCATCACTTACCGTCGATCACCAGCTGAGATCCATCCACCTCTACGTCGGTGAAGAAGCGGCCCTGGGTGGAGTCGTACTTGAGCAGGTAGGCCATGTATTCGGTCTTCATCACCGGGCACTATAGGTACTATCCCTGTCTGCATCACTTACCGTCGATCACCAGCTGAGATCCATCCACCTCTACGTCGGTGACGAAGCGGCCCTGGGTGGAGTCGTACTTGAGCAGGTAGGCCATGTATTCGGTCTTCATCCACGGGCACTATAGGTACTATCCCTGTCTGCATCACTTACCGTCGATCACCAGCTGAGATCCATCCACCTCTACGTCGGTGACGAAGCGGCCCTGGGTGGAGTCGTACTTGAGCAGGTAGGCCATGTATTCGGTCTTCATCCACGGGCACTATAGGTACTATCCCTGTCTGCATCACTTACCGTCGATCACCAGCTGAGATCCATCCACCTCTACGTCGGTGACGAAGCGGCCCTGGGTGGAGTCGTACTTGAGCAGGTAGGCCATGTATTCGGTCTTCATCACCGGGCACTATAGGTACTATCCCTGTCTGCATCACTTACCGTCGATCACCAGCTGAGATCCATCCACCTCTACGTCGGTGACGAAGCGGCCCTGGGTGGAGTCGTACTTGAGCAGGTAGGCCATGTATTCGGTCTTCATCACAGGGTCGTTCACCGCCACTATCTGACATGTACACCAACATTAGAAGGCCTACGATGGCTGAACACTGTTCAATATACGAAACGAAATCAATTGACTCGATTTATTTCTAAAATTATAAGGATGGTTCGCTTAATTGAACTATTTACTATCCCTGAAGGTGGAAAAATCCATTTATCAGACAAATTCAGTTAGTAACAAGTCTTACATAATATTCCCAACCCCTGATAGGGCATTCAGTTATCAAACCCAAAATACCAAATAAAATACTGTACTTCGGTTTACTCAATTATAATCACCATGAAAAAATTTTCTTAAATTCATGCTTTAAAAGAATGAATTATCGTCCTAGTATAAAAGTATAAAATTTAGGGAAGCGAATAAAATATTCACCCTATATAAATTCTTTAATTAATTGTGTTTAGTACTTGGGAGATAAGTCAAAAGTTGCAAAAGAATTGGCTATGATCAGGTGCGCTGACACTGATAGTTTTCTGGGTAGCACCTCATCGAATGGGGTAAAATGCCCACACCAGGGGTAGGGGCTACTGGACACAGGGGTACTTCCCATTTATTGGTGCGCGAACACTCAGACAGCGACGCGACGCGTCTGTGTGTGACACCCGTTACTTGGTCGCGTCGTTGTCTGTGTGTTCGGGCACTAACAGTAACAAGTTAAATCCTTGAAAAACTTCCCCAACCACATTCAAGATGAGAATAATAAATCGTCCGATAAAATATAGAATAAAAAGTCTACCATTGAAGGTGAATTCATTTTCGCACGCAAAATATGAACATCCCACTACAAGGTAATTGGCTTTAACACATAGAACAAATAAAATGAAGTTTTATTTAATGAAATATCTATGTTTTGTGTGGTCAGAGTAAAAAGTGAAGTGATTGCTTTACCGGATGTCACAGAAAGGACTTCTTAAGAGTCTTCTTCACCTTTGGGATAGTAGGGCAAACGGCTATGTAAACCATAAAAATATGGTAGATCTATTAATTGCATTCCGCTGTTTCGGACACCATTTTCCAACTGATTTTCTTAAAACTTGGTAATCATTTACAGTAGTTGAATAATTACATTAAAGCTCTTATACGTACCTTACAAGCAAAAAAAGTGTAATTGTCGGTGTCTTTGAAAAATAATTCAGTGTCCTTACTTATAAGACTAGTACACGTGTTGCTCGAAATCGAGCAATTTATTTTGATACAATAAAAATGCTACTTTTAGTTCTAAATCAATGACTCCCGACCAATCCAATTGTGAATATCTGTAATCACGACTACACGTATTTACAGCTGGATATTAAAACAGATGTTTAAAATGCTTTATTCCATCCGAATATGTTATTTTAATGGGAAATTATGAGATTTCAATGGCGAATAGCGCCTTTATTTTCAGTCCGATTCTCTTCAGATTTGGCGGAGACACCTACAGACCAAGCCCTATCCAAGGACACAAAAAACATGAAAATCAGTTGAAAATTTTAGGAGCAGTTCTCTACACAAAAAAACCCCTTAGCATATTAAATAAGTACTACAAATCGACTCCTGGTTGAAATTCAACTAACATTTTTCAGTTCAACTGGAGTGTCTGGACCAAATTACTTAAAACGATATGTTGCAACTGAAACATTTGTTCTTCCTGATTTGCTGCCATTTGTTATTATAACAGCTGTCCAATGATTCAGTCAATTATCTTCTCCCATAAGATTGACATTCAAACTTTGAGAGCCTGTAGGACGTAGCCCTGGAGGCTAGTGTGAATTAAAACGTGATTCTGCTCATCTACAGCACAATACCTTTCCAACGGTATGCACGGATTTCACCTACGATGCACACAAGCTGAGCAAAAGGGAGGAAACTAAACATGCTTGCGTATTAATGTATAGATAGATTTATTTTTACATACACAATTTATTTCCACTGATTCAGTGTATCACGTAATATCGCTCCAGCATTATTCTACAAGAAAACAATTTTCTTCTAATATATTTTTTAATACCGTTCAAAACATTGGAATTCTGGGGCATGTTTTAGCGTTGCATGTAAAGGTGCATGAAGAAGACTCTTAACCGGATGCCAATTTCAATTTCAACTTTCTAAGTTAGTTTATCTTTTCTACAAGGAATTGCCATGTTAATCTCTCCTCACCTCCAGAGGACAGCTGTGCTCCGCCGCTATCCTGAGCACCATCCTCCCGATCCTCCCGAACCCGTTGACCCCGATCCTGGGATACTTGCTCAGCCCTCTCCCTCCCTCCTCACACGATCCTTCGTCCTCCCCCTTGCCCTTGGAATCCTTCCCCTTGACTGAGCCGCACTGGCCCTTGTCCTTGCCGCCCTTGCCTGAACTGCACATCTTCTTTTCTTTCTTGTCGTCTTTGCCGCTGCTGCATTGCTGTGCTGTTCTGCACATTAACATGGCGAAAAAATATGATGACTTTATAAAATAGAGTTTTCTAATATTTGCAATCATACAAACAAATAATGAGAGGAAATAATAACAATTTCATGTACGTTGGATTAAATGCTACTGTCAAGATAGAAAAAAAATTATTATCTATTTCTATAACCATTCAAAGAGTAGTTTATAAAACAGTAAATTTTTATACTTTTCATATTTTGTTTTACGGTTAGTTATGATGGTAAGGATATTACGATTAATTACATACAGTAATTAGTATCTTTTTCTATTTTATTTTATATTTTATACTTCTTTTGTTTTACTTAATTTCTCCCTCATCTGGAAGAAAGTAAAACCTAGTAGTGAAGTAAAAATTGAATTTTTTTATCCAAAACCATTTTAGTTTTAATGGTAACTATTAGGCCCGGTTCACACGAGCGTCAAAATACACTGCGTGCACGCTGCGTCGACGCGGCGTCCCCGGTGCACACGAGCGTTTACGTGTGTACCACTCCATTTAATTACATGCACTGCTCAAACGCCGCTGCAAAATAAAGCTGCATTAACGCAAACGCAAAACGCTCGTGTGCACCGGGCCTTAACCACATCACAATTACACAACCTTATTTAACGAGGGCAATACGTATTATTAATCTCAAAAAGAGGTCGCTCGCAGCTAGACTGCAAAAACACAACTTGTGTGTTTCTATTCAAAAATTGTATAATAATTTTGTACTATTTTTGAATCTTATTGCAGAAACTCTGAAAAGGTAACATCAAAATATGAATCTCAACCGCACAAACCTTGGATAGTTACTGGATAAGCTTATTGTGTACATTGATTACCTTTTGAATCTAGTAGAAGGAAATATCACATGAGGCGCTTTTCCAAAATGTGCTTCCAGTAGTGGGTTATAAACATGTGGATAAAACTTGAGTAATTTTGACATTTTCAAATGAATTTCAGTTTAACTAGAATTTGGATTTAATAAATGAACAGTAAATTTTGACACCTACAGTAATTTCATCTCGATTTTATTTACAAACTGACAGCTGTATTTTTTAGCACAGCTGTGTATTAGTGCACAGAACTCATCTCTATTTGTTAAGATGTAATTCCTTAACAACTGGTTTTACATAAATTATTATAAAACATATATTTCTATTAGCTTATTACTATGCACGTAATGGGTGGTTCAGTAGAGCCGTTGACTATGTACACTAACGTGAATAGACCTCTCATCCAATGCATTTAGTTTCAGGCAAAATTTAGGAAGTTTCGTGTACAGTTTCACTCCAGAGTCGCTGACATCAATGTTGCTATTATTCAACTCAATTTACAGTGCTGCCAAAACACTTTACCGAAACATAAACATAACTTTCAGTTATAAAATGTTTCATCCTTATTTGGGAAGATTGGTAATACTAATTTATCTATCATATATCACTTGTACTTCATGTACGCCGCAGAAGATCGCACCACCGTCAAAGGTTTCAAACACGCCTATGCTATGAAAAATTTATTCACGTTAGTGTAATATAGTAACAATATGACACTAACGTGTATTCGGTCGAATAGATTTTGCGTCTGAAGATTTTTAAAACTGTATTATATAAGAGTAGATCAACTTATTTTGTATTTTTTTAAGTATATTCTCCTTTGGTATTTTGTTTTAGGGGAACCGTTATCAAATTAATACATTTTGGCTGCTTCAAAAAAAGGTTGTCACAGAATCCCATGGTATTTTGTTTTAGGGGAACCGTTATCAAATTAATACATTTTGGCTGCTTCAAAAAAAGGTTGTCACAGAATCCCATAAACTTGATCGCAGCAAAAACCTTTTTATAAATATGCAATTTTAACTGTTATTAATGTATATATTTTTTATACTGTACTTCTTTTTACAAAAAGTAATTTATCTAGCCCCTATCTGTAAATACGGGACATTCACAATCAAAATAGAAGAAAAAATTAATATTGCATCAAAGTACCCTTTTGTAAGATGTCAAAATCACAAATAAAAAGTAATGAAATCTTGGGTTTGAAAATGTTTGACAAACTACCATTAGAAATAGCTGACTTACCTTTATCGTTGTTTGAGAGTACATTATACATTGGGTAGGCCTACTGACAACCAAATAACACGAAACCCAAATCACAACCTTCCCAATTCAAATACACACCACAGGTGGGGGTACTTCAATAGTAGCTTACAAACAATAAACAACGGATTGACTTTGTGTCAGTAACCAAGAGACCGGATTCAACCGTAAATAAACTGACGGCATCGCTTATGTGCTAATGTGCACTGTTACTGTACAGGCCCCACTATGCAGTATGATCAGAATCAAGGTATAGAGGTATAACCTGTAACCCAAATATTGTCAATTTTAAATTAAATAAATAATATTACTGTACAAAAGGTCCTTGGATAGATGATAACTTTGTATCCACATAATGTCCGATCTCTAGATAACTTTTGAGAGAAATCTGTGATTTCGATAACAATTTGTATGAATGGTGAAGGGCAGCTTTCTTCATTGTAAATTTGAAAACCATAAATATCAGATTATGGGTTTTATGTGGTTTTAAAAGGGTCATTTTCGAAATGTATGCATTTGGGGTTTGACTGTTAAAAAATTAAATAAAGCCAGTTACAAATAAGGTAAAAAAAAAAAACAATTTATTATTTTGAATTTTTTGAATAGCTTGACTCATACTATTTTGTAATAGTATCTATTTTGAATTTTGAACCTGGGTCAACAGATTACGGAGAAAATTAAAAAATGTATTCTCCATGTTATTCTTTTCACATCCACAAATCCCTCTATCTCACTTATTTATTGACTTGATAAAATTAGGTATGTACATTCACTAAACAGAGTGTACCTTATATTTCCTTACAACATCCATGTGACCGCAAACCCACCCCCGTGGGGTTTATGGAGAAAATAAAAAATACCAGACTTTGGTACAATTTAGCATGTACCTCCACTGTGAAGGAATTATTGTTTACTTTCGTACAAAACCCCCATGGCAACAAACATTCATCCTCAATCCCCATGGCGTATACAAAAAAAATAAAAAATACCGAATTCCATTGGAAATTTTGTTTTGAAATATTGGGTAGGCTACTTTTTCAATCTACAGTTTTACTAGTAGAATTTAAATTATATTTGCCTACTACATGGAAATATGGCGGAAACATCTTGTGTGTCGATGGGGAATAAACAGATTTTGAGGAACCTCTATTTATAATAAAAGTTGTAATACATCTCATTTTTACAAAAAAAAAAAAAAAATCTTGATAGTTACATATTATTTTTGGTGAACCTTCAGACAGTTAATTGGTAGGAGGTAGGATAGGATATGATGTTACATAATACACTCTGTTCTGTCAAAAAACAAATTAAAAAATTAGGTTTGTAATAAAAATAGTGTATGTTAAAGTGAGTTTTATTATATTATCTATAGTCTTTAAAAAGTTCATAGTTCGACCTTAACATAGAGGCTATTTTGATTAATCAACAAGAAACATAAAATCAATACCATGGAAAAACTGATGTTCTGATACATTATATAAACATAACGTGAGGGTGTTTACTTGATAATTGATTCGCGTTTTAATACATTAAGTTTTGCTTTTGTTTTTCTTTCATTCTTTTGTATTGCTGTGTGAGACAGTCTTTCAGAAGGTGGTATAACATCAGTTTTAAATTGAAATCGCACCTGCGTTCAATATCATTTTCCAACAAACTTACATTCTATTAAATTATCCGTAGGCCTACTTGAAAAATGTCCTTTTTTACATTATATTTTTGGGATAGTATTGTTTTCATGAGCACATTTTTTCTATCGAAGATTACTGGTGTCTTGCCTTCTCACATTAATGGTATTAATTTCACAATTGAGAAAATTCTTCACAAAACTGCAGGTTAATTAGTTTTTAACTACCTATGATAAAAATTGTAAAAATATTTGAATTACTCATTTTGAATCACACTTTTTTGTTTTAGTATAAATTTTATTGCATATATTGTGCACGTTATCCCGATTTTTGTCCGATTTTGTCCATTTTTATCCCGATCCTTTGTGAGAGAGAGATTGAAAAATGGTGGTAGAAAATGTTTGTTTATCCTTGGTACTATTAAATTGGCTGATGCAGTCCGTTAATATTTTATCTTTTTTATTGCCATGTTGAGTAACAGTTTGTAATTTTACATCTGAAAATTTTGTGCATAATTTTTTTATAAGTAATTTTTTTTTAACTTGATCCTCCTCAAGAATATTGGGGGAGAGATTTAAACTGAAAACAAAAATTTTTAACTTGTGACGAACATGTTTGAGTAGCAGATTTCCTTAAGAGGGGGGGGGGGGGGGGCTAAAGGGATAGAGCGATTATTTTGCCTTCGCAGTTAAAGGCCACTGCGGAAACTATACCAGAATATTCATTTCGCATTGTTCACAACCATACTGGGGGCGAGAAACAATGTCCAGTACTCAGTGTAAAGCACTGTAACTGGAGAAACTCTGTTGCACTTCACCATGTGTGAGACTTGAGACTCAGGTAGATTATGTTGAGGGAGGAGATTTGGCTGCGGAAAGTAGGCCTTTAATTAACACGTGTTATTCATTAACTACATTCATAGCCTGTTTTGTTAGCAGTTTCAAAATTAATTACCGGTGACTAAGATATAATGACATTAAAATGTTATTCTAGTATTTCCTTGTAGGCTAAAGCTTACTAGTAAACGTGTTGATCGAAATCGAGCAATTTATTTTAATACAACACAAATGACCAATCCAATATTGTGAATATCTGCAATCACCAAAACTACACGTATTTACAGCTGATTATATTAACAGATGTTTAAAATGCTTTATTCAACCCCAATGGTATTTAAATGGGAAATTTTGATATTTCTATGGTGGATAGCGCCTTTATTTTCCGTCAGATTCTCATCAGTTTTTGGCGGAAACAACTACATACCAAGCCCTATCCAACGACACCAAAAACTTGAAAATCGGTTGAAAATTGTAGGAGGAGTTCTCAAGACAAAAAAAACCCCTTAGCGTATTAAATAAGTATAGATTACTTATATAACCACAAAGTTCCTCAATAATAAATCAAAATATCTTTGGAAATTCGCTTAGTATTCAGGTCTGCTGCGACGGGGAGTATTTTAATAATGCATAGGTTTAGCTCAAACTCATACAACCAATTATAGTTACATATTTAAAAAAAAGTCTGGTTTAAAGATTAAATGATACATTACACACTAATAAAAAAAAATTGCTTGCAAGCTGCTATATAAAATATGCATTTTTCTTTGTGATTTATTTATTTATTTCAAAATTCAATTTTGTGGTTAAAAAGTTCCGTTATCATATTACAGAGTTTTACTACATAATATTGTACGGTATTTTCTTTTTTCAGGTTTCCTCACCGGCCCTCCAGTGCAGAGGCCTCTTTACATTTATGGCATCATTTACATAATTTTTACCACCATTTACGTTGCGGTCTGGAAAATCTTCGTGCGTGGTCAACACCAACAGTTCTATTTTGATTTTGATTTTGATCTTAACCGTGTTTCCTCCTACATTTTAATTCTCAATGCCCTCGTGTTCAGAAGGCAAAGCACTTTGAAATGCATCTACAAATCTGCTAAACTGTACTGCATGTGCCCCCCCTCTCTAAAGCCGTGCTGGTTCATTCTTATTTCAGTGTGTATACACTGTATTCTACTTTTAAGTGTTCATATCTTATTCATTGATACGCCAAACCTGGTCCTAGCTTTAAAGACGACGATGATCCAAATCATGATTCTCCCCACTTACGCCTCCGTGTTGGTGATATGCTGCATGTGTCTGATTGCGGAGAGGTCCTACATAAACATAAACTTGCAGCTTGAAGAGTTGGCGATGGTGGAGCCTTCTGAAAAGACTAGAGAGCAATTGAAAATTCTAATGTTTTACCATGAAACAACCACTGATTTGATGGATGACATTGGAGATTCGTTCAGTTATGATTTGGTCATTCATCTGGCGGACTTCACCGTTCAGCTGATCTTGTGTTCCTACTCCATCACTAATCGGGTGATTAATGGTCGCACACAAAACGTAAAGCATCTCATTCACGACTCTAGTATATATTTCTTGCGACTTTACAAATTCTTCATGATTTGCTTCAGCAGTCAGCAGGTTTGCAAACAGGTCAGTATCAAAGTGTATTTCTTAGATCGCTATACTGTATTTTGTGTATATCTATGAGGTATTTTATAAAACTAGTATACGTATTGCTCAAAATCGAACAATTTATTTAAATACAGTACAAATGTTACTTTAGCTCTAACTCAATGACAACCAACCAATCCAATAATGTGAATATCTTTAATCGCCAATAACTACACGTATTTACAGCTGATTACTAACAGATGTTTCAAATGCTTTATTCAGTCCCCAATGTTATTTAAATGGGAAATTTTGAGATTTCAATGTTGGATAGCGCCTTTATTTTCAGCCTGATTCTCATCAATTTTTGGCGGAAACAACTACAGACCAAGCCCTATCCAACGACACCAAAAACTTGAAAGTCGGTTGAAAAATGTATGAGGAGTTCTCAAGACAAAAAACCCCTTAGCGTATTAAATAAGTATAGATTTTGTAAGAACGGTCTAAACCACGGTCTTCTTACTATATAACTTCAACCTATTGTTGATAACATTTTTAAATAATAGCTCAATGAGAAATGACAACTGTGGGTCCAATTGTCAGGATCGATCCGATAGCCTTTGATTATAAAGACGAGCACTAAAACCACTCAGATATGAGCTGTCAGTTCATCATGTGTTATAATGATATGCCAGTATAGTTCATTTATGTGGTTGTGCCTGAACCATACTGAACGTTGCAACGGAAATATAATTAGGCTACATTATAACCAGGGCTTTCTTAATGATTAAAATTAGCAATCTCAATTCTTGTCTTATAAAAATGCATTTTTCATCATTCCAGTTGTTCTTATCACCGTACTTTCTTATAAACTTATAACCGGACTTATAATTCTGGTAAAACAAATTGATTACAGCGTACTTTTAGCATATTTATGATGTGCTATCATAAATATGTACATCAGTTTTATTTGACTTTTTATAAATTAACTAGTCCACGTGTCGCTAGACATCGAGCAATTTATTTTGATACAATACAAAAGTTACATTTAGTTCTAAATAAATTAAATTCAAAAAATCCAATATTGTGAATATCGGTGATCACCAAAAATTTCAACTGTACGTTAACAGATGATTATAATACTCAAATCAATCTCAAGTTATTCTAAAGGGAAAATTTCAAATTTAAATTGTGGATAGCGCCCTTATTTAAAGTCTGATTCTCATAAATTTTTTGTGACAACAACTACAGACCAAGCCCCATCCAACGACACCAAAAACTTGAAAATCGGTTGAGAATTTAAGTAGGAGTTCTCTGAACAAAAAAGCCCTTATTATTAAATAAGTATAGCTTACAGGCGAAAGTATGCTCATTGTCATTTATAATTTCTTGGTTCTCATAAAAGTATTCATGTTTGTGCTCGCTACAGGTCGACTTGCTGCGCATCAACATTCATAAAATCAAAGTACACTGGCTGATGTTTAGCTGTACCGACCAAGAATCATTGGTAAATTGACTTAACCTCTTTGATGAGTATTGATAAGTCATTTATTTCAAGGATTAGCCAATAACAGTTTGTATTAATTAACAATGTCAAACATAATAACAGTTTATGCATACTGTGCTTACGATATACAATATATGTTTACTGTGTATATATGTTAATGTGTTTACAATGGTATAGAACTTAAAAGTAACAAGGGATACAGTAATTATATTGATGCGGGAACTACCTGAATACGATTTGCATGGTTGTGCAACCATTCAGAGATCTCACAGGTCAAAAACTCATGATGCAGTGCTTCACCTGCTCTGAGAGGGGTTCTAAATAAAAGATAAAGACTTGGGCTATTTGAATCACTCTTTGAGTTATCATATTTTTTCATATTTTAGAGCAACATTTACATTTTTCTCAATCTGGTTTTTTTCTGTAAATGATGTTTGCTATGCTAATAGAAGAGCTTGCAACGGCAACTATAGTCCGTTTTTTTAAACCTGAACCTTCTAGGGAGAGATGGTGGTGGGGGTTGTTTATCCTTGCTAATATCCCATTGGCTGGAGCCCTTTGGTTTTTTTGTTAGTTTTTTTGTTGTTTTTGTTTTATTTCACTGTTGCATACCGGCTGGTAATTTTACATCACAACATTTTGTGTATCAGTTTTATAATATTATTGGTAGCAGTTGTTTTTTAACCAGTTTATTTTAGAACTGTTACTTTTTAACAAGGAATAGGTTTGGCTTAAAAATATAACAGCAGACTAGGATTTACTGAAAGACATTATAATTTATTTAATACGTTATTTGAGGAAATCTGATACTCGAACATGTTTGTCACGAGTTTAAACGTTTTGTTTACAGTTAAAATATTTTGTTTACAGTTAAAATATCTCCCCCACCCCAATATTCTCGTGAAGGATCAGCTTTAAAAAAACGGACTATAGACGAAGTAAAACTATCATCAGCGCTATTATCAACTCTGAATATCAACATTAGAATTATAGTAACATACGATTGTGAAAAAATAGAGAAATTCAAAAAAATATTGAGCTAATTTTTCTAGAGGTGAAAAATAAAATTCTGCATTTCGACCACACATTAATTTTGAACAACGATAAAAACATCGATAAAAATAATTAGCGAAACAGATACGTTAACAATTAATTGATCTACTACAGTATTTAATAAATGAACAGATAAAAATATTATACATCTTAGTGTGTAATAATCGTATATTAATAGGCCTACCTGTTGTTAAGCTTACAGACTTCTCCGATGCTGTGGAGATAAGGCCTGTTGTTCTCAGCGCCGCTGGGTTTACGGAGATTGACTTGTCTCTCATATTTAAAGTATGTATTTTATTCTTATAATTTGCGTTTCGGTGTTAAGGAAAGGTATTGGTCCCTTAAGTGGTTAAATAGCCAAAAAAAAGAGAGTGTAGGAGTAAATGGAGGCGATAAAGAAGGACTTGCCTAGGGTTCGATGGGGCACTGCCCCCATGCCCCCGATTTCCAGTATATAGTTGCCCCAATGTAAATTCAATGTCAATGCCCAAACTAATAGTTGTTAGTTGAATTTAGCATGTATGGGATTTGTGCTGTGAGGGGGGGGGTCTGAACACCAGAGGTTTTGCAGTTTGGAGGAATTAAATACAGGGTGTCACAAAAAATCTTTCAGGACTGTGGGATACAAAAACAAATAAAAATGTTTCTGTAAACATATCTCCTAAAATGCTCATTCGTTCGGCCAATTTTTATTTCCGTAGCGGTATGATGTATTAAGTTAATATTTGGCGGAACCTTTATCCCAACAATGTACATTTTTAAAAAAGTACCAGGGGACCAAGCAGTGAAATTTTTAAGCGTCACTGTCCTTTGACAAAACTCGTTCGCTCCGCTCACTCGCCCTCTTCGATTAATGACCAGCTCGTTCGCTTCGCTCACTTGCCAAGAGGGCGTTGCACTTTGGTATAATTTTCTTAAACAACAGGTTGAAGATGTAACACATTGGTTTATATCTACAGTTATCAGCTGATTTTTGTTCAATTAATAAAATCTCCATAAAGATAACATGGGATATTTGAAGTGCTCTAGCGCGAAAATCGGATCTTTCCCAGTATGGGACCAGCTCCAATCAATTTCTGATGGCAAAAACCCCCATATTCAATGAAAAAATCCTTGGACCGAAAAAAACTTTGCCCATAAAACTGAGTTTGTTTTAGAATATAAGCTAAGATAAGAGTACCAGTGGGACCGAGCTTATGCTCGGTAAAATTATTAAGCATCACTTTTCTTTTCAGACACAACTCGTTCGCTCTACTCACTCCCCCCTCCAATCGATTTCTCGTGGCCAAAACCCCCATGAAGGACCAAAAAATAAAATACCCCCCGTCGCAGCAGACCTGCGTACTCAGCGAATTTCCAAATTAGTAATATTAATTTTGACCAGCTAAACTTGTAAACAAAATTTCATCACATGCTCATAGATAGGGAAATAAATGTCTATTCTCCTTAAGATAAATAATAATAGGGAAAGAGTATGCAGGTATGCTGCCATGGGGGACACTAAAAGTAGGTTTTTAGCATAGAAAAAATTTATTTCGACCATATAAAGCCATATAGTAAGTTTCATCAATATCTGTCCATAATAAAAGAGTTTGCCTATTCTCCATATGATTAACATGGGAAAAGAGTATGCAGGTTTGCTGCCATGATAAGTACAAATACCCCCGTCGCAGCAGACCTGCGTACTCAGCGAATTTCCAAATTAGTAATATTCATTTTGACCAAAAAATTAGTAACAACAACAATTAGTAATATTCACTTGTAAACAAAATTTCATCACGTGCTCATAAATAGGGAAATAAATGTCTATTCTCCTTAAGATAAATATAGGGAAAGAGTATGCAGGTATGCTGCCATGGGGGACACTAAAAGTAGGTTTTTAGCATAGAAAAAATTTATTTCAACCATATAAAGCCATATAGTAAATTTTATCAGTATCTGTCCATAAATAAAAGTTTGCCTATTCTCCATATGATTAACATGGGAAAAGAGTATGCAGGTTTGCTGCCATGATAAGTACAAAAACCTAGATTTTTTACCTTAAATGGATGAATCTCAACTAAATGAAGCTAAATATCAAGTTTCATCCAAAAATATTGGTTAATAAGTGAAATATTAACACATCCTTATTTTCCATAAGATTAACATTGGAGCCCCAAAAGACAATGTACTGTCTTTAGACTTTGTAATATCTCGGTAACCAATGGAGATAGAGCAAAGCTTCAAAATACTAAATTGTGTGTTTTTTTTAGCTGAATCCAATGGTCAAAATAAAAATTTAAAATTTTTCAAATTTAAATATGAAAAATGCAAAAAACCCATTTTTGGGGTACAAAACCCCCCAAAACTACCCCTTCCGGTAGGTCGATATGTCTGGTTTTCGAACTCATCCGAATAAACGTATGATTACACATCTCTACCAAATTTGGTGTCGATCAGACTTTTTTTACGAGAGTTATCGTGCCTAGGGACACATACATATATATATATATATATATATATATATATATATATATATATATATATAAATTTTAATGACTATTATTTTTGGTTTCTGGGCACCTTAAAACGAAAAAGTAACATGGTCCCGGGCTTAGGTCTTACCATGAGACCTACGGTAATAGCTTATTCCCTATGGGAAATTCGCTAAAACCAAGATTTTTTACCTTAAATGGATGAATCTTAACCAAATGAAGCTAAATACTAAGTTTCATCCAAAAATATTGGTTAATAGGTGAAATATTAACACATCCTTATTCTCCATAAGGAGCCCCAAAAGACAATGTACTGTCTTTAGACTTTGTAATATCTCGGTAACCAATGGAGATAGAGCAAAGCTTCAAAATACTAAATTGTGTGTTTTTTTGAGCTAAATCCAATGGTCAAAATAAAAATTTAAAATTTTTCAAATTTACATATGAAAAATGCAAAAAACCCATTTTTGGGGTACAAAACCCCCCAAAACTATCCCTTCCGGTAGGTCGATATGTCTGGTTTTCGAACTCATCCGAATAAACGCAGGACTACACATCTCTACCAAATTTGGTGTCGATCGGACCATTTTTACGCGAGTTATCGTGTCTAGGGACACATACATACACACACACACACACACACATATATATATATATATATATATATATATATATATATATATATATATATAAATTTTAATGACTATTATTTTTGGTCTCTGGACACCTCAAAACGAAAAAGTAACATGGTCCCGGGCGTAGGTCTTACCATGAGACCTACGGTAATAGCTTATTCCCTATGGGAAATTCGCTAAAAACCCTTGGAGAGAAAAAAAATTGCCCATACAAACATTGCTTGTTTTAGAGTATAAGATAAGATATGTATTTTTTCTGTTGTGTATTTTCAAAATGAATACCATTCAAAATTTTTTAAATCAAATATTTAAATACCCCCGTCGCAGCAGACTTGCGTACTCAGCGAATTTCCAATTGCTGTTAATCAACAAAATATTTGTTCAGTAATTTATTAAAGTTATGTAAAAAGTAAAAATACTTTAAATTATTACTTAAATTCTTAAGCCATACAAGAAAATAGATTATTTCATTAGATAATACTTGTATTCACATTAATTATTCAATAATGGCTTATAATCTCGTTATTTACAAATATAATTAGTTTTAAGATTGGTAAAATATGTGCATAGCGAGAGGTACAATGCACAAATGATGATCTGTTATTGTTTAGTAAATTGTTGCGGACATTTTCCATCACTGATTAGTAAACAAAATTCACGACGTTTCGGGATCTGGAATCTGATCCCGTCTTCAGGTGGAAGAAGTACCTAGAACATAACAAAGTTAGTAAAAACACGCCAGGCGAACCTGGAGAAGTCCTTAACCAGAATTACGCAGTCACAAAAATTAAATAAACACTAATAAATTGAAAATACTAAAACAGTACCACTACACTGTTAAAGCGGTCGAAAAAAAAAAAAAAAAAAAAAAAAAAAAAAAAAAAACATAAATCCCGAAACGTTGTTAATTTTTTCTTACTAATCAGTGATTGAAAATGTCCGCAACAATTTACTAAACAATAAAATTAACTCACCATCACCAACAATGGACTTTAAACAAAGCATAATGATCTAGTTATAAATCCTGTATAACTATATTACTCCTTGTTACAATGGCGACACCATGCCACTTTATGGCCGGCCACTCTAGTGGAGGGGAGCGGCCGGATTCACTTAAGCACGGTATGTCTATACGACATAGCTACTCACAGTGCTCGATTTCAGGGGGAACGCGGCAAACGGCGTTCCCGTACATTTTTTTTTTATAAAAACTTTAAAAAATTAAATAAAAATATTTTTTAATTAAAAAAATTAAAAATTAAAAAATTAATAATTATTTTAGAAACTAAGGGAAAGCCTTAAAGTCAACTATATACCTTAAGGTCAAGTTTGTTAAATCAACATTAACAATATCTTTAGTTATATCCCAGTCCTTTAATTTAGTTTTCTTTCAAATAATATTGGATGTTCAATAAAAAGTTTTTAATACAATATGATGTTCTTCTTAACCCGGATATTTTTAAACTTGCAGAAAAATTTGGCCTTATCTAGCTTTTACATTGTAAAGTTAGTCAGTATGAAACATGCCTGCTCCCGAAAGGCTTAGTGATTTTTATCAAATTTTTAAATCTGTATTTTGAGTGTCATAAGAAAGCTGCAAAAATATGCTCAGGTACGTTAAAAACGCGGCAACTTAAGAGTAATTTTTAAAAATCCTCCGGGGGAGGGCCCGTAGTGAGCCAGTTCCTTTACAGTTCCCTTACCTCTTTTTTTAGAAATCGAGCACTGGTTACTCATATATAATTCCTCCAAAGTTTGCAGACAAAAACTAAAATTTCTTCACTCGATGACCGGCTTCAACCGTTTATTGGGATGGACATCATATACGTTACTGGAGTCTTGTGTTAAAACATATTTTGTAACATAATTATTATCATGTTCCAGCTAACAGGCACAGCTGTTATGTACGCCTCTGCAGCACTTCAGTACTACTGGCAAGATGATTCTAGCAAAAACAAAATTAATTAAAAAAGGCGCAAAAATCATTTTTAACGTCAATGAATAAGTATGTTTTACCGTGATTTGAGCACATTTGAGTGGTACAGCAACGTAATAAATTAATGTGCTAGTAAAATTGGTGGGATGTTTTTTTAAATCCATCCTAAACTGAACCCTCGTTTTTAGATGGTCGTAGCTAAAAAGTTACATTATAAGTCTTAATGTATCAGATTGATACTTTTGCATTTAATTTAATAATGCTATTAAGCGACTCTCTTTTTAGTAGTTAGTTAAGAACTAAATATTTTGGAATGTCTGAATGTCATTTAATTGATTATTTATTAATAACAAACTTTAGATAATTAAAAAAAAAATTATTCATAAAATTATTGCATAACTATTGTGTAATTATTAATAACGGGAAAGGTTGCACTTATCAAAATGATGAAAAGTTTTCAAAGTTTGTAAAATGCAATTAGATACATTTAGTTAATAAGCAGGGCCGATTTTTGTAAATAGGCCCATTGGGCGCGCAAGAGGTTTTAGGTTTGTTTTAGCCCTCCCAGATTTCCTGAGCATAGTGAAAATATCGTATTACATAAAAATAATGATTTATATGTCGACTGACGTTTCCAAAATTAAATTTGGCATTAAACACTGAATAGAGTTGTTTGAAATTATAATTTAACCATAGAAGATTGATATACAATTTTCAATAAATAATAATTACATCAAGAAATGTGCTCAGCCATTTATAGCTTACGTGTTATTTTCACTAGTAGGCTACATGGTGTTCTACTGGCTCTACACTAACATGTCTATCTCCTAGACTAGAAAGTAGCCTACATTAGCTGCATGTCTGAGAACAGTTTTTTTTTTTTTTTTTTTTTTTTTTTTTTTTTTTTTTTTTTTACAGTGGTAGAAAAGTATTAACAATGTTAATTTCGTTATTCAATAAGTTGCTTAAGTTAGTTATAGATAATATCAGTGATGTATTAGTTTATTTAATTAATTCCCAAGTGAGTTAAAAACCGCCATAGTTAAACCATTACTTTAAAAAATATATAAATTGGACCCAAGTAATTATAGACCGATATTGTTGCTGTCTATATTTTCAAAAATATTAGAAAAAGTTATTAAAATATTATTCTAGTAGGTTTCATAGAGAAAAAATTTATTTTAGCAAAAACGAATATGGGTCTAGACAAAAATTAAGTACAAATACAGCATTATTAAATTTTATGGCCAAAGTTTACTTAGGGATTAATCAGGGCAAGCAGTGTGCTGGTATTTTCGTAGATATTATGAAAGAGTTCGATACCGTTGACCATGAGATATTGTTGGGTTGGTTACAAGATGCCGTTAGAGGTGTGCCATTGCAATGGTTCGAGTCTTATCTAAGAGGCAGGACTCAGAGAACTAGGGTGGGTGAGGTGATGAGTGAATAGGGGTCAATGGAGTTTGGAATACCACAGGGTTCAGTCCTCTCTGGACCACTATTCTTAATATGTGTAAATAGTTTATGCAATGGGTCTTTTAGAGGGATATTGGTAGCACTCTACGATGATACGGCTTTGTTTTACAAGGCCATAGCCACCTAGGCTGATTCAGTGGATTTACTCAAAATTGATATGCAATGTGATTCAAATACTATCAGATGCTGGTTTATCAATAATTACACGATAATGAGTCCTAAAACTAAATACATTCAACAAAAAATATTCCTTTTCAAAGCCCTTTAAAATATCATGATATGAAATGCATTTCTAAAGATAGTGATTGTATATAATTGTTTAGATATAGAGCAAATAAAAGAAATTAAAGGGGCCGTTCGGCACCGAAAATCTACCCGAAAACATGCAATCGTATTTCCAGCCTTCGGTTGGAACTGTTCATCGTAGACTTAAGCTGTTTGATTTATATGGTAGTTAAAGAGTGGTTCTAGTGGAAGGCTACCTGTTTTTATCTAAAAAAAAAATTATAATAACTTTTATTTGATGCTGAAATTTACTAACTTTGACATATATTTTCACGTCATAATATCACAAATTATTGAAAAAACAGGTAGCCTTCCACTAGAACCACTCTTTAACTTCAAATAAATCGCAAAATAAAATATTTTGGTCGGTAAACACTAACCGAAGACGGGAAATACGATTGCATGTTTTGCCCTCGCACGGGAAAAAGGCCACTGTTTCGGGTGAACCTAGCGGCGCGGCAACGAACTACGTGAAGGAAAATACTACCAGTCCTGTTTAATTTTTCTGTTTCCTTTATACTATCCATCTTACAAATTTCTTCAAGCAAAAGTAGTTTTCAAGTTATAAACAACCCCAACCTTTCACTCCAACGATCTGTCGTCGATCTCCTAGCCACTGTCGCAGCCGGCCACGCACGCCACACCGCCGCTCCGGCCAGTCGTTCTCATACGTGCGGCCAATGCATAGGCCTAGCTCAGAGTGAAGTTGTTTTTGGTAAATAGCAATCCGAAAGGAAGGGCCTTGCAAGCCCTCAAAGTTCGTAATTTCCCCATTTGATTAGGTCCGGGATTACACCATCATAGTACTCTGCAACATATATCTATTATCACATCTATTATATTTATGATTAGGCTAAAACAAAATATTATTATAACTGTTAGCAAAGTAATAACGGTTTGTAAAATACACTCTATAATAATTTTTCCCAATATTGTAATAAATTGAATAAAATAAACGGTTTGTTTTTATTATTTTACAGTTTGATGATTACAACTGGTATTTTAATTTTGTTAGTAAAATCAAAATAAAAATGAGTTCTTTAGCAGAATATATGATCATAGGTGACTATTTTATCTATTACACTATCGTATTTTTGATCACATAAATATGACAATAGGCCTATGTTATAGAACTATGATGGATTATTACCAACACTACCTAAAACACAAAGCCGAAGCACTGCCCCTTTTATTGTAGTTTATAGTAAGATATACGGGGTTTACAAAAAAGAATGAGCCAAATATATTCAGGGTATTCAGAAAGTAAAACAGTACACCAAAAAGGCAATACGATTTGGATTACCGAGAGAGACTCACGTCATCTAACTTCGGTGCCGCGATTAAAAAGAAATTTTCAACTAAAGTCGCTGCTCTTGTTATACTGTACTCAATATTCTACGGGAATTATGCCGCGGACCACAAGGTTGAGGATTTCAGAGGGAATCCCTGGCTTGAAGAGATGTATGGAAGACGCTTCAGGAATAAAAGTTTCGATTAGTCTCTTATTTAAAAGCATAATACTGTAGTTTTTATTCTCGAGTCCTGATGGTCTCTTAGAATGCGGGAAATCAAATGTCCATTCAACTAATCGTCTTTGACTTGTCAGGAAGCAGTTGGATCCAAAAAATTAAGTTTTACACTTTTGACGGAGATGAAAATATTATACTAAATAAGACCCATAGTTATTATATTCAAGTATAAGCAGGGGAAATTATTGTATTATTGTTGTTTGGACACCGAAGAGGATTGCAGAATGTACAACTGTCAGATATGACCAAGAATAGATAGCGATAAGTCAAAAACTTCCAAGATTTTACATGGAACATTTGCTTTCAGTTTGATTTAATCTCCGAGTACCAATTTATTTCCCATCCGCGAATAAATTCAGCTTGCCAATTGAAAACATAAATTAAATAACCCCGTCGCAGCAGACTTGCATACTCAGCGAATTTCCAAAGGAATTAGAGAAGTTTTATTTGCCCCATAAACACTGTAGGAATGAGTATGAAGGTTTACTGCCATGGGATGTTAAAAAATGTAAGTTGACAGGAAATGTAATGGTTCGGCAAGGCAAAGTATGAAAAATTATTAATATTTGGCAATTTTTAATTTTCTTCATAAAACCCCTTTGGGGTGAGTTTATGAAGGATTGTCGACATATGAGTGTTGTAAGTAAATATTATTTAAACCTTACCTCGTGAATGTAAATACCAAATTTTACTAACTTATCTAAAAAAATAAGCTAGATACAGAGTTTTGTTGTATCCCATAAGAATAATATGAGAAACCTACTCCGGGATAGTCTCCGGAATCGGTTGAGCCAAGTTAAAAATCAAAATATTAAATTGTTCCCTTTTAAGCTCTTTTAAATGGTTTCAGTTAAAATCATTGGATTTTGAAAATTAAAGGTCTAAAAATATGATATACCCATTTTGATCCCTTTGAAAATCCTTAAAATCCTGTTCCCATAACCCGATTATGCTGGTTTGCTAAATCATGAAAATAGACCTGGTCTTACACCTTCATACAGAATTTCATTAAAATCGGAAATCTTCAAAAGTTATAAATTCCACGGACACACATACAGTGTATATATATAGACAGTAAAATGAACGAATCGTTTTTTTGGGTTCTGGTGGCCTCACAATGTAAAAGTAACATGGTACCGGGCTTAGGTCTTACTATAGCTACTACCGTAATAGAGTATAGTATTCCCTATAGGATAAATCTATTTTAAAACTAAATTATTTGTTGTTTGTTATTATACTAGTGGCTCATAGGGGCAAAAGCCTCTAATCATAAAGTTAAAATAGTATGAACCATAGCGGATTACCAGTTCGTCACTACGAAAGTTTCCAGAAAATTTAATTTTAATCTAAATAATATTCTTAACAATACCGTTCGAACAGACCATTCGCCCCCAAGCACTCTTTACAATCCTGTACTATTAGGCCACACGTTTGTAAATGCTTAATTTTGTCTGTTTATAAACTTATATCAATGTATGAAAAATAAGTTTTGAAAGAAATCATTATTCCTTTGCGCTATGGCGGCTTTTTAATATAACATAGAAAAGCGGCAATGAGAAAAAACATGGTGGATGTTCAGCTCCCATTTACGATTTAATAAACTTTAAATACTTTGTATCATAGCCACTTCATTGTCTTGTTTGTCGTAAAATTGAATGGATATTTTTGTCACCTGTCAAGTTTATTTTTAATTTTTAGTCACAAAATTGAAACAGAGCGTCTCAAAATATTCGTCCCTCCTAATAAAAAATTTTGGTTTTGTGTAAACAAAGCAGACTATTCTTTAAAAATCACTATACATGGAGAATCTTTTAAAAAATATTTCAGACAGTATTCTTTCTTAGAAATTTTTTATTTTGTTCTAATGTTTTTGACCCTACTACATTTCCCCCTAGTATGTAGGACAAACGTTTCTCCTATAATTCTGCAATCTATGAAATGACCAAAAGGTTTCCTGGAAAATTCAGCTAACAGAATACCAACACTTTGTTGACTGATACACTTGAAGTTTCAGTTAATGTATCATCCTCACTCAACATGCTCATTTGACATTTTTCGTATTAAAATAAAACCAAAACATGTTTTAATGTTATTAATGTAGGCGTTTCTCAAACCATAATTCATCGCCCATTGCATTGGATGAGCATATTTCATGCTAACGGTATAACGATATGTTATGAAATTATCTAATAAAAAGAATAACAATTCCCGATACTTCTAAGTAATGTAGGGTAATTATGATAATTTTGTTCATGGATAATTAATGGATTTTGTAAAAACTTAGACCATTCGAAAAATAAACTGTATTATATATCCGACCCTACAGAAGCGTGTTAGACACCCAATGCCATGTAGAGGGTCGCCCGTACGGTTCGGGCCAGTGTGCAGTGATGCGCGCTAAGTTTTACAACCCTACAAACTGGCTCTGAGCTGGCCACTCTATTGTTCGGGCGTGCCGCCAGTGTCATCCAATAGGAAATTTTTCGGGGTCGGTTTGGAGAGGGGGAGACCAGGAACACAACGCATGTTCCTGATTTTACGTTTTTTGTGCCTCCCGATATCTTGGCTCGGGCGTCGGTAACTCAGGCAATCTTCCTGCAAAATTACCGACATTTCGACGAGCCCATTTCGTTTTGCCGAACGGCCCCCTTAAGTATTTGTGATTGTTGGTAGATGAAAAAGTTAATTGGAAAAGTCATATCACCCACTTAAAAATGAGCTAATTAAGTATGTCAGGGTTTTTTATATGTTATCGTTTGTATGTAATGGCAAAGGAGCACTGGACATTCCCCGACATCGCCTTGCACTTACAGGTAATTCTTTTAAAATTAACTGCATTACGTTTTATAATAAGCTGCCTGAACCTCTCCTTGAGGCCACCTTTCCTAGTTTTAGGAAAGTCAAAAGTCAAACCATTCCTACGTCAAAAGTTTATTACTCATCATGGCTGTTGCAAAATCCATTTTACTCTGTTAATGAATTCTTGTATTCGACTGTTTTAATCTAGATTATAGATTGAGCTCATTTAAATTTAGCTATTATTACTGCCACTTCTAATTCTGTTATTTTTTATACGTGACCTAATATGACTATGCCTATTTCAATGTACCTATCTTAATTGATCAATGCCAATAAAGATTCTGATTCTGATTAATAAACAGCTTCTCAGAGGACAGTATTTTATGCATTAGTTAATTCTAAAATGGAATATGGGTTAACAATATGGGTATTAACGTACTTCACTACCTTAAAACCATCAACTAATATTCAAAAAACATTTGTTAGCATAATGACACATGAGAAAAGAACAGACCACTCTGCCCCTTCATTCAAATCTTTAAGGATTTTACTACTATAAAATTTATTTATTTTTAAAGTTTTGCGTTTATTTTTTGAAAGAAGCGGTAACAGGATAGATATTAGAACATTTAAGGAATCGTTTTGATATAAATATTCCTAGGCCCAAAAAAAGTTTTACCTCTATCTCGCTCCTAAATTTTTCAACCATTTACCCTTAAGGTTAAAAACTTGCTAAGACGAAAACCAGTTTATTAATGGATTATGGAAATTTTTATAGGGATAGACAAATGTTTATTATTTCTTTTACTCTGTTAAGTTATCTAATGTGTTAAAATATTGTACATAATATCTAAATATTATTTAGATTAAGTACTCATGTTAGATTTGAGTTACGATTTATGTGTAAAATTGTTTAGTATATTAATGTACAGAAGTTTTTTAAGCTTGTCTTTTCAATAACAAAATTTTAAGGACAATTTGGACCGGTGTGCCGCCCACCATTACTCTTTGAGCCATAAAATGTTTTATAAGATCATGGTACATCCACCAAATCAGGTTTTCTAACCTTTTGGTGGTTATTGTTTCATTTTATGTGATTACTGTATTCTAATAAAGAAACAGTAAAGATTTTCTATATATCATTGCTATGTAAATTATATGTAATTTTATTAAACAACATTAAAATAAATACCGAGCTTCATTGTTGTGCAGCACATCGAAGCGTTATTCTATTACAGATTTATATAAGAAGGTTAGTTTGTAGTTTAAGTGTTACTCCATGGCAGTTACATTTCACTGTCACAGGTGGAGAACGTAAATGTATCTATTTGGTCTTCTTGGTTCTTCGTTTTCAGCTTTCAGCTCTTTCCATTCTGCTATCTGCTATGTTGTTTAGTTCAGTTGTTCAAGACGGTCGTGAACCTAGCGGCAGATCTGGTCTGCATAATGGCGGCCAGTTTCATTTCTCGATTCATCCTCAGTTGGTACTACTGCAGTTGCCGCCAGGCGTGAAGTTAGCGGCGGATTTGTCCTTGAACCAAATTAAAATGCATAAAAATGAGGCATTTGAAGTACCGTATGTTAAATTATGAATGCAGTATAATACTTTTGAATTTTTGCTTAAAATATTTTTGTTAACAGTTTGTAACATTGATTTATATTTTCAAATTTTGAGTGAATTAAATGTATGACGTTTATGTAACTGCAAATAAAATATCTGTTGCCTGCAGGACAAGTATGTACTGCAATCTGCCTAAACCTAGCTGAAAGGCACTTTAATATTCAAAGGATGAGCGATGGCTTAAATGCGCGGGTTAGCCTAATATTTATTAATATAATCCTGAAAGAGAAAGATGTAAAATATATTAGGGATTAAAATTCTTCATTAGACTTTCGATTATTACTTAGCATTATATTCCAGTGTCAATTTTTAAAGGCAAAGTAAATCATAAAAAAAGGCCAAAAATGCCGCTCAGGAACTTTTTTTATTGCATTTTAAATCACTCTCCCGTCTTTAGACACCTTCAACCTCTAATGTCGCTATAGTATCTTAATAATTACGCTAAAAACAACTACTGGTGTTAGCATCATTCTTGCAGTGTCATTTTTAAGGTAAATAAAACCCTAAAAACTGACGAAAATGCCGATCTACAAGTCAATTCTTTACTTTTTAAATTACGCTCCTGTCATTTAGACACCTTCAACCTCAATTGTGCCTATAGTATCCTAATATATACACTGAAAAAAACTACTGGTGTTAGCAAAATCCTTGCAGTGTCAATTTTTTTAGGTAAAGTGAAGCATGACAACTGCCGAAAGTGCCGGTCTATAAGGTTTTTCTTTGCACATCAAATCACTCTCCCGTCATTTAACACCTTCAACCTCAATTGTGGCTATAGTTTCTTAATATATACACTGAAAACAACTACTGGTAATAGCATCATCCTTGCAGTGTTAATTTTTTTAAGTAAAAAGATCCATGAAAACTGCCGAAAACACCGTTCTACACGTCATTTCTTTGCTTTTAAAATTACGTTTCCGTTATCTAGACACCTTCAACCTCAATTGTGGCTATAGTTTCTTAATATATACACTGAAAACAACTACTGGTGTTAGCATCATTCTTGCAGTGTCATTTTTAAGGTAAATAAAACTCTGAAAACTGACGAAAATGCCGATCTACAAGTCAATTCTTTACTTTTTAAATTACGCTCCCGTCATTTAGACACCTTCAACCTCAATTGTGCCTATAGTATTATAATATATACACTGAAAACAACTACTGGTGTTAGCAAAATCCTTGCAGTGTCAATTTTTTTAGGTAAAGTGAAGCATGACAACTGCCGAAAATGCCGATCTACAAGTCAATTCTTTACTTTTTAAATTACGCTCCCGTCATTTAGACACCTTCAACCTCAATTGTGGCTATAGTTTCTTAATATATACACTGAAAACAACTACTGGTAATAGCATCATCCTTGCAGTGTCAATTTTTCAGTTAAAAAGAACCCTGAAAACTGCTGAAAACACCGTTCTACACGTCATTTCTTTGCTTTTTAAATTACGCTCCCGTCATTTAGACACCTTCAACCTCAATTGTGCCTATAGTATCCTAATATATACACTGAAAACAACTACTGGTGTTAGCAAAATCCTTGCAGTGTCAATTTTTTAAGGTAAAGTGAAGCATGACAACTGCCAAAAATGCCGATCTACAAGTCAATTCTTTACTTTTTAAATTACGCTCCCGTCATTTAGACACCTTCAACCTCAATTGTGGCTATAGTTTCTTAATATATACACTGAAAACAACTTCTGGTGTTAGCAAAATCCTTGCAGTGTCAATTATTTTCAGGAAAATAGGGCATACAATAGTTTGTAAAAAATATGACAATCACTATTTTATATAATTTTCTTAGTTGCTAAGGAACAAATTCAATGACAAATAATTCAAATTTAAGGTAATCCAGCGATTCCTTATATACAAAGTGAGCGTGACTTCAGTTACCTAAAAAGTATATTAAATTACGAAAGAAGCTGTGACGGGAAACAGCTTGTTTTAAATTAATATTTTAGTACGGAACTCGAGTTATTATAATAGCTAGCACTAAGAAGGTCGCCTTCAATTGACATGTATGTTCAATGTCTGGCATATAACTAAATGTAGAAGCATTTCTAGACAACGCAGGATTAAGGACTTGTGATGGAAAGTAAATTTTCATTTATATAACGTTTGGATTTAATTAAAGAAACCCATATTAAGCTTATTTGTGAATATAGTGTCGTAATATATATATACTTCAAACATTCAAAACTTACAGGTGTAACCTAAGTATTATCCTTGCAGTGTAATTTTTTTAAGACAAAGTCAATCACAAAAATTGCCGAAACCACCGCTCCGGAAATTTTTCATTGCATTTTAAATCACTCTCAAATCATTTAGACACCTTCATCCTCAATTGTGGCTGTAGTATCTTAATATATAAACTGAAAAAAAACTACTGGTGATAGCATTATCCTTGCAGTGTCATGTTTTAAAAGATAAAGTGAACCATGCAATCTGCCGAAAATGCCGGTCTACAAGTAATTTCTTTGCTTTTTAAATCACTATTCCTTAATTTAGACACCTTCAACCTTGATTGTGGCTATAGTATCTTAATATATATACTGAAAACAACTACTGGTGTTAGCATCATCCTTGCAGCGTAAATTTTTTAAGGTAAAGTGAGCAATAAAAACTGCCGAAAATGCCGGGGTCTACAAGTAATTTCTTTGCTTTTTAAATCACAATCCCTTAATTTAGACACCTTCAACCTCGATTGCGGCTATAGTATATTAATATATATACTGAAAACAACTACTGGTGTTAGCATCATCTTTGCAGCGTCAATTTTTTTAAGGTAAAGTGAACAATAAAAACTGCCGAAAATGCTGCTTTACAAGTAACTTTGCTTTTTAATCACTATCCCGTCATTTAGGCACCGTCACGTCATTTCAACCTCGATCATGAGTCATGATAAATGTAATTTAAATATTTTATGATTAAAAAAATGGCCGGTGGAATGTTAGTGAAAAGCCCCTGAAGGACGTCAACCTCCCCCACCATCTCAGGGGTCACTCTTTTTTTTTGCGGGAAGAGGCTCCCATAGGCGTAGGCCAAATAAACCTGTGGTACGGAGAAACCCGTTACCTGTTATGTCCGCTGGAGTGCTGGAGACAAATTGGATTGTTGTGTTGGAAACTCGAACACTCTCCTGAAAAAAACAAACATTAAATTGTACACCAGGAAATGAATTGTTAAATAGGTATTTGTAACTGATTGTATGAAGACTTAACAAACGTGACTGGGGGAAATTTTAAAGAATATAAAATAATGAAAATTGTGAATATCGATGAAAATATTCCTAATGTAATTGTTAAATTTCTGTTTGAAACAGAAAATATTTTTTCTGATGTATTAAAACGCTTAGTATTGCATGTATGTAAAAAAGAATTAAATCTCAAAGACATTGTAATTAATACATTGGTTGTATATCATCTGCCTGATTACATTACTTATTAAAATTTTATTTTTTACAACGGATTTTTAATTTACTACTAGTGCTACCTGTTACCTGTTACCTCCGCAGTCTGTCCCGTAGAGACCCGATGAGGCATGGGACCCGTCATGATGTAGGCAGCCGAATTTGGCCTTGTCCAACCAGGTGTTTGGGTTTGGGTTTAGGTAGTGCTAAGTAGGGTACGGAAATGGTTTTTAGGAAAAATCAGGTAGCTCATAGTAGCACATGTTGAGCAGATGTACCTTCAGTTCTCTCTTAAATGTATTAAAATCCTCAATTTCTTGAATATGTCTTGGAAGCTTCGAAAAAAACTTGGTACCGGTATAACTAGGTTTGGTATCAAACAGTCTTAAACTATGTTGGGTTGCATGATTAACATTGTGGTTTCTAGTGAAATAATGATGAACATGAACATGCTAAGTTATAAATCTGTCATGTTATTTACTGCTCACTTATCACCAATGTATTCAGAACCATGAATGGCATCATAATTAGGAACATTCCATGAAACAATTTTAATATTATTCCTAAAAACCATTGTAAAATAAAGCACTGAAATATAAATATAATTCACTAAACTTTTCTCCTCTTAACGTACTTCTCTTAATTCAGGTTGAAATAATAAAACGTCTTCCAACACTATTCGATATATTTACACTTATACTGTCAGTTATTTGCTGATCTCCCTCCACTAAAAGCCGTGTGCAATTCTTATTAGTGCATTCCAGTGTTCTTTCAAACATGCATACAATGGCCACAATAGAAATGGCTCATCTAAGGGTAGGGTTGAGGTTATTAAGTAATTTATATGCGAATAATTGTAAAATTAAAGTACGTTTATATCTTTAAATCACCGCTCAGGCTTAGTGGCGTGGCGAATGGTGATAGGCAGAGGAAGCTTTTATTAAAACAAGTTTAATAATGCTGCTAAAGCATTCATAATATTCAAACTAAAAATATGTGGGCCTAATTATTTTTAAATTTAAAATATAACTTTCTAAATGAAAATTATTAAAAATTCATACCTTCAACTACATCTTTTGACGGGTCGTATTCTAGGCACTTTTTAATACTCATTTCATCGACTAAAAGTACAGATTTCTTTTCAAGATCAGTCATACAATCAACTTTTTGTTTTAAAAAGTGAATCACATCTTTACATATACCTGGCCCTAAATCAATCGCCTGAAGCCAGCGGGCTATTGAAGCATAACTTGGCAATGCAAACCCCTCGGACCTCATTTGATCATACATTGCAGGGGATTTGTATCTCATCTTGAGTGCTTGTTGCTTTTCTTTCTCCGTCCACCGAAGCTTGACTTTACTTGCATGATTGATCTGCATTTCAAAAAACTGACTAACTGTTGGTGGCAAGTACGATTTTATTTCAGCAACTAGTTTGCTTTTTCTTAGATTTTCATACATCACATTTTTTGATTTCGTTCTCGATATTTGCCTCCGTTTTATAAATTGTTTATATTGTTTTCTAAGTTTTGTTAAGTTTTTAAGTTTATGCACCAGTTTCTTCCTTTGTAGGATTTCTTCGGTACCTTTTTTTGGTAGCCTACTTCATCTACGAAGGCAGGTTGCTGAGGTCTTATTTCTGTTGAAAGAGTCAAAGGAATGGACCATTCTTCAGGCGTTTGGGTTGCAACAGATTTCATTATAACGGAATTGTCTGATAAAAACGGTTCCTTTAAATTTTCTCCAAACTTTAATACCTTTAATACCTTAATACCTTTATTGAAATGGCGACCTAACTCAATAGGTAGTTTAAAGCCAAGTATGAATGAAGGATGAGTGTAGGATGATTGTGGCGCGATCTTGTAGTCTTGTTACTGACTAAGGCCGACATTCTCCTTAAACAGGACTGTTAATTTATATCCCAACATCCAATGGTATCTAGGGACCTACAGTTTAACGTGGGATCCGAACCACAATTTCAACCTCCCATATACGAATTGGTCTAATTATGAGGATGGTACTTATGGATGAACTAGTATTCACTAGTGCGGACGTTAATCCCCACCAGGGAATATCGCATCCACAAGCCATCGCTCATAACTTAGGGGACCCACCACCATTGTTGAGAAATGTACTCTCTATACATTCTGGAGGGAAATATGTAGCAAGAGATTCATTTGTAGGCCTATTGGAAGTTTCAAATAAAAGAGGTAGTTCCTCCGAATCTTCTGTAACCTTAATAGGCACAGCGTCTTTGTTGAGTTTTGTTTTAAGAATTCTTGTAAAAGATTCCGCAGTGAAATGTTTTTCACACACAACCTTATTTTTTAATTGGTGTTTGGACAGAGTAGTTAGGGCGGTGTTGTAGGATTTCAAAACCCACGCTTTACAAATTGTCGGCCGATTTACGGGAAACCTGAATAAATGTAAATCGGGATAACGACACTTACTCGAAGAGCAGTCTTTGAACAAACATTTGTTTCCACTAATTTTTTTTAGTTTTTTTTCATTTCGACTTGAAATATCCATACCACAGCTCAAGTACCTAAAATCAGTTTAGATCATTATTAATTTACGAAATAATATTTTTCCATTACATTATAATAAGAGGTTGTTGGGTTCAATGCACTAACATTCTAACATAGGCTAACTTAATATTTTACAAACACTTTAGATCAGAAGATTTAGTGTTATATAGACAAACAGTCGTTTTTGTATAGTTTTCTCCCAAAAAAATTGGCTCTACACGATTCATGTTAACAAAAAATGTATACCGGACCGGCAGTCGTGGTCCGGCGCTCGGTAAGGTTACGTAATCCGCTTGAATTTTCAATCTCAAGATCGCCCTAAAAACGGGATTTTATTTTATTTTCCTAACAGGAGGATATCTGGTAGTATCTTCGCTCTTCTGACGGTCGCCATAAACCTGGAGGTGGGTAGCGCCCAATAATTGAGATTAAATAATATAATTAATTATTGATATACATTTTTATTTAATATGCAGTTTATATATTACGACACTATTGCCACAATTAAGCTTGATGGGTTTCTTTAATTAAATCCAAACGCCAGTAGAATGAAAATTTACTTTCCATCACAAGTTCTTAATCCTGCGTTGGCTAGAAACGCTTCTAGATTTACTTGTACTAGAGATCGCCTCCTGATCGAAATTCGATCAAAACTTCAGATGATCTAGCCCCAAGGAACTTAAAAACATTTTATAACTCAAACATCTGTTTTTCCAAATTTTCTAGCAGTTGTTTTTACAACAGCTGTCTAATGATTCATTCAATTCTCCTTCCTCCATAAGATTAACATTGGAACTTTGAAAGCCTGTGGGGCGTTGCCCTGGAGTCTGATGTGAATTAGAATGTGATTCTGCTCATCTACAGAACTATACCTTTCTAACGATATGTGCGGATTTCTCCTACGATGCTCACGAGCTGAGAAAAAAGGAGGAAATGAAACATGCTTGCGTATTAATATATAGATGCCAGACATTGAACATACATGTCAATTGAAGGCGCCCTTCTTAGTGCAAGCTATTTTATTTTATATTTATCTATATATTAATACGCAAGCATGTTTCATTTCCTCCTTTTTTCTCAGCTCGTGTGCATCGTAGATTAAATCCGCGCATACCGTTAGAAAGGTATAGTCCTGTAGATGAGCAGAATCACATTGTAATTCACATCGGACTCCCGGGCTACGCCCCACAAGCTTTCAAAGTTTTAATGTTAATCTTATGGAGAAAGTAAAATTGAATGAATCATTAGACAGCTGTTGGAAAAAAGTGCTAGAAAATTAGGAAGAACAGATGTTTTAGTTATAAAATGTTTTTAAGCTTCTTGGGTCCAGATCAACTGGAATTTTGATCGAATTTCGATCAGGAGGCGATCTCTAGTATATAAATAATTCCGTAAGCGAATCGGTCCCCACGAAATATCTCGAGTTAGAAGTAAGATAGGGTTGAGTATGATGGTTCATTTTAAAGCTTGAGGGCCAAGGACGCAAGGAAAAATACCAGAATCATCAAAAGTTACCTGGACTTCGCCCCATTGGACCTTGAAGTTCCAATGTTAATCTAATGTGGAGAAGATTTTTAGATCTACACGTGTTATAAAGCATATGTTCCAGTGAATATTATTTATCATAAACTCAGCTGGTCATTGAGGAGATATTTTGAGTTAAGATAACTTAATTATTTATATATATATATATATATATATATTTTAATTTGGCAATGCAACTATAATAAAAGAGAAAACCAATAGTGATGGAAAAATTACGGATCCACAGTAGATTTCTTTTTCGTGACCCTACCTATTTTGTGTGCAGAATATACCACGGTTTGAAGTAGCTAAGGCCGTGGTGTGGTTGATATAAAAAATAAAATATTGTCTTTACTCAGTTATTTGTCGTTTGGTTATTATGTTACTGCTTTAAATATTACATATTTAAAAGTTGGAGTTGAACCGTTGTATTAAGTAGAAAATAATCATTTCCTCATTTTATTGAGGTATGATTTTACGTTAAGGTGTCTGATTTACACCGTTTATTTTAGACTAAAACATATTATGTAAACTAATAACATTGGATAAACTCTTTGTGAGGGATATTTTGTTTTATCCATTCCCTGCTTCTTTCTTTACGTTACAATACGTAAACAATAAACGCCCATTAATACATAAAACGTTGGAGCTATTCATAAAAATGTTAGTGTGCGAAAACGAAAAATATGTGAATCAATGTTCTACTTAATTGAACGAACAGACAAAATAGACTACAATCACAGTAGGAGGGAAGTCGGTGGTAGGGAGGTAAGTGGAATTGGGGCACGTTTAGGAAGGGGTACAAAAGAGCAAGGGGGCTCGGAGAGGAACAACGGGCATGGGAGCATGGGGTAAACAGAGGGAACGGTGGGTATAGGGGCACGGGAGCATGGGAGCATGGAGCAAGGGAGGCATGGGGGGGAATGGGGGTGCAACGGGCACGAGGGACTTTGGTGGCATGGGGAAGAGAGGTGGGCATGGGGAGCACAGGGGTAAGGGGATGGGGGATATTGGAGGCACGCGGCTCCCAGGGAAAACGTATGAGGGGGGACAGAGGGGGGACGTGGGACACTTAGAAAAACGGCGGGATGGGGGCACGGGCGAATGGGGGAAACGAGTGGCATGGAGGAGGCATGCTTGATAGAGTGTCTACGGGAGTACAAGGTAGATCAAAAGACATAGGGGCACGAAAGCATCGGGAGTACAGAGGCTTAGGACCATTTAAGTGTACAAGGGGCACGAGGGACTTTGGTGGCACGGGGGTAGTTAAGCATGGGGGCAAAGTGAAGACATATGGTGGTTATAGGGGGCACAGTGAAGATCGGCGGGCATGGGGGTACGTGGGCCCCACGGGCATATGGGTATACTGGAAGCACGGGGTACACAGGGGAATGGGGGGCATAGGGGACTCGGGGAGTATGGGGGCACAGGGATTCCTGACTGATAAAGAAGTGTACAGTATATTTGGGCTAATAGCCATTCTGTCATGTTTTATTGAACTATTTTATTTATTTGAGTTACGAATTCATCATGTACGGTACAAGTTCAAGGTTAAATATATTTTTATTGCGTCCAGCAGATAGAATTTTCTTTTTTCACAAAATAGACTACTATATTTCAATACATAGGAGATTATTGGTTTGTTGCTGATTTGATACCGCCTAAAAGATTTATCAATATTAGGTAAAATTTTATAAGAAAATCCAAGCTTATAAATTCACAGTACGGATTGAGAAGAAATACAGTGCAAGAAGGTGATGAATTGAAACTTACTGTTGTAGTTAACATCGCCAGCTTGATTTTTAGGGGCCTTTGCCCCTACGATCCCCTAGTTATAATAAGTTTCGTACTAAAATATTAATTTAAAAAGAGCTGTTTACCATGACAGCTTCTCCTGTGACTAAATTTATTTTTTACGTAAGTAAGCTCGTTCGCTACGCTCTCTCCCTGTCACGCTCACTTTGTATATAAGAAATCGCTAGAATGCCTTAAATTATAATTTTGTATTGAATATGTTTCCTAGCAACCAATAAAATTAGATAAAATAGCGATTTTCAGATTTTTTTACAAAACTTTTGTATGCAATATAAACCTTAAAAATGGACACTGTAAGAATGGTGCTAACCTCAGTAGTTGTTTTCAGTGGATATATTCAGATACTATAGCCACAATTGAATTTGAAGGTGTCTAAATGACGGGAGAGTAATTTAAAACGCAAAGAAATTACTTCTAGGGTAGCATTTTCGGCAGTTTTTTATGGTTCACTTTACATAAAAAAATTGACTCTGCAAGGACGGTGCTTACACCAGTAGTTGTTTTCAGTGTATATATTTAGATGTTATAGCCACAATTCAGGTTGAAGGTGTTTAAATTCCGTGAGAGTGATTTAAATTGCAAAGAAATAACTTGTAGACCGGCATTTCCGGCAGTTGTCATGGTTAACTTTACCTAAAAAAAAATCGACACTGCAAGGATGATGCTATTGCCAGTAGGTGTTTTAAGTGCATATATTAGGAAACTATAGAGGCAATTGAGGTTGAAGGTGTCTAAATGAAGGGAGTGTGATTTAAAACGCAAAGGAATAACTTCTAGTGGGGCATTTTCTGCAGATTGTATGGTTCACTTCACCTTAAAAAAATTGACACTGCAAGGATAATGCGAACACCAGTTGTTGTTTTCAGCGTATATATTAGGATACTATAGGCACAATTGAGGTTGAAGGTGTCTAAATGACGGGAGCGTAATTTAATAAGTAATGCAATGACTTGTTGAGCGGTGTTTTTGGCGGTTTTCAGGGTTCTTTTTACCTTATAAAATTGACACTGCAAGGATGATGCTATTACCAGTACTTTTATTCAGATATATAATAGGAAACTATAGCCACAATTGAGGTTGAAGGTGTCTAGATAACGGAAGCGTAATTTAAAAAGCAAAGAAATGACGTGTAGAACAATGTTTTCGGCAGTTTTCATAGATCTTTTTACTTAAAAAAATTAACACTGCAAGGATGATGCTATTACCAGTAGTTGTTTTCAGTGTATATATTAAGAAACTATAGCCACAATTGAGGTTGAAGGTGTCTAGATAACGGAAGCGTAATTTAAAAAGCAAAGAAATGACGTGTAGAACGGTGTTTTCGGCAGTTTTCATGGATCTTTTTACTTAAAAAAATTAACACTGCAAGGATGATGCTATTACCAGTAGTTGTTTTCAGTGTATATATTAGGATACTATAGCCACAATTGAGGTTGAAGGTGTCTAGATAACGGAAGCGTAATTTAAAAAGCAAAGAAATGACCTGTAGAACAATGTTTTCGGCAGTTTTCATAGATCTTTTTACTTAAAAAAATTAACACTGCAAGGATGATGCTATTACCAGTAGTTGTTTTCAGTGTATATATTAGGATACTATAGCCACAATTGAGGTTGAAGGTGTCTAGATAACGGAAGCGTAATTTAAAAAGCAAAGAAATGACGTGTAGAACGGTGTTTTCGGCAGTTTTCATGGATCTTTTTACTTAAAGAAAATTAACACTGCATGGATGATGCTATTACCAGTAGTTGTTTTTAGTGTATATATTAGGATACTATAGCCACAATTGAGGTTGAAGGTGTCTAGATAACGGAAGCGTAATTTAAAAAGCAAAGAAATGACGTGTAGAACGGTGTTTTCAGCAGTTTTCATGGATCTTTTTTACTTAAAAAAATTAACACTGCAAGGATGATGCTATTACCAGTAGTTGTTTTTAGTGTATATATTAGGATACTATAGGCACAATTGAGGTTGAAGGTGTCTAAATGACGGGAGCGTAATTTAAAAAGCAAAGAAATGACGTGTAGAACGGTGTTTTCAGCAGTTTTCAGGGTTCTTTTTAACTGAAAAAATTGACACTGCAAGGATGATGCTATTACCAGTAGTTGTTTTCAGTGTATATATTAAGAAACTATAGCCACAATTGAGGTTGAAGGTGTCTAAATGACGGGAGAGTGATTTGATGTGCAATGAAAAACCTTATAGACCGGCACTTTCGGCAGTTGTCATGCTTCACTTTACCTTAAAAAATTGACACTGCAAGGATTTTGCTAACACCAGTAGTTGTTTTCAGTGTATATATTAAGAAACTATAGCCACAATTGAGGTTGAAGGTGTCTAAATGACGGGAGCATAATTTAAAAAGTAAAGAATTGACTTGTAGATCGGCATTTTCGTCAGTTTTCAGGGTTTTATTTACCTTAAAAATGACACTGCAAGAATGATGCTAACACCAGTAGTTGTTTTCAGTGTATATATTAAGAAACTATAGCCACAATTGAGGTTGAAGGTGTCTAGATAACGGAAACGTAATTTTAAAAGCAAAGAAATGACGTGTAGAACGGTGTTTTCGGCAGTTTTCATGGATCTTTTTACTTAAAAAAATTAACACTGCAAGGATGATGCTATTACCAGTAGTTGTTTTCAGTGTATATATTAAGAAACTATAGCCACAATTGAGGTTGAAGGTGTTAAATGACGGGAGAGTGATTTGATGTGCAAAGAAAAACCTTATAGACCGGCACTTTCGGCAGTTGTCATGCTTCACTTTACCTAAAAAAATTAACACTGCAAGGATGATGCTATTACCAGTAGTTGTTTTCAGTGTATATATTAAGAAACTATAGCCACAATTGAGGTTGAAGGTGTTAAATGACGGGAGAGTGATTTGATGTGCAAAGAAAAACCTTATAGACCGGCACTTTCGGCAGTTGTCATGCTTCACTTTACCTAAAAAAATTGACACTGCAAGGATGATGCTATTACCAGTAGTTGTTTTCAGTGTATATATTAAGAAACTATAGCCACAATTGAGGTTGAAGGTGTCTAAATGACGGGTGAGTGGTTTGATGTGCAAAGAAAAACCTTATAGACCGGCACTTTCGGCAGTTGTCATGCTTCACTTTACCTAAAAAAATTGACACTGCAAGTATTTTGCTAACACCAGTAGTTGTTTTCAGTGTATATATTAGGATACTATAGGCACAATTGAGGTTGAAGGTGTCTAAATGACGGGAGCGTAATTTAAAAAGCAAAGAAATGACGTGTAGAACGGTGTTTTCGGCAGTTTTCAGGGTTCTTTTTAACTGAAAAATTGACACTGCAAGGATGATGCTAACACCATTAGTTGTTTTCAGTGTATATATTAGGATACTATAACCACAATTGAGGTTGAAGGTGTCTAGATAACGGAAGCGTAATTTAAAAAGCAAAGAAATGACGTGTAGAACGGTGTTTTCGGCAGTTTTCATGGATCTTTTTACTTAAAAAAATTAACACTGCAATGATGATGCTATTACCAGTAGTTGTTTTCAGTGTATATATTAAGAAACTATAGCCACAATTGAGGTTGAAGGTGTCTAAATGACGGGAGAGTGATTTAAAATGCAATGAAAAAGTTTCGGAGCGGCATATTCGGCAGTTTTGATGGTTCACTTTACCTTAAAAAATTAATACTGCAAGGATGATGATAACACCAGTAGTTGTTTTCCGTGTATATATTAAGAAACTATAGCCGCAATCGAGGTTGAATGTGCCATATTTGACAGTACACAATACAATTTCAAGAGCAATATTAGGCCTTCATTGGTTATAAGAAAATGTTCGTAACAAAATCCCCTATTAAATTGTTTTATAATGATTTACACAATTTTTAACAATGCTGATAAAATATTTAACAATTTAAAAATTTTTAATATTTCACAAATTTAAATTAATTGTATTTGTTACACACTGTTAATATTTTTCTAATTAATTATTGTTATAGGTATAATAGTGTCTAGACAGTCATCTTTGCTGTAATATATATTTATTTTAATATTTTATATTATGAATTTATATTATTATATATTTAATAGTTACACAATCTAAATTCAAAAGTAGGCTAATATAAGTTTGGGTCAAGGTCAAATCTGCCGCTAACTTCACGTTGTCGTACTACAGCAGTCGTACCAACTGAGCATGACTCGAGGAATACGAGGTTCCGCCATTATGCCGACGGAATGTGCCGCTAAGTTCACGACCGTTTGTTCAAGTGTGTGTTCTGTGACAATTTGGTCATTTCAGTGATAATTCCAGAGCAACGTGAAAACGCATACTTGGAACCTATTATTATAATAGTAGGAAGGCGGGAGACTGACTTTAGCTTAAAATTAATTACATTTTGACCAACACTCAACACTGGTAAAAACTAAAACTATGTCTGATAATGAGGATGTTATTCCTGATGGTATGAAAAAATTAAGAAGTGCTGTATGGGACCATTTTACCGTAATTGATAGGAAAAATTACATAGCTTCTTGCAACGTTTGTAGTAGAAGGCTATCCTATAAAACTACAGTTACTAATTTGAGAAAACATGTTGAGAGAAAACATTCTGAAGGTGTGATATATGCTGAAGACGTTAACATTCCAAGTGCTGCTAAGAGAACGCCATCCTATTCCTCCCATTCACATTCAACTTCCCGCTGGCAGGTAGGCCTAGGCCTAGACCATGGGCTCTAAATAAAGAAAATATTTAGGCTAAGTGTAATAGGATTAGAGCTTAGAGCCTACATCAGCAAGTACTTGGGCTTAGCCCTAGACTCTTTGGGCGTTGGTGTTTCATTGTATTGGTTTGATCAAATTAGACCTAGGCCTGCCTTCTTCATTAAGTCTGCAGAAGAGAGTTAAAAGTAGATTATCCAGCCCTAATTAGGACCGGCATTGTTTCGATAATCAAACACAAACATTTATTTACTGTAGGCCTATAGGGGCCTAGCATACTGTAAACAGTTTATAGGGGTTTTTCAATAATACAGACCTATTCCTAAATAATCTATAAGCTTCGATTTACATGAGAAAACATAAAACAGGCCCAGTATGTCTATAAGGGTCACCACATAAGTGGATGAAAAACGGCAAAACTTCATTATCCGACTCCACCGTTTCTTTCGATGTGGAAATTTTGATATTGCGATGAACACTAATAAAAACACCAAATAAAAATTTGAGACCAATGAAAACAGTCGAATCAGCACAACAAAAATATTGAAATAAGTAATGTATCATAACAATAATCTAACTTATCAGTCTAACCGTACAGTAAACCTCCGTCACTTTTTTGACAGCGATGTTTGTAACAGAAAAAAATCTATGGTGGTTGGAAACATTTAAAACACATAGGCTTATTCCCTCAATACATTAGCAAAAAAAATACCTTTCTGATTCGTATTGGGCAGCATTTTTGTGACACCATTTTAGGTCTAAAGAAGTCTGCTTCTTTTCACAACTAAGATAAGTGCACCTACACAATAACCTTGGTTAGTTTATTTAGTGTTTTTCTTTGATAATGTTACAGGTTAAATTAGCAACAATATTTACTTATTTTTGTTATTTTCAGTTAGGCCTACTTGTTTGCAATAGTCCTGTACAGTAGTTGTTTTATTGTCAAAAGGTATGTTTAATTATATTATAACAAAACTACGGTATATCAGGTGATAAAATCGTAATCGTATTATGTAATTGTATCATCGATAGAATAGCAATATAAATGCAATATCAAAATTTCCTTGTCGATAATGGGCCTAATGGTGGAATCGGATAACGAAGTTTCGCCTGAAAAACAGTTGACATAACTTAAGTTCCGAAAAGAGCTGTGATATAGTATGAGCTGTGTGTTTTAGTATGTAGGCAAGGGAGGAAGAGGGAACATTACGGTACCTCAAGTTACTTTTCCAAAAACACTGGGCTTACTGTATATACTATTTTATATTTGTATGGCACGAGCTAGGTATGTTTGAAGCTTCAAAATAGTTTTTTTCCTAATACTGTACACGTACAGTACATTGAATTGCTGGGGATTTAAATAATCGACTCTCTTCTGTAGGCCTATTATGAAAGTTTTGAATAGGATTTGGATAGGACCAGGACTTAGCCAACTGCAGACCTGTCAACCTGACAAGATGCTGATATGGGAGTTTTCCTAAAACCTGATCTTCGGAAAATGCATGAGAAAGGGTAAAAATACACAGTATTCAGAGTCAAACGTTTTTATGTACGGTAATGTTTAATAGTACCGTAATAGCCTACTATAAACAATTTGCAAAAATATGTCATCCATCATGTAATTGCAAATAAACTAACATATTTTACATTAGTTTTGAGAGAAATTTGACAATACAAATTAAATCTTACAAGTAAACAAACCGGCTAAATAATAATACACTGTTGCATACTATCTTGTTGACATCTAAATAAAACAAGCAGAAGCTCTGTAATTGGCTCAGGTAACTTAACCTTTTTAGGGATAATCTTTATAAAGCAATCAATGGCAGCAGCCCTTTTTATCATCATATGACACCAAAGTAACCAATTAAGAAGGCTGTGTATTTGTTGCGTTTTTATCAGGAGCGACATATCCCAGGCTTAGCATTAGTTGCATTTTGAGTTATGTTGAGCACCCTCACAAAGCGTGAGTTTGCGGGTGCTTGGCGTGAGAGTGAGGCGACGATCAAAAGCGTGAGACTCACGCATTTTGCGTGAGAGTTGACAGGTCTGCAACTGGTTATTTTTGTAGATTTAGGCCTTAATTATTCTGGCCCGATCAAGAGATGGTGAAAATTATTTATCCTCCTTCATCGTTATTATGGATGTTAAAATTTTGATTTTGTGATTAATATTGCTGTTTCATCAATGATACAATTAGCCTGTGACACGATACGATTACGATTTTATTAGTGTCGTTTTAAGATAATTAAAAATACTTTTTGACGATAAAATAAATGTATTGGCTACTTATTTAATTGGTTTGTTTGTGTAGAGAACTCCTCCAATCATGTTTCCAAAAACCATTGATTTTGTTTTTATAAACATCGCTGTCCATAAAAGTGACTTAGGTTCATGGTTACATTGTTAGGTTAAATTATTATTATAGCCTATTACATTTCTTACCTCAATATCGTTGATGATTGGATTGTTTTCATCTCACATTTTTTAACGCAAAATTGAAATTTTAACATCGATAATAACGGTGGTGGAGGATAACGAAGTTTTGCCCATAAGCTTATGAGGATTAATGAGGTTGGTTAGATTGATAGTTTGATGGGTGGTTTTTAATCAGATTGTTACGTCATAGGGGTCTACTAGGGACTAGGTGTCATAGGCTAGTAGAGTTAGTTATGGAGCTTATTATGTATTAAGGTGTTAGCTAGATGGAAACTGTCAGGTGTCCATCAAGAAACTGATGCTAGGAATTTTTGGCTGTTGTGGAGGGTCACGGAAAATCTGGTGTTACACTTCTAAATTGTCAGTGAAGAATCCACTGATTTTGATACTTTAATATACACACACACATTGATTATTTTCAATTGCAAAAGGTTTCTGAGGGTGTTCAGTAACTATTCTTAATATAGCCTATGGTGTGCTGTGGTTTAACAGTTTATGTTATGTAACAATGTAACAAATTATCAAAATAAATATTAGCTTTTGTACCGTACATGATTTTATTTTTTATGGTATTTATGGAACTTTCTTGGTTAAAATAATTAGGCCTATCTAAATGAGTTTGAGGGATTCTCAGTAAACATTGATTTTCCAAATCATTAATTTCCTAACTTACATTCTGGTTTAAAACAAAGTGGAGTTTTATTAGTGGTAAACTCTAGGTACAAATTTTAGTAATTGTGTTCTTAAATTTTAGAGGGAACACAGGGAAAACAAACCCTACGATGTTCGAAAAGCAAGACTAACAGAATTAGGAGGTCTAGAAGGCTTGGTTCTTAATGTCATCGGGGAAGATGGAGAAACGGAAACCTTTGTCGCTGAACAAGAGGCCCAGGAAGTCTTCACAGAAGATGTCCAATACAGTGCTACAGATGACAACCATGGGGAAAAGTCTAGCAAGGAGAGTACAGGTACATTCCTGAACAGAGAAGTTAAAAAAATTAACTGCCTTCTCTACTTCTGTGCTCAGCATAAAGATCCTAGATGGATGAAGATGTTCATGAGGAACATTTCAAAACTAATTAAAATGATAATTTTAATGTTAAACGGTCATACTAAAAACTAAGCCAATCAAATTCAGAATAACTAAATTCATGATAAGGAGTTTGTATTGAAAGAAATAGCTGTGTGTAAAACAAATACTTTTTTAACCAATTCTGGGTGAGTCGGTGTAGTGGTTAGAGTGTGGGCTTTGGGACCATGGAATCGTTGTCATGGATTCAAATCCACATTCTGCCAGGAATTTTAATTAGTACCTAAATCAAATCAAATCAATCTTTATTCAACACATACAAAAATATGTACATGAATGCGTCATTGTTGTAAAAAAATACTTATTGCCTACAATTAAAGCTAATATTTACAATAATAAGCCACTTTATTTGTTATGATTTCATAAATTCTTCAATACTATAAAATTCACAATCAATTAAAAATCTCTTTATTTTTGAACTTGTTGAAATTTTCTTCATTTCTAATACTAGAAGGGAGGGAATGCATGAATTTAATTCCGATATAATTAGGACTTTCTTTAAATTTTTCTTTATTATGCTTTTTAATTTTAAAAATTGATTTGTTTCTCGTATTATAATTGTGTATGTCTTTTCTGTCTTAGTAATTTTGCCTCATGGTTTTTTTACATACAATATGGTTTTATAAACGTAAAGACTATAAACAGTCAAAAACTCTTAATTCTCGAAAATGATTCTTACAAGATTCATTTTTATCCAAATTGAGGATGCATCTTATCCTTTTGTAAATGTAAAATTTTATTTAAGTTAAACTTACTTGTCCCCCCATAAATTTCAATTCCGTAAGAAATATGTGAGTGAACGTTGGCGAAGTAAACTGTTCGTAAAATTTCTGTGTTGCATAATGGATTTAATCGTCTAATCATGAAAATTCCTGAGCTAATTTTTTTACAAATTTTATCAACGTGTGGTCCAATTTAGTGTACTATTGAACGTGAGGCCTAGAAATTTGGTTTCAGATACAAAATTATCTGAAAAATGTTTTTTTGAGTTTATACATTCAAACATTATGAAGGTTGTTTTATCTGCGTTTAGTAGAAGGTTTTTCTCGCTTAAGTAATCTTTTAGTGTTGAAATTGAATTAATTGTTAATTTTGGTTTCTAGAAGTTCAATCTCTTTACCGTGAACTGACAAACTTATGTCATCTGCATACAAGTGTAGGGACCTACCACTCACCTATACTGTAGATAGGCTTACCTCCTTACTTTTTCTAATACGATCCATGCACAGATCAATAGTCTATGGGGCAAAGGAAAAAAATTGATAAAACTAAGTTATCTGCATTTTATTTTATTTTTTTATAGTAACCGTTATTGGAATAATATTTTTAAACACAGCCTGCCAAAATTAAAGATAGGATTTTCTTGTACTGACAACAATCACAACGTTATTGATGGGCCTAACTTACCCCAAAAATAGATATGATAAGTGGAACTTGGATAATTCAAACCTCAAGGGACTAGTTAAAAACTTTGAATTATACAAAAGTTCGAATAAAGAAAATTCTTAGTAAATAGGGTCGAAAGAATGAAACTTCATATTATCCTTAAAACTCTGTTATTAAAATTACACCTTTTAAATATAAATACATTAATTAACGTCTAAAAACAAAATTTTTACTTACAAAATATTTTTATTTACAAAATATTTACTTGCCGACAACAAATTAGCCTACCACAAAAAGAAATATGGCCTTTGAAAACATTGAAGTTATCGGTTTATTATTCTGTGCAAGAGGAACTATTCCTAAATAAACAGTAAATTTTAGCAAACAATTCGGACTGCCTTCAAGGTTATTAATTCAAATTTCAGCAAATATTCTCTCATAATCAAAATATTAAGACCCAATTTATATTCAAAATATTAGTGTAAACCTTTCCTACATATGTAAATCTTCATTTCAACTCTATCTAATGTATTAGCTAGAATTAAACTGTATAGGCCTAAGTATTCTTTGTCTTAGGCAACCCTAAATGAGGGAAGAGTGTTATTCTTATTGAATAAAGCCATATAAGAATGTGAAAATTATACATCAAAACCTTTTCTCCTATACCTGTAGAGTTGATAACTTGCAAGATTCATGACTGTGAAAAAGAACTGTTAATCATAACTAAACTTATTTGTTTGCCTAGTTTGGGGGTAAAATTCTTAAGGCAGCCAAAAAAAAAAACTTCAGTTTGATGTCATATTAAACTTACTAAGAAAATGCTATAATCATTTGGAATTTTCAGCGAATAAACCTCAACAAACTGCAAATGTTGATCCGGCTGAAAGGAGGAGAAGAAGTCGTCTAATGGATCTCCAGTTGGAGTGTTTGGAAATCAAGAAGTATCACATGCAGTTGGAAGCCCTAATGTTAGAGCAACAGTTGAACATTCGTCGTTCAATCTTCACAGAGCCTTTGCGATGCCCTGATACTTACACCAAAGGCACACAGACAGACGTAGGCGGAGAAAATACTAAAGTCTTCTATATAGCAGACAGCAAGGGTGGTGCGCCAAAACGGCACTTATTTGCAATGCAAGATTTAGAATAAGCATTTGGATTAAGGTTATATTTATAGATGTAAATATACTATATTGCAATTTTGTACAGTTTTATTATAACGAAGGGGTAAAGATTTACTTTGTTATTCCCTAACGTATTTTTTTATTTATAAATTGGCAATGAGGTAGAGAATAAGGAACACTTAAGAAAGAGTAATCTTCACCCCTGGGCCAGTAGCCCATTGTTGCGCAATCGGCAATGTTAATCATACGGCTTTTATGCTAAAACATGGTTTTGTATTCCCCTGTTTCGGACGCCGTTTTTCAACCAATTTTCTCGAAAGTTGGTAAGTGTTTAGGAATACTTATATTAGATTTCTCATACCTCGAAATTTTGAAAATTTTACTAAATTTTGAAATTTTAACTAAGGAAAATTGAGTTACTTTGCGACGTCACAGAGAGTGATATTTGTTAAATTTTCAAAATTCCGAGGTATGAGAAACCTAATATAACTATTCAACTAAACACTTACCAAATTTCAAGAAAATCGGTTGAAAAATGGCGTCCGAAACAGGGGAGTACAAGACCATGTTTTAGCATAAAAGCCGTATGATTAACATTGCCGACTGCGCAACAATGGGTTACTGGCCCAGGGGTGAAGATGACTCTTAACACTGGTACTCAGTCCCTCCCTCCAATTAAATCAACTATCGATTGTTGAAACAGCTGTGAGTATTTAGTTTATTTGATCGACTACATATCACACCAAAACAATAGTTAGTTATCGTTATTGTTTAAATACCTGGAGTAATCTAATCAAATCTGAGCTTTCGATTATTGAAACCTTTTTATTTCACATAGAATGTCAGTCAATAAAAAAAGCAGTGACACTCTTAGCGAACATTATCATGGGCAGATTTAGGTTGAAAATTTTGGTGGTGCCAGATACCCTAAAGTATGAGTTATAGTATGCTCATTCAAACACCAAAATCCTTTTGTAAATGGTCCGTTTTAAGGTCTATCCCAAGTAGACCCTAGCTGTTTCATATAACAAAAATAAACCCCTAACGTTGTACTGTAAAGCTCATTTCAGTTGAGAAAACCATCTATCGACTTTGTAATTTATTTTTATGAAACCCTAGAATATTGCTTTTAACTTTGGCTAGAAAAGCTTTTTTAAACTTTTAAAGAGCATTTATTTGTTTTTAATGAAGATCTTTTGTTAACCTATATTTTTAACTCTCAAGTCAATTTGATTTGTTTATTAATTGCCGTACGAAAGAACTAAGGATTTTAAAAAAGGATGAGAAAAAATTAAACCAAAAGTAACATTATTTAATGATATAATGCACTGTGAATAAAGGGTATTTTGTATACAAACAATTGTTGGTCAGACTGGCATACATTTTTATTGTAAATTTTCGAATAAAAGATAAACATGTTACATGTACTTTCACTGGACTGTATTATGCTTGAGAAAATAAAGATTATTATTATTTGTACTGTGAAAACTTAAACAATAAAAAAGGTACATTATACGAAGATAGTTTTGTTTCTGAGTCAGATAATGATTACACTTAATAATCACGATAATGATGGCAAAACTAAAGTCTTTTTATTCTTCATAATGTCTCTTTACCAATAAAATAAGGTTTATCTTCATAGAATGAGGCTGCACGAACTAATAACCAAACCATATAATGGCCAGTGGCTAATGAGCAATGATGCTGCAGCTGTCATGTAGAGTCCACTAAAAATTAAAGTAACTATATCGCGGATGTGCATCATATTCCAAGAAATCAAATCACTAGAGGTAAAGGATGAGAAGAGAATGAGGAGAAGGGGAGAGAGAGAACGTGACAATATATTGAAAATATATTGAAAATATATAAAAATATATTGAAGTGGCCCCCAACAAATGCAAGGCTGCCTGGGAGGTAATTAACAATGAAAACTCACCAATGCGTACCTCATCTGTGGATTTGGATGCTGACACTTTAAATAATTATTTCATTGACTCTGTTAGGGACCTTGAAAGCAGCATTGATGTGGTTGATAAATCTTCATTTGATCTTTTAGGAATCACAAGGGAAAATTTGACATTTAATTGGAGGGAGGTTTCATCCAATGATATAGTTAAAATAGTTTCCAAGCTATCAAATTCCAAAACAATGGATTTCTATTGGCTTTCAAATTACGTTCTGAAACAGACTGTTAATCTAATAAGTGAACCATTAGCTTTTTGTATTAACAAAGCTTTAAAAATTAGTTATTTTTCTGATTTTCTAAAAATATCAAAAGTTGTACCAGTGTTTAAGAAAGGAAATAAACTTATGCCTCAAAATTATAGACCCATATCGATTGTTCCAATATTTTCTAAAATTTTTGAGTCTATAGTTTATGAACAACTAAATGAGTACTGTTGTATGTGTTGAATTTGATTTTAAAATGTAAACAAACTAAACATATGATTTTAATATAAACAATACTATTTTTGTAATGTTTACAGTTTAGCTTGTTATTAAATGGTGTTCTGATTAACTTGAATTTATTGACTTTTTTAAGTGATTTAAACATGGTGGCAGCGGTGAACTCTGCATTGAGACTTTTAGTGGGTTGTTTCCTATATTTGGATTATTTTTTTTGCAGCATTTTGAATCCTATTTAAGTTGTAATAGTGGTTTATTATGAGTACTTTAAAATCAGTTGAGCCCATGTTATGGGAAGGGGATATGGCCAAAAATTGGGCCAGGTTTAAGAGATCCTTTGAAACATTTGTAATGGGCTATCATGAAAAGGCAAGTGATACAAAGAAAATTGCAATGTTACTGCATGAAGGAGGATCAGCTCTGCATGACATTTTTGACTCATTAAAGCTTAGTGATGATGATAAGAAAAAGTTTGACGTAGTTTTGGCGAAATTTGATGGTCACTTCATACCCAGTGTAAATGTAATTTATGAACGGTACAAATTCTTCACACGCCGCCAGCAGTCAAACGAGTCATATGAAGCTTTTTCTGCTGCACTTAAAAATATGAGTAATACTTGTGACTTTGGTGATCTGCGAGACTCACTAATTAGAGACATATTTGTTTGTGGTATTTGTGACAGTGTTATTCAACAAGATTTGTTGTGTATTAAAGACCTGACCATAGAAAAAGCACTAGAGCTCTGTAGAATGCGTGCTGTTGTGTCTGTTCAGGTGAAGGGGATGACACGAGGAATAGTAAAAACCGAGTCAGCAGATATTTCAGTTGATTTGGTAAATAAGGAATGTAAACGTAATAAGTCATTGAATCGCAGTGTTACAACCAGGCAAATGAAAGAAGATAAACCTAATAAAAAAATTGAATGTAAGTTTTGTGGTTATAATCACTATTATGGGAAATGCCCTGCATATGGAAAGAAATGTGCTAAATGCAATAAGAAAAACCATTTTTCTGCAAAGTGCCCTGATAGAAAAGTGAACGAACTGGATGTACAAGAAGAAAGTGACTCTGATACCTCTGATTACTTAGTTAACCTTGTAGAAGTATCAGCCATACTCCAACAAAAGCGAAAGTCCAAAGATTGGTATACAGCGACATTGAAGACAAGTGGAGGGAAGGAGTTTACTGTCAAAGTGGACACAGGAGCACAGTGTAATGTCATGAGCCTTCATCAGTACCGCATCCTTGGACATGACCCTCACAATTTGTTGCCAACTAAATCAGTGATTTCTTCTTTTTCAAAGGATATTGTGGAAGTGTTAGGGAAATGTTATCTACCCTGTGAATTTCAATCTGGTAACCATATTTTAGAATTTCTTATTGTAGACAAGGACATTGCAAATCTACTTGGTTTAGCGTCTTCAGAGAAGCTTGGATTGATCAGTCGAGTTGATATGGTAACTTCCAGACATAAATTACCTGATTTTATACCTGAAAAATTCCAGAATCTCTTTAATGGTGAAGTTGGATGTATACCAGAACCAGTGACAATATCAATTGATCCTAACATAAAACCAGTAGTTTTACCTGGACGTAGAATACCACATGCTTTAATGCCTAAAGTAAAAGCTGAACTTGATAAGATGGTAGCAAAGGGCATTATAGAGCCAATTACAGAACCAACTGACTGGGTTAGTCATATGGTCGTGGTGGTGAAAAAAGATGGATCCCTTCGAATCTGCCTGGACCCTGGTCCTCTGAATAAGGCCATAAAAAGGGAACATTTTCAGTTTCCTCTAGTTGAAGATATTGCAGCAAAACTGAAGGGAGCAAAGTATTTCTGCAAGTTGGATGCCCAGTCAGGGTTTTGGATGTTACAGCTTGATTCTAGAAGTTCAAGACTATGTACATTCCAAACTCCATGGGGTAGGTATTCATTTCTTAGGATGCCCTTTGGAATTCGGTCAGCTCCAGAGATATTTCACCGAATCGTGGCAGAAACATTTGCTGATATTAGAAATGTTGAGTCATTCCAAGATGATATTCTTATATGGGCTAAGACCAAAGAGGAACTCAATACTACTCTTTTGAAGGTGCTGGAAAAGGCTGCAGAGAAAGGAATAAAATTTAACCCATCAAAGTGTGTTTTTAACGTACAGAAAGTTGAATTTTTGGGACACTCCTTTGGAGCTTCAGGAATGACATGTGACCCAGAGAAGATCAAAGCAGTATGTGCTCTGCAACCTCCTAAGAATAAGACCGAGCTGCAACAAATTTTGGGAGTTTTCAACTATGTATCAAAATTTATTAAAAGTTTTGCTGACCTTGCAGCCCCTTTGAGAGAACTTCTCAAGAAGGATGTTAACTTTCACTGGACTACCGCTCATGATGAAGTTTTGAATGCGTTGAAACAAGCACTCATCTGTGCACCTGTCTTGAGCTATTATGATCCAGATGCTGATCTCACCCTCAGTGTTGATGCTAGCTCATATGCTCTGGGTGCAGCGCTCCTTCAAAAAGGAAAACCTGTAGCGTATGCTTCACGAACATTGACACCTACACAGAGGGGTTACAGCCAAATAGAAAAAGAGTGCCTGGCAGTGTGCTTTGGAGCTGAAAAATTCCGCAATTACATTCTCGGAAGGAAGTCAGTTACAGTTCAGACAGACCACAAACCTCTGATAGGAGTGTTCAAGAAACCCTTACACAAAGTGCCTGCCAGACTACAAAGGATGTTGTTGTCATTGCAATCCTATACTTTCAATTTGATTCATGTGCCTGGAAAACAACTATATTTAGCTGACCTATTGAGCCGACATGTGGCTGAAGAAGGATGTGATAAACATACTGAATTTGACACGGAGCTTGAACTGCAAGTAGCTTTCTTGATGGAACATCTGCCTGTCACGAACCAGTGTCTCAGTAGTATACAGAAGGCTTCAGAATGTGATGAGACCATCTCTGCTTTGAAATTGCATATGAAGAATGATTGGCTTACTGAGTACAAATACCTTGAAGAATTTATAAAACCGTACTATCAACTGAGGCATTCATTAACGGAACATGATGGCGTGATCCTCGTTGGGGACAGGGTTTTAGTTCCATCGAGCTTGAAATCTGAGATGCTTAAAAAACTACACACAGGACACCCAGGTATCAATAGAATGATGAGTAGGGCTGAAATGTCTTTGTTCTGGTTAGGAATTAATCAAGACATTAAAAAATACGTAGGGTCTTGTAATGTGTGCCAAAAGTATCAGTCCAATAAAACTAATCTCCCTTTGACGTTGAAAGACATTCCTGACCTACCGTGGCAAGAAGTGGCAGGAGATGTTTGTGAAATAAAAAACAAACAGTATTTGGTGCTAGTAGATGCGTTGAGTAATTATATTGAGGTAGTTCATTTGAAAAGCTTGCAGAGTACTGAAGTGATAAGACAAATGAAATCTATATTTGCTAGACATGGAATACCTTTCAAATTTTACTCAGATGGAGCTATGTATTTCAACTCAGAACTTTTCAGAGCATTTGCCTTAGAGTGGGGGTTCACTCATGTTATGTCAAGTCCTCATTACCCGAAGTCGAACGGTCTAGCAGAATCAGCAGTGAAAACAGTCAAGAAATTGTTTATCAAAGCTATGGACACAAATGAGGACCCTTATCTAGCTTTACTCAATCATAGGAACACTCCTCGCGGGAATATTCAATCACCTGCATCTAATCTGATGGGCCGTAACTTACGAACAAATATCCCTTGTGCTGTGACAAACCTTATACCTAAACTTACATATGTCCAAGACAGGGAAGTGTTAAGGAAGCAAAAAGAGAAAGTTAAAGAAAGGTATGATCGCACAGCTCACAAACGTCCTCCATTCAAAGCTGGTCAAAACGTTTGGTTCAAGAAGACTCCTAGTGATACATGGTCTCCCGGAATCATCACTAGGGCTGATGGCATCAATTCCTACTGGGTAAAAAGCGTTGGAGGAGGAGAATATAGAAGGAATGAGATTCACCTAAGGCCAAGGTTAGTTGATAACAGCATTGAAAGAGATAACAGGAACACTGATAAAAGACCTAGTACATTTTGCCAAACACTAAATGCAACAAGAAGTTCTGAAGAGACAGATACTAAAACCTGTAATGCTGGAAGCAGTGAAGTTAATAAGAATGTTGGAATAAAAACAAGATCAGGACGAATTTCGAAGAAACCTCAAAAGTACCAAACATAATAATAACTGACAGACTGTTAAACATAATTGAAAGGGAAGGTGTTGTATGTGTTGAATTTGATTTTAAAATGTAAACAAACTAAACATATGATTTTAATATAAACAATACTATTTTTGTAATGTTTACAGTTTAGCTTGTTATTAAATGGTGTTCTGATTAACTTGAACTTATTGACTTTTTTAAGTGATTTAAACAAGTACTTTGTTAATAACAATTTATTGACAGATTCACAATTTGGATTTCGGGAAGGAAAGTCAACTGCTTCAGCAGTTCTAAATGTAATAAATAAAACCCTAAATGCTTTTGAGGATAAGGAAACCGTATCTCTTACATTATTCGATTTAACAAAAGCTTTTGATTGTGTTCCTCACAACCTTTTGATCAAAAAACTTCAATTTTATGGCATCATGGATCCACAGATTGGGCTAATTCAATCTTACCTTAGCAATAGAAGGCAGTATGTTTCTGTTGGAGGGATGCAATCTGGATTAAGGGAGGTGGTATCAGGTGTTCCGCAGGGCTCGGTCCTTGGACCATTTCTTTTTCTAATATGTATTAATGATTTACCACATAATGTTGGTGTTGACTCTGTAATATATGCAGATGATACTACCCTAATAGCAGCTCATAATGACATTCAAACTCTCAACTCAATTACAAATGAAGCCATAAATCTAGCATCTGTTTGGTTTTCGGCCAACAAGCTCAAATGTAATCAAGACAAAACACAAAATATTCTAATTGGCCTCTCCAATGAGATTGAAAAACGTTCTGTCAAATTGCTTGGTTTTTATATAGATTCTAAATTAAACTGGCTAGAACAAATCGATAATACTTGCAAAAAAATTTCCCGCGTCAATTACTTGATCTGGAAGCTAAAAGATTTTGTTACTTTTGATTATTTAAAATTAGCTTACTTTGCGTTTTTCCAGTCGCATATATCTTATGGAACAATGCTATGGGGGCATTCAACGCATATAAACAAAATTCTTATTTTGCAAAAGAGAGTGATTCGCACTATCTGTGGGGCGGGTCCTGTGGAGCACTGTAAACCTCTCTTCATCAGACTTAAAATTATGACAGTAATTAATTTATACATTTATCAAATTCTACAATATACTAAAATTAACTTACATGAATTCAATTTTAGACAAGATTTTCATTCTTATAATACAAGATGTAAACTTCAGTTAGATATACCGGCTCACAGATTTAAAAAAAGTAGTATCAGTCATAAAATTAATTGCATACGTTTTTTTAATAAACTGCCCGATTCAGCCAGAACTGTTTCCTTTAAGATATTTAAATCTAAAATATGTGAATGGTTGGTTGACAATCCCTTTTATGACATTACCGAATTTTTGGAAACGAATATAAATATTGAATTTTAATATATAAGTAACAGTTAAGCCTTTTCTCTCTCTTTTATCTTTAATCTATATCTGTTGATATAGTATCTCAGCTGGACTTTGTAAGGTTTTCAGGCTTTGTATTTTTGTGTTTTTATATTGACAATGTCTATTCCTTTGTAAAAAAAAAGGTCAATGACAATAAAACTCTTGATTCTTGATTCTTGATTCTTGACAGCAGGGTAGGTACTCGCCTTCGCCGGAAACCGTGCTGTGTAGTTGACCAGAAACGTCACGTCGCATACACATGCGCGCATTATTGTGTTCAAAATATAGGTTCTTTTTATTAAATAGTTGTTTCTATTACGCAACTTGACTGCTTAAAACGTCTTACTTATAAAAAATGCTTATTGTCAAAAAATTTTTATCCAATAAAAAATTACGTTTACCAAAATATTATAAATCCTATACTATAATAACGAGCAATATCTAAAGGGATGTATGTTCCGCGATCTCGAAATTTAGAAGGTAGATTTTGCTTAAACTTTGCATTTAAGAGTATTTCGGCCCAAAAATAAAATTTAACAGTCTCAATCCCAGGAAAAATTGAATTTGGTCTAAATTTAAGTTTAATTATAAAACAAAGAATGTTACAATGTTAATTTTAAGCCAAAGAGCAAGGATCGGTTAACTCTATACAAAAACAAAATTTAACAATGTGGCTTATCAAAGTGAACACTACAAAAACATCATTATTCACAACCACAGCAAACGAAAACTAATACAGTAGTAGATACGCTCAAATTTAGCCATCTCAAGACTGGACTCCCGGCTGTATTTTTAAATGGCCACACTAACTGGTGGTTTATTAAACAAGCTAAGCAGAAACTAGTATCAATGTGTGTTCAAAAAATCAGCTAAATTCGTAGTTAACTTTGGATGATAATGTACTCACCCAATCAGTGCTGTGTATCGACTTTCATTACTTACTCACTCCGACCTTGCAATAGGGCCAAAATGACGATCAGACAACCTACCATGGGTCGCTAGTGATGAAACTTTGTTCAATGAACGATAATTCCCATCGGCTGTCAATGAAGGTTCTATCATAGAAATGGGAATGCAATAGCAATTATGCTTAGAATATCAAACATTTATAGCGTTCGTCTTCCAATGAAAACCTTATTGGCTCCCGCCAATAAGGTTTTTCCATATTGATCGATAACTTGATCCCATTGAAGCAAAATTTAAAGATTTTGGTCAATTGCTGAGATTTTCACGATAAAATTTCTTTATGAAATTCCATGAGTCCTCTAAGAGTCAAATTTCGTGGAGTTAACTTCTACTGAGTGAATGTGGACTCCTACAGTCTCGGCCAGGGGGGTAATTTGTCTCACTCCCGCTGCCAGCTTCCAACGCTCAGACACTTAGGAGAAATTTGAGTCGGCGGGGGATTGCATGTGCTGCCGCTTGGGTGAACCAAAGACGCAATATGATTTCATTGAGAGATTGATTGCCATTTAAGGCTCGGTTATCCATTTGAGGTTGAGTTTGTAGCATTGAACCCTACCAATGTATACAGAACCGAATAAGTAGGGACATCCTTATGGGGAAGTGAGAACGCCGCCCCTGAAACACAGATAGCACCACCAAGATGGTAAGGATTCTGCTGATCGGTTGAATGGAAACAGATGACTAGAATGATTTTACAGACGTTTGTTACTGTTTTGATTTTTTGTAAACAAATATGCTCATTTTGACATTTGAGAGGTAAAAATAGCGCTTCCCGTGACAGTAAGGAGAAGTAATCCTAGCATCAGCGCTTTATTTTCCTCTGGTTTTCGGGGCCAAACTAAAATTTTTTAAATGGGATGTCCCTACTTATTTGGTTCTGTATACATTGACCCTACTAACTTCGATTTGAAGCAAGCTTACATATCATCAACCTATGCTTTTTTAAGATTTTCTTCGTACTCCTCATGGACCGACCCCAATCAGACTTGGACACTCAGTGATAACGTTAAAAATTAAGTTTTTAGCTGAAAATTAAATTCACTAAATTTTAAAATACTGGCTAAATTTTTGATAAAAATATTAAGCCGTTTTTAAACTTTAAAGCACTTATTTTTACAAACATTTCTGTGTGTTTACACAATAACTTTTAAGGAAACCTTTGATTTTGATGAAATTTAGTATGAAAGTGTAGGAAAGCGTTCGTCAGGTTAAGTTCGAAAACCACGATAAGGCAAATCTACTTGGTTTTGATTACCACAATACTAGGAATCAAAACCAAGTTTGTTTAAGGACAGAATAAATTACTATTCATGGTTATCTGACCATGGAACAGGGCTTTATTTGACAACGGGGCAACCACTTAAAGTAAGCAATAATTTAAAATACTGGATTACCGGTATTTAGTTCTTTGAGCTCTTTTGGATGGTGACTTGACAAGAAAATTGATTTCAAGCTACTGTAGCAAGCTTTTTTTTAATTCGAAAAACAGATTCTTAAAACACTTTTATTCTATAACTTTTGGACTTGAATTTTCTCGGGGATGCAGGTGGTGTCATTTAATTTAAGACTTTGATCTTAATAGACCTCAAAATTTTTGTCTAAATTGTTGGAGCCGTTTTTGAAAAATTTTGGTTATTCACATTTTTTAAAGGTTTTTTGAGAGTAAACTATCACGCACACGCACACACACGACAGACAGACAGACATCACTCTAAAAACCACATTTTGGACTCAGGGAGCACCAAAACGGATAAATCCACTTACTCAAATTCGATAATTTTGACAATAACAAAACTTTATCCATATACTATGATATAGGGGGAGAAAGTAGAAGTATATATGTATCGTATGGCTCATTTAGCCAGCCACCATGGTTTAAGAATAATAAATAAATTCTGTGGTGCAGAGCACCTGCAGAATTTATAGAGTTAAATAAGTAAAAATCTAAACACTAAAATAAAAATTAGATCTCTCTTTATAGAGTTAAATCCAGGGCGCTAAGCCATTGCAGCCCAGCTTCACTTGAGCTATGCAGACCGGCCAATTTTTCGGGGAAGACACTCAGTGGGCACTCTTCGACTATGTGTTCCATAGTTTGATACTCTGCTCCGCAGTCGCATGACTGGTCTTGTGTCATTCCCCATTTGTTCTTCCAATAATTACATCTTCCCACTCCAGTGCGGAAACGATTGAGTATAGTCCACTGCTTCCGAGGAAGATTCATACCACCTACCGCTACGGTCGGGTCAGCTATCAAAAAGTGGTTCCGACCTTGAAAAGCGTCCCAGGAGGAAGTCCAGTTTGTATGGATGGTGAAGTTCGAGTCCATCAACTGGGAGGCTGTTCGTAGAGGTGGGTGTTCCATTTGAATAATAGACTGGCCAACCAAAAACTTAAAATCGTATTCAATGGTGTTGAGCTGAATCATAATGACCACCCACAGTATCTGGGAGTCACTTTAGATCGGTCCCTCACGTTTAAAAGCCACTTACAAAAAACGGCAGCTAAGGTGAGAACCAGGACTAACATTGTCCATCACCTTGCTGGCTCCACATGGGGAGCTAACGCACAAGTTCTGCGAACCACTGCTCTGCCATAGGTATATTCAACTGCTGAGTACTGTGCTCTTGTGTGGTTAAATAGTGTGCACGTTAGAGAGATCGACGTCCAGCTAAACAGGACCATGAGAGCCATTAGTGGTACCCTCATGGCAACCCCTGTACCCTGGCTCCCGGTGCTGTGTAATATCGCTCTTCCTGAAATAAGACGAAGGAATGCACTCATTAGGGAATCACAAACACCACAAAGATCTTATCTGCTCCACAGCTGCCCATCCATGATTACCTACCCCAGAATGCGGGCCGATTGAGGTCTTGAAAGTTGAAGTGCATTATACCTCACACAGCGCTGAACCAGCAAACAGGTCATTTCATTTCTTTCTATTCAACTTTGAATATGGTTTTACTTCAATATTTATAACCAAAACTAAACAAACTATATAAAGCCACCAATCTCGGAGAATCTCGTGAGGTGTCCTAAATGGATTACAGACAACCTCTTGGTCCTTTAATCTTCAAACAAAATTATTTTCCACTAAATCAACCCCAATGAATATTGTGAAAATATTTTTAACTATGTAAAAATACAGGGTATTCCAGAAACTAAGGGTCACATGTTCGAATCTCAGTATTTTTGAAATGTAAACATATGCCATGTTGTACATCATTATAAAGGTATTATAAAAATAAACATTTTGGTGAAAACAAAAGTTAAATATCTTCAACCGTTCAAAAATGGCAGCCATTCCTTTGAAAAATATCAATTGTTACTGTATAGCCTGTATTTCCGTAACCAGTGCGCTTAGAATCACTCTGATTCAAAATTTGCAATACTTACTAGCTTAGCTTTACCACGATATGTCACAAGAAAGGTTTATTTAAAAAATACCCCCGTCGCAGCAGACCTGCGTACTCAGCGAATTTCCAAACGATCTTAAGATATTGTATTTTCCCCATAAACACCATAGGAATGGGTATGTAGGTTTGCTGACTTGGGATGTTGTTAGAAAATGTTAATTTTGTTAGAAAATGTAATAGTTACGTTAGGTAAATGTCAAACTGTCTCAATATTCGGCACTTTTTAATTTTCCCTATGAACTTCATGGAGGTGAGTATGTAGGTTTGCCGCCATATGGGTATTGTAAGCAAATATCAGTTACATCCTCCCTAGTGAATGTACATACCTAAAATTATCAAGTTATGGTGTTCTTTTCATTTTCCCCATAAACCCCATAGGGGTGAGTACGTAGGTTTGCCGCCATGTGGGTGTTGTAAGCAAATATCAGTTACATCCTCCCTAGTGAATGTACATACCAAAAATTATCAAGTTATGGTGTTCTTTTCATTTTCCCCATAAACCCCAAAGGAGTGAGTACGTAGGTTTGCCGCCATGTGGGTGTTGTAAGGAATTTTTAGTTGAACCCTACCAAGTGAATGTACATACCAAATTTTATAAAGTTATTCCAATAAATAAGCGAGATACAGGGTTTCGTTGATTTCCCATAAGATTAACATGGAAAACCTATTTTTGGCTTTTCTCCGTAACCTGTTAAGCCAAGTTAAAAATTCAAAATACTAAATTGTTTATTTTTTTAAGCTCTTTAAAATGGTTTTAGTTAAAATTGTTGAATTTTGAAAATTATGCTCCAAAAATGCGAAAAACCCATTTTTGACCCTTTTGAAACCCCATAAAACCCCGTTCCCATAACCCGATCATGCTGGTTCGCAAACTCATGAAAATAGACCTAGTCTTACACATTCATAGCAAATTTCATCAAAATCGGAGGTCCCATTCAAAAGTTATCAGTACCACGGACACATAGATATATACAGGGTGAGTTTCTTAAAGTGATCCAATAGCTAACTTTTTTATTTTAAATTTGACAGTATACTTCTTATGGGGGACCCCCTTTACTTTTTTATTCTGACTTCAGATATGTATTACACTTTTCAAAAATTCAAGCCATTTTTCCAATAAGGCGGCTAACTTTAAAATTTCTTATGAAACACCCTACATTTTATGGTGTTTTTAAAATTTCCATGTTATTTTAAAACTTTTTTATTCTTTGTCATTTTTCTCTAAACCTAACGGTTAGGGATCTAGAGGCAATTAAAGTTCATTTTTAGTTCCATAAGAATAACATGGGGCAAACTTTATCTGCCCATATCTCCGAAACCATTGAAAAAAATAAAAAATACTCAAGAATAAAAATGTCTTAAATTGATGTTTTAAGAACATTTCACTAATAAAAATGATAATTTATGCATAAATTAACTTCTTTCCAATATGGCGGACAAAATATAAAATTTTCAAAAAAAGTTTTTGTTATTATGAAAAAAATGTTTTTAAAACATCAATTTAAGACATTTTTATTTTGAGTATTTTTTATTTTTATCAATGGTTTCAGAGAAATGGGCAGATAAAGTTTGCCCCATGTTATTCTTATAGAACTAAAAATGAACTTTAATTGCCTCTAGCTCCCTAACCGTTAGGTTTAGATAAAAATGACAAAGAATAAAAAAGTTTTAAAATAACACGGAAATTTTAAAAACACCATAAAATGTAGGGTGTTCTATAAGAAATTTTAAAGTTGGCCGCCATATTGGTAAAATGGCTTGAATTTTTGAAAAGTGTAATACATATCTGAAACCAGAATAAAAAAGTAAAGGGGGTCCCCCATAAGAAGTATACTGTCAAATTTAAAATAAAAAAGTTAGCTATTGGATCACTTTAAGAAACTCACCCTGTATTTATATATATATATATATATATATATATATATATATATATATATATATATATATATATATATATATATATATATATATATATATATAATTAAATTTGACTCTATACTTCTTATATATATTATATTATAATATATATAATATATATTATATATTTTATATATATATATATATATATATTATTAGATTTGATATGATTAGGGCTACTTTTATAACATTGAAAAACATTATAATTAAACAGAGTACCCTTTTTTTTATAAAATTAGTTTATTAACACCGACATGTTTCGGACCTTAAGGTCCATGATCACGGTGAACTAAATGAATATAATGTTCATGATATATAATGTTCATGTAAATGAATATTATATTCATTTACTTCACCGTGATCATAGACCTTAAGGTCCGAAACATGTCGGTGTTAATAAACTAATTTTATAAAAAAAAGGGTACTCTGTTTAATTATAATGTTTTTCAATATATATATAGATATATATATTTATATATATATATATATGTATATATATATATATATATATATATATATATATATATATATATACATATATATGTAAATGAACGAACGTTGTTTTTGGCTTCTGGGGACCTCGAAATGAAAAAGTAACATGGTCCCGGGCTTAGGTCTTACCATGGCTACTACCGTAATAGCGTATTCCCTATAGGGAAATTCGCCAAAATCAAATTTCCAAAAAGTTTAATTTCTCTAAAGTACCAGGGGGACCGAGCTTAAGCTCGGTAAAGTTATTACTTTCATTCTCACACAGAGCTCGTTCGCTCCGCTCACTCGCCCTCTTCCATTTTAAAGATGAGCTTGTTCGCTTCGCTCACTCGCCAAGCCAACGGGTGCCGCACTTTGATATAATTTTCTTAAACTACAGGTTAAAGATGTAACACATTGGTTTATATCTACGGATATCAGCTGATTTTTATTCAATTAATAAAATCTCCATTAGGATAACATAGAAACTTTGAAGGGCTCTAGAACGAAAACCGGATTTTTCCCAGACATGTGACCGGCTCCAAAACCGGATTTTTCCCAGACATGTGACCGGCTCCAATAGATTTCTGGTGGCCAAAACCCCCATATTCAATCAAATATCCTTGGAGCAAAAAAAAAATTTTGCCCGTACAAACGGAGCTTGTTTTAGAGTAGAAGATTTGTATTTGGTCAGACACTCAAAAATTTCAAACGGTAACACATGCTAAGTATCATATCAATTTTAAATTCTTTTTATTTCTAACAACTACCTAATTTACACTTAAGGTAAGATATTTAAGAAGAAATTTAACTTCTATTTTCAACAAAATTTTTATTTTTACAATACCTTTAAAATGATGTACAACATGGCACATGTTTACATGGTTAAAAATACTTTTATGATATTCCTTGGGGTCGATTTAGTGGAAAATAATTTTGTTTGTAGATTATACGACCAAGTGTTTGTCTTTAATCCATTTAGGACACCTTACGAGATTCACCCTGTATAAAATTAAGCATTACATTCTCCTAGTTAAAATGGTTCAAAGCAATTCCTAGTACAGTTATTTACAAATCACTAGTAACTAGTCGTTTGCCAGTGGAGAAATAGAAGCGACTAGTCGTTTTCTTGGTGGAGAGTTAATCGTACTTTTATTTATTTAAACGCCGAGGAAGTCAAGTTTATTTACAAATAAAGGTTTTCATTGTTCATGATTAATTAGTTAATTTTTAATTCAGGTTATTATTCAGTTTATGGAATAATTTTGTAATTTTATTCTATAAACAATGCAAAAATTTTTTGGGTTCTGGGTTCAAATTATCAAGGCTCCTCTGTGAAATCTAATCCAAGTGGAATATTTTTATCAACTCGAATCAGTGACCTCTGACCAACTTATACAGTGAATAAAATTTAGTTGCAATTACAAGATGATTTCCTATAGTAAAATGACATCACAACAAGGTTGGATATTAAAATAATACTTTTAGTGGCCATAATATTCTATATTCATCACAAAAACAAAATATACAAATTATCAGTACTACTAAATTTTATTGCAATAACTCTAAATAAAATTTGTATTTTTCTAATAAAAACAATTAGATAATAAAGTTAACAAAATTCATGTCTTGTATATTGTAACACACATATATCTTGTGTTAGATATTTTTAAACTCTGCTACAGGACCGAAGACCTGTAAAATCTTGCCATAATAACCGCCTTCTAAAACTAAAACTAAACCAAACATTCAGAATATACATACACAATTTGATACTATTAACAAATAAAAAAAACACTCAAACAAATTTAATTTCAAAGCCAAAAAACACAAAACTCAAACGTGAATTGTTTATAGAGTATACAGCAGAAAAGGTGGACTTGTCTCTTAAGAATACCTTAGTTTTAAAAATTAAGTGAGATTAACTTGTTTAGTTTACTTAAAATGCAGCTAGTCTTACCCCAGTGAAATTCTACGAAAATAACACAATTCTATATTGAATGGTTTTTTGAGTTCTGATTCCCAAAATGCCGCCATGTATGCTCAGCGGCAGCGACTTTGACAAAAGTAAAACAAACAAGTCCCACCAAACCTTACTATGTGAGACAAAAGTAATCCTTTGCAGAAAATAATATATTATTCAGTCACTACATACATAATTACTAAAAACAAACCTTAAGATGATACATAAACATTTTATAGATATGTAGTCTTCTTCTTATAAACCAGTAGTTATATTAAAAGTGTTGGACTTTAAACTTCACTTGGTACGCAAAGTAATGTTGAAAGTCATGTCAAATAATAGACTACATTACATATATGAAATACAAGTTATGAAATCAAATAAAAACTATAACGAATTCTGAGATCATTTTACATATGGATACAAATACATCAAAGTTCCGATTTTCTGAAAATTTACCTACTCCAAACAGAGTCTGAAGGGCAACATTTTTTTTAACAGAAAAAAGGATACATACCTTTTGTTAAGTATCTTTATTGTTACGCTGGTGGCTTACTCAAGAAATCAAATCAATGAGTCAAAACCTAATGAAAGCATATGCAATACATTTAATATGACTAGACTTGTGAATAGAGCAGGGTTAGTTACTTGGTTAAAACAAGACATTAAGAAGATAGGATTCATAGGAGAGGGTTTGTGGTTTATTTTTACGACACTGTCTGTGGGTTGAGTTATGAGTAATTGAATACCAATATTTTTACTTGACCAAACAAACTTAACAATATAACACAAGCAGAAGGACCAAATTTAGTTTATGCCTTAACGAGTCTGCGCAGATATTTATAAATCTATCAATATGGAATTTGTTGCTGAACCAAACATTGTGCAGAAATAATTCCTGATAAGGGGACACCACTGTAGTGCAAAGCTCTCTTTGTACAGTGTGAGTAAAATAATAGCATAAAATTAAATTCATATACTACAATGTACAAAATTTACAAAACAATAACAAAATTTTTACTCAGTATATTTTTTTCTTTTTCATTCACAGTCATTGTTCACAAAATAATACTCCATGCAAATAATTTATGGCTTTGAAATATAAAAAATATTTCAAACTATTATCTACCATTTTATGCATTTTTTGATAGAAACAAATTCGAAGTACAAACACTAGAAATTATTAATAGACAATAGACAATAGACAATATTTCTTTATTTACATATTCGTTGAGAATAGTATAAGCGTCAGTAGTTACAGTAAGAAATGAGGAAAAGCTCCACTGGTGCTGTTATTCAGGAATTCAGCTTCTGAGTAGTATGGTCTGTCCTGTAGCCATGATGTCAGTTGATTCTTGAAGCGTGGTAGTGGTAGTGTCTTGAGATGCTCAGGTAAATGGTTATAATACAAAGCTCCTTTGTATGCTGGTTTCTTTTCAAACAGACTGAGATGGTGCAATGGCAAGGCAAAATTTGAAGCATGCCTTGTGTTGTGCTGGTGTATGTCCTGATGTCTTGGCTGTTGTGAGGTGACTGCAAACAGGATTGTTTCACGTATGTAGAGTGAAATTACGGTGAGGGTTTTGAGTTCTCTGAAAGTCTCCCGGCAGCTTTCTTGGTGTTGTAAGCCTGCTAGGCATCTAATTGCTCTTTTCTGTTGTTTGAGGATCCTTTCTAGGTTTGTGTTGGCTGTCCCTCCCCATGTCACTATGCCATACCTCAGGTGTGATTCAAAAAGGGCGAAGTAAGCTGCTTTGGCCGTATCCAGGCCACTTATTTGTTTCATTCTACGAATTACATAGATGCCTGAGGAGAGCTTCTTGCACAGCTGGTCTATATGTGGTTTCCAGGATAGTTTTGAGTCGACTATGATGCCGAGGTGCTTATTTGTTTCTTTTATTTCTACTTGAGGCAATGGTGTTAGTTGTGTGTTCTTGTTTTTGGTCACAAAAGCGATTTGTACTGTTTTTGTTTCATTTAGGACTAAGTCATTTTCGGAGCAGTAACGTTTAATTTGATTGAAATAGGTTGTTGTGTTTCTTTCTAGAGTGTCTGCTTTTTTATCAGATATGGTGAGAACTGTATCATCCGCGTACATGACTGTATAACAGTCGCTTTGAAGCCGGTCTGGCATGTCGTTTGTGAGGAGTAGGAATAGTACTGGGCCGAGCACGGAGCCTTGTGGCACACCTCTCATTACATCAGCGGTTCTTGAGTGGGCTTTCTGAGTGATGTTGTTATTGGTGTAGCTGATCTCAACTAGCTGTTTTCTATCTTTAAGATAGCTTTCAAACCACTCTGCTTCTTTTCCTCTTATGCCTAATGTTCTTAGTTTTTGGAGTAGCCGGTCATGATTTAGACAGTCAAACGCCTTACTGAAGTCTAAGAATAGGCTGGTAACTAAGCAGCCTTCTTCCAGTTGGTCTATTATGTGTTCTGTAAGTTGTATCAGTGCTGTCGATGTTGATCTGCCTTTCAGGAAACCATGCTGTTGGCTTGTGAGTAGGTTGTGGTGTTCAAGGTGGGTCAGTAGTCTCTGAAGAACAATTTTTTCTATTATTTTTGAAAAAGTGGGAATGAGTGAAATTGGTCTATAACTTCCAGTATCAGTTTCTAGTCCTTTTTTGTACTTTGGATATATTTTGGCAATCTTTAATTTGGCTGGAAAAATTCCCTGTTTTAGAGACTTGTTTATTATGTCTGTGAGTGGGCCAGTAAGTACTTCTTTACATTCTTTTGTAAGTTTGGCAGATATTTCGTCGATGCCTGAGGAGGTTTTTGATTTTAAGGAGTCTATGGCTTTCAGTACTTCTGCATGTGTTGTTGGTCGGAACTGTAGGTTGTGGTCTATTGTGGGTGGTAGGTCTGGGGGAATGCTGTTTGAGTTTGTGTTATTAGTTTGGAGCGTTCTTTCAGCTATTGTGGCAAAGAATGTGTTAAAGTGATTTGCTATTTCATGAGGTTCACTAACCTGTTCCCCATTTATTTGAAGTTTTAGCTGGTTTTCTGTGCTTCTTGTTGCTTCTCTTTCATTATTTATTACCTGCCACAGAGCTTTAGATTTATTTTCTGCTTGGTTGATGTGTGCTGCAGTTTTTTCTTTCTTGAGTGTTTTCAGCCTTTGGTCATATTCTTTTTTCTTGGCGGCTGTCTCTGCTTTATCTTCTGCTCGTCCTGTACGTTGTTCTTTCTCCAGGGCATTGATGTAGTTGTTTTTGAGCCTTAAGCATTCGTTGTCCCAATAGTGCCTTTTTTTGCGATGTCGTCTTCTTACAATTCTAAGGGGACAGGTGTCATTGAGAGCTGCTTGTATGGTGTTGTGGAAATTGTCATAGGCTTGATTTACGTCTTCTGTTAGCAGGATGTTATTCCAGTTCTGTGTTTGCAGGTTTTCTTTGAAAAGCTTAATCCCCTTTTTGGTAAAAATTCTCTTTTTTTCTTTGGTTGTGTTTGGGTTAGGTTTTGATATGTTTAGTGTGATAAACTGCGCTGAGTGGTCGGAAAGTCCTGATTGGACAACAGAGGTTTGTATTAGTTCTGGGTTTATGTTTGTGCAGATCCAGTCTATAGATCTTGAGGATTCTTTTGTTACTCTTGTGGGTGGCAGTGTCATCCTTGTTATGCCAAAAGTGGTAAGTAGCTCCTCGATCTTAGTGTTATCACTATTTTCTGTCAGGTTGTCTACATTTATGTCTCCCATTAGAATAGTTTGTTTGTGTGTGTGTAGGGTGTTGTTTAAATGTTCTGATAAGATGTTAATTGCTTGATCCAGGTTTGCACTGGGTGGTCTGTAGACTCCTAATACTTGGACCATGTGCTTTTTGGATTTAATTTCAAAAAGTGCCATTTCACAGATGAGCTCTGTTTCATCCTTGCTTGTGCTGATGAGTTTAATGTCTTTCTCTAGGCCATTTTTTACATATCCAGCTACTCCTCCTTTTATATGGTCTCTCCTAGAAAATCCGCCTAATAGAGAGTAGCCCTCAAGGCAGGTTTTTTTAAGGTTATCTTGAGGTAGGCCGTGTTCGGTTACTATTACAAGGTCTGGTTTTTCATCGTCTAAAAAGTGGCCCAATCTCTCTAATTTGTTTGACAGCCAATTTATGTTTTGATGTGCGATTTTAATGGACCTTTCACAATATGTTTGATTCTTTTGAGGGCTGAGTTCCAGAGTATTCTCGTTGTGTGAACTTTTTGTAATTTGTGTCTTTCTTTGGGGGGCTGTCCTTTGCCTAAAAAATGATTCACGATTTTTTGGCTATTGAGTTGCTGGTTTTGTGTAGTATTACTGTTTGCGCTGTTTTTTGTGGTTAGTTCATTTTTATTGTGCAGGAGGTTGTTCGTGGGTGTGTTTGTGATGAATCTTGACAGTTGTTCTGGGCTTAGGGAGTTTGCGTATTGTATCCATTTACCTATGGTGTCATTCCTGCAGGGAGTAATGTAGAGAAAAGATTTTGTATGTCTTGATATTGCGACAATACAGTGTGGTTGTGAGTCATATATTTCTTCTGGCTTACTTGAGGTGCGAATTAGGGCTATGTGTTCTGCCTGTCTACCTTGAAATTCATGAACAGTAGATGTGTTGTAACCAAGTTTAATGAGCTCACGTTTCTCTGATTGTTTAAAGACAAGACATGTGTATGTGTTCTTTGTCAGACTCTTGCTGAGATTTTCTATTCCCTCGAAAAGCTTTAGACTCTGTTCGCCTGTGGTGTGATTTGTTGTTATCATGCCTTGAGGATAAAGACTTGAAAGTATAGCGGTAGTGCTTGCTGTACACCTAAAGGTTTTGTTCAGTGTTTTGGTGATTTTTGCTATTTCTGCAATCTTGTGGAAATTCACCTCAAGTGTCTCTGTTCTGTTTATGAATGGGATTTGATTCATGTCACCGATGAGTATCACTTCTTTTACTTTTGCAAGGGTTGCTGCAAAGAGAACTTCCCCAGCATGCAGCATTAGAGCTTCGTCTACAATGAGCCTATTATACTTATTTCCTGTCTGTATGTGTTGGGTTGAATTTATTAAGAATGAATGCAGTGTTCGGAATGTGTCATTGCATTCATATTTACTATTGTTCGGATGGGTGCTTTTAAACCTTTTCCTGAAATCCAGTGCAGAGTCTCGCGTGGGAAAAAGGACAAGATCTCCAGTTTTGTAGTTGTTTAATATAAAAGTGGTTTTTCCACAGCCTGGCACTCCTTGGACAAGGTTTAGATCGATGTCAGGTATAAAGTTAATGTTAAGATGCTTTATGCTATTGTATAGGCGCAAGTCATTTAACAGTTGGGTATCATCTGAGACTACAATGTTTGAATTAATAGCGATGTTGTTTGGGGCTGCGACATATTTTCCGTTTTTATCTTTTGTTACTTCTATTAGTCGGGCTCCATCAAATCCAAATTGGTAGTGTTTAGTTATTTTTTGTTCTGTGTAATTATTTCCAGTTTGTAGGTTGATGATGGCATATTTGTTTTTCGTTTTTTCATAGAAAACCTTTGCCGCAGCATTGTCATTTATGTGGCTTATATTATATTCTCTATATACTCTGCTAAGCTCCTGAAGGATGACTTTTTCTTTTGATTTCCAGATTTCTTTTTGCTCTTGCATTGCTGCTTCCATGTACTTTCTTTTATCTTCTGTCCCTAGGCGAGGAGGATTATAGGGGATGGGTGTTGCATGGGATCCTCGAGTTGTCCTCCAGGCGTTATACATGGTTACTTGGCGGGAGGGGGATAGTTGTAATATTTTCCTTTGGTGCCTGCTTACAGTGCTATCGATGATCTCGTCAGCTGTTTCTTTCAATTCCTTTGAGTGAGAGTATATTCGGAAGCGGTGAAGATAGGCATTGCAGGAATGTTGTAGGAAAACCTGGAGAAGCTCTCTCAAACTTGCTTGGGTAAGGTTTACTGCCTTCATTATTTCTTCTAGATTCAGGGCAAAGAGTGACGGGAATTTAATGCACTCGTTAGCTAGTTCCAGGAAGCGGAAAAGTTTTTTCTTCCAGTTATTCTCTTTGGAGGAGAAATATATATTTATATGTGTGTTTCCTTGGTTGTCCTGAATTGTCCTAAAGTTATTGAAAGATATATTTCTCTCTTTGAGTTTTTGATACTTGGGTTCTGTCTCCTGTGAGTAATTTTCCTCATTATCTACATCCAGGAGGTGGATACTGCATGCCTGGGATAAATCTTCATCGGATTTGTATTGTGTTGTAAGGAGCGGAGTTTCTTCGGGAGGGAAAGAGAAAACCTTTATGTTTTGAATATTGACAAAGTCACCTTTTGTGAGGTGGGAGATGCGGCCTGTGTTTGGGTTTATTGCTGAATGTCGAATAAATTTGCATGGCGGGGATCTTGTTTCAGTAATTTCATGGTCTTCGTCATCACTGAGTGGAATACCAGTTTGCTTTTCATTAACTCCTGTGTCTGTTATGAGGCTGTCTTCAATTTTGTTTGTTGTTTGTTTACTATGGGGCTGTTTTTTTGGGGGGGTTTGACAGGCTCCCTCTGTCTGTCCTATGCGCTCTTCATTTGTCAGATGTTCGGTGCTATGGAACTGTTTTTTTGGAGGGGTTTGACAGGCTCCCTCTGTCTGCCCTATGTGCCCTCTGGTTGTCAGATGTTTGGTACTGCCTTCTATTAAAATTTGGTTACATAATTTACAAGTGGTATTTGACAAAGTATAAGCGTTTTTTAATCATTGGTACCCAGTGAGAGAGGTATGGGGAAACACTTAAGTGTGTCAGGACTACCTATAATTGGAATTTCGGAAATATGACTTTTTGATAGAAGCGTTGACAAGATTAATAAAGGTGAAAAGACATAGTATAAGGTGTATTAGAAAACGATTTATGATTGCGTAATCTCCTATGGTGCACATGTAGAAGTGACATATGATGGGTAAATCAGTCCTACCAGATTCTTTTTGACCCTGAATGGAAATTTTATATTAAGGATTCTGTTGTGACAATGTGTTTTTGCAGCACCATAAAACCAGCTCAAAAATTAGGTATAACATTGATTGTAGCACCTTTGGCGCAACATACATTATCCTGTCCAACAAATGTACGCTAACGGTTTCAAACATGCATTTGGTAGTCAATTCATGTTAGTGTATATAGTCAATGGTAGAAGAGTTCTTTCCCCTCCATGTTCTAAACTGATATCTTACCAATTTTTTTTTATTAACTCTTTTATGGTACAACCTAAGATTCACGTTATACCTCTAATTGCATGCAAAATGGATACCAAGGTCATAGTTAAAGTTTTCAATACAAGTATAAAATGGTAACAATATATAAATAAATATTTTTTGTCTAAAGAAAACTACAAATAACATTCCAAAAAAATAAAGTCAACATAGTTTTTCTAACAAAATTCCCCAATACTTTTTACTGGCCCAACCCTAATTGAAAGAAGTTCAGATTTCATTTGAAGAGATTAAAAAAATATAACTCAATAAATTGGCTTTTTTATTCAGTTTAGGTCTTTTACATCTTTCATCACAGAAGATAATATCAATACTTGGATCACTATTGGTATATTATAATGTTAAAGAAGAGACAACAAACAATTAAAAAAAAAAAGAACTCGAGATTATGATAAAATTTTCTAGGCCTACGGTTTTAATTTATTTTAATCCTCACTTTACAGTATTAAATATTTTCAAACAACATCTCTCAACCATAATGACAGAAAATAGCATAAAAGATTTTTTATATAAGAACTTGATTTATTAGAAAATTGAATGAATTTTTATTATTAATTACTAAAGGTTGTTGATGTTAATGGAACATGTTTTGAATGTAAGGAAACAATCAATAATGAATAACACCGTCATTATCTATTTTAATTGAATTTGGAAATAAATATTAATATCCAGGTTCTAGGGATGACATTCCCAAATCTCGATTTAACGACACATGAGATACCACCCTTGTAAAGTAATTACTAGTATTCTACACCTTGTATCTTTCGGTTTGAAACCGAATAACTATTCCATAAAATACAAAGAACACTCTTGTTCATAAGACTCAGCTAATTCTGAAAATTGATCCTGATTATATGGATTTTTCAATAATAAAGAAGTAACATTTCCCTCACACATTAGGAATACGCCATTACAGTAGTAGACACGGTTAGACCCAAGCCCGGTACCATGATACTTTTTTGTTTTGAGGTCCCTTGAAGCCAAAAACATCGTCTGACAAATAGAGTGTCAAGATTTGCAAAGTCCATTTTGAAAGTTGAGACGCCGGGAGCCCAAGTTAAGTTCCCTTTTTCCAGGCCCCATATATCCCAAGTACTTAAATTAGGCTGTGACTTAGCAATTGGCTACTCTTCTGTTTTATCTGGGCTTTATTACAAGATTGTCAGCTAAGCTAGTGTAATTAATTATTATGTCAGTGCAACCAATATTACCCTTGCCTTGATAGAGTGCCTAGTCCATCAACTGGCAATACGAGTTAGAATTGAATGATATTTTGTTCTTAGTGCCAATAACTTTAATTTTCAATTGAAAGAGGTTCCAGAACGCCGTTCGCCAGGTTGCCCCTTAAATCGAGCCCTATATATATAAATCTTTGAAGCAATTTGAACGCCCTCAAGAAAGAGGCTATCTAGCAGCTACTTAAAACACTTAACCGCATCTGGCAAAGGTCCTTGTATAGACCCCTATTTTTCAACTAAGAACTGGCATGGTCCGTGCACAGACCACTTTGACATGGTTCCTAACATCGACTGATTTAAGCCAGAAAATGGTTGCAAAGCGCTACAATACTTATACCATTAGAAAGGTGAGATTCTGAGGATTCATTTTCATGTATAAAACATTTCTATCTTACTTATTCATAATTATAACTTGACAAAATTTGGTGTGTACCTACATGAGGTATGGATTAATTTATGTTTGTTTACAACAACCATTTGGCGGCAAAACTAACTACTCATTCCCCATGGGGTTATTATGGGAAAAATAAAAATCTTTATACAACTGGGTGCGTACCATTACTTGGTAGAAATTAATCTTGTTTGCCTATAAAACCCTAAACGCAGAAAACCTACTTCCAAAAACCAAACTTCATGGTTAAAACGAAGAAACCCCCAATTTTGCTGTAAATTAGCTTAGTATGCAGGTCTCCTGTGACGGTGTTGTTTAATGGATTCGTGGATTAGAATCGATTAATGTTAACTTTGTACATGGTGAAGCAAACAGTTCAATATTTCACTTCATTTTATTATTATATTTTAACAGTATGGTACTGCCAATTAAAATACATGTTGTAATACATAATAATGTAAAGTTAATATCAGTAATCTTTTGCCTTTACCGTCAACTTTTTTAAAAGAAAATTTTCATAAATCATTTTTTAATATTCTTCCTAACCAGTTAAGCTAAGTTAATGATTAAAAATACTTAATTGTTTATTTTTAAAAGTTCTTTCAAATGGCCTAGTTTAAAATTGTAAAATTTTTATAATCAAGGGGGGGGGGGGAATGCCAAAACCTTATTTTGACCCTTTTGAAACCCTGTTCCCATATTCTGATCAACCTAGTTTTTTTTTAACTTAACTTGAAGAAAGCTACCTTACACCTTCAAGCCAAATTTCATTGAATCAAAGGTTTCTTGGAAAAATTATGTGTTAACAGAGACACACACACATACATAATATACTAGTATACGTGTTGCTCGAAATCGAGCAATTTATTTTAATACAAATGTTACTTTTAGCTCTAAATCAATGACATCCGACCAATCCAATATTGCGAGTATCTGTTATCACCAAAACAAAACGTATTTACAGCTGATTATTAACACATGTTTAAAATGCTTTATTCAATCCCAATGTTATTTAAATGGGAAATTTTGAGATTTCAACGGTGGATAGCGCCTTTATTTTCAGTCCGATTCTCATCAGTTTTTGGCGGAAACAACTACAGACCAAGCCCTATCCAACGACACCAAAAACTTGAAAATCGGTTGAAAATTGTAGGAGGAGTTCTCAAGACAAAAAAACCCTTAGCGTATTAAATAAGTATAGATATTTTACATAATTTATATACATGAATATGAATTTGAATGAACAGTGTTATTGGCTTCTGGGGACCTCAAAACCAAAGAGTATTGTGGTCCCAGGCTTAATAGGTCTTACCGGGAGTATTACCGCAAAAGCTAATTTCCTATGGAGAAATTCACGGGAGATACCATGAACTGCAATAAGAGGTACTAATGTGAAATTGCCTAACACAAATCAATATTGAGATACTTAGACTGTTATAAAGAGAAACCTAAAGGCCCGGTAAGCCCCAACTGAATGTGCCTCATATGGACTTCTACACAGTTCTCAAATACACTTCTATTGGCTGGATGCAACTTTGATTTTATCTGTTCCATTGATGTATTCAGTATTTCTACTTCATAGGAACTTCTTTCGGACTCCGATAGGTTCTGAAACAAAGAGGAAAGTGAATAATCAAAGTGCCAATTGAATAATTATTTAAAACATTCCAACATTCTATCCTAGGTAAGTCCTGTCTAAGGAGAATGTCGGCCTTAGTCAGTAACAAGACTACAAGATCGCACGACAATCATCCTACACTCATCTCTCATTCATATTCAGGTTAAAATACCCACTATGCGAAGTCCTTGTCTCAATATAGTGATATAGTCCTTAGGACTCATTAAATATATTTGAAATGTTTTCTGTTAATTTTCAGTAAACAAGATTTTTACCAATCTTTTGAAAACTTCTTTAAAATTTGGCGAATTTAGGTTAAAGTTCTATTTCTGGGCAAAACTTGGATTTTTATTATAAACTAGTTTACACGGCTTGCTTTGCAATGTCAACCAGAAAAAGTTTTTGCTTGTTTTTTTTTTTTTTTTTTTTTTTTTTTTTACTTTTTTTGTCATAGAATGCAATAGTCCACAACTTATATTTTGCTTACTTTCAACAACTAAAGTCTATCAAATTAAGTTCCCTTTGTGTAAAAAAAGTTACACTGCTGGATAGCAACCACTGGTGATGAAACCATGATTTGATTACCACTAGTGATTAAATAGCCTCATATACAGATATAGTATAATTTAAACTGTATGAATTGAAAATGTAAAAGAGAATATGTATTTGTATTATTATATATTGTAAAAATCTATGTATGATTTGTTTTGGGAAATAAAGATTATTATTAACGTCAAAATATAATCTATTAAAAACAATCTAATAATTAAAAAAGCGGCCAAAATAGCAACAGAATAGTTGATGATTCACTAAATTTTGGTGTAACCTCCAACTGACTGGTCGTAGATTGACTGGTTGTGTTTCAGCACCATCTGTTTGGACTGCAGCTGCTGGATCTGTGAGGCATCAGCATGATGTGACGGGTTATGGTTAGTGTTACCTTGACTTGCAGCATGAGCGAGGTGAGGCTGGTGATGAGGTCCATGACTTTAGGGTCGCGGGTTGACTAGTTGTGCCTCATCACCATCTGTTTGGCCTGCAGCTGCTGGATCTGCGAGGCATCAGCATGATGTGACGGGTTATGGCTAGTGTTACCTTGACTTGCAGCATGAGCGAGGTGAGGCTGGAGATGAGGTCCATGACTTTAGGTCGCGGGTTGACTGGTTGTGCCTCAGCACCATCTGTTTGGCCTGCAGCTGCTGGATCTGCGAGGCATCAGCATGACGTGATGGGTTATGGTTAGTGTTACCTTGACTTGCAGCATGAGCGAGGTGAGGCTGGTGATGAGGTCCATGACTTTAGGGTCGCGGGTTGACTGGTTGTGCCTCAGCACCATCTGTTTGGCCTGCAGCTGCTGGATCTGTGAGGCATCAGCATGATGTGATGGGTTATGGTTAGTGTTACCTTGACTTGCAGCATGAGCGAGGTGAGGCTGGTGATGAGGTCCATGACTTTAGGGTCGCGGATTGACTATTTGTGCCTCAGCACCATATGTTTGGCCTGCAGCTGCTGGATCTGTGAGGCATCAGCATGATGTGACGGGTTGTGGTTAGTGTTACCTTGACTTGCAGCATGAGCAAGGTGAGGCTGGTGATGAGGTCCATGACTTTAGGGTCGCGGGTTGACTGGTTGTGCCTCAGCACCATCTGTTTGGCCTGCAGCTGCTGGATCTGTGAGGCATCAGCATGATGTGACGGGTTGTGGTTAGTGTTACCTTGACTTGCAGCATGAGCAAGGTGAGGCTGGTGATGAGGTCCATGACTTTAGGGTCGCGGGTTGACTGGTTGTGCCTCAGCACCATATGTTTGGCCTGCAGCTGCTGGATCTGTGAGGCATCAGCATGATGTGACGGGTTGTGGTTAGTGTTACCTTGACTTGCAGCTTGAGCAAGGTGAGGCTGGTGATGAGGTCCATGACCTTAGGGTCGCGGGTTGACTAGTTGTGCCTCAGCACCATATGTTTGGCCTGCAGCTGCTGGATCTGTGAGGCATCAGCATGATGTGATGGGTTATGGTTAGTGTTACCTTGACTTGCAGCATGAGCGAGGTGAGGCTGGTGATGAGGTCCATGACTTTAGGGTCGCGGGTTGACTAGTTGTGCCTCAGCACCATATGTTTGGCCTACAGCTGCTGGATCTGTGAGGCATCAGCATGATGTGATGGGTTATGGTTAGTGTTACCTTGACTTGCAGCATGAGCGAGGTGAGGCTGGTGATGAGGTCCATGACTTTAGGGTCGCGGATTGACTGGTTGTGCCTCAGCACCATCTGTTTGGCCTGCAGCTGCTGGATCTGTGAGGCATCAGCATAATGTGACGGGTTGTGGTTAGTGTTACCTTGACTTGCAGCATGAGCGAGGTGAGGCTGGTGATGAGGTCCATGACTTTAGGGTCGCGGGTTGACTGGTTGTGCCTCAGCACCATCTGTTTGGCCTGCAGCTGCTGGATCTGTGAGGCATCAGCATAATGTGACGGGTTGTGGTTAGTGTTACCTTGACTTGCAGCATGAGCGAGGTGAGGCTGGTGATGAGGTCCATGACTTTAGGGTCGCGGGTTGACTGGTTGTGCCTCAGCACCATATGTTTGGCCTGCAGCTGCTGGATCTGTGAGGCATCAGCATGATGTGACGGGTTGTGGTTAGTGTTACCTTGACTTGCAGCATGAGCAAGGTGAGGCTGGTGATGAGGTCCATGACTTTAGGGTCGCGGGTTGACTGGTTGTGCCTCAGCACCATATGTTTGGCCTGCAGCTGCTGGATCTGTGAGGCATCAGCATGATGTGACGGGTTGTGGTTAGTGTTACCTTGACTTGCAGCATGAGCAAGGTGAGGCTGGTGATGAGGTCCATGACTTTAGGGTTGCGGGTTGACTGGTTGTGCCTCAGCACCATATGTTTGGCCTGCAGCTGCTGGATCTGTGAGGCATCAGCATGATGTGACGGGTTGTGGTTAGTGTTACCTTGACTTGCAGCATGAGCAAGGTGAGGCTGGTGATGAGGTCCATGACTTTAGGGTCGCGGGTTGACTAGTTGTGCCTCAGCACCATATGTTTGGCCTGCAGCTGCTGGATCTGTGAGGCATCAGCATGATGTGATGGGTTATGGTTAGTGTTACCTTGACTTGCAGCATGAGCGAGGTGAGGCTGGTGATGAGGTCCATGACTTTAGGGTCGCGAGTTGACTAGTTGTGCCTCAGTACCATATGTTTGGCCTGCAGCTGCTGGATCTGTGAGGCATCAGCATGATGTGATGGGTTATGGTTAGTGTTACCTTGACTTGCAGCATGAGCGAGGTGAGGCTGGTGATGAGGTCCATGACTTTAGGGTCGCGGGTTGACTAGTTGTGCCTCAGCACCATATGTTTGGCCTGCAGCTGCTGGATCTGTGAGGCATCAGCATGATGTGATGGGTTATGGTTAGTGTTACCTTGACTTGCAGCATGAGCGAGGTGAGGCTGGTGATGAGGTCCATGACTTTAGGGCCGCGGGTTGACTGGTTGTGCCTCAGCACCATCTGTTTGGCCTGCAGCTGCTGAATCTGTGAGGCATCAGCATGATGTGATGGGTTATGGTTAGTGTTACCTTGACTTGCAGCATGAGCGAGGTGAGGCTGGTGATGAGGTCCATGACTTTAGGGTCGCGGGTTGACTGGTTGTGCCTCAGCACCATCTGTTTGGCCTGCAGCTGCTGGATCTGCGAGGCATCAGCATGATGTGATGGGTTATGGTTAGTGTTACCTTGACTTGCAGCATGAGCGAGGTGAGGCTGGTGATGAGGTCCATGACTTTAGGGTCGCGGGTTGACTGGTTGTGCCTCAGCACCATCTGTTTGGCCTGCAGCTGCTGGATCTGTGAGGCATCAGCATGATGTGATGGGTTATGGTTAGTGTTACCTTGACTTGCAGCATGAGCGAGGTGAGGCTGGTGATGAGGTCCATGACTTTAGGGTCGCGGGTTGACTGGTTGTGCCTCAGCACCATCTGTTTGGCCTGCAGCTGCTGGATCTGTGAGGCATCAGCATGATGTGATGGGTTATGGTTAGTGTTACCTTGACTTGCAGCATGAGCGAGGTGAGGCTGGTGATGAGGTCCATGACTTTAGGGTCGCGGATTGACTATTTGTGCCTCAGCACCATATGTTTGGCCTGCAGCTGCTGGATCTGTGAGGCATCAGCATGATGTGACGGGTTGTGGTTAGTGTTACCTTGACTTGCAGCATGAGCAAGGTGAGGCTGGTGATGAGGTCTATGACTTTAGGGTCACGGGTTGACTGGTTGTGCCTCAGCACCATCTGTTTGGCCTGCAGCTGCTGGATCTGTGAGGCATCAGCATAATGTGACGGGTTGTGGTTAGTGTTACCTTGACTTGCAGCATGAGCGAGGTGAGGCTGGTGATGAGGTCCATGACTTTAGGGTCGCGGGTTGACTGGTTGTGTCTCAGCACCATATGTTTGGCCTGCAGCTGCTGGATCTGTGAGGCATCAGCATGATGTGACGGGTTGTGGTTTTTTTTTTTTTTTTTTTTTTTTTTTTTTTTTTTTTTTTTTTTTTTTTTTTTTTTGAGGGAGAGGCGGAAAAATGCATTACGCACACAGGTGGCCAGCCTGTAGTGTGGGGCTCCCCTAAAAACGGGTTTACCCACTAAAAAACCTCCTCTACTCTTTAGGAATCTAACCTGGAATTGTTTGTCACATTACGTCAGGCTAGGCCTAAATTTGGCTTACGCCCGTGGGGCTCGCTCCTTATCCAGCCGCTCGATCAAGGGATCTGGGCCACTTCGCGGTCCAGATCGGTTTTCTTTTCCAGGAGGATGCCCCGGACGAACTGTGACAAACAATCCCAGTTGCCCTCATCCTCCAAAATCTTTTGGCAGACCGAGTCCACCGAAAATGCACCAAAGATTTGTGTGGCCTCCAGGCGGGGCCCTTCCCAACGGGGACAGCGGAAGAATGTGTGTTCCGCATCGTCGGGAACACCCGGGCAATAAATGCAGTCCGGTGAACCGGTCTTTCCCATCCGGTTCAGGTACGACCGAAAATAGCCGTGACCTGTCAAAAATTGGGTCAGGTAGTAGTCCACCTCCCCATGACGCCGTTCCACCCATGGTTGGACCTGCTTGATAAGTCGCGCAGTCCATCGTCCTCGGGTGTCGTGCTCCCAGCTGTGTTGCCACTGCTGGAAGGTTCGGGAGCGCTCTTCTGTTCTTGCCGTGTCCTTGCCGATCTCGCCTTGTCTCTGATAAATCGCTTTCCTCTCCCCTGCCAAGAGCTTGACAGGGATGACACCGGCGACCACCAGGACGGCAGGCTCGGACACTGTCCGGTAGGCGGAACACACCCGGAGCGCAGCTTGACGCTGAACCCGGGCGAGTCGCAACCTGTAGCACTCCTTATCTAGAGCGCCTGCCCACACCTCTGCCCCGTAAAGAAGCACGGACTGGACCGCGGACATCAACAGACGTCTTCTGCTGGATCGGGGACCCCCGACATTGGCCATCAGCCTACTAAGGTAAGTCACTACCTTAGCGGCCTTGTCCGCCGTACGGAAGATCTGATCCCTCCAGCTTAACTTGGTGTCCACCATAACCCCGAGGTATTTGGCGGCACGAGTTGATGTGACCACCTCCCTTCCCACTCGAAACGGGACGACGGTGTCGATCCTCTTCTTCGTGAGAATCACGATCTCCGTCTTACTGAGAGCAAGTGAGAGACCGTGATCGGACATCCAGTTGTTGACCACCCGCATAACTCGGTTCAACTTCAGTTGGGCCAGCTCAACGTTGCGTGCAGCAATGAGAGCTGCGACGTCATCGGCGTACCCAACCAAAGTGGTTTCCTCAGGCATCTCGGACCTCAGGAGGCTGTCAGGGAGACGGGTTGTGGTTAGTGTTACCTTGACTTGCAGCATGAGCAAGGTGAGGCTGGTGATGAGGTCCATGACTTTAGGGTCGCGGGTTGACTGGTTGTGCCTCAGCACCATATGTTTGGCCTGCAGCTGCTGGATCTGTGAGGCATCAGCATGATGTGACGGGTTGTGGTTAGTGTTACCTTGACTTGCAGCATGAGCAAGGTGAGGCTGGTGATGAGGTCCATGACTTTAGGGTTGCGGGTTGACTGGTTGTGCCTCAGCACCATATGTTTGGCCTGCAGCTGCTGGATCTGTGAGGCATCAGCATGATGTGACGGGTTGTGGTTAGTGTTACCTTGACTTGCAGCATGAGCAAGGTGAGGCTGGTGATGAGGTCCATGACTTTAGGGTCGCGGGTTGACTAGTTGTGCCTCAGCACCATATGTTTGGCCTGCAGCTGCTGGATCTGTGAGGCATCAGCATGATGTGATGGGTTATGGTTAGTGTTACCTTGACTTGCAGCATGAGCGAGGTGAGGCTGGTGATGAGGTCCATGACTTTAGGGTCGCGAGTTGACTAGTTGTGCCTCAGCACCATATGTTTGGCCTGCAGCTGCTGCATCTGTGAGGCATCAGCATGATGTGATGGGTTATGGTTAGTGTTACCTTGACTTGCAGCATGAGCGAGGTGAGGCTGGTGATGAGGTCCATGACTTTAGGGTCGCGGGTTGACTAGTTGTGCCTCAGCACCATATGTTTGGCCTGCAGCTGCTGGATCTGTGAGGCATCAGCATGATGTGATGGGTTATGGTTAGTGTTACCTTGACTTGCAGCATGAGCGAGGTGAGGCTGGTGATGAGGTCCATGACTTTAGGGTCGCGGGTTGACTGGTTGTGCCTCAGCACCATCTGTTTGGCCTGCAGCTGCTGAATCTGTGAGGCATCAGCATGATGTGATGGGTTATGGTTAGTGTTACCTTGACTTGCAGCATGAGCGAGGTGAGGCTGGTGATGAGGTCCATGACTTTAGGGTCGCGGATTGAATATTTGTGCCTCAGCACCATATGTTTGGCCTGCAGCTGCTGGATCTGTGAGGCATCAGCATGATGTGACGGGTTGTGGTTAGTGTTACCTTGACTTGCAGCATGAGCAAGGTGAGGCTGGTGATGAGGTCCATGACTTTAGGGTCGCGGGTTGACTGGTTGTGCCTCAGCACCATCTGTTTGGCCTGCAGCTGCTGGATTTGTGAGGCATCAGCATGATGTGACGGGTTGTGGTTAGTGTTACCTTGACTTGCAGCATGAGCGAGGTGAGGCTGGTGATGAGGTCCATGACTTTAGGGTCGCGGGTTGACTGGTTGTGCCTCAGCACCATATGTTTGGCCTGCAGCTGCTGGATCTGTGAGGCATCAGCATGATGTGACGGGTTGTGGTTAGTGTTACCTTGACTTGCAGCATGAGCAAGGTGAGGCTGGTGATGAGGTCCATGACTTTAGGGTCGCGGGTTGACTGGTTGTGCCTCAGCACCATATGTTTGGCCTGCAGCTGCTGGATCTGTGAGGCATCAGCATGATGTGACGGGTTGTGGTTAGTGTTACCTTGACTTGCAGCATGAGCAAGGTGAGGCTGGTGATGAGGTCCATGACTTTAGGGTCGCGGGTTGACTAGTTTTGCCTCAGCACCATATGTTTGGCCTGCAGCTGCTGGATCTGTGAGGCATCAGCATGATGTGACGGGTTGTGGTTAGTGTTACCTTGACTTGCAGCATGAGCAAGGTGAGGCTGGTGATGAGGTCCATGACTTTAGGGTCGCGGGTTGACTGGTTGTGCCTCAGCACCATATGTTTGGCCTGCAGCTGCTGGATCTGTGAGGCATCAGCATGATGTGACGGGTTGTGGTTAGTGTTACCTTGACTTGCAGCATGAGCAAGGTGAGGCTGGTGATGAGGTCCATGACTTTAGGGTTGCGGGTTGACTGGTTGTGCCTCAGCACCATATGTTTGGCCTGCAGCTGCTGGATCTGTGAGGCATCAGCATGATGTGACGGGTTGTGGTTAGTGTTACCTTGACTTGCAGCATGAGCAAGGTGAGGCTGGTGATGAGGTCCATGACTTTAGGGTCGCGGGTTGACTAGTTGTGCCTCAGCACCATATGTTTGGCCTGCAGCTGCTGGATCTGTGAGGCATCAGCATGATGTGATGGGTTATGGTTAGTGTTACCTTGACTTGCAGCATGAGCGAGGTGAGGCTGGTGATGAGGTCCATGACTTTAGGGTAGCGAGTTGACTAGTTGTGCCTCAGCACCATATGTTTGGCCTGCAGCTGCTGCATCTGTGAGGCATCAGCATGATGTGATGGGTTATGGTTAGTGTTACCTTGACTTGCAGCATGAGCGAGGTGAGGCTGGTGATGAGGTCCATGACTTTAGGGTCGCGGGTTGACTAGTTGTGCCTCAGCACCATATGTTTGGCCTGCAGCTGCTGGATCTGTGAGGCATCAGCATGATGTGATGGGTTATGGTTAGTGTTACCTTGACTTGCAGCATGAGCGAGGTGAGGCTGGTGATGAGGTCCATGACTTTAGGGTCGCGGGTTGACTGGTTGTGCCTCAGCACCATCTGTTTGGCCTGCAGCTGCTGAATCTGTGAGGCATCAGCATGATGTGATGGGTTATGGTTAGTGTTACCTTGACTTGCAGCATGAGCGAGGTGAGGCTGGTGATGAGGTCCATGACTTTAGGGTCGCGGATTGAATATTTGTGCCTCAGCACCATATGTTTGGCCTACAGCTGCTGGATCTGTGAGGCATCAGCATGATGTGACGGGTTGTGGTTAGTGTTACCTTGACTTGCAGCATGAGCAAGGTGAGGCTGGTGATGAGGTCCATGACTTTAGGGTCGCGGATTGAATATTTGTGCCTCAGCACCATCTGTTTGGCCTGCAGCTGCTGGATTTGTGAGGCATCAGCATGATGTGACGGGTTGTGGTTAGTGTTACCTTGACTTGCAGCATGAGCAAGGTGAGGCTGGTGATGAGGTCCATGACTTTAGGGTCGCGGGTTGACTGGTTGTGCCTCAGCACCATATGTTTGGCCTGCAGCTGCTGGATCTGTGAGGCATCAGCATGATGTGACGGGTTGTGGTTAGTGTTACCTTGACTTGCAGCATGAGCAAGGTGAGGCTGGTGATGAGGTCCATGACTTTAGGGTCGCGGGTTGACTAGTTTTGCCTCAGCACCATATGTTTGGCCTGCAGCTGCTCGATCTGTGAGGCATAAGCATGATGTGATGGGTTATGGTTAGTGTTACCTTGACTTGCAGCATGAGCGAGGTGAGGCTGGTGATGAGGTCCATGACTTTAGGGTCGCGGGTTGACTAGTTGTGCCTCAGCACCATTTGTTTGGCCTGCAGCTGCTGGATCTGTGAGGCATCAGCATGATGTGATGGGTTATGGTTAGTGTTACCTTGACTTGCAGCATGAGCGAGGTGAGGCTGGTGATGAGGTCCATGACTTTAGCGTCGCGGGTTGACTAGTTGTGCCTCAGCACCATATGTTTGGCCTGCAGCTGCTGGATCTGTGAGGCATCAGCATGATGTGATGGGTTATGGTTAGTGTTACCTTGACTTGCAGCATGAGCGAGGTGAGGCTGGTGATGAGGTCCATGACTTTAGGGTCGCGGGTTGACTAGTTGTGCCTCAGCACCATATGTTTGGCCTGCAGCTGCTGGATCTGTGAGGCATCAGCATGATGTGATGGGTTATGGTTAGTGTTACCTTGACTTGCAGCATGAGCGAGGTGAGGCTGGTGATGAGGTCCATGACTTTAGGGTCGCGGGTTGACTAGTTGTGCCTCAGCACCATATGTTTGGCCTGCAGCTGCTGGATCTGAGGCATCAGCATGATGTGATGGGTTATGGTTAGTGTTAAATTGACTTGCAGCATGAGCGAGGTGAGGCTGGTGATGAGGTCCATGACTTTAGGGTCGCGGGTTGACTAGTTGTGCCTCAGCACCATATGTTTGGCCTGCAGCTGCTGGATCTGTGAGGCATCAGCATGATGTGATGGGTTATGGTTAGTGTTACCTTGACTTGCAGCATGAGCGAGGTGAGGCTGGTGATGAGGTCCATGACTTTAGGGTCGCGGGTTGACTGGTTGTGCCTCAGCACCATATGTTTGGCCTGCAGCTGCTGGATCTGTGAGGCATCAGCATGATGTGACGGGTTGTGGTTAGTGTTACCTTGACTTGCAGCATGAGCGAGGTGAGGCTGGTGATGAGGTCCATGACTTTAGGGTCGCGGGTTGACTGGTTGTGCCTCAGCACCATATGTTTTGCCTGCAGCTGCTGGATCTGTGAGGCATCAGCATGATGTGATGGGTTATGGTTAGTGTTACCTTGACTTGCAGCATGAGCGAGGTGAGGCTGGTGATGAGGTCCATGACTTTAGGGTCGCGGATTGACTATTTGTGCCTCAGCACCATATGTTTGGCCTGCAGCTGCTGGATCTGTGAGGCATCAGCATGATGTGACGGGTTGTGGTTAGTGTTACCTTGACTTGCAGCATGAGCAAGGTGAGGCTGGTGATGAGGTCCATGACTTTAGGGTCGCGGGTTGACTGGTTGTGCCTCAGCACCATCTGTTTGGCCTGCAGCTGCTGGATTTGTGAGGCATCAGCATGATGTGACGGGTTGTGGTTAGTGTTACCTTGACTTGCAGCATGAGCAAGGTGAGGCTGGTGATGAGGTCCATGACTTTAGGGTCGCGGGTTGACTGGTTGTGCCTCAGCACCATATGTTTGGCCTGCAGCTGCTGGATCTGTGAGGCATCAGCATGATGTGACGGGTTGTGGTTAGTGTTACCTTGACTTGCAGCTTGAGCAAGGTGAGGCTGGTGATGAGGTCCATGACCTTAGGGTCGCGGGTTGACTAGTTGTGCCTCAGCACCATATGTTTGGCCTGCAGCTGCTGGATCTGTGAGGCATCAGCATGATGTGATGGGTTATGGTTAGTGTTACCTTGACTTGCAGCATGAGCGAGGTGAGGCTTATGATGAGGTCCATGACTTTAGGGTCGCGGGTTGACTAGTTGTGCCTCAGCACCATATGTTTGGCCTACAGCTGCTGGATCTGTGAGGCATCAGCATGATGTGATGGGTTATGGTTAGTGTTACCTTGACTTGCAGCATGAGCGAGGTGAGGCTGGTGATGAGATCCATGACTTTAGGGTCGCGGGTTGACTGGTTGTGCCTCAGCACCATCTGTTTGGCCTGCAGCTGCTGGATCTGCGAGGCATCAGCATGATGTGATGGGTTATGGTTAGTGTTACCTTGACTTGCAGCATGAGCGAGGTGAGGCTGGTGATGAGGTCCATGACTTTAGGGTCGCGGGTTGACTGGTTGTGCCTCAGCACCATCTGTTTGGCCTGCAGCTGCTGGATCTGTGAGGCATCAGCATGATGTGATGGGTTATGGTTAGTGTTACCTTGACTTGCAGCATGAGCGAGGTGAGGCTGGTGATGAGGTCCATGACTTTAGGGTCGCGGATTGACTATTTGTGCCTCAGCACCATATGTTTGGCCTGCAGCTGCTGGATCTGTGAGGCATCAGCATGATGTGACGGGTTGTGGTTAGTGTTACCTTGACTTGCAGCATGAGCAAGGTGAGGCTGGTGATGAGGTCCATGACTTTAGGGTCGCGGGTTGACTGGTTGTGCCTCAGCACCATATGTTTGGCCTGCAGCTGCTGGATCTGTGAGGCATCAGCATAATGTGACGGGTTGTGGTTAGTGTTACCTTGACTTGCAGCATGAGCGAGGTGAGGCTGGTGATGAGGTCCATGACTTTAGGGTCGCGGGTTGACTGGTTGTGCCTCAGCACCATATGTTTGGCCTGCAGCTGCTGGATCTGTGAGGCATCAGCATGATGTGACGGGTTGTGGTTAGTGTTACCTTGACTTGCAGCATGAGCAAGGTGAGGCTGGTGATGAGGTCCATGACTTTAGGGTCGCGGGTTGACTGGTTGTGCCTCAGCACCATATGTTTGGCCTGCAGCTGCTGGATCTGTGAGGCATCAGCATGATGTGACGGGTTGTGGTTAGTGTTACCTTGACTTGCAGCATGAGCAAGGTGAGGCTGGTGATGAGGTCCATGACTTTAGGGTTGCGGGTTGACTGGTTGTGCCTCAGCACCATATGTTTGGCCTGCAGCTGCTGGATCTGTGAGGCATCAGCATGATGTGACGGGTTGTGGTTAGTGTTACCTTGACTTGCAGCATGAGCAAGGTGAGGCTGGTGATGAGGTCCATGACTTTAGGGTCGCGGGTTGACTAGTTGTGCCTCAGCACCATATGTTTGGCCTGCAGCTGCTGGATCTGTGAGGCATCAGCATGATGTGATGGGTTATGGTTAGTGTTACCTTGACTTGCAGCATGAGCGAGGTGAGGCTGGTGATGAGGTCCATGACTTTAGGGTCGCGGGTTGACTGGTTGTGCCTCAGCACCATCTGTTTGGCCTGCAGCTGCTGGATCTGTGAGGCATCAGCATGATGTGATGGGTTATGGTTAGTGTTACCTTGACTTGCAGCATGAGCGAGGTGAGGCTGGTGATGAGGTCCATGACTTTAGGGTCGTGGATTGACTATTTGTGCCTCAGCACCATATGTTTGGCCTGCAGCTGCTGGATCTGTGAGGCATCAGCATGATGTGACGGGTTGTGGTTAGTGTTACCTTGACTTGCAGCATGAGCAAGGTGAGGCTGGTGATGAGGTCTATGACTTTAGGGTCACGGGTTGACTGGTTGTGCCTCAGCACCATCTGTTTGGCCTGCAGCTGCTGGATCTGTGAGGCATCAGCATAATGTGACGGGTTGTGGTTAGTGTTACCTTGACTTGCAGCATGAGCGAGGTGAGGCTGGTGATGAGGTCCATGACTTTAGGGTCGCGGGTTGACTGGTTGTGTCTCAGCACCATATGTTTGGCCTGCAGCTGCTGGATCTGTGAGGCATCAGCATGATGTGACGGGTTGTGGTTAGTGTTACCTTGACTTGCAGCATGAGCAAGGTGAGGCTGGTGATGAGGTCCATGACTTTAGGGTCGCGGGTTGACTGGTTGTGCCTCAGCACCATATGTTTGGCCTGCAGCTGCTGGATCTGTGAGGCATCAGCATGATGTGACGGGTTGTGGTTAGTGTTACCTTGACTTGCAGCATGAGCAAGGTGAGGCTGGTGATGAGGTCCATGACTTTAGGGTTGCGGGTTGACTGGTTGTGCCTCAGCACCATATGTTTGGCCTGCAGCTGCTGGATCTGTGAGGCATCAGCATGATGTGACGGGTTGTGGTTAGTGTTACCTTGACCTGCAGCATGAGCAAGGTGAGGCTGGTGATGAGGTCCATGACTTTAGGGTCGCGGGTTGACTAGTTGTGCCTCAGCACCATATGTTTGGCCTGCAGCTGCTGGATCTGTGAGGCATCAGCATGATGTGATGGGTTATGGTTAGTGTTACCTTGACTTGCAGCATGAGCGAGGTGAGGCTGGTGATGAGGTCCATGACTTTAGGGTCGCGAGTTGACTAGTTGTGCCTCAGCACCATATGTTTGGCCTGCAGCTGCTGCATCTGTGAGGCATCAGCATGATGTGATGGGTTATGGTTAGTGTTACCTTGACTTGCAGCATGAGCGAGGTGAGGCTGGTGATGAGGTCCATGACTTTAGGGTCGCGGGTTGACTAGTTGTGCCTCAGCACCATATGTTTGGCCTGCAGCTGCTGGATCTGTGAGGCATCAGCATGATGTGATGGGTTATGGTTAGTGTTACCTTGACTTGCAGCATGAGCGAGGTGAGGCTGGTGATGAGGTCCATGACTTTAGGGTCGCGGGTTGACTGGTTGTGCCTCAGCACCATCTGTTTGGCCTGCAGCTGCTGAATCTGTGAGGCATCAGCATGATGTGATGGGTTATGGTTAGTGTTACCTTGACTTGCAGCATGAGCGAGGTGAGGCTGGTGATGAGGTCCATGACTTTAGGGTCGCGGATTGAATATTTGTGCCTCAGCACCATATGTTTGGCCTGCAGCTGCTGGATCTGTGAGGCATCAGCATGATGTGACGGGTTGTGGTTAGTGTTACCTTGACTTGCAGCATGAGCAAGGTGAGGCTGGTGATGAGGTCCATGACTTTAGGGTCGCGGGTTGACTGGTTGTGCCTCAGCACCATCTGTTTGGCCTGCAGCTGCTGGATTTGTGAGGCATCAGCATGATGTGACGGGTTGTGGTTAGTGTTACCTTGACTTGCAGCATGAGCGAGGTGAGGCTGGTGATGAGGTCCATGACTTTAGGGTCGCGGGTTGACTGGTTGTGCCTCAGCACCATATGTTTGGCCTGCAGCTGCTGGATCTGTGAGGCATCAGCATGATGTGACGGGTTGTGGTTAGTGTTACCTTGACTTGCAGCATGAGCAAGGTGAGGCTGGTGATGAGGTCCATGAATTTAGGGTCGCGGGTTGACTGGTTGTGCCTCAGCACCATATGTTTGGCCTGCAGCTGCTGGATCTGTGAGGCATCAGCATGATGTGACGGGTTGTGGTTAGTGTTACCTTGACTTGCAGCATGAGCAAGGTGAGGCTGGTGATGAGGTCCATGACTTTAGGGTCGCGGGTTGACTAGTTTTGCCTCAGCACCATATGTTTGGCCTGCAGCTGCTGGATCTGTGAGGCATAAGCATGATGTGATGGGTTATGGTTAGTGTTACCTTGACTTGCAGCATGAGCGAGGTGAGGCTGGTGATGAGGTCCATGACTTTAGGGTCGCGGGTTGACTAGTTGTGCCTCAGCACCATATGTTTGGCCTGCAGCTGCTGGATCTGTGAGGCATCAGCATGATGTGATGGGTTATGGTTAGTGTTACCTTGACTTGCAGCATGAGCGAGGTGAGGCTGGTGATGAGGTCCATGACTTTAGGGTCGCGGGTTGACTAGTTGTGCCTCAGGACCATATGTTTGGCCTGCAGCTGCTGGATCTGAGGCATCAGCATGATGTGATGGGTTATGGTTAGTGTTAAATTGACTTGCAGCATGAGCGAGGTGAGGCTGGTGATGAGGTCCATGACTTTAGGGTCGCGGGTTGACTAGTTGTGCCTCAGCACCATATGTTTGGCCTGCAGCTGCTGGATCTGTGAGGCATCAGCATGATGTGATGGGTTATGGTTAGTGTTACCTTGACTTGCAGCATGAGCGAGGTGAGGCTGGTGATGAGGTCCATGACTTTAGGGTCGCGGGTTGACTGGTTGTGCCTCAGCACCATATGTTTGGCCTGCAGCTGCTGGATCTGTGAGGCATCAGCATGATGTGACGGGTTGTGGTTAGTGTTACCTTGACTTGCAGCATGAGCAAGGTGAAGGTGGTGATGAGGTCCATGACTTTAGGGTCGCGGATTGACTATTTGTGCCTCAGCACCATATGTTTGGCCTGCAGCTGCTGGATCTGTGAGGCATCAGCATAATGTGACGGGTTGTGGTTAGTGTTACCTTGACTTGCAGCATGAGCGAGGTGAGGCTGGTGATGAGGTCCATGACTTTAGGGTCGCAAGTTGACTGGTTGTGCCTCAGCACCATCTGTTTGGCCTGCAGCTGCTGGATCTGTGAGGCATCAGCATGATGTGACGGGTTGTGGTTAGTGTTACCTTGACTTGCAGCATGAGCGATGTGAGGCTGGTGATGAGGTCCATGACTTTAGGGTCGCGGGTTGACTGGTTGTGCCTCAGCACCATATGTTTGGCCTGCAGCTGCTGGATCTGTGAGGCATCAGCATGATGTGACGGGTTATGGTTAGTGTTACCTTGACTTGCAGCATGAGCGAGGTGAGGCTGGTGATGAGGTCCATGACTTTAGGGTCGCGGGTTGACTGGTTGTGCCTCAGCACCATATGTTTGGCCTGTAGCTGCTGCATCTGTGAGGCATCAGCATGATGTGACGGGTTGTGGTTAGTGTTACCTTGACTTGCAGCATGAGCGAGGTGAGGCTGGTGATGAGGTCCATGACTTTAGGGTCGCGGGTTGACTGGTTGTGCCTCAGCACCATATTTTTGGCCTGTAGCTGCTGGATCTGTGAGGCATCAGCATGATGTGATGGGTTATGGTTAGTGTTACCTTGACTTGCAGCATGAGCGAGGTGAGGCTGGTAATGAGGTCCATGACTTTAGGGTCGCGGGTTGACTAGTTGTGCCTCAGCACCATATGTTTGGCCTGCAGCTGCTGGATCTGCGAGGCATCAGCATGATGTGACGGGTTATGGTTAGTGTTACCTTGACTTGCAGCATGAGCAAGGTGAGGCTGGTGATGAGGTCCATGACTTTAGGGTCGCGGGTTGACTAGTTGTGCCTCAGCACCATATGTTTGGCCTGCAGCTGCTGGATCTGTGAGGCATCAGCATGATGTGACGGGTTGTGGTTAGTGTTACCTTGACTTGCAGCATGAGCGAGGTGAGGCTGGTGATGAGGTCCATGACTTTAGGGTCGCGGGTTGACTGGTTGTGCCTCAGCACCATCTGTTTGGCCTGTAGCTGCTGGATCTGTGAGGCATCAGCATGATGTGACGGGTTATGGTTAGTGTTACCTTGACTTGCAGCATGAGCGAGGTGAGGCTGGTGATGAGGTCCATGACTTTAGGGTCGCTGGTTGACTGGTTGTGTCTCAGCACCATATGTTTGGCCTGTAGCTGCTGGATCTGAGAGGCATCAGCATGATGTGACGGGTTATGGTTAGTGTTACCTTGACTTGCAGCATGAGCGAGGTGAGGCTGGTGATGAGGTCCATGACTTTAGGGTCGCGGGTTGACTGGTTGTGCCTCAGCACCATCTGTTTTGCCTCCAGCTGGCTGAGCTCCTGGATCTGCGAAGGCATCAGCATCGCAGCTACCGTCGCCTCAGGCGCCAGCTGCACAACCATACAGTAGCTTAGTTCAATTTCTACATGAAAAATATGTGTGACTAGAAAACAAGACTTATTTTTTAACACAGGTCAAACTCTATGTCATTTGTTCCTTAACATGTATTTTCTTCAAAGAAGGACAATCATAGTTGTGATTGTTGAAATAACAAGTAACATGCAAAGAACGGAGTGAGGTTATGCTCTAATATTTTTTTGCAAACATTTAGATAAAATGTATGTAGAATTAATTTAAAAAATTGGTCTCATTCATTTTCAGTGTTATAAATAAATGCAGTAGACTCCCTCTAAACCGGCCACCTCGGGACCAGGCCGCGCCCGGATAATGAATTGGCTGGTTAAACCGATGTTCATTTAAAAACGCCATCTCACAATTCCATATGACCTAAATATAATTATTACTTAAAAAACAACCCTAAATACATTACTGTATATGATTTATAGCTAATATCCACCACCCATGAAATCCACAACAAACCTACACTAATAATAATAATTCGTTTCTTTATTGTGGTCTACTGGATAGTAGGTCCAAACGCACTGACTTCCGGTGGCAGTCACTTCCGTCCAAGACGTTATAGTTTAATTGGTTTGAGAACGTCAATATGAAACAATGTTGAATTGAATGATACATTAGATAAGAAAACTTAGTTTCCAGCGAAATGCGACCGGGTAAAGCGATGTTGAGATAAAAATGGCCGGTTAAAAAGATGTTATTTTGTGTCAGTATAGGCCGGTTAAAGCGGAGACTGGTTAAAAGTTGGCCGGTTAAGAAAGAGTCTACTGTAAGGTTCTTATAAAATATGTGAAAAGACTCATCTAGTAAAATTTTTAACACCTACTACAAAATCATAAAAAAGTTGCAAAACTATTATCAACAATGATCTAAGTAAAACGTTTATTTCACAAAATCCAGTTCCTCCTCAACTCTACTGCCTTCCAAAGGTTTGTAAAACTGGAAATTAAATGAGACCAACTGATTCCTCAATGAAGAAATAAAGTGTGTTTATGAAAGTGTTTAATTATGTGTTATTTGAGAAAAAAATCATTATGAAGACCTTTTTCCATTTGTTTGAAACCTGTTAATATTTTAAAATTGAATTTTTAAAGTCTACTCAACTGAGACAGCAAAAACAAAATGTAGCTTACACCTACAAAAACCAAAGGATTGATGATAGTGTTTCGGCACTAAAACATTCATAAAAAGAAAATATTTTGGATCATAAGATAAGTATAGAATGTTACATAATTATCTAAAATAAAATGAATTATCTAAAAGCTGTACCCTTTCCCCAAAAAAATTGTTTAAGAGGTTTAGCGAATGTTTTTTAAGTCAGTACTGTGTTGAACATCAATAAATTTTAAACTGTTAAATTTCAATCTTGCTATGATTAGGAATTTATTCTTATTTAATACACTAAAAAGGGTGTTTTTGTCATTGGAACTCCATCTACAATTCCCAACCGATTTTCAAGTTTTTGGTGTTGTTGGATAGGGCCCTGACTGCAGTTGATTCTGATAAAAATTTATGAGAATCGGATTTAAGATGAGGCCGCTATTTACAGTATCATTTAAATTTGAAATTTCCAAATAGAATAACATTGGGATTGAGTTGAGCATTTTAAACATCTGTGAATATAGAGCTGTAAATTAGTTTTGAATAGTTTTGGGTGATTACTGATAATCATAATATTGGATTGGTCGGATGTCATTGATTTAGAACGAACCTAACACTTTTAGCAAAGACATGTCATAGTTCAAATTATATTGCTCAATTTCAAGCAACAAAAACACGATTTAGACTAAATAGTAAAAAAAATTGTATTCAGTCAAACAAGTACTCTAAACCCCCATCTTAAAGAAATGAAGTAAAATTCAATCAAAAAATTTCGTAAAAAATAAGTAAAATAAGATGTATCTTACCTCTTGGCAATATTTCTGGACAGCAGCTAAGATTTCTTTCAAGTGAACATTTAGATGCTCCAACTCGATCACTTTGTTGGCATATCGTTTCTGGAAGTCTTCTGTAATTAGTTCTCCAAAAGATTTCTTTCTTTCAGCTTCTGTGTTCAAGTCACGAAGCTGTTTAACTTTGGTTCTTTTAATATCCAGAATTTTATTTAACCTCACCTAATAGAAAGAAGGAAAGAAACGATTTAAATTATTATTGTTATTACAAAAAGAACCAGAATAGTTCCATTAAAATACACCGTAAATAATCTAGGGGCCCCTACAAAAACATTCAATCCTTCTCAACTCAGAGGATGAGAGTTGAATGCAAAACATTTCCCTTCTCTGTGGGAAAAGCTTGAATTAAGAATTTATGTTCTTGTACGTACACAGAGGCCAAAATCATATGCAATGAAAAACAAAACAGTGTCTTTGGTAAGGGGTTTGTTGTACATAATTCAGCTACTTTGTTTATGATGAACTGAATCTTTGAAAAAAAACATCAAACAAAAGAAGACTATTTACGGAATATTGTATGAAAATTTCACGTTTCTAAGTTATACGGTTTTTTAGTTCTGCTTGCTAAATGTCAACCATATCACCGATCATATAAGTCCTCGACCTCGACACTAAGCCAGCTACACGTACTCAACCAAGTTTGGACCACACGTTGTTTAGGTTTTGTTTGTTATTGATATATAGGTCAGAAATAGGTTCACTAACTCAAAACAAACCACCTGGAAGTCAAGCCATACATCAGGTCAGGTCATTGATGGAAGCATCCCTCCGCCGCTCCGTATAGCCACGATTGATTTGCCTAGTGATTAACGATGCGTGTTTTTTTCACTGTGAATTACTTTTGAAAGTAGTGATTACATATTTAGCAATAACATTCACAACATAAAACGCTGTAGCGCCCTGTAAATTTGGCTTAGTACAAGTAACTAACACAGCGTCGGGCGGAGAAGCGTTCGCCGCGATCATCTGTGACATGACTGACTTTAAGCAAGCAGCACCCCAAAACAAAAAACTTATAAACTTGTATTTTTTGCACAATGTTCAGTAAACAGTCTTTTTTAATAGATGTGTTTTTTTAAGACCTCAGTACAAAATAACCTAATGAAAGTAAATTAACCATAAGCATAAATTTATTCAACTTCTGAAACAATAGTTTTGGCAAAACTTGTTTATTCTGTGTGTTAGTAAGTACCATTATTTTGATTGTGAACTTTTCCCCCTAAACTTGCTTAGTTAATAAACCTAAACCGAATAGTTTAATTTCTTCATTGTTTTCTTCACTTTCTTTAAAAAGGTCCAGAATAGATCAAAATGTTGGAAGCAACAGTGTCACTATATTATATGTAGTCTCCACAGGCATATTCTCTTTTAAAGTTAAAGCCAATTGTGATACTCTTTAACCTATAAAAATCCCCACTATTTGTGATTTTCGTGAGAAAAAAAAAAACTAGGCCTATCTGATTTAAAGCATTAAAACTTACAATTTTTTCAAGAGCGCTGTAAGGGAAGGCCCCCCCAGCCTTGGCCATGTTTTCCCCTTTGATCTGCTTGGTGCTCACGGCTGACAGCATAGGATCAGGCCCCAACGGGGGCACGGAGGAGACGGGGCGGGGTGCCAGTACAGGAGCTGGGACGGACGACAGCCGGGGGCGGAACAGTGCCGAGAAACTACTCATCGACATCGTGTCGGGGGGCTCGTGTGACTGCAACAACAGAACAACTATGAACCTAGCTCACTCAGGGCCGTAGACAGGCCAATTTTCTCCGATCATTTGCCCAAGGTCCGGGCCCATAAATTGTTTACATGAGCCCGGAAAAATTTAATTATTAAGTTATGTAGTAAATTTTATCTTCAGCAACAAAAATTGAAAGTTTTAAACAATTGTTTGGTAATCGACAGGCCCCCATAATATTTTTACAGAAGCCTAGAGAACACAAATAAATTTCATCTTTCAGCAACAAAGAATATAATTGTTTGAAGAATTTCACCAATTAAACATGTATGCCTTTCTTTTACAGTTCAGTACGTTGTTTATTGTAAAGCGCACACTAATTACGAGTGCGCCAAATCAAACTCTAATCAACTCCGTCATTACAAACCAGCGCTATGAAGTACACACAACGGACAGCATGCTCAAAATGGCGTCACACAGAGAGACTACCGCGCATGCGCGGAACTGCGATCACAGTGCTGTCGCTAAGAAAAAATAAAAAAAATACGAAGAAAGCAACGTGAATGAAACAGATCGTGTCCTGATTGCCGATCCTGTCATCCCGTCACATTGTCTATGTCGATGGCTTGGTCTTCTTCATTCTTGACATTGCAGCATTAGACTGATTAATGATACATAAAATATTTTTAGTTAAATTATGGCCAAAACTTGCGTTTTTAAACAATGAAATTTCCATTCTTTCCGGGGGAAGAACCCCAGACCCCCGTTCTTCCAGGGGATGAGGGGCCCAGTCAGGTGATTTTGCCTGAGGCCCGTTAAACCTGTTTACGGTCCTGAGCTCTCTTTTGAAACTATTATTAGTTCAGTAAATATTTTTGTAATCGTTGCAAGTACCAATAATGATATAGCAAACTCCCAATCATGTGAGCCCAATTTATCCAAGTTTTATCCAAGTTTATCCAAGTTTACCCATTTATCCAAGTAATGCACTCTAATTATAAAGTACTACTTTTATTTTTTTTAAGTCGCGTCCACACTGGTGTCGGACTCCCTGACTTTCCAAAATGTAGACACCCTGTCTCTGCTCTGAGCTGATTTTTTTGGTACAACAGCTGAGCTTAGTATTGTTACAACACAAAATAAACTAATAATAAATGGTTGACTCACCAGGACTTCGTAGTCGGGAACAGAGTGGGTACCAAGCCCGGGCCGCTCGAAGGTGATTCTGTAGGTGTTGTTGGAGGTGTCGACCGCGTCTATGCTGCCCGTGAACAGCCCGTCTTGTGGCCGGCGTAGCCTAGCCGTCACCTGCGGGGAGCATTTAGATCATTAGTATGCTTATTACTTTCTCCCCCTATACAAGAGTATATGGAGAAAGTAGTTTTCGTCAAAATTTTCGAATCAGACTTGATGGTGGATTTATCCATTTTGGTGCCCCCTGAGTCCAAAAAAGTGGTTTTCGGACTGACATATCTGTGTGTGTATGTGTGTGTCTGAATCTTAACAGAGCTAAAGAAGACCCCAATGGAGGATTTTGGTAAAATTTGGTATGTACGTCCAAATCCACTACCATTCCAGAAGTTTTTTCTTTTTTACATTTTTTTTATTTCTTATTTTTAAAGGTCGTTTACCCCCAAAAATCATCAAAAAACATGAAAAATCAAAATTTCTCAAAAACAACTCTAACGATTTTGATAAAAATTTCGTGCTTCATTAAAATTAAAATGCTGAATAAAATTACACCACCCACCCGCATCTTTGAGAAACCTTGCGTTCAAAAGTTATAGAGCTTAACGTTTTCAAAAAATCAGATTGTTGGAATTTATATAAAAAAGTCAACTTAAAATAAATTTTACTTGTGCTCATCAAAACAAGCTTTAAAAACTAAATAATAAAATATTTTTAATTATTGCTCTATGTCAAGTGGTTGTGGAGAAAATTCAATTTTTTATTTAGCGGTAAATGCAATATGTTGTAAAACGCCACAGATGCGCGTAGAGTCAAACTTCTGCTGCTCAACTGGTAGCTTTCCGACTGAGCCATCAAGATATTGTTGTTTGGAGGCTTTAACACCTTTTTTGTATATTGTTGGGAGAAAGTATGTGTCAGTTATCTGATACCGTTTATTTTTAGAACTGCTAACACAATAACTTATTAGTGAATATACATACAGGGTTGTCATAATCAATAAAGGTTGAAAAATAACTAATTGTATCTCCTGTTCTAATTTAAAATTGACAAATAATTCGATTAGTTTCCTACCGTATCTATTTTTATAATATGTGGGTGTAACAGCTCCTAAAAATTGTGTTACACAAAATGAGTGTGTAAGGAACTCAACCCATATATGTGGCATTTTTCTGAAACTGCTCATACACCATCAAGTTGGCATTGTAGGGGAACAAATGACCCACACATTTTCAGGAAACGTACTGAACAGTTATAGATTTCAGCTTTGAAAAGCTTGGTTTAAAAGTGAAACCTTACTACATACTCATTTCTCATGGGGTCTCTAAGTGAAAATTAAAAACTATCAGATCATGTTACAATTTGGTATGTATTTTTACGAGATAGTAATTTAACCTACATTGTTTTTAAATTCCCAAATTCAGAAAACCTAGTTGCAGAATTCCACGGCAAGCGGTCCAAACCCACCTCAAAGTCATTTTAATGGAAACTCGCTTTGTATGCAGGTCTGGTGCGACAAGAGTATTTATTTGTTGCTACAACCTTTTTCAATAACCCTCTACATTAAAAGTAACATACTGTCATTCATGCTAAAAGAAATGCATTATGTATTTAGACTAAATACAGACCTTTGATCCAATGACTAGTTGCAGGGGAATCTCATTCGGTAGATCCTTACAATGTGACAAGTCGTTAACCTTGCGTTGTTGGAGCATTCGTATTTTGGTCCGCTTATTTTCCAACTCTCTTCTCTCTTCTGCGAAAAATGCCTAAAAGAGAGTAATGGGATAAACACAAGGTTTATACTAGTTGCAAAGTTGACATTGGGTACAGCAAACGAAGTTGTAATAACTTGTCTTTTGGCTGTCCACTTTAACAAATTCCCTCCTTCATCCATTCATGTTCTAGACAGCAGGGGGTTAATTCTGTGGGAATGGAAACCCCTAGCTGAGGAACATGAATGCACAGGACAGTCGGTTGGTTGGCCATTAAGAGGGCAGAGAGGACTGCCTGTTTGAGCCTGAAAACTACTTGTCCTGGGAGCATGGGAGTTGACCCTCTGAATGGTCAAACGGCCATCTGCCATCCCCATTTATCACAATTTCTCTTTTTTCAATATACCTTCCATCCGGGGGCTTCGCAAAATGCCCGTAGAGGCAGACATGCTTAACGGTTCAGCCATGGTCTCCTTACCCACGAATAACAACAACAAACACAACTCATAGCCTCATATTAATCTCTCCATTTACTTGGTCAGATCTTGTCATAACGGCTCTTAATGACAACCAGACCATGGAAAAGCAGTTGATAGCGATGGAACCAAGTTAAGTCAGTAGTAGGCTGGCAGCCGTGTAGAGTGGTCGTGTTTTCCTTGTGCTCCTGTTATCAGTTAGTTATCAGCATGAGTGACTGTGCAACATGTAGTGACCCGTTACCCAAAACTAATGACTGTGTCAAGTGCTCGGTATGTTCTGCGTTTTTACATTTTGAATGTGCTGGTGTCCAGGAATCTACCTGGAACCAGATGAGAAGTGCAACACGTGATTCATGGAAATGCAGTTCATGCAAACCTCCAAGTAAGGGTAAGTTGACTGTCAATAAAGACGTGATGAATAAGGAATCTTTGAATAAAATTCGAGATGAGATTATTACTGAGCTAAAGAAAATAATAAAGAGCCAATTTGCTGAACATGACAAAAAGCTAGGAGAAAAACTTGATGAATTCACTAAGTCTTTAAACTATTATGGGGAGAAAATTGATGAATTTCAAGAAGTAATCAAAGGCGTATCTGGTAAGATTAAACATATTGAACAAGACTTAGAATCAGTAAAAAAAGAAAATACAAACCTCAGTCATCAAATTTCAGCATATAAAGTGCAACTGGAAAATTTGGAGCAATATAACCGAAATCGTAATGTTGAAATTACTGGTGTACCTGAGGTTGCCCAAGAGCGCATGTCAGATATTGCCAGTAAACTGTCCAATATCTCCGGAGTTCCTATCAACTTCAGTATGGATGTTCAAGCCATGCATCGTGTACCAACCAGAAACGACAAAGGTCCAAAGCCAATAATAATGCAGTTCACCAACAGGCAGTTACGTGATTCGTTTCTCCAAAATAGTAAGAAGTCTTCAATTAAATCAACTGACTTTGTCGAGGGTGTTCCTATGACTAAAGTGTACGTAAACGAACATTTAACTCCTTACAACAGAAATCTCTTGTATCAGGCGAAAAAACTGCGTGAAAAAGGTTTTAAATTTGTATGGACTGTCGAAGGAAAAGTGTTTGTTAGAAAATCTGAATCAGAGAGGAGTGTGCGAGTCATGAAAGTCGATGATGTCAACAAACTCATGGTGTAAACAAACAATGTTTTTCACTTCGTTTTAGCTTAAGCCCCATTTCATGGTTTCTATTGATAAAAACTGTAAACTTAAAATATTTAATATAAATATAAGAAGCCTCAGAAAGCACTACAATGAACTGGTCGTATATTTAAACAGTTTAAATTTTTCATACGACATAATTGTATTGACAGAAGTTTGGATAAAGAGTGGCGAAGAGACCAAGTACTGCATGCCGGGGTATGATCTGCTACTACAGGTTAGACCAGACAATCAAGCCGGCGGAGTCGCTATCTACGTGGACTCTGCCCTCTCCTACTCTCACCGCCCCATCCTCCTGCCGACCGCCGAAGTTATCAACATCACTCTCAGCTTATCATACGATAATATTCCACACAAACTTTCTCTTTACGGAGTTTATAGACAATGCAAATTTACGTATAATAAGTTTAAAAAAGACTTTGAGGATCTTTTAAATAATAATATTAATCCCACAATATTTGTTGGAGATTTCAATTTGTGTTTATTAAAAAATAAAGGATCCAAAGCATTTTATTTAAATTTGATATCTTCATATGGTTTTGAAAGCTATGTAAATGAACCAACAAGAGTGTTTGATAAATCTATTTCTTGTATTGACCATTTATTAATAAGAAATTCTAGTCATTTGGAGTTTAAGCATAGAGTAGACAAATTAAGTATTACAGACCATTACGGTATCAGTGTATTCATTAATGTTTGTAAAAACTGTAACGAAGAAAAATTTTGTAAAGTATTGGATAAAGACTTATTTCGTAGGCAGCTTATTTTGTCAAATTGGGATACTGTTAAGAATGATAGTATTAATGATGTGAATAAATGTGTTGATAATTTTTATAAATTATATCAAGCATGCCATGACAATTCTTGTTATCTGAAAAAACTTAACAATAAAAATAAGAAAAGGAGTGAGTGGGTGAATGAAAATTTAATTAGCTTAATTAACCGTAAAAATAATTTGTATAAGGTGTATTCTAAGAATAGAGGTAATGAACGACTAAAGGCGCAATACAGGGATTTTTCAAAAAAAGTCAGTAAACAAATAAGGCAAACCAAAATTAATTATTATTCTGACCTCATTGAAAAATCAAATGGTGACTCTAAAAGTTATTGGAGAATTATTAAAAAAATTTTAAAAAATAAGAAAAAAACATTTAGTAGTATAAAGGTTGGTAGTGTACATCTGCAGTGCGAAGGTAATGAAGAAAAAATTGCAAATGCCTTTAATGAATATTTTGCTGGTATTGTTCCTCAATTGAGACATGTTAATTTTGGAAGTGACCTTTTTTATGAAGATAATTGTGAATACGAAACATTCCTTGATGAATTTGATTTTAGTGATGTAGATGTTGAAAGTAGTATTAAAAGCATGAAAAATAAACCTAGTGCAGGGATAGATGGCATGAATATATACGTATTAAAGGAAAATATTGATATTTTTGTACCTTTGTTAAGTAAAATCTTTCGAAAGTCTCTGAGTCAAGGAATGTTTCCTCAAAAGTTTAAAGTAGCTTCTGTAGTACCTATTTATAAGTCTGGGGATGTTTCAGAAATTTCGTCATATCGCCCGATATCAGTAATAAATACCATAACTAAGGTTTTTGGATCTGTCATCAAGAAAAAAATACTAGATTATTTCCAAAGACGGTCTTTATTTTCTGACAATCAGTTCGGATTTTTGCCAGGAAGGGGTACAGACCTCGCCATAGAGAGACACATCAGTGAAATTACCAACTCAGTAGATAAACGTAAATATACTCTGTCAGTGTATTTGGATTTTCAAAAAGCATTCGATGTTTTGGACCATAGCATTTTATTTACTAAATTCAAAAAGTATGGAATTGGGGGCCTAGCATTAAAATGGTTAGAATCTTTTTGCAGGGGTAGGAAGCAAGTTGTTTCAATCAATAAGTACTCAAGTAATATTCAAGATTTACAGTATGGGACTCCTCAAGGGGGGGTTCTTGGCCCTGTAATTTTTTTAATCTACATTAATGACCTGTTAAATTTAAATTTGTACTCTAAAGTGTTTGCGTATGCTGATGATACAGCTCTTGTCTGCTCATCGCACAGTCGCCAATCTCTCAAGAACCAAATCAACGCAGATTTGGATACAATTTCAAACTGGTTGATAAGTAATAAACTACTCATCAACTCTACAAAATCCAAGTGTATTCTATTTTTTGATAACCATATTGATAAGGTAGTTCTAAGAGACATTTATAATATTTTTTGTCATAAGCATCAGTGTATTTATAATTGTAGCTGTTTACCTATTGAAATTGTTGATTCTGTTAAATATCTAGGATTATTTGTCGACAAACACTTGAAATGGGAACCACATATTGGTCATCTGTGTTCTAAATTGAGAAAGATTAATTATGCTTTATATTTTTTGAAGGGTCATGTTAAAAGTATGTATTTAAAAAATGTTTACTATTCATGGTTTGAAAGTGTTCTACGGTATGGGATAATACACTTTGGTGGCACATACCCAACCATATTAAAACCTATAATTATGTGTCAGCGCCATGCTTTGAGAACCATATATGGTCTGAAACGCTGTGACAGCATGTCGCACTTATTTTTTGAAAATAATATATTGTCTTTTAATCAGTTGCATGTTTATAGTATTTTAATGTATGTTAAGAAATATAGTAATTTATTTAATCTAAGACCTTTTGTTAGAGAAACTCGCTTGGCTCAGTATCATCTTTTGAATGAAAAGCTGTTTGTTAAAGAAACGAGTTTGCATCAATTTTGTTCTCTGGGTCCCAAATATTTTAACAAGTTTGTTCAGAGATTTGGAAACGACATATATTATGACACAAAGTCAGTATTTAAAGCCAAAATTTTGCAATTTGTTAAATATGACAGTAATGAGTGAGCTATGTTTTATTTATGTAGTAATGTAAATTTATTATAAATTTATGTGTTTAATTTAATTATCTGATTGCACGTTGCTTCTCAATAAGCTTCACATATTATTTATAAACTACTTTTGCTGGCAACTATTTATAGGTATTTATAGGTGTTTTGTCTAAAGCTTAAAAATACAGTGAGTAAGTTTTCTTTTGTGTAAAAATTATGAACAAACATGACATGAAGATGGTTTGCCAGAAAAATTTGTTGTGTATTGATAATGTATATTTTGTCCCACGCGTGCCTTGTAGGCACTTGGGACGTTTGTAATTTCTAAATTACTTAGCAAATAAAGATTTTTTGACTTGACTTGACTTGACTTGAAATGCTTAAAAACGCCTGGTAATCATTTTAAAATTGATTGCCAATGACACTAGAAGCACACAAGAGCAGCCAAAATAGCGACAGAATCATGTCTAAATACTGTAAATACATGTAATACTGACAAAAAAAAACTCTAAAAATAGCTAATAGCAGGTCACAAGGTATCTAGAGTGTCAAGTTACAGGGATTAGAGTTTTTGGGGTCTTACTGTGAAACTTTTCTCAGCTGTCTCATTGGTATAACTTACCTGTGAACATCTCCGGGGTTTTCCCATCATCCTTCTTAGTTTGCACCACTCAACACGACTCAACTTGCGTGTTTTCAACTGGGGGAAACAGTCTTTTAGGCATACCATGAAATCGTTGTCTCCTTTAAAAAGTGCCCTGAACAAATAAAAACAGATAGCTTTTTTAGATACAAGATAAGAAAATCAGCTTTTTCTCAGTTAAAAAACAATCTATATGAGCATCACTGAACAGTTTGAGGAGTTCAAGTAGGTACACAAGTTGTAAAGGTCAACTAATAGTTGTATTTTGATATCAAAGTGTCTATATTGCCCTGTGTTTCCTCTGGCCAGCAACATATGGTAGACTTATTAAATTCTGAGTTTAGTAAATTTTAATAAAATTTTATATAATTTGTCTTTAAGAGAAAATGAGATTAACATAGATGCTATGACAAAAATCTTCTTGATAATATAGTACAAAACTGTTGAAAACCAGATTGAAATCATAATGAAGACTTAATGGTACTTTCAAATCATTTGATCTTTCCACTGATGCACATGTGAGTACATTTAAAAAGGAAGGTTTTAAGAGAAAATAAAACACCTTTTCATAATAGGGCCGGTGGACAGATAAGACGCTTAATTATGTGGACAATGTTTGAAATTCTTACTTGTTTAATAATTTAGTTTCCTTATAAGAAAACCGCAATGGATTAGATATCATTTTTGGGTTAGAAAGGAATACAACTGGTTTACCTTTAAAAGAGGGTAAACCATTGAAAACACTGCATAAAAAAGTAACACAGTACTGAACGAGATATTTTGGTCCACTTGTGGACTTTTCTCAAGGAAGAAAAAAGAGTCTTCTTTCCCCTGAGAAAAGACCATAAATGGAGTAAAAGGTTAAAAGTTCTGTCTCACTATATTATATGTTGTAAAGACTAAGCTACGCCTTTTTAAGTTGAGCCAACTGAATTTTTTTATATAGAAAAATGGCCTATGTAATGAAATTAATTTTTATGGTGTGGAGTTGTTGTTACCATACTTGTTTATTTGTTAGGATAATAAGAGTTCAGGTTGCTGCTGCAAGACAGTAAATGCCCTCAAACTGCATTATTATATAGTTTACAACATATTTAGTTGCAAGAATAACAGAGAATCACTCGGCAGACTGCAGGTATTTAACCTTTTTATATTTGGTTAAGAGTCATCTTCACCCCTGGACCAGTAACCCATTGTTGCGCAGTCGGCAATGTTAATCACACGGCTTTTATGCTAAAACATGGTCTTGTATTCCCCTGTTTCGGACACCGTTTTTCAACCGATTTTCTTGAAATTTGGTAAGTGTTTAGTTCAGAATCAGAATCAGAATCAGAACTTTATTGTCTTTAAGCTCATAGATACAAGCAATCGACATTGTCAACTTAATCTACATGATACATGCACTACACATAGTCATTGGATAAATAATTAGTGTAACTTTGTGGTTTTACAAAGGCTGATGCTAATAAATAGTTTAAACACTTTTTTAAATTCAAGACGAAATAACAGATATATATTAAAAAAAAGAAACATGGTCAGTAGTAAGAAACAAACTTCCTAAAATATAAAATTATTAATAATAAAAATAATGTGTTCTTAAGACTAAATGGCACTGATTATACAACCAAAGTGTTGCTAGATAACTCTAGGAACTCACTAATGTGGTAAAATGGGTTTTTTAAAAGCCAGTCATGTAGCCTACTTCTGAATTCCTTAAGAGGTAGCAACTGAACATTTTTAGGCAGCATATTAAACATTTTAATCCCCATTAAAACGTAACTGTTTTGCACTTTACTCAGTCGTGAAAAAGGAATATCTAGCTGTGAACTTTGCCTTGTTGGAATGGAATGAATTCCACTTCGTTGCATGTAATTGTTCCGGTTATTAAAAGTATAAAGAAGGACATTAAAAATGTAAAGGTTGATTATTGTTAAAATTTCTAATTTTATGGACAAAGGCCTACAATGATCTTTATAATTGGCTTTAGCTAATATTCTAATTACCTTTTTTTGTATTTGTAAAACCTCAGTTACTTTTGTGCTGTTTCCCCAAAAAATTACCCCATAGTTAATTAAAGATTGAAAAAGGGCAAAGTATGCTGTTTTTGCATAATGAGATGGAACACAGTTAACAAGGCGCCTCAGCAAATAGACTACCCTTGAGAGTCTAGTGTTGAGCTGTTCAATGTGTGGAGCCCACAAAAGCTTCTGATCCAAGACCACACCTAGGAATTTGACATAATCACAAGAAGTTACATGAGCTGGTATTGAACGAAGGCTAAAAATTATTGTTTGGGTTTTATCTCTATTTAACAGGAAACTATTTGAGGCAAACCAAGATGAAGCTGAGTTAATTATTTCATGAACATTACTTTCAAGAAGTTCAAAGTTATTATTACATGACAAAAAATTTGCATCATCTGCATACAAATACGATTCTGCTTTAGAAATATTACAAGGCAAATCATTGATTGCAATTAAAAAGAGGGTGGGTCCTAGAACAGAGCCCTGCGGGACGCCGCAGTCAAGTCTGAGTACAGACGACCACCGGCCATCCACACAAACTGCCTGTCTTCGGTTGGAAAGGTATGACCTAAAAAATTCTAAAGCTCTTCCACTGATACCATAGAATTTTAACTTGCCGAGGAGAATGCTGTGGTCCACACAGTCAAAGGCCTTGCTTAGGTCACAGAAAGTTCCCCAAGCAAAGGCCCCGGACTCGAAAGCATGGAGAATGTCTTTCAGCATAGCATCAATGGCACCAGTGGTTGAGTGTCCGGCTCTAAAACCATGTTGAGAATTAGAAAAAAGAGAATGAAATTCAAAGTATTTATTTAACTGTTTTGAGGCAGCATGTTCGATGATTTTACCAATGATGGGCACCAATGAAATAGGTCTAAAACTTGCCGGATTTGACCTATCTCCTTTCTTAAAAACAGGATTTACTTTGTAGATCTTTAATATATCAGGAAAAATGCCTTGAGATAGACAGGAGTTTATGCAGATGGTCAGGGGTTCAACTATGACTCCTGAGATGTCCCTCATTAAACTATTTGACATGCCAAAATAATCCTGACTTTTAGAATTTTTCATGTTTTTCAAAATTGATAAGACATCAGTTTCAGAAACCATACTAAATTCAAAAGAACTATTTGTTACATTATCCCTTGTTAAAAACAAATCATGTGAAACATTGTGATCATCCATTCCTAACTTAATTTCCGATACAGAACTAACAAAATAGTTATTAAAAGTATTTGGGTCAATATTTATCTTCTCTGATTCCACGCTACCTTGGCCAATTGAATAGTTATATTAGGTTTCTCATACCTCGGAATTTTGAAAATTTAACAAATATTACTCTCTGTGACGTCGCAAAGTAACTCAAATTTCCTTAGTTAATATTTCAAAATTTAGTAAAATTTTCAAAATTTTGAGGTATGAGAAACCTAATATAAGTATTCAACTAAACACTTACCAACTTTCAAGAAAATCGCTTGAAAAACGGCGTCCGAAACAGGGGAATACAAAACCATGTTTTAGCATAAAAGCCGTATGATTAACATTGCCGATTGCGCAACAATGGGCTACTGGCCCAGGGGTGAAGATGACTCTTAAGTGAGGATAAACAACTAAACATGAAGTTATTACCTCAACAAAGAGCAGAACAATAAGTGACAGTGTGACATTGTCAAAGAAAGTACTTAACCACCACAATAAGCTCGGCCTCAGGAAAAACTTCAACTGTGGCAGTAACATTGGCTGCAGCACGAATTTCTACTGCGGCGATCATATTAGAAAAGTCAATTTTAGCAGAAACATAAAATCAGTTTTAAATTTTTGCCATGTTCAGTTATACATAAATGCTATGCCAGGAATGTGATATTACGACATAAATTACTAAAAAGTTGTCAAAATTGTGATAATATATGTGAATTTGTTGAGTCTAAGCTTGCAGAAAGCTTTTCCCTATGTTGTTCCGCCATTGCAGAATCACAAATAGTGTTCTACTTTGGGGTTATGAAGAACATTAATTATGATCTTTAACAAATAAATAACCAGGAATCTATAAAGGCCTAATCAAATAAAGGTTATATTAAATTAACTTACTTGTCTATGTTGCTATAAAACCACTCATAACAAACCCATTTGTGAGCTTTAGGTAGTTTCAATAGGTTTCGAAGCCGCATTCCAATTTTTTGCCCAAGCCTTCGATCAGGACTGCAAAAGACAAATAATCATTGGATCAGCCGAATATTATACAACCAAAAACATGGCAAACATCAACAAAGTTTTGGCCATATCACTAACCTTGACTAAAACAGTAATTTCATAACTGAGCTACATTGAAAATATCAGTAACAATAATAAAATTTTTTTGAACATCAAAACAAAAAATACATTGGCATTATTCACAGTTAAAAATTTATTGTATACCTAACCTACCTGTCTTGTTTATGTGGCGATTCCTCCGATTTTGGTGTTCGACTGCCTTTCCCAGGGGTAGGGGGTTTTTTCGCAGGTGATTTCCCAGTGCCACGTTTGGTTTTTGGTGTCATCATGTTTACAACATCATCATCAAAAAACAAACGGTTTTTCTTCCTTATTCTTTGCGGCTAAAAAAGAGATAGTTTAAAAGGGGTTTCAGAAGGAAGCATAATAATAAGAAAGAAAAAAAAAACAAAAAAAAAACAGTAAACACATCCAATTTTTTTGTGACAGTCAAAAATGTGTTTTAAAAATAGTGTAAAATAAAATTATTGGTTTTGGGCTACTTCACAATTTTGTATACTGGTACCAAAAACTAAAGCATAAGACAAATTTCACAGATCATAAAATTGTAAATTATGATCAATTTTTTTTTATACATTGTGACACAATTATCCAGGAAGATTAATTCCAATCGCCAAGATTTTATCTGATCTATGATTTCGCTCTAAGTTTTCTTTTGTTTTTAGTAAAAAGTTCTGTTTGTTTTATTAGTTAAGAGGTTAGTTGTAAGAAAGGGCCATGTTGGCCCTAAACTCGCCTCAATAAAGAAGTATTTTCATTCATTCATTCATTCATTCGCTTGGTAAGCAATCACTAAAGGCATAACATTGCATCCTCGGACCATAAGTTGAAGGCTTTTATAAAAGGCCTAAAGAGAATTAATCTCTTTACTAATTAGTAACTAGTGCAAGTGTTGCTCTAAATCAAGAAATATAATCTGGACTATCCTATGTACTTGCTAAAATGTTAATTAAGTTTTAAATCAAACCCTACCAATCCAATATTGTGATTATCAGTACCCAATCGCCAAATATACACTTACAGCTGTACATTAACATGTTTATGTTTAAAATTACTAAACCACTATAAACCCAAGCCCAATGATATTCTAATGGGAAATTTTCAAACTTTAATGATAGATAGGGCCTTTATTTTAAGTCTGATTCTCATCATTTTTTGGCAGAAACAACTACAAATCAAGCCCTATCCAATAACACCAGTAACTTGGAAATTGGTCAAAAATTGTAGGGGGATTTCTCTTAACAAAAAAGCCTTAGCGTAAAAAATAAGTATAGATGATTTACTCAAGGGAGATTCTTAACTTGCTTTTCTCAAAATTAATTAGCGAAATATCTTATTTTACCGCTCTTTGTGCAGTTGACTGCTAAGGCTACTAAAAATTTCCAAAATAATTATGCATATGTGATTAACAATAATCTTTCATGAAATTCGTTATCAAGCTAGAAATATACAATTCCGGTAAAAGTAAATATTTCAATAGCCCAACAACATTATTTTATCATTTTTTTTAAACAAAACCCAGCTATAAAGGAATCAAATTTGTCACACAACTGCCACACAAGCCATGAAAAAAGCTACAAAAAATTAGCAAATTTGGAAGATTAAAAAAGCTTTAAGACAATATATCTTGGAAGAGTGTTTTACGATCTTCCTGGTTTTCCCTATACCATCCTAAAATGAAATCCTACATTATACTTACTAAATATCTCAACCTTAACCTAACCTTGACGCATGAAGATTATGATTCATGAAGAATTATTTATAAGAAGATGGGTCTCATGCAACAATGGTCTACAGCACAGATTTTGAAGGTAGTAGGTAATGCTTTAAAACTGGTACCATACTGAATGATGTTGCTTTGTTTAATGGTACGTTTATATTGGGTTATTTTAATAGCTACAACAAACTATGAGAAACATTCAAATTGCTTCTTGCACTTAGTATAAATGCTTGCTGAATATTCCTGCTGGTACTATCTTACATTCTGAAGTTAAATTAAAAAAAAAAATCAGGGGACATTTTTTTTTTTTTTTTTTTTTTAAGAGGTTAGCGGACCTCTTTTTGCCTTACTTTGCCCCGTCCACATAGACTATTTGATCTGTGCGTGGATCGTATTAGACAAAGTAAGGGGGTGAGCCGCTACAGTACAAGGTGAAAGGTACTGATAAAAGTCACTGGCAGAACGCGGATTCGAACCCACGACATCGCTGCCATGGTCCCGAAGTCCGGCGCGCTGACCACTACGCCACCGACTCACCCAAAATGGTTTTACTAATAACAAGTCTACAGAATCCTACCAAGGTTTTAAATTATGAAAAATTCAATACATTACAATCAAAATTGAAAATAACATTATTTTCAGCATAACCTTTCAATATTTTTGTGCCACAATTGCTACGAATGACCCTACAACAAAGCTGTATAAAATCATTATTACTTAATCTTTGGATTCCTTAAACACAATCCACAGAGTTATTTTTTTAAAAATCTGAATGTCCAATCAATGAAACAATAACTGAACCGTCCTTAAAAAGGTCTACAGTATTAGTGTTTATAAATGTTTTAGGATGTTTACGTTGCACACACCCGTCCTCATCTGATGACAAGTTCTCTTGACAGTTTATCCCAAGATTGTTCTTAATCTATATCTTACTCGTTCACAAAAGCCCTTATTACAGAACTTAACAACTTGGTGAACTCACCATTCCTCTCCGGTTGAGGATGAGCCCCGGCTGTGGGGAGCGGGGAGGCAACTCGGTACCGACCCGGTGAAGACCCAGCGGTCCCAGCACATCCTCCGTCTCCATCTTCACCTCTGCTTCAGGCTCAAACTTCATTCCCCCATTTTTAAATGTGAGTAATGCCTGGGCCGATTCATCTAGAAAAATATAAACAGTACAGCTCTAACCTAAAACCATAAACGTTTAATAACCTTACAATTCTGGAGTTAGCTCCATGTATAGGCCTTGTTCATTTATCAGAACAATTTGACTCAATAATGCTTATAAAACCACGACTCTTACTGCTTTTCAAACCCTAACACACATTATATTTTTCTATGCCCAAGTGTACTAATGCATTTCAACTCGAGAGTACAATAAATCAAACAAGAAAACAAATTAAACTATTATATTGATCTCAAAACTAAAGTAGGTAGGCTAGGCACTTTTGTTATGTCAGAGTTATTAACTTTTTTTTATCTTGAATCTTTGTGCTCATTAATGTTTTATTTACATATCTACTGCCGTTGTTTTGCCATATTTTTCACAGGGCTCTCCATATTATGTAGGCCTAATAGCTAGCAAGTTCTCTCAAATTAGAATTCACATAATAAACTGAATCTTAACTTATGTAGACGTAGCCTATAACATGGCACGCAGTCTAAATTATAATAGCGTAAATTACCTTAAATTAATTTAATTAAAATACTGTTATACGCTCCTCCACCAAAGGTGAATCATCTATAAATCTTTTAAGCGAGGTTTTGTAGCAAAAGTTGCTTATTCTATCATTATATAATACCTTAGACATTATTTTATTACTCCAAACATATTCGTAAGAAATGGGTATGATAAACCTATACACAACATAAACTTAAAATCAGAAAATAAAATTTTTCCCAGATGCTCAAAATATTATCTCAACTTTTAAAATATTTCCAACTAGGCCTTTAGCCTATGGAAATTATTATCTTTAGCACGATGAGAAGTAGAGCCTAATTTAATTTTAACCCATTATTTTAGGGTAGGTACTTACCCCTAACTTGAAACAGTTGTACCAAATCTGTTACGGTTAGGCCTATATTTCTTAGGAGGTTTGACGCTTCTTTATTGATTGTAGTAGTGTAATAGCCTATGTGTATTTCTTATCTCAAAATCGTTGTAGAATAGATTGCTTTTGCTTGATGATTTCAGATAAAAAATCTAACTTAAGGAACTTATTAACCGTTAATAATAGCAATAAGTTAAGTCATAGTTGGATACCGTGACAAACTTTAAAGTGTTACATCATAAATCTGAATGTGTCACCTAATAGGCTACATTGTCATAGGCTAGGCTATTGCAATACGTCAAATTACAGTAAGTAAAATTAACACAAATAATCCCAAGAAAATTGAAAGAGTGGTACGGTATCGAAGATAGGCCTAGGTTTAAGTTAAATTCTGTCCGTGGGTGTGAGCTAATTGTTATGAACAGGTTAAAACCGAAATAAAGGAGGCAATTACTAAAAGAGTTCCCCAGGACACCACGCCTATGTTTCAGTAGTAGTTAAGGTTTTCGATGGATGTTCTCAACCTATATATATGATAGGCTACGTTTAATATATGATGTTGAATTGTTACCGAAGGCTTCTGTCAAGAGGAACAAGAGGTGGGTACAAGGTGCTTCAAGGTGGGTACAAGGTGCTTCAAGGTGGGTACAAGGTGCAAGAGGTGGGGAACAAGAGCTTCTGTTAGTTTCTGCCGAAATGTACATATGTGGGGCGGTATTGTCGTATATGTTAAGAATAGCCTAAGTAACCAAGTTGAAGAAATAGACCTAAGCCTAATATCTGAACCAACCGAACTTAACTTTGAAACTCTGGCAATAAAAATTAAGGTAAAAAGACGCAACCTCATTCTTATAGGAACCTATCGATCACCAAATGTTAGGACAGAAGATATTTTCCTTGAAAAATTAGGGAAAATTCTTGAAAAATTCTCATCAAAGAAAAATCAGATTGTAATTTTGGGAGATGCAAACTTCAACATATTAAAACCTGAAGACCAATGTATAAAAAATCTTGTAAATCTTCTCAATGAACATGGTTGCCACATTCGACACCTGCCGGTCACAAGGAAAACCGCCACCTCAGAAACGAGTATTGATGGCTGTTATACAAACATTGAAGACAAACAACTTGAAGTAAAGGCCATAAGCAATCAAATCTCCGACCATCACAACTTAATATGTAAAATCTCTTGTAATATGACCAAACCTAACATCTTATACAAAAATCAGAGAAACCTTTCTAAAAACAACCTTGATGACCTTAAAAGACAACTCAGCCAAGAAGATTGGAATAGCGTATATGAATCAAATACAACAGAAGACAAATACAACAACTTTCTCAAAACAATGCGACTAAATATTGATCAAGCGATGCCTATCGAACCCAAAAAAATAGTCATGTCAAAAAAGACAATTTTCTGGGATGAGCAAACCACAACTCTCAAAAAACAACTCCAGGAAGCTCAAAATAATTTTCTCACAACGGGCAACAATCAAGATAAAAATAGGTACCTAGAAATAAAAAGGGCCTATGACACAGAAGTAATAAACAAACGTACAAAATATACCACCGACAAAATTATGCAATCAGACAACAAAACCAAGGAAATTTGGAGAACAGTGAACAAAGAAAGAAACAAACAAAATGACAATCACAACATCAGCCTATTCTGGGAACAAAACATTGTCACCGACCCCAAACTCATCAGCAACATTTTCAACAATAATTTCACTCAGATTCCAAACCTTGACCAACAAGACAATGACAAGAACTTACAAATTCCTGAACCAGACCAAAATTTACCTACTTTTTCCAACTTCAAAATAATAACCAGAACAGAACTTGACAAACTTTTCATTAAACTGAACTCAAAAAACTCAGCCGGATTTGACGACATATCTGGAAGAATGCTTAAACACTGCAAAGAAGAAATCATGGAACCACTTCTCCACATCCTAAACTCATCTTTGGAACAATCCAGCGTACCAAAAAATCTTAAAGTCGCAAAAATATATCCCAAATTTAAAAAGGGCAACAAAAACGACCCAGGAAACTACAGACCAATTAGTAACCTCCCTACAATATCTAAACTACTTGAGCGAATCATCTATAATCAACTCATAGAACATTTGGAATCGAACAATTTAATCACTGTAGAGCAACATGGATTTAGGAGGGGCAGAAGCACAAACACAGCGATTGTAAAATTATGCGAAGAAATTGCAAAAATATGGGAAGAGAGGAAAACTGCTTCTGGGATTTTCCTAGACCTACAAAGAGCCTTCGACACCCTTTCATGGGACACATTAATTTACAAATTGCACTCATTCAAAATTACAGGAAATGCACTTCAATGGATTAAAAACTATTTAAAAGACAGAACCCAATTTGTAACCATAGAGCATCAATTTAACAACATAATCTACAGTACACGATCTTCACTTCTACCGACCACAAGAGGCGTGCCTCAAGGCTCGATTTTAGGCCCTCTGTTCTTCATAATGTACATCAACAGCTTCCCTGGACAACTCGGGCAAAACCTAAAAAGCCTACTATTCGCCGACGACACAATTGTGATACCATTAGAAAAGAAGCTTCAAAACACGGCAATAATCAATTCTACACTGGAAAAAGCAACCTCAATCTGCAGTTCGATAAATTTAAGCATCAACAAAACCAAAACAACACATATTAACTTCACACCCAACAATAGAAACATCGAAGATGACTGGACCGACCTAGACATACCAACCACAAATTCTACAAAATTCTTGGGAGTAATCATAGATCAACACCTCACCTGGCAGCAACACACAGACCATCTTTGTAAAAAATTATCCACAGCCCACTACGTTATTAGAAGAATTAGAAATGTAACTAATGAAGAAACTGCCCTAATCTCTTATCACTCGCTCTTTGCTTCCCATATACGCTATGGAATCGCAGCCTGGGGCTCTGCATCAACTCACAACCTTAACAGAATCCTCATCATGCAAAAAAAAGTCATCCGTACCATTCTCAGACTTGGACCAAATGATCACTGCAAACCGGAATTTCAAAGACTCAAAATCCTAACTGTCATCTCACAATACATCCTTGAAACCATAGTCCTTGCAAAACAATCAAACCCCACCCTCAGACTCGATCACCACTCTCACCATACTCGCAATAGAAATAACTTTGATTTACCACAGCACCGCCTCAAAAAATACACCGGCCACTCTATACCGGCTCCCGCTTCTACAACCTTCTGCCTGACCACCTAAAATCCATTACTTCCATAGCCACTTTTACAAAAAAACTTAAACTTTACTTAATTGAAAGACCTTACTATAACATCACCGAATTCAATACAGAACACACCTACCATCACCTCAGATAGGCCTAGATCAAACCTAACCATTCGAGCTCACTTCGAGAAGAAGGAAGACGGATGGAAGCTTACGACTCCCCAATCAACCGATTGTGGCGAAGACATCGTATGTAAGAATGTACGAGGAGTAACCAGCGAGTAAAGTTACCCACCAGAAGGCCCCCGTGTATGACTCAATCATTGGCTTTGATGTGTATCAAGTTAAGCCTCAAACCAGTAAGTTACGGTAATCTTAACTCAAAATTGCATTTCTGAATTGATCACATTAAAGATGGGATCATAAGAAGACTGAGGGATTATGTTTGAAAACACCCAACACTATATTGTCAGAATGCAAAAAACAAACCAGGACTAGGCCGAAAACTCTGATAGGCCTAGCCTACAGTACTTGACTAAATTTAACCTCAATATAAATTTGGGATATAGATTCTTATCAATTGATTAGTCAGCATGAAAATTACATTAAATTCAAAGTTCTCCTGACGAATTTTAAGGCAAGACCTACAATACGAGCCATCAAAACTGGATTGATTTTTATCTTCTATGTAACAATCCAAAATGATCATAACAATAACAAAAAAATATAATTGTCACAGCCCTTTCAAAGAGACCAACTATACTTCCCAGCACGACACATATTTGTAAAAAGCTTTAAACATTACTGACCAAATTGCATTAACACCAGATAATTTGATAACACTTTTTAATTTGAATTTTATACATCCCGCCCTGATTTCGTGGGCAAAATTTTGATTTCAGAACCCCAACATAACACCCACTTCATTAATCAATGCTCTGCTAACTTAGTGGTTTTACACCAATTAGTGTATAAAATACTCCTAATGTAACTCGTTGGATCAAAATACTCTATTTTAAGTGAGCAAAGGGAGAAAATTAAAATAAATAAAAATTATAACGCAATACTCACTTTCAAGTTCGTCCGCCATGTTACTCTATTTTTCGTTGATCTTTGGTTGGTTGGAGTATGATGTTTCAAAATAATCCACTGCCATCGCACTCATTTCCGAACAGAAACAGCAAATGTAAACCATAATTTTTTTAAACTGTACTATATTAAAGAAAATTCTAGCTCACTTTGTAGCGAATTCCTTACATAGAGAGGAAGCTTTTAATTTGATGACATACATTAATTGACGAAACCAATTACATGTAAATGCTTAAAGATAATAAATATTCTAATTCTCAATAGATAAGCCAAATATTTTTATTCAAGATTCAAGATTCAAGATTTATTTGCCTTTAAATATTTACAATAAATACAATTGGCAATGTCAATAACTAAAACTAAAAACTCCTTAGGCTAATATGACTCTGCTGAGCAACAAAAAACAAAATGATTACATTCAAAAGGTCATTCAATAATTATTGTGCAAAGAACTGCCAGTTGAGAATGTTTATGTTTTGGTATGATATGAAGCATGAAACCATATACACCACCCATTAAAACGTTTAAATATTAATATTATTTTTAAAATCTCTGGAATGAGGTTGCGTCTGCTTGTTTTTTTTTTTTTTTTTTTTTTTTTTTTGGTTCAACACACAGAATGTTATAGACAGAACATCTAAAATACACAATTTTAGTAGTAAATTAACATTGTGGGTTCACTTTGAATTAGAGACACCCTGTAACTAAAATTGTTTTTAAAGAGGTTGGCGGACCTCTTTTTGCCTTACTTTGCCCCGTCCACATAGACTATTGATCTGTGCGTGGATCGTATTAGACAAAGTAAGGGGGGTGAGCCGCTACAGAACAAGGTGAAAGGTACTGATAAAAGTTCACTGGCAGAACGCGGATTCGAACCCACGACATCGCTGCCATGGTCCCGAAGTCCGGCGCGCTAACCACTACGCCACCGACTCACCCTAATAAGTTCATAGAGTTCATAGACGGGGGAAACACTTCTTTCAAAGTTATAGTTATAGTTATAGCGCTTGACCTGGATATGCCACTATGTCGCTCACTGAGGAGCTACCCCCGATCAGCGATCAAAGTTTTTAACACTCTCCCTGAGAGAGTGCGTGCTCTGGACATCGGCTCCTTTAAGAAGTTAATGCCTTCCTTAAGTTAATGAGTGCCTTGTCAGCAGGCCACTGTATGACTTAAATGAACTCAAAGAGCGACCGTTACAGGAATCTCAACAAGTAGGCCTACATTAGTCACGTCCGCCAAGTAGCCAAGTAGTTAAGTTTTTTACTTAGTGTAAATATGTTCTTTATTAGTATAAGTTGACGCCATCAATCCGACAGTGTCGGTCACAGATGAAGGAATCATTCAAGTATAAAATTGATAATAGCAAATTGGTAATAGATCATTAAAATATGAATAATATGAAAGGTAAGAAAACTATAACGAAACTTGAAAACCCTTTCTATTTTTGAAGGGTTAATCCAATTTCAAAATGTTTTGCACCTGGGACGTTATTTATAGGCTAATGCGAGAATTTAAATGTAGATTTCCTGGTAAAATAAGCTATTGGTTCCACTCCAAGTTCTCGATGAATCTGTGAATTTCGAACAAACCATGGTGAATTAACTGTAATTCTCAGTACTTTGTTTTAAAATATCTGTATTTTTGAAAGTTTTGTAGATGAAATTAAAAGGCCCCATGCTTGACAGGCACAATATTTGCCTTCCATTTTTAGTTTTGACGCTTCTTAAGGTACGGCTACACATAGCAGGAAAGGATACGGAAAGGAAACGGAAAGGACACGGACAAAATTCTGATGGGGTGGCTACACATATCGGGATACGGACATGACATTTCTGAGTCGGAAGGCTGCGCGCGCAGCCGTCCGACACTGCTCATCCCGCCGGCCGCCACACTCACTACACAGAGCTACCGTAGAATTTTCTGATAGTATCGGAAGGGGTGACTACACATACCAGGACGGGATACGGACAGGACACGACAGTGGCGGATGAATGCTCGTCTGGCGATCCATCCGACACGGCGAATGTCCTGTCCGTGTACTTTCCTGCTATGTGTAAACCTTTATCAGGAACACAAAAAATAGCTATTCAGCAGACCATGGAAGCAGTTATGATTTTTCCTCTACAGACCTTGCTTGAAACTGACGTGCGACAAGATTTATTTGTTTGTTTATGCGCTGCCGTGGAAACAGGAACAGACGTCCTTCCCACTTTGGTTGAAGCGGCAATGGCCTCAGTGGGTCCCGCAACTGATAAACAAAAGAATAATAATTCTGCAGCATCCGGCTTAATATATGGAAGGTAATACCAACTTTTTAAATTATTTAGGTTTTAATTACCTTAGTAAAATTGAACTTGAGTTATTTAAAATCAACTAAAATATGAATATTGTCTAATAAGGCTCTTTACTTAATTTGATGAGGGGTAGCTTAAACTTAAAGGGGTAGCTCTATAGAATGATAATCATAAAAATTTAATTTTTAACCTTAAAATCACAACACCAACCGCATACCCCCAACATACTGTTGGGCCTTCCTGAATCAGATTAAATTATCAATATTTCATGGGACATTTAGTCAAAGTTATTGCACAATTATGAAAAGTTTAAAGGCAAAGCACGTTCCCAGGCACAAAATATTGTAACGTTTTTTATAAAAGATAAAAAAAAATTGGCCCCGGTAATTTTAGCATTTTTATCGGGGTAGCAATATTTTTTTTATGAATAGGCTATGTTTGGACTCCAATGAGACACCTCCTCCCCCTTCCTATTGTGTTTTAACACAAAAAAAGCTCAATTGAAGCCATAACTCTAATCTTTGTTGCCTAAATAACTTATTTTGAAAATAAAATTTAATTTTTTACAAGTTAATGGGGGGGGGGGGAGGGAGGCATCTGCTCATATGACGCTCATGGTGACAAGTGTTATATTTTTTTTAATTTAAAAAATGTCCATACTAATATCAATAGGGTTTTTTCATATGAAATTAAAAAGTGAATTTTTTAACAGTATTTATGTTGATTATGCAGTGACCGACAATCTATTTTTGTTTACAACCTGACTTAAAAATTCATCTGAAGGTAATCAGCTGTTAAGGTACAATTCACATTTAAAAACTTATAATGAAAGTTGATCAACATTAAAAGCAGATTTTGTAAATGGGCCCCGGGCCCAGGGGCGCACGAGGTTTTAAGTTTGTTTGGGGCCCAAGCAAAGAGTTTTACAGCGCGCCAATGTAATCCTCCCCATTTTCGGTCACACCCATGACTCATCACTGCAATGGCCTGCGAGTTTTGCCACTTCATTGGTCGGGTTCACGTTCATCCACCACATCCACCGCAACCGGGATTTAGATAATCACGTGACAAATCCCAATGGCCACTTGATAAATCCCGGTGGATCCTGGTGACGTCATTTTGCTGCCGTCTTATGAACCCACTGGGATTTTGATTGTTGACGTTCACGTGCTAACCACAAAAAATCCACCGCATCCCGGTTGCGGTGGATGAACGTGAATCCCACCATTGTTGGCAAAATGTTGTTTTTCTTTCTAATTTCATTTTGTTCCCACTTGTGAAATCTTTTTATAAGTAAACACATTTGACCTTTAAAACTTTTTCCCTGGTAATAAAGTATGAATGTTAAGAAAACTTATATTTTATTGACGATTCACATTTTTACAATGCGGGTATATGAAATATGAAATGAAGTTATAATTTATAAAAAGGCAATGTTAGATACTCGTTCTTTTCCCTACAAAGAATTCTTCTTATTAATTTTTCAAAATTATTGGACTCTTTTAATTGTTATGTTAATTTAGTATCATTTGTCTTCTGTTTACATTTTCACAGATTCATTTTTCATTATTATAATTTTATTATTTCACTGTTTTTTATTATTTTTAAATTTCCTTTTACTATTGTTGAGATTATTTTTTAGTTAACGACGAAGAGGATACTGGTGATGAATTTGCGTTTCATCAAAAGAAATCTACAGACAAGGGATGTCGTTTATCTGGGTTAAGGTATTGGCTGAGTAATTAGTTTAGAAATTAGCCGGTAAAGAATCATAAGATTAAAATAGTTAAAATGGATCTGCCAAACAAAATGAAAAATTTTATCTTTGAATGTAGAGTGTATTACTTATTTTACCGTATTTAATTTTGGATTCATAATTTGAGTAAAACTTACTAAAAAACCATAGAAAGGAAGGCAATTTAGAAAAACAACCTTTGAGTCTTCTATTTCATTTCCTCAACTTTGATTTTGGTATCAGGTACAAGGTGATGAATAATACTGTAATGAATCATTATAATGACACTGAGCCTGCATGTTTTGACCAGTAACGGTTTGCAGACGATGGATTGCCTAAACTAAACCAACGAATTAAGAAGTATCCTTTTTCTATTTGGTCTTTAAATAAAAAAATTGATACAAAATTACTTCTATACTGATACAAAAGATTTTCTTTTTGCAAAACTGTATGTTAGATGAATAAACCATTCATTACTGTGCATTGTTGCGAGAATCTATTGGCCAGTTACACAAATATTGTTGAAAAAACCTTTGAAATGTCCTCTTTTCATCAGTAATCTATTGTTTTTTATTTATTTATTTTATTTATTAATTTTACTTTTCCAACTAGGCCTAACTGAATTTGGTCAATAAACAATCAAATTTTTTACGGTTATTAAAACAAATTTTTTAATAACCTTATTATTATTATCTCATATTTTATCTTATACTCTAAAACAAGCTCCGTTTGTACGGGAAAATTTTTATTTTTTATTTCTTGGTTGATTATGGGAGTTTTGGCCACCAGGAATCGATTGGCGTTGGTCCTATAGCTGGGAAAAATCCGGTTTTCGCGCTAGAGCCCTTCAAAGTTCCCATGTTATCCTGATGGAGGTTTTTAAATTGAACAAAAATCAGCTGATAACTGTAGATATAAACCAATCTGTTATTATTTAACCTGTGGTTTAGGAAAATTATACCAAAGGGCAACACCCTTCAACCTGGCGAGTGAGCTGAGCAAACGAGCTTTGTGTGAGAAACAAGAACAAGAACAACCGAACCTAAGCTCGGTCCCCCTGGTTCTATTTAAAAAACTAAAGATGTAAACTTGAAAAAAGAGACACACAATAAGACCAAACATGTTCTGTCTCCAAGATGTTTAGTGAAGTACTGTACTACACAAGATTAGCGTGGTACATTTCTGTAATCTATAACTGGCTGAAAAATTATAATAGCAATAAAATAGGCTATAACTCCTAAACATGAACAGGCTATAACATTAACTATAACATGAACTAACAGTTAACATTATTTAATGTAACTTTATTTTATGTTTTGAATGTCTAGAGTTGGGAGCAGTTTAGTAGATAAAGACCGCAGAGTAACTTACTGCTCAGATTTGGATCGCTCTGTCCTCCTGACTAATTTTGAAAAAAGAGGCTGGATTCATGTGGGGCCAGACGATGACTGGAACTTTTATTGGTAAATATATATTATCCTTTTTAGTATGTAACTTTTTTTTGTAATTACCTTGCATGTTTTAATATTGGTGAATATGTCTAATTTTATTATTCACATAATTCATAGACATGGAGGTTTTCTATGAACATATTACCACTATGTAGTATAGGAAAGTCCCCCTCCTCAACCTCATAATGGGTTTAATCAACTGCAAGGATAAAAGCTCGGTTCAATTCCTAGTTTGTAATTAAAAATTTTAGTAAATTTGTTTAGTTTTCACTTGTATGATGATGTATTTATGACATCTATGAATAAAGCATGCTGATTGTATCCTACAAAGTAAATCAAATGATTTGAGAATAAGGACTTAAGGTCTAATCTTAATTACCGTATCATTTATATATTAATAGGTGTAAGTATGAAAATTCTCCTAATTTTACCTCAGCTTCGGTGAATCGTACGAGAAATCCATTACATAGCATTAGAAAGGGTATGTTCTGTACATTAGCAGAACCCAGTACAATTCATATCGGACCCCAGGTCGCCCTACAAGCTTTTAAAGTTTCAAATTTAATCTTATGGAAAAAGGGCAATTGGTTGGATCGTTATAGTAGGAGTCACGAAAATGCGATGCCTTTAAAACAGTGTTGCCAATGTGTGCCGACTCATCCAGATGTTTTGGCATCTGTTATTAATTACTGCAAAAGTTGGATGACATGAAAACAAAACTAATAACATCACCAGGTAAGGCTAGTATAAATCAGCTTCCAGCTGTTTAAATTTCCAAGCTTGCAATTTCATGGCGCCTAATACAGATAGCGTTGTAATAACAAATGTTTGCAGGAAGAACGGATGTTTTGGTAATAGAATTTATTTATAATTGGTTTTGAAAGTGGTCCAATTTCGACTTGTGGGCGATCTCTAGTTTTATTTTCCTGTAAATTAGAACTTTTATTTAGACTTATTTTGTTTGCATTGTGATGTTTGTTTACGCAGGGCTGGAATGCATACTTGCCGAAATTTATTCAGTGTCGACAGTGGATACAGGATGAATGAGAATCAGTGAGTGATATTTATTCATTACACATTCACAATGTTTATGGTTACAATATTACATCGGCCTAGACTATTAAAAACATATTATTAAAGAATTATAGTAAACTGTTAAACACCCCAAAATTACAATCATTGCTACAAAGGTTTCGAGAATATGATTTTTCGCAACTAACCAAAGTATTAAACAGTAACATTATGTTAAAAATTACTCCCCTTAGACAAAGGTTTTTGAATTCATTATTGTCTGTTCTGTTGTCAATATTTCAGTGTTATATTTCACACTGAGAGCTGAAAGTTTTTGCTGGCTCAAGATTCACCTATTTCGTGGTCAAGTTGGAGAAGAGGTCATAAAACCTGCTTATGACTTTTATGAAATCGTTTGATGATTCTCTATGCAACTTAACCAAATACAAAATAAATAATTCTTTCCAAACTTTTACGTCTTACCAAACCTGTTAAACGTGGATTGCCCCCCAACCCCCCCTCCACCTGGCAATCCACCTATAGGCCACAAAAGGCTATACACCTCTCCAGGAAGAGAAAGATATGATTAAGCATATTTGTTTTTACTTTGTTTGAAGGATGATTAATCACTTTCCCAATCATTATGAACTTTCAAGAAAAGACCTTTTAGTAAAGAATATCAAGAGATATCGAAAAGAAATGGAAAGAGAAGGAAACCCGATAGCGGAGAGGGGGGATGTGCCTGGCCGTTACTTGCATCTCGACTTCATCCCAATCACATTTGTACTACCTGCAGGTGAGCTTAAATTGAGCGATTAACACGTTGAGTGCTGAAAATCAATATAATTGCGTACCAAAATTGTGGAAACATTTTTTTGTTTATTTACTAGGTAATTGGTTTTATGTTGCTTAAAAGTCGCCAGAGGTTATCTATTCGTCTATATTATGTCAATTTTCATGATGTCATTTCCGGCATGTAAATTAACGTAGGCCACCGGTGGTGCCGGCGATCGTCACTTATATCTGTCAGAGCTCTCGTCGGAGCCGTTTTTATCATCAGAATACACGTTCTCCAACAATTTAACCTCATTGCACAAATAACACCAAAAATAACAATAGAAAACACTGAGAAACCCTTTTACTTCAAGCACTACGCGCCCCGGAGGAACCGACAAACGATCATCCGCGAACCGACGACATGGACTGCACCAATAAGCGGCGAGCAACTATAACCTCTCCCGGCAGTAGCTAAAAGCCACACTAAACGATTGGTTGAACCAATGTTACACAATCTGGGAGTCCTACGTAATAATATGCAGCCCCTGTACGTGCCGCTGCCCTCCCCACCCTTAAAAATGGCGGACCGGAAAATGAACTAAGCCGAATTGAACACATGAACTGGCACAACAGTAGGTGAGTGAATCAACCTCTCCCGGCAATAGCAAAGCCCACTCTGAAAAATTAAGTTTCGGGCAGAAGCACTACGTAAAATAACGTAGGCTGCCGCCGGCGCCACTGTGGAACTACGTTAATAAACGTACCCCGCACTCAACGTGTTAAGAAGTGACTGAGCTGAACCATTAGTGTCTCTCTGGGTTGACCCTTCTATGCATCCTTCAGCAAGATGAGTTTTGAAATAAACACATACTTGTAACTTAATAATTTTCTTTTTTTTAATTTTACTAGTCTATTATTTGATCACATGTTGATAATACCACAAATTTAATTAATAACTGTAGATGGGTATAAACAACTTTAAAAAAATTACTATAAATTATAGAATTGTTTTGTGTTTGGGAATCAATTCTTCTCCGTATACTATTTATATTTTATGTGAATTTTTACAATAATCATCAATAAAATAATTAATTGTATATTGTTTTTTTTTATTATTTTTTTATTTTACATTTTCAAGATTACAATATGTTTGTGGAAGAATACCGCAAAAGCCCTCAAAGCACTTGGATCATGAAACCTTGTGGAAAATCTCAAGGAGCTGGAATTTTCTTAATCAACAAACTTTCCAAGCTGAAACGCTGGTCTCGGGAGAGCAAGACACCCTTTAATCCATCTTTAGTTAAGGAATCATATGTAATCTCAAGGTGAGCAATAGTAATTCTTTATTTCGTTAGAGTCTTATCAACGTACACTTTAGTCAAATTAGTTTATTTTTATTTTCAAAAGTATAATTTGTCATATATGAATGTTAAAAACTACTTTCCACGTGTCTATTATTTTAGTTATGATTAAGAAGTCACTTCACTTCTTCTAATTACCATTTCAATTACATTTTTTTTACAACTTAAAAAGAAGCATATTAGATGATGAAAACCCGAAATGAAAAAAATCGTCTGCAGTGATACTGATTGGTTGGATTTTTTGTAGTCGGAGGAACAAAAAAACTTGTACAGTAGAGTTCCGTAAACCCTGAATTCTGGATAACTAGGAAAACCTGCCACAATGCCGTTTTAAGGCTCTAAGCGCCATATGGCATCGGCCAGAGCCCATACAGAACGGTTTTGATTGTTCTTTAAGTTTGTTTTAACAGACAAGGTTAAGTTTTTTAGTCTTTGTATTTTGCACATATGCAATAAAAAATGTTTTTCGAAGGAATAACAAACTATTTGTACTCTTTATTACGTTCATTTTTTTCCCCCGATTACTTAAATATTTCACAAACTTTGACATGGTTCAGTCCATGTAAGTCAGCATTTGCAGGACTCTACTGTTATTGAAAAACACCTTCAGGCATACATTGATTTTGATCAAAAAGTATTTTATTATGTGAATACTTTCTTCTCTGGTCCTTCTTTACTCAATGGACTTCTTAAACAGATTTTTGCCAACTTGACTGAAAAACATTAAGTCAATGCTGGTATACTTTATACTTTTAGTATGTCAGTATAGTTTCTAGTCAATACTTATACTTCATTATATTTTCAGGTACATTGAAAATCCTCTTCTGATTGGTGGAAAAAAATTTGATCTCAGATTGTACGTGTTGGTAACATCATTTAGGCCATTGAAAGCCTATCTGTTCAAACTGGGATTCTGCAGATTTTGTACTGTTAAGTATGATACGAGCATTCAAGAATTGGACAACATGTATGTGCACTTGACCAATGTCTCTGTTCAGAAGCATGGGGTAGGTAAAAAACTAATTAATTATTCTAGAAAATTTTGTTTATAATTAATGTTTTTAAATGTTTTATTTTGGTTTTTTTATTAACCCCAGCACTCAACGTTTTTGAAATGGGTGTTAACTCCGGTATTAACTGTCTAAAGTCGGCTGTTGTTCAATAGCATCCAATGACAATTGGTTATAATAATGTTCACGATATTTGATTGAGGGCAAGACTCTCCTTTGCCTCAATCAATGTTTTTGTGTGTGCTGTTTCTGCTCTCATTTGCACGTGCTGCTTAAGTCATAATTGCAAACAATTAATGGTACTAATGATACCTGTCCAATCAATTTTAAATTATGCTACATTACTTACTGTGGCATTTGTCCTCACAAGATCATACAACCGACATATACTGCAAGTTTTAACCAGCATATTTCTGTAACTGAGCATGATTAGAGCTCAACTGATATTAATGTGTACCTTTAAACATATATATGAAATTATATATTTACAATATTGAATTTTAAAACTACAAAAAGTGTCATTTATTTTTATGATGAAATAATTTCGCTATACGTGTGCTCTTCATACTTTTTCTTAAGTAATTTTTTCTAAAGGCAGTCCAAAAACTATGTATTTACTATGTTCCCATGCAAGCTCTGGATAACTATGAAGCACCACTGACTCCGTGGTCAACTTTCACATTCAGTTCCTTAAACGTTTTCTTCTTTATTGCCAATTTTGAAGTAAGCTTTTTTTAATACTATCACTACTGTTTTTACCAAGCATTTATTTGAAATTTGTTCAGCAGCCCGAAACCGAACGTCTTGAGCAATAAAATATTCTAACAAATTATGTTTGTCCTTATCAGTGCCAAACCTACCACACAGTAAATTACGAGGAGACTTGAGATGAAGTGTGTTGTCAAAATAAAATCAAGAATATTTGTATGCTTTCAATGTTTTTGAATTTATTATTTTTTCAGGGTGAATACAACAGCATGCATGGTGGAAAGATGTCATTGCAGAACCTGCAGTTGTATTTAGAAAGTACGCGTGGAAAAGAGGTAACCATTACTGTTAGATAATGTGTAAGAATATGTATTAAGAATATTAGCATCTTTTCAAGCATGAAGTAAAAGCTTGTTTGATTTACTTTGATCGGGTTCTAGCATAATTGGCCATTAACGTCCCAAGACAACTTGGCAACATGTTGAAACCAGTTGCTAAGTTTCTATTGGGTGTAACTAACGAATCACATTGCATGTTGTTTCAGCTGTCCACAGACATATTCCCCATTCCCTCATTATTCGTTCATGTTTCAAACAGCAGAGGGTTTATATAAACCTTCGTCTTGGGAACTCCAAGCTAAGGAACATGGTGGGCAGTCGGTTTTTGGTCTATCAGAGGGCAGAGCAGACAGTCTGTTTGAGCTTATAAATGTGATCCTGATTTTTTTCTGATGTGCGGAGGTAGCTTCCATGTTGTACCTGATCGCATGTTGCCCGATGAGGTTTAAATAGCAAAGCGCCCAACGAAGAGACATAGGAGGGAACATGCCCACTCAACATTTTTAAAACTTGTATAAAAATAGAAAATACCAGGTATCCCAAGAATCCGTCCCTCCGTTATATTTTAACAGCTTTAGGTAACGAGATCATCGTCTGGGTAGGTCTTAGTGACCAAAATAGGAAATTTTGATTTTAAAATTTTCAACCCCTTTCCCCAAAATTGGGGTTTTGGGGGTTAAGAAAATTTAAATAGTACCTAAATTAGTTTAAATAGTAAATTTTTAAATAGTACCTCCCCATTTTTTAGTCACATTTAGATTGTATGCATAATTTAAAGACCTTTTCCTCAAAACCTATTAATTAGGGGACTAGAGGCAATTGAAGCTCATTTTTAGACCCATAAGAATAATATTGGCTTTCATTGACTTTGTATCCGAAACCATTCGCTTAAATTAATACACTTAATTCTCAAGAATAAATAAGTTTTAAAATGACGTTTTAAATACCACACATTTATTTCATGATAACATTACATATATTTTGTCGGCCATATTGGAAAATGAGTGATTGATAATTATTGCATGAATGATAATTTTGACCACAAATCCTGAGAATTTTTAACTGGATGGTTTTAGAGATTCAGGCAATGAAAGTTTACCTTATATTATTCTTTTAAGGGAATAAAAATCAACTTCAATTGCCGCTAGCTCCATAATTATCAGGTTTAGAGAAAAATGTCAAATAATAAAAAGGTCTTTAAATTACACATACAACAATCTGAATCTTATATAGGCTATATATATAAAAGAAAGTCAAGTTAGTTATATACCACTTAACGGCTGAACGGGAAGCAAAATTTTTTAATGGAACATATAATTGCATTAAGGAATATTTATTTTGTAAACAACTCTTCTCATTTAAATTATTGAGGGAATATTGGTAATAAAAAATAGAGGATACCATAGAATTGCGACGAGTGAGCTTAGCGAACGGGCCAAATAACCTGATGGAGTGTGAGCGAAGGTGACGAGCTAAACCTGATGGCGAGTGAGCGTAGCAAACGAGCTCACCTGAAGGGCAAAAAATATCTCAAGTTGGCATTGCAAAGCATGCCAGGAAAACTAGTTTGTCATAAAAATAAGGCCTTACTATTGAACAATTTTGATTAACCCAAATAAACCCCAATTTTGTGGGAGCGGGTTTAAAATTTTAACACATCAAAAGTTCCCTGTTTTGGTCACTGAGACACCTCCAGAAGATGATCTCCTTATCTGCAGCTGTTAAAATATAGCGCGGAGGTACAGACTTTTATCACACCCGGTATAAATCTTCGGTACTGATAGAACTGCAAGCCCCCCCTCCCCCACAAAGTTTTAGTCACGCTATGTCTTTTAATGAAAGGATAGACATTTTTCAGGAAAAATGTGTAAAATTTTACAACGGACAATGATTTATAATATGGGAATGTGAGGGATAAATTCATCCCACTTTTAAAATGTAGTTGTGGCAATAAGTGCAGGGAATAATTCACCTAGTTATTTTGGCAGTTCTAGAGTTTAGAAAGGTGTTAATAGCTCAAGAACTAAGTGACCTATTCCAGCCATAGCTACACAAAGAAGATTGTTTTTGCCACATGTGTGATAACATATAAAAGGGAAATGATAAGTTAGTTCCTGTTGACAGGTTACACAGAGACTGTTTGACAACATATCCTGGCTGATTGTCCACTCACTGATAACATATAAAAGAGAAATGATAAGTTAGTTTCTGTTGACAGGTTACACAGAGACTGTTTGACAACATATCCTGGCTGATTGTCCACTCACTGATAACATATAAAAGGGAAATGATAAGTTAGTTTCTGTTGACAGGTTACACAGAGACTGTTTGACAACATATCCTGGCTGATTGTCCACTCACTGATAACATATAAAAGGGAAATGATAAGTTAGTTTCTGTTGACAGGTTACACAGAGACTGTTTGACAACATATCCTGGCTGATTGTCCACTCACTGATAACATATAAAAGGGAAATGATAAGTTAGTTCCTGTTGACAGGTTACACAGAGACTGTTTGACAACATATCCTGGCTGATTGTCCACTCACTGATAACATATAAAAGAGAAATGATAAGTTAGTTTCTGTTGACAGGTTACACAGAGACTGTTTGACAACATATCCTGGCTGATTGTCCACCCACTGATAACATATAAAAGGGAAATGCTAAGTTAGTTCCTGTTGACAGGTTACACAGAGACTGTTTGACAACATATCCTGGCTGATTGTCCACTCACTGATAACATATAAAAGGGAAATGATAAGTTAGTTCCTGTTGACAGGTTACACAGAGACTGTTTGACAACATATCCTGGCTGATTGTCCACTCACTGATAACATATAAAAGAGAAATGATAGGTTAGTTTCTGTTGACAGGTTACACAGAGACTGTTTGACAACATATCCTGGCTGATTGTCCACTCACTGATAACATATAAAAGAGAAATGATAAGTTAGTTTCTGTTGACAGGTTACACAGAGACTGTTTGACAACATATCCTGGCTGATTGTCCACTCACTGAAGGCTGTCAGCTACATCATGGCCAATGACAGACACTGCTTTGAGTGTTACGGCTACGACATCATCATTGATAACAATCTGAAGCCGTGGCTAGTCGAGGTTTGTGTCATTTCAAACAGTAATGCTAGAAAATGATTGATAAACTAATTAATTTGAAAAAGGATCAATATATAGCTTATTACCTTAAACCTAAAAATTGGCATTAAATTATACCCAAAGGAATATCAATTCCAGTGTCAAGAATATCTACAATACCTCCAATTAAAATCAAATCTTTTATATTGAAACTAAACTCAAAATTTTTAAATGCAAATACATGTATACAGGGTGATTGATATAAGTGTGCCAGCTGTTTTAGATGGAAACTGTAAGAGCTATCGAAAAAAGTTAAATAGTAACTCCCCTGGAAATTACGGTAAGTCTAGTTTTTTATAATGATAATGAATTTTTTTTTAAGTCGGGCATTTATCCAATATGGCTGCCAACTTTAAAACTTCTTATGGAACACCCTACATTTTATGGTGTTTATGAAATTTTCATAACATTTTAAGACTTTTTTATTCTTTGCCATATTTCTCTAAACCTAACGGTTAGGGAGCTCGAGTCAATTAAAGTTCATTTTTAGTTCCATAAGAATAACATGGGGCAAACTTTATCTGCCCATATCTCCGAAACCATTGATTAAAATAAAAAAATAATCGAGAATAAAAATGTCTTAAATTGATGTTTTAAGAACATTTTTTCATAATAACAAAAACAATTTTGAAATTTTTATTTTTTGCCCACCATATTGGAAAGAAGTTAATTTATGCCTGAATGATAATTTTTATGACTGAAATGTTCTTAAAACATCAATTTAAGACATCGGAGATATGGGCAGATAAAGTTTGCCCCATGTTATTCTGATGGAACTAAAAACGAACTTTAATTGACTCTAGCTCCCTAACCGTTAGGTTTAGAAAAAAATGGCAATGAATAAAAGTCTTAAAATGTTATGAAAATTTCATAAACACCATAAAATTTAGGGTGTTCCATAAGAAATTTTAAATTTGGCCGCCATATTGGAAAAATGTCCGACTTAAAAAAAAATTCATTATCATTATAAAAAACTAGGCTTAATTTCCAGGGGGGTTACTATTTAACTTTTTTCGATAGCTCTTACAGTTTCCATGTAAAACAGCTGGCACACTTATATCAATCACCCTGTATATCTTAAAGCTCTTGTTGAACTGAGTAACTTTGTAATTTACACTAATGCCGTATCTCTTTTGGTTTTGTAGTAAACACAAAAAAAATTTCCTATATGATTTGCATGTTAATTAATCAGAATGTGATAGTATGGAAGTCCTTCCACTGTTGCCATACCATTAAATTAACATGCAATATTTATGTGGAAAAGAGACATGTTATGATACTACCAAAGCAAGTTACAAGAGTTACAAAAGCTAAAATATTATCGATAAAAAATAAATCTTCTGGAAGATTTCTTGGTTAAGTACTGGTAATTTGCTAAACTATGGATACCTATGTAATTTTCCAACCACTTACTTAATTTTTACACTTTTTACGGCTACTTAACCATACACTTGTACTAGGCTGAAACCCCAAAAACAGTCAGTGCCAACAGAATCGATGGCTCAGGCAAAGTAAATGAATTTGCAATGTAGGTAACTGGAAAAATAATAATTAGCTGGCTTGCCTTGACTAAGGATGAATGGGTCTCAAGATTTCCTGAATTTTTCAGGAAATTTAGAATCTTGTTTTCAAGATGGGATTTTATAACGATTAAGATTTTTTGAGATTGGGTGTATTTTGTGAATAACCTTAAAAACCCGTATAAATAATCTATAAATTGCTAGGCCTATTTTACTAGCAATTTAATACCGTCACACATGATTTTAAAGAAAAGTGTTTCATTTTCTCTATTCGTATTTTTTACGTCTCAAATTTTTACTTAGCTAAAAAGTTTGCTTTTTACTTTTTATCGGTCATTATGTTCATAGTTATGATTATGACCCTCATTTACTGTAATTTTTGCTTTGTCATAGTATTTTTGAGAGTATTGTTAAGTGTGACTAGTGTGAGACATATTGACTAAATATATAGCAAAAAACAAGACAACCAAAAAGACAAGACTTAAATTGTAATTTAAGACTCAACTTTAAGACTGGTATTTCAGTCTGGTGAACTTTGCATTTTTCAATGTTGTATCCAAACTCACATCACCATATCTTAGACAATGTGTAGAGTTATTTGTAATAAGGAACATATTTGGTTTTATACTGATATATATTTTTAAAATGTTTCTAAATAAAAATTGTTAAACAACCTTGCCTGTTTGAGTTTTTCACCAATTGTCTGTCATAAATCAGGCTTTAACTATTTTATAAATCAGATGAAAATTCCGAACCCACATGTCCCATTATGTACAAGAAGGGAAATCCCATCTCAAAATGTTATAAGAATTTTTAAAATCCCGTCTTGTCTTAAACTAAAAATCCAATATCATCCATCCCTAGCCTTGACCCTCTTGTTCTATGCCGACTTTACCAAAATTAGCATTGGAGGTTATACACAATTGTTTTAAACCTTTACCTATTAGGTTGGCACTCTAGTATAAATGTCCAAAATTAGATTAATGCATCTACACAACGCAGTATCTGGGAAATGGTGACAAGTGCCAGCGGAAATGTGTACAATCAAAGAAGTGTTTGGGTGTTTAACACAATGCTGGGTATTCATTAAAATATGTTAAATATCATAGCCCATCAATTTTATTGTTAAAGTTAGGCAATTGTTACTAATTTAATTCATCCTAATTGAAAATCTTTGTTGCAGGTCAATGCAGCTCCTTCTTTGAGTTCAACCACTGTCAATGACAGGATCCTCAAGTACAAGTTGATCAATAACATTCTCAACATAGTCCTGCCTCCAGATGGAATACCTGAGTAAGCCATTTTTAATAACTTTTTAGAATTAATTAAAGAATGTCTTGCCCCTGCAGTTTGAGCATTACTATTAAATGCAATACTTTATTGTAGTTGCAGCTAGCATAATGGAAGTTCAAAATGTTTATTTGTCAGCATGAAGATAAATATTCGCCAATTATCAGCTGATAATAATTTCAAGAACTTGAATTCCTTTACAGAAAAAACCTTAAAGGAATTCATTGAAAGCTTGTGATTAGAACTACAGTGTAACTTTGGTGGAGAGTCACTACACTCATCCAGTTTTACTCGGGAAGAAAGAATAAACTACACTAGCGCTCCTGGTGTCTACACAAGCAACTAGTGATTTCCTGTTACAGGCCTAATTGTTTGTGTGATTTTATAAATGGATGGACTATAAAATACAAGGCATGTTTTTTAGTAAGTACCGTTTTGAAATAAAAATTAACTAGGAGATATTTTTTAGTAATTATGTTTTTACATGAAAGCCTGTACTTTACTCTACTTTTCCACATAATTTCTGCAATTATTAAGGCACTTGTCACATCGTGCAATTAGCTTTACAACTTTGTCATCATAAAATTCTGCCGCCTGCCATGAGAAACACTCCAATACAGCCTTTTTGACAGTGTCGTCATTGTCGTGGCGCACACCGCTTAGATCTTTCTCTAAATCAACATGTGATAGTCACTCTGCGCGAAATTGGGACTGTAGGGAGGATGATCAAGTTGTTCCCAACGAAATTCTCTGATCAAATCCTGGGTTCCATAAGTGACATGAGAACAGGCATTACCATGAAGCAAAATGATGCTATTTACCATCATGCACATTTGTGCGACCATCTTTAAATGCCCTAACCCACTTTCGTACCATTCCATCACTCATAATGTTTTCTCCGTACACTCTACAGATCTCGCGATGAACATCAATCGATTTCAGGCCTTTAGCCTACAGAAACTGTATAACAGACCATACATTGCAGTCAGCGGGAATCTCCATGAGCGAAGACTCTTTAAAAACATTTGAAATAGCCCGAACACAGCGGCAAAAAATGCTGTAATGGCATCAGTGTGTTGCCAACAGGTGTAGGTACATAAAACGCCGAAACAGCGCTGCAGTGGCAGTATTTAAAACCGGTACTTACTTTAAAAACATGCCTTCTAGAGTGGGCTTATATACATTTTTTTTTAATTTTAAGATAATTCCTACCATGATAAAAAAGTTATTCGTTTACTAATGGAACATTAAATGAAACTTACAGCCTAGGATTGAGTCTCGCTCAAAGTGTATAATAAAATATTGCATACAATGCCTTGGCCTGTAAAAAATTACACTTAATTAAAAAAAAAAAAAATTGTCAATTTAAAATGTTTATATAACATGGTAAATTCCTAAAAATACTCAAAAACATCTTATAGTCTGAGCAAATCTGTGTTATCCATATCTTTTTAAAAATAATTTTCAGTATTATCGGAACTCAGGCCTAATAATTTTTAGGCTATTAAATTCAACTTGCTATAAACTAATTTAGCGTTTATATTACAGCACGAGATGGAATAAAATTCCCACTCCTGACAAGCTTGGCAACTTTGAGCTTTTGATTGACGAAGAACTTGCAGCCCACGAGGAGCAATCGGCAGGAAACCGATACCGGGACAATCGAGGACCGACGTCCAGATGGAAATAAAAAATTTGTTGCAAATAAACCACAAACTTGTGTTGAAATAAAACAAAGTAATAGTAATAAAATGGTTTAATTTTTTTATAACTTTAAAATTACTGAGGAGGCGGTGCAGCTCCTCTTCCCCTGCCATAGCCTCCACGCTAAAACAAAAAAATATCCAATTAGTCTACTTATTCCCAAATGGAAATTCAATTTCAAGTTGCCACTTTAAAGCTTTAAACACTTTACTCATTATTTAACAATGGAAAATAGGCTTTTGCTCTCATAGGCTCGTTTATATTCTCACCAATATAATTATCAGTTTGTGATATAATGTCCTACATCAAATACATTATTCATTTAATCACAACAAAACATTACATTTTGCAACATAACAAAAATTTTCAGTAAAACATACTCCGCGTAGATCAGCCGTTTTCTGACCTGAAATTAGTCCACATAGTTGGCGTTTGTCGTAGCCTTTAAAACTGTCCTGAAAAAACAACTGTCCATTTTTCCCGTGCGCTGACCTCAAAAGTTGGTCTTCTCTTAAAGAAAAATCGTTTTAATCCAAAACAAATATGTTAACAAAAAAAGACTTGCCAACATTTTTAATGCTAAATTTTTAGATTTCATTCATTCCATAATTATTGGATATTTTACGAAATATTGAAATGAGGATGGAAGTCAACCAGTGCTATTTATAAACTCAGAATGAAATTTTAATATATCTATTTTTTAATTAACTAATTTAATTTAATTCTATTTTTAAATTAAGTAATTTTTTTTATTACTATAACTTTTCACATTTTGTAGTATGATGAAAAACACCGTTCATCACTCAGAATGAAATTTATTTTCTGTGCTTCACAATTTTCGTCTCAGCGATGAAAACTACGATTGTTTGGAGATAACTTGTAGGCCAGCTAGAGGAAAAGGGATTAAGGGGAGGTTACTTTTACCTCAGTGATTTCTAGCTCTCCTAATGGTTCAATTAAATGCCTTTTTTATTTCAATCGTATTTAACAGCTGATAGTGGTGGGGGTATCTTCCCCTTCACTGGCCAATGAGCACGTTCACAAGCATCCACCGCAAAGAGGTTTGTTTACGTTTTTGCATATCACGTGACAAATCCCACAGTTAAAGTGTCTGGAATTTGTCACGTGATAGGCAAAAACGTAAAAAAACCTCTTTACGGTGGATGCTTGTGAACGTACACAATAAGTCAATAAATCAACTGTAGTAGTCCTCACTCTTTTCTATAAAATATTACAACAGTTTGAAAAATAGCCTAACCTTAAGAAATTAGCTAAGAAATAATTTTTTTAGAAAAACTGACAAAAATTTTGTTGGCGCATATGGTGTAAAAACTTACGAATTCCATCTCGGCGGCGCCAGGCCCAACGTCTGCCTTCTTGTCTCCGCTGCCGCCAGGCGCGCGTCTGTACGCGTCTCGGTCCTCGGCACCGCGTGGTCGAGCCTCGCCACGTGTGGTTGCTGGACGTGGCCGCGCAGTTTCGGCCCGAGTCTGCCTCTTCAGTGTAGATGGAACGATCTGGCAAGGACAACAATTGAAAAAAACACGAAATTATTGACATTTTTTCATGTAGTGTTTGTAAATTACTTTATACCGAAAATTTTACTGCCATATTGATTTGTATTTCGCCAATAATTTATTCTATTTCGGACGCTCTACAAGTTCGGTCCATTGCGATTTGGCAGTATCTCACCCCCTTCACCCTTGACAAGGAGCGTACTTTCACGATATTGAAATTCTTTCACAACAATTGCCCTATTTCTACATTTTTTTGTTACTTGACTATTCGTTGTTTCCACGTATTTTTTAACTTCCTCTAAACTACTAACGGCAATTTCCTTTCGGCATCTATTCATTATCGTCTACTAACACTTCGGGGGAACCATTATAGGGGGCATGGGGGCGGAGCCCCCATCGAGCCGTAGGCGAGTATAGTCATACTATATGATGAAATGCAACAAAATACTAACTAAGGAGTATGTATAACACTGTTTGGAAAATAAAGCATAAGCTTATATAATTGTGTTTAACTTGCAAGTTAAATAGTCTGGTCGATCCAAGGCCATTTACAAGCATCACACAATCAGTAGCCTGTCCTAAGAAACATACGCTGCTACGTATTTTTATTTATTTATCAATGATTAGGGTGAAATAGTAATTCTAAAATGTCAATTAACAGCAGTTACAACTTAGGTTTTTTTATATGCATCAGTTTTTAAATGATTTGACATCATGAAGTTTCAGTGTTGGATCTGTGATTTATTCATCATATGCATATATTTTCCATTTCAACAAATAAATAAAATAGTAATCAAACAAGAAGTTGGCAAAACAGATTTGGTATCCTTTTTATCTATTTCTGGGGCAATACAGTTAAGTTATTATGTAGTCTGGCCATTCATAAAAAATCTACTAATTAAGGATTTATATATTTTGTATTTCAAATATTTAACTGTATAAAATAACTGGGAAAAATAAAGCAGTAGCGTAAGGTATGCATTCTTAAAATATCTCCATATGTATTTGTATTTGAATTTTAAAAGTTGTCTGGGTTTTGTTTTGTTATTAATTTTGTTGATAGAAAATAATGTTTCAAGAACAAGTAATAGCAGAAGACAAACATTTACACTTTTAGTTTATTTCTTAAGTCATCCTACAACATCCTGCTAACACTAAAAGTGATACGTAAATCCTGTTCAATTTCCAAATAATAGTACAGTAACACTCCCGACTATTGGGTGTTCGGATTTCACAGCAATGGCCTGATTTTATACTATTTATTTGTTTTTTTTTTCCATGTAGTCATTGGTTTTATTATTTTAATATTTTTTCATTCATCAATAGTTTTTTCTAATTTAGCAATAAATTATTTTTTGTTTAACAATTGATTTTTATTATTCTTAAATTATTTTAAGCTGTTATTGGACTGAGGGAAAAACCCATTCTCAGTTAGTCCGGCCACCAATTATCGGCATTAATCAGCAGTATTCTGTTAATTTATTGCTGACATGAATTAATAAGAAACAATAGTAAAATAACTTTAAAAGGGATGCCAGTTTTGTTACTTCATACCTACATAAAAGTTTGAAAGTTTACGAAATACTTTCAGTTTTAGAGCTATACTAGGCCCCAACTCGAAATTTTGAGTAATGACATATCTTTAAAATCCAGCCATCAAAATTTAATTGACTTACTAACAAGTCAAAATAATATATATAGGTCATTTCGGCCCAATAAACTGATTTTCTAACAAGTTTATATGTTATATATAACATTTAGCAATACAGAATAAAATTTGGTATTTTCAATATTATGAATGCATCAGAAAAATAATGTTCAACAGCCTTTCAGAGTTGGATCTGTTTTATTTCATCATTTGCATAAATAATGTAAATTTTGATATTTTGTTTAAAGGAAAACAAATAACCTCTAATTATCAATGAGCAATAGTTAAGATGATGCTATTCCATTCAAATTACTAAACTTTCATTAAAACCTATGTGGTGCATTTTAAAAAGGTGGCCTCTTTTTGGATCTGTGAGGGGGATGTATTATACAAAGGGTGAGCCACGACAGTACAGATAAATGGCACTGATTAAAACTTCTAGTAGAATGTGGATTTGAACCCACCACATTGCTTCCATGGTCCCCAAGTCGGGCGAGCTAACCAATATCACACACCAACTCACAAATGACAAAGGCTTATAATTTATTTATTTAGTTATTCGCAATAATTACATTACATAAATATTTTAACAGGCGATTCATCCTGAAATAAAACTTAAATATACATCTAAAAGTTCTGCTAATTTATTATTTGAAATTGACACAGGTTCAAATATTCTTCAACTAAACGAAAAGCAACCATTATTTCAACTTTCTCTTGAATTCAGGAAAGTTATCAATATGTTTATTGCAGAAGGTAAATTTTTATAAATTTTTGGTCCCATATATTGAGGAGATAAATGAAAAAGTTTAAGCCTGTGTAGCACTGGTTTGATTTCATTTCTAATGGATGTGACTATGGTGAGGCATAGGGGTGAGCCCTCTTTTGAAAACAAAAGCATAGGTTCCTTAAAATGAGATTAGCCCTTAAAATTTAATTGCTTTGTAACAGATTTTCTTTACTTTTTGATTGTTTTAAATAGTCAAACAAAGCTCATTCAAAAGACAGTTATTAGCACATAGTCTTTATCAATCTTTATCTTTATTTCCAAGTGAATGCTTTATAAATTACTCCCAACTGCACATGGCTTGCTAATACTATCTTTTAAAGAAAATTTCTTTAACATAGTCCGTGAAAGTTTCATAAGCTGGCGTTTTCCTTTTCTTTTTCTTGGTGAAAGCCATAAAAATCTTGGTAAATCAGATGTATGTGACATGAGTTAATTTCTGTAATTCACGTGGTTTGCTGTTTAAGTTTTCATAATTTTATAAGTTTATTTTTTAGTTTGTAAGTTTAGCCATCCTACTGTTCATTTTAAATATTTAACCCTCTGAGCGTTCAATCCCTGGAGTGTTACGCATTTTTTTAAAGATTACGGATACTTTCAAATAAAAATTAGTAAAAAATATATTTTATGACCTAGAATATAAATATAAATGCATATACTATACGAAAGTAGATGAAATGGACTATCTATCAATACAACAAATTTTACCCTTACTTTTTGTTGCCAAAATTAGGCTATAGGTTAAAAATTTAAAAATTACAAAAAAATGTAATGTAACTTTGCTCTCTCCCAAAATAATTTTAGATACACATAATCAAAATTCAAAGATATATATTTTGTTTAGAATTTTATGCAGTTCAAGAAAATATATAGCTAATTAATATAGGCAAGAAGCATTTGAAAAAATGTATCTTGAATAAAACCAATTATGTCCTATGGTACTTACCCTAGTCCCATAAGAACTTAAGTAAAATCAAGCTAGGAATATTACACTAATTCCTACTCATGTTTATGGTTCAGGGCTTGTAAGTTCTTGAGGTTAATAAAAATTAAAAAATAACCAAAATTATAGTAAAAGTAACTAAAAAATAACCTTTAATAAACCCAAAACGTTACTAAAAATTCCAAAAACCGGTGCTTTATCGGGATATTAAAAATATCTAGGCAATAAAAATGATGTAGGATAATTTTGAACTCAGATAAGTGATCATGTACTAAAGCAATTATAATAATAAAAATTTTAAAAAATAAAAAATCCTCCCGATCCATCTTTTATTTTTTTTTTATGTATTTAGTTTTTACAAACTTCATCCAAATTGATCAATAAAAACCTGATTTCCAAAAAAATAAAAATAAAAAAATAACCAAAATCCCCAAAAAATAAAAGAAAATAACCAAAAGCAAAATATAACAAAAAAAAATTTAAAAAATAACCTGTTACAAGCTTTGATGGTTATAAACTCGATAAAACATATTGATATTAATTTATTACAATAATACTAGAGGCTCATAGGGGCAAAAGCCCCTAATCATAAAATTAAAATAACATGAACCATAGCGTATTACCAGTTCTTCCACAACGAAGGTTTCCAGAAAATTTAATTTTAATTTGAGGTATATAATATTTTAACAATACCGTTTGAACAGACCATTCGCCCCCAAGTACTCTTATCAATCCTGTACTATTAGGTCACCCGTTTGTAAATGCTCTATTTTGTCTGTTGTTAAACTCATATCGATCTTTGGAAAATAAGTTTTGAAAGAAATCGTAGTCCCTTAACTGAGCTGTGACGGCTTTTTAACATAACATAGAAAAGCGGCAATGGAAAAAAATTGATTTTTAAGGCACGGCGCGCACTACTTTGGAATCGGCTCGGCTCGGCCGGAATCGGCCCGGTGAGTAAATTTGCTATGCGTGAAATGTAATGGAGACACGGCACTACATCGGGACGGCATGGCACGGATCGGCAACGTTACATGCAAAGCAAATTTAGTCACCGGGCCGATTCCGGCCGAGCCGAGCCGATTCCGAAGTAGTGCGCGCCGTGCCTTAGCTCCTGTCTGTTTATTTTTTATGTTTTAGTCACAAAATTTAAACACAGCACCTCATAGTGCATCTAAACTTGCTGTGAATATTCATCCCTCCTAATCAAAACTCTTAGTTTTATGTAAACAAAGCAGATTTTTTAAAATCACTACATGGAGAATCTTTAAGGAGAACCTTTCAGAAAATAATCATTCTCATATATTTCCCATTTTGTTGTAAAGTTTTTTACCAGCTGCATTTTCCTCTAGTATGTAGGACAAACGTCTTTGATTTTAACTCGTCTTCTATAATCCTGCAATCTATGAAATGACTAAAAGGTTTCTCGGAAAATTTATCTAATGTAATACCAAAACTTCACTGACTGATACACTTCAAGTATCAATTAATGTGTCATCGTCATTCAATACGATCATTTGACACGTTTCGTCTTAAAATAAAACCAAAACAATGGAAATAATGTAGGTGTTTCAAACCACAATTCATCGCCCATTGCATCTCTATCAACCATCAGAAAGCATTTTATAATTTGCATACACGCTCATTTTTTTTACAATTTAAATTATAGTAACAACAGTAAAATCAGCAGTCAATTTGTAATAGTATGTAAAGTTAACTCTCCTAGTAGAATTTTTAATAACTCAAAGCAACAAAACCTCTTATTATAGTATTACCACTCTAGGGTTAATTTTTGTCATTTGGCTATGAATAGTTCTTTACTAAATTTTATCATCTGTCTCTCGTTTTAAAATAAAACCAAAACATATGTTTCAATGTACACAAAGAAGACATTTTTCGAATCCCCATGCTATTCTTAAGGAAGACGTTTCACTATATTTCTCATTTCCTTGTGGATACGCTTTATGGGACCGAAACCTTTAATTTGAAACTCCTACCATCTTCCTGCGATTTTCAAAACGCTCACAATTTTGCCCAAGAAATTTCGCTTACAGAATTAATATATAGATTGCTTCTCTTGGTGTGAATTATTATGTTATCTTCACTCAATGTTATCATCTGTGTCTCATTTTGAAATTAAACCTTAACACATGTTTTAATGTATACAAAGCAGACTTTTTTAAATCCCCATGCTATTCTTATGGAGGACGTTTTACGTGATTTCTCATTTCCTGTTAACATTATGGACACGCCGATAGTTTTCCCTCGTGCATGGGACCGAGACCTTTAATTTGAGACCCCTCCCATCTTTCTGCGATCTGTGTGACGCTCACAATTTGGTTCAAGAAATATCGCTTACAGAATGATATATATAGATAAATTAACAGTATTAGTAACACTTTTAAGCAATCAAAACCTTAAAACAATTGGTAAAATACGAATTTTGTTGTTTACAAAGTAAGCAGATGGTAACAGTTTTTCCCTGATGTTTCATTGCATATAACAAACAACCAATCATGTTCCACCATTTGAAATGGGCTTTTTGGATAGTTTAGGATCTCCCGGTAGCAGTGGTACCTCAACATATTTTCGAACTACAAAAAAAAAATACCTCAGCAGGCAGATGCAGGTAGTCTCGCAGATATCTGATGCCTTCATTCGTCAGGTACCAATAGAAGTGTCTCCATGCAAATTGTTCGTTTACGTAGCCTCTTGATTTTAAACTCTGAAAAAAAAAAATAAAATTAAAAAATCAGATCACTAAATTTTAATTATCTAGCTTGTTGTATTTTAAAGCTATCAAATTTATCATTTTACAGTCACAGTCAAATCTTGCAAACTCAAACCACGATAACCTGAAATCCTCAGTATCTCGAATTACTTTCAATCCCCTTGGAAAAATCTGCCGACTACTAAGTCAAAAAGAAATCATTTCACAGGTTTTTTACCTCTAGAGGTCAAAAGAAGACAAAAATTAGGCTACTCTCTAACTTGAGTTTCAATCGGCCAATGCAAATTGAATTATATTTGCAAATTTTACCACAATAATATGAAATTGAAACCTTTATACTTCAATGTTTTTCAATGAAGTTGTAAACACAGGTTTGCAGATTGCAAAAAGTTGGTGACACATCAGGTCTAGTGTCTCTCTGCTGTCCTTGTGTCTTACTGTACTCTTTAAATCACAAATAAATAATTCTGGGTGTCTTCTAATTTTTCATAATGAAATTCAAGGTTTTTTCCAGGAATTTTTAAGGATTTTTCAAATTTTCAAGGTTATTGCAATAAATACAGTCACTCGTTCAGCAACGGATTGTTCTGGGTACACCAATTTATGATGTTTAATCCTACATTGAAATAATTGAAAAAATATTTTCAGTATACTCACATCTTTTATAAAAATTACTATAGTCTATCTTATCTATGATGAGTCTTAAATGCCTTTGCACCTTTGTGCATGTACTGGCATGCCAGACAATTGTAAATAAATAAAATATGCCTAAAAATAAATATAGTGTATTATAAGTGTAATAAACAAAATTGTGGCTAGTGGCATACACATGAACTTCACAAAAACTTTTTAATTAATTAATTACATTCTTAGTTGCCTCATTTTCAAGATTCCAGCCAACATATTAATGCTCAAAAATGCCATAAAGTCTGTCAATTTCTAACAGAGTTTTGTATAATCTATTCATGTTTAGTCCATTATTCCATTATCTATTCATTATTTTACTCAAAGGAATTTTTTTATCATAAACTTAAATTTTACATTACTATCTAATTGTAAACTAAAATACAGTACAACTTACTAATTAAAGAAACAGAAATATATTTTCCAGTGTCAATATAAATGCAAAAAATGACCAGAAAAAAATTCAAATTGTAAATTTGTAGCTCTGAGTTAAACAAGTGCATCACACAATCGTTTCCGGTAGTCACGTTGTCGTATCAATAAAACCAGCATGCTCATTAGGATCTTCAGTGCTGTAAACTTCTTCTCAAAGGTTCACAGAGCACTGAATTAATAGTTAAAATTCCCTCATTGTAAGAAAATTTCCCTTACGCAAGGAACATTTCATAACTAAAATGGTAATCATTGGACACAACAGAGTTAATTACTGTTGGTAAAAATGATTTTATTTTCAAATAACAGTTAAACATTCAACTTAAAAATATAATGTTATTACTTTTTTGTTTTAATGAGTATCATTGATTATTATCATATTTTTATTTAACAAAAATAACCAATGGAAATTCACTGAGTACTTTGGTCTGCTGCAAAGGTTGTTTTTTTTTTTTTTTTTTTATATATATATATAAAACGGAAATCAAGGACACATTGGCATTTTCAAGGCTATTTAAAGGATTTTCCAAGGACAAACTAGGCCTATAAGTATACAGGGTGTTTCAGAACTCCCTACCAATATTTTAGGGCATTGTTCCTGGGTTAAAAACATATCTTAATATCATATTTAAATTGTCCGGAAGTCTTAAGTTACTCACACAGCCGCCATTTTGTTTTTTTACACATAATAATTTTTATTTCCGTAACGGATGGTTGTATTCAGATCATATTTGGTATAAATCTTTATCATACCAATGTACATTCCCAAGAAAAATATTAATTTTTTTCATTGTATATTTTCAAAATGGCGGCCATTTTAAATTTTTCAAACTCAAATATCTCAAAATCGGTAAATTTTATAAAAATTTTACAAGACACATAAAAATTGCCAAATTAAATTACCTAACCAATGGTGCCAAGTTTGAAAGTATCTGACAACAAACAACGGAGTTATTGCGATTTTTCTTCATAAAAAACATTGATTTTGCTGTTAAAATGGCCTTATTTGCATTAAATTCAATGCAAAATCCATGTTTTTATGAAGAAAAATCACAATAACTCTGTTATTTGTTGTCAAATCCTTACAAACTTGGCACCATTGGTTAGGTAATTTAATTTGGCAATTTTTTTGTGTCTGGTAAAATTTTTTTTAAATTTACCGATTTTGAGATATTTGAGTTTGAAAATTTAAAATGTCTGCCATTTTGAAAATATACAATGGAAAAAAATAATATTTTTCTTGTGAATGTACATTTTTATGATAAAGATTTATACCAAATATGATCTGAATACAACCATCCGTTACGGAAATAAAAATTATTATGTGTAAAAAACAAAATGGCGGCTGTGTGAGTAACTTAAGACTTCCGGACAATTTAAATATGATATTAAGATATGTTTTTAACCCAGGAACAATGTCCTAAAATATTGGTAGGGAGTTCTGAAACACCCTGTATATAGCTCGTAGCAAGAGTTGCCTATTAAGTGCATGCTATTCTTGATGTAAGAGTGGTGATGATTACCTGCATGGCTTTGATGACCTGCAGGTTTGGGATGGTTTCAAGTTCTGGGTGCTTTGGCGCATGGAAGTCTTTTTTGGCAACCATGACTCCCTCCTTGAAGAGGTATTCATAGATTGCCACACGGTTCTTCTTTGGCATCAACATCCTAGAAAAGAACAACTTTATAACTGAACAAGTAAATAACTGAGCAGTTGGTTACTGATTGCTTAAAAAAATGTGCATGCGTTAGATAACATGATAAGCCATTAGACCTGTCGTTTTCTATGATTAAGCAGTCATTGTATTTTCTAACAGATAAAATATGAACTCTTTAACCGGCGAAACTTCGTTATCCGTCTCCACCGTTATTATCGATGTGGAAATTTCGATAGGCTATTGAGATTGAAATTGAGCGATGAAAACAATCGAATCAACAACGATACTGAGAAAAGATATGTACAGTATCATAATAATAAGTTTAATCTAACCTAACAGTGTAACCGTAAACCTCCGTCACTTTAATTGACAGCGATGTTTATAACAACAAAATCAATGGTGTTTGGAAACATTTAAAATGCATATTCCCTCAATACAATAGCAAAAAAAAAAAATCAAAAAAGTACCTTTCTGATTTGTATTTGGCAGCATGTGTGTGACGCTATTTTAGATCTAACGAAGTCTGCTTCTTCTCACAGTTTGAATTTAGATACAGCTACACAACAAACTTGGTTAGTTTATTTTGTGTTGTTCTTTGTTACAGGTTACATTAGCTACAATTTTTACTTTTTCTGTTGTTATTTTTAGTTACTCAAGTTTGAATATATACGGTATTTGTTTTATTGTCAAAAGGTCTATTTCATTATATTAAAACAAGAAACTATATCAGGTGATAAAATTGTAATCGTTATCGTGTAAATTGTATCATCGATATAGCAATATTATCGCAAAATCGAAATTTCCACATCGATAATAACGGTGGAGACGGATAACGAAGTTTCGCCCTTTAACCTTAATATGGTTCTTGTAACACTAGGTAATTCGGTTGCTTAAATTAAGTTGTTATTTACTAAAAAAAAAAAAAAAAAAAACAAATTGAACACACATTGTATAACAGAAGAGAGGCGAGAAGGGATCCCATTATTCGAGGCTACCTCCCTTTGGGATTTACATTTCAATCTTCTACTAATTCATTAATTTTAATTATGACTAATATTGAAATTACAGCAAGGATTTCACACCTTCAACCCGCAATAAAAAGCCCTAACAGGAATAAAAATTATTTATTATCTATCTTCTCATTTCTATAAGGGTTTCGTCTGTTACGTCCCTTTTTCTCTCGACCTACTGAACCGATTTTTAAGACTGAGGTGTCATTTTAAAGCTTAGGATATGCCGCAGTGACGAACCGTAATTAAAAATGTCATATCATTTCGGGCTTCGCCCTCCTCTTCTTTGATTTATTTCTAGAGGGCGCTTTAAAATGTTGACCAACTTTTTTTGCAAGTTCTTTAATGTGAATTGTAATTTAGGCCTAACAGCTGGTTTTACCTTCAGATGAATTTTAAAAGCAAGATGGTGAACGAAAAAAGATCTCTGTCACCTCATAATCAACATTCACGTACTGTAGGTAAGTTTCACTCATACAGAATCATAAAATGCGCAATTTGCGCACGGGCCACCTCGTATACATAAAAAAATCTATATAATTATAGGGCCTACCTATATATCAATTTGAACGAACGGTGGTCTTGTGATCCTCTAGGGATCTCAAAGAGAAAAAGTGCTTAAAGGTCTTACCGTGACTACTACCGTAATACTGTAGCGTAATCCCCATGTAGGGAAATTCACTAAAATAAAAAAAAATTGGCGAAACTTCGTTATCCGTCTCCACCGTTATTATCGATGTGGAAATTTCGATATTGCGATTGAAATTGTGCAATGAAAACAATCGAATCAACAACGATACTGAGATAAGAAATGTATCATAATAATAATCTAACCTAACAGTGTAACCGTAAATCTCCGTCACTTTTATTGACAGCGATGTTTATAACAACAAAATCAATGGTGTTTGGAAACATTTAAAACGCATATTCCTCAATACAATAGACCTAGCAAAAACAAAACCTTTCTGATTTTTATTTGGCAGTATTTGTGTGGTGTGACGCCATTTTAGATCTATAACGAAGTCTGCTTCTTCTCACAATTTAAATGCAGCTACACAATAAACTTGGTTAGTTTATTTTGAGTTACATTAGCTAAAATTTTTACTTTTTTGTTGTTGTTATTTTCAGTTAGGCCTACTTGTTTGAAAATATTTGTTTTATTATCAAAAGGTTTGTTTAATTAATATTAGAACAAAACTAAATCAGGTGATAAAATCGTAATCGTATGGTGTAATTGTATCATCGGTATGATAGCAATTTCAATCGCAATATCGAAATTGCCACATCGATAATAACGGTGGAGACGGATAACAAAGTTTCGCCAAAAAATTAAAAGTCCTCCCGATCCTCTTCTTATTATTTTCTATTTTTTAAAATTACATTTATTTAGTTTTGACGAGCTTCATCAAAATAAACAATAAAAACCAAATTGCCCTAAAAAATTCAAGTAAGTTACCACCATCGCAGCAGACCTGCGTACTCAGCAAATTTCCAATAGAATTTAGGTATATTTTCTATTTCCCCATAAAACACATGGGGATGAGAATGTAATTTGGCCACCATATGGGTTTTTTGGTAAACATATGTTAATCCCTACCTAGGCTAGTGAATGGTACATAAAAAATTTTATCAAGTTATGGTGTTATTTTCATTTTTCCCATAAACACCATAGGGGTGAGAAATTAGGTTTGCCGCCATAAAAAACATATAGGCCTAACTTATTTAGTCTTAAAACATTATCGATGTCTTCAAGAACGATTTTTTTTACCGGTGAACATGGAAAAAACAGTGCTGAAACCAGGTTGTAGTCAACAAAGGATTTGAACTGCAATCCCTAACCCTGCAAGGTAATTTAAAACCACACTATATAAGTCATACCAGTTTCGGGACAGTAACAAAAATGAAATCAAATTGAAAAAGTGGTTTTTAAGTAAATAGGCTTTAATACTAAAAACATCGATGTATGATAAACATTGTAATCAAAAACATCAAACATCGAGAGGAAAACATTCTCTATCAATGCTCACTACTACCGACAAGACGTAATGGTAACCCTAACAAACCTGTTCCTTATTCCAGGTATTATATTGGCATCCCTGATCACTAATCAAGATGACTAAGTCAGTAGGCCTAGCTATTTAACAGGATTTAAAAAATGCAAAGGAGTTAGAAAATTTTGTTCTGAAATTAAAGAGCCATGTCTTATGACATTGGGTAAATTGGAAACCCTCTGATTAGGCTATCTCAATGTAACTTATGCCTAGACTACTCTTACTAAGTGATAGCAGGTTACATTACTAAGCCATTCTAAGTTACATTACACAAATATAGGCTTTGTCCTAAATGGACATAACACATTATATTTTAAAAAAATTAGTAGCCTAAATATTGCAGAAATTTTCAAACCCGAGCCCATGTCTTGATGCCAGCCTAAGCATAACCTCAAATTAAATCAACCCGTAAGAGACTTCTGGATGACATCTGAGAAGAAGTATTAAAAGTTATGTATTTTGATCTGTATAAAAATCATAGCACAAAATTCCAGGATTAAATCATGAATAACTGATTTAAAAACTCAATACTTACTTATGAGAATAAGCCTCTTTGACGCAGAGAAACACTCGCAACCGGAAAAGACCATATGAACAAAAAAATGATTCAAGCAAGGAGAAAATATCCCACACCAAAAGCATAAATTCTCTTTGTTTTCCTTGACCGTTGTGTTGGGTCATTGACTATGGAAATGGTCGGGCTTCGATTTATTAAGCCCAAAGTTTTTGTTAAGAAATAACAGTGTTTTGGCAAGAGATTATAAAATTAAATTTTTAATTTAAAAAATTTGATTTATAAATTAAAATTTATTTATATTGTACTAAAACATAATAACAATAAAACAGGATTTGTGGTTAGAGCTTGCTTTTTAGTACAAAGGTGGCTGGTTTCATCTTGAGAAAAACTAGAAACATTTTTGTGGGCAAACTGCCTTTGATCATTGTGCGATTAATTAATGATCCTGACAAATGAATCAGCTGCTATTTGTCAGTGCCTAACAAATCTAAATACATACGTACAGTCCTCTTCTTCGTAGGCTCTCTTGATGATGGGCACTGACTGAAGGCATCCAGCGGCCTTTATGGCATGGGGCATAAAGGCCGCGTTATAAATATGGCATGGGGTCTACGTATTTTTTTTCGTGAGTAAGGGTAAGGTTCTACGGGTCAAGGGGTTTGAGGGTTGAGGTGAGGATTCCGAGCCAGGCTATTGGGTGTCAGGTGTTGGCAGGAAATCCTCAATGTTATATTTTATTTTATTTATTCAACGGAAAATCCATCTGATACATGTTTACACTCATTGCAGTAATCATGATTCAACAACAATGCAAACAAAATAATAAAAATGACATAAGTTTTTGTTTCCAAGTATAGAAGGAGTTTTCTTTAGAAATTTTTTAAGGTCATCTCGTTTAATTTTTTTTATTTTCTTGATTTCCGGTGATGCTTGAAAAAGTTATTGCTTGATCAAGTTAGCTACATCTAGTCTGATCCACACTCTCACCCTTCAGTCATACCACCCCTCTTAAAATACGCACCGCGTCGGTGTTTAATGAAATGTATAGGCCTAAAATAGTTATGATCTGCTTAAGTTATATTACTGTAAATATCACTAAATCTTAATTATCAAAATCTGAGGTTACTTATAAAAGTTATATAAGCATTGACTATGGTACTACGAATAGTATCCGTAGTCAATGGTTATAAGTACCGTGCCTCAAACACACATACATGCATGTACTGTACATCATTATAATTTTTCTTTTTCCAAGGGCCATAGGTTATTAAATTTTATAAGGAGGAAATTGATTTGTTTAATGGTACTTTATCTTTATTTTTGAACCAAAGTGATGGATTACAAATTATTGTTTGTAATTAATTTGTTGTTTTATATTTTGTAACACACACTTAAGAAGTATTCCCATTTGTTTGTGCCTGTAAGAATATTATTTTTCTTGTGTCTTAATTTCTTTATACTAATATTATTGTATTTATATGATTGTTAATTTGTTATTTTCAAAATAGCTGTTTTTGGGCTGTAGCTATTGTATAATGTATTTTCAATAAATAAATAAATGTACTTCATCTCTTTATTTGCCTGGGTGTCCCACTGTCTTAACTGGGGTCTCAAACAAACACTAAAGAGATTCCCAGTCAGCACAAAATGTGAAAATCACGTTTTTTCACGTGAAAAATGTAAAACTTATGTAAAAGTGAAAAGGAGAATATTTTTTCACATCAAAATTACGTGAAAAAGGTGAAATTTTTTTCTCTTCAAAATTACATGAAAATTGTGAATGTGATACAATTAGAAAAAAAGAATATTTTTACGTAAAAATTACACAAAAATGTTAGATGAGAAAAAAAGGGAGAATAATAGAATATTTATCATTTAAAAATTAACTTATGTGAAAATGTAAATATTATAAAAAAAGGGTAAACAAGAGAGTATTGTTTCAATTATGATATGTGAAAAATGTATATACAAAAATTAAAATATTGATTTTCAAATTTTAATTTTTTGTAATGGATAATTTAATTTGGCTGTCAAAGTATGAGATTTACATATGTACAAATTTTGTCCAATTTTAGCCTTTTTAAAGAACAATTTGAATTCAACTTTGTAGTATCAACAGTTTAAAATTATTTCTTCTAAACCTCTATGTTCCTACAGTATGTAATTTCATGCGTTGGTTATACTTTTAATAACACTTTAAATATTTAATGCACAATAATAAATATATTTATAAAATATTTAAAAATAATTACTATTAACAATAAAAATATAGTTATTTTAAATTGGGTCAAACTTTTGACTTGAAGTATAAGGAAGGTTAAGTATAAATAGTAATTTAAATCCATGTCAGGTCCATCGGGGGTGATGTTGTTCGCGTCCCCAGCATTTTATTAAAGCTGCATGTATTCCCCGGGTTGTGCTAAACGAACAATTTTTGGCAGCTGAACTATTACGCAAGTGATCTCTCATCTATGCCAGCTGCCATACCAAATTCAAACGGCCCTTTCCAGGGCCACTTTAGAAATGTAGGCTCAGTTTTAAAAATTTGTCATTTTAACATAGATGGTCTGAGCAAATCCAAAAAAGACTGCCTCATCCAGCAAGGTGCTCCTGGAAAATAATGTCGATGCCCTCGCACTACAAGAAACACATGTAGAAGACTTAGAGAAAAGTGCGAGGGGCAACATTACAGGATATAGGCTTGTGGATTAAATAGGACACAAGGTCTATGGTGTGGTAATTTACGTTAGGCAAGACATAGACGACCTAAAAAAAATGTGTGAACAGCATATTTACTGTTGCTCTTAAGGTACCTGAGACTACCTTACCTATATTGTAAATATCTACAAGCCGCCGAATACCCAGCAGCGGTCAGATACAGTTCTCCCAACTTTTGAACATCCGGGTGGTATATGTAGGTGACTTTAACAGTCATCATACCCAGTAGGGATACTCATCCGATGATGACAACATCACTCGTCTTTCAAGCTGTGCTGAAAATAACTACCTTTTATTGGTATTTAATGCCAAGGACCCACACACTTTCCATTCAGCCCGATGGCGTCGTAGGTACTCTCCAGACTTGTCAGATCCTTACAATCTTGGTACTATTAGTTAGGTAATTTTATTTTTCAACTTTTTTGTCTCTCGTAAAATTTTGATAAAATTTACCATATTTGAGAGTTTAAAAATTTTAAATGGCCACCATTTTGAAAATACACATCGGACGAAAATAATTTGTTTCCTGAAAATGGACATTCGCTGTCATAAATTTTCATGCCAAATATGAACTTAATACAACGACCAGTCACGGAAATAAAAATTATTATGTATAAAAAACAAAATGGCAGATTACGGCTAAACTAAGCCGAAATCCAAAAAATGTTATTCTTGATTTTTGACTTATTTTTGCATGTAGAATCAGGTCCTGTATAGCCAATGACACTTTTATGTGACACCCTGTATATATATTACAAATTTTTTTGAAAAAAATTGTAAACTGTTCAGTAAAAATAAGTTAAATAGGTAAAAATTCTGTAAAACAAAAAGGTAACTTTTTTTGTGAAATTTAGTGACCTCTTCACGACATTTTTGCGTAAAAAACCGTGAAAGTTACATTTTTTTACGTAATAATAACATGACAAATGGAAAAAAAACGTGAACTTCACGTGATTTTTACGTTTTTGTGTTATGGTACCTGTTACCTCCTATGTCCATCCCGAAGGCATGGAACCCGTCCTTAATTTTAAATTTTAACTCCTAAAATTTGGCCGTCTATTCTTAATGCTGTCCAATCACGAGTAAGGTTGGGGTGGGGGTGGTGAAAATGAATGACTGTGAAAAAATTATTGAAAAGGTGGTAGATCATAGTGTAGCACTTATCGATGTGGTACTGCATGAGTTTCTTATTAAAACTGTTCATATCTTCAGTATTCTTGATTGTTGAAGGGAGCGAGATTATCAACTGCCGCTAAGCGCGTAATCTCACATTTTGAAAAATATATGTCGAGAATTTTAAATATTGTTACTTTTATGCTTTTTTTTTGCAAAATCGATTGGTGGTCTAATAAAGATGAAAACAAATTTTAGAAAGGTTTGGTAATTTATTATTTATAACAATCAACAAAAATCACTCCTTTGATTTAAACTTACATATTTATCACACAATAACTAGAATGCATCCTAGATATCTTGATTTATCTTATGTCAGGTGTCCTTTAAGTCCAGGGATTGTTAAAATATTTTTGTTGTTTGTCAATTTACAATTAAATTACTTAAAGAGAATGACCTGCTGAGGAAGTCTTGAAATGTTTATGTGAGGAGATTGATATGTAGGCCTACATACAATTAAATAAGCACACCATGGTACAATATGGCAAACTTGAACAAGGCAGTAAATGGCTGAGCCAGAAATAAAAGGTATTCAGCCTTTTTCTTAAAATCATATTACTCAAATTTTGGAATAGGTACCATACAGTAACTCTTGTAATATTAGACCTTTTTAAGTTCAGATGTATAGCGCATTTCAAAGAATTTGTAGACATTTACAATTTTGTACAGTACGGCCAATGAAGATTATTCTGAGTATTTTTTGAACAGATGTCCTTAATGTAAGTCTAGGAAACTTCAATGGCCTGTGTCATTTGTATAGAACAGTATTGCACACTTAAATCTTACAAATAATACAGTTACACCCCATTAAATGTGCAGTTTAAATGCATATTTAGATTTTCCCATCCATCACTATCCTCCCACTGAAAAAATCCAAACAATCACAATAAAATAATTATAAGAAAGTAGCTTATAAAAATTTTTATCCTTAGTAAAAAATAATGAAATTTCAGAGGACATACGGCATCAATTTAGAAAGAAAAAAATCTACAAAAATTACTGCCGTTGTTATACCTGTTTAAAATAAAAGTGAGGTTGAAACGCAGATTTTAATTCCCTCATTTTTTCCGTTCCTCCCGTTGCCAAGAATCCAACCAATCAGAATCACTGAGAATTGCTATAGCTGTTTAATATCTCATGTCACATTATGACAATGTTTTGCTTCTTCGTAAACAAATATTCTACTTTTGACGTTTGAGATGCAACAAGAAGCGCTTACAACGACAAGTAGGGAAAGTAACTTGATCATCAGTGCTATTTTCTACTCTGAATTTTTAGGGCGAAATCAAAATAACAACTGATAGTGAAGGAAATCAAGGAATTGATTAAGGTGTTGAGGGAATTTACCTTGTGGGAAACTAAATTCTGACTTTCGACCGCACATTTATTTTGAACGGGGTACAGTTTTATGGAACCAAGAATTGAATCTAAAGACAAAGTGATAATGTTTTAGGAGTGTTCAAAAATCTATCAATAAATCTTTTAACTCCAAGACGGCCCAACAAGGTAAAATTATTTTAAACTGAAGTCTTTGAAAACCGTTTTTTAATCCAAGGATGAGGGGACAATCCTCAAAAAAGCTGTAACCAACAGTGAAAGTTACAATTGGACTGTGAACTGAAAGGTGTTAGCATATTGTTTAATTTCTCATGTCACTTTATTCCAATGTTTTTCTTTTTCATAAACAAATATTCTTATTTTGACATTGGATATGTAAAAAGCAACAGCAACTGGAGGAAGTGCGACGATTATCAGCTCTATTTTCTACTCTGAATTTCAAGGATGAAATTAAACAACATCTGATTGTGAAGAAAATAGGAGAAATCAGGAAGGTTTTGAGGATATTTTACTTGTGATGGAAAATAAAATTATGTTTTCAACCGCACATTATTTTTGAACAGGGTACAATATAGCCTACAGCCATTATTCTATTAATTTAGTTATGAATACAATACAATATAGAAAATATAAAACATCAAACAGATTATTTTTCAACTGCACATTAATTTTGAGCAGGGTACAATATACAGCCGTTAATCTATTAATTTAGTTATGAATACAATACAATATAGAAGGTATAAAACATCAAACAGATTACATTAAATGTTATCCCTTTAACAATTTACTTTGTTACATAAGATTAGCAAATGGGAGAAGTACTGGTTCCATAGTGGATGTTTTGATCAACGAAAAAATATAAAAATGTCACTAATTAAACAATAAATGTATAATAAGACGTTAATGTTTAATAAACTATAACACCCTTTATATTATATTTGCCAAAAATGCAAAAAAATTCATGATCTAATGACACAATTAAAAAAAAAAAAAAAAAAAAAACACCTAAATTTTTTTTGGATTATGATATAATGGGATCAAAACGTCCACCAATCGATCATGAATTTTTTGCATTTTTTCCATTTCTAACTGTTTCAGTTTTATCTTTTTTAAAGTTTTTTGTTCTTTTTTAAACTTTAAAAGTTCGTCTTTACTTAAGTTTGTCTTAACTTTAGGGCTGACTTTCTTTATATCATTTTTCAGAGTCTGTTTTGTCTTAACTATTTTTGCTTTAACCCCTAAATGAGATTTTTCCACACTTAGTTTTGATGAATCCGACTTACTCCGTCTTTTTGAAGGTTTAACTTCTTCTGGTTTCTTTTTCACTAACTGGTTTAGTTCAGATATATATTTAGATGTATTACCTCCCCTATTAGTTAAATTTGATTTTTCAGATACACTCTTTGATAAATTCTTGTTTTCTAAACTTTTACTAGAGCTCTCTTCACATTTTCTTTTTTTAGAACCGTTTGTACGATTTGATAGTTTTTCTGATGTTAAAATTTCTTGTTTGTCACAATTAACTCTGTCTATTTCTACATTTTCAATTGACTTTTCAGATACACTCTTTGATAAATTCTTGTTTTCTAAACTTTTACTAGGGCTCTCTTCACATTTTCTTTTTTTAGAACCGTTTGTACGATTTGATAGCTTTTCTGATGTTAAAATTTCTCGTTTGTCACAGTTAACTATTTCTACATTTTCACTGTCCGTGTGTATTTTCTCTGAAGATTCTAAGCGTTCTATTGAACTTTCTAGAGATGAAGGTGTTGTGGTGGTTAAAGAAGAGTCGGCAGATGATGGTGGAAGAACTGCATTGGGTTCGAGGGGTCTCACAAGGCATATAGGTGGGTTCGATCTCATGAACTTGTTTTTTATCCTGTTATATGCTGATCTTATTGTCCGATCAGCATATTGGACATCCAACTTCTTAACCAACGCCTGGAAGCAAATAAATTTACTTTAGTTTCTTAATCAAACTTTTGTATTTGCTTCTTTAACAAATAATAGACATACATTCAACTTAAAAAAGGTAAAATCAACCGAGGTACAGCAGACTTGTTTAGGGGACTTCAAATTGGATTAAAAAATTTAATTGGATTCCTATTTATATCTGATTCTATTAAAATAATCCATTCACGAGAGTATGAAAAATTTACAAGCTTACATAAAGGATCAGTTATCATCGATCTCCGAAGTCTGTCCCTTGGACCATTGTGGCATGAGACCCATTTTTATAGATATCAGTCAGTTATCAATGTGTCAAATTATGTTTTAGAGTTAAAAAGTTCTGTGAATAACTCAATGGAAGAAGCTGGAACTTGGTTTAGAGCAAATGGCTATCTTTTAAACAACGATAAAACTGAAAATATAATATTCAGTTTAAGGCCTTATGATAGAAATATTATTGAAATGAAAACTGTGACTAATGCAAAGTTATTAGGTCTTCTGTTGATTACAAACTTACCTGGGGTCCTCATATTGATAGTGTTAAAACTAGGTTATCAAGAGTGATTTACTCTGTTAGGGAGACAACATTGTGTAACACCTGAATCAGGCCCGGATTAACACTTTTTGACGCCCTAGGCCAAAGGTCACAATTACGCCCCCCCCCCCCCCGAAAAAAAACTAAATAAAAAAAACAATCCGATATATTGACTTATTTTAATTCTAATTACTTTGGCTGTAGTATAAAAGCACAGAACTATTTAATGAAAGTGATGATTGGTATTTTCGTCACTTTAATCCGAGGACGTATTTGAAACAAATAACGCAGTTATTGTGATTTTTCTGCTGAAAAACAATGATTTAGCATTAAAATTAATGCAAATTTAGGTTATTTTAAGAGAAAAATTGCAATAAATCCGTTATTTGTTGTCATATCCTTACAAACTTTGTATCCATAGTTACATAATTTTATTTGTCAATTTTTTAGTCTCTAATAAAATTTTTGAAATACTTACCGTTTTTGAGATACATTATTTGAGCTTACAAATTTAAAATGGCCGCCGTAAAAATCAAAATGGCGGCTGTGTGGGTAAGTGGCGGCATTTGGACTTAATTACTATGATTTTCATATTTGTTTTTGGTCCAGAAACAATGGCCTAAAATGTTGGCAGGGAGTTCAGAAACACCCTGTATAGGCCTAATTGTAATACTGAAATAAATTGAAATCCAGGACAAAGGAACAAGGTCAAGGCAAAGCTTACAATGCAACGGTCAAGGCATAGGGGCGCTATTTACCGTCAATTAAGGGAATATTAATCGCTTTTTGGGGCGCTCTTTACCGCTGATCACAGACGCTATTTATGCGCATTGGGGGCGCTCTTTACAGTCGATCAGGGGCGCTCTTTACCGGCGGTCTTAGGCGTGATTTATCTCTGATCAAGGGTGATATTTACCGTCGATTACAGGGCGATGTTTACCGCCTTTCGGGGATGATGCTCTTGACCGCTAATCAGGGACACTCTTACAGGCACATTAGGGGCGCTCGTTCCCGCCGCGAAGGAGCCCCTTGGGTCCCAGCAACTTAGGGGGTCCTCTAGTTCGCCTGAATAATTCTTTCTTCTTTCTATTTTGCCGAATATTCTATCTACTCTTGTTATTAAATAATCCAATAAAAAATCTGAAAACCCAAAAATTAAATTATATTTGCAGTTAAATCATCTTTTGACTGAAACGTAGTATAAAAAGGCCTGTTTGACGCCCCCCTCTCGGCTGACGCCCTAGGCCATGGCCTAGGTTGGCCTAGTGGATAATCCGGGCCTGACCTGAATACATTAGAATGGCTTATTTTGCTTTCTTTAAGTCAATAATGAAATATTGTCGCTATAGTAGGATTCACGAAAATAGTCCGATGGGAGTCGATGCATTGTTGCCAGATTTATTCTAAAACACATTTATAAGATAAGAATAATTGATGGTTTTCCTCCTCTTGCGCATTGTAGGCCTATTTTTATTAAGTTGGTGATAAATACTGTTATTTAATTTGTATATTTTTTAACTTATTGTTTATTTTTTGAAAAGGTTACTAAAAATTTAATGATAAATCTTTGTGTAAATGTTGATTAGTTTGTTAATCTTTGTTATTTGCTTCGCAAGTTTGTAAATTTGGCCTATTTTTAGTGTAATCCAAAGTAATTGCATTCATATCAGATTGTTTATTGTAACCTCAGCATTTATTTCAACGAATGTTTGATAATTACAATGAATTTATTTCTTGCCTTGTGACTCTGTCAATACATAACATAATGTCCATTGATAATAAAGATTTGATTTGATCTGGTCAGTAAAACACATTGCCTAGAAGAAGCCAATAAATACAAAACACTAATAAAACTCCCCATGTTAAAAATGGTCAATTTTTTATAGGAGCAGTGGTTATTGTAGATTGACCACTCCGACAAAATATGGCGCAAGCAGAGCTCAATCTTGGTGCGAGAGGGGGAGGTAACATGTTCATTGATACACTCTTAATCATTTGAATACTCACACCCCTTATTACTTATTGCTACAGCACTAATTACTTGTATTGAGAAATTTCTGCACAATTAATTAAGTTTTTCTTTGGACAAGATTACTAATTTATTTCTGCACTATTTTGTCATTTTTGCAAGAAAGATTCTTTTTCACTTTAAATACACATGACTTAATCATTAATTAATTTATAATGATATCCAGGATTGCTCAGAGGGGAGGGGGTCATGGTGCAAGTGGCACCATCAAATTTGGGGGGGGGGGGGTTGTAAAAAAATAAATACAAATGAACATTTGGGGCAACCAAAGTTAATGCAATTTAAATCAGGAGGTTAAATTACCTTATATCCGTCAAGTGATCCAACTTCTGTGGGCAACCGGTTTCGACCCTATCAAGGGGTAATTTTCAAGCAAAAATGACTTGAAAATGACCCCTTGATAGGGTTGAAACCGGTCGCCCTCATACAGCGACGAAGTTGACGGATCACTTGACGGATATAAGGTAATTTAACCTCTTGATTTATTAATCAGTGATCCGGAGGCAAGACAATCAAAATGAAGTTAGTGCAATTTATTAATTTTGTAATATGATATACTTAGAGGCAGGACCGTATTTAGGCATGGGTCACATGGGCTTGGACCCAGGGCAACAGATGTTTAGGAATTAGTTAAAATTATTCTAATATATCAAGAGCAGTCCATGCAGATTACTTGGTTTCACTCTGGTTTCTACACTGAGTAAAACTTGAAAAAATTCAATGAGCTTTTTAAACAATAGATAATTTATCAATTTCCTGAAAATGTTAGCATCACTAAGAAGGGGGGACATCCAATGTACAGAAAACTGAAGGCGCAAGCCATGACTCCATAGCTAATTTTGGGATTATTAGGTTGAGCGTCTTGCCCCTTCAGAAGTATACACTCTGGCTAAAATCAAAATCCCGGTGGTCGCGAGCTGAATATCCCATTTAATCCCACTTATTGTATAGATATAACGTTTTATCCCGACCCTTGCGATTTGAGATGTTTTATTTTTAAAACCCCAGCAACACGTTATCTCCTGATTTTCATTTTGAATTTCATGACTCCATTTTAAACAAAGAGCCACTGAAGGTCATAACACCATATTTTTTTATGTCATTTGTAGGTCTGTTTACAAAGCAACTAACCTTTCTTACTATATTACGAAACTTGTGTTGTAATTTCTTACATTTTAATACAGTGGAACCTTGATATATCGAACCTCAATATATCGAAATCCTTGATATAAAGAAGTTTTCTCATTCCCCTTGAACCTTCCTACCAATCTAATGTTATTTCTACCTCTATATATCGACAGATTAGTGGGGATAACCTCAATATAACGAACTTTTGGAGCACCGATGCGCGACCTAATCACCTCTACATATCGAAGTTTTGACTACAAAACCTCAACATATCGAAGTTATAAAAAGAACAACAATTTGAATCATTAAGCTCATCCATTTTCTTTCATGTTGCAACCTGTCGCTCTACAGAAGTTGCCTTTTGCCGTGCCTTGTGTTCACAGCGATGTTCTAGTTTCCCGCATTTGCAGTTAAATTACTGTGTTAGTGTTGTTCCGTTCATTACCTTAAGTGTCTTTTAGGTGGCCGTTAGCATTTTTGTGTAAATGCATTTTAAATTATTCTTATGAGTAATAATTTTAAAACCCCATATTTACTGCATGTATAAGAGTAAAAACGTCTTATACAAGCAGTAAATATGTATCAGGACAAAGACTATAAATGGTGTCACAAAAAACTAAACAGTGCTGCAAACACAAAATGTATAATAAGCATCCGTCGGGACTATAAGAGTAAAAACGTCTTATAGTCCCGACTGATGCTTATTAGCCTAAATACATTTTGTGTTTGCAGCACTGTTTAGTTTTTTTGGGACACCATTTATAGTCTTTGTCCTGATCAGCTTGTGATAAAATTTTTATAGAAGGGTTTATAAACATTAAGCAACTTATAGTGTTTCAGTGGACTGTTATATTCTTTTGTGCAATAGCAAATTGTTGGTTATGTAATCACAGTACACACGTATTTATTCCTCAATTTCTAAGCCTACTGGAAATAAGTAATGAGGTCTTGAACCTCAGTATATCGAAGTTTGTAAAAAATAACCTTGATATAACGAACCTCAGTATATGGAAGACCTTGATATTACGAATTTTTTACATTCCCCTTCAGGTTCGATATATCGAGGTTCCACTGTATCAACTATACTTGAATCATAATCAATTAATTAACAACATTTTGGGTTGAGAATACATGAATGTTATTCAGAAGGTGAGTCGCCTCATTCTACATCGAGAAGCCACCGATGTCCACGGCCCAGTCTGTGCTTCTTTATGGAGCAGAGGTGTGGGCTCTAGATAAAGAGTTATACAAGTTGCGGATCGTCTGGGTTCAACATCAAGCAGCGCTCCGGGTGTGTTCCACCTACCGGACAGTGTCCGACCCTGCCGTCCTGATGGTCGCCGGAGTCATCCCTGTCAAGCTTGCTAGGAGAAGACGGCGATTTATCAGAGACAAGGCGAGATCAGCAAGGACACGGCAAGAACAGAAGAGCGCTCCTGAAGATTCCAGCAGTGACAACACAGCTGGAAGCACGACACCCGAGGACCATGGACTGCGCGACTTATAAAGCAGTTCCAACCATGGTTGGAACGGCGGCATAGGGAGGTGGTCAACTACCTGAACGAATTCCAGACAGGTCATGGCTATTTTCGTTTGTACCTGTACGCGATGGGCAAGACCAGTTCACCAGACTGCATTTATTGCCCGGGCGTTCCCGATGATGCCACACAAATGCCCACCTGGGGACCACACAAATTTTTGGTGAATTTTTGGTGGACTCAGTCTGCCAAAAGATCTTGGGAGGATGAGGGCTGCTGGGATTGTTTCTCATCCTGCGTCCGGCGCATCCTCCTTAGAAAAAAGACTCATCTGGACCACTAAGCGGCTCAGACCCCCCTGACCGTGTGGCTGGTCAAGGAGTGGGCCCAATGGGCTTAGGCTAATTTAGGTCTAGCCTGATGTAATGTGACAAACAATTCCAGGCTAGATTCCTAAAGAGTAGAGGAGTCTATGTATATCAACTATACAACAATGTTTAAGGGCACTCTTATCAGGATCGGGATTCCATGTTGTTTTCTTTATAGCTGATTTTGGTGATTTAATTTTGCCGTCTGCTTATGAACCAATTACTGGCTTTTGGAGATTAGCATTTAGCCGCAATATGAATTAATCTATGTTCTTAAGTAGTTTTATTATTTGTATGGAAATATTATTTCCTGTATTTGTAGTAGACAAAAGTACGAAGGAAATCAATTTTAACATAAAAGGATATGTTAAAATAAATATGTACAATTTTAATTTTCTTTATCAATCAAGTCGCAAAATGTAACTTTGAATAATGGTTTATTTTTCTTCACTTTCATTATACTATTTGATTAAGATTTACCTGGACCAAAGACTAATAATGAAAGCGATATCCTGAAAAAGTATCTAAAGATATTATAAATTATCTATTCATCCCAGATCGGTCTGGCCAGCTTGGCTGGTCTGCAATTGCCGAGGACTCCAGGGCCCTCCCCTGACAAAAGGGGGCCTCCGGGTGGGGTCTACAAAACTGCTAAATATTGCAAACAAAATTTGTATACAATTTTTTTTGATAATGAAATAAATTATTTTTATCACATAACTTTAAACAATTAAAATTTTATCATACCTAAATGCTTTGTTTGCTTATAACCATATATAGGCTACATTCGATGTCCATTAATGTAATAATATGTTAAAAAAAACTTTTTTGTAGGCCTATCATACTCCATTTGGTGCCAAATTTGGTAACCAAATTTTACTGTAATTTGGTACCAAATTATTTAGTGTTTATGGTGAGTCGGCAAAATTAGGTGTCTATTTGGCCTTCACTTTAAAATTATGATTAGGTATGGCATCACGTGCAGGGCCGGCGCTAGACTTAGTAGATGACTTGTCCAATCCATCCAGAAACATATTTTTATATAGTACTGTGTTACACATGGTAAACATAAACACAAACAATTACAACATTGCAGGAGAAGAGGGGGTTTAATTTGCACAGTAAACCTATATCAACCCCCTGTGAACCAAATGTAAAGAGAAATCCACTGAACAAAATTAATGATGTATTTATCCATCTCAAAATATATGTGATGTACATTCTATTAGACCTATTAAGCCCGCTATACACGGTCAGTTTGGAGTGTCACTTCGGTGTGTTCATTTCTAACTGACACTTTTAACTGAACGCAACAATCGCCTCCACACGCTAGTGTCCGAGTGGGTAAATACAAAAACGACTACATGTTGCTGACACAAATTAGCGGTTGACTGTTTACGGGTAGCGGGTGCTCGGCGGACTGACGACGGTAGGACATTTGGACTGGGGGATATGGGGAAGGATGTGGCGTGATGGGTTGCAGCCAATCCGCAGCTTTATTCGACTCGTATGATATTACGTCACGATCGCCTGATCGCAGTCAGGCCACATTTACAAAACATATTGCCAACTTAAATTTTACATAAAATAAATTATCGTTTACACTACAACGCTCACTTCGATGTGTCACATCACACTTTGACCTGCCACATCATTTAGTGTTTTGACCGTGTATAGACCACTATGTGTTCGTTCGATCATGTTTTCGGAAGATGAATTATTGTCCAATTATTAAACTGTGAATTTAATGGCTCAAATGGGTCCACAATGGCTCAAAAAGAAAATGGTTTTTCTGTAGTTTGTCCATATAGATCTATACCAAGTAGATGTTAGTTTAAGCTGTTTTCACACTGTATCTAGATGGTTTTAGGCTCAAAATTTGGCAGGTACATTTGTCAAACACTTGGGGTCGTTTTTAGGGCATCCACCGCAAACTGTTTTTTTTCCTATTCACAGTTTAATTTATTTCCAATTATTAAACTGTGAATTTTGAGGAATTATTAAACTGTGAGATAAAGTCCAAACAGTGTCTTGGACTTTATCTCACACACAGACGACGACGCGACGACCAGGCGATGACCGACACGTGCAAATTCCAGTACATTGACGGATCCAGGGAGGGGCGGAAGGGGCGATCGCCCCCCCCGTAAGGAAACTTTTCGGGCAGTTTTACCTGGCCCATTTTATATCTTTCCACAACACTTTTGAAATATTAGACATTGTATTTGAATATAAAAAATAAACAATTTTCAAATGCATTTTAAAGGTTGTTTAATTAATTTATAACACTAATATCAAAGTATGAAGGTTTTGCGTAATCTGCGTCTGCGTTGCAATCATTCAAAGGCTGCGTTTACCGTATACCAGGCGAAGCCAAACTGTCGAGAATGTCAATTAGCGCGCGGCGCAATGTTGGCGAGCCCGAAGCTCCGAATAGCTATCCTCGGTTGTTCCCGCCATTCGCGCGCAATGTATAGGCCTACAACTCCAAAAATCACCGGTTTAGTACACTAACTTTGTCATCCAAAGTAGGGCCTAGCTTGCATGAAATGGGATAGTGGGACTTTGCGATAGTAGGCCTACCGAGATCCTTCAATTTTTAGACCTTACCGACCCTCCGAATCACCGTCAAAAAGCTTAAAAACTGGCGTAATTTTCCACTCTTCCATACGATTGGCTAGTTTTAACCTAGAAGAAACGGTTTGTAACAAAAACCATCCATAATCATTTTAAAATTACGTTGAATTTCTTATAAATTAAGACCATTTAAAATTAGACGTAGATGTCGTGGCGATCCGATGCTCAACAAATCGGCGATGTTGTGCGTTGGACTGCCAATTATTTTATTTGAGTATTTTCGCAGCAGCGCTTTCGGCGACTAGGCAAGCCACCAAAAGCGCTCCTGCAAAAATTAAATTGCCGCCATTTTGGAAGCGGGAGAAATATAAAAATACATAATGATATTTCAAATTTAAAAAATGTATGCATTTTGAATGAAAAATTTCAAATCTTAGGCCTATTGATATCACATTTAGACAGACAGATAGAAAACTAAGCAAGATAAGACTGTATAAGATGATAAAAAAACCTGATGAAGTTTGGGTCGATAATCTTCCGGCATGCTGTATCGTTTCACAAACGAAAATTAGAGTCAATGGATATTTTGAGTATAACTTTGAAGAGGCGTATTAGAAAAACTATAAGACCATATTGACTATGTTGAAGAACTATATTTTGGTCTTTAATTGTAAAAAACTTATAATGCACTTTATAATGATAATGGGTGAATTCCATGAAAAACGGTTTCTTCAGGGACAAAATTAGCCAAACAAATAAATGTGCAAAATTACAGCAGTTTTTTAAGCTTTTTGACGGTGATACGGACGTTCGCCGAGGTCGAAATTATGGTTTAGCATCTCTGTACTATCGCAAACAAAGCAAAAAAGAACCTATAAATAACCTATGCAGTGCGCCATATCGCCATATAGGTTGTAGCATTGATTTTGTATTGGCCTACAATATAGCTGTTTTGTGGAAATAGTTCAATTATAGTTCCATCTTTAGGCCAAGAAATAAATGTTACAGCGACAGCACATTAATTAGTAAGTATGGCTTGAAGATCGGTAACTCCTTAGTAATATTTTATGTCATATATAAAAAGAAACAAAAAGTAACCAAGCAATATTTTTTTTAGTTGTGAAAAAGTATTTGACCTTTACGCAAATAGGCTACAGTACGCTTACATCTTAACGGTTTGTTCCCTCTTTTTATAAATAAATTTTATAAATAGAAGTGGATATTTCATATTTTTCATTTCCAAATACGTCCTTTAATCAGTTTTTACAATTAAAACCTAGACTGTGTTGTTCTTAAACTTCTGTTATCTTACAAAATGTAATAAAAAACATGTTTTAGACATAATCTTATGCTTTTACTTAAGATTAAGAGTCTAAGATTTATTTTACGTTAATGTTTGTCGGAATAAAAACAGAGAATTCTCAAAATAAGTTGACAGTGGACTCATGTATAATGCTTTTATATAAGACCATGACGTTTCGCTTCCTCACCTGTTTACGCGACGTTCAAGGTCATTGCACCCCCCCCCCTGAAACAATCACCCCAATGTTTTGAGTTGCTATTGCCCTCTCAAGGAAACCGCCCCCCCCCCCCCCCCCCCCGTAATTCGGTCCTGGATCCGCCCTTGTTCCAGTAACCAACCAGCTTCTGTGCGCATGCGCAGATGACTGATGTGAGCAACTGAACTGATGCGACCGTACACACGCGCACTTCGGACTGCCATCAGTTCGATGTGTCACACCGAAATGATGAATTTTCATAATTCCATCAGTTCAGTTTTTTGGTGTGAGCTCACATCAATTTTGCATACACACGGTCAGTTCGATGTGTCAGTTTGGTGTGTTCACACCGAAGTGACACATCGAACTGACCATGTGTAGGGATTTACAGAATTGAGTCCATTTCAACTAAAAAATAAATAAATAAAGCGTAATTGAAATACTTACTTGAAATTGGTTCAAATCATTTGGGACTTTAGACGAATTTAGATATAATGAGTTTTTTAATTGGGTCAAGAGTTTTATCTCTTCGGATAGTTTCTGGTATCTTAAATTATTTTTTACTTGTGATTTATTTATATTACATGACACCACTTTAACTTCTTCGTCGTCTTCGTCATCAAGTAAAATTGTTTGAACGGGTTTACAGTAACTGTTGGTACCTGCAAAAAGTATTACATTTTCAGAATTCAGGTAGGCTCTAATAAACCATTCTGAGTTTCATTGTGAAACGGCAATGTGTTAATTATTGGTCCTGGAATCAAATATTTCTTAAGAAATTTCATTTTCTTAAGAAAATCCAATATTTTATTTAGGACGGTATAAGATGATCTAAGTACATTGCAAATTTTAATATCCAAATTATTTTTGTAGTAAAATATTATTGACTTTATGTAAGCTCTATCAGCCTTGCCAATCACTGATGTCATTAAAAATCAACAAGTACAGTATATAAGCCTTGCCACGTAACTTGATGAATGAAGTTGCACTAAAATTCAGTTATAATTATAAGATAATCTGGTGTTTCATGAAAATTAACAAGTAATGTAAGCTCGATGATTTTGGAGCAGTACTCCCTCCCCCCCCCCCCCTTCCTGCCAATTCCAGCTGTTTTTGGCCACTCATCAACTTAAGTGACGAGACGTGTAACAGACTGGCTGCCCCTAATACAAGTCATTTAGACAAGTACAAGCCATTGAACTGGTTGCCTTTGGTGTGATAACCTCAAGAATCATTTATTGTTATTTTTTAATTTCATTGACATAGTCAAAATTAACAGGCTGGGTAGCTGAGTGGTTATAGTGCTCGCCTTTGAATCAAAAGGTTGCCGGTTCGATCCTGAAGAAAGTTTGAACTTTTTTAAGGATCGATTTTGGACCCAGTTACCATTTGTCATTGGGCTATTAATTAATGATGATTTCTAAAAAATGATCGATGTTAGACAGTAACAAGATTAGGGTTTGGACCAGCAGCTTATCTGATATCAGTTCCCTAGTTTATTATATTTGGTTTCTCATCCATTTGTCGTACAAAAACAAATTATAGCTTAAGTTTATCTGATTTTCACGAATTGAATAAAACTTTAATCAAAGTTTTAAACACTTTTTTTACTAGCAAAAAAAAACAGAGTTTTACAATTTGTGGTTCAGCGTGTACAGTACACTCTCGTTCATCGGACTTGGCGACATTGGAACTCCGCTTTATCGGAACTGAAAATCTGGATATTATTAATTTTTTTTTTCTTACAAAATAAATAATTTTTCCGTTTTAGTGCCTTCAATTTTTATTCGTTCTATCCGCACAACAGTGAAGTATCACATTTTGCATCAAAAGTCATCAGGCGTTTTCCATAATCTGTATCCATCGATGTGATTTACGAGGCCGTGGAGTATTCGCACAAAAATAGAAAGAGGAAGGGGGCAGGAAGTGAACAATACGTCCGCTTCCCAAACTAATAATATATGAAATGAAATCTTTATTTGTCATTCAAGTTTACATTGCCTGTGATATTTCACAAATAAACATATGACACGTCATTATCTTATTATACATTTTGTTATAAGTTACCTAAATAAAACAATAATAAAATCAATAAAATTTAATTTAATTTAAATATAATATGATAATAAAGATTTTGGATCTTTATTTACTGTGTTGTTTTTATTCCTATAGGTTCATTGTTACCATGTTCAAAGTTTGAGTGCCTTATTTTCATAAAATCTCTTGTGTTATCTTAAAAACAAGAGTGAATACAATCACGATAGGTCACCGTACGGGCGGATATGATGACTCACGACGGACTCCGCTTCATCGGAATTTTTTGACATCTGAACCGGCCGTCCGCCACATTAGTTCCGATGAACGAGAGTGTACTGTATTATTATTATGTTGTTTTCAATATTGAACTGAAAAATACCACAACTGTCCTTATTTTTTATAAATACACATTTTTTGATATAATAGAAATTAAATTATTATTTTACTGAAATAAAATAATTAAAACTAAAAATAACTGTCTGACCAAAATGCATTTCTTTAAACATAATAGATGGTACGGTATTCTTAAAAAAGTGAGACATGGAATAACAAAACATTTCTTAAGCATTTTAATTGGTTGGATTTTATTATTAACATTTTTATTCTATACCCCAAATATTTCATCAATTCCTGCAAAAATACAAATAAAAATTTTGATTTTTTTAGTTTTTGTTTTTGTTTAAAATTGCAAATTTGCCCATTAAAATTGTTGTAGGCCTATTGCTTTATGACTACTTCAAGATAAAATACTGTATAAGGTCAGTATTATAGTTGGATAAACATTTAATATTTATATATTTTTTGCAATGTCTAACTGGTCTATTTTAAAAGCATAGTGTGTAAAAGGCATAAAAAATAGGACTCAGCCATTTTAGCAATTTTAGATGGTAAACCGAAAAATCTTGCAACCACCCCATCACTACTAAGAAAGCACGCTACCTATTTGAATTATATTTTCATCATATTATTAAATTGATGTTAAAAATTTTTAAGATTACCCTTTGCTTACCTCTAATCATTTTGTCCAGTTTTTTCAGTCCTTTTTTTAACAAAAAATATGAAGTTATAAATCTGTAAACATACAAAATATGTTAAAATATTTTTATAGGCCTAGTTACAAAATAGATTACCTTTGAAATAATTTTAAGAAGGCCTTTTTATATAGCAACCTCAAGAGAAATGCTAAGATGATCTTGACTCTCTCTGTTCCCTTAGGCCTATAGGCCTATTTTAAATAATAAGTCTACTGGTTAGGCTTTTTCATTTATAAAAAAATAACAAAAAAACCCTTTTACCAGATTGAAAAACATGAGATTGAGGACTTCTAGTCTTAAGATGATAGATCACAAACCATATACTGATATCAGGGATTGACTACAGACAAAACAATATAGACCTAACAAAGCTAAATCACATCAAATTAGCTGTATAACCGGTTTCACCCGGGATGAACATTGTGTGGTATATAAATCATTTAAGATGTTCTCTTCCATAAAACAAATTATAAAAATAAGCCTCGCACTAAACCATACAGTTCTTCACTCTGTTGTTTACCAATGAAAACTTATCAAAAAAGTGCAGGTTATTCAATCTGTCCCTTAAAAATAAGGTCTAATTCAAATTGTATGAGTTTTTTTGCTAAGGTCTAAGCTTATCTGTTTGAGTTCATAAACAAATCAGATTAAATATCCCAAATACTCTGACATGGGTAACTTTATGACGGTCCTGGTACTCGTGCATAAGGGCTGGCTTATCAAAAACTAATTACGGTACAAAATCTCTAGTCTTGTTAATAAGTTCTTACGCTATTATTTCTTGTAAAATGGTGTATGCCGTAGAGGTGTTTAAATAAATAATCACTAAAAACCTATTATGTACCTATATAAAATGTACGTGTATATAATGATTTTCATGGTAAATAGTCCAGTAGTTTCCAAGTGCAAGAGAGCAAGTATGGGCATATCAACATTAACAACGCCACAATTAGGCTAAGTTATTCAATATGCTAGAGGGGTTTTTTTTGTGATATGAACTCCTCCTATAAATTCAAGTTTTTGATGTTGTTGAAAAACAATGTCCTTATTTATTACATCTATTCATTAGTCCTCATCAATGGTCATGTTAGTGCCAACCCTCAAGGGTTTGACCCCTTGAAGGTTACTATTCCTATGAACGAAGATGCCAACCCTACCTTTTATCATACTGCATTGATGTGTGATCAGATCATAGCCTTTAAGGGCAAATTGGTCAGCCTGAGACCAAATTAGTCAGACCAAGCTCAGACACCAAGAAGACATCAGGAGTCTCTTCATAGAGCAAAAATTCTATGATCTCTCTTTTTTTACTGTACTTATTCTATCAACATTGAGATGCAAAATCTTTAATTTTTGTTCTTAAAATTAAAATTTCTGATGTGCTTAATTCTACCTAGCCTAGCCTTAATAAACTTATTTCTACCTATTTTTTATTATTATTTTTTTTTTTAACTGACACTAATATAGGTTGCTAATAGTTCTGTTTACACCCAGACACACATACACACACCTAGACATCACTCTGAAAACTACTTCTAATTCTGCTCGAAATCAGTCTGTTTTTTATTCTCTCAATCGTACCAGAAACGTTTCTTTTTTTGTCCTAGGACTGAAGAGTCAGCTGTTTTCCCAGGGTTATTTATTTCTTTTCTATGCAGAATAGGCCTAGTGAAATTTATACGTTAGCCTATAAATAATCACCATTGTTTGTAAATAACAGAAATGTAAACACTGCATATTACTTACTTTGTTAATATAACATAAAAAATAAAACTCTAGTTAATATTTTTATCGATTAAAAGTGTAATTCTGCATTATGATAATAACGTTGTTCATCACTCAGAGAAAAAGTGTCTTTTTAGTACTACTAGGCCTATTATACTACTTTTTATACTATTTTGGGTTCAGGGGGCACCAAAATAAATAAACCTACGACTCAAATTCGAAAATTCTGATGAAAGCAATAGGCTAATTAAACTTAAGTCTGCTTTCTTTATTAAGCCTACAATGATGTAGGGAGAGAGAGTATAAAAGTTTTTTTTTATTTACTAACTTGGCCCTCTAAGACCTACCATAACCAAAATTAACTTACCATAACCTGTGGAAATATACTCGAAATTACTAGCCTAAGGACGGATGCCAAATGATTAAATTTTTAATAGTAATTTCGCGTAGGCCTAAATATAAGTTTACTCTGCTTCAAACTTAATGTACGGTATGTTATAAGAATGGAAATGGAAAGGAATAAGATTATAAGATTAAGATTAATAAAAAATAAAAACCAAATCCACAATTAGACGTTCTTACTTGACCGGCTCCACATGTCATGTCACTTTCCAAACTTTCCTATAACTTTTTTTGTTATTTGCCAAATTTAGCCAGCTTTGGGTTTTCCATGCAACTTCTCTAACATCTAGCTAGGTTATTCCAACCAGGTTATATCAAGGGGGTCACGGATCGAAAAATTAAAATTTTTTTAAGACTTTTTGTTTTTTGCCTAATATTGTAGAGGAGACTTCACCATATATATATATATATATATATATATATATATATATATATATATATATATATATATATATATATATATATATATATATATATATTTTAACATTTATTTCTGGTTCAACATACAGAGTGTTAAACACAGAACATCTAAAAAAAAAACATAATTTTAACAGTAAATTAACATTGTGGGTTCGCCCTGAATTAGAGACACTGTGTAACTAAAATAAGTTCATTGAGGGGGGAAACACTTCTTTCAAAGTTTTAAATTGATAGTAGAAAATTAGTAATAGATTATCAAAATATGATTAATATGGAAGGTAAGAAAACTATAACAAATCTTGAAAAAGTCTTGGGCGTAGCCTTCTATTTGGGAGGGGTTATCCAATTTCAAAATGTTGTGCACCTCGGACGTCAAAAGATAGAAATGTAAATTTTTTATTTTAAAGGTTGGACATTTCTCCATGTTTTAACATGGGGTTTAGCCTAATTACATCTAGATCATTCTTTTTAATTATGATAAAATAATTGTCCTAAACATATGTCTGTAAATATTAAAATTAAAATATAATTATTTCAAAAATGTATGGTCACTGGGTATATCTAAAACAATCGAACGCCCTGGACAGCGTTGTTATTTTGTTTTCCTGTTGTCAACTTGTCTTGTCTTGTCAGGTGACAAACGGTTGTCAACAACAGTTGTTTACATCAAAGTAGTTCTATCCTTTTCATTTATTTTGTTAAAAAAAGATAATTGTAAGATTGATAATTTGTCGGTCTATTGTAGAAACAAAGTAATTTAACATGTATCCCCAACAGCCCTCAGTAAGTAACATAACTTACATATTAATTACAGTGTTGAGTTGAGGTTAGATAACCTCTGAAATTTTTAATTTAAAAATAACTAGACAAGGCCTATTTATGCACACATTCCCAAACATAAGTTAACTTAAGTTATTTTTTTTTATTTCTTTATATAAACCCTTTTCTATAGCTTAATGGGACTTACGGCTTGTAGGAAGTGTTCATGATGTGACCAGGCATAACTTAGGGGCCCATACAAAATCAAATGTAGGAACAAAGTAGGATAGCCTAGCCCTATATCATATCACGTCTTTTTCACAAAAAGTCCGAAGATCCAATTATATTTGTCCGCCACCAATGTCGATACTACGGACTTAGGCCTATAGGAAATATCGAAACACTGATGATTTAATTAAATTCTCCATATGATCGAGATCAGAAATTTCATGTCACTCTGAGAAGCACTCTTGGTTTGACAATTTGTTGTGATTTCTTTTCTTTTGCACTCGCCTCCGCCTTCTTGGAAACCCTAGGTCTTTCCTTAACTTATATGAACTACACCCCAGCATTTTATATAGGCCTAAGTTATAAAACTTTCCAGCACCAAAAGGGTTAAACAAGGCTGATTTTGTAAAAATGGGCCCAGGCTCAGGACAAAAGAGGTGTTAGGTTTGTTGGGGGCGCGAGCAAAAGAAAAGATTTCCAATGGAAAGAAATCGTTTGCCTATGGAATCCTCCCCATTCTTGGTCTTACTCATGACTAATCACTGCCATTAACTAGTTCCTGCTTGTTGATACTTGATCGTTGGCAACGTCGTCTTTCTTTGTCAGTTGTTTTTTCCACACAATCATTAAACTACTCTGATTTTACCTTTTAAAAATTGTCCTTAGTTATAAAGTCTGAATTTAAGTAGGCCTATAACTTACATTTTATTGATTACATTTTACTTTACTAGTCGGCGGGTAACTTACTCTTAATTCCAATCCAAAGAAAGTGAATTCACTTCATTTATGTAGCGTCTCCTCCGCAGTCCCAGGGAAAGAGGAATCGTCAGGTGTAGGTTAGGTTTTGGTTAGGTTAGGGGGTTAGTGATGAGGTTAGGTTAAGTCAATTCGTCATTGTAAAATTCTTGTAAAGTATAGTATAGTTTTGTCATGAGATGGTTTTTGAGTAGTTTCTGTTTGTTGTTTAGTTTTATGGCGTCTGGAAGTCTGTTAAGTATCTTTGCTCCGGCGTAGATCGGCATGGTTCTGGGACTTCTGAAGTTTAGAGGGTAGGGGAGGTGATGTCGTTCCTTCTCTTGTCTGATATTGATGGATGTCCGTTCTAGTGTTGAGATTATAGTGTAGGCAATGTGCAACTGATTCGTAGATGTATGTTGATGTGACTGTTAATATTTTGTTGTCTATGAAATGTGGTCTGCAGTGTTCTTGGCGGGGTAGTTTGTTGATTTCTGATTCCTTTCTTTTGTAGAATTAGTATTGTTGGAGGTTAGATTGTGCTGCTGCTTCCCATGCTATTATGCCAAATCAAATTCTTGATGCGAAGAGGGAGTGGTATGCTGTGATGGCTGTTGGTTTGCCAGCTATGTTGGGTATGCGTTTGATGGCGTACAATGCTGTGGAGAGTATCTTCTGTAGGTCTTCCGTGTGGTATTTCCAAGTGAAGCTTTCATCTCTGTGCAATCTTAGGAATTTCGTACGTGTAGCTATTGTGAAGTTGTTGATGTGTCTATTGGGGGTGTGGTCTTGGGTTTTTTTGGTTGTGGTAAAATTTATTTGTAAGGTTTTTGATTAGTTTATTTCAAGTTTTAACTGTGATAATGTAGTGGATGCAGCTTCTATTGTAGTTTTCAGTTGATTTGATGCGTCATTGCTGTTTTTACCGGTATGAGCAGGGTTATATGTCATCCGCAAACATGATGCAGGATGTTCTTGGTGGCAGATTAGTCGGCAGGCTGTTTATGTAAATTAAAAACAACAGTGGGCCGAGGATTGATCCCTGGGGCACTGCATTCTTCATTTGTTCCGGAGGTGATCACATTTTTGTTTTATGTGGTTGTGTTTAAAGTCTATTTCAACTGTTTATAGTCTATCGGTTAGGTAACTCTCTAGTAATTTCAGCGCATTGCTTATAACTCCAATGTCTTGTAATTTGTTAATTAGTAGGCCTATCTTCCAGTCGAGACAGTCAAATGCTTTTCGCAGATCTAGGATTATTGCAGTGGTTTTTGTGTTATCTTCCCAGCTTGTAGTGATATATTTTAACAGCGGAAATTGCTGTGTTTATGGATTTGTTGCCCTAAATCCGTGTTGATCAGGTGATATTTTGTTATTTTCTCCGGATAGTTTATCAGTTGATTGTATATTGTTCATTCTAGGTATTTTGATACTGCAGGAAGGATCGCGGGATCAAAAATAAAATTAGGTCTGTCATTGATATGTTTTGAATGTGTGTGTTAAATTAAGAAATGTCTTTGGTGTTAGGGTATTTTATTTGTTGAATTTATATAAAATGGGACTGAACAATCATTATTTTACCGTACCTCAGATTCAATAAAATTTTAGGCCTAATAAACAATCGGACGAGTCACTGTTTAGAGATAGAATACTTATCTTGATTTGGAATTTGCGGGTCGTCTTATCGCTGGTTCGGATTGGTTTTTAGTCTTGAACACCAATGGTGCCGATTTAAGTTTAGTAATATCTTTGTTTCACAGCTTCAAACCATTATTGGGAAAGCAACAAAAATTAAAAACTGTCCATCTAAAACATCACAAAACTTATTAAACCTTGGATAACGGCAGGATTGGTCAGATTGATCCGAACCAGGGACGAGATGAGCAGGCGGTTAAAAAAAAAAAACAACCTTTCAATGTGAATTTGAAAACACGTTTTAAAAATTACCGAAATCTTTTAACACAAACACTTAGGTTTGTTAAACAAATGTATTTCTGAAACAAAATAAAAGACAAAAAATAACAATAGGAAAATGTGGAAAAACGTTGCCAATGCCATAGGTTTAAATAAAAAGAAAGATAAATTTCCAGTTAAACAGTTCTAAGAAGGTGTCACGTATGATTTTGACCTAATAAAACCGGGATCTTTTCTGTATCCATGTATAGTATGTCAAATATAAATTATCAATTACTAAACTCAATTGGGGAGCTACTCGCAAGTGAGAGGTGATAACAAATAAATGTCAGATATATCAATAAAACAATGAAGATTTTATTTTAATGTAGAGAAAATAGAAACTCGGCAATTACAAGGTTTAGACGGATGATACTCAAATCAAGTGGAAAGAATGTAGAGCTGAGAATTTAAAGTAGGCCTATAGTTTATAAATGATGGAGAGTATCTATGTAAAATGTGCTATTGGGCTTATGGCCAAAGTTATCTAATAAAGTATAATCGGCCTTACCTGGCCCAGCGTAGCTGGTGTCCGGTGTAGAAGTGCAGCTCTCTGGCCCAAGGGATGGCCCCATGAACTAGGTCATGAAACCATGCCTCAGCATTTTTCCCAATCAAACTGCTGATTGTCAGCATATAGCACGTAAACTGCTAACAATCAGTAATACTTCTAGGCTACTAATTGTTGTGAAATATTTAAAAGCTTTCCTCTCTTGATTTGAGAACTATTTACAGAATTGATCAATTCTGTTGATAGGAATTGTCACTGTTGATAGGAATTTACTTTTAGTGTATTGGGGTTCGTGGAACGGCGCTAAAATGGTTTCAAAGTTACTTAACCGATCGTTATCAAATAGTCTCAATTTCAAATATCACTAGTTCCTCGAAGATAATTAACTATGGTGTTTTACAGGAAAGTACTTTGGGACCTCTACTTTTTTTGATATTTGTAAATAATCTAGGTAAAACTAAATCTAGTTGGGGGTCAAGACATTTCTGTATGCCAATGACACAGCCTTACTGTTTGAGGGCGACAGCTAGGAGGAGGCTTTTGGATTGGCAGAGCGCGGTCTATTCACCGTCAAGCATTGGTTCGATCAAAGTCGGCTCACAGTTAATTCTTTAAAAACTAAATGCCTGCCTATTTCTATTAGAGCTGACCGCGATCCAGTAGATTTCAATCTTCGTCTAAATACATGTGGTGACCATTGGGGTTGCATGGGTGTGAATGTGTTGAATTAGTATGAGAGTACAAATATCTGGGTGTTGTTTTTGACTGTCGAATGAAATGGGACAAGCACATTCATTTCATTAGGAATAAACTTCGTAAATTCATATACATATTTTCCTCTCCCAGTAGGATTCTTGCTCTTGATTTACTAAAGATAGTTTACTTCGCATACATACAGTCTGTCCTACAGTATGGCAACTTGGCCTGGAGTGGATGTTTCCAAAGTATTCTTTCTCCCCTTAAAGTAACACAGAAATCAATAATTAAAGCTGCTTTACAAAAAAATAGACAATACCCTACATATTTGCTTTTTGACGAATTTCAAGTTTTAGATATATGGCAATTACATATAAGAACCTTGATTTTATATATTTATAAAAATAGACAGCATGTTTAACAATATATCACATACATATTCAAAACGAAACTGTTAATATTGGAATTTCTGCCCCCAGACTTGTCAAAACAATCACTTCAACCTCCTCACACTACATCGCCAACATAGTTTTTTCTAAACTTCCGGACCACATAAAACATTCTCGTCCGTGTAGTTTTAGTATTTATAAAAAAATAATAAATGAATGGTTAGTTGTAACTGGGCGGGGTCATATAAGGTAATTTCTTTCCTCACAGTACGTCGCTAGGTAGTACTGAGTGCTGGTTTGTGGGAGTGTGGGTGTGTGTGCATGGATGTGGTTGTGTGCGTGTACCGTTTGCATAATCGAATGAATGTGCGGTTGTATGAATGTCTGTGCAAGGTCATGGAAAGAGTGCGCTGTATGATAGGTGTGTGCTTCACAATTGTGCGAATGGAATGCCAAGTATCTGTCTTTGGTAGCTCAGCAGGGAAAATTTTCAAATATTTTATAGTAGAATCAATCATGCAACTGATAGTTATAAAATATGTTTTTTTATTAATTTTTTATCTCTTTGTTAACGAATAATTTTGTTACCAATAAGAAGTTACTTAGCTTAAGTTTGGTTTTCTTAGAGATTTACATTTTTTACTAGGTAGGTATACAATGCAGTTGTCTGCTTGCAATATTGAGCGGAGCGACTATTTTTTAAATCAATAATAGCAAATGTTTTATTGGTAATTCAAGTGAGCTCGTTCGCTGCGCTCACTCGCCATTTGGATCAGCTCATTTGCTACGCTCACTCGCCGTCAATTTAGTTCGTTCGCTGCGCTCACTCACCTTGTGGGTCGGCTCATTCGCTGCACACACTCGTCGCCAGATTTAGGTTGTTCGCTGCGCTTACTCGCCACAAATCTGCAATACTCTAATAATTTTTGATTACGCAGGTTTGCTGCAACGGGGTATTATATGTTTACAAGATATTAAATGGTGCGTCGTCCAAGATTTTGCACTTCCTCTCCGTAAACGTGGCATTTCATTCACTTACAAAGGTAAACAAACCACTAAAATAAACAAAACAACAATTTCACATAAAACTACTGTATTCACAAACAGCTGATAGTAACAGTCTGCTGTTAAATCTGATCCTAATGACAGCTGTATAATCAACACACAGTAAACAAACCAAATAAAATATTTTTCCTATTGAAATAACATGGTAACTTTAAAGGGCCGTAGGGCAGAACCCTTATGTCCGATTTGGACCATTTCAGATTTATACCTTCCCATAGATGGTTACTATGACCGAGCAAAATTTCGTGAGGATCACTCCAGCCGTTCAGGAGGAGTACTTGTAAATAAAAAGCCAGAGTGTAGTATAGGAGCTTCGCTCGCTCCGCTAAAAAAGAAATGAATCTAGTTATATTTATGTTTCCTTATAACGGGCTGTATTGGACTCGTTCCCCACACACAGGCTTTTGCCCATGCGGGGATCAATTTCAGTTGAACAACTAATGTATTTATGTATAGTATGTTTCTGTCTGAAATAAAGATTTTTTCATTTCATTTCATTTCAAAAGGAGGTGGGGCGCAATATTTTCTTGGTTCCATAGCGCGTCAAATATACTGTGGGCCTGGGGTTAAACAGTCCTTTATGTAAAGTAACTTATCATTGATTAAGTACATTGGCTATCAAGATAAAAATGCAGTCAATATCAGGTATAGGCTCGATAACGGTTAAAATTCTGCTAGATTGATTGATCTTTTATGTAATTTGACCTCCTGATTACAAAATTTATATTAGTTGACTTACCGTTTTTCTAAAAATTAAGATTGTTTGAGGTTTTTTAGTTTTGGTACAGTACTCAAAGTAACTTTTCAGCTGTTAAAACTTGCCCGTTTCGCAGTAAGAAATAGAAGCCATTCTAACCTAACCTATTGCAATTTTTTTTTTTTTCAAAATAAGTTAGGCTAGGCCTAGATAGAGGGGGTGGGATGGATGAGGAGGTGGTGAAGTCAAATTGTTGGTTGGTGGGGTTTGTACGGATGTCTGTAAGGTTAACTAGTGTTGTGTTAGGTTTGGCATATAAAATAAATTGTGGTTTTGTGATCCTAGTACAATCACCACTAACCAACCACACCGACTGCCTACTAGCTGTGAAAATTTTAAATTGAAGGCAATGTAGGTCATTCAGTAGCAATATGTAGGCTCCGGTTTTTCCAACAAAACAGTAAAAACGAAAAACCATAAACTTTTTAAGGATGGTTTTCACCCAATAAAAACTAAAATAGATTAATTTTTTTATGAGGAAAGCAAAGTAAAACAACCAAATTAGTTTCAATTGTTAACGGTACTTTTTTCATATTCTGAACTTGTAAACAAAAATCTCATTGTTTATCCTAAAGTTTTTATTTTTTTATTAATAAAGTTGACTGAAACAGACCCTCTAGCTGAAATATGGCCCAAGTGTTTCCAAGGTCCATCATCCTTCCAATCCGGAAGTTGTCAGTACCAGGGCCGCACCGAGGGCGGGGCGACAGAGGCAGCTGCCCCGGTCGCCATGGACAAGGGGGCGCCGCGGCCGACGCGAAATCCCCGTTTTATAAAGACTCAAACACAAAAATTGTAAAGACTTCATCAATAAATATTTTCAATACAAAAGGTTCAATAATAATTTTTTTATTAGTTCAAATTAAAATGTAAAACATTTAGGCTATCAGTCGGAAATAAGTAGGCCTAGTGACTAATTTATTGTAGGCCTAACTATAAACCTTTTTTTACAATGCAAGTGGAAGAGCTGAAGTGAACCATGATAGCGTAGCATGTGGCTGCATGTAGGCCTACTAGTCAGCTGATCTTACGAACTGAGAAAAATGGCTCAAGTGCTCGATCGAGCCTGTATACTTCCCCGCCACTACCTAATCGAGGATTAGAATTATAGAATTATTAGAGGATTAGCTGAAATTCGACCTCATCTGGATCTGGCCACTTAACAAAAATGTTTTCAGGCCCGTTAGTTTTTGTAGGCCCTACCCAGACACAGATCATGTGTTGTTAACAAATGGTTGTGTCAACAAAGCTCTATAGTACAAGTGAATTTGTTTAATTAGTTTATTCAAACTAACAACATTAAAAATTTAGCAATGCGCCTAATTTAATGCTTTTGACTGTAATTTAACAGTACAGTTCACAGATAGGCCAGGCCAATTAATTAATTTAGGGGGCGCGGATCAAAATCTCGCCCCGGGCGCCTATTACCCTTGGGGCGGCCCTGGTCAGTACGGTAGTTTCATCCTGACGAAATGTAGGCTAGCAGGCCTGGCTTTTTGAAGTTTTCACTATTAATTAATGTTCTCATCAAGTGAGTATCAGCTGGTGTTTGTCAGCATCAAAGCTACATTAATCATCTGATCCTTCGCTCTCACTCTTTAGTCATAAATTCACCTTAAAATTGACATCAGAGAGTGATACAGCAAAGAAAAGGTGCCGTTCAGCATTAGAATTCAAGTTCACTGTCTCAGCAACCTTGTCCTAAGAAATAATGTTTTCAATGTTTTATTTTTTCAGGCAAGACAGCAGGATAGTCAAGATCTAGCTTTGTTCAGAACCATATTGACTTATTGTGTGTTCATCCTGGCTTTACCAGTTTGTGCTTTCTTTGCTTCAAAGTTCTTTTTGTTTGATGGTAAGTGCATTTTAGTTACCTATAGATGTTCTTTTAGACAGGACGAGTAGATTTTAGCAAGAGTTTAATTATGTTTACTTTACTCAATATATTGGGTGACCAAAGGTAGCCCCTCCCTCTTCTCCGATACACATTAAAACAGTTCTGCAAAGTTCATCTAGGTTTAATTTTTAAATGTGACCCCTCACCTCAGGAGTAACTGGTTTTTTAAACAGCAACCTATCAAACTGCATGTCATGTAAAGAGCTTTTAAAAAGAAAACTCATCCCTCAAACTGGATTTCATGAATTGTATGTTCTAAAATGGTGAATGATCAGACTTAGAATTAGAATCATATGGGAAAAATTAAAAAAAAATGTAATAACTATTGAGGTGGGGAAAGCATAAAGAGCTTGTATATATAATATAATATAAATTAACTCTTGGTTTTGCCAGGCATTCTGGCCATGACGACAATCAACAGCAACGTGTATTCGGCAGTGACGGCAGTGGTAACTCTACATCTGGCGCTGGGCTGTTATATCTACCGAGCTTACTCCTATGACCACTCGCCCAAGGCTCCGGCCAAAGTTGACTGAAAATCAAACTTAGAAGGTAAAATAATTACAGTGACCGTTTGTTTAAAACTGAAAAACTAATTTCTAAAATGTATACTGTGTTCTGAATGAGTTTTAGCATACTTTTGCTTTTACCATGAGGCAGAGCCTTTTCGATGGACGTTGGTTTAAAGCAGCTTAAAAAAGCCCTAGGATCGCAAAGGCAATTAAAGATGCTATGAACCTTCAAATCACTCTAGTCTACGACATGGAAAAAATGAGACCATCAGGTAAAGTTGTTTTCTCTGTGAAAAGAGGACAAAATAGGGCCCATGAGGGTTACAGACATAGTGAAAGAGAGGGGGAGAGAGAGAGAGAGACAGAGGTAAAGAAATTTAGATGACACAAATTTTGGATTCCGCGATATATAAAAGTAAAAATAACCAACAATTTCAAGATTATCTTAAGCACATTTAAAAGGTCAGATATTTAATATATTATAACATTTTTACAATTTAATGTAATTGAAATATAATTTTAACTAAAATATGGCTGTTATATTATACTCAATGATTGTGTGCGTCTCTTCACGTTTTGAATTCAGTGCGACTGCTGCCAGGTTAAGGAAAAAGTTTTCCAAAAGTAATTACTGTAAGACCTAAACCCAGGACCATACAATAAAATCTTTTTTTACATACAGTTAATCAAAAGCTTTTATTAAAAAACGTAGTCTAGTCGCATGAGGAAGTAAAACATTCTGTTGAAACTTTCTCAAAATGAAAGCAAAACCATATCAGAATCAGTCAAATAGTTTCCATTTGGAAATAAATTAAAACCAATATTATTGTGAATTTTGTATTTCAGGACCCAGGTATGACCACAACCGTTTGGCTTTGATCCACGAAATCGTCTTGGTGTCATTCTTTAAATCCTCATTTGTTTATTTCTTTAAAGAAATTAATGATTTGGGTTAATTTTATGTACTATTTATAGTGTTTGTATATCTCTAAGTTATGACTTGATATTTATTTTTAACACTAGATAGAAAAAAACTCTAGATTTAAACGCTATTGTTTTGTTTTTTACCAAAGTTTTTGTGGATTGATCATTTGTTTCGTTGCAATAAAATATGAAGCCAATGTACAGCATTGATTTTCTTTTTCAGTTTTGTAACTTTAGACTAAATATAGGCTGTATAGATTTGTATATACTTATGTATAATTGTGAAGGTAAATAAATAAAATATAATTTCTATCGTACACTTGTCTTTGTTACCGTCTGGATTAGGTAAGTTGAGATATCTAGATTGAAAGTAAACTAGTTGAGGTAAGTTAACAGTTAGATAAATCTTTTTTTTATTCCTGAATATCAAACAGCAAATTTATAAAACTGAACGGAGTAATATATTCATTACAAAATCATCTTGGAATTATTAAGACTAGAGATGGCCTCCTGGTCAAAATTCAACCAAAATTTCTCTAGAACATCACATTGTTTTTATTACCAATCGTCCCGCAATACTTTAAATAAGAACAGCTGTGTATACGTGTATAGAATTAATTAGAAAGAATTTTATGCCATATGTTATGTCTGTAAACAATTTAGATAAAAATGATATGGGTACGTTTAAGACGGTCCTGGGGCCATGCCTTGAGAACTAGACATGAACTATAGACCTGGTCAGGCTTATTGGCGGGTGGCCAATATTATATTGCGTGCTATATTGGCCAACATTGGCTTATTTCGTCTCCTCAACTCGATGCTCTCCAACAGGATGATTAAAATATTATTAGGGCGCAAGGAAAGTACTTTTAGGCAACTAAAAAATCCTGCCACAGGGGTCAGTGCTTGCCCCACTCAATGCATCTGGAACAAACCAAGGTAGGGGACACGAACAGTTGATTTAAGGGGATCCTGCACCTTTGACGTCATGTTGTTTCTCTTGACACATGAGTGTCGTGCTTTGAATATTTTTAGTGCTGCACCTTTGACATCATCGATTTTGTTATTATTTTTATTGATGTCACCCACCTCCTTCTCATTCTAGATTTCTTGGCCTCAACGGTGTTTAATGTATGTACTGCCAACATACCTGACACTCGCTCCTGAAAGTTTGTCAGGAGCCATCATTTAAAAACCATACAACATTGTTAATGATGGGACATGCACAATTGGCAACAACAAAAATTAGCTGCCATCGCAGATGCTTCACTGCTAATTTCAACCATCATAAAGTAGAAAATTACATCAATGACGTTTAGGGTTAGTAATAAAATAAAAAAATAACAAATATAATATTTTGTTTAATTTATACAAAGTATTTATAAAGATAACTTGTACACATTTTACACATTATTTTTTACATCTTATGGGTGAAACTATCAACACCTTATTGACAATGACTTCTTGAGTATTCGGTGACAGAAAATTTAAATAAAATATTTCTAAATAACAAAGATTCATATTTTTGCTAAAAATAAATCAATTTAATTCATTACAACTTGGCACATTACTGGCTTACATAAAATGTTAATAATATAGAAATAATATATGTACTTTAGTTTTAGCGAATTTCCCTATAGGGAATACGCTATTACGGTAGTAGCCATGGTAAGACCTAAGCCCGGGACCACTTTACTTTTTCATTTTGAGGTCCCCAGAAGCCAAAAACACCATTCGTTCATTTTCATATATATGTATATATATATATATATATATCTATATATATATATATATATGTCCGTGGTACCGATAACTTTTGAAGGGAACCTCCGATTTTGATGAAATTTGGTATGAAGGTGTAAGACCAGGTCTATTTTCATGAGTTCGCAAACCAGCATTGTCGGGTTATGGGAACGGGGTTTTATGGGGTTTCAAAGGGGTCAAAAATGGGTTTTTGGCATTTTTTGACCTCAATTTTCAAAATTCATCAATTTTAACTGAAACCATTTAAAAGAGCTTAAAAAAACAAACAATTTGGTATTTTGAATTTTTATCATAGCATAACTGGTTACGGGGAAAATCCAAAAATGTGTTTTCCATGTTATTCTTATGGGAAATCAAGAAAACCCTATATCTTGCTTATTTATCGACATAACTTAATCAAATTTGGTATGTAAATTATCTCGATAGGGCTTTACTTATGATTGCTTACAAAACCCATATGGCGGCAAACCTACATACTCACCCCCATGGGGTTTATGGGGAAAACACAAAATTGCCAGAGCTTGATACACTTTTGTGTTTACATTCACCAATTATTGATTAACTTAGATTTTCTAACAACACCCCATGGCAGCAAACCTACATATTCGATCCTATGGTGTTTTTATGGGGAAAGTAAATAATCCGAAATTCCATTGGAAATTCGCTGAGTACGCAGGTCTGCTGCGACGGGGGTATTTTTGATTATTTTCCAGCAAATACTTAAGCTTTTTTTATTAGATGGATGTTCATGTAAGTTAAACATTGTAGATATATTTGAGCTTCATAAAAAAGACTGTCTTTAAATGATATAAAAACCCCCGTTCTCATCACAAAAGAAAAGTTCATCACTATAATCTTACATAATATTAAAACGTTTGCTACCGCCATTCAAAATTTAGTGGCTCGTATAAGAGACAATAACTATTTTTAAAATAGCCCTGCAGCTCAGATATGAGCCTGTGTTACTAAGTGACGTATGTAATGGTCATTTGTGAAATACTCTTCTATTAAAGAGCCTTGAGACTTTCATAGCAATATATAGGTAAAGTGTGGCATGTAATGTATGCTGGGTTTCTTGACAGAGTAAATACAGTGCTGTTATATTGTTAATCTGCGATAACCACAGCTAACTTGCAGCCGACTCAGTCTAGTCACCTGTTCATAACCAGAACCTAACCTTAAGTGTGTAAATGCGAGCTTTTAGTTGTAGGTGGTTGAAGTGAAGTGTGTTAGTTGTACGGTATTGATATTTTAAATGTGCGGCTCACATATTAGTTCCCCGCCTGCTGTTTACATGTACATTTATAGTAATACTAAATGATAGTAAAAAGTAGACAGGGGTGGCAATAACCTTAATACATTTGAAAAAAAGGAAAAAATACATTTGACGTACAAATTATAATAAAATAAATATAATGAAAAGAAATAGATATATAACCAAAGTTTTTATCAAGTCTGTGGGAGTGTTCACAATGATACATACCTTGTACTTGGCAGATAATATGCTTAGAGCATTGTGGTCTGTCGATGACTGGGGTAGCGCATTCATGAAATTTGAATTTAAATTAGTTATTCAAAGCCAAAAATTTTCAGATATTATATCAACTATTTGACTTATGAGTTGGATTTACACATTAGAGGTCGTCCATAAATTACGTCATCTAAAAATAAGGGGGGGGGGGGGGTCAAGATTGAAAATGACGGTAGGGTGATGTGCAAAGGGGGGGGGGGGGGGTCGGCTTTGATACGACGTCATTTGAAAAATTATGTTTTATATCAAATTTTGACAGTTAAACAATGATAAATTCGTACACAATTCAACTATTATAAATTAATGATCTAAGAAAATACATTAGACTATTTTTAGGCATTGTTTTATAGTTTATTTTAGTTTATTTTTCCATTGAGAAAGTCATTTTGGCTTCATTTCTGAAGGTAAATTTGATTGGTCAATGTTTTTAGTCTATCAGGTAGACGAGGGGGGTATTGAAATACGTCGTATTTTTCAACAACTTCCGATCCTATAAATAATGTGGTACTACAGAGGTTTGTATACTAAAATGTCCAGTTTGAATAGTTCTTTCAACAAACTACCACCAAAATGTGGTTCAAAAGTTCATTGATAGTCTTAATGAATCAATTAAGAATGGAACTTAAGTAGGAATAGGTTTAACGAGAAAAAAACATGTGGAATAGCCTCCGAATCACTTAATATAAATCATCAATATAAATAGTTTAAAATACCTGGATTTCTGCCAAGTCCAAAATGGCCAAAAAACGATGACGTAATTTATGGACGGCCCTTATATACACGTTCATAAAAATAGGGCAATAAAAAATAATTTGTACTCCTAATTTTTTGGTAACTTGAGTTTCTTTTGCGTGTGACTGTACTGCATCCACAAATGTCAGCTGATGTGCAAAAGTAGTATGTGAAAAATAGAAATATCCGGGGATTCTTCTGCTTATCAAAAATTCCAGTTACCTGAAACCTGGACTCATATTACCAGTACTGTCAGATGCTGTTACAATGAGGCATATTGCCATTTAATCAGGAAGTGCTTGTTATCAAAGATTTAGCTTCGTTCCTTCAACATAGATTGTGGATTTTTCAGACCTTTCACCATCGCAAATGCACTTGCAATTTGGAAAAAAACAGAATTGCCAATTTTTTATGATAATTGAAACAATGGCAAATATTTTAATTGCACATCAGCTTTAGATCAAGGGCGAAATATATTCAGCTCAATAGAAAGAATCACTGAGAGCCAGAATAGTTTGCAGTTTAAAATATAAATTTATCTTTGTTACATCAGTAAACATGATTGTTTGCAACCTTTTACAGCGGCCCTCTATTATGATGTGTGCCAATTTAGGGCTTTCAAATAAAATCCAGTAGCTGCTTCTCAAAAGTAAAATTTGCTCCTTTAATAAAAATTAATTCTAAAGATAACTATTGGTATTAATACTATTAACTATTGCTAAAAGTTTCATAAATATAAATCTTAGTGATGTATTATTCAGTAGAAAAATCTCGTGTACATTATAATGATAAAACTAAAACAAAACCAAGTAAGTTAAGTGTGAGAACTCTTAAAATTGGATTTAGTAATTACAATTACTGGTAACTTTCATTAACCTACAAGTTATTTTTAGCCACTTTAATTATTGTACTTCTTGTCCTTACAGTTTTTGATTGATTTATGAAGTTTTTGACAAATTTCTTACAAAAAACTCTCCAACTTTATTGACATATTTTTTTTGATCTTGGAGTTAACAACAAATCATGATGTACGAATTTGGGTTGGGTTGCAGAAAAATTCAGAAAACTTTTAAAACTATTAAATTGGTTCTGATTTTTTTATACATATACAACATTTTCTGTATTTGTATGACTATGTGAACAGACATTATATTATTAGGGCTTCATGTATTTGTTTTACAAAGCCTCAAATAAAAAGAATGTTAAAAAACTTGTAAAACTAAATATTTTAGATTTTAGTGAAATTTTCTAAAGAAAATTGGAATGCGTGAACAATAAGTTAAAAAAATTTGTATTCACTTATGTTTTAATTAATTTTCCCAACATTCTTTCACACTAGATTGTTATTTTTTATAGTTAATTAATTTTGTTTGTTATAGTAATTTCAATACTGCAGACAAGACTCCAAAAAACATACCCTCACGCTCCTTTCACACATCATGTTTTTAGCAGTGCGGGAAAAACCGCACGATTTAAAAACCGACCAACATACCGTACAAGTAATTGGCAGCCGGTTAAAAGCCGTCGCCTTGCCTGTGTGAAAGGTCTCATACGATTCTATTGGGATGTACGCCGTGCGATTTTTAATCGTACGGGCAAAACCGTGATGTGTGAAAGGGGCGTCATGTGGTAATTTAATCTATTGGTAACTGGACTCAGTTCTCCCCATATAGTCAAATGACCAAGAGTGAACTGTACCTTAACATTTCTTGTTGGAGTTTTAATATTGAAAAAATTCATCAATCCTGTCGGTCCACAGCTAATTACCAAGAATATTTGAAAATATTCATAGTGTACTGAAAATGTTAGTTAAATGTGACACAAGTGCATGGTATCCAATATGGTCTGTAGGCCCTTGAATTTATATGAGGCTTTAAGAAGGCACATTAAAAGCTTTCTAACAACACATAGGCCCTAAATGGTTCAAATTCATTCTAAACCAACCAGCTTTATATGAATCTCCTCCAAAAAATGAATGTAGCAAAATTTTGTGGGATGAGTACTTTTTTTATGGGCCACATAAAGTTATTTCTAGATTTTTGTGAAATCTCTTAGGTTATTTTACAAGACTGGAAAACAAATGTTTTAATATAGATTCAATTATTGCTTGCTTAGGCCTATGAAAATACAGGAATATTGTAATGTAATTAACTGAAATAATGTAGATTGTGCAGAATAGTTGTATTCTATTCAACAGAAGAACGTGGCCAGCATGTTTCTTCAAGTTAAATTAACAAATCAGTTTCATGGGAGTGTTATTTTTCATGCTCTAAGTCCATTCTGGTTGGATAAAGAAATTGAAAACATTGTATACTTTCCACTTTTACAACAACAACCAATTACAAGTTAGATTTTAAACAATAAATTAGTTTTTATTAAAATAATTATATGACAGTTGGCAAAAAAATTCTATTATTGTCTAAAAATAAATGTGCTCAAGAAAACCAACAAAAAACAAACAACGTATATAAGAATTAATGGTTTATACAGTATTAGTATTTTGTAGCAGATATTCTTAAAAATGACAACTAAAATTTTTTTAATGTGTTAATAGGTCTGCATGACTTGACATAAATACACACATTTAATTGACTAGCCCGCGGTTTCTCGAAGCCCTAAAAACCTAAAATCAAGTTTAAACAAAAACTGTCCATATGATTAACATTGAGTTAAACTCAGTTTAAGTTAAACGTGTTTGGAGAAACCGGCCCCTATTTAATCTTTCACTCTACTCTTTTTCAGCAGACAGCACTAAGAATAAAAGTTATTTATCATATGTTTTGTAACATTTGAGCAAATGTACATACATTTTTCCATGAATACATACATATTTTTCAGAGAACCATAATTTAAATCTTGTTTTTTACATTTAAAAATACAAAAACAATACAAAGACAAACAAAAATATATATAAGAAACCAAAATCAACATCAGTCAAAACTTAGTATAGGGATCACCTCGTATTTTGTATGAATGAACACATTTCAAGTATTACAACCTAACTAGAGAACCTTTTACAAAATATTTTTGATGTAAAGTCTCTTGTGTACTTCATTTAAACATTAGATAAAACAAATGTAAAATTTTAAAATCTTTAAAAATTTCAACATTGAAGATTAAAACTTAGTTTAAATTTAAAACAATAAAAATTCAAAAATAACTTGCTCATTACATTTATTGCTAACATAATTAGTTTTAACTTATAACAACCTTTACAATACCAAGAAGAGGAAGACTATTTACACGGTTTTCATATGTTTAAGTTGCATCTATATTAAACCTAATAGGTATATGGGAAGGGTATGATCCATGCTGAAGGTTTGTATGGATGGGAAGGCAGAAGACATGCAGTGATTACGAGAATACTGGTTCCTGAAACAGACAGTAGAAATAAAAAATCTCTTTAGGATCTAGAGGTTAATATGCAGTTATTTTATATATTACTTTACAATTATTTAGTTTAAAATTATAACCTTTCGTAGACTATCCTGTCATATTTTGTACACATTGTGATTTTAGATGTTTATGGGTTTTAATAACTAGCTAGTATTACACTAAAGCTTAACACGTTCTGTGCGCGCGGCAACGATCGTTGCCGCGCCCGCCACTACCCGGGTGCGCGCGTACACGATCGTTGCCGCAATTTCATTGTTGCTTAGATACGTCAGTGTGCTGCCAGCACTTTCCCGATGTAAGTGGTTGCTATCGCGCTCGTGGGGAGGTACTTTTTTCATTTTTGGCGGTGTTAGTTTTTAATTTGCGCGTTTCTATGGAAACATATGTTCGTGTAAACATTGTATATTTGTAAATAGTAAATAGTGTTTTGTTAGGTTATAAATATAGATCTACTTCCCAGTCATAGTGGTTTAGCGCATGATTCGGACGATTAAAATAACCCCCAAGAACAAGATCTGGATGAGCTACCCTACGAGACCGACGGCGAGTCAGAGGATGAGGACCCCAATTTTGTGATGTTTGGCATACTGAACGAAAGACATCAGGGTGGGCTGGCGGGGTTGTAAACAGTATATTTTTATGTTAGTGTAGTATTTTTATCATGTAAAATCATATAAATGTGTTTTTGATTTATATAAGTGAGTTTTTTTTTACATATTTGAACAATAAAAGTACGCCGTTCGGCAAAACGGCGTCGCCGGATGCGGGCGTACACGATCGTGTACGCGAAAATAAATGGCCGTAAATGCCATTTTTATTGCTCCAAATGGCGTTTCTGCACTGTTTTCCATCAAAAGACATCCAATGCCGAGTAAAAACATAAAAAAATAATTTTAGCATATGCTAATCACTATTGCAGGCATATTTAGCAGTGAACGTGTTAAGGTTATCCCTGAACTTGAGAATTTTGAGACAAGTTTGGTATAAAAAAGAACACATACAGCTCACATCAATGTTTGAATCATTGTAACATTTTTATTTTCATCATAAATTAGTTAACAACTGATGTTAAGGAAGGTAGATTTCATATTAGATACTCTACAGGCAATATCAACAATAGCAAGTGTTTCGGCATCCAAAATTCCTCAAATGGAACAATATCATTTGGTATAATATACTGTCCCAACTCCCAAGCACTACAAAGAAAGAAGAACTACAGTTTGCAAAAGGGTAAAATGACTAAAGCTTGACTAAAGTTTACTAACAGGGCTTAAGAGTCTGCAGTATCTGCACCATCTTGGTAGTTTGTCCCATAAGAGCAATGTTAAATTTTAAACATTACTGTGAGTTCGTTTTTCGTCGGAAAACTTCAAACTTGATGTCATTTTTAATTTTGTTATCATAGTATCTAGTGCTTGGCGTGATAGAAAATTAATTTTTAAAATTATCCACTAGAATAACAAGTAAAATATAAACATATTTAACACCATTTTTAAACCACTTTTAAACAGTTTTTAGTAGGTTTGTTGAAAATTATCCACGTCATGCACTCTGCCATTCACTTATGGTGAACATATTCAAGTTTCATGTAAATACGATGCAAGATTATCGAGATATAGTGTTTCAAAGACAACAGTAATGTTTTGAATTTAACATTGTTCTTATGGACCAAAAATCCAAGATGGCGCAGGTACTGCAGACTCTTAAATGGATGAATTTTCGTTTTAGGATATAAGAATTGACTTGGTATTGGCACTCAATCGCCATAAACTTAAAATGAACTTGAGCTATTATAAACAACCACTTCCCGCGTTTTTGAATAACTAAAAAAGAATATACTTTTTGTCATCTTTACCAAGATGACCTCAGTATTTTGCGTATTATAGAGGCTTAAACGGTCATCTAGTTACAGTTTTAAAATCAAACCAAAACACACTTTGTGATGTTGATGAAAACAAAAGCATATGTATTCCATCTTTATGATTTTATTCTGGAGAACATTTTACATTATTAAGCATTTCCTCCCAGCTTTTTGAACATGCCGTTATCTTTCCTAAGTAACTTGGCAAAACCTTTCAATTGAGACCACTCACATAATTCTACAATTTGTGAAACGCTCACAATTTTGCTCTAAATATTTTCTACATGCATACCTAATGCAGTGCTTTAACCAGGTACACTCTACAGTTTAACACTGCCTCTTTCAAGTGAACATGTAGATTTTTGGTTAGGATGGTGTTTTTCTTTCGCTGAAGTCCAATGACATTGTACAGCTGTTGACTCGAAAATCAATCAATTTCCTTACCAATGACAATCAAATAGGAAAAATTACAAACTTTTAGGGCCCTTCCTTTTAACACGTTGAGTGCTGAAAATCGATATAATTGCGTACCAAAATTGCGGAAATATATTTTTTGTTTAACCACTAGGTAATTGCTTGAATGTTGCTAAAAAGTCGTCAGAAGTTGTCTAGGCGTCTATTTTAGGTCAAATTTCATGCCGTCATTTCCGGTACGTTAATTAACGTAGTCCGCCGGTGGTGCCGGAGACTGTCACATATAACTGTCAGAACTCTCGTCGGAGCCGTTTTCATCATGAGAATAGACATTCTCCAACAATTCGTCATCATTACCCTGCTTCATTGCACATATAAATCCTAAAACAACAATAGAAAACACTGTGAACCCAATCACTTCGTACACTACCTCATAGGGAGGACCAGCAAATGATCATCCGCGAACCAAGCTCATGGACTGCACCAATTTGCGGCGAGCAATATAACCTCACCCGACAGTGGCTAAAGCCCACAATAAACGAATAAACCAATGTGACAATATCCGGGAGTGCTGCGTAATATTACGCACACCGCTGCACGCAAAGCTGCCCTCCCCACTCCTTAAAAAATGGCGGACCGGGAAACGAACTATGCCGAAGTGAACACATAGACTGGCACAACAGGCGGTAATCGAATTAACTCCTCCCGTAAATGGTTAAGCCCATACTGAACCTTTATGTTTTGGGCAGGAACGCTACGTAAATTAATGTAGGCTGCCGCCCGCGCCACTGTGGCATTACGTTAATTAACGTACCCCGCACTCAACGTGTTAAATGGATATTTACCAATTTACTTATAAAAACAACTTTAGGCTAAGCTCTTTTCAATGACACCAAAATCATTAAAATGAGCTGACAACTGTGGAAGGAGTTCCTTGTACAAAAAAACCATGTCACGTATTACATAAATGTGTAGATTTCTATTACTTACCGGTACTTGATAAAAGATCACAAATAAATTAAAATGTTCCGGATTTAATTGTGTTATCCTGCTCTGTGTCATATGTTGGTATAATTCCTTTAAGCCAGTAACTTCTGCTTACCAAAAATATACCGACATTTTTTCCAAAAAGCTAACTTAGGTTGTACTTAAGAAAATGTATTATATTTAAACCTTACAATACTACTTTGACTAACAAACACAAAAACCAATACAGAACTAAATAAGTAGGGACAATCCATGTTAGTAAAAATGAGTTTTGCCCTCGAAAACCAGAGGAAAATTAAGTGCTCGTGCTAGGATTGCTTCTCCTAATTGCCACAGGAAGCGCTCTTTCTACTTCTTAAATATGAAAATAAGGATATTTGTTTTCAAAAAATTAAAACAAAGGCAAACTTTTACAAAACTATTCTAGCCATAGGTTTTTATTTACCCAATCAGAATAATCTATAGATAAAAGTTACATTTTGGTGGTCTGTGTTTTTATCTGTGTTTTAAGGGCGTCGTTCTCACTTCCCCATAAGGATGTCCCTACTTAATTGGTTTTGTATACGATGCAAAAACTCACTTCAAATCATGTAACAGGTTCAACTGGTTTCTGTATAAATGCTATGAAATCCTTCACTTTCTTTATGGACTCGTTAATGTTCTCTTCCTTCAACAGCAACTGATTTACTGCAGCCGTTTGTCTCTGGGAAACAAAAATACGATAAATATTGATAATAAGACTAATAGTGCAGGTTAGCTGGAATCACATAATCTAATTTTTTTACCGAGTTTAGTAAAAATCATGTCCAACAACTATATGTGGAGTAATATAGTAATGTTAAGTTTACTGGGTTGGTTTTGTCAGGATAGTTGGCTCTCTTTTTTAGTGAATATTAAATACAGGGTTATTAATATTCGATAATCCCTTATTCAGCAAAACTGGGTTAAATTAGAGGTGTATTGTGCATGTATTGTGTCAGTTACTTCTCAAAAGGAATTGAGCCTTAAAATTTGCTCATACATAAGTTGTTTAATAACATTTTTACACTAAGTAGGGGCATATTCTATAAAGGCCTAAGCTGTGAAATTAAAAAAGGCAGTAATCTATATTTAAATTTACCAAAATATATTACGGCAACTCCAACTGCCAACAATGCTTCTGTCAAACTGTAATCAACGCAGCCGTTCCTGAACACATAATTGGAACAATGCCAAGATTGAGTAATGCAAAGCACTCACTGTTTATGGTCCATATAATGTACAAAATTAAAACTCATTTCCATCACAGGAGCAGTAATATTATGAAATTAACCTTTAGTCTTTGTTGGTGTAAATTATTAGAACAATTTGCAAAATTAATAATACAACCTCATGGAAATCATATTTTCAAAATTTAAAAATCCTTGCATTACCATCTATTTATATTTTACAAGGTGCCTGTTTAGTCCATAGTAACAGATTAGAAACAAATTTAGTGCCAGAGGCCAAATTGATCAATTTTACACCAGGCATAATCATCAACTAAATTTATCTTTAGCAAATTCAACATTTTTTTTAAAGAAGTCCTGAATACATGGCAAAAAAAAAAAACTATAACAAATTACATAGCGATATCAAACTATATAATGTCAAGACATTTAGAAGAAAATTAAAGGATCTAATTCCAAAATGCTTGTACAAAATTGAAGAATTCTTTGCACAAGAAGATGAACTGTATTATTGAAAAATCTTGGACTAAGAAGAAAAATATGTAATTTTAATTAATATTTTGAAAACATTTAAGAATGTATTAGTTTTTATGCTTCCTAACAAAACATTCATGGCAATTAGGATAAATTGTAATAAAAAATAAAGAATTAAGTGTTTTAGAGATCTCCTACTGGCCGAAATTCAATAAAAATTTCAGTTAATCTGGGACCTAATTAGTTCAAAATATTTTGTAGCTGAAACGTCTGTTCTTCCTGATTTGCTCGCATTTGTTATTACAATAGCTTTTAATGGTTAAATCAATCATCCTTCCACCATAAGATTAACACTGAAACTTTGAAAACCTGTAGGGTGTAGCCCTAGGGGTTGATTTGAATAATAATGGGATTCTGCTCATCTACAGGACCACTATTTTTCTAATGGTATGCTCGGATTTCTCCTAAGATGCACACAAGCTGAGAAAAAAATAAGAAAATAATCATACTTGCCCATTAATATAAAGATTCTTTATTTATTGTTGTATTCTATTTAAATATTTTTATAAGTATTTAGTAAAGGCAGGGTAACTTGATAGGTTAACTTAAAGATGTGATGCTCAAATTTCAACCGACACGTTAAATACTCTTAAGATGGAATTAGAAAATATAGGCTACTCCATTAGGTTGAAATGTTCACCATACTCAAGAAAATAAAACTATAACATAATATTAATACTAAATACAATACTTAAAAAAATATTAATTTTTTTTTAATTTTTTACATATTGATGTAATATAGGAAGAGGGAGGGATAAAATTATAAGGTAATAAATTGATCAATTAGACAATTATGAAGTGAAATTAAGAAGTAAGGATAACTAATACACACATACAACGAGGACGTAAAGACCATCAATGTTCTAATATTTTATGAAAAATTACAAATAAAGCATTAACATTTGGTACATTATTTTTACATTACAATTGTTAATCAGAATGTACTATCAGCTCTCTGTTTTATCAGAGGAAATGATTTAGACGTTTCTTAATTTAATATGCATAGTAATCTACGCGTACATTAAAAATTTTCTCCTCATTTCATGTGAGCTTCATAGGTCCACAATAAGAAAACTGGAATTTCTATAAATAATGAGTTTTAGGTTTAGTATTGATGTACGAAATGTTATTATTTTATCTTTTATCACTGAAAAATAATCAACCAGCAAACATTGAACTTCCTGCATAACCCTTGCCACTTCCCTTTCATTTTTTAAGTCTACCCGCTACAACATATTAGTATTTAGTGTTGTCATAATCCCAAACATGCACCAAACTCACCTTACCACATGCAAATAATTCACAATTTAATTACTACTAACATATAGTTTCATTCCTTACTAAGCAAGCAGAAGAAAACATTGATTGAGATAAAGAAAAAGTATTGAGTAAATAATTAATTTTTTAAGAAATAAAAAATCACAAAAATAGACATTAAGTAGTATCACAAAACCACAGAGGATATAAAAATACTGATGGTTTTAGCCTGAACAAGAAGAAGCGTACTCAGAAAAAGTTGGACCAAAAAAAGATAAAACACAGACTTACAACTTAAATTAATATTTAAACACACTTTCAGCGATTTCCTATCTCCTAGGGGAATCGCCTATTAGGAGTCAGGTCCTGGATAAAATGTCTTTGGTCTAACCTATGTCATTGCATACATAATTTTAAAAGACTCTGAACTCAGAGAAATTTGCTACAATAAAAACCTCGAAAGAGTGTATAACTCCAAAGTAATTGTAAACTAAAGTTTAATATGGTACCAATTTAAAAGAAAAAATTGCTTTAAGTTGCATACACTATTTTTAAAGTTGAATAGCAGTTTTAGTAAAACTCCGACAGTATCCTGTTTAAGATTAATCATGATTGGACTGTGTTAAATGAAAAATTGTGAAAAACCCAACAAATTCATGTTTAAAAATTTCTAGCTGTAAAAACCTGAACTTGGACTAGTACACGTTGTAAATGTATGGTAGGCTGTTGTTACGTAAATTATTAACGGTTTTAATTGGTGGGACACAAATTTGCTTTAAGATGAACCGTTCAGCTGGAAACCACAGCCTATCAATCAATCGATCTGTAAATTGTAATTTTACCGAAACTCTGAACTGTTTTAATGGTAAACAGTATTTTACAATACCGATGTAATTGTCGTTTATACACTCAAATACCGTAAAATAGAGCAAAAATTAAAAGAAATAAAAGTTAAAAACCAAATTGATGAACAAACGGCATGTGGATTTATTTTGTAGAACTTACCACGAGAGAAGCACTTAGCTCTTTCGCCCTCTCCCGTAGTTTTGCTACAGATTTATGTAATTCTTTATTATTTGATCTTAGTTCCTCCAATTGTTTCTTTTTTTCTGGAATCAAAAAAATCAAACATGCTCACATACAAAAGATTACAGCTGATATAGTATTTAAACTACAAGTCCGGTAAAGGCGTTTACCGGGCGAGGGTGTTATTTCCCGCGCGAGACAAAGTCGAGTGCAGAATTAGCATACGAATCCAGCAAACACCTTCTGGACAAGATAACATTCAATATTTTTCATCAAACTACTAAAAAAAAATTAAATTTCTAAGTTTGAACAAATATTTATTTAAAAATGGATAAGCCACTAACCTACTTCGCCTTCGTGAGGTTATACATTTATTTATTACAATAATAATAAGAATAATCCATAGAAACAGCTTGAACATGGTGAATTTTAATACATGCTACCTACTATAACCTACATGCTGTAATGAAATGTGATTGTCGACGCATTTTGTAGTCAGCTAGGACCCAGTTCAAATCCTGTTTTGTAAAGGTGGGTTTTCCTAGGCGCGGAAGCGGAGGGCGGAACGCGGAGAGCGGAGTCGGCTCTCCTCTGTTCATACGTACAATAATGGTTCTGTTTTCCCAGAAGCGAAGTCGGCCGGGCGGAACTCGCTCGTCCGCCCTCCTTTGCTCCAAGAGCAGAGTAGTCCGCTGTCCGCTGGCGGAATAGGTGGCTGCACGTGCTTGTTGTAGTGGTTTATTTCGGTTTTTGTAAATTTTTCGTGCGTATCTTTCCAAGCAACATGAGTGATAGTAAGTTTACTGCCTCCGATGATGAACTTTGAAGTTGGTTAACGGCCACCCAATGATTTGGAATTTAACAGAGAAAAACTATAAGAATGTTGCCAAGAAAGAAGTCATATGGAGTGAAATTGGGCATCCTTCACTCCTTCACATTCACGCATTTTAAACATGTCACTTGTACACCGTCGGTCCTTCTCTAAATGCAGTAACAACAATTCCTCCTCCTCCATTTCTTCCTCCTCATCCTCTTCCAACTGTAATAACACAGCAAGCCTCGTGCTGCGGGTACACGATTTATACGTTACATTCCAAAAGATTTACTTTTCATCACAGACAATTCTAAATTCAAAAAACATTTTAAAAATTTTTTAATAGAAAAAGCTTTATACTCATTTGAAGAGTTTACTGTAAATGCTGCTTAAAATGTAATTAGTCTTAAGTTTGTATATTTAGTATGATGCCGTTCTATATTTGTATAATTTTGTTTTACCAATGTAGGCATGATTGTACAAATTTCATGAATAAAGTTAATTTGAATTGAATTGAATTGAATAGCCTGGTTTCAGTGTCCATGTTGACTTCACTCTACGACTGTGAGTATACAACTGAGCATCAGTTCCGCTCTCCGCCAGAGTTAAAGTCCGTGTCTAAGAAAACACAATTCGGCTAGCTGAAGACTGACGGGCGGAGAGCCGACTCCGCTCTCCGCGTTCCGCCCTCCGCTTCCGCGCCTAGGAAAACCCGCCTTAAATTGTTGAAATTGGAGTAGTTTGGTAAAAATATGTTAACGCCCAAGGTAACCTTTTCAATAATTTATTAATTAATTATTTCCTCTATAGTTATTTTTGATTAAACAATATTTAATTTGTTTGATAACACACAAAATTTTAGTGTCCGCAAGGTTTTGCCCACACCAGGTTTAAACAGTATTAGGTAAATATGTATAGTAACATTTTTTGGAAAGTACACCCCTATATTGTATGGCTATCATAGCCAGCTACCAACTTACCAACTACCAGCTAGTACACCCCCACAAGTAGTAGAGAAATAAAGAACATGAAGCAGACTTATTCATACCAATGTAAATGCAACAATGACTAGCCCATTCTGGAATGTCACCATCACCTGGGGGTTTGCATATAAATAATTTATTTATAAATAAATTATCTATTATAAATAAAGGTTCTGGTACAGTAGTGGCAGTGAGAGTGTTCAGGAAGTTTTGACATCATGTTTATGAGGATAGATATAATGACAACCACAGATAGTTGCTATATGACTGTTTAAACATATTTTAATGTTAAGCGAAACATGCACAGAATTGCGTAGTAGAGATCCAACACCAATGAAATTTAAAGTAATAAACCATAAATCAAGATGGGTTAATACCAGAGTTTCCAATACAGATACCATTGACTATGTACACTAACGTGAGTGACCTCTCTTAGCATAGTCATGTGTGAAACCTATTGAAGGTGGTGCGATCTCGTGCGGCGTACATGGAAGTAAACGTAACTTATCAGTATTACCACTCTTCTCAAGCAAGGATTAAACATTTTATAACAGAAAGTGATGTTTGTTTTGGTAAAGTGTTTTTGCAGCACTGTAAATTCAGCTGAATAATAACAACATCGATGGCAGCGACTCTGGTGCCGCGTACACCGAACTTCAAAATTTTTTTCCTCAAACTAAATGCATTGGATGAGAGGTCTATTCACGTTAGTGTACATAGTCAATGCTGATACCGTGCTGATTCTGGTACAACAATTTTGGTTAAATACTCAAAACCAATTTTAAGAACTAGTATAAATAAAATTTATCTCTTTCAACATCTGGGCAATATTAGCAATCTACAGTAACTATACATGTGCAGACCAGTAACGGTATTAAGTCTAAACACCGTCAGAATTGATTATCAACGATACCTTGATGCCACTGGTGTCAAAGATATCAACTGTACCGGTGTTGGTATCAACCTATCTCCAATGGTAAGTGTAGTAAAGTTAAACGTAAGAAATTTGCCAATACCTTCTATTTCTCTGTACGTGATCAGGAAAAGTATTTATATTAATAGATAGCTAAAAGTAGACAGATTAGTAAGGACTTTCAATTGTTTATGTATCAAATTAAATTAACAGACGTCAAAAATATCATAATTTATATTGGATTGTAAAGATCCAACATCAAACTAAGAAATGATAGGATTTTTTATAAATAATAACACACATTTTGCAAGTAAACTTATGCAAAATGTGCATGATCATAAAAATAGAAATCCCTATCTCTCGATTGTTTAAAATTTATTTCTGGATAGTCAAAATATGTTAAACATTATTCCACTTTATAACTTAAGGTTTTTATGATACTAATATAAATCTCTTTTTTTTAAGAGCTACAAAAGAATTCTTATTCCTAGAGACTAGCTCTCCTTTTGATTATTTACTCAAATAAAGTGATAGTAATCAGGGGTGGGCAAGTACTCAAGTTTTAGAGTATCTATCGAGTATTTTTTGATACTCGAAGCTTGAGCGAGTACTTGTGACTACTCGTTAAAGTCGAGTTGAATATTTCGTAAAATAAATAAAAATATATTATTAATAAAATGTTTTTTATTTTATTTAATAGTGATTTATTTTAATTCTAAAATGTATCTATTGGAAGTATGATGTATTATCTTAAAACAAAAGACAGATGTCAAGATAGTGAAATACTTCCTCAACATAGTTTTAAGATAATTAAACTTTGAGTAGATATTGGTAGGCCAAGTAATTATTTTAAGTCAATTTTCAATATTTTTATGTTTACATACAACTTGACTCAACTCGAAACTTGAGTATTCTACTTACTACTCAACTAGTTCCAAAAATATGATTCTCGCCCACTTGTAACAGTAAAAGGATGACAAAATCCATGAGATTCATAGTCCGACACTCATATGTTATGATGCCCTACCTTGGACGAGCGGACTGGAGGGGGAGGACGGAGCCTGGTGGGTGCAGGCCGGACAGACGTTGTTGGAGATACAAGACGAGTGACAGCCAGTCTGGCAAACGCGGCACTCCCTTAGCTCCCCTACAACAGCGAAAACACCATTACAGTAGAAGCTCTCTTAACCGACCTCGGATCAACCGACCATTTTCCAGAAATTTATAAACTTCCGCCATGCAAGCCAATGTCATTCTAAAAATAACTTTTATGTTACAATAAGAGGTCAATCACATGTAAATAAATAAATAAGAATTTTATTGTCGTTAAGCATATACATGGCAATAGACAAAGTCAGACATATGATATGGATCAGTGCAAAACATACAGCATTTACAGTTCATTACATTCAAAAAATTCCTGGATGGAATAAAATGGAATGTTCACCAAAAGGCTATACAATCTATGTTTGAATAAATCTAATGGTAGTGCTTTTAATTCAGGAAGGAGTTTGTTGTACATTTTCAAGCCTAAGACTTTGTAACTATTTTGAGATTTTGTCAATCTGGTGAAAGGTATCTCAATACATTTTCTATTCCTTGTACTATAACTATGAATATCTTTTCTTAATACATGAGTGGATAAGTTGTTCTTAGTAAATAAAAGTACATGAAAAATATATAGATTTATGACAGTTAAACATTGAAATTTTTTAAAAAGAGGTTTGCAATGGTCTAATTTGTGGGCATCCAACATTATTCTAATGACTTTCTTTTGAAGTAGCAAAATCCTTTCAATATGACTACTGTTACCCCAGAGTAAGATGCCGTAAGCGATAATACTCTGGAAAAAAGAAAAAAAAGCAGATCTAACATAGTTACCAGGAACACAACTTTTAAAACTTTTAAGCAAAAATATTACTCTAGACAGCTTGCCGGAGATGTACGTAATATGAGATTCCCATGACAAATTATGATTGATGTAGACCCCCAAAAACTTTACACTTTCTACAGTGACTGGTTCCGGGAAATCTCTAAGACTGAAAAATATATCTTGAGTTTTACTTTCATTCATTAAAAACCCGTTTGCTTGAAACCACATTGATACCTCTGAGAGGGTAGTAACAGAAGCAAATCAAATTCAGTGAATTGCTTTTAATATTTTGTGGTGGCTGTGTTTACTGTTCTAATTATGTTTGCTAATATTTTTATTTAAAACTAGCTTACCCGACTAAATTAACGATTGTGGCCTTTAAGCCACTCCTGAGATATTTAAAACACTTGTGGCTTAAAGGCCCTCATAAAGAATTGTTGCATAAACTACTATTAATACATATTTCCGGTTTTACTCAGTTTAACTGACCTTTTTTAACTGACCTTCAGTTTTAACTGACCTTTTTTAACTGACCTTCAGTTTTAACTGACCTTTTACCAGTTTAACTGACTATCCAACCATAGTCCGGTCCCATAGAGATCGGTTAAGATAGATTCTACTGTACAAAGAAACCTTTCCAGGATGTTCCAAAAATTTTCTCGGAAAATTTCTAATCTTAAAAATAAGCAGTTAGTTCCAAGTCCTACAATAAATTTGAAAATATCTCTAAATTCTGATTGTTATGAGGCTATACAAGTTAAAATTTAAGAAGACTTCTTTCAAAATAACACACTAAAATTTTAATTATTTCCCTCAAATTATAAGCTCAAAAACTTGAAGCTTCTAAACTTTAATAAAAGCTCTGATCGGCTCATACTTAAAGGAGAAACTGAAGCTTGCATGGTGTTATTTATTGTTGCATGTTGTTTGCAGTCATCATGGAAATGTTAAATCTTGACATGTACTTAGTGTTGTTGCTCAAATCTTGAGTATTTGTATATTTTTTTGCACTGTGAGACTTTGGATTACATTTTTAATGAGTAAATTTTTAGAAGTTTGTCCGCAATTTGTTTTACTAAAATTGTGTAAACAGTGTAAATAACATAAATAAAAGACAAACCCTTTCTGTAAATTGATAACGTAGATTGATATCATACCATTGAAATGATAATAATAAACAATTATTCTTTCAACCACTGTTTTTAAGTACAGAAATAACTAAAAGTAATGCAACTTTACAGCTGAGATACCTGGTTTACTACAGACGAAGCACATGTCCGCATCACTCAGCGGGGTAGAGCAGTCCCTCGCTGCTTCCTCCCCCACCTCACCCTCCGGCTCCTTGAGTCGCGTCCGCTTCTGCAACTGTCCAGAGAAATCGATTAAATAATTGTGTAGTCAAGCAAACGTCGTTTAGTGGTTTCTCAGAACTATCATCAGCTCTTGATTGATGGTTGAAAACTCATGGGATGAATATGATCAAGCACTGGTCATTGCGCCACAACCAGATGAGAGGCACCACACTTTGAGTCAATAAAACTTAAATTGTCACGAGCTTGGGAGCAATTTTAATAAACCGTTCACATTAAAAGTCTGCTAAAGGGAAAGGTGAAAGGTTTAAAAGGGTCGTTCTAAGGTAAGGAAAGGAGAACCTAATCCGATAGGCAGTCTCTCATCGATCGAAGATCTAATTGAAAAAACTTACATTCTCAGTTAAGAATGATAATAATTTTTTTTTATATCTTCCCTATTTTGTTGGTCTTTAAAATTATTAGTACTATTAGACTCTGTTCAGAGAAAAATTAGATCAATTTCATTTCAGCATGTTCATTTAAGGGTTTGTATACCTCTCAATATAATTTATCAAGCATATACACAATCTTTTATGAAATTTGGTTCAATTTTATAACCACAAGCAATGAATAGAACATTTTTATGCTACAAAACAGCACCCCACTCATTGGGCCTATCAACTAATCAACAAATAGTCCAGAAACGGATGTCGCGGTGTTCATTAGGGATAAAAAATCCACTGGTGTTAAGGTCATCAGTGAGTGCCTACTTGTGAACAAAGTACACAAGTTTTAAAATCCTTGGTTTTTGTTGTAATTTGTTAAGTAAATTGAACAGCGCCGTAGGAGTAGCGTTTGGATGGAAAGGGGAGAGTACATTCCTAACTTTATGAAACGTTACATAAAAAGTTATCTGCATGCCTCACCAAAAATTTACATTACACTACGCTTATGAACAGTACAACAAAAAGAGTTCATAATAAAGGGAAATATTGCTTTTCGAAACTCTGTCATTTTAACAACCTCTTATGAAAAGCATCACTTTTTAGGCCATAGTGAAATTTTACACAAAATAAATACACTGTGAACTTTTCTGCTGAACACAGCGGCACACATTTGGTAGCTAGAAACATTTTCACAAAATTGGTCATGAAAAATAAATTGTGAAGCGGAAAATGAAGATGACTTGTAAGCCAACCAAGACATCTACTTCACCTCCACCAAGGTGTGTAATAAATTTTACTTACGAAAAAAGGTTAGTTTATAATTGTGTTATAATAAAAATGTTAAATATGTTTTACCACTGTCAGGTCCCAAAGGTTGTTGTAAAGGTGGTGATGGTTATTTACCCTTCTTCTTCTTCTTTCGCTCTTTTTCTTTATTACTTTCTTAAACACTTCTTTTGTTATGAGACCTGCATTTAAAAATATATAAACATTATATTGAATAGGATGGTTGAAAAGTAACACTTTATGTGAATTATACCAATTTCCAAACCTTTCCATCTATTATTTTAACTAAGTACAAATTATAGAGATATTATAATAAATTTACAAGTTAGGAAAAATTACTAAAAGAGATTAAATCAGAAATTAGACATTCAATGGAATTGGTTTTTTAACAACAATTTTTTAAATACTTGATGTCTTCATCTGTGACCACCTTGAGTTGGATTGATTGGGTCATTTACAGTAGAAGCCCTCTAGTCCAACCTCGGATGGTTCGGTCGGTGGATAATCCGCCCGCGGTCTTCCGGAAATGAAATGTTCAGCCGCGGGCATTTTCCATGGCCAAAATAGACAAGAGTCACCTTGTTCCATGGTATATCACTAAAATATATCAGTTCAATTGCCAATTTCCGGACTATTCATTATCTGATGTCTTCTAAAACATTTTGTTTGTGTTCAATTTATGTACGGCCCGATGTACATGGAAGTTAGGTAATTAGACGGATTACGTTGCTATAACAGTGCCTTCGTTGACAGAACACCAGTATTATTATCCATTAAACACAATTTCATCGATAGCGCCCGCTTGTCCGTTGTCTAATCGTCATTTCAAGGCCTACAACGTCTGAGGGAGCAAATCATGATTGTTACAAAATCTACATAGAGTATTGATTGGACAAGTATAAGACCCTTCATTGTTAAATACACCCTAATAGTTTATTCTTGGAACACACATATAATTCAGGTCTCTGATTAACTCGTTTAATAAACCGTTGGGTTATCCGGCCATTTTGAAATCTGGCTGGTGGTCCGGTTCTGAGATGGCCAGATTTGAGGGCTTCTAGTGTAATTTCATATGATATTTCATATGATAATACAACAACGTTAATAGGGTCCCATTTAAATAGGGGAACACTATATAATTTCATCATACAAAAGTCTTCCCTTTAGACATCAATCATAATTTATTTTATATTTTTTGTAACTAGATAAATAATGTCACTACGTTATGCACATTTTTTATAAACAATCCTTGGGAATGGGCAAGGGAAAAACATAAAATCCAATAACATCTCTGATATCTGCAATAACTGAAAGTGATTACCATACTTTATGGGAATTTAAAACCCTAAAGTAATGTTTTAGATGAAAAATCATTATTTGTTATAGTTTCATGGTAAAAAAGCAATAAAATTTCCACCAACAACCAACTATACCTCTTCACAGTTAACAGCTGTTTCGAAAAGTCTGCTTAACATTAATGTTTCTTTCTTTTTGTTTACATTTCGTTGTTATTTCGTTACCAAAATAGCAACCCATAAGACTAATGTTAAAAATTACGATTTTAAAACTTGATTTTAGACCAAATTTGATTTTTCCTGGGGTTGAGACTGTTTCTAAACTTATTTTTGGGCCAAAACACTCTTAAATGCAAAGTTTAAGCAAAATCCAACCTCTAGATTTCGAGATCGTGGAACACACATCCCTTCAGACATTGCTCGTATTATAGTAGGCCTATAGGATATTTTGTCATAGAGTAGCATTCTAAAATGGAACGCTTTACTCCTTGTTGGTGTAAATTTTGTCTTGAAACAAATTTTTGAACTTTAACTTAAGCCACAGAAATGCCTCTATAAATATTTGAAGGGGTGAAAAGATTTAAAAATGTGTTTTATCACAAAAAAACTTACCTAGAGCCAGAGCAAAATCTACTTTATTTTCTGCTTCTGATGGTTGCTGTGATATTAACGAATCCAACGACTCTTCTGAGGAACTAATTAAAGTACTGAAACAGAAAACCTTCTGTTATACTTGATTAAATATCAAACTCTAGGAAAACCAGTTTATTTCCACACTAAAACACTGAATCCAGCTCTTCACTTGAAGAGAAAATCTGACCATTTAGAAAATAAATGTGTTTTTTTAAGTCTTGATAAATAAAAACCAATATAGTGCGTGGACTGAAAAATGTGGATGAAGATCCAAGTGATCCAATTGTATGGGGTGGGAGAGGAAGATGTAGAGTGAGATACAGGATGTGCTTAGTTTTACAGCTTCGATTATCTATGATAGAGTCGATGGTCTTCGATTATCTATAATGGTCTTTCACTGGATGTGTGTAAAAAAAAAAATTATTAGCTTATTGTGTATTTTTTTTTAAACAGTGTTCAATCCCTACCGGAAAAGCAGAAAAGCAGGGCACTACTGTATTCAATCTTTACGTGAATAACAAATTCCTGTTATAAAATTCTTCAAGCAAGTTACTGATGTTCAAACAAAGATTCATTAAAAAGAATTCCATCTAAAATAAAGCATTGAAAACTTACTCTAAAGCCTTGTTTCTAACAGGTACAGGTGAGCTGGGACGTGGCGTGGCTTGCAATGTAGATTTAGGCCGCTTACTTGGACTGATGTTATGGTGGGGTTCATTTGTAGGCCGTTTTACTCCCTTTAGTTCCAAGTCTGGAACTTAAAAAGTAGAACATTAACGTGTTAGCATTACCTACACACATGTACTAGACAGATAGCTCAGAAATCAAATTTGTAAAAATGTTGGTGCAGTAACCCCTCTCTTAACCAGACATCACAGGACCGGGACTTGACCGGATAACCTAAATGCCGGATAACGGAAAATTATGTAAACATATAAAATACAATGAAATAAAACATATTATTGATTCTTTAGAAATAAATACATAACCGCTCCCGTACTGTATGTCTACACTCCACACAAGGTAGAATAAAACTGACAATGGTGAACATTCGACAATGTGTAGTAGGCTAAATTTTGCAATATATAAATAAGCCTCGAATAGATGCATTTTTATGAGAATAAAGCGATAAGGATAGAAACGAAAGTCTCTCAATTCTAAGAAAAGATCGGTTAAAGCGACCAATTTTATAATTCACGGCGGTTAAACCGAGCTCTCGTGTCCCCGGGCAGAGGCGGTTAATCCGGGCGCCGATTGATGCAGGACCAGTTAAGAGGAGGCCTACTGTAGTATACCCTGGTTCTCATTTAAATAAACAACTTGAAATTACTGACCAACTACCAATTACGTGTACCAGTTAGTATGGCAAAACTTATAATATAGTCATTTTAATTTAGTCGGTAAGTAAGACCTTCTCACACAAGATATTTTGTTATGGAACAAAATGATTAGCAAACACAGACATTTTAGTACGGATAAACAGTTGTTTATTTATTCCTACGAGCCTACAGATAATCACAAACTCGTATTAAATGGCCTCAACTTACCACTGGTCCCATTGACAGGCGAATGGCAGGGTGGGGTTCTATTCTCCTCACTAGAACTATCCACCGACGGTCGTCTTTCTTTTGGTAACACAAGGTTTCGATCACAGTTTTCGCTATCACTCGCATTTGAAGCTGTCAATGAAGGTCGATCTCCATTGTTGACATTTTTAATAAGAAGTGAACGATTAAGATCAGCACTTTTTTGTTTCTTGATGAATTTGTCATTTTCGTTACCACTCTTAAAGGGAGGTTTTTCATGAGGAGGTTCTTTCTTTTTAGTGTTCACTCGTACAGACTGAGAGTTGTTCAGTTCATTCCGAAGCCGATTAACTAATATTTTCTGAAAAAATAAGTGATTATAAACATTATCATGCAATAAGAAGACTACCAATTATTCGTACATCAGACACTCTTTCTCTCTTACCATTTTTCAAATAGTTTTTCTTCATGTATACATTTTCATGTTTGGTTTTTCTCAGTAACTCTATTAGTTTTAAAGTATTGGTTAAATGTACATATTTTAAATTTAAATTATTTTATTTTAGGTAGAGTGTGTACATAATTTTTTTTTAATTGATCATTTGAGTGACCTTCATATTGCATTTAATCTGAATGACACAAGAACTGTCATTTGGCTTAAGAGCAAAGTCTCAAACTACGAACAGACTGCTCACTGAGGGCCTACCTCCAACGACTGTTTAGCCTGTATAGTGCAAATGAAGATGGGCTGCAATTAATTAATCTTAGTGTAGGAAGATCTACAACTTTATTTTTAGAGTTTATTTTTATTAAATTTGCACTGCACTCGATTAGGTTTCTAATTAAAATAAATTTTTGTTTGAATAAGAAACTTGCTCAGACACAAAAGTTTTCTATTTGTTTATGGAATTAAACATTAACAACCAAAATAAACATTAACAATCAAATAAAGAAATTTAATGTTACCTGTGATTCTCCCAAACATATTATATGCCGCTGAACTTCTTCTATTTGCTTCTTTACACTATCCTGCAACATTTGTTTTTATTTTAATAACAGTATTACTAACTGATGCTTTTTTAGCGAATTTCCCTACAGGGAATACGCGGAATACACTGTTACGGTACTGTAGTAGCCATGGTAAGACGTAAGCCCGGGACCACTTTACTTTTTCATTTTGGGGTCCCAAGAAGCCAAAAACACCATTTGTGCATTTTCATATATATATATATGTTTGTGTGTGTGGTTATGTGTGTGTGTGTCTGTGGTACTGGTAACTTTTGAAAGAGACCTCAGATTTTAATGAAATTTGGTATGAAGGTGTAAGACGAGGTCTATTTTCATGAGTTTGCCAACCAGCATTGTCGGGTTATGGGAACGGGATTTTATGGGGTTTCAAAGGGGTCAAAATGAATTTTTGGCATTTTTGGACCTCAATTTTCAAAATTCACCAATTTTAACTAAAACCATTTAAAAGAGCTTAAAAACAAGTTAGTATTTTGAATTTTTAACTTAGCTTAACAGATTTGAGAGAAACTTTTAAAATAGATTTTCCATGTTAAAATTTTGGAAACTCAACAAATCCGTTTATCTCGCCTACTTATTGGAATAATTTGATAAAATTTGGTATTTACATTCACTAGGTAGAACAGAAGGTAACTTTTGAAGGGCTTTATACTTTATTGACCTCAGTTGGAGCTATTTTAAATTCTAGACCCCTTTGCCTCTAGAACCCGATACCCTCACTCCAGGTCATTTCCTAATTGGCGAGCCTCTTGTGGCTCTTCCACAATCAGACCTTTCGACTTCTCCTTCTAACCTCTCACGATGACAACTAGTGCAACAACAAACACAACATTTTTGGAAGAGATGGAATCAAGAATATCTGCATACATTGCAACAACATGAGAAATGGACGACTAGTGTTCCTAATCTTAAGATTGGTGATTTGGAACTTATACGAGACCCTAACCTTCCTGTGATGTCTTGGCTGACTGAACGTGTGAAAGAAATACATCCTGGCATTGATGGAGTGGTTCGAGTGGCAACTCTTCAAACCAAAAAAGGACAAATCAAGCCTCCTGGAGCTAAGCTCTGCCCATTATCCGTGAAATAGACGATCTCAAGAAATATTCTCCTTTACTTAATCAGTGGCGGATTTACCACTAGGCCTACTAGGCCTTGGCCTAGGGCCGCGGGCTACAGGGGGGCCGCACGGAGTCCCAAATATACATATATTTTTTAAGGATGTACTTGAACGGTAAAGATGAACATAAGATTTGAGCCCTGATTTTTTTAGCAGACTGTTGTAGTTGAAAAAAAAGTGAATTCACAACACAACAGAGAGACTTTGGTGAAGTCATTGTGGCGTCTGCCGTTTTCCATGTCATTTTTCGAGTGATCATGAGCTACCTGTAGGTTAAGTCACATTCATATTGGTGGCAACACTGGGTGACGGCGCGGCGGTCCCTTTGGGCTTTTTATTAAAACTAACTGAAGTCACCTAGCTCTCGGTGTCAAAAAAGTGCTCCGCTTTCCCATTGATATTTTTTGGTTGCCAGTTTGCTATTGGTGAGACTCTGTCAAAACGCAAAATATAGACGATATTAAAATTAATGTTAGTTTAATTTAAAGATTTTCTAAAACCATTATCATTTTGTGAAAATATAAAAATTCTGAAAGCAACACATTTGTACGATTATAGTACTGTAATATTAACAAAGTAAGACGAGCTCGTTCTCAGAGATCAGAGTGTACACATACAATTACACTTTACTTGTACCAGAGTATGGGGGAAAAAATTAAGGACCATTTTAGATTAATTTGATCATTTTATTTTCATACTTCGGTCAGTGATGGGGGGGGCCACAGAAAAGTTGGCCTAGGGCCCCAACATTCGTAAATCCGCCACTGTACTTAATATTGATAACAACAAGATACAAAATAACTTTTATTTAATTTATTTGTTCATTTGTTTGAGAATAATTTGTATACAATTAAAAGACTGTTGATTTCACTTTGTAAATATTCAAAGCCTGCACAGACCAGAGCGATACTTTGTCGCTGGAGCAAGGCGATACATTCCTTGAATTTTATCTGCGATACTTGGCCAGAAATATCGCAGCGGAAGCAGGTGCTTCCACACCAGAGCGGGAACAGAAACGTGCGGGAAAGCCAGTGCGAAATCTCCCTGAGCCAGCTCATGGGAGCGTAGGTGCGGTGGTTGTGTGACTCTCTAGACGTAGAGTAGTTGTGTCAGTCATTGTTTGTATATTGTACTGAGTGTTTACTTACCATGACATCGTCTGATGAAATAGAAGCTTTGCTGATATTACTAGCCGTGCTAAAAACCGAATGGCCAAGGACCATGTTGATACACAAAATAAATAAAGAACTGCTGCAATTTGGCGACTACCATAAGCTCATGTCCCAGTTAAAAAAAGATAAAAAACAATTTTACACATACTTTAGAATGAATCAGGATTGTTTTGACGAGCTGCTGAGATTGATTTGATGACATTATTGAAAAGAAACGACGTGTTGTTGTTATTGTTACTCGTGCACAGGATAGACAAAACTGAGTAGTTCATGGTTTGGCCGCATGGTATCGCGGCGATAAAGCGCTGCGAATAGTGCATGCAGCGTTACTGTGATATTATCCCTACAGTATCGCATTCGCCTCAATATCGTGTATCGCAGTTCGCTCTAGTGTGTGCGGCTTTTTAAGACACCATGGTATCGCATGGACCACTGGTATCGCAAGAAAATTTCCAAGAAAAAGTATCGCGCCCGCTCTGGTATCGCACGGAGTATCGCTCTGGTCTGTGCAGGCCTTCAAGTTTAAATTTCAATTAAACATGAAAAAATATAAATATATTTTTTGGTGGGCGAAAATGTTCAACACATGGTTTCAATATAATTGTATTGTTGTTAACTAATATATTGTATCATAAATAAACATAGTCTTTCTTCACCATTCAAACCTTTTGCAGTTTTTTTTCTTTTTTATGTAAAAACAAATTATAAGATAAAAGTTAGTAAAAGTAAGCTTATACTACATGTTGTTAACTACTGTTCATACATACCGAAGGGTTAACTTGTTGCCTCAGCACTAGAACCTGAAATCAAAATTCAAATAAAAGTAAATTCAAAGTTTCTTTACTCAGTACATGTACATAACATATATTTTTTGGGGAGAGGAACAAGAATGCTTTTAGACACACAGGTAGTGTGGGACAACCCTTGTTGTTTTCATCATCCCAACAAGGTCATGTGCATCAAGTCCACCGACAGCTCTTCAAGCCTCCACAGCCTCTACAGCCTCCAGCTGTAGCCTTATCAATGCATTGTCCAACGGGGGTAACAGTATACAGCAGGTTTTACACCTACTATTTGATCTAAGATTTTATAAAATAAAGCAAGCAATCTCCCTCTAAAGGAAGGCATGTACGGTTTTCTTAATCCAAGGTTACTTAATCTAAGGTTTTATTTATTTTCCATGGTTAATGTAGGATTTATTACAAAATGGTTATAGTACAACACTGAGGACCTTTTAACAAGTGGGGAAGGTAAAGTTATTTCATCTTCAATCAAATATAGTCCTAAATATCATTAGAATAAATAAAAGCTTATACGCAAGTGTATTATTTTTTATACTGTCTGTAGTTAAAAGAAAGTTTTCACCCTAAATTATTTGGATATTGTTATGTGACACGTCAGCTATTTAACAGTAGTAACAAGTGTTTGATAAGTAGGCCATGCTTACATAGGCCAGAACACTAAACTGCTTATCAACGAAACCTGATGACTCACAAAACAATGCTTATCTTCCTGATTGTTCCTGATCAGTGTATTGTTGATAATAGCATGGATTTTATAGGTATTCAAGTTAAACCTACTCTTAGAAAATTTGTCTTATACTGTGAAACAAGGAAAAATTTGTGATTTTATTATTTATTTTTACTAACTTCAAACAACTACTCAGAGTCAAAGAAGTTAAAAATATCTTATGCTTGTGGTTAAATCATAATTTATTAGTCTTGCCTCATTCACAAAAATTTGAGACTTTAAACTGTTTAAAAAAGTTTTAAAATGGGGTATAATAAAATTAGTTATTATTGTTGAATGTAAGAAAAAACTTTACAGGAAAAAAGTAATATTACAGTATTGGATATTAGCTGCTTCACTTCTACAATCTTTCTGCTCGATTGCATGTTCCACTATTTAGTTTAAATCTTATCTGCATTGTATGGCGAGCAACATTTGGATGACATGGAGCTCTTGTCTGGTTTATTTTTACTTAACTGTTCCTCAACAAAACTCACACTCTCGATTGCTTTTCATCCCTTGTGGTATTTATTTGCAAACATTTTCCCTGTAATTTCCGTTTCTATTTTGGAATTTATAAAACATTTAGCAAATTTAGTGACGATAGTTTAGTAACTTTCAGAAAAAATTACAAATAAAAACTTTACAAACAATAATGGTTAGGCCTAATAATACTCCCAAAACTTTATACTAAGTAACAACAAACCACGATCAACATCAAAAATATTAATAGTAGCTCTAACATACAAAGAAACTAATTTAAAATACTATATATATATATATATATATATATATATATATATATATATATATATGTATACATATATAATATATGTGTATATATATCCGTTAACATGGTAACTCTCAAACGGAACCTACGATTTTGATGAAATTTGGTACAGAGGTGTAAGGCAGCGTTCTTCAGATTAAGTTCGAAAATCAGGATGATCGGACAATGGGAACAAAAGTGTTATGAGTCGGTGTTATGGGGGTTCAAAAGGGTCAAAATTTGGTGTTTGGCATGTTTTACCCTTGATATATAAAATTTACCATTTTTTAAAGAGACCATTCAATTAACTCAGCTTTCCTGGTAACAGAGAAAATACCAATAAGGTTTTCCATGTTATTCTTATGGAAAATTAATAAAATCTTAAACATTGCTTATTTTTAAACATTTTTCAATAAAATTTGGCATATTACCTTCATTAGGTGATGAGTAAGTATTTGGTCAAAAACACCTATGGCAGCAAACCTGTATATTAAATCCTATATGGCATTTTAGGGGGAAATAACTGTATAATGGGAGAAGGAAGAAAGAGGTGTCTGAACATAGTTAGCTGATTAGGCCTATCTGACTTTCTGCATTAGTCATATTAATGTTTACATTTTGGGATTTATAAACAGATAATTCTTTGTGCATTGTACTATCACTATGCACATTTTTTACTGGTCTTAAAACTAATTATATCTGTAATTAATGTGACTATGTGTAATTTTATTGTTAACTAGTATACGTGTTGCTCGAAATCGAGCAATTTATTTTATTACAGCACACATGTTACTTTAGCTCTAAATCAATGACATCCGACCAATCCAGTATTGTGAATATCTGTAATTACCAAAAACTACACATATTTACAGTTGATTATTAACAGATGTTTAAAATGCTTTATTCAATTACAATGTTATTTAAATGGGAAATTTTTAGATTTCAATGGTGGATAGCGCCTTTATTTTCAGTCCGATTCTCATCAGTTTCTGGTGAAAACAACTACAGACCAAGCCCTATCCAACGACACCAAAAACTTGAAAATCGGTTGAAAATTGTAGGAGTTCTCAAGACAAAAAAACCCTTAGTGTATTAAATAAGTATGGATAATTAATGTGAATACATATATAATAAAATACTATTTTCTTGTCTGAATTAATAATTTAAGTAATGATTTAAAGTATTTTACATAACTTTCGTATTTTACTCACTAATAAAATCAAATATATTGTTCAATAAACAATAACAACCATTGGAAATTCACTAAGTACGCAGGTCTTCTGCGACGGGGGTATTTTTAGATAAAAAGTATCCTATGTTACTTCTGATGCCTCTAAGAATATGTGTACAAATTTTTATGATGATTGATTGAATAGTTTTCGCATGTAAGCGTAACAAAAAAACAGACATTCACATTTATATTAGTAGGGATTTTGAAAATACTGTAGGATAAGTTAATTTTCCCAAAGAATACCAACGCCTAAGCTAAATAAGTTTAGCCTATACAGAATAGACTAAATACGGTAACTAGGGCCCACTATGTCTAAAGTCGCATAACCCATTCAATCATAACTACAAATTAAATTACACAAACAAGCCAACAACTAATCCAACTAATCGATGTTAACCCTGCTTTCCAAACAAAACAGGTTTCCTGCATTTGGGTGGGCAAACATGAGTATTTTGGTGTTCTGTCCTTGCTTTGATTATTAAACTTATACAGGGTGTCTACTACCAAAGAGCTACAAAAATCAGTGACTTTTTGGTGACTTTTGGGGGTGAAAAATGTTAAAAATCAGTGACTTTTCGGTCTCTAAGATAGAAAATTTTGGGGTGAAGTCGCAAAACTTTTGCTCACAATCGCATTATTTTCTCACTTCATTATTACTTCAGTTTCCAAGTCACTTTAAGCTAAAATAAAAGGTTATATTACCTTGTGAACTTTTATTTATTTTTTAAAACCAATATGACGACCTCTTCACGAGAGATGTTTTAGTCTTGGTGTAAGATTTCTGAAGATGGCACAATAACGTGCTGAAACGCGTAAAATCAAAAGGATTTTACAAATTCACGAAGACGGCAACAAGGTAATATAACCTTTTATTTTATTTTTTCAGTTTGTACTAAAAATCCATGACTCTTCTAGCATTTTAAGGGAAAATAAGTGACTTTTTGGTAACTTCCGAGACCATTATCGAAAATCCATGACTTTCGGTGACTTTTGGTGACTTTAGCGACTAGTAGACACCCCGTTATACTTCACACGTTTTTCCTATTCATAAAAAGGAGTATTTGCATAGACCAAATTATATAGGCGATTAGATATGACATTAAAGCTAATTGATGCCGTCAGGTCAATAATCTCAATTTTGTTTGTTGGTTTTAGTTTGAATAGTTCATATTAATATTAGCATTTTTATGATGGTTTTTATTTCTTAAAAACTATCATTATTTTCTGTTTTGCTGTCGTAGTAGGTATTTATTTGCGGTTACTTTAAAAGTTTCAGTGTTGGGTGAGTCGCTGATGTAGTGGTTAGCACGCCGGACTTTGGGACCATGGCAGCAATGTCGTGGGTTAAAATCAGCGTTCTATTATTTTATTAGTACATTTTACCTGTAACGGCTCACCTCCTTACTTTGTCTAATACAATCCACACACAGATTAATAGTTTATGAGGTCTGGGCAAAGAAAGGCAAAAATGGTCTGCCAACCTCGTCAAAAAAACAAAAACAAAAAAAAACTTACTTTGTCTTAATATAGGCCTAAAATAAAGACTTTGTACTGGCCTATTGTTAGTCACAACTCACTTTCCAAAAAGAAATTGGGGACAATTTAACATTAGGCCTATATTTTTACTACCGGTACCTAGTATCTTAAACAATCAATTTAGACTAATGGTTTTAATTAAAACTATTCAATTTGGCATTTTGGGATTCACACGTTTGAAAGGAAAGCTGATGTAATATCTCTACTGAATAAATGTAGCCTATATAGGTATCTCTAAAACTGGAGGTGGGAACTTTGACAGGTAAACCAAGTAGTACTAAACTCAACATTTTTTATTTGTTTGGCTAAAAAACGTACAACCTACAAACCAAATTTTGTAAAGTTGGGTACAAATGTACTGTATTTGTTTAATACCGGTAATAAAACCCCATTAGTAACAACGTACAAAACATTAACTGTGTGAATTTATGTATGAAAAAGCTTTGCGTACCTACATGGATCAGATTATTTTGGGAAACTTCAGGTCATCAACTTTTTTACAGAGTTAAGTTAGCTGTTCATCACCGGTATATTAATACGCAGAAATAAAAGCTACATTCTCAGTACCTTTACTTAACTGATCTTCACGATTCATATTAAAGGGAACTAAAGTTCGCCGTGTGATCAAAATTCGATGAAAAAATTCAGTTGATATGGACCAAATTACGGTAATAGTATTAAAATATTTCGTAACTGAAAGATCTGTTTTTTTGTTTTGCTGTATTTGTTATTTAAAACACTTGTAGCTGTCTAATAGTTTTATCAATTAGTAACCCAATACCAATATAAGATTAACATTGAAACTTTGAAAATCTATGGAGAGGAAAATCTTGGGACCAATGTGAATTATAATGTGATTCTGCAAATCTACTGGACGATATCTTTCCAAAGGATGTGGGGATTTCTCAGCTAAAACAGCTTGCACAAGCTTAGAAAAAATAGGACAAAACATATGCTTGCTTATTTATATATACATAATATGTAGATATGTAGAATTTATTTCAAACACATGATCGTCCATTGGGTTATGCCCTAAAGCCCTGCAAAAGTTCAGGCCAATATACCGGTATAGAACAACTAAAATAAGGAATAGTAATATTCAGATAAATTATAACAGCTTTATCAGCTGTTTTAAAGTTTGCTATTGTTTTTATAACCTCAATTTTGCCATAAGCTATCATATTTTTATTTAATTGCCATAGCGGAGCTCGGCCTATTTAATAATAAAATTATGAATATAAACCTTATGAAAGTAATGAGAATGTGGATAAAACTGCTGATACAATATCCTTATAGGCCTAAAATATATTATGGTAGTCCAATATTAATTTCTAAAAGCGTAATTAGAGACATGAATTATATTATGAGGTTATTAGTTTATTTTCCTTCTCTCTTGCTTGGTTATTTTCTCAAATTGTTCTAAGAAAATAATAATTAGGCTAATAAATGTTGTGATATTAAAATGCATGAGCCTAGTGATAGGCTAAATTAAATATCAAAATATTTTTAAGTGAATTTTTTCATCATAAGATGAAAAGTTAAGTAGGTTTTAATTTTATATCTTACTAAGTTAACTCAAAATAAGTTTTATTTTAATATAATTTTGTTTAAAATTATTAAGTTTGCCTAGTTAGTTTGGTTTTATGAATAGCTGTTCCTTCTGGGAAGATAAAAAATAATATCACAATTTTAATTTAGTGATAACAAAGTTTTAACTCATTGGCTGCAGGAAATTAAATTTCTTTTGTAAGATGAGTCAAGTGGCATATTTGATTTTTAACTGTTAAAACAGTAACTTATAAACTTAACAAAAGATCCAAAAAGTTAACTTTAAATAAAAGATAAACAAGTTGATACATCTGTTCGAACTTCCTGAACTTTGTTTGCAAGTACTCATAAAGCAATAGCTTTGCAAAGTTCTTGTTAGAGTTAAAAATACTTTGGTTAACCACATAAATGATAACTAAGTAAACAGGAAAGATTTAAACTTATTTTAAGTCCAATCTATTTGGAAAAACTAGCAAATTTACTCAGAAAAAGTAATCATAGTTTTTAAACTTCAAAGAGTGACTTAAATCGTTAACCAACTTCTCTCAAATAACTTAAAAACAACCAACCTGATGATTCTGAATAGCTGTGATAAGTTCGTTTTGTATTTTCATAATATCATTTTGCAAAGTCTTTGTGATGTCCATGATTTAATTGAGAAAACTACCACTGAAGGATTGATGCAGATGTGAAGAAAATCACAGTTCAGTTCACACTTCACACCACACGACACAACCAAATCCAACCCCTTCCACCTCAAGAATCGCGGCCGTGGCCGTGCTTGTAAAGTCCTTGCAACAGATCCGCGCGCGCGCACTCTGCCGCCACAACTCGAAACTAAAGCTAATTGATGCCGTTACGTCAATAATCTCAACTTAGTTTGTGGGTTTTATCTAGGAGAGTTCATATTAATGTTAACATTTTCACTGTAGTTTTTGTTACCTAAATTTTTTTTTATTGTCCTAAAAATAAAACTATCACCCTCCCAACCACTTATTTAAGATTTTCCTTTTAGGAGAAATCAATAACACGTTACACAAAAGAAGCTTAAAAGAGAACGCGCCACATTACTAAGTGTGGTATTTGAGTAAGAAGGAGGACCGCTGATTTATATTATGTCTTAATTATAAGTTATATATACTTATTTAATACGCTAAAGGGTTTTTTGTGTGTAGAGAACTCCTCATGCAGTTTTCAACCGTTGGATAGGACTATGTTTGTATAGTTGTTTCGTCCGTCAAAAAATGATGAAAATCGGACTTAAAATAAGGGTGCTATAATTGTTACACAAATTAAAGTTGAAATTATTTTCCCATTAGAATATTGGGATTGGGTCGAGCATTTAAAACATCTGTTGATGTACAGCTGTAAATACTGTAGTTTTTGGTGATTGCTTATATTCACAATATTGGATTGGTCGCGGATGTCGTTGGTTTAGAACTAAATGTAACTTTTGTACTGTATCAAAATCAATGGTTCGATTTCGAGCAACACGTGACTAGTAGGTATAAATACCGTTCAAAAATGTACAAGCCTACTTAAAACATTTTTGGCAAGATAAAACAAAGTAGGCCTACGCTTGGTGTCATATTTCCAAAAAACTATTTAAGTTATTAAGTTATTTATTGGCATGGATAACCTATTCTAAGAAGCGGTATAACTTTGATAATTTTGAAAAATTAGACTTAAAGCCATATGCACCAAAAAAGTCTCTTAAAAGTTTGTTTCAAAATTGAAAATAAATAGGTTGATTTTAGGAGAAATCAATAACACGCTACATAAAAGAGGCTTAAAAGAGACCGCGTCACATTACTAAGTATTATATATGATGAGTCAGAAGGAAGACCGCTGATTTGATTATATTAGTTATAGGTATACTGTTACAAATGTACAAGCGAGGAGGCGATCTCTAGTACCATTGACTTTAGATACTATAGTCAATGCTAGTAGTACTCATTTAATACGCTATGGTTTTTTATTTATTTTTTTTTTTTTTAGCAAATCTCCTCCTAAAATGGGAGTATTCCGGGCGCCTCACCGGTAACACCAAAACGGTAACTTCGTCTGCTATGTCGTCTGCTAACAAGGCTTTTGCATTGTTTAGCAGACGACAAATTAGTTACCGGTAAACCCGGTGAGGCGCCCGGAATACACTGAATTTTTACCCGATTTCTAAGTTTCTGGTACTGTTGAATAGAGCTTGATCTGTAGTTTATCCCCTAAAATTGACGAGAATTTGACTTAAAATAGTAAAGGCGCTATCCATTATTAAAATTTTAAATTTTCTCATTAGAATAATATTAGGCTTGGGTTTAGTTTTTTTTTTTTTTTAATCTGTGTAAAGTTGTAAATAAGTGTATGTTTGGCAGTTAGGTACTGATAATCACAATGAGCGCGTTCACAAGCATCCACCGCAAAGAGATTTGTTTAAGTTTTTGCCTATCACGTGACAATTCCAGACAATTTATTTGTGGTATTATTTGTCACGTGATAGGCCAAAAAGTAAACAAACCCCCTTTCTGTGGATGCTTGTGAACGCCCTCAATATTGGATTGGTATGGCGATATTGATTTAAAACTGAATGTAAAAAATTTAGCAATTACATGGTATAGTCAAGATAAAATTGGTTGATTTCGGGCAAAATTTTTACAAGTAAATTAAAAATTGATTAAGTATCTTTGGTCGAGAGATAAAGGGATGTAATAACAGATGAAACCCGTACAGTATTGAATTAAGAAGACGGGTATTTAACGAAGGGGTTAATGATTATTTATTATTTTATTTATTTATTTATTAATAAATCTCAACTTATTTATTATTTATTATTTATTTATTGTTTATTTATTTATTTATTATTTATTTATTGTTATTTATTATTTATTTTATTTTATTTTATGATTTTATTATTTTAGGGGTTAAGGATTATTTATAGTCCTATTCGGATTTAAAATCTTTTTGAATGTGTTTTAACTGTATTTTATGTCGTTAAACAATTGTTGTTTTATGGTAATTTCGAAGCAGTTTAGGTTAATTAGGGCATTTTTAATCGGTTTAGGGTAATTTTTTCTGAAACTTGCAAAGTCCTGGTTGTTGGCGACACTGGGCTGTTTGGGCTGGACATTGGGCGTTAATTTCATCGTGGTCAGCAGATAGGGAGGAAAGTAACGCGTGGGACAGGTCTCAGACTTGTCTCGGGGCAACTATCGATTGTTGAAATGGCTGTTTGCGTTCGGTAAATTGGATCGACTACGTATTTCATTAAATCGATAGATATCATCTTCGTTGAAAACTTAAGGAGGATTCGAATCAAATCGAGCTATCGATTATGAAAGCTTTCGACTGTGTCGCATTGGTTGCCAGTTGCCAGTTTGTGGCGCTCCTAGCGGACGATTTTGTCATCCAGCGTTACCATGTTTTAACATTGCTTGACGACTCTATACGTTATGAAATAAACGCCATATTTACTCTTACTCAATGGACTGGATCAGGGATCACTGGATGAGTGTGTCAAAGTTTGAGGATGAGAGGTTAGGAAAACGGAAAACAACCAACTAGTTTACTGTGCGATTGACTATTAAGTTTTGCAATAAGTTGTATTTAATTAACATTAGTATAATTATAGTAAGCATTACTTTGACATTTTTAAATAGTCAACACTGGAAATCGTATTCACATTATTATTCTAAGGTAATAGTCAAAGAGAAGTTTAAGTCAATTTTCTCACAGGGTCTTATAAATGGGTCAATATGGAATAGGCCTAGGCCTATTACATTATATAGACACTAAGGGGCCCATGCTCAAATTGCGCCTTCAGTAATATAACTAATTTTGTTCTGTTTATGAGAAACTCACCAACAGTAGGTACAATTCAAAGGGGTATAAAATAATCTAAACATTACTGGGGGTTTCATATTATAAAACTTAGTGCCTACACTACTAGGCATACCCACCTCACCGCAGCAGATGGTTAGCAATAATAATGGCAATAAGTTTAACTTGTGCTAACTTGCAAATGTGGCATTGTGTAGATGACAGTATGTAGATGATTGTATTTTTTCAGGGTCCTTCAAGCAACTTAGTTATGTCTTGATCAATTTGTACAGTAGACCTACATATTGGCTCTGCACTGGCTGAAACCAATTTGCATCTTTAGTAGGCCCTATTCATTATGTTAAAAAAAATCATTTTCAGATGGCCAAAAGAACTGCAACATCAGATCTAAACCATGACAATTGGAATGAAGAATTGGAAACAGAGGAAGCAGGTACCTTCAAAACTGCTTCTGCAGACTTGTTACAGAAACGCGCCATAAAAGTAGCTCGAAGAAGGATGAAAACTTCTGAAAATAATGTAAGTAGACCTATAACATAGTCTAGATCATTAATGGTCAGGTTTTAAGCTGTGGTCGCATTTGTCGCATTTTGCGACACCCGCCACAAAATTGTGACAATTTTCGGGCAGTCTGTCGTGATTTTGCCATAAAGATTTTACTATAGCCTAATTTATACAAGAAGTATCCAAAAAATAACAGGTTTTCAAATTTTAAGTTTTCTGTCCTAAAATGATGTTTAAATGTGTTTACCATCAAAACAAAATACAGCAGGCTTCAGTTAGCTAACCTCAATCTATAGCGTCATGATTTAAACTGTAACAGCACAGCTGTTAGAAAGAGATTGAAAACAGAACAGCTGATGCTACGGCTACTCCCACCCGGCGATCACGAGCATAATAACACCAGTCTAATACTGAACTTTGGTGTCTGAAATTGCTGCCGTGGAAGTAGCTAGCGGTACCTGGTGCCTAGACTTGCAAACATTGTTTTCCGATTAATATTTCGATTTCGGTATCTGCCGGAGAACCATAGTTCCACCCGGCAAGTAGGGAATTAAATTTGCCGTACCATTCTTTAATAAATGGATAATCAGAAATCAGAAATTTTTTATTCATCATAGAGCTTTGTACAGTACAAACAGTGATGAAAGTCAACATATCAATGTGCAACAAAATGCCATTTACAGTAAATCTAGGTAAATACAAAAGTCAGGTACAGCAAAAAAGCCTTACCGGTATCAAACTAAATAACTCAATAACTTAAACTAAAACTAAATAACTAAATAACTGGATAATTTAAGATGAATTGAAGATGTACCCTTAAAATTAAAACAAAAGCAAATAAATATCAGTTACTTCCAACAAAGTGAAGTTGCACACAAATTTTATAAAGATATGTTGATAAATAAGCAATATATACGGTATATGATTTTCTTATATTTCCCATCAGAAGAACATGGTAAATTTGATTTTAATTTTCTCTGTAACCGGTTGAGCTGTTAATGATTCAAAATACTAAATTGTTTGTTTTCAAAGTTCTTTTAAGTGGTTTTGGTGAAAACTGTTATTTTTTTTAATTAACTTAAGAGCAATAAATGCCATAATATATTTTTGACCCTTTTGAAAGCCACAATACGGTACCCCGTTCTCATGGTCCAATCATTCTAGTACATGAACTCATTCAAGTTTATGCCACCCTACACCTTTCCACCTTTCTAAATTTCATCAAAATCAGAAGCTCCTTTCAAAAGTTATTGTGTTAGCGGACACACAAACACACACATATGGGGACCTCAAAACTAAAAAGTAACATGGTTCCGGACTTAGGTATTACAGTGATTACTACCGTAATAGTGTATCCCCTATGTTATTTTATTGGATCATTTTCACACTTGACAACGTCCCACAAATGTGTCATTGTCATGTTGTTGTCCAATGGTGCATCCAACATTGTCGTCACGATATAATATTTTATCTGGAACTCAATAATATTTTATCCACGGCGAGGTCCCATCTTGGTCATTAATCCCACTAGTTATAAACTTGAAAACCGTCCCACTAGTTATAAAAACGAATCGTTCCCACTAGTTATAAAAACTGGCGGGAAAATGAAAAGTTTAAATATTCCCACTGGTTATAAATATTTCTCAAATCGTCCCATTTGTTATAAATTGAGTTTTATAACTAGTGAGACAAAATCGTCCCACTAGTTATAAATGTTTATTCGTACCATTAGATATAAATTTGAAACAGTCCCACTGTTCATAAATTAGCGCGGGAAAGGCCAAAGTTTGAAAATTCCCACTAGTTATAAAAGAACCGTTCGTGGAGGAGAGTCGTTCAAAAGAGTCGTTCACTTCTGTCCGCTCGTGCTGAAAGGAAGCGCCTTCCAGCGACCAAGGAATTCGCCGCGTTTCATTAACACTGTAAAAAAATATAGTTATAGTCAAGATAAAATTTGATATTTTAGTATGATGAACATTACTATATGACGGTGCCTATGGTAATGTTTTTATGTCAAAATTAAAATAATAAGACGAAGAAAAAGATACAAAATTATAGCAAAGCACTTTTGTTTGAAATTCATGACATCAAAAAGTTAGTTAGCGAGGAAGTTTTTTATTTATTGGTCAGGTGAATTTTGTCAGCGGGAAAGTTGTTGGAAAAGACTTAAATCGCAACTTTGTAATTTAAAATTTTTTTGTAGAACGCTTTGTTTTGGTTTTATTCTAATTCAAAGTTAATAGTTTAATTGCCGACGGGCCGGCTGCCGCGACCCGTGCCGCCGCGCCGTTCGGAGCACTTGTCGCACGTATACAACTTTGATAGTTTATTACTTTATTATTATTATTTTGTGAATTATTATTTTTTAAAGGTGATTGTATCCAAAATAATTACTGCAACCCTTTGTTATTGAATAATGAATAAGAAAAGGCATTAATAAACAAGAAAAACATTTCCTTGAAAACGACAAAATGTATTAACAAAATTTGAATATGTATGATTTTAAAAATACATAGTTATTTAAAACAAAAAAAGCTTATAGAAACATAATAAGACACTAGATATTACAAAAAATACATAGATATATACGGTGTATTTTTAATTGAAGTTTTAATTGATATTTGATACTGTAAATTTTACTAAGATATTTATTAGAAATAAAAACTGTTAGTTTTTAAAACAGAAAAAATAGCCTCCCTTACTGACTGTATAACATAGCTGTTAAAACCTGCCTATCAATATTTTTACATACAAATTATTTCCACAAAAATAGTTGATATTCAGCAACTTTATGATATAAAAAAGTTTTGAACTAAAAATAAACTAGGTATACAATGTAGTTGTCTGCTTGCAATATTGAGCGGAGCGACTATTTTTTAAATCAGTAATAGCAAATGTTGTATACGTAATTCAAGGGAGCTCGTTCGCTACGCTCACTCGCCGTCAGGGTTTAGGTCATTCGCTGCGCTCACTCGCCATTTGGGTCAGCTCTTTCGCTACGCTCACTCGCCGTCAATTTAGTTTGTTCGCTGCGCTCACTCACCTTTTTTGTCGGCTCATTCGAGGCACACAATCGTCGCCAGATTTTGGTTGTTCGCTGCACTTACTCGCCACAAGTCTGCAATAGGTACTCTAATAATTTTTGATTACGCAGGTTTGCTGCGACGGGGTATTATATGTTTACAAGATATTAAATTGTGCGTCGTCCAAAATTTGTCCCTCCTCTCCGTAACCATGGCATTTCATTCACGTACAAAGGTAAACAAACAACTAAATAAATAAAACAACGATTTCAAATAAATCTACTGTATTCAAAAACAGCTGATAGTAACAGTCTGCAGTTAAATTTGATCCTTATAACAGCTGTATAATCAACACACAGTAAACAAACCAAATAAAATATTTTTCTCCTATTAAAATAACATGGTAACTTTAAAGGGCCATAGGACAGAACCCTTATGTCCGATGTGGACCATTTCAGATTTATACCTTCCCATAGATGGTTACTAAGGGTAGGGTTCATAGGTCCCAGTTTCACAAGTCCCAGTTTGCTTAAAAATCACTAAATATTAAAAATTTCATAGGTCCCAGGTTCAAATGTCCCAGATTTATTAAATTAAATACTAAATTCGGTTAGTTCACTGGTCCCAGGTTCATATGTCCCAGTAGCGTCAATTTAAAGGAAAAACAATGCGCGTTTCATAGGTCCCAGTTTCACAAGTCCCAGGTATCAACCGCGCCAAAAGTGACGCGGCCGCCGAGTCGGGCTGTACAGTCAGAGCAAGAACCGCCGCCGAGCCGGCTGTCCGGCTAGGAGCAGCGGGCGGTGCGACGGCCACTAATTGCCTCTTTTCCCGTGTGGCACACAGCATGGGCTTATAATATTTTATTTTATAGCGTTAGTGCAAGATTAGTTTTGGTATTTTATTTACATATATTAACCCATAACTATAAATTACGCTAAATATATCCAAAACTGTCGGCGAATCATTGGACATAGAGAAAGTGTCGAAATGTGACCATCACGTTCGCAACGCTCTTAGGCCTTAACAGAATATTTTTTTATGCAAATTATATATTAAAATATTACTTTAACTACGTTATGTATAATTATGTACAGCTTTTAATTTAAACGGTTTGTTTAATTTTAACTAAGTAACAAAAAATATGTAAAAATCCATTTAATTTTATATAGGCCTAAGAGGTTTTTTGCGTAAAGTTTTGCGTTTTTTGTCTGAGGTAAAATTTATGTTGGAATTTTTATTCGTAACAAGTTGGTTCAATAATTTAATAAATGATGTATGCAAACTTGTTTAAATTATTATAATGTTATTGTATGAGTTCAAAGATTACCATTTTTGCGACGAGCTAAGTACATCTGAGATCACTCACGACGCTACAAAGTCAATGGTACAGCTCTAAAGATTTTTATACTATTAGAATTGAGCCTTAGAAAATAGTTTTCAATTTATAAATTGACGAATTTCATCGTTACTATTTGACTGCTGATGTGTTCACTTCAATGGCGTAAACTTATAGTTCTTAAAATGATAGTTCTTAGAATCAATCACTCTCTAAAGATTAATAATAATTATTAGAAAAGAATGCGAATAAAAACTTCTCTCGATCTTTAAAATGCTGCAGTTTAACGACTACCATAAGTCGTTAATGACCATTAACTAAACTACCATAAGTATTTCATATAAAATTACAAAAGGAAAGCTATGATTTTTTGATACGTTATATTACTATCAGTTTTGTTGAGAGAAGTCGACTAAAGTTTTATTGACTATTGTAGATTGGCATTAGTTTTATTTCTTAAAATATTAAGTGTTATTTAAGTAAACCATTTCTAATATAAACCTTTAGTAAGAAATGAATTTAAAGGTTACACATTTAATTATTGTTTATTACTGAATCAAGAAGTTTTGATTCAATCCAATCTTCTCCTCAATACAGATCATTTTCATTGTTCATAAACGTTACAATGTAAGACTAAAATCAATAATGTTGCTAAAACCAGTTAAGAGCATATTTTTTTTTTAAATGTTTGATACATTTCTTGTGACACTAACGCTCTCTTAGGTGCATATTTAGAGATAAAACTTACCGTATACCGCATGATCTCATAAGTGGTGGAACCTTTTTTAGCGAAATTCGGTAGGAAATATCTGAGTAGGTTCACGCAAGTCAGATCCGACGGAGATATTTATTAATTAATTTATATTTATTTATACTATTCATATTTATATTCATTATTTATATTTATTTATACTAGTCATTAGTAATAGAATTTTAATAATAACTAGTAATACTGTAAATCCATTTTTAGCCGATTTATGTATCAGCAGTTATCTGTGAAATTTTATACGTAGGTACATCACACTCTTGCACTTGTTATTATAATTATAAGACAAAATAGAACGAATCCTAAGAAAAAACCACATTAAAAAATTCATTCCCAACAGTAAAATAAATAAGACGCCGCACGCGCGACGTTGTTATTGCAATGTACAAAAACACAACACTTATCTTTCTCATCCTCTTTTTCACAGGGCGTTCACTATTGTAAAGTAAAAATTCTCTGTTTCCCACTGTCAACAAACTTGATTCTCTTCTTAACTGCATACAAACAAGGCATACAAAGTAGGCTAAATCATTTTCTTCTTTAGATTCCTTTTCATCGATCACTGGTTTTTATCAACGATGTACTTTAATTGAAAACCTATCTTAAATTGTTTAATTCACCAAATTACTCTATTAATAAAACATAAACATTTCACCGCCAATTACTAACAAATATATAAATAAATTATAAATTAAAAAGTGTTAATCTGTAAACATTAACAAAGTATAGAAGAAACGACGAGATCTATAACTTCGGTGCTGGCCAAAGTGAGACCGCAAGTCTCGAGTTCAACCTTTTCGCGCCACTATTAATTCCCTTACCAACGATCAGGTCATGTTATCTTAAGTTTCTTGATACAATTATAAAATTTCTATCATTGGCTACAACTTTTCCATAAAATTTTGTTTTTAAAAAAAACCAGAAATAAAAAATTTCCTCGCTTAGTAACTTTTTCGTGTCAGGATAAATTGGTTATCAAACACTTCCAACTTTTATAATTACCTATAATAAAGAAAGTAAAAAATATTCATACTGTTGGAATCTGTATTTAATACAGAAACGGAATATATAAATTTCATTGCTATTTAACCTCTCAGTTGTGGTACAGGAGCGATAACAGCACACACTGTCGTTATAATGACGCCAATTAATGCCGCAGCGCGATCAACAACGAAAAGTTTGGCCTTTATTTTAAAATCAACCAGTAGTACAAATAAATTTAAATAAACATAAATAAATAAATGAACGAAAAAAAATATTAATTAACAATGAAATAAACAAAGGCAATTCCTCTATTGTTTAGCTTAGCGCAAGAACTGTGCTGCTGTACTCGGTGAATATGGTACGCGGCCGGCCGAATGAGTCGATTGTTGCTCTGACTGTACAGCCCGACTCGGCGGCCGCGTCACTTTTGGCGCAGTTGATACCTGGGACTTGTGAAACTGGGACCTATGAAACGCGCGTTATTTTTGCTTTAATTTAACGCAACTGGGACATTTGAACCTGGGACCAATGAATTGACTAATTATTAATATTATTTTTAGAAAATCTGGGACATCTGAAACTGGGACCAGTGAACTAACTGAATTTAGTATTTAATTTAATAAATCTGGGACATTAGAACCTGGGACTTATGAAATTTTTAATATTTAGTGATTTTTAAGCAAACTGGGACTTGTGAAACTGGGACCTATGAGATGCTCCCGTTACTAAGACCGAGCAAAATTTCGTGAGGATCACTCCAGCCGGCCAGCCGTTCAGGAGGAGTACTTGTAAATAAAAAGCCAGAGTGTAGTATAGGAGCTTCGCTCGCTCCGCTCAAAAAAATAAAAATAAACTGACATTAAAGGTTTAATTTTGCCCCTTCTCTTAAAAAGTAACCACACTTATCATAACGACAAATGATCTGGTAATATCAAATGATCTTGCCATGCACCAAAAAGTTGACAATTCTGACACTGTCTCGCACACGTGTCTTAGATAAGCGTCGTGTAGGCTTATTGTTGTTTATATATGTACTGGTTGTGTCAACAGTTAGTTGTCCATATGCTGTATGTCTAAATTGTGTCGGTAGTAAGTATTCAGTAATTTTATGACAATCTATAGTTTTATGGTTTATCATGGAAGGAAATCGTTTTAAACTGGGACGTCCACGTACACGCCCAATAAAAGAGCAAAATCATCATTTAGTTGAAACGGGCGTACCACTTTGCAGCTAAGCTAATGGCTTTCCATCGTAAAACATTTTATAAATAGTTTAAGGATTTTATAATTCCTAATTATTTGACGAAACCCCAAGTCATAGTGATGGATAACGCTTCTTACCACAGTATAAAATCCTCAAAAAAGCAGAAACAGTGTATTTTACCAAACAAGTTAAAGCAATACAGTATTTCATATTTTGTAATAGTTTATAGTTAACATAAATAGAGTGTGCAGTAAACACTAAGTAGACAGTGATAAAATGTTAAAGTATAACACAGTTTCAACAGTTGGTGTAAGTTATTGACTGAGCAAACTGAAAAACAAATTTACCGTAGGCCTAAAATAAATTGATTAGTTAGTAGCTATTTAAAACATTTGCAACTAATCAACTAAGTGCCTGTGAAAAGACACACATAGCGTTTTTTCTTAAATTATTATTGCACCCGTATGCGACACAATAAGGCATCGTTAATCAAAATTACTCAGAGCTCATAAGAGTATAACCCTCGCCACATAACTTGACGAATGAATTTTCACTACTATTCAGTTAAAATCCTATACTATAATACGAGGAATGTCTGAAGGGATGTGTGTTCCACGATCTCGAAATCTAGCTGTCAGATTTTGCTTAAACTTTGCAATTAAAAGTGTATTGGCCCAAAAATAAGTTTAGAAAAGGCCTCCATCCCAGAAAAAATCGAATTTTGTTAGAATTTAAGTTTAAAAATCGTAATTTTTAACATTGGTCTTATGGGTTGCTATTTTGGTAACGAAATAACAACGAAAGGTATACAAAAATAAAGGAACATTAATATTAAGCAGACTTTTTGAAACAGCTGTTAACTGTGAAGAGGTATAGTTGGTTGTTGGGGGAAATTTAATAGCTCTAATGACACTATATAAAAACTGAATTAAAACCAACGAGCAAGGCTAGGTTAACCTGGTATTAAGCTGATTGGATAATCAGCTGTTCTATAAAAATTGCATGCAACGTAAAGATTGCGCTTGTGCCTTATTGATCGTGCAAATGCAAGAACACGTATGAGAAAAAAGGCACGTCTATGTCGAATGTCAACCCTGGAGGGCCTAAATTAATTTGGAAGTCCATTGGAGCGGAACCTAAAAGTGCTTAAAAAAATATATTTTCAAAACCGTTTCTTGGTGAGTACCTATGAGAAAATAGGCACGTCCATGTCAAATTTCAACTCTGGTGGTCCTAAAGTAATTTTGAAATCCAGTGGGGCGGAGCCCTAAAGAGCACGGCCGCCCCGAGGGTAATGCGCCTGGGCGAGATTTTGATCTGTGCCCCCTAAATTAATTAATTGGCCTGGCCTATTTGTAAACTGTAATGTTAAAGTACAGTCAAAAGCATTAAATTAGGCGCATGGCTAAATTTCCAATGTTGTTTGTCTGAATAAGCTAATTAAACAAACTAGAGATCGCCTCCTGATCGAAATTCAATCAAAATTTCAGTTGATCTGGACCCAAGAAGCTTAAAAACATTATAGAACGAAAACATCTGATCTTCCAAATTTTCTAGCAGTTGTTTTTACACCATTAACGAATGGAAAATTCTCCTTTCTCCATAAAATTAACATTGGAACTTTGAAAGCCTGTGGGGCCTAGTCCTAGAGTCCGGTGTGTATCTATCTTCTTATTTCTATAAGGGTTTCGTCTGTTACGTCCCTTTTTCTCTTGATCTACTGAACCGATTTTTAAGATTGAGGTGTCATTTTAAAGCTTAGGATATACCGCAGTGACAAATCGTAATTAAAAAGGTCATATTGTTTCGAGCTTCGCCCCCCTGCCTTTTGATTTATTTCTAGAGGGCGCTTTAAAATGTTGACCAACTTTTATTGTAAGTTCTTTAATGTGAATTTTAATTTAACAGCTGATTACCTTCACATGAATTTAAAAAGTCAGATAGTAAACAAAAATAGATCTCTGTCACTTCATAATCAACATTCACGTACTGTAGGTGAGTTTCACTCATACAGGATCATAAAATGCGCAATTTGCGCTAGGGCCACCTCGTAGGAATATGATTCTGCTCATCTATAGGACTATACCTTTCTAACGGTATGCACGGATTTATCCTACGATGCACACGAGCTGAGGAAAAAGGAGGAAATAAAACATGCTTGCGTATTAATATATAGATTCACTTTTACTATAAAGCTTTGTTGACACACCTATTTGTTGACAACACATGATCTGTGTCTGGGCGGGGCTTACGAAAACTAACGGGCCTGCATACATTTTTGGTCAAAGTGATCAGATGCGGTCGAATTTCAGCTAATCCTCTAATAATTCTTTATGGGGTATTTGGGGTATATATTTCTTAATGGGGTATTTTGGGGGCAGAACCAAATTTTCTAATGTAAACCCCTATTGAGTAACCACTCATTTTAAACAGTTTATCAAGAGAAAATGAATGGCCAAAACCGGAGGTCAATATCTCATCTTTAACCAAAATGGCAGGCATTTTAAAATTTGAGATGGGTTGATTGACATTCAATAAAATTTAATCTGAAAATAGCTATTTTAGGAATACAAGTTTTTAGAATTATTTTGAATTGAACCAACTAATTCATTCCTGCTACTGGATTAATTCTAAAATAATTCCAGATTTTCTTCTTTTTTAAAACCTTTTTTTTAAAATTAATTTTAACGAATGTCAATCAACCAATCTCGAATTTTAAAATGGCTGCCGTTTTAGTTAGAGATGAGATATCGACCTCCGATTTGTGCCATTCAATTTTTCTCGATAAACTGTTTAAAATGAGAGGTCACTCAATAGGGGTTTACATTTGAAAATTTGGGGCTGAATTTGGAGATAATTATTATTTTTTTACGTAGAAATTATTTGTAAAAAATGTATAATGAGAAGATATCTATTTATTTATTTATTTATTTACTTATCGACGGCAATCGCCATATTTACAAATGATGCACAGAACATTCACAGTACAAGATGGATTCAATTTACAATGTGTGGTGCCAAGCAAATATTAGAATAAACTTACAAAAATGTACTACAGTAAAGCAAAGATTAATAAACCATCTAAACAGAATAGATTGAGGCAGAGGCCTAACTAATAATTAATACTACATATCATTTAAATTTACTTTAAAAAAATTAAATACTTGCCTAAGACATAATAATTATAGTTAACTAGCCTAGAATTATAGTTAAATATAATTAATTACAACTGTATAGGTAATTACAACTAAATGTTGATCCAAAACAATCAAGCCAAAACGGCTTGTAAACATACAGACGACAGGTGAGTGCGGGGTGTCGCGTGACTTTGCGCATGCGCAGGACGCTTTGACTGTTAGTGACTGTCGACGAAACAAGATTTTTGCCTGCTGCACTTTTTGACTAAAGACGCCTGTCCGCGTCTTCACGCCTCGCCTCTTGCAGTGTGTGGGGCTACATAAGCGCCAATGCTTTCTCTGTCACTCAAGACGCCTTTAGTCAAAATGCCTCGCCTCGCCTCGCCTCGTCTGTTGCAGTGTGTGGCCGGCCTACAAGCAGGCGAGTGCGTCTCGGTCGACTGCGCATCAACTTTGCGCATAGCAGGGAACAACCTGAAGTGAACGACTCTTTTCGAACTGTTCTTTATGAACGGTTCTTTTATAACCAGTGAGAATATTTAGACTTTTCATTTTCCCGCCAGTTTTTATAACTAGTGGGAACGATTCGTTTTTATAACTAGTGGGACGGTTTTCGCGTTTATAACAAATGGGATTTCGCGTTTATAACAAATGGGATTATGACCAATGGGACTCCACGATTTTCCCACTAGTTATAAACCAACATCAGTCTGTCCCACTAGTTATAAATTTTATAACTAGTGGGAATGAGTCGTTTTTATAACTAGTGGGACGGTTTTCGCGTTTATAACAAATGGGATTATGACCAATGGGACTCCACGTTATTCACAAGTCAGTATGGGTTCAGGATTGATAAAAATACATCAGGCGCTCTTTTTGATATAACTAAATTAATTTCAAACCAGCTCAGTGAAAAAAATAAAGTATTGATTACCTACCTCGACTTGGCTAAGGCATTTGATTCAGTTGATAGGCATAAACTCATTTTAAAATTAGAACTTATTGGCATTCAAAATAAATCCCTGGAGTGGTTCAAAAGCTTTCTTCAATCACGTAAACAGTTTGTGACGATCAATCAAATTCCCAGCGATACTGCAATTGTAGATTATGGTGTGGTCCAGGGATTGACGCTTGGTCCTCTATTATTTCTTATCTATGTAAATAATGTTTCCAAATTAAATATCCAGGGCTCACTCTTCCTGTTTGCGGACGACACGGCCTTGGTCTCGGCAGACAGGACTTGGGATGCAGTGTATAATCAGGCATCCTCGGATCTTCTGATATCAAGCGATGGTTTGACCATAATACACTCACTGTCAATGTCAGTAAAACAAAGTTCATGCCTATTTTTTCTAGAAGTGACCAAGACCCTGGCCCGAGGATGCTAATGATGCACTCCTGCGGTGGCCCGGGAACGGCGGCCTGCGGCTGTGGTGTTGTTGAGCGTGTTGAACAATATAAATACTTGGGTGTAGTTATGGACCACAAAATGTGCTGGGTTCCACACGTTCAATACATCAAGCAACGTCTTAGAAGGATGCTATATGCCTTTTCGCAGCTCGGTGGGGTGCTTTCCATGGGCCATCGCAGGACTGTTTACTACGCATTTGTGCAATCGATCTTGCATTACGGAGTCTTGGGATGGGGAGGGGCAACGGCGGCCGTTTTGGAGCCGCTAGCTGTGACCCAACGAGCGATAATTAAAATACTTCTAAATAAAAACCAAAGGTACTAACCAACTCTTTCTTGATTTTCCAGTGCTTAACGTAAGACAGATCTACATTAAAACTCTTTTAATACACATTAAAAAAAAATAAAAACAGTATCTTTTTTGAATATTTAGCATAACTATAATACGAGGAATAGACAACATTTTGGATTCATTTTTTCCAAGACTACAGCGCAGTTCAGAACTATCTTGTTCCTTCTATACTTCACACACACTCTATCGCAACTTACCAACAAATATTTTAGAGATGGAGGGGTGCAGTCTCGCCGTCTACAAGCGGGAAATAAGCAAATGGCTTCTTGAAATAGGTGCTGATAGCGCGGAGGCCCTCTTACTTTCCAATTATGCACGTTAATCTGCTCACTTTTGAGCCCATGCAATGAAGTCTGCAGTCCAGCAACCCATCAAAAACACTAACTACTTCAGTTTATATATTTTCCCTCCTTTATCACTCTTTCTTTTCACTGTAAATAATTTTTGTTTCACAGCAAGTTGATGGTTTATTTATTATTTATTTTATTATTTATTATTTATTTTTTTTTTTTATGTATTTGCAATAATGTTAAAAGTAGTTTTAAGTTTAGTACGTTATGCTAACGTTTATGTAATATTTTCATTTCTGTTCCATGTAAATTTGTATAAGTGAAAGTGCAGTGTTTTTATTCTTAGATAGCATCGGCAGAACTGATTAGACTCGTCCCCATACACAGACTTATCGTGTTTTTAGGGACTCATACATTATAATGCAACCTGTAATATAATTTATGTATCATTGTTTTGGAATAAATGAATTGAATTGAATTGAATATTATTGGGCAAGGGTTTAATGATATCATATACAACACTTGCTAATTTGTTAGTGTTGGGTCACTACTGAGCACCATCCTTCCCTCAGGTTTAGGACAGTATTCGTTGTCTTTTATAAGATTTTTTATTATTATTCTCTAGAATATTATATACTAACTTTTCAAGCAGTGTTACTGAATGATGTATGCAACACTGTTTTAATAAATGTCTTATTTTTTATGTAGACTATACATTTTTTGTTTTCTAGGATGCAGGCAAGACTGTGTTTGCCTCTTTTACTGGCTTTAAGCCAACTGTTCCCACGCTCAACTCAACAACATCTACCTCCAAGCCAAGTTTTTCTTTTCTGGGAAACTCGACACCAACCAGCAATTCGAACGCAACAACAAATGGCACATCTACTACAATAAATGAAGTGTCTCCTCAGCAGAAGTATTTGAGCAACCTTCAGCAGCTTAATAAGAGCGTATCGGATTGGATTAAATGTCATGTAGATAAAAATCCTGCCTGTATCTTAACTCCAGTTTTTAAGGATTATGAGAAGTAAGTGGTGACCTAAATATTGTAACTTATTTTACCTTTTTACCAACCAAAACATTTTAAAACCAAACATTTGTAACTGTGTGTTGTTGATTAATGATATTAGAGGGTGAACTCCTGGACTTGCACATCTGTTAAAGCTCTGTGCCCTGTAGCCACTAGATGGATATATAGCCTTGGATATATACGTCCACCTAAGTTTTTTTCTTGGGCTTAAGACAGACATATCCGTCTTCTCGAATTTTATTTTCCTTGTAACGTATGTGGGGAAAAAATATTTCAGCGCTAAAACATATTTTATAACATGTGAATTATTTTGAGCAAAATAATAACATAAACTAAAATATTATGTTTTGAACTTTGGTTTGAAAAAATTACGCTCCAGCTCACCATTTAATTTAACCCTGGAAGGGTTAAAATGTCTGTGGCCAGAAGCCAGCTGTTTTTGTCCGAAGATTTTTTTATATTGAATGTGTTTTTTTTTTTTTTCGTATGAATGTTATCTGTTTTTATTGTGATATGGTAGCATGAACAGAAACTGTATACAGTACATGTTTGAAGGTGAGAGTTATTATGGTTGATAGAACGCCATGATATTTCTAGCCATTATTTCAAATTTATAAAAAAATACTAGGCTTCTGTAAAATTGTGCTCATGTTCTATGTACTTGTCTAGATGGTGCACTATATAACTGTTGAAAAAAATACTAATTTTTATAAAATAGTCTGAGGATGGTCTGATAAACATTAAGTTAGTAATTTATTATGTTTTGCTGCTAACTTAAAAAAAAAATTGTTTTTTAGGTATTTAAAAGAACTTCAAGATGAGCGAGACACTGCTGAGAAGGCAGGTTCAACTGCTGCGGTGTCTGCTCCCAAAACGTTAGCATCATTTAGCTTTGTCAGCAGCAGTACAAGTGACAACAAACTCACGATTAATGTTCCTACAACGTCACAAGAAAGTGATAAGAAGAATTTTTCATTTGTGGACAGTAATTTGAATACAAATTCAACGGAGGCAAGCAAAATTAGTCAGTCTATTTTTGGTATGCCAAAAGATAGTGATTCCGGTACAGGGAAAAGCCCGTTACTACAGGGAGATTCAACAAATAAAACAAGCACACCTTCAATTTTTGGAAATTTCAAGAGTAGCTCATCAGGTTCAAGTCTCTTGATGAAACCTGACCCTGCAGCACTGATGGTCAACCCTTTCACATCGGCTCTCAGCAAGCCTGCAGCTGGCAATGGATCAGCTCCTACGAGGTAAATCTGACTTTTATGTTTTTGGGAAAATGGGAAATTAGCAATTATACTTTAAACTAGGATAGTCCCTACGTATATTACAAGGACTTAAAATATAACTAACGCTTTGAGTTTTTTTAAAAGAAGGGAGTTAAGCAGGTTATTGATGAAAAATGTGTTTGTTTTTCAAAAGTTGAAGTTCTATGGAGCGGAATGGAAATTAAGGAATTGTTTCAGAGGCTATATGAAGTTATTTATTTTTCACAAAAAATGTTAGGCAGTCCAAAATATATCAACATGGGAAAGTAAGAAGATTGTGGGATTTGAAAACACCTTTACATGAATCAGTTTCCCAAAAATGTACCTCTGGGCCCTTTTTTTTGTAAACAAAAAACCTTACGGTGTTTTGCCGTTTCATATCCCCAAATCACAATACCGTATGTAAGATAAGGAAGGAAGCACCCTTAGTAAACAGACAGGGGAATCTTTATTCGCAAATAATTTAAGTCTGCGGAGAAAGAACATACAGCAGCTAAGTTTTTTGCATACCTTTTCTGTGTGAGAAAAAAAATTTTGATGGGAGTCAATAACCAAACGCAAAAAATCAGTTTGATGAGTGGACTCATTTTCAGTGTCACCAAAGATGAAACTAAATCCTGAAAGGTCTTCATTGTGATTTTTGAGTATGAAATCTATGAACTTTGTATTATCTGTGTTTACTCTAAAATGATTTTCACTGAACCACTGCAACAGTTGACAGCATTTGATGAACATGAAATTCACTAAAACTAACCATTTATCTTCAAATATTCCAAAAGTTCCCCCGGAGCCCGCTGTGTTCTTTGGGGGTATGGAATACCCCCCAAACCCCCCCCCTGTGTTACCCCTCTGCAAAATTTAACCCTGTTTTCACCCCTGTGACAAGACAACATAAGACTATTGACAAACGTCATAACCTCAACTATGTTGATTGATGTTGATATGAATATTTGATTCCCGATCTCGGATAATTCGTACCTAATACCGTACTTTACTGATAGGTTCATACTTATTTCTATAGTATGTAATCCAACAATTGACAGCATATGCAAGTAGTAGTAACAGCGAGATTGGCGGCAAAACTAAAGAGGCTGGTCCTTTTTATTCTAAGTGCATACGCCAGCATTAACATGGCCGGCCAACATAAAATGTCATAAAACTTGTGAAGATAACTTATTAAATATTGTTGCTTACTTCTTTGGTTTAGGTTGCTTCATGCCACACATTTTTTTAAAACTACTATTTCGTTTACATTATCTAGGCTCCAGAGTTACAAATAATTATGTTAAAATGAAACTAAGTCTAAAAACAACACCAAAATGAGGTAGGCCTACCTAAAAAAACCCTAATTACCTGCACTTGGAAATGGGGAAGTGGTTTGGTTAAACATCATAAGAGAACATCAGGACTAGTTTGCGAAAGTAGCTAAAATTTTACTTGTAGCTGTAGCTGTAGCTAGCTACTTTTAAATACCGAGTAGTTTCCCCAACACTGGACCTACACATTAGAACATAATTGTCAAAAGAAAACTACAAAACTGATTCATCAAAAAACAGTCACTTGAAAATAGGGGTTGTTTACTTCCTCTCAAACTGTTGTGTACTTTGAAACACTAATTGAAAGTACTTTACTTGCAATTAAGTGCGTTAGGTTTCCAAAATAATAAGTCCTTTGTTATGTTTTTTTTTGTAAGACATAGTAACAAATTACCTTAAAACCAAAATTATTTTTTGCCTTATAGACAACTTTGAGGTTGTTGACCGGTCTAAAAAACCTGGTCTGAATACAATTTATAATTAGTTATTAAAATATAACTTTAACAGTTCTAGTGAGAACAAAGAAGAAGAAGAGGAGGAAGAATCTGACGAACCTCCCAAAGTAGAAGTCAAACCCATTGAGGAAAAGGGGTCCGTGTTCTCCATTAGGTAAGTATTCCAAGGTTTTATTTTTTTTTTATTACAATTAGCACATTTTCTGGCGACAAATCATCAGTGATTATTAACTGGCTTGGTTGATGAGTGGTTATATTGCTCGCCTTTAAATTCAAATGTTGTCAGTTTGATCCTGAGGAAAGTTATTAGGTTTTTAAAAGGTTTGAATCCGACCCAGTTGCCATTTGTCATTGGGATATTAATTAATTAATGATGCTATCAATAACAACAGGTTGACAATAGATATAATCGATGAGATGTATGGTCCGTCGGGCGACACTTTTTTGGAGAGACGTTGCAGGAGCGCTTTCGGCTTCTAGCCATTCTCAACTGCGACTGATTTTGGTCGGTGATGGTGTCCCATATATATGATTTCCCCTGTTTCTAGAAGGTTCGGGGTTAGGCTAGAGAGAGTAACTGTGGAATTCTGGAATTCGGTGGGGCGGGGGGTTGACGGCTATTGTTGCGAAGCGGCCTGCGTGCGGTGGCCGTGGCGTGCCGGGCAGTGACCTTTTGTACTTTTCTACGCTGGTTATGGCTTAGTTTTCTGTTATTAGCTTTCTCATAATTTCAAAAGTTTTACTAGTAGAGCTTTCTGTATGTTGATTAATAATATCATGTTTGCTTTTTTCTTTAAAAATATGCAAGTTTTCAAAAAGGTCTAGTTTTTTACTTTTTCCCATTATTTCTACTATTTCCATTGTATCCTCGATTTTCCCGTATCTGTGGTCCTCTTCTAAAATGTGCAAGGCATAATGTGATTTTGGTTCTCGTTGTTTCAACGCGTATATATGTTCCTTGAACCTTTGGTTAAAGTTTCTGCCTGTTTGCCCTACATAAACTTTATTACATGTTAAGCATTTCATTTTGTAAACTCCGCTCTTTGAAAACTTATCACTCTTTTCAATTTCTGTGTGGAGGTTCTTTTTAAGAGTATTGTTGGTGCGATAGGCCACATTTAATCCCTGTTTATTAAATATTCTGGCAATCTGGTACGTTTCCGGGCCAGTGTAAGTAAAGGTTACCCATTTGATTTCTTTATCGGATTGTGTTGTATTTTTACGTTTGTTAATCAGTTTGTCGATTTCTCCTTTTCTATAACCGTTCAGTTCAGCCAGTGTGTATATAGTTTTTATTTCTTTATTGTATTCTTTTTTATCTAACGGGATGTTTTTAGCTCGATGTATCATACTCCTAAAGGCGGCCAGTTTGTGTTGGTTTGGATGATTGGAGGATTTGTTAATTAATACGTCACTGGTTGTGGGTTTTCTGAAAATTTTAAATTTGATTTTAGGTACTGATTTTGTCATAGTTATGTCCAGAAAATTAATACATTTTTCGTTTTCTATTTCCATCGTAAATTTCAGGTTACTATGTTGTTCGTTTAATTTATTTAAGATGCTTTCGAAACACGCTTGAGGGGTTTTGCATTCAATTATACATAAACAGTCATCAACATATCTGAACCATTGTTTGACGTGAAAATTTTCTTTCAGATGGGGAATCAGTTTGTTTTCAATGTGCTGTAGGAAAACTTCACTAAGAATTGAGGACAATGGAGATCCCATAGCAAGTCCATCTCTTTGCTTGTATAATTTATTATCAAATTGAAAATAATTCTGGTCAAGAATACATTTTAGTGAATTTTTTGCCTGAATTGCTTCCTCTTCTCCTTTTACAGTTTTTAGATTATTAAATACTAAATCAATTGTTTCTTGTAGTGAAGTTTTCCTAAGTGAAGTTTTCCAATTCTTAGTGAAGTTTTCCTACAGCACATTGAAAACAAACTGATTCCCCATCTGAAAGAAAATTTTCACGTCAAACAATGGTTCAGATATGTTGATGACTGTTTATGTATAATTGAATGCAAAACCCCTCAAGCGTGTTTCGAAAGCATCTTAAATAAATTAAACGAACAACATAGTAACCTGAAATTTACGATGGAAATAGAAAACGAAAAATGTATTAATTTTCTGGACATAACTATGACAAAATCAGTACCTAAAATCAAATTTAAAATTTTCAGAAAACCCACAACCAGTGACGTATTAATTAACAAATCCTCCAATCATCCAAACCAACACAAACTGGCCGCCTTTAGGAGTATGATACATCGAGCTAAAAACATCCCGTTAGATAAAAAAGAATACAATAAAGAAATAAAAACTATATACACACTGGCTGAACTGAACGGTTATAGAAAAGGAGAAATCGACAAACTGATTAACAAACGTAAAAATACAACACAATCCGATAAAGAAATCAAATGGGTAACCTTTACTTACACTGGCCCGGAAACGTACCAGATTGCCAGAATATTTAATAAACAGGGATTAAATGTGGCCTATCGCACCAACAATACTCTTAAAAAGAACCTCCACACAGAAATTGAAAAGAGTGATAAGTTTTCAAAGAGCGGAGTTTACAAAATGAAATGCTTAACATGTAATAAAGTTTATGTAGGGCAAACAGGCAGAAACTTTAACCAAAGGTTCAAGGAACATATATACGCGTTGAAACAACGAGAACCAAAATCACATTATGCCTTGCACATTTTAGAAGAGGACCACAGATACGGGAAAATCGAGGATACAATGGAAATAGTAGAAATAATGGGAAAAAGTAAAAAACTAGACCTTTTTGAAAACTTGCATATTTTTAAAGAAAAAAGCAAACATGATATTATTAATCAACATACAGAAAGCTCTACTAGTAAAACTTTTGAAATTATGAGAAAGCTAATAACAGAAAACTAAGCCATAACCAGCGTAGAAAAGTACAAAAGGTCACTGCCCGGCACGCCACGGCCACCGCACGCAGGCCGCTTCGCAACAATAGCCGTCAACCCCCCGCCCCACCGAATTCCAGAATTCCACAGTTACTCTCTCTAGCCTAACCCCGAACCTTCTAGAAACAGGGGAAATCATATATATGGGACACCATCACCGACCAAAATCAGTCGCAGTTGAGAATGGCTAGAAGCCGAAAGCGCTCCTGCAACATCTCTCCAAAAAAGTGTCGCCCGACGGACCATACATCTCATCGATTATGTGACTTCGGCGCACGGACCCCATCATCTTTAACAGTTTATGACAATAGATAGTTAAAAGACCGGGGATTGGACAGTTCCCCTTCAAAACGTTAAAATATGCCAAACTGGTATAAACTTTTTATTATTAAATAGCTGCTGCAGTCACGGCTTCGCCCGTGATTGAATTTATTTCATAGGTAATAAAATCTTTTTAAAGAGCAATGAAATCCTCTTCCTTAAGAATGAAATTTAAACTATTTTTAGACATTTTAGACATTTTATTTGAAATACCGACGCACTCTGTGGTGCGTATTTTAAGGTGAGTATGACTGAAGGGGTGAGTGTGATGATTGTAATGGATCAGATGAGGCGTAGCTTTGTTACTGACAAATATCAGCTGTTTCATTTGTCAGGATCATTAATTAATAGCCCAATGACCAAAGGCAGCTGGGTCCAGTATAGGGGTCTGCGGTACAGCAATTTTCAGGTCGGTACGGTTCGGTACGGTACAATTTTTGTGTACCTCGGTTCTCGGTACAAAATCGGTACGGTACGGTACGCGTTATCAATATAGGCCTAGCGGTATTAATATCGATGGGTAACACTTCAAATACCTATTTATTTACCTCATTTAACATATTTTGCTAGGTTACAACTTTAATAGGAAAAATATCATAATCACTTCACACTTGTGCATGTATGCTGGTGATATTAGTTTAATGCTATGTAGTAAAAATTAACATGAAAAAGTAGCAGCATCACAACAATAATTGAAAACAGATTTAAGTTATTTTTGGCTGATAAAAAACTTCGCAAACATAAATAGAGATTTTCAAACAAAAGCCCATAGCCTACATGCTGTATCAGTATTTTTTCAATTCGTCGCCTAAACATATAAAAGAACAAAATAATTTTTAACTTAATGAAAAAAAAATCAAAGCGGAACTCAAAACCATTTTTAGCAGGCGTTCGTAGCCGCAGTAGGCTAGGCCTATTGTGGAAGCGGCAGATGCCATCATTGGAGCGGTACCGCCAGTGTTAGAATCAATCATGATTACAATTAATTATTTATTTACTACTAAACGGTTTGTGCTTCACATTTTCTTAAATTCAAATCCTAAACTTATTTCATAAAACTTCCAGGGCAACTGTCATTAAACAAAGACGTGATGTATTAGTAGGCTAGTGAGTCTGACCGGGGCCTACGATAACTAACGGGCCTGCATACATTTTTGGTCACGTGACCATATGCGGCCGAATTTCAGCTGTCATCTCCATTTGAAAGCATTGCAATAGCCTGACTTGGCACCCGTTTTTACGTGTATTTTTAAATACACGTAAATGAAGTCATAAGTGTTGCATATCCTTCTAATCCTCATTAAAATAAAAATTGAATGGTACTAATAACGTTCCGCTTTGCAAAACTTAAAACTCACTTTTTGGGTAAAAGAAAAACTTTAATTTCTCACATTGTATAGGATGCATTGACTCTTTTGTAACAGATTTCTTCCAATGCTTTTGAAGATATTTCTAGGAATAAGACATGAAATAAACGTCTTAAATCAGTAGTTTGCCAGTTATAATTTTTATTTTCGATAAAACAAATTAAAATGTACCTTTTCGGTTCTAAATTTTTGTTATTTGCAACGAAATATACTCTTATGTAAACAGCTGATGAAAAGTGTAAACAAAACTATAAACTAAATTAAGTTTTGACTTTATCTCGTAATAAAAAATATCAGGAAAACTGTTAACTTTACAGTAATGGTATCATTTTGTTCCTTATTTAATCTAGATTAAAATATATAAGTCTTGTCTAGTAACCTACTATCTAATTTCTAAGAGGTGGGAAATAAGTGAAGGATGTCACGTTTTCACAATGCTATTTTATGGAAACTTGTGCTGCAGATCGGCCGCAAATAGTCACGTGACTTTGGTGGTGGGGGGAAATATGCAGGCCCGTTAGTTTTCGTAGGCCCCGGTCTGACTGTGACTGTGACTAGAGACAGAGCAAACGTAATAAAATAACCAATTGAACCAATCCAACAAGAGTAGGCAAAGTACAAAGAGAAAGTAAACGCCAAAGAGTACGTTTATACAACATCTAAACCTCTATAAAGAACATATATAACGATTTTAAAAGCCAATAAAATATGAACTATAAAGCCAATAAAATGTGTTGGCTAAACAAATTGAAAAATTTGGAATGTTCCTAGTTTTCTTTGATCGATAAATTCATAGGAACAAACAGCTTTTGGGTGGTCTTACTCTTTGCGAAAAGCGGTCGTGTATTATTTCCTAATTGCATTCGGCTAATCCGCCAATCCGGGTCACTTTAGAGGTTAGGACAAATCTTTTCAATCGGCAGTCGACAGTTCTCGTCACTTCTCATCATAGGCGTCATTTGGGGGGGGGCAAGGGGGGGCAGTTGCCCCCCCAATAATTTTGGTGATTTTTTAAAAATTGGAAATTAAAATGTTAGGTTATGTAATATGGTGAAATATTTGTACATAACAATTTGTAAACTTCTGAATCAGACTTTAACAAAATGTCTACTTTGAATTATTTACACAAAACTCTTAAATTGACTCATTCTGCAATCGTCATCTTTATCAGGAAGTCCCAGGTCTACCAGAGCACGAACGACGTTACCGAATGCCGCCTCGCGGCCGTAGCGCTAGGCGAGTTTGATAGCTGCAGAGGTTAACGGGGATCGTGTTTTAAAACTAACAAATTAAGATAGAGATTGGCTCTTAACTTTTTCTAAAAGTAAAAAGACGGATCTTGTCGGCTCTGTTATTAGAATTTTTAAATAAAATTTCTAATTTTAGCTATAACTGTCTAAAATTATTTGTTGTCTTGATTTTTAACTTATTTTTTCCATTAATTTTGATAACACTACCAAAGTGATATTACCAAAGTGTAAGAAAGTAAATTTAGCACCGTTATTCTTCTTTAATATGAGACATTAGTTGTAGCTCTAGGCTGCATTTAGCAAAAGATAACAGGGTTCTAAAAACCCTTGAATTTGCATTGAGAAAACAGATGATTTTAGACAGTTATATAGCTGAAATTAGAAATTTTATTTAAAAATTCTAAAAAGAAAGCCGAAGAGACCCGTCTTTTTGATTTTATAAGAGTTAAGATCCAATCTCTATCTTAATTGGTTAGTTTTAAAACACGATTCCCGTAAACCTCTGCAGCCATCAAACTTGCCTAGCGCTACGGCCGCGAGGCGGCATTCGGTAACGTCGTTCGTGCTCTGGTAGACCGGAGCCTTGCCTTGGTTAAACATAATCTCTTTCGAGTGAAAAGGTAGATATAGTACTTTCGCTGATGTCCGATGTTTACACTTTACATCACTGTTTACTTCAAAATCAATCAATTTCCTTAATGATGGTAATCAAATGTGAAAATTACAAAACTTTAAGGACTTGTAGGTCCCCTCTTTTTAATGGATAATTTACCAATATACTTTAGAAACAACTTCACGCCGAGCTCTATCCAATGGCTCTAAAATCATTAAAATCTATTGAAAATTGTGGGAGGAGTTTCTTGTACAAAAACCCGTATCACGTATTAAATATGTATAGATGTTTTTGTAAATCATTACTTATCTTTTTTTGATTTAGTAATTTTTACCCTTCTTGTCCTCAATAGAAATTTCGGTAATGTAATGGGCAATGTATACCGTAGCTATACAGATCCTAACCAACAATAGTTAAATGATATTTTTGTCCCTTATACGGCAGACTGCAAAGGTGCTTTGTCAAAAACTATTTTTTGATAAAGATAAAACAAGGTGTTTTACCATATGTAGGCCTATGGAGTTTTAGTCTATGTATCCGACTGTAAAATTTTATAGTTGTCAATAATATACAATAAAAATAAATAACTAGTTATAAAATGATGGTTTTTGTTTTTTAATTTCAACGATTTAGCATCAATTAACCAATTAAATCCATTAAATTTCTTAAGGTGTTTTACATACAGTAACCACTGGCAGTTCCCGAAGAATAATGACGTTCTACATATATAGAAACGTGTTATTATAATCAAACTTTACATGCATTAGGGTATTGTTTTCATGGGTTTGTGAGATTATATTATAGGTTCACAGTTTATGGACAGCTTAGTGTCACAATGTAAACTTAATTAGCTTTTATTGACAGTTTTTAGAGAAATTTAAGATGTTTGGCGTATTTGTGGGAAGGGGGGAGGAGGTATGACATTATGAAAATCTTGCCCCCCCAATCAGGATGCTGAAATGACGCCTATGCTTCTCATCAAACAACTGTCCTTACTGACGCTAGCGTCTCTGGCGGCGGGCATTAATATCACTGTAGTTTGTTGTAGTTGTCACTGAATAAAGAGCTAATGTACTTGATCAGCCGCTATGAGCGCTGTTGCCAACGAGAACATGATTGTCTAAATGGTGTTGGACCACGAATTGTAAACTGCATTCCTATCCGTGGACTCGGCAGTCGGCGAACGCCGACTACATCGTTCGTCAGTTGACTTTGCTGAGCGACGATGTCAAGTCATTCTTTTTATGCGTTAATCCATAAAAACAAAGAGATAACGACAAAATATTAATTAATTCAGTTTTTCTAAAGTCAAATATATAAGTAGTAGATACATTAATATTTTTGACTTTTGTAATCTGTACCGAACCGGATTTGTACCGATGCCTTTAACCGTACCGAACCGATGACGGTATTTTGCCTTGTACCGTACCTGTACCGAATTTTCGGTGCACCGCAGACCCCTAGTCCAGTATCGAACCATCAAAAAGCACTAACTTTTCTCAGGATCGAACCGGCAACCTTCAGATTCAAGGGCGAGCTCTTTAACCACTCAGCTACTCAGCCAGTATTACTGTCACTATCAATACTGTATCCTATACTCTTATACGAGCAATGTTTGCTTGTTTGCTTGCTTGCACAATTATCTCAAAAACGGCTCCGACGATTTCCTTCAAATTTTGGAATAAACTTTTTTTTTTTTTTTTTCCTTTGGCGGGGCCAGGTACTGATACCTTTCTCTAACTCGGCCTAAAAGGCCTATTGTAGCACCCCTATTGTTTATCAATTTATTGGATGAAGGCTCTTCGCAAGCCTAACTGCTGGTTGATGCCCATCTCCCTTATTTCAGCTGGCTTTAATGCGGCCTTTCCTAGGAATTTCGACCTTCTCTGAGAGATGGCCGGACAGTCCAGCCATAAGTGTCCGGATCTCTTCTGTTGAGTGTTGGCTGCTGATTGGAAAGAAAGCCATTAGGACTTTGGTTTACGGAATTTCTCCCTCCGCCACTTCCTTTAGAGCCGCTCCTTCCCATCAGCCCAGTTGTTGTTCCTTTGACTTGAGCCAACTGGTAGTCTCTTCGTCACTGCAAACTAGGACCATATGTCCCTGTCTATTGTGGATACTGTGAAAGCCAGGGCGAACAACGTCCCTTACTGAGTACAGTATCAGCTTCAGGATGGTTTCCTGTTTAGCCTCTTGTTGCTCATAGGTGAGTAGTACCTCTGGGAAGTTAGGGTGTAGAATTCCCATTCTTACTCCTTTGGTCACTTACTTGTAGGATAGTTTTTTAGGTTGGACTTGGTCTCTCCGTGAAGAGGAGTCCGCCTTTGAGTTCTCTCCTACCTTGGTTCTTTTGCTCCCATGGGCCTCTTCAGGAATGGTGTTTTCTGATCTAGGTCTTTTCTACCTATTATCAAAGTCCCTTCCTGATCCCTTCGCCATTGGTTGGATTTAGAGGACGTATGCCTCTTCTTCAGAGTGTCCGTGGTTCTTGAACCTTGAACCTCTTCCTTTGTGCTAAATTGAGGTGTGGCTTTCCTGCTAATTTTAGCTGCTTAGCCTTTTCCTCAATTTCCTTGACATTTGCAGAGTCGTGGTCTAAGAGGTGTTCCTCTTCTGAGTTTGTTTGCAAGTCACCCATCTGAGACTCGACCTGGGGGGTCGCTTCAGTCTCTGAGATAAGCTCCTTACGTTCCAAAGAACTAGATGTTTGAGGCTGTGAAGCCTCTGAAAGTTGGTTGGGGCCTTTTTGGTTGGTGACCATAGTAGTCCCATGAGTAGCAAGGGAAAGAAAGTCGATCCAAGCAGAGCCCCGCATGCTTGGACAAGGCTGGTTGAAACTGGAGGTCGCCTGGTGTCCAGAGTCCGCATACTAGGGTCAAGCTCCCCCTTGACCACGCAGCCCTCGGCGTATGATGTTCCACCTTGGCTTGGGAATGAGTTTGAAGGGAAATGAAAATAAAGACCAGTAAAGGATAGTTGAAGCAGATTTTTGAGTCAGGGGACTCGATAGAGAGAGTAGTATGAAAATAGCGGAAGTAAAAGATATAGGATAGAGGCCTGCCAGACTAGCACCCTGACTCTGCAGAGGGAAAAAAAAAAAAAAAAAAAAAAAGGCTTGAAGAGCCTGGAAGAGTTGATTCAGGGAGTACCCAGGTTGGACGCGCACAATTTTGCCTTTTAAGTGAGAGAGTAGGAAGGCAGTGCTTCGTGGACGTTCTGGCTTGGCACATGTGAATACGCTTGAAGAGCATACCCACTTCCAACCCTGGAATAAACTTAGTTTTACCTTAAAAATACGATTGAGATGGGTCTCGCCCCCAGGGAAAATCTAATTTTGCTAAAAAATTAAAGTTTAAAATTACAAAATTTTAACATTGGGCTTATGGGTTGCCATGTTGGCAACGAATTAACAACATATAAACAAGAAGTACATTCAGAACTTCAAAAAGAAATGTAACAGCTGTTTATGTACTGCATATTAAATGTCAATAAAGTTTATTCTGATATTTAAATTTACTAATATTTCACCGAGCAACGCTCGGTCCTCCTGGTACTTACACTAATACTATCAAGTAGTATTAGTGGAGCTCTGAAGGAATTTTGCAAAACGATGCGCCAGTTGTTCATGTAGAGGTAGTGAGCCGAATAGGACTAAGCCTAATGCTGCAGAGAGATCCAAGACTTCAGATGACTGTCGTGATAAACGCAAAAAGAAGAGGCTGTTGGTGGTCGCGGATAGCCATGGAAAGGACATAGTGCCGTTGCTGGAGAGGGAACTTGGAAATAATTATGAAGTGGGAATAGTGAACAGCTCGGGCGGTACTTTCAATTATGTGGGTAAAAATCTGGACGAACTAACAACCAAATTTGACAAGGATGATCATGCAGTTTTCATCGCTGGTAGTAATGACTGTAGTGAGGTTAGTGATACAAATAGTTTTAAGACAGAGAGATTAGTTAATGTTAGCAATAGGACAAACCTACATGTTGTGAGTATACCCTTCAGGTATGATGTTCCAGAGTTTAATTTTAAAATACACTGTTTTAATGGGTCACTGATGAAAAGATTTTCTCATCTTAATTTAGAAAATTACATTGACCTGACAGATTTTCCTATTAATCATTATACATTTCATGGTCAACATTTCAATAAATCAGGGAAATGGGCTTTGGTTAAGGCAATTAAGCAAAGTGTTGACAAAGTTGAGTCTAAGCCTTGTGAAAATCAAACCATTGAATGTAAGCTGGTTAACAGCACTCCAGTTAGGGTAACGGGATCGCCAGAACCTATTTCTAGTTTTTTATCAAAGGAACATGAGTTACCATATAATAAGTAGTGATAGTTTGGTACCTGAAAGCAATACTAGTATAGGCCTAAGTAGTGATAAATTGAGAGATGATAAATATTTATGGCTTATGCATTTAAATATACAAGGTGGGGTAACCTAAAAAATTAATGATTTACAAATATTTTTGGAAAATTCTGATATTGGCGTAGTGTGTTTAAACAAACATTGGTTGGATGTAGATTCAATCTATTTTTTAAATAGTTTAGAAAATTCTAACGTTGTTAGTTTTTTCTGTAGAACGCAAGGCATTCATGGAGGTACCTGTATATTACTTAGAAATAGCATTAATTATATTGATTGAACAGATTTGTGTCTTTATTTCCAGGAAAATGTTTTTGAGGGTTCATGTGTTGAGTTACCAGATTTTAATTTAGTTGTATTCTTTTTGTAATGTGTACCTGATGTAAGTAATTTTAAATGTTTTATGACTAGCTTAGAATCCCTTTTTAAATTAATCCGTAAAAAGTTAAAGAATAAAACGGTGATAATTGCTGCTGATTTTAATATAGACATCTTGGAGACTTGTAAGTGTCAGTCACAAAAAATGTCTTTTTAAAATTTAATTAGGCTTTATGGTTTCTTTAAAAAATTTCAGGAGCCTACTCGAGAAACATTGACATCTAAGACATGTATTGACAATATACTTGTAAATAAAAAAGATGTTGGTCATGACCCGTTATCATTAAATTTAGACTTAGGTTTCTCTGACCATAGGGAATTGTTTACTACTTTAGTCGACAATAGTAAAGTACATAAAGTTAAAAACAATTGTTACAAAAAAAGAATATTTTCTCAGAAAAATACTACACAATTTCTTAAAGAACTGAGTAAGATTTCCTGGAATTTATCTGAGGCTAACAACTGTCAGTCAAACTTTAATATTTTCTTTGGGAGTTTTAAATTAATTTTTGAATCATTTTTTCCTTTCAAGCTTTGTACAAATAAAGTAAATAAAAAAAGTTCTAAGAACTGGGTTTCACTAGGAATTAAAATTTCAAGTGCCAGAAAGAGAAAATTAAATAAGTTAGCCAAACATTGTAATGACCCAGCTTTTATTTTATACTTTAAAAACTACAAAAGAATTTTTAAATCAGTTTGCAAGAGAGCGAAGAAGATGGCAAACAGTGCTTTGATTGAAAAATCTGAGAATAGAAGTAGAGCAGTATGGTCAGTTGTCAGGTCAGAACTTGGAGTTAAAAATGTAGTAAGATCATTTCCAGATATTCACTTTTCGGATCAAGTTATATCAGATGGGCATAAAATTGCAGAATTGTTTAATAAAATGTTTGCAGAAACTCACAAAAATATAAATGTGTTTGGTAACAAATGTGATGCAATTAGGTACTTGAATAATGTGAACACTCAAAATATCTCTGAGTTTGAAATTAAACCCGTCACAGTTGAATGTGTCAAAAAAATCATAAAATCTCTCAAAAATAAAAAATCATCTGGATGGGATGAAGTACCATTAGATCTGTTTCGTAAAACAGGCCACATAGTTGCAGAACCTCTTTGTTTCATAATAAATCAGTCTATCAAAAGCGGAATTTTTCCACACCAATTAAAGTGTGCTGAAATAAAACCTCTGTTTATAAAGGGAAGTAAAAACTCGCTGGAAAATTACCGCCCGTGTCAATATTACCCTCATTCTCAAAACTTTTTGAAAAGGCTGTCAGTTCACAACTTCTAAAATTTTTTGAAACAAATCAACTTTTTTCAGAGGAACAATATGGTTTCCGTGAAGGATGGAGTACCACCCAGGCCTTGGCAAAATTTGTGGATGATGTTGCGTGGAGCTTGGATGGGTCGTGGAGCACAGCTGGAGTGTTCTCCACACTCCACTGTGTTGACCATAATCTTTTATTAGAAAAGATGAAACATTACCATTTCTCCAATTCTTCTTTGCTTTGGTTTAATTCTTACCTTTCTAACAGATGCCATAGAACAATAATTACAAAAGATAACTTAAAGTTTTCATCCCCATGGAAAAAATTAACATGTGGTGTTCCCCAAGGTTCAATTCTTGGACCATTACTTTTTTTGATATATGTTAATGACTTGCCCAACAATATTCATTTTAAACTCACTCTTTATGCAGATGACACCACTGCAATAATCAAGGCTCAAAACTTTATTCAATTGCAAGATTCCATTAAGCTATCACTTTCAGAACTTTCCCTATGGTTTAAAGCAAATGGTCTGAAATTAAATGGGGAAAAAACACAACTTGTCCATTTTAAAACAGATCAAAATAAGAACAATTATGAATTTGACATTAGTTTAGATGGGAATAATTGAAGTAGCTGATTCCACCAAGTTTTTGGGCTTGACAGTTCAAAGAAATTTGAAATGGTCTGATTACTTGCAAATACTTGCTAAGAAATGAAATACAGCTTGTTTTAAGATTTCTGTCTTACAGTCTGTTATTGATTTAAAAACAAAATTAGTTGTTAACATGCACTTTTTGTATCTCTAATGCAATACGGTATTGAGTTGTGGGGTAGCAGTACTCAAGCAGAAATGATTTTCAAAATTCAGAAGAAATATATTAGAATAATGACATTTTCTAGTTCAAGGACATCTTGCCGTAACATTTTTAAAGAATTAAAGATTTTGACTTTGCCTTCAATCTATATTTTCAAATGCCTGGTTTTTATGAAACAGAATTTCACTGAAATTTTAGAAGAACAACATAATCATAATTACAATACCCGTAACAGAGATATTTTGCAGCTACCAATCCATAGGTTAAATTCAACCGAAATGTTACCGATGTATTTAGGAAAAAAATTGTACAATAAACTCCCCACCAATATTAAAACTATAGAAAGCATAAGTGTATTTAAAAATAAGTTAGAAGAAATGCTAGTCAATAAACCATATTATAGTATTAAAGAGTATATGCTTGAAAATATCTAGTTAGGCCTAATTAAACTGGTCTTGAATGTATTGTATTGTAATTCATGGTGCTAAGAAACATTGTAACCTAGTTTTAAGTTGATTCTGACAATGTCACCTGTTTCACCAGCTTTGCTGGATGTATGAAATGTAACTCAATTGTGACAATAAATTCTTGATTCTTGAGCATTCGCAGCAGTCATGGCCGGCCGGATCAGAGTGTCTGACGTTGAACTGTACTATATAAAGTGTAACTTTATTTTTACGCTGAAGCCTTATAAAATTGAAAGTTACTTTGTTGTAAGTGTGATTAAATTCTAAACCAAAACATACCAACCCCCCCAAAAAAAAATCTGTATAAATTTACTAAAATTATATTTGATTTACTGTAGACACAGATTTATTTTTTGCAAAGAGTGCAAGGTTGGTCAGCCTGTAAAATAAAATATAAAATTCTCTCCTACGTACATCTAACCCAAACAGGTGTTTTCTTCGTTTTCTTCTCTGCGTAACTATACAAAGAACCTGTGATTAGTCCTGCAGGTTAGTTAAGAAAAAATATGTTTTGGAAAGTGTACGTAGTGTCCGAGGTTACCACCCCTGTCCGAGATTTGCTGGTTTCACGGTATATAGATTTAAACTTTTTTATGTGAGTGAGTATGAAAAAAGTGCAATATTATTTTTAACTTATTAATGTTTGATTGGTTGTAAATATATATTTGTGAAGCATCATGACTATTTGTCTATTTGAGAGACAAATAAAATCTTAAAAAATATTTTTATACCTCAAACATTAATTAAGTTCATAAATTCATAAATAACTGGCTGTGTAGCTGAGTGGTTATGGTGCTCGCCTTTGAATTCAAAGGTTGCCAATTCAATCCTGAGAAAAGTTAGTAGTTTTTTAATGGTTCGATTACGGACACAGTTGCCATTTGTCATTGAGCTATTAATGATGCTTTCGAACAACTGGTCGATGTTAGATAGTAACAAGACTGGGGTTTGGACCGTTCCCTGTCAAAACGTTAAAAAATGCCGCTGGAGTAGTTACACCCAAGAATAAAATTCAGGAGGAGTTGAATCAGAAAAAAGTGCTTCATCTAATACATAAATAATTTCTCTCCGAGTCTTCACTTTATATCTTTTATTGTGCATGTAAAAAGTGTAAGTTGATTCTGGCTCACAGCCATCAATATTTGACTAGAAATCATAACTGAATAAATGAATAAATGATTTTATTTCCATTATAAATTACAAAAAAACACAATGCTTAAAAAATTATTGGAAATGATAAACTGACCACGTTACAAGTTGTGTGGTCAGCGAAAATAAATACTTTTTAATTTGCATAATAGTCACTACCTAGGAGTCTAGCTCACATAAGAATTACACCCTATAGTGTATGTCTCCTTAAACATGGTGAAATATATTTATTTTAAACAACTGAAAAAGGCATAATAGAAATCATAAAAAGATCATTTACATAAAACAGTCACTCTAGTTTTACTTAAATCCATCTGTTCAACGTAACTTTGTTCGAAACTAAACCTAGTTATTCTGGTAAAAAGTATTTTGCAGCTTCCTCCAGATATTTGAAACATAAATATGAAATATTAATAGCTTTAATAATAAATTAAGACAATATCTTATTGGACATTAGAGAGTTTTGCACATACGGTAAATGAATAAGGTGAACGCCAAACCTTAGTTAAATAATAGCAGATTTAGCCATTAGTAATGTTTGAAGTAACGAAAACACTTTGAAATGTGAGCAATGGCAAGCATCACAATTTATTTACAAAGTTTAACCATACTCCATAAAATATTACTTATAAATTGGCCAATTTTGAAATATTCTTTATCGTTTACCTTAGAATTTACTGTATTGCAAAAACTCTAATGTTCCTACAATCTGCCGTTACACCCCTATCCCTAAAAATCTATGCACCATCCTCTTTTCATCACAAAACCATCACCTAACCTTTCCTTTTCACCTGATTTTCAACATCTTCAGAAGATAGCCTATTAGAAATATGAAGATTTTTATTATTATTGACTGATCCAATGCCAGACCATGGCCTACGAAACATCAAGCTAAGTAATAGGTACACGTAAAAGATTTACTTCATACTAATGAAAATCAAAGAGTGAAGAATAAAGAGGGTTGATTATCTACCAAATATAGGTACTAATTATACTCAGACATTTTGAATTTGGCTAGTTTGGTGTTTTGTGAAATTTATTTAATAAAACTGCTATTTATGCTTGGGAACATAAATAAATGTGAAAAAAACTTTCTATAAAATATTTTCAACTGACATGACCTGCTTAAATTTTTTACATTATTAGTTTTAAACCGTATAAAGCACATATATTCAGGTATTCTATGATTCGACTGTTCATAGTTTGTAAAAGTATATAAAAACTCACTTACAACCAAAAAATACTGTTTCAGGTGTAAAGTCTTCGTCAAGAAAGACAGTAATTACAAGGAGAAGGGGGTGGGGACTTTGTACATCAAGAAGGTAGACGAAGAGAAACACCAACTGCTGGTCAGGGCAGAAACAGTTCTGGGGAACGTTTTGCTGAACGTGCTGCTGTCTAGTGGTATCCCGACGCAACGCGTGGGCAAGAACAATGTGATGTTGGTATGCCTGCCGACGCCACAGGACCCCCCTCCTCCCACCCCTGTCCTGCTGCGGGTGAAAACAGCTGAGGAGGCCGACGAGCTACTCAACATCATCGAGAAATATAAGCCTACTAACTAATTGTAATTTAACTGACTCGTTTACATTAAACACATATTATTAAGGTACATGGTTTTTCTTTCCTTTTGTTGGTGCTATAAGCTATCAAATCCAACCGTCGAAGAGCACTGTGTGATCATGGTTGGATTCTCTTTTGTTTGACAGGCCATTATGGTATGTAATACTTTCAATTAAAATATAATACTTTGTGATTCTACTGAAAATATAAAAACATTCGTAGCTACTTATTCGTAAAATAATACTTTAGTTTTCTTTAGTTCTTTTAGCAATATATCTTACAATTAACTTTTTTTATATGATTTTAAAATGGAATAGAATAGGATATTTTTCTGAAAGACTGTAATGTGTGTTTTAATTAGAAAGGTGTACTAAAATAATGTCACACATTGTATTTCAGCAGTGGAGCTTATTAGACTATCTTTACTACTCATAATTTCACATCAGGTGTGAAGGTTCTTTGTAGATTGCATTTTGTTGAGCATTATTCCAGTTGTCTTTTGTTAACTTGAGGTATGCACATAATGAAAAAAGGAATATTTTGTATGATTACGTATATCATTGTGTAAGTATTTTTTTCAATAATATTTTTATCCACACATATATTTGTTGAGACAAATAAACTTATAAATTAATTATTAGTGTGGTCTACTCAATAGAAAGCATAATGGCAATTTATGATTAATTTAATGGTGGCAATTATACACACATTAGAGAAACAACATAATAAAATTACTGTTATTTATGGTGTATAAAACAAGTCGTTCTGCTCTAAATCAAGATTAGCTGCCTGAAATGTTAGTGAAGTCTCATCGTACTATATCTATGTTCAGAGGGAATAAATTTATTAAATAAAATTGACAACAGACTGCACTACAGTTGACCTCAAAAATCTATCTACATCTATAAAAGAATACAATTTTTTTCCTACCACTACATGAAAATAATCACATTGCCACGCCTGTAAACCCTACGCAAAACCGCTCATTTCCGGTTTCCATTTCTTTTCCGCTCTAGAGCGACAATGTTCTTTACTGCACATAAGAATAACATGGGACAAACTTTATCTGCCCATATCTCCAAAACTATTCAGTAAAATAAAAAATACTCAAGAATAAAAATGTCTTACAATTATCACATAATCACAATGCCACACCTGTAAACCCTACACAAAACCGTTCATTTCCGGTTTCCATTTCTTTTATACTCTAGAGCGACAATGTTCTTTACTGCACACTAAATCAAACAGCAATTTAAAGTCAGCTGTTATTACAAATCATGCCACACAGCTGTTGGTCATTGTTGTCGTTTTGTAATTGCCTCTTTTTAGTTTGAGGTTATGTTTAATAGTTAACAGTGTGTTTCAACAGAAACAAAGCAAACATAATCTAAATGACATTTTGTATAAAATAAAATATTTTATCTGTTGCAATTATTTCAAGTGCAAATAGTCATTGCCGCTCTCGTATTGTTTGACTGCACTCAGCGGACGCTTTGTGTGGCCATCTACAATTCTCGAATGACAATGATGAACTTTACGCTCTTAATACACAAATAGCTATTTTCCTACCACTGTATGGAAATAATCACATTGCCACACCTGTAATCAGTACATGAAGTTAATTTCTGTTTTCATTTCACACGCAAAAGCGTGAAGCAATGTAAATTCCTGCAAGCCAAATCAAATAATTATTTAAGGTTAGCTGTTATTATAAACCATACCACAGCTATTAGTCAGTTAGTCATTGATGTCATTTAGTAATTGCTGTTTTTTTTTTTAGTTTGAGGGTTATTTATTTATTTATTACATCGCATTACATCCAATAGGGAATTTCCCTCAGACAGGCGAATTGTCATATTCCTTATGCTATTATACAAAAAAGGTTAATACAAGATAGTAGGTACAGTCTGTGTTCTATTTGATTTTTATTCTGTGTTATATTTGATAGTTGTTTGTGTGTTCCTACAGAAAAATCAAGCATAAACCTATAAGCATTTTTATACAATAACAAATTTAATCTGTTGCAATTATGCATAAATAAGTCACTGCTTCATGAAGTCATCTACAATTTTAGAGCGGCAATGACCTACTTTGTGCTCTTGATACACAAAAAGCAAAGTTTCAAAAAAAACATGATTGTTCAAAATATAAACAGAATCTTTGATGCCACTGGTTATCATTTTTCTATATTGTCGGCATAATTAATTGGCCAAGGAAATGTAAGGTTTTCAAGTATCTTGCTTGGTAGTGAATCTTTGTAGGAACTAGTGTTTGACAAACAATAATTGTTATTTATTTAATAATTGTCCTTAAGAAGGTTTTAGAGCAATTATTTTGCCTGAGTAGTCGAGTGGGAGCCGGGGGAACTACCTGAATATATTGGCTTAGGGGAGAGTGGGGTAATACCGGATGGCGGGGCAATACCGTACACCGTATTTTCAGTCAAGCTGAAGGATGCAGTGAGCGCTAGGACGTGCTGCTATCTAGCAGAAGAAATGCGAAACCGATAGAGACAGTCGGGGAGCAACCATCTTGACAAACGCTTGTGTGACAAAAACTTTTATTGTTCAGTCAACTTTCCTTCTAATTTTAGTGACTTACTTAAGCTGATGTAAGTGAAACTTGCTATTACTTACTGTATTCAAACTAGTGGTATTGAATAGCTCATATCTTGCCAGGGGCGAACCCAGTATTCAATTTCGGGGGGGGATATTTTTTTGGAGGGGTAACACCGGGGGTTTGGGGGGTATGGAATACCCCACAAGAACACGGCGGGTCCAGGGGGGCCTCCTCCAGAAAATTTTGAAGCTAAATGGTTAGTTTTAGTGAAATTCAGAAGTTAAAATTTAACTTTATGCAGACCTCTACTCTGTCAGAATTTGGAGTGAAACTAATAGGTTTCGAATATTAAATAAAGGGATGATCAGACTATTATTTAAACTTGAAAAAAACTTATTGACTTTATATTACGATGGGACATAAATAACATTCAGGCGAAGTTCAGTAAAAAATTTACTGTCTAAAGTTTATTGAAAACACCAAAATATATTACCATTGACTATGTACACTAACGTGAATAGACCTCTCATCCAATGCATTTAGTTTGAGGCAAAAATTTGGTAGTTCTGTGGACGCCGCACCAGAGTCGCTGCCATCGGTGTTGTTATTATTCAGCTGAATTTACAGTGCTGCCAACACATTTTACCTAAACATAAATATAACTTTCAGTTATAAAATGTTTCATCCTTGGTTTAGAAGAGTGGGAATACTGATTTATGTATCATATGTTACGTGTACTTCCATGGACGCCGCACTAGATCGCACCACCGTCAATATGCTTCACACACGCCTATACTATGAGAAGTCTACTCACGTAGTGTACAAAGTCAATGATATTACTCCTCAAGAGGTACGATTTATCTAGAAGACACAGAATACAGTATCAGAGTTATTTACATTATAAGATATTACATAATTATAATAATAACTAATAGAAGTAAAACAATTTTAACTTAAAAGTACATATTATATTATTTTAACAGTGCATAAGGCGAAATATATTGTGTCTTCTTAAAAAAGAATCAAGTTCTCAAAATTCAAATGAAGTACAGTAAATGATAGTCTACAGACTATAAAAATACCAAAATAAATAAACCACTTGAAAATCGTCAAATATATGAGTTATCTTTTTCTCTAAGATACACAAACCTTTAGACTAACCAAACGGCAAAACCACAAAATAACTAATAAGTTAGGGGTGGCAGCACTGCAAGTGAATTAGAGCGCGCTTAGCGCCAATTGCAAGGATTCGATAGTGCCGACGAGACACTTTATATGAATTCGTCAGAATAATGCCAATGCGCAATAAATAATGTATTTCATTTCCAAAACTGAAATGACCTATTTTAGATGTAATATTACTGTTTATGCAATCAACATTTCGGGGGGGGGGGGGATATATCCCCTTTATCCCCCCCCTGGGTTTGCCCCTGTATCTTGCGCTATTTTTAAACACCAAACACAAACCCTTAAGTGTTCTTATTTTAGGTTATGGTTGGAAATGCTACGTCATGTAGTTTTGGGGCAATACCGTACTTCTTGCATGGGGCAATCCCGTGTAGGGTGCTAGGTGTTTATTACAAATAAAAAATTTATTACGTGGTATTTTAATTATAACGTAAACTTGTGTTTTCTTTTTTAATTAATTCAATATTAAAAAACAATAAATTTAAATAAAATTTTATTTTACATTATTTTTAATTTTGATATTAAAAAATGTATTATGGGTATTGTTTGGATTATATTGTAAGCTTATGTTTTCTTTTTTTGTTAATTCAATATTTAAATTAAATTTTCTTCTTTTACACTATTTTTAACTTGTGTACGGTATTGCCCCGGCACTTGGAGCAATACCGCACAGTGTAAAGGTTTTGTAAAATAGGCTTAGCACTCAAAGTTAGTTAGAAATTCCAAATATGAAATAGATAATTTGTGGCAAATCAAATTTTCTTCAAAATGAGATGTTTGCCACTTTCACTGAAGTTTCCAAATTAAAGATAAAAAATATTATTGGTTAAGTGCACGGTATTACCCCGCTCTCCCCTATAGTGGGATTGTTACACAACCATTCTAAGGGCGAGACATAGTATCCAGTATTTGGTGTAAAACACTATGATTAAAGAAACGCTGCTGCACTTCAGCACTTGTGAGACCCAAAACAAACTCAGGTAGATGATGTTGAGCTAGGAGAATGCATCCTAGGCATTTGCAGTGGAATCTAGGCCTAGATGCTGTTCATTGAATATATTCAAAGCCTTCGTGCCCAGCAGTTTCAACGGCTGCAGCTGTACAGGGTGGGTTTCCTAAAGTGATCCAATAGCTAACTTTTTTATTCTATATCTGACAGTATAATTTTAATGAGGGGTCCCTTTATTTTTTATGTTGCTTTCAGGTATGTATTTTACTTTTCAAAATTCTTCGCCATTTTTCCATTATGGCGGCCAACTTAAAAATTTCTTATGGAACGCCATACATTTTATGGGGTTTTTGAAATTTTCATGTAAGTTTAACAGTTTTCATTTTTTGACACTTTTATTTAAACATAATGGTTAAGGAGATAGAGGCAATTAAAGTTCATTTTTGGTCCCATAAGAATATCATGGGACAAACTTTATCTGCCCATATCTCTGAAACTATTCAGTAAAATAAAAAAATACTCAAGAATAAAAATGTCTTAGAATTATGTTTTGAGAACATTTTACTCATAAAAATTATCATTTATGCATAAATTAACTTCTTTTCAATATGGCGGGCAAAAATACAATTTCAGAAAGTTTCATGTTATAATAAAAAATGTTCTTAAAACATCAATTTAGAAAATTTTTATTCTTGAGTAATTTTTATTTTAATCAATGGTTTGGAGATATGGGCAGATAAAGTTTGTCCCATGTTATTCTTATTGAACTAAAAATGAAAATTTCAAAAACACTATAAAATGCAGGGTGTGCTATAAGAAATTTTAAAGTTGGCCGCCATATTGGAAAAATGGTGGGAAATTTTAAAAAATGAAATACATAGCTGAAAGCAACAAAAAATTAAAGGGGGACCCCCATAAGAAGTATATTGTCAGATATAGAATAAAAAAGTTAGCTATTGGATCACTTTAAGAAATACACCTGGTAGATGCTGACTTTATCGTAGAGTGTTTCGCCTACTTCAATTTAGAGCCATTATATAAAGTCTGTTAAAAGAGTTATAATCAAAGATAAAGCTATTTTTAATCCAAATAAAGCTATGTTGGTCCAAATTAAGCTATGTAAAGCATTGAGTAGGCCTTTTGATTTAAAGAGGTCTGTTGTACCAAGTTGTTCAATCATTTATATTGTCATTAGTTCGCAAATCAGGATTACTAGACCATTGGAACTTCACTAAAATTTAAACTGAATTTGAAACTACTAGTCTACGTGTTGCCCGAAATCGAGCAGTTTATTATAATACAATACAAATGTTACTTTTAGCTATAAATCAATGACATCCGACCAATACAATATTGTGAATCTCTTTAATCACCAAATCACCACTACCAACACCACCTAGAACACAAAGCCGGAGTGCTGCCATTTTTGTTTGCCTTTTAGCATCAGCTGATAGCGAAAACAAAAACATTTTCCGCTCAACCCTAACCCTAACAACTAACCTAGAGATGTATCACAATGGAATGTATTCATTTTTAATATTTTATTTTTAAAAAGGTACCAATCGTAATAAATATTATGAATTATTTGCTTTCACTTCATGAAAAAGTTTAAACACTTGTCTAACTCAAATAATTTTATATAATAATGTTTTCGGACACAAAGTGATACTAATTTTTACACGAATTAAAAAATTAGAATAGTTGACTAGCAGTAGGCCTAACTATTATTTGGCCTCTAATGAAATTGTTGGCAATACCATTTAATTAGCCTACACATGGTAGGCCTACTTTCCTAAACTATGAGTATGAAATGTGTACAAATATTTAACCACAACGATTCAAACATTTTATTTAAAAATAACATATTAACTGATAGGCTATTCGTTATAATCAATGAAATACTGTATATAAATGCAATTAAAACTTGTGTTGCTTGGATTTAGATTGAAAAATGTCTGTTTTTGAATACTACTTTCGTCACTTCTGAGTTAGGTTATTGGCGTATCATCTTAATTCTTCACAGCAACATCATTGATTGTAGTTTCTTCATTAAAATTTATAAATCAGCGCCTGGTCCTTTCAATTAATTTTCATGAGTAGGCTGGAAATGAATCTTCACATACGCTCAATCTCGGTACCCATGAACCTTTGAAAGAAAAGGTGCTAGCAGGCAACCATGGCTTCGTTGATATAATTGATGTTAAGAATAACGTTTAGCCCAACCATCTAGAAGGTACTTTCTGATTATTATCTAAATTAAATACGCCTCTCTCTTCCTCATTATTGCTAGTACAATCTTTCTAATCTTCCAAAGTAAAAACTGTTTAGCTTGGTCGTAATACAACACAAAAAACTATTCAGAACACTCAGATATTTAAATTGAACTTCGAGTCCATATAAAATAACCATATTTATGAACAAAATTGTTATTGAATGAAAAATAATCGGTTTTAAAACACCATACACTATACATTACAAATTTTACAAATAACACGAGAAAATTTTATTGAAGTTTACGAAAAACAACCCATGTAAACAAAAACAAATTATTGTTTTGACATTGCCTTTTAGGTGACGTCACAAGGCATTTGACGTCAGAGCGCTCCGGCTTTGTCTTAGTAGCAGGTGTTGCCACTACACATGTATTTACAGCTGATTATTAACAGATGTTTAAATGCTTTATTCAATCCGAATGTTATTTAAATGGGAAATTTTGAGATTTCAATGGTGAATAGCGCCTTTATTTTCAGTCAGATTATCAACAATTTTTGGCAAAAACAACTACAGACCAAGCCCTATCTAACGACACCAAAAACTTGAAAATGGGTTGAAAATTGTAGTAGTACAGTAAAATAAGGCCAAAAACGACCTTTTGATCGGCAACTGATATGCGTTCATGAAATTTTCAGGAGACCTTCTTTTAAGCTCTAGAAAAAGAGATTTGATGAGTCCCCATAAAATAAAGTTGTTTTAGACCCATAAAATCACGTTTCAAAATGGCGATTCTTTTGTAATGGGATAAATTTTGAAAAAGTTTCCCTTTTTCATTTTTTACGTGCATCTCCTCAATATTAAGTTGTGGGAGTAACGCCTATAATTGTTGAGTGCTAAATACTTTATTTTTTGTCCGCCATCTTGGATCCGCCATATTGGATACAAGTTCTTTTTTTCTAATGTAAAGATAGTGTTGTGACACATCATTTCAGAATAGATTTTTTCGCTGATACAATGCCGCAATCCGTTTTTGAAAATATTTTTCCGTTTCAAAGATATACGGAAATTAAAATTCTTCTCTATACATTTCTTATGGACGTTTCAAATTTTGAATTTATTTATTTTTTATTTATCTTCATTTATACTGTTCTAATTAGGATAAGCTGTTAATTTTGGTATCAGATCACTCAGCGGATCATTGGGCTTCTTTAGAGTTTTTGTTCGTTTGAATTGGCTTGGTTTGATTCGGTTTGTAAATTTAAAACTTCAACCAAATTTCAGAAATGGAAATATTTTTTATTGAAAAGTTTATAAAATCACAACTTAAACGTATTGAATTTTAACAATCAATATATGGAATTAAAGCCAATAATGTACCGTGTAATTTAAGACCAAAACGAACCTTGAATCTTATTTACAACTTGAGTTGTATGTCTTTAACTGAAGACAAATTTCAGGAACCAATAAATTTTATGTTGATTAGACAGTTATAAGACACTTAAAATCCAACGAATTTCAATAGTCAGCAACTCAAATTAAAGATATTGATGTACTAGTTGTTTTAAGACCAGAATTAACTTTGTGTCTTATTTAGAACTTGAGATATCAATCTTTAAATAAAAGCAAATTAAAAAAAAAAATTGAATTTCCTGTTAAATAGAAGCATCTAACTCGTCTCAGCATCCTAGAAATTGAATGAAGAATATCTAAAATGAATGCCGGAATATTACTGAGTATTTTAAGGTCACAATGAACAGCATTCATCAATTAGAACTGGATATAAAAGAAAAATAATGCAAAATAAATTTAAAATTCGAAATGTCCATAAGAAATTTATAGGGATGATTTTTTATTTGAGTGTATCTTTAAAACGAACCAAGATTTTCAAAAACGGATTGCGGCATTGTAATCAGCGTAAAAATCTACTTTGAAATAATGTGTCACAACACTGTCTTCACATTATAAAAAAATAACTTTCATCCAATATGGCGGATCCAAGATGGCGGCCAAAAATTAACGACCTGTCAAAATGAACTACTTCCCATCCAAAAATTATCGGTGTTGGTGCCACAACATTATATTAAGAAATGCAGTTGAAAAATAAAAACAAAAGCATTCTTTCTAAATGTATCCCATTTACAAAAAAACCGCCTTTTTGAAAAGTGGTTTTATAGGTGAAAAACAACTTTATTTTTTGGGGACTTATCGGATCCTTAATTATAGTGCTTAAAAGAAGCTCTTATAAAATTTTTGTGAATGCACATCAGTTGCCGATCTAAAACCCTAATTTTACTGTACTATAGGAGGAGTTCTCAAGACAAAAAAAACCCTTAGCGTATTAAATAAGTATAGATTATGGGTTTTCAAAGGGGTTAAAAAAGAATTTTCACATATTTAATTTGTTTTAGCATGCTTGCCCCAGCAAGAGAAGCACAAGGTAATGAGATTTTCACCTCAGTTCATGATATGGAAGCTCTGGCTTATCTGGAGAATCGACTGCTCAACACTCTGTTTAACTATATAAACAAACAGGAAGATAAGTTGAGACTTGTCAAGAAGTAAGTGGCTGATAGTTAAAATCTAGATCCAAATTAACTTTTTGTATTTATTTGTAAACACAACGCTTGTAAAAAGGATTCCTACCTCTTTCTTCAAAAAAAGTTTGGATACCAAGTAATCCAGACACCTATACATTCCTTTAATATTTATCAGAATTATGGATATTTCACAAAACTAACTGTACCGTTACAGGGAAACCAATTATACTCTATCGATTGATACTAATTTCAATGTACAGAGAACCAGAAGGCCCACCAAGACCCCCTAAAAACCTAACAGTTTAGGAGATACTTTGGGTGAACGTTTAGTTTTTCCCATAACATTAATGTGGTGAAAATCTTCACATCCATTGTCTTTGAAACCATTACGTTAAACTAAAATGCCAAGGCATGAACATTTCTTCAAATCTCATTTTAAAGACTGTTCCATTAAAAACACTGATTAGTATATAATAAGGTTTATTTTTCCATACATTTTATATAATCTCAGCCATATTGTATTATAAACTTTATACTAAAGCAAAATACTGTACATTTTGATGGCCCCCTAGGAGTTTTGCAACTCGATTCGCTTTGTCTATCAAGAAATGTTTCACATTACTCGATCTGAGCAAAGCATTCATTGCTTAGACCATCAATCAATCATAGCTAAAATAAGTTCACTGAGCATCAAGGAGACAGCACTGCTATGGTTTATGAACTATCTGGGTAAACGGAAGCCGGTAGTAACAATACTGCAGACAATTAATGAAATGACAAAAACAACCATATCCCCAACACTGGCTATCACCCGAGGTGTGCCCCAAGGCTCTGTTTGGGACCCATTCTGTTTATATTGTTTACAAGTGACCTACCGGATTACATCAGACAATTTTTTGTTATTCCAGCAAGTTGGCGCAGTTAACAAAGGTTCGACCCAAAGAGGAAACTGTTCAAACTGTCATTGGTGATCCAGTTAGTGCTTTTTCTTTGGTCAGACGTCTCACAAGGGAATGGCCACTCATACTAAGCTTAGTGGTAAATGATATTAGTAAGTATTTTTTAGTTTAAAAAGAAAATATATTTGATAATCGAAGGTGAGGATCTTCTGGAATGTTGCCATATATATTAACTCGCTTTCTCCCGTGGCTTCGCTCGTATTGTAGCCATCAAAAAGTTAGCATAGATCATCACAGTAGAAATGGATAAATATGAAAAATTATATTTTATTGTTTGGTTAGGGTTTCAGTTTTTTAAAATTACTCCATACAACTAAATTTTAAGTTTTAAAATATAATTTATTGAAATAACTTAACAAATATTAAAAATGAATTGCAGTATAATAAAAATAATCCTTTATCCAACTATTTTAAAATATAAAATGCAGAATATTAACTTAGGATATTTTTGTAGACCATGTTATAAGTTTTTCCATTTGGTGCAAATATGTGTAAATTCCGAGCAATAGACACTTGTGAACAGGCTACACATAGTTTGACCATAAATAAAATGTGTTTGGATAACGTAGATTTTTGGAACAGCAGGGCTCGGAGTAGCAAGACTACTGTACAACATAAATATTTTAACAGAATATATTTTTAAATTATGATTGCAAAGGCATAGAGGAGGATGTGTTATTGCTGCCAAAGGAGGAACACTTGGAGAGTGCGATGAGAGGCCTGACGAGACTGCAGGACGTTTACACTCTAGACACTCAACAGCTGGCGAGACAGGGAGCGGCGGTGCTCACCGGTCAGTCCCCCCACCACACGGTGATGTAGACAGTAAGCGAGACTGCAGGACGTTTACACTCTAGACACTCAACAGCTGGCGAGACAGGGAGCTGCGGTGCTCACCGGTCAGTCCCCCACCACACGGTGATGTAGACAGTAAGCGAGACTGCAGGACGTTTACACTCTAGACACTCAACAGCTGGCGAGACAGGGAGCGGCGGTGCTCACCGGTCAGTCCCTCCACCACACGGTGATGTAGACAGTAAGCGAGACTGCAGGACGTTTACACTCTAGACACTCAACAGCTGGCGAGACAGGGAGCGGTGGTGCTCACCGGTCAGTCCCTCCACCACACGGTGATGTAGACAGTAAGCGAGACTGCAGGACGTTTACACTCTAGACACTCAACAGCTGGCGAGACAGGGAGCTGCGGTGCTCACCGGTCAGTCCCCCACCACACGGTGATGTAGACAGTAAGCGAGACTGCAGGACGTTTACACTCTAGACACTCAACAGCTGGCGAGACAGGGAGCTGCAGTGCTCACCGGTCAGTCCCCCACCACACGGTGATGTAGACAGTAAGCGAGACTGCAGGACGTTTACACTCTAGACACTCAACAGCTGGCGAGACAGGGAGCTGCGGTGCTCACCGGTCAGTCCCCCACCACACGGTGATGTAGACAGTAAGCGAGACTGCAGGACGTTTACACTCTAGACACTCAACAGCTGGCGAGACAGGGAGCTGCGGTGCTCACCGGTCAGTCCCCCACCACACGGTGATGTAGACAGTAAGCGAGACTGCAGGACGTTTACACTCTAGACACTCAACAGCTGGCGAGACAGGGAGCGGTGGTGCTCACCGGTCAGTCCCTCCACCACACGGTGATGTAGACAGTAAGCGAGACTGCAGGACGTTTACACTCTAGACACTCAACAGCTGGCGAGACAGGGAGCGGCGGTGCTCACCGGTCAGTCCCTCCACCACACGGTGATGTAGACAGTAAGCGAGACTGCAGGACGTTTACACTCTAGACACTCAACAGCTGGCAAGACAGGGAGTGGTGGTGCTCACCGGTCAGTCTCCCCACCACACGGTGATGTAGACAGTAAGCGAGACTGCAGGACGTTTACACTCTAGACACTCAACAACTGGCGAGACAGGGAGCGGTGGTGCTCACCGGTCAGTCCCCACCACACGGTGATGTAGACAGTAAGCGAGACTGCAGGACGTTTACACTCTAGACACTCAACAGCTGGCGAGACAGGGAGCTGCGGTGCTCACCGGTCAGTCCCCCCACCATACGGTGATGTAGACAGTAAGCGAGACTGCAGGACGTTTACACTCTAGACACTCAACAGCTGGTGAGACAGGGAGCGTCGGTCCTCACCGGTCAGTCCCCACCACACGGTGATGTAGACAGTAAGCGAGACTGCAGGACGTTTACACTCTAGACACTCAACAGCTGGCGAGACAGGGAGCGTCGGTCCTCACCGGTCAGTCCCCACCACACGGTGATGTAGACAGTAAGTGAGACTGCAGGACGTTTACACTCTAGACACTCAACAGCTGGCGAGACAGGGAGCGGCAGTACTCACCGGTCAGTCCCCCCACCATACGGTGATGTAGACAGTAAGCGAAACTGCAGGACGTTTACACTCTAGACACTCAACAGCTGGCGAGACAGGGAGTGGCGGTGCTCAACGGTCAGTCCCCCCACCACACGGTGATGTAGACAGTAAGCGAGACTGCAGGACGTTTACACTCTAGACACTCAACAGCTGGGGAGACAGGGAGCGGCAGTGCTCACCGGTCAGTCCCCCACCACATGGTGATGTAGACATTAAGCGAGACTGCAGGACGTTTACACTCTAGACACTCAACAGCTGGCGAGACAGGGAGCGGCGGTGCTCACCGGTCAGTCACCCACCATACGGTAATGTAGACAGTAAGCGAGACTGCAGGACGTTTACACTCTAGACACTCAACAGCTGGCGAGACAGGGAGCGGCGGTGCTCACCGGTCAGTCCCCCCACCATACGGTGATGTAGACAGTAAGCGAGACTGCAGGACGTTTACACTCTAGACACTCAACAGCTGGCGAGACAGGGAGCGGTGGTGCTCACCGGTCAGTCCCTCCACCACACGGTGATGTAGACAGTAAGCGAGACTGCAGGACGTTTACACTCTAGACACTCAACAGCTGGCGAGACAGGGAGCGGTGGTGCTCACCGGTCAGTCCCACCACCACATGGTGATGTAGACAGTAAGCGAGACTGCAGGACGTTTACACTCTAGACACTCAACAGCTGGCGAGACAGGGAGCGGTGGTGCTCACCGGTCAGTCCCCCACCACATGGTGATGTAGACAGTAAGCGAGACTGCAGGACGTTTACACTCTAGACACTCAACAGCTGGCGAGACAGGGAGCGGCAGTGCTCACCGGTCAGTCCCCCACCACATGGTGATGTAGACATTAAGCGAGACTGCAGGACGTTTACACTCTAGACACTCAACAGCTGGCGAGACAGGGAGCGGCGGTGCTCACCGGTCAGTCACCCACCATACGGTAATGTAGACAGTAAGCGAGACTGCAGGACGTTTACACTCTAGACACTCAACAGCTGGCGAGACAGGGAGCGGTGGTGCTCACCGGTCAGTCCCTCCACCACACGGTGATGTAGACAGTAAGCGAGACTGCAGGACGTTTACACTCTAGACACTCAACAGCTGGCGAGACAGGGAGCGGTGGTGCTCACCGGTCAGTCCCACCACCACACGGTGATGTAGACAGTAAGCGAGACTGCAGGACGTTTACACTCTAGACACTCAACAGCTGGCGAGACAGGGAGCGGCGGTGCTCAACGGTCAGTCCCCCCACCACACGGTGATGTAGACAGTAAGCGAGACTGCAGGACGTAGACACTCAACCGTTTGGGTATCTTGAGTAGTATCTACGCTTTTACCAATAAAGCAATTTAATAATGATTGAACTGTAAAATGTGGAAGTTCTTAATTTTATGAAAATTGAGTTTAAATTAGTAATTTGGAGAACTTTTGCCATAATTCTAATGAATAATTGCAACGTTGTTATGCAGACGTACCGTTGTATTTAAATTATACGGTACGGTACCTAAATAAAATAAAACACAAACACTAAATTTTTGGAATAGCAAAGGAAAGCATCCACGATGGTAAATTTGAAGAGAGTGCAATGCACTTGGTTTATTTTGTAGTATTTTTTTTTGTTCTCTCTTTAAATTCATCATTATATATGCAGCTGCCCTACATTCCAAATTAGAAGCTAAGTCTAAAAGCCAGTGGCCCTTTCATATTATTATCTTCCAAAAAGAAGTGCAGTATTGTTGAAACCTGTTCCATACCAATTTCCTTATCAGTTAATTTTCCATGTTTTGATGCATATGAAGGTAGTGAAATGTAACTTTTGACTTGTTCTATGATTAAATACTGCATTGAACTTAGATAAATTAATGTGGTGGCCAACGCAACAGAGGTAAGCCATTTTCTTTTTTTCTGGTATTAATTTGACGAACAATTTGGTGTAGGTTGACCAATCAACAAAGACAAAAAGCATATTAACCTTTTCAAAGCAAATTTTCAATGGTTGCAACAATCAACTGTAGTAAATCACAAAACAGAAATATCAACCTCTTTTTATGCCTCATCTCTTTTTTTAATTTTTTTTAATATTTGTACTTCATTTTGCTTTACAGCAATCGATTTATTTGAACTGGGCAAATACTTGATAAAGGAACGAAGATATGAAGATTCCGAGTCATGGTTTATTGAAGCACTAGAAAAAATATCCATTGGAGATTCTACAATACAGAACGATAAAGTATTAACTTATCTTATTCTTTCTAAAATTTATTCAGGTAATTCATACTGTTTACCTTTTTAGATGTTTTAGTTTTAAGTATCGGCATTGACTATTGAATGTACCTGTTTAGACATTTCGTCCAACGTGTTTGTTGATACCCGTAATTTAAACTGAATTCCTTTAGCCATGCCATAGTTCCTTCTCTCTCTCCTCTCTTTCATAGGTGTTTTTTCAGGTGTCTAAAAAGACAACATCCAGCATTACTTGCGGCCATTTAACAATGTCCCATCAGGTTTCGGTGAGAGACCTTGAGACACCAGAGGTTAGAACGAATCCAGAACGAAACCAGAAGGTTAGAACCTCTGTTTCACTGTCAAATTGTAATTGAGATCAAATATAACATGGCAAAATAACCTAGAAAACGGAATGAGTAAAATGGAAGAAGTATTGGCACTGGGAAATTCAACAATCAATCTATAAAGTGCCTCGTCCGCATTGTAATAAGTTTCTCAACTATTCAGTTCTAAAATTATTTATCAACCAAAATCAACTTTTTATCAATTTCTTTTGGTAGAAACTGAAATTTCTACCAGATTCTTATGTATGCTGCACAAATCTGCGTCATCTTAAATTGGTTTCAAACAAATCCGAATCCAAACGACTACCAGAAACTACTAACAAAGTCACAGAGCCAGTGTTTTCTCATATTACACCCAAGTAACTGTGATTCGCTGGGATTTTCATGATTCTTTCAATCATGTGTAACTTATTGAGAGACAAATGGAATTATAAAAATATCCATCGTTGTCTTGTTTTAAGTGGTCAAACTAATTACGAAATTCCCCATAGTTGTTTTTTATGGTGGAAATCCTGGCACCCATTATGAGATCTCTGTTTCTGTGTCACCTCTTATTCTGCATACAGACACACAATCAGACAGGGGGTATTAACAGGTCAAGTAGTGTCTTAAAATAATACAAATTCAATCAAATTACACTTTTGTTCATTAGTTCATTCACGATTAGAATATCCATCTCTTCTATGGGTTTTGTTCATTAGTTCATTCAAGATTAGAATATCCATCTGTTCTATGGTTTCCTCATCAGCCTTATCTTTGCGAAACAATTGAATAAATGTTCAAAAAAGTTTGTAAGCCTTTATGCAAAAATTTGAAGAAAAAAAAATGAAACAGATATAAGAATTTAATTGAAAGTCAACTTCATTTAGTAAATAACAAACATTAAACATTAGGAAAATATTTTTTTGTCCTATTTTAACTATGCCTCATCGTTTTGATAAGAATTGGAGGAGCTCTATAGTTAATTTTCTTTTGCTCTACACTCCAACACAAGATAATATGCAAACAAAATAGGCTATGTAAAATAAATCTTAATATTGCTGTCTATATATGTTAGAAATGAAATACTTTGACTTTTTACAGCTTGCAAAAACAGAAGTATATTAGGAAGTGCCTCCAATGTGCTGCAACACATGATCTCTCAATATCCAACATATAATTTAGACCAAGATTCAGCTCAACTTTTCAGACAAGCACTTTCTGTTAATTGTTCCATTCAACTTAGGCCTAATAAGACGGTAAGGTTTACTAAAAAATTATATAGTTATTCTGATTCCACTGTCCCTAAAAAATATTAATTTCAATAATTCAATTCTAATTATTGCCAATACAACATGTTCTTTGTTGGTATCAATGATAACACATAAAATTTTGTCTTAATATAAATAAAAAAATACTAAAAGTGTATAAAAAAATAAAAATAAATAGTACAAACCTAGTCAAACTTTTAATGCGGTTTATTTTTTATTTATTTATCTATTTATTTTTTTATAGATGATTTTCATTTTATTGGGTAGAATTTTTAACGTGGTCATAAATTCACTAACACTGTTTCAAAAATGATTGAGAAATTATAAAAGATTTTAACCCATTTATGCCCAAATTGTTTCTTGTGAATTGGGTGCAGTGGCTTAGTGCTGCGCTCTTGTAGCGAACTCACATACTAAACGCCTACTGTCTTTCGCGCTAGGGGCGCGCACCATTCAAAACCCAAATTTTCATTTCTGGGCTTGCCGGTCGTGATAGCTCAGATGGCTAAGGCTTAGGCATCCTTGGCCAGGATGTCTGCATCGGCGTGGGTTCGAATCCGCTCACGACCAAACCCTGACCTGGTGGTGCAACTCTTAAAGGGTTAGCCGATCTGTGGCAAAGTTGGTGGGAGGGCCCACGTTAAAATAAACGGTGCCAGGCTTGCGTGGAAGTTGATGGGATCGGTTGATTCTTTGAGAGTTGCACCTTGTTCAACGAACACTGATTTTGCTACTTTTTACTTCTGTTTACTGTGTGTGTGCCACTACGGCCTTGAAATATGAAAGATTTATATTTTCACTCCACAATGCCAATTTTAATTATGAAAAACCTAAAATTCCATGGACTTTTATAAATTAAAATACAGCGTAGACAAATGTCGACAGTGGGCACAAATGGGTTAATATATTCTTGAAAGGGCGTAAATTTTTTGTTTGTTTTATATTTCCCGGTAAAAGATTAAAAAATTTAGCAAAAACATTCTAACATGCACCAGCTGCCTTTTTGTGTGTGTGTGTGTTTTTTTTTTTTTTTTTTTCTTTTTTTTTTGTTATTAGGCTAGTGATGTATTAGCGGATCTTACACGGTCAACACGGATCGCGATATTTGGATCGTGATCCTGGATCACGATACGGATTGAGTGTGTAAAGTCAAATATTGATGAGTGATCCATGAATCATACATCAATGATTAATAAAAACTAGAGATCGCCTCTTGATCGGAATTCGATCAAAATTTCAGTTGATCTGGACCCAAGAAGCTTAAAAACACTTAAACTAAAACATCTGTTCTTCCTAATTTTCTAGCATTTGTTTTGCAACAGCTGTCTTATGAATCATTCAATTTTCTTTTCTCCTTAAGATTAACATTGGAACTTTGAAAGCCTGTGGGGCAGCCCTGGAGTCCGATGTGAATTAGAATGGGATTCTGCTCATCTGCAGGACTATACCTTTCTAACGGTATGCGCGGATTTCTCCTACAATGCACACGAGCTGAGAAAAAAGGAGGAAACGAAACATGCTTGCGTATTAATATATAGACTAGAGATCGCCTCCTGATCGAAATTCGATCAAAATTTCAGTTGATCTACACTCAAGAAGCTTATAAACAGTTTAGAACTAAAACATCTGTTCTTCCTAATTTTCTAGAAGTTGTTTTTACAACAGCTGTCTAATGATTCATTCAATTCTCCTTTCTCCATAAGACTAACATTGGAACTTTGAAAGCCTGTGGGGCGTAGCCCTGGAGTCCGATGTGAATTAGAATGTGATTCTGCTCATCTACAGGACTATACCTATCTAACGGTATGCTCGGATTTCTCCTACGATGTACACGAGCTGAGAAAAAAGGAGGAAATGAAACATGCTTGCGTATTAATATATAGATTATCATTATCATAAATATTAACATTAATAAAATATAAAACATTATATAACAATATGCATTTGCGCACGATTTCCCTACCCATAGGGTTATTTTGTGCATGTGGTTGGGTAATGGTGCGCAGGGACGTTTTGGTTGAAATAATTAGAATGTCTTTCATTAATAAAAATTTTATATTAATTTAACATGTGGAATGTATTAAAGCTAAACAATACTATCTTTGAGCTATACAATGCACTTAGCAAAAAACTTATTCAAGAGTTAATGCAAAATTAGCACACGTAAGCTAATTTTTGGTTGTGTCTGCACCTGAGCTGCCTGTACGACTCCAGGACACGAACAGTTAATGAGCTTCTGTAAACAAGAATGTAAAAAGGGGAAGTATTTTTTTTTTACTTACCTATAACTACTTGGTGGGGGAATCGTGCGCACCGCCGTGCACCATTACCAGATGTTGCATTCGAAAGTATTTTTTTTCTCACTACCTTAAAAAGGGAATGAAACCAAAATGAATTGGTTCAAACGATAAAGCAAAGACTACCATTAATTGTAATACTAAAAAGTATTAAGTTATCTAAAGATCTGCCCAACGTTATACTATTTCCTTAGGAGCAAAAATAACATCATACACACGACTTTTGACTTTTGGTCTCTCATAACCTCAAAAGTTACAGTGGCAGAAACCACGAGGTCACGTATTAGTTGTTGGGTACCCCTCTAGGCTGCAGCACCTACTGGAGCTTTTTAACTTATTTCATTTATTAAAAACTACGATGCACACCATTACCCGCAGCGCATGATTACCGTACCCTACTCCCCCCTACTAAAATATTACAAACTTTTAATTTTTCAATTTTTTTTGTGTATAAAGCAACAGGATATCGATTACGAAATGTACTATGAAGAGAAATATAGAGCAGGATGTCAAGGGTTAGCTACCAACTACACCTTGGACCTCAGGTGTTACTACGTTCATTACAACAACCCCCAACTGCTGATCGGACCTTTCAAAATGGAGGAGCTTTATTTGGATCCTCCGATTCTGCTGTTCCACGATGTCATATCCGATGATGAAATAGAAGAGATGAGGGAGGCCTACATGGGAGTTGTTAGTAGCTCTTGTTTTTAATTTATTACCTAATAATTTTGCAGACTATGTAACTTTAAGTTTTTACTAAGAAGATTTAGCATACACAACAATTTTATGATTCTTACATCTTAACTTCTAAAACTGAGATGTCGACAAATTTCAACGGGTTTGGGCCATTTTCTTTAACCCTCTAGAGCAGTGTTTCTCAACTGGTTCTACGCGTACCACTGGTACACGTGGGAGATACAATGGTACAATGATACAATGATTTTATTGGGCCAATCAACAATACAAATTGTTACAGGCTAGGTCAGCATAGTTTAAACAAATACAGGAAAAACCAAGCAATCAATTTAAGGAGGATTTAAGGTGGTACGCAAGGGACAAAGGAAGAAATAAAGAATTAAATACACGACAAATTTAAAAAGTGTTTTTAATTTAAGTGACATTGACTGCTGTTTTTATTAGCTCAGTTCTGCATCACAACGCATATCCAAGTAGTTTTAGAGACTCTAATAGGTAGGTAGCAGTGCCTTTTCCTGGCTAAAACAATTGTGTAGCAACATAGAAAAGTTTTTTTTTAGATTATCGTTTCCAAGCACATTTATATTAACAAATGATCTATTTATTTATGAATTATTTTCTGTTGATGATTTATCTTGAACTATATCATCAAGTTATGAGACACACTCTGACACTTTGCACAAACAATAAATTGTGAGGGAAAATTTATTTTTGGCATATACACAGAGATTTTTAACACAACACTGGAACACGTGCTGTGTATTATATGTATTATTCAGCAAAGCTCAGTGAATGATGTGTCAAAATAGTATGTGTCATGACAGTTATTTTTTTATAAGTAGGACATTGAGTCACTCCTGATCAAGAAACAACAACAAATTTCCTATTAACAACCCCTCGTATTTTATTGTTTATTAGTTCGGTCATTTTGTAATTTTATTGTTTTAGTTACTTTTGTAGAAATGCAAAATAACTTTCTTTTAGCGTTTTAAAAATGTGGTTGAAACAATTTGTATTATTGTTATCCAATTCAACTTAGTTAATAAAACCTGCAGCTAGCAGTTATTATCAAACTGGAATGTTTAGTTGACTTAAATTATTATGTTGATTTATAATCATGACTATAAAACGCTCCGAAGTATGATGTTCATTCTGAGTAATGTTTATTAAATTTAAATAGAATTTTCCTTTTTTGTGTAAATTTTGTGTCATTTTTTCACATACCAAAAAATTATATTTTTTTGTGCTGAGAGGCAGAAAAAATGCTATTACGCATGCAGGTGGCCAGGATGTAGTGTGGGACTCCCCTAAAAAGTGGGTTTACCCACTAAAGAACCTTTTCTACTTCTTAGGATTCTAACCTAGAATTGATTATCACATTACGTCAGGCTGGATCTAAATTAGACTTACGCCCGTGGGGCTCGCTCATTATCCAGCCGTTCGGTCAAGGGATCTGGGCCACTTAAAAGTCCAGATCGGTTTTATTTTCCAAGAGGATGCCCAGGGTGAACTGTAATGAACAATCCCAGTTGCCCTCATCCTCCATAATCTTTTTGCAGACCGTGGTCACTGAAAAAACACTTGTGGCCTCCAGGTGGGCCCTTGCCTAACGCGGACAGCGGAAGAAGGTGTGTTCTACGTTGTTGGGAATGCCCGGGCAGTAGATGCGATCCGGTAAACCGGTCTTGCCTATCCAGTTCAGGTACAACTTGAAATAGCCGTAACCTGTCAGGAACTGCGTGAGGTAGTAGTTCACCTCTTTTTGCACCCAACCCCTTTTGCACCCATGTTTGGACCTGCTTGATGAGTTGCGCAGTCCATTGTCCTTGGATGTCGTGTTCCCAGCTATGTTGTCACTACTGGAAGGTTTGGGATCGCTCTTCAGATCTTGCAGCATCCTTGCTTCACCTTGCCTCTGATATATGGCCTTCTTCTCCCCTGCCAAGAGCTTGACAGGTATAACTCTGGCAACTACCAGGGCGTCAGGTTTGGATACTGTCCGATAGGTTTAAAAAACCCAGAGCGCAACTTGACACTGAACCCGGAAGAGTTACAGCCTGTAGAATTCCTTCGTGAGATCGCCTGCACACACCTCTGCTCCGTAAAGAAGCAGGGACTGGACTGCGGAAATCAATAATGGTGTTCTGCTCCAGAGGTGTCTATTGGTCACTGAAGTTACAAAATATTCCCTACAATCACGGATTTTAGTGGACATGGAAGTCACAGAAAAGTCACTTACTTTTTCTTAAAATGCAAGAAAAATCGCGGTTTTTTATAAAAATTGAAAATATGCGATTGTGTATATAGATTTTGCTACTTCAGCAGTTTTTTCCCAAAATCTTTTAATAAACTACAGAAAAGTCACTGTTCTTATTCTATCTAGCCTATTTTGGCAGTAGACACCCTGTCTGCTGGACCGAGGACCCCCAATATTGGCCATCAGCTTACTAAGAGACCACCTTAGCAGCCTTGTCCTCCATATGGAAGCTTTGGTCTCTCCAGCTTAACTTCTTGTCCACCATGATTCCGAGGTACTTGGCGGCATGTGTTGACTGGACCACTTCCCTTCCTACTCGCAGCGTGACAACGGTGTAAATTCTCTTCTTTGTGAAGATCAAGATCTCCGTCTTGCTCAGGGCAAGTGAAAGACCGTGATAGGACATCCAGGCGCTGACTAAGCGCATAACCTGGGCCAGCTCAATGTTGTGTGCGGCGATGAAAGCTGCAAAGTCCTCGGCATACCCAACTAAGATGGTTTCCTCTGGCATTTCTGATCTCAGGAGGCTGTCATAAGCGATTTTCCAGAGATTTGGGCAAAGTATTGAACCCTGTGCGGCACTGCAGATAACCACTGATTATAGTGAAACTTAAAAAGTAAACAATATTCTAGGCACTCTCTGGCTCTATCTCTAATGGTTAGGGGTTAGGGAGGGGTGGTAGGTGTATGAGTTTTGGCTTATTTAGTTTAAAATTATAATTTTATTAATTTTAACCAATTACTGGGAAAATAAAAGAAAATAACTTATTGGACTCACAACTTAAAAAAATTATATATAATATAATAATGTATTACTTGATAATACCAATAAAGATATTATTATTATTATTATTATTATTTCATGTTTTTAGCTAAGCTGGCGATATAGTTATTTGTGATTTTTCGCAGAAAGGAAAATGTCAGATTTTTGATGGTGAAAGTTTTGACCGGTCATTGTCATATTCTCGCACATGTGATTTGGGATGGGTGGAGGACGAAATGACGGAAACTGCAGCTCGTCTCACACTCCGAGCCAGAGATATGACCAACCTCTCCATGGACCACAGTGAACCCAACCAGGTGGCTAGTTATGGCCTTGGAGGGGAATTCATGCTACACTACGATCCACTTGTAGCTGTAAGTACAAAAACTAATAAAATATTATAACTTGTTCAAAATAAATGTACAGTCAAAGACAGAATTTTATTTCACATCACATAAAAAAATTCGTACCATTTTGAATCACCTCATATTTTTTCATTATCATCTGTAATCACATAATAGTATTAATATGTTATTTTAATTCCGCCTTTGATTGAAGTTCAGAGTTTAGTATCTGAGGAATCATTATCTGTTTAAAATAAAGGTATACTTGAATACTATGTATCTAGGATAATAATGAATACGATGGAACACCTTATTTGTAAAAACATTGATTACAATGCAGCAACGCTCCGAGGTCCGAAAAAGAATAAAGAACTTAACTAATAGTATTCTGTGATGTGATGTAATGTGTTGTGATTGAGACAATTTAATATTATAAAAATGTACTAAAAAGTTTAATTATAAAATTTACTAGTTTTCTTTTAGATTTGTTTTATATTAATTTTAGTACCAGGTTAACCGAGCCTTGCTCGTTGGTTTTAATTCAGTTTTGATATAGTGTCATGGTAATAAAGCTATTAAATTTCCACCCACAACCAACTATACCTCTTCACAGTTAACAGCTGTTTCAAAAGGTCTGCTGCTTAAAATTACTGTTCCTTTATTTTTGTATACCTTTCGTTGTTATTTCGTTACCAAAATAGCAGCCCATAAGACCAATGTTAAAAATTACGATTTTTAAACTTAAATTTAGACCAAATTTGATTTTTCCTGGATTGAGGCTGTTTCTAATTTTATTTTTAGGCCAAAACACTCTTATATGCAAAGTTTAAGCAAAATATAACCGCTAGATTTTGAGATCCTGGAACACACATCCCTTCAGACATTGCTCGTATTATAGTATAGGATTTTTCAAAATATAAAATTGAATTAAATGTTGTCACTTGTGATTGCTACAAATCAAGCAAATTTTCTTTTACATTGTACATAGTGTTTGCATACACCTGCTTGTTTTACATAGTGTTACAGTAGAAGCTCTCTTAACCGACCCCTACGGGATCAGACTAAGGTCGGATAAGAAAAAAGGTCGGTTAAACCGAATAATACCTTAACACGTTCGCGGCAGCGAGGTTTTTGCTCGAACCTCATCACCATCCTGAAAGTAAAAATTGTAAAACCCACCGTAGCAGCAGCACTGCCCAGTAAAAACCCACGTGGTCCCGAAATACATTGTACTATTGAGCAGTGCTGTGCAAAGCTTCAGATTTCTAGCTCAGACAGATCCTGGCTTAAAAATAAATCATATTTTAAAGTAGTGCAGATTGGGAGCGATTGCACCCATCAGGATGGCATTAGGGTTCCGCGTGGGAGCGATTGCTCCCACGCAGCCGCGAATGTGTTAAATAAATGTTAATAGTAGTTTATTCAACGATTTTATTATTAGGGCTTTTAAGCCATGACTGGGATGGATGTAGGCTAGGTTGGAACACAAGCGAATTGACTGTGCTAAATATCTCAAAAATGGCTTGAATGCTGAATGCAATGGTTGGATCCTCTACTTTTGGTAGGCCCATGACTTGGGGGGGGGGGGGATCTAGAATTAAGGTTGGTAGAGGAAAAGCACAACTTCTTCCCAAGGTCTGTGGAATAGCTGTTTTATGTTATCCGGATATGAAGCGTTAAAAATAAAACAAAAGACAAGTTCTAATATTGACCATTACACAGCTGACTGAATAAGTGGAAGAAGCAGTGTTGTTATAGCTACGATATTTATTGTAATGACACCATATTACTCCATTTGGATTATTAATTATTAACAAACCAAATTAACAATTATCAATCAAGGTAAATCTAAAACCATAAATTTTACCCTAGTTTGCTTTGAAATTCCTTATTTTAGTAATAGTTGAGACAAAAAATCTCCAACGCAAACAAGAACGAATTTTGTTTCCTGCAGATTTGGCAACACTTTCAGGTAACAAAGAGTAAAATGTTCGTTTTTTAACACTTTTTTCAACCAACAAAAACTCTGTGGCAACATTCACGGATGTCGCAGAAAGTGACACTATTGCTCATACGGGATGTAGTTCACCTGTGGCACTACAGTCATCTTGGGTTAAAAGAACTTCCCTTGTACATTGTTTGGGAATTTACAAAATTATTTATTAAAAATACAAAATTTATATGACATATTTTACCAGGCGTGTACTGTGTTGTAATTCTAAATAGATTTAACATACTCAGATACCCTACTCAGGCTAAATATATTTAAGATGTTTTAAATGTAAATTTCTGTTGAACTTTGTCATAATGGATTAACTATCTAAGTGCATTGTTTCAGGTAAACTTAACAGACCCTCTCCGCAGAGACAGGCTCGCTACTCTAATGTTCTATGTAAGTATGTACAAGTGGATTAATGTGTGGTAATGTAGTGATAGGTGGCTTATTTAGACATAAAGATTTAGTTGTCGTACAGTTAACACATACGCTGCGGGTGGGTCACCGGTGACGCACGGCGCGCCGTAGCGAGAGGCGCGTGCGTCACCGGGGACGCAGCGCGCCATGTTTCATTTACGGAGCCAGCGTGGTTCAGCCACTCGTCGAGGACGGTCGAGACGCACTAGCATTGCGTCTTGGATACCAGTCTGCCGTGCAGTGTGTTTCGTTCGTTCGCCCGGGGTGCTGCGTGCGTCTCCCGTGACGCACAACTTTTTTGTTGTGAATCGTGTTTCCTGCTGTATATATTAGCGTTTATATGAATTATTTTAGTGTGTTTTTATTGTTTTTATTACAATGAATCATACAAAAGCCGGTAAATCGAACTTGACTGCTCTGGAGAGTGTGCCTTACGGCGGCCTTGCAGGCAGTGAACTGCGTCCGCCTGCGTCCTTGCAGGCAACTTTCGTCGTACAATGCTGCTGCGTCACCGGTGACCCATGACTTTCGGAGGTCCAGGAACCAGGATGCTGTCGTTCAAATATGGTTTCCAAGCCATTTTATGGTCTTTCAATTAATAAAGGAAAGATTCCAAGCAATAACTATTTTTAGCTTCTTAGGTAGTTATCGACATTTTTGGCAGCAGCGAATGTGTTAAATAATATAACCGTGTACTACATCACCGCTATACTATTACAAGTTGTTGGATGCGATTTTAAAACAAAGCTTTCCTGAAATTTTTATATCCAGTTATCCATTTTAGATTTTATTTATGGCACAGTATATGGCTTCCTCAAACCAAAAAGTCTTATTAAAGCCACAAGACCAGCTTTTCTAAGAGAAATTTCACTAAAATTGTAAACATTTGTATATGCACTAAATGTATATCAATCAATACTGTACTAAATGTTTCACTTTGACAGCTGAGTGACGTAGAGAGTGGAGGATATACAATATTTCCGACCATCAATGTAGCTGTGAAGCCAAAAAAAGGCTCGGCTGTCTTCTGGTTTAACCTTGATGAATCCAGTGAAGCGCTACAAAAAATGCTCCATGGAGGATGTCCAGTTTTTAAGGGCTCAAAATGGGGTAAGAATATATATTTGTCATCGAAACACAGTTCATGGAGTTTTAACCCTTTTAGTGCCATAGGAATTTCTAGACATAATTAGGTAGTGATTGGAAACAAAAAATTACTAGCTTTCATATGCTAAGAAATAAATTTAACAATTAGACTATCAACTGTTATATTGTAGTGTATTACATTGAGTAGTTATTACAGCTTTAAAAATATTAAATTTTATTAAAAACACAACGTTTACAAAGAAGAGAAATTATTTAACAGCGTGTCTAATGCGAAAGAGATACAAAAAAAAGTGACTTTTTGGTGACTTTAGGGGAGGGGGGGGGCGGGTAAATGTTAAAAATCAGTTTCTTTTTGGTGTCTAAGATAGAAAATTTTGGAGGAAATTGTTGAAGTCGCAAAACTTTTGCTCACAATCGCATTATTTTCTCAATTTATACTAAAAATCCGTGACTTTTCTTACATTTTAAGGAAAAATAAGTGAGTTTTTTGTGACTTCCGTGACCTTTAACTGAAATCGACTTCAATGACTAGTAGACACCCTGTTTAAAATATTTTTGAAGGCGGTTTAGCCACGCTATAAGGCTAGCATTCCGCAGCTTCCACTATTAAACAGTGAAATTATGTAACGTAGCCTCTAAACGAATACATTTTGTAATTTCGGTGGAAGCAGAGTCAAAAGAGTTACATTTGTCACTTCCTTTCTAAACAAACAATGATATTGTTCCACAGCGTCCACAATAAAACAGTAACTTCAGTTACTTTCCATGTAAACGAATACAGATTACGTTCCTTGAATACCACACCAATACCAATGAATACAAAAACGTTAAGAAGGTCACATCTTATGGAAGAAAATGGTCAAGAAAGTTTCTGTTGACGTAGTAGCGCACTCCATCATGAGAGCGCGCACGAGACAATTAGTCAGATTACATTCTGACTTTGTTGCAGATGGTCACCAGCAAAGAATCTCTCGTCCTCACGCTGCACTCACATAGCATACATAACCTATGACAGTTTTGCATTACTGGACCAATTCTTTTAACTAATGTAGGAACACTTTTTCCGTCCGCCTATACTTTAGTAGTTAGTGCTCATTTTGGAACCCAAGTAAACAAATTTGAAAATAGCAGGATACCATGACGAAGTTTATAACTTAGTTTATTTTGGTAAACATATGATTCAATAAAATATCTTCATTAGAATAACATTAAAGTTAAAAAGCCTATACGACAAAGTCTTAACATTAAAAGGATTTAATGGCTTAAAATAACGATTCTTCTTGAAAAAAGCTTTCCAATGATACCAAATAAGCTAGGTAACTAATGTTTAAAATGGTGTTTTGACGACACAATACTAAATAAGAAATTTAATATTTCCCTTTCTCTCGAACTATGTTTAGGCCGTTTCCTCTGGCGCTATCTCTATTTGGAGTGCTCAAGTTCAGTTTACAGCGCTCCTAGCGGAATAAAATGACGGCCAATTTTTAACATGGGATGTGACCTTCTTAACTTTTTTGTATTCATTGCCAATACATGGTGACATTTGTAATTTCTATTATTTTAGTAAAATAACTAAAAACATAAATGTCATCTGTTAAATTTACCATGATACCAAAACCCTACGTTATGCTCCAGTTAATGCCAAGACGCTCTATGCACACTGGTTTGGTTTCCGAGTTACCAGAATTCTGTGTTATCAAGGTCTGGGTTTGCAGTACTCCACTAAGGAAAACTTACGGAAAATAAAGCTTTGAATTCATATCTAAAACAAATCAAATATAATGCACATATATAAAATATACAATCAGCAGCAGCTCGTAGGTAGGGAGGATGGAAGGCCTCTTTATTACTTTTATCATCATTTACAAAAAACAGTTACTAGCACACAAACTGATGTATTAGCACAAAAAACAACAATTATCAACAAATAAAAAATGGCTGATTAGGCCTACGAATTTACAACATAAATTTTCAACAATGGCCTACCTTTATATTTTCTGATTGTGTGTAAAAGTCTATATTAAAAGGTTTAAATTGTGTTTATTCATTTTACGGAATTGTGTTCTTGTTATTAAATGTAACATTTAACTTATTGTGTGTTTTAGTTTTAAACAAGTGGATACGAGAAGCAGCTCAAGATTGGGAATTTTCTTGTCCAGCAGATAAGGTATTTCCAAAGCCAAGGTATTATATGGATGGAATTAAATAAAGAATGAAAATGATAATTAATCATAGATCTCAACACACTTGTTCGTACCTCATCTTTCCACACAAGCAACTTGTACTCATCTTAAAACTTAACTGTGTTAAAAAAAAAACAAAAACTGTGTTTATTTTTAAGACGAGGGATCAAAAAGACATTAAAAAATAGAATTCTATTTCAGTAGAAGCTCCACAAGGTCTAAATTCCTTACTTCCCAGGGTTCTGTTGGGACAAATGACTCTTGAGTCAAAATGATTCTACAACCTTGGAAAGAGCAGCAGGAGGGTATCTATATATATAATACGTGATGCCCCTTTTTTGTTAACACTACTCCTCCCTTATTTCTGGGCCAATTTTAAAGTTTGAGGTGTCAAAAGAATGGTCTTAGTTCGTAGTTTTGCAATAAGGTTTTAGATTTTTTATATTTTAATTCTGAAGCTCACGGGAAGCCCTCAAAGTTCATTTTTGTCCATTAAGGTGCGTTTACACTGGAGGTTGACAACCAAAAGTTGTCGACAATAGCCATATGAATATAACAGTAAACGTCAACAACTTTTGGTTGTCAACCTCTAGTGTAAACGCACCTTAAGATTAACATGGGGAACAATTTATTTTGAATTGCTAAATAAAACAGCTGTTGATAGTGAAACAAACAAACACATATGTTAAAAGCTGAATAGAAGCAAGGAATCTAAAACAAATAAAGACAAATAATCTCTTTATTATTTTTAGATTCCTTGAATAGAAGCAAATTGAACTGGTACTGAAATATCAACACAATTTCATACTTTAATACGAGGAGTGTCTAATCTGAGGTTTTACCCTTTTCTCAAAATGTAGCAGGTATATTTTGCTTAAAAGTTTTAATTAATTGGTTTTATTCACGCGTATTTGGGCACAAAAATAATATTTTTTAACTTAAATCTGGAAAAATTAATTTTTGTTTCCGAAAACAATTTTGGTAATTGAAATTTTTGACATGGGTCTTATTGGTTGTCCGACTGGTATTGAAACAATAATGAAAGGTAACAAATACTAAAATAGAACCTTAAATTTGTGTGCATGGGTTTTCAAACTGCTGTAAACTATAAGGAAAAGGGATAGTTGGTTGTAAGTGTAATAACCTTTTTATTTAATATTATAATATAAACATGTTTTATGCAGAATGCTACACATATTTAAAAAAAACCTGTGTAAAAGACAACATTTAAAAGTTTTTTACCTCCAGTATAGAAAACAAACTTATTACAAAAATGGCTTTTTTAAGAAAAATGTTAACCAAAATAAAAATGCCACTAAAAACAAAATGGACCACACCAACAAAGATGTTGATTCTTTTAATTTATGTGATTTCTTTATTTAAATTTTGTAATGACATGGAAAGTTAAGTTAAAGAGAATTTAGGCATAAATAGTAATGTGGACTCATACACTATGTCATTGACTACCTCATACAGTAGTACAACAAAAATAGCCGCAGTGAGTGCTGCATAACTCATACAGGACCGGGGAGTAATGAAATGTCGATTTTTATTCTGTTGTCATTTACGTTTTATGTTTTATGAACTATGTGGATCCAACATCTGTGAATTTATTCTAAATTTTATAGGAGGGTTTAGACAAAGGCCCTAAGACATATCGGCAAAAGAACAAGTACGTAATCTTAGCTAATTTAGACCTAAAAGAACGAGCACCACATCTCAACACTATCACATTGGGAAGTTGGAGAATTGGTAATGAAGATCAATCTGATTTTCACAATAGTGAAATTGTTTTCAAAGTATTACCATGGAACAAAGTTTGATCACCAAGTACCCTAATAAATGCAGCGCGTTGCGCTGCACAGGTCCTCTAGTTCAATTAGAATGTAGGAGTTTGTGTCAATGAGTTAGTTGGAAAACTGTTTGCAGAGGTTAAGTTTTGGCATTTTAACCTGCATCTTTTGAATGGGTAGTGGCACCAATGTATACAGAACCGAATAAGTAGGGACATCCTTATAGGGAAGTGAGAACGCCGCCCCTGAAACACAGATAGCACCACCAAGATGGTAAGGATTATGCTGACTGGTGGAATGGAAACAGATGACTAGAATATTTTTATAAAGGTTTGTTATTGTTTTGATTTTTTTGTAAACAAATATGCTCATTTTGACATTTGAGAGGTAGAAAGAGCGCTTCCCGTGACAGTAAGAAGTAATCCTAGCATCAGCGCTTTATTTTCCTCTGGTTTTCAGGGGGAAAAATAATTTTTTTTACATGGGATGTCCCTACTTATTCGGTTCTATATACATTGGTGGCACGTAGCACAAAGAAGATGTTAACTTATTTTAGTATAATTAAGATGTATTATACTGTAATGATGACACCATTTGTGTACTTCCATGTATAAATAAATAAAGGTATTTGACTATTGACTACATTCGAAAAACCGTTTCATAGTGAGTACCTATGTGCAAAGAAGAACATCCATGTCAAATTTCAACTCCAGAGGTCTTAAAGGAATTTTGAAGTCCAGTGGGGCGGAGCCCTAAAGTGCTTAAAAAACTATATTTGCAAAACAGTTTCTTAGTGAGCACTCATGAGCAAAGAGATCACTCCAAATTGTAACACCGCAGGTTTTTTAATTCATATTTAAATATGGCCATATAGATAACATTATATTGAAATTTCAAAGGCCTGTGGGGCGGAGCCCAGAAGGAATTTTGCAAAATTGTTTCTTCGTGAGCACCTAAGAGGCAAGACGAACCTGTGTTCAAAGTTTCAAATAAATCCATTTGGTAGTTCCTGAGATTTCGTAATGAGTGAGTCAGTGATTACTCCCCGTCAGGTTTAGATCTTTGCTAAGCTCACTTGCCGCAATTCTATAATATCATCTAGTTTTTTATTACCAATCTTCCCTAAAAAAAAAAAACTGTGAAGTAATCTTATATGCTGATGATACCTCTTTATTATGTTCAGACACTGATATTAACAACTTACAAAACATAATTGATTATAATTTAAATAAGTTAGACAAATGGTTTTCAATAAATGGATTAAAATTGAATCAAAATAAGACACATTTCTTGCAGTTTATGAAACGTAATACCAAGCAAATCACTTTAATGAATTTTAGTTCAATAAAAACAGTGAAAAGATACATTTTTAGGCTTAAAATTGGACGACAACTTGAAATGGAAATCTCACATATCATTACTTCTAAAAAAAGTTACATAAAGCATTTTATGCTATTAATTTTTTATCAAATATAACTGATTTAAATACCCAAAAAATTATATATTTTGCTTACTTTCATTCCAGATTAACCTATGGAATTGAACTATGGGGAAATTCAGTTGAGAGTAAGCAAATATTTAAATTTCGAAAACAAATTATTAGAGTAATGTGCAAAAACATCCAAGAACCCACTGTAAACCATTATTCCAACATTTAAATATACTGCCATTGCCATCTTTATTCATTTTTAAAAGTCTCATGAATATTTTCAATAATAACATCAATATTAAAAATATAAATAATTATCATGAATTTAATACTAGACATAAATATATTAATTTCCATTTCCCTGTTCATAATACAAGTCGTTTCAAAAATTCTCCATTTTACAAGAGTATAAAACTTTTAAATTCTTTGCCAAACGAAATTAAAAATATTATTGATAAAAAGAAGATAAAAAAGAAATCGGAAATTTTCTTCAAAGGGAATGTTTTTATTCGTTAAATGAATTCTTAAATTATAAAAATAACCAAAAAAATTAAGAAAATGTATCATTCATATTTTTTGTATTAAAAAAATTTAAATGTTACGATTTAAAAAGATTTTTATTGTTTCATTGTTTTAAGGCCATGATTTAAAAAAATTAGTATTAGAATTAACATTTGAAAAAGAAAATTAAAATTATTAGAAACATTGCTCTATGACGAAATGTTGTGTAAGCAATAAAGAATTTGTATTTGTAATAATTTAAACTAGAGATCGCCCACTTTTCGAAATTCGACCAAAAAAACTGATCTTGAGCCAATTTGTTTTTAAAATGTTGTATAAGTGAAACATCTGTTCTTCCCGATTTGCAAACATTTGTTATTACTACACCTGTCTTATGATTCAATCAATTATCCTTCACCCATAAGATTAACATTGAAACTTTGAAAGCCTGTAGGACGTAGCCCTCAGGGCGGATGAAAATTATAATGGGATTCTGCTCATCTACAGGACTATACCTTTCTAACGGTAGGCCTATACTCGGACTCCCCCTATGATGCACACAAGCTGAGAAAAAAGGAGGAAATGAAACATGCTTGCGTAATAATATATAGATGAGAATAGCTGTTTACAAAATTAATAATCCTTAGTATAATCATATGTTCCAATACAAAATGTTGCATCCATAAGAATAACATGGTAACTTTAAAGACGTGTGGGGCAGATCCCTATGGAGGAATTTGGAAAAAAAGTATCCTATATGTCATTTGTGGTTCTAAGGTACCTTCCTACCAATTTTCAGCCAAATCAGTTCAGCTGTTTTTGAGATATAAGTGGTGTAACTAACACGACTTTCTTTTACATAGATTTAAACTTTTTTATGTGAGTCTGTAAGCGAAATTTCTTGAGCAAAATTGTGAGCGTTATACAAATTGTAGAATTGTGGGAGGGGTCTCAAATTAAAGGTCTCGATCCCATACACGAGGGAAAACTATCGGCGTATCCAAAATGTTAACAGGAAATGAGAAATCACGTAAAATGTCCTCCATAAGAATAGCATAGGGTTTCGAAAAACGTCTGCTTTGTGTAGATTAAAACATGTGTTATGGTTTAATTTTCAAACGAGACACAGATGATAACTTTGAGTGAAGATGATAACATAATTCACACCAAGAGAATCAATCTATTTATATCTATATGTATAATTAGGTTACCGAAATTTCTTGAGCAAAACTTTGAGCGTTATACTAATTACAGAAAGATCGGAGGGATCTCAAATTAAAGGTCTCGGTCTCATACACAAGGGAACATTATCGGCGTGTCCATAATGTTAAAAGGAAATAAAAATCACATGAAACGTCCTCCATAAGAATAGCATAGGGATTCGAAAAAAGTGTGCTTTGTGTGTACATTAAAACATATAATATGTTACAGTATAATTTTAAAACAAGACGCCAGATGATAGTATTGAGTGAATAATTTTTAATAACCAAATGACAAAAATATACTTAGAGTGTTAATACTATGATGACACGCTGTGTGGCTTTGAGCGACTAAAAATTCTACTCTGAGCATTACCAACCTTACAAACTATAACAAATCGACAGCTAATTTTTTTATGATAATTCAAATCGTAAAAAATTTGAGTGTGTATGCAAATCATAAAATACATTCTGATCGTAATAGGGACGCAATGGGCGATGAATTGTGATTTGAGGAACGCCGACATTAATTACATTAAAAAATGTTTTGGTTTTATTTTAAGACGAAAAGTGTAAAATGAACATGTTGAGTGGAGATGATACATTAACTGAAACTTAAACTGTATCATTCAACAAAGTGTTTTATTCTGTTAGCTGAATTTTTCCATAAACATTCTGGTTATTTTCATAGATTGCAGAGTTATAGAAGAGACGTTTGTCCTACATATTAGGGGGAAATTTACCAGGTCAAAAACATTACAACAAAATGAGAAAATTATGAGGAGGATTATTTTCTGATATATTCCACTTTAAATATTCTCCACGTATAGTGATTTAGAAAAAAGTCTACTTTGTTTACACTAAGTCAAGATTTTTTATTAGGAGGGACGAATATTGACAGTGTGAATATGATCTATTTTGAGGCGCTGTGTTTATATTTGGTGACTAAAAATTAATAAAAAATCTGACAGGTACTAAAAAATCCATTAAATTTTAGGACAAAAAAGACAATGAAAGGGGTATGATTCAAAGTATTGAAAGTTTATTGACTCTTAAATGGGTACTGAACATCTGTCATGTTTTTTCTCATTGCCACTTTTCTATGTTATATTAAAAAGCCGTCATAGATCAAAGGAATAATGATTTCTTTCAAAATTAATTTTTCATAGATTGATATACGTTTAAAAACAGACAAAATGAAGAATTTCCAAAAGGGTAGCCTAATAGTACAGGATTGTAAAGAGTGCTTTGGGGGCGAATGGTCTTTTCTGTTAAATCGCTATTGTAAAAAAATTTTTAAATTAAAATTTTCTTTAAACTTTCGTAGTGAAGAACTACGAATGGTTCATGCCATTTTAATTTTATGATTAGGGGCTTTTGCCCCTATGAGCCACTAGTGACTAACTAATTGTAATTTAACTGACTCGTTTACATTAAACACATATTATTAAGGTACATGGTTTTTCTTTCCTTTTGTTAGTGATATAAGCTATCAAATCCTACCGTCGAAGAGCACTGTGTGATTATGGTTAGATTCTCTTTTGTTTGACAGGCCATTATGGTATGTAATACTTTCAATTAACTTAGTGATTGTACTGGAACTATAAAAACATACGTAGCTACTTATTCGTAAAATAATACTTTAGTTTTCTTTAGTTCTTTTAGCAATATATCTTACAATTAACTTCTTTTATATAATTTTAAAATGGAATATAATAGGATATTTTTCTGAAAGACTGTAATGTGTGTTTTAATTAGAAAGGTGTACTAATATAATGTCACATATTGTATTTCAGCAGTGGAGCTTATTAGACTATCTTTACTACTCATAATTTCACATCAGGTGTGAAGATTCTCTGTAGATTGCATTTTGTTGAGCATAATTCCAGTTGTCTTTTGTTAACCTGGGGTATGCACATAATGAAAAAAGGAATATTGTGTATGATTACATATATCATTGTGTAAGTAATTTTTCAATAATATTTTTATCCACACATATATTTGTTATGAAAAATTAACTTATAAATTAGTAGTGTGGTCTACTCAATAGAAAGCATAATGGCAATTTATGATCAATTTAATTGTGGCAATTACACACATATTAGATAAATAACATAACAAAATTATCTTTCTTTATGGTGTATAAAAAAAAGTAGTTGTGCTCTAAATCAAGATTAACTTCCTGAAATGTTAGTGAAGGCTCATTGTACTATATGTTTGTTGAGATTGAATAAATTTATTAAATAAAATTGACAACAGACTGCACTACAGTTGACCACAAGAATCTACCTACTTCTAAAAAAGAATACAATTTTTTTCTACAACTACATGGAAATAATCACATTGTCACACCTGTAAACCCTACGCAAAACCGCTCATTTCCGGTTTCCATTTCTTTTCCGCTCTAGAGCGACAATGTTCTTTACTGCACACTAAATCAAACAGCAATTTAAAGTCAGCTGTTATTACAAACCATGCCACACAGCTGTTGCTCATTGTTGTCGTTTTGTAATTGCCTCTTTTTAGTTTGAGGTTATGTTTAATAGTTAACAGTGTGTTCCAACAGAAACAAAGCAAACATAATCTAAATGACATTTTGTATAAAATGAAATGTTTTATCTGTTACAATTATGTTGGTAGGAAAAATCTTGTGTGTATTTTTTTTTTTTTTTTTTTTTTTTTTAATATAAATCTTGTGTGTATTACGAGCGCAAATCGTCATTGCCGCTCTCAGATTGATGGCCGCACTCAGTTGGCGCTTCGTGCGGCCATCTACAATTCTCGAATGTCAATGACTTACTTTATGCTCTTAATACACAAATAGCTATTTTCCTACCACTGTATGGAAATAATCACATTGCCACACCTGTAATCAGTATGAAGTTAATTTCTGTTTTCATTTCACATGCAAAAGCGTGAAGCAATGTAAATTCCTGCAAGCTAAATCAAATAATTATTTAAGGTTAGCTGTTATTACAAACCATACCACAGCTGTTGGTCAGTTAGTCATTGATGTTGTTTCGTAATTGCTTTTTTTTTTTAGTTTGAGGGTTATTGATAGTTGTTATTACAGAAAAATCAAACTAACCGATACAACATTTTTATACAATAACAAATTTAATCTGTTGCAATCATGCATGTAGGAAAAATTTTGGTATATTATGAATACAAATAAGTCATTGCTCCATGAAGTCATCTAGATTTTTAGAGCGGCAATGACCTACTTTGTGCTCTTGATACAGAAATAGCAATCAAAAATAAGTGATTGTTCAAAATAAAACAGAATCTTTGATACCACTGGTTATCATTTTTCTATATTGTCAGCATAATTATTTGAGCAAGTAAATGTAAGGTTTTCAAGTATCTTGCTTGGTAGTGAATCTTTGTAGGAACTAGTGTTTGGCAAACAATAATTGTTATTTATTTATTCCTTAAGAAGGTTTTAGAGCAATTATTTTAGAGTAATTATTTGCCTGAGTAGTCAAGTGGGAGCAGGCGGAACTACCTGAATACATTGTCTTACAGTGGCATTTTTGCACAACCATTCTAAGGGCGAGATATAGTATCCAGTATTTGGTGTAAAACACTATGAGTAAAGAAACACTGCTGCACTTCAGCACTTGTGAGACCCAAAACAAACTCAGGTAGATGATGGTGAGCTAGGAGATTGCTTCTTAGGCATTTGCAGCGGAATGTAGGCCTAGATGCTGTTCATTGAATATATTCAAAGCCTGCGTCCCCAGCAGTTTCAACGGCTGCAGCTATACAGGGTGATTCCTAAAGTGATCCAATAGCTAACTTTTTTATTCTATATCTGACAGTATACTTCTCATGATGGGTCACTTTACTTTTTTATGTTGCTTTCAGGTATGTATTTCACTTTTCAAAATTCTTTGCCATTTTTCCAATATGGCAGCCAATTTTAAAATTTCTTATGCAACACCCTACTTTTTTTTTTAAAGAGGTTGGCGGACCTCTTTTTGCCTTACTTTGCCCCGTCCACATAGACTATTGATCTGTGCGTGGATCGTATTAGACAAAGTAAGGGGGTGAGCCGCTACAGTACAAGGTGAAAGGTACTGATAAAAGTCACTGGCAGAACGCGGATTCGAACCCACACGACATCGCTGCCATGGTCCCGAAGTCCAGCGCGCTAACCACTACGCCACCGACTCACCCAAATATGGGGTTTATTTATAGGGTTATATTTTATGGGGTTTTTGAAATTTTCATGTAATTTTAACATTTTTCACTCTTTGGAATTTTATTTAAACATAATGGTTAAGGAGATAAAGGCAATTTAAGTTCATTTTTGGTCCTATAAGAATAACATGGGACAAACTTTATCTGCCCATATCTCCGAAACTATTCAGTAAAATAAAAAATACTCAAGAATAAAAATGTCTTAGAATTATGTTTTGAGAACATTTTACTCATAAAAATTATCATTTATGCAGAAATTAACTTCTCTCTAATAGCCTATGGCGGTCAAGTTAGATTTTCAAAAAATTTGATGTTATAAATTTATGTTCTTAAAACATAAATTTAGAACATTTTAGTTAGGTTTAAAAAAAGTCAAAGAATAAAAAAATCTTAAAATTACATGAAAATTTCAAAAACACCATAAAATGTAGGGTGTTATCTAAGAAATTTTAATGTTGGCCACCATATTCGAAAAATGGCAGGAAATTTTAAAAAGTGAACTACATACTTGAAAGCAAAATAAAAAAGTAAAGGGGCCCCCACAAGAAGTATACTGTCAGATATAGAATAAAAAAGTTAGCTATTGGATCACTTTAAGAAACTCACCTGGTAGCTGACTTTATCGTAGAGAGCTTCGCCTACTCCAATTTAGAGCCATTATTGAAAGTATGTTAAAAGTGAGAGTTATAATAAAAGATAAAGCTATATTGGTCCAAATTAAGCTATGTAAAGCATTGAGTAGGCCTTTTGATTTAAAGAGGTCTGTTGTACCAAGTTGTTCAATCATTTATATTGTAATTAGTTCGCAAATCAAGATTACTAGACCATTGGAACTTCACTAAAATTTAAACTGAATTTGAAACTATTATGGGTTTCCATAGGGGTAAAAAGAATTTTCACATATTAAATTTGTTTTAGCATGCTTGCCCCAGCATCAGAAGCTCAAGGTAATGAGATTTTCACCTCAGTTCATGATATGGAAGCTCTGGCTTATCTGGAGAACCGGCTGCTCAACACTCTGTCCAACTATATAAACACACAGCAAGATAAATTGAGACTTGTCAAGAAGTAAGTGGCTGACAGTATAGTGGCAATTTTTTTTTTTTTGTTAAATGATCAGAATTTGTTTTTTTTTTATTTGCGATAGAAGTAACTACAAGATAATAAAAGCAAATCAATACGAGAAAAATAAAAAATTCTGTTCTTTTGTCTTATAATTATTACTAAAGATCATTTAAAATTTCAGTTGATCTGGACCAAGTTCACCTTATAGTTGTTTCTGCCAAAAATTAAGGAGAATTGGACTTAAAATAAGGGCGCAATCCACAAATTAAATTTGAAATTTTCCCATTAGAATAACATTGAGATTGGTTTGAGCATTTTAAACATCCGTTAACGTACAGCTGTAGGTATTGGTGATCACTGACATATTCACAATACTGGATTAGTCGGATGTCATTGATTCAAAACTAAAATGTAACTTTTGTATTGTATAAAAAAATTGCTCGATGTCGAGCAAGATGTGCACTAGTTTTATTGAATCCGTGATGAAAATTACAAAGAAGATTAGAAAAACATTATTACCTAACCATCTATATATTTAAAACAGTAAGGTAAAAAACACCTTTGGACAGTTCGTCCAAACAGGACAGTTCTGAGACTTCTACTGGGCCGATTTACATGGGAGTTGTACTAGAACAAACGTTTTTGGTCCTATATTAGCAGGTTTTATTTGTATCTTGAAAATAATTAAGTAAAATTGGTCAAAAATGGAAAATAAACTTTTCTTATAGAGATTTAACATGGGGAAAAGTGAACTTTTTTAATCCTTTTGACAGTTTGTGTGAGACTTCGACTGGACCGATTTACATGATGTTTGTACCTAATAAAAGCTAAAAATTTCAATATTAGCAGGTTTTATTTACTTTAGATACCTTACTTTCTTATATTATGAAAACCTAAATTTAAAAACCATTTTAATTAATTTGCATTCCGAAAAATCAAAATATGGCCCATTTACCTCTAGACTACCCACTAGGAGTTTTGCAACTCGATTTGCTTTGCCTATCAAGAAATGTTTCACATTACTCGATCTGAGCAAAACATTCATTGCTTAGACCACCAATTAATCATAGCTAAAATAAGTTCACTGAGTATCAATCAAGGAGTCAGCACTGCTATGGTTGACGAAATATCTGGGTAAACGGAAGCCGGTAGTAACAATTCAGTAGACAATTAATGGAGTGACAAAAACAACCATATCCCCAACACTGGCTATCTTGTGAGGTGTGCCCCAAGGCTCTGTTCTGGGACCCATTCTGTTTATATTGTTTACAAGTGACCTACCGGATTACATCAGACAATTTTTTGTTATTCTAGCAAGTTGGCGCAGTTAACAAAGGTTCGACCCAAAGAGGAAACTGTTCAAACTGTCATTAGTGATCCAGTTAGTGCTTTTTCTTTGGTCAGACGTCTCACGAGGGAATGGCCACTCATACTAAGTTTAGTGGTAAATGATATTAGTAAGTATTTTTTTAATTATATTTGATAATCGAAGGTAAGGATCTTCTGGAATGTTGCCATATATATTAACTCGCTTTCACTTGTGGCTTCGCTGGTATTGTAGCCTTTAAAAAATTAGCATAGATAATTACAGTAGAAATGGAAAAATATGATAAATATATTTTATTGTTTGGTTAGGGTTATCAGTTATTTAAAATTACTCCATACAACTAAATTTTAAGTTTTAAAATATAATTTAATGAAATAACATAACAAATATTAATAAACGGTATCAGTTAACTGACACATACTTTCTCCCAAAAATATAAAAAAGGTGTTAAAAGCTCCAAACATTAATGTCTTGATGACTCAGTCGGAGAGCTACCGGCTGAGCAGCGCTCGTTTGACCCAACGCGCGTCTGTGACTTTTAACAACGTACTGCGTTTACCGCTAAACGAAAAATTGAATTTTCTCCACAACCACTTGACGTAGAGCAATAATTCAAAATACTGGATTATTTAGTTGTTCGAGCTTGATTTAATGGTGATAAGTAAAATTTATTTCGAGGCAACAGCTATTTTGAAAAAACCAAAAATTGATTTTTGAAACACTTTTTACTCCATAACTTTTGAATGCGCATTTTCTCGGAGATGCGGGTGGTGTCATTTTATTCACCATTTTAAGCTTAATAAATCACAAAATTTTAATCAAAATCGTTAGAGCCGTTTTTGAGAAATTTTGATTTTTGATGATTTTTGAGGGTTTTTGGGGGTAAACTACCCTTAAAAATCAAAAATTCAAAAAAATGAAAAAAACGCCTGGAATTATCATGGGTTTGGACCTACGTACCAAATTTCACCAAAATCGGACCATTGGGGCATTCTCTAGCTCTGTATACATCCAGACACACACACACACACACACACACACACACACACACACAGACATCACTCCGAAAACCACTTTTTTGGACTCAGGGGGAACCAAAATGGATAAATCCACCAACAACTCAAATTCGAAAATTTTGACGAAAACAATACTTTCTCCACATACTGTGGTATAGGGGGAGAAAGTAAAAGGTGTTAAAAGCTTCAAATACTAATGTCTTGATGACTCAGTCGGATAGCTACCAGCTGAGCAGCGCTCGTTTGACCCTACGTGCGTCTGTGACTTTTAACAACGTACTGCGTTTACCGCTAAACGAAAAATTGAATTTTCTCCGCAACCACTTTACGTAGAGCAATAATTTAAAATACTGGATTATTTAGTTTTTTGAACTTGATTTAATGGTGATGAGTAAAATTTATTTCGAGACAACAGCTATTTTGAAAATCCAAAAAATTGATTTTTGAAACAATTTTTACTCCATAACTTTTGAACGCGCATTTTCTCGGAGATGCGGGTGGTGTCATTTTATTCACCATTTTAAGCTTAATAAACCATAAAATTTTAATCAAAATCGTTATAGCCGTTTTTGAGAAATTTTGATTTTTGACGATTTTTGAGGGTTTTTGGGGGTAAACAACCCTTAAAAATAAAAAAATGAAAAAAAACGCCTGGAATTATTGTGAGTTTGGACCTACATACCAAATTTCACCAAAATCGGACCAAGGGGGCATTCTCTAGCTCTGTTTACATCCAGACACACGGACACACGGACACACACACACACACACACACACACACACACACACACACACACACACACACACACACACACACACACACACACACACAGACATCACTCTGAAAACCACTTTTTTGGACTCAGGGGGCACCAAAATGAATAAATCCACAAACAACTCAAATTCGAAAATTTTGACGAAAACAATACTTTCTCCATATACTATGGTATAGGGGGAGAAAGTAAAAATGAAATGCAATATAATCAAAATAATCTTTTATTCTATTTTAAAATATAAAATACAGACTAGTAGTTAGGATATTTTTGTAGACTATGTTATAAGTTTTTCCGTTTTATGCAAATATGTGTAAATTCCGAGCATTAGACATACGTGAACAGGCTAATTATAGTTGACCATGAGAGAAGTATGACTTTTCTAAATGCACTCCAGCTACATGTAATGTCTGCCCTTGTGCTTTGTTTATAGTAATAGTAAAGCTACGCTTGACAGGAAAATTAACTCTTAAATTGGAATGGAAGGTCAGTGGGAATAATTTGAATCTGAGGTTTTCCCTTTACTTTTCCACTTTTCCCTTTACCAAAGCCTGTTAAAATAGTACCACCAAGTATACTTTGTCCCAATTTTGTTATCTTAAGCCGTGTTCCATTATAGCAGAGGAGCATTTAAATTTCGCATAAGCATTACTGGTACATTTGTTTCAATCGAAGTTTGTATGACGGTACATCCGACATTTCAAGTGAATTTAAAAAATCTCCAGTATGAGTACTTAGTTCCATGTAAAAATTCTAAACAGCTAATTATATATTCATATTAAAAATCCGCTAATTTGTTTTCACCTCAAGCGCTTTCAATTCAGAAGGCAACACCCCTCCTTATGATTTGACCTCTGGGAATGCTTAACACATCCTTGGTGGCATGGAGGTGGCATGGAGGGTGGCACACGAAACAGTAATGCCATCCTGGTGGGAACGATCGCTCCCAAGCTGCAATTCGTTACTGTATGATTTATTGATTTAAGCCAGGATTTTATAAGCTAGAATTTTGAAATTTTACTAGCACTGCTCGATAGTATATTGTATTCTGTGACCAAGTCGGTTTTTACTGGACAGTGCTGCTGCTACGTTAGGTGCAGCGTTTTCGGTAACTACGAGTCAGTGGCAAGGCAGAGCACGCGTTTTTATCACTGTTAATTTAATAACTGTTTCAGTGCTTTTAATTATTCTTCTTGTGAAATGTCGGACCTGGATGATCCGGACCATTACTTTAGAATACTTCAGATCTCAACTTCCTTTGTAGTACGCGTCTCAAGTCAGTATGGGTGCGATTGTCCCCTAAAAAATTTATGTTTTTTAGATTTATATTATCTAATATTTGTTTTTTTTAGTAAAAATGACAAAAAATAAACATTAGAATTATACACTAGTATTTATTATTCAACCTATCATGAGGTCAACCTATCATCGAGGTGCTGGTTTTCATACAGTGTTATAAGGATTGTCAACAACAATTGAACCACAGTAAAGTGCCCTCAGTAGTGACAAAACTGTGTCTATGAACAATAATTTCTATGTAACATTTGCATTGGGATTTCCCTAGTTTTTAACTATGGAAAAATTTGGTATTTTTTTAACAAAACGTGTTTTGATGAGGCAGGTTTTTGGAACAACAGTGCTCAAAGTAGCGAGACTACAGTACTGTACAACATAAATATTTTAAGAGAATATAATTTAAATTATGATTGCGAAGGCATAGAAGAGGATGTTTTGTTGCTGCCAAAGGAGGAACACTTGGAGAGTGCGATGAGAGGCCTGACGAGACTGCAGGACGTTTACACTCTAGACACTCAACAGCTGGCGAGACAGGGAGCGGCGGTGCTCACCGGTCAGTCCCCCACCACACGGTGATGTAGACAGTAAGCGAGACTGCAGGACGTTTACACTCTAGACACTCAACAGCTGGCGAGACAGGGAGCAGCGGTGCTCACCGGTCAGACCCCCACCACACGGTGATGTAGACAGTAAGCGAGACTGCAGGACGTTTACACTGTAGACACTCAACAGCTGGCGAGACGGGGAGCTGCGGTGCTCACCGGTCAGTCCCCCACCACACGGTGATGTAGACAGTAAGCGAGACTGCAGGACGTTTACACTCTAGACACTCAACAGCTGGCGAGACAGGGAGCGGCGGTGCTCACCGGTCAGTCCCCCTACCACACGGTGATGTAGAAAGTAAGCGAGACTGCAGGACGTTTACACTCTAGACACTCAACAGCTGGCGAGACAGGGACAGCGGTGCTCACCGGTCAGTCCCCCACCACACGGTGATGTAGACAGTAAGCGAGACTGCAGGACGTTTACACTCTAGACACTCAACAGATGGCGAGACAGGGAGCGGCGGTGCTCACCGGTCAGTCCCCCACCACACGGTGATGTAGAAAGTAAGCGAGACTGCAGGACGTTTACACTCTAGACACTCAACAGCTGGCGAGACAGGGAGCGGCGGTGCTCACCGGTCAGTCCCCCACCACACGGTGATGTAGACAGTAAGCGAGACTGCAGGACGTTTACACTCTAGACACTCAACAGCTGGCGAGACAGGGACAGCGGTGCTCACCGGTCAGTCCCCCACCACACGGTGATGTAGACAGTAAGCGAGACTGCAGGACGTTTACACTCTAGACACTCAACAGCTGGCGAGACAGGGACAGCGGTGCTCACCAGTCAGTCCCCCACCACACGGTGGTGTAGACAGTAAGCGAGACTGCAGGACGTTTACACTCTAGACACTCAACAGCTGGCGAGACAGAGTCAGCGGTGCTCACCGGTCAGTCCCTCCACCACATGGTGATGTAGACAGTAAGCGAGACTGCAGGACGTTTACACTCTAGACACTCAACAGCTGGCGAGACAGGGAGCGGCGGTGCTCACCGGTCAGTCCCCCTACCACACGGTGATGTAGACAGTAAGCGAGACTGCAGGACGTTTACACTCTAGACACTCAACAGCTGGCGAGACAGGGAGCTGCAGTGCTCACCGGTCAGTCCCCCCACCACACGGTGATGTAGACAGTAAGCGAGACTGCAGGACGTTTACACTCTAGACACTCAACAGCTGGCAAGACAGGGAGCAGCGGTGCTCACCTGTCAGTCCCCCCACCACATGGTGATGTAGACAGTAAGCTAGACTGCAGGACGTTTACACTCTAGACACTCAACAGCTGGCGAGACAGGGAGCTGCGGTGCTCACCGGTCAGTCCCCCCACCACACGGTGATGTAGACAGTAAGCGAGACTGCAGGACGTTTACACTCTAGACACTCAACAGCTGGCGAGACAGGGAGCTGCGGTGCTCACCGGTCAGTCCCCCCACAGCATGGTGATGTAGACAGTAAGCGAGACTGCAGGACGTTTACACTCTAGACACTCAACAGCTGGCGAGACAGGGAGCGGCGGTGTTCACCGGTCAGTCCCCCCACCACATGGTGATGTAGACAGTAAGTGAGACTGCAGGACGTTTACACTCTAGACACTCAACAGCTGGCGAGACAGGGAGCGGCGGTGCTCACCGGTCAGTCCCCCACCAAACGGTGATGTAGACAGTAAGCGAGACTGCAGGACGTTTACACTCTAGACACTCAACAGCTGGCAAGACAGGGAGCAGCGGTGCTCACCTGTCAGTCCCCCCACCACATGGTGATGTAGACAGTAAGCGAGACTGCAGGACGTTTACACTCTAGACACTCAACAGCTGGCGAGACAGGGAGCTGCGGTGCTCACCGGTCAGTCCCCCCACCACACGGTGATGTAGACAGTAAGCGAGACTGCAGGACGTTTACACTCTAGACACTCAACAGCTGGCGAGACAGGGACAGCGGTGCTCACCGGTCAGTCCCCCACCACACGGTGATGTAGACAGTAAGCGAGACTGCAGGACGTTTACACTCTAGACACTCAACAGCTGGCGAGACAGGGAGCGGCGGTGCTCACCGGTCAGTCCCCCTACCACACGGTGATGTAGAAAGTAAGCGAGACTGCAGGACGTTTACACTCTAGACACTCAACAGCTGGCGAGACAGGGACAGCGGTGCTCACCGGTCAGTCCCCCACCACACGGTGATGTAGACAGTAAGCGAGACTGCAGGACGTTTACACTCTAGACACTCAACAGATGGCGAGACAGGGAGCGGCGGTGCTCACCGGTCAGTCCCCCACCACACGGTGATGTAGAAAGTAAGCGAGACTGCAGGACGTTTACACTCTAGACACTCAACAGCTGGCAAGACAGGGAGCAGCGGTGCTCACCTGTCAGTCCCCCCACCACATGGTGATGTAGACAGTAAGCGAGACTGCAGGACGTTTACACTCTAGACACTCAACAGCTGGCGAGACAGGGAGCTGCGGTGCTCACCGGTCAGACCCCCACCACACGGTGATGTAGACAGTAAGCGAGACTGCAGGACGTTTACACTCTAGACACTCAACAGCTGGCGAGACGGGGAGCTGCGGTGCTCACCGGTCAGTCCCCCACCACACGGTGATGTAGACAGTAAGCGAGACTGCAGGACGTTTACACTCTAGACACTCAACAGCTGGCGAGACAGGGAGCGGCGGTGCTCACCGGTCAGTCCCCCTACCACACGGTGATGTAGAAAGTAAGCGAGACTGCAGGACGTTTACACTCTAGACACTCAACAGCTGGCGAGACAGGGACAGCGGTGCTCACCGGTCAGTCCCCCACCACACGGTGATGTAGACAGTAAGCGAGACTGCAGGACGTTTACACTCTAGACACTCAACAGATGGCGAGACAGGGAGCGGCGGTGCTCACCGGTCAGTCCCCCACCACACGGTGATGTAGAAAGTAAGCGAGACTGCAGGACGTTTACACTCTAGACACTCAACAGCTGGCGAGACAGGGAGCGGCGGTGCTCACCGGTCAGTCCCCCACCACACGGTGATGTAGACAGTAAGCGAGACTGCAGGACGTTTACACTCTAGACACTCAACAGCTGGCGAGACAGGGACAGCGGTGCTCACCGGTCAGTCCCCCACCACACGGTGATGTAGACAGTAAGCGAGACTGCAGGACGTTTACACTCTAGACACTCAACAGCTGGCGAGACAGGGACAGCGGTGCTCACCAGTCAGTCCCCCACCACACGGTGGTGTAGACAGTAAGCGAGACTGCAGGACGTTTACACTCTAGACACTCAACAGCTGGCGAGACAGAGTCAGCGGTGCTCACCGGTCAGTCCCTCCACCACATGGTGATGTAGACAGTAAGCGAGACTGCAGGACGTTTACACTCTAGACACTCAACAGCTGGCGAGACAGGGAGCGGCGGTGCTCACCGGTCAGTCCCCCTACCACACGGTGATGTAGACAGTAAGCGAGACTGCAGGACGTTTACACTCTAGACACTCAACAGCTGGCGAGACAGGGAGCTGCAGTGCTCACCGGTCAGTCCCCCCACCACACGGTGATGTAGACAGTAAGCGAGACTGCAGGACGTTTACACTCTAGACACTCAACACCTGGCAAGACAGGGAGCAGCGGTGCTCACCTGTCAGTCCCCCCACCACATGGTGATGTAGACAGTAAGCTAGACTGCAGGACGTTTACACTCTAGACACTCAACAGCTGGCGAGACAGGGAGCTGCGGTGCTCACCGGTCAGTCCCCCCACCACACGGTGATGTAGACAGTAAGCGAGACTGCAGGACGTTTACACTCTAGACACTCAACAGCTGGCGAGACAGGGAGCGGCGGTGTTCACCGGTCAGTCCCCCCACCACATGGTGATGTAGACAGTAAGTGAGACTGCAGGACGTTTACACTCTAGACACTCAACAGCTGGCGAGACAGGGAGCGGCGGTGCTCACCGGTCAGTCCCCCACCAAACGGTGATGTAGACAGTAAGCGAGACTGCAGGACGTTTACACTCTAGACACTCAACAGCTGGCAAGACAGGGAGCAGCGGTGCTCACCTGTCAGTCCCCCCACCACATGGTGATGTAGACAGTAAGCGAGACTGCAGGACGTTTACACTCTAGACACTCAACAGCTGGCGAGACAGGGAGCTGCGGTGCTCACCGGTCAGTCCCCCCACCACACGGTGATGTAGACAGTAAGCGAGACTGCAGGACGTTTACACTCTAGACACTCAACAGCTGGCGAGACAGGGACAGCGGTGCTCACCGGTCAGTCCCCCCATTACATGGTGATGTAGACAGTAAGCGAGACTGCAGGACGTTTACACTCTAGACACTCAACAGCTGGCGAGACAGGGAGCGGCGGTGCTCACCGGTCAGTCCCCCTACCACACGGTGATGTAGACAGTAAGCGAGACTGCAGGACGTTTACACTCTAGACACTCAACAGCTGGCGAGACAGGGAGCTGCCGTGCTCACCGGTCAGTCCCCCACCACACGGTGATGTAGACAGTAAGCGAGACTGCAGGACGTTTACACTCTAGACACTCAACAGCTGGCGAGACAGGGAGCAGCGGTGCTCACCTGTCAGTCCCCCCACCACATGGTGATGTAGACAGTAAGCGAGACTGCAGGACGTTTACACTGTAGACACTCAACAGCTGGCGAAAGAGGAGCAGCGGTGCTCACCGGTCAGTCCCCCCACCACATGGTGATGTAGACATTAAGCGAGACTGCAGGACGTTTACACTCTAGACACTCAACAGCTGGCGAGACAGGGAGCGGCGGTGCTCACTGGTCAGTCCCCCCACCACACGGTGATGTAGACAGTAAGCGAGACTGCAGGACGTTTACACTCTAGACACTCAACAGCTGGCGTGACAGGGAGCGGCGGTGCTCACTGGTCAGTCCCCCCACCACACGGTGATGTAGACAGTAAGCGAGACTGCAGGACGTTTACACTCTAGACACTCAACAGCTGGCGATACAGGGAGCGGCGGTGCTCCCTGGTCAGTCCCCCCACCACACGGTGATGTAGAGAGTAAGCGAGACTGCAGGACGTTTAGACTCTAGATACTCAACAGCTGGCAAGACAGGGAGCGGCGGTGCTCACCGGTCAGTCCCCCACCACACGGTGATGTAGACAGTAAGCGAGACTGCAGGACGTTTACACTCTAGACACTCAACAGTTGGCGAGACAGGGAGCAGCGGTGCTCACCAGTCAGACCCCCCACCACACGGTGATGTAGACAGTAAGCGAGACTGCAGGACGGATACACTCTAGACACTTAACAGCTGGCGAGACAGGGAGCTGCAGGTCTCACTGGTCAGTCCCCCACCACATGGTGATGTAGACAGTAAGCGAGACTGCAGGACGTTTACACTCTAGACACTCAACAGCTGGCGAGACAGGGAGCGGAGGTGCTCCCTGGTCAGTCCCCCCACCACACGGTGATGTAGACAGTAAGCGAGACTGCAGGACGTTTACACTCTAGACACTCAAAATCTGGCGAGACAGAGAGCATCGGTGCTCACCGGTCAGTCCCCCCACCACACGGTGATGTAGAAAGTAAGCGAGACTGCAGGACGTTTACACTCTAGACACTCAACAGCTGGCGAGACAGGGAGCGGCGGTGCTCACCGGTCAGTCCCCCACCACACGGTGATGTAGACAGTAAGCGAGACTGCAGGACGTTTACACTCTAGACACTCAACAGCTGGCGAGACAGGGACAGCGGTGCTCACCAGTCAGTCCCCCACCACACGGTGGTGTAGACAGTAAGCGAGACTGCAGGATGTTTACACTCTAGACACTCAACAGCTGGCGAGACAGGGACAGCGGTGCTCACCGGTCAGTCCCTCCACCACATGGTGATGTAGACAGTAAGCGAGACTGCAGGACGTTTACACTCTAGACACTCAACAGCTGGCGAGACAGGGACAGCGGTGCTCACCAGTCAGTCCCCCACCACATGGTGGTGTAGACAGTAAGCGAGACTGCAGGACGTTTACACTCTAGACACTCAACAGCTGGCGAGACAGGGACAGCGGTGCTCACCGGTCAGTCCCTCCACCACATGGTGATGTAGACAGTAAGCGAGACTGCAGGACGTTTACACTCTAGACACTCAACAGCTGGCGAGACAGGGAGCGGCGGTGCTCACCGGTCAGTCCCCCTACCACACGGTGATGTAGACAGTAAGCGAGACTGCAGGACGTTTACACTCTAGACACTCAACAGATGGCGAGACAGGGACAGCGGTGCTCACCGGTCAGTCCCCCACCACACGGTGATGTAGACAGTAAGCGAGACTGCAGGACGTTTACACTCTAGACACTCAACAGATGGCGAGACAGGGAGCGGCGGTGCTCACCGGTCAGTCCCCCACCACACGGTGATGTAGAAAGTAAGCGAGACTGCAGGACGTTTACACTCTAGACACTCAACAGCTGGCAAGACAGGGAGCAGCGGTGCTCACCTGTCAGTCCCCCCACCACATGGTGATGTAGACAGTAAGCGAGACTGCAGGACGTTTACACTCTAGACACTCAACAGCTGGCGAGACAGGGAGCTGCGGTGCTCACCGGTCAGACCCCCACCACACGGTGATGTAGACAGTAAGCGAGACTGCAGGACGTTTACACTCTAGACACTCAACAGCTGGCGAGACGGGGAGCTGCGGTGCTCACCGGTCAGTCCCCCACCACACGGTGATGTAGACAGTAAGCGAGACTGCAGGACGTTTACACTCTAGACACTCAACAGCTGGCGAGACAGGGAGCGGCGGTGCTCACCGGTCAGTCCCCCTACCACACGGTGATGTAGAAAGTAAGCGAGACTGCAGGACGTTTACACTCTAGACACTCAACAGCTGGCGAGACAGGGACAGCGGTGCTCACCGGTCAGTCCCCCACCACACGGTGATGTAGACAGTAAGCGAGACTGCAGGACGTTTACACTCTAGACACTCAACAGATGGCGAGACAGGGAGCGGCGGTGCTCACCGGTCAGTCCCCCACCACACGGTGATGTAGAAAGTAAGCGAGACTGCAGGACGTTTACACTCTAGACACTCAACAGCTGGCGAGACAGGGAGCGGCGGTGCTCACCGGTCAGTCCCCCACCACACGGTGATGTAGACAGTAAGCGAGACTGCAGGACGTTTACACTCTAGACACTCAACAGCTGGCGAGACAGGGACAGCGGTGCTCACCGGTCAGTCCCCCACCACACGGTGATGTAGACAGTAAGCGAGACTGCAGGACGTTTACACTCTAGACACTCAACAGCTGGCGAGACAGGGACAGCGGTGCTCACCAGTCAGTCCCCCACCACACGGTGGTGTAGACAGTAAGCGAGACTGCAGGACGTTTACACTCTAGACACTCAACAGCTGGCGAGACAGAGTCAGCGGTGCTCACCGGTCAGTCCCTCCACCACATGGTGATGTAGACAGTAAGCGAGACTGCAGGACGTTTACACTCTAGACACTCAACAGCTGGCGAGACAGGGAGCGGCGGTGCTCACCGGTCAGTCCCCCTACCACACGGTGATGTAGACAGTAAGCGAGACTGCAGGACGTTTACACTCTAGACACTCAACAGCTGGCGAGACAGGGAGCTGCAGTGCTCACCGGTCAGTCCCCCCACCACACGGTGATGTAGACAGTAAGCGAGACTGCAGGACGTTTATACTCTAGACACTCAACACCTGGCAAGACAGGGAGCAGCGGTGCTCACCTGTCAGTCCCCCCACCACATGGTGATGTAGACAGTAAGCTAGACTGCAGGACGTTTACACTCTAGACACTCAACAGCTGGCGAGACAGGGAGCTGCGGTGCTCACCGGTCAGTCCCCCCACCACACGGTGATGTAGACAGTAAGCGAGACTGCAGGACGTTTACACTCTAGACACTCAACAGCTGGCGAGACAGGGAGCGGCGGTGTTCACCGGTCAGTCCCCCCACCACATGGTGATGTAGACAGTAAGTGAGACTGCAGGACGTTTACACTCTAGACACTCAACAGCTGGCGAGACAGGGAGCGGCGGTGCTCACCGGTCAGTCCCCCACCAAACGGTGATGTAGACAGTAAGCGAGACTGCAGGACGTTTACACTCTAGACACTCAACAGCTGGCAAGACAGGGAGCAGCGGTGCTCACCTGTCAGTCCCCCCACCACATGGTGATGTAGACAGTAAGCGAGACTGCAGGACGTTTACACTCTAGACACTCAACAGCTGGCGAGACAGGGAGCTGCGGTGCTCACCGGTCAGTCCCCCCACCACACGGTGATGTAGACAGTAAGCGAGACTGCAGGACGTTTACACTCTAGACACTCAACAGCTGGCGAGACAGGGACAGCGGTGCTCACCGGTCAGTCCCCCCATTACATGGTGATGTAGACAGTAAGCGAGACTGCAGGACGTTTACACTCTAGACACTCAACAGCTGGCGAGACAGGGAGCGGCGGTGCTCACCGGTCAGTCCCCCTACCACACGGTGATGTAGACAGTAAGCGAGACTGCAGGACGTTTACACTCTAGACACTCAACAGCTGGCGAGACAGGGAGCTGCCGTGCTCACCGGTCAGTCCCCCACCACACGGTGATGTAGACAGTAAGCGAGACTGCAGGACGTTTACACTCTAGACACTCAACAGCTGGCGAGACAGGGAGCAGCGGTGCTCACCTGTCAGTCCCCCCACCACATGGTGATGTAGACAGTAAGCGAGACTGCAGGACGTTTACACTGTAGACACTCAACAGCTGGCGAAAGAGGAGCAGCGGTGCTCACCGGTCAGTCCCCCCACCACATGGTGATGTAGACATTAAGCGAGACTGCAGGACGTTTACACTCTAGACACTCAACAGCTGGCGAGACAGGGAGCGGCGGTGCTCACTGGTCAGTCCCCCCACCACACGGTGATGTAGACAGTAAGCGAGACTGCAGGACGTTTACACTCTAGACACTCAACAGCTGGCGTGACAGGGAGCGGCGGTGCTCACTGGTCAGTCCCCCCACCACACGGTGATGTAGACAGTAAGCGAGACTGCAGGACGTTTACACTCTAGACACTCAACAGCTGGCGATACAGGGAGCGGCGGTGCTCCCTGGTCAGTCCCCCCACCACACGGTGATGTAGAGAGTAAGCGAGACTGCAGGACGTTTAGACTCTAGATACTCAACAGCTGGCAAGACAGGGAGCGGCGGTGCTCACCGGTCAGTCCCCCACCACACGGTGATGTAGACAGTAAGCGAGACTGCAGGACGTTTACACTCTAGACACTCAACAGTTGGCGAGACAGGGAGCAGCGGTGCTCACCAGTCAGACCCCCCACCACACGGTGATGTAGACAGTAAGCGAGACTGCAGGACGTTTACACTCTAGACACTCAACAGCTGGCGAGACAGGGAGCGGAGGTGCTCCCTGGTCAGTCCCCCCACCACACGGTGATGTAGACAGTAAGCGAGACTGCAGGACGTTTACACTCTAGACACTCAAAATCTGGCGAGACAGAGAGCATCGGTGCTCACCGGTCAGTCCCCCCACCACACGGTGATGTAGAAAGTAAGCGAGACTGCAGGACGTTTACACTCTAGACACTTAACAGCTGGCGAGACAGGGAGCTGCAGGTCTCACTGGTCAGTCCCCCACCACATGGTGATGTAGACAGTAAGCGAGACTGCAGGACGTTTACACTCTAGACACTCAACAGCTGGCGAGACAGGGAGCGGAGGTGCTCCCTGGTCAGTCCCCCCACCACACGGTGATGTAGACAGTAAGCGAGACTGCAGGACGTTTACACTCTAGACACTCAAAATCTGGCGAGACAGAGAGCATCGGTGCTCACCGGTCAGTCCCCCCACCACACGGTGATGTAGAAAGTAAGCGAGACTGCAGGACGTTTACACTCTAGACACTCAACAGCTGGCGAGACAGGGAGCGGCGGTGCTCACCGGTCAGTCCCCCACCACACGGTGATGTAGACAGTAAGCGAGACTGCAGGACGTTTACACTCTAGACACTCAACAGCTGGCGAGACAGGGACAGCGGTGCTCACCAGTCAGTCCCCCACCACACGGTGGTGTAGACAGTAAGCGAGACTGCAGGACGTTTACACTCTAGACACTCAACAGCTGGCGAGACAGGGACAGCGGTGCTCACCGGTCAGTCCCTCCACCACATGGTGATGTAGACAGTAAGCGAGACTGCAGGACGTTTACACTCTAGACACTCAACAGCTGGCGAGACAGGGACAGCGGTGCTCACCAGTCAGTCCCCCACCACATGGTGGTGTAGACAGTAAGCGAGACTGCAGGACGTTTACACTCTAGACACTCAACAGCTGGCGAGACAGGGACAGCGGTGCTCACCGGTCAGTCCCTCCACCACATGGTGATGTAGACAGTAAGCGAGACTGCAGGACGTTTACACTCTAGACACTCAACAGCTGGCGAGACAGGGAGCGGCGGTGCTCACCGGTCAGTCCCCCTACCACACGGTGATGTAGACAGTAAGCGAGACTGCAGGACGTTTACACTCTAGACACTCAACAGCTGGCGAGACAGGGAGCTGCAGTGCTCACGGGTCAGTCCCCCCACCACACGGTGATGTAGACAGTAAGCGAGACTGCAGGACGTTTACACTCTAGACACTCAACAGCTGGCAAGACAGGGAGCAGCGGTGCTCACCTGTCAGTCCCCCCACCACATGGTGATGTAGACAGTAAGCGAGACTGCAGGACGTTTACACTCTAGACACTCAACAGCTGGCGAGACAGGGAGCTGCGGTGCTCACCGGTCAGTCCCCCCACAGCATGGTGATGTAGACAGTAAGCGAGACTGCAGGACGTTTACACTCTAGACACTCAACAGCTGGCGAGACAGGGAGCGGCGGTGTTCACCGGTCAGTCCCCCCACCACATGGTGATGTAGACAGTAAGTGAGACTGCAGGACGTTTACACTCTAGACACTCAACAGCTGGCGAGACAGGGAGCGGCGGTGCTCACCGGTCAGTCCCCCACCACACGGTGATGTAGACAGTAAGCGAGACTGCAGGACGTTTACACTCTAGACACTCAACAGTTGGCGAGACAGGGAGCAGCGGTGCTCACCGGTCAGACCTCCCACCACACGGTGATGTAGACAGTAAGCGAGACTGCAGGACGTTTACACTCTAGACACTCAACAGCTGGCGAGACAGGGACAGCGGTGCTCACCGGTCAGTCCCCCCACCACATGGTGATGTAGACAGTAAGCGAGACTGCAGGACGTTTACACTCTAGACACTCAACAGCTGGCGAGACAGGGAGCGGCGGTGCTCACCGGTCAGTCCCCCTACCACACGGTGATGTGACAGTAAGCGAGACTGCAGGACGTTTACACTCTAGACACTCAACAGCTGGCGTGACAGGGAGCAGCGGTGCTCACTGGTCAGTCCCCCCACCACACGGTGATGTAGACAGTAAGCGAGACTGCAGGACGTTTACACTCTAGACACTCAACAGCTGGCGATACAGGGAGCGGCGGTGCTCCCTGGTCAGTCCCCCCACCACACGGTGATGTAGACAGTAAGCGAGACTGCAGGACGTTTACACTCTAGATACTCAACAGCTGGCAAGACAGGGAGCGGCGGTGCTCAACGGTCAGTCCCCCACCACACGGTGATGTAGACAGTAAGCGAGACTGCAGGACGTTTACACTCTAGACACTCAACAGTTGGCGAGACAGGGAGCAGCGGTGCTCACCAGTCAGACCCCCCACCACACGGTGATGTAGACAGTAAGCGAGACTGCAGGACGGATACACTCTAGACACTTAACAGCTGGCGAGACAGGGAGCTGCAGGTCTCACCGGTCATTCCCCCACCACATGGTGATGTAGACAGTAAGCGAGACTGCAGGACGTTTACACTCTAGACACTCAACAGCTGGCGAGACAGGGAGCGGAGGTGCTCCCTGGTCAGTCCCCCCACCACACGGTGATGTAGACAGTAAGCGAGACTGCAGGACGTTTACACTCTAGACACTCAAAATCTGGCGAGACAGAGAGCGGCGGTGCTCACCGGTCAGTCCCCCCACCACACGGTGATGTAGAAAGTAAGCGAGACTGCAGGACGTTTACACTCTAGACACTCAACAGCTGGCGAGACAGGGAGCGGCGGTGCTCACCGGTCAGTCCCCCACCACACGGTGATGTAGACAGTAAGCGAGACTGCAGGACGTTTACACTCTAGACACTCAACAGCTGGCGAGACAGGGACAGCGGTGCTCACCGGTCAGTCCCCCACCACACGGTGATGTAGACAGTAAGCGAGACTGCAGGACGTTTACACTCTAGACACTCAACAGCTGGCGAGACAGGGACAGCGGTGCTCACCAGTCAGTCCCCCACCACACGGTGGTGTAGACAGTAAGCGAGACTGCAGGACGTTTACACTCTAGACACTCAACAGCTGGCGAGACAGGGACAGCGGTGCTCACCGGTCAGTCCCTCCACCACATGGTGATGTAGACAGTAAGCGAGACTGCAGGACGTTTACACTCTAGACACTCAACAGCTGGCGAGACAGGGAGCGGCGGTGCTCACCGGTCAGTCCCCCTACCACACGGTGATGTAGACAGTAAGCGAGACTGCAGGACGTTTACACTCTAGACACTCAACAGCTGGCGAGACAGGGAGCTGCAGTGCTCACCGGTCAGTCCCCCCACCACACGGTGATGTAGACAGTAAGCGAGACTGCACGACGTTTACACTCTAGACACTCAACAGCTGGCGAGACAGGGAGCTGCGGTGCTCACCGGTCAGTCCCCCCACAGCATGGTGATGTAGACAGTAAGCGAGACTGCAGGACGTTTACACTCTAGACACTCAACAGCTGGCGAGACAGGGAGCGGCGGTGTTCACCGGTCAGTCCCCCCACCACATGGTGATGTAGACAGTAAGTGAGACTGCAGGACGTTTACACTCTAGACACTCAACAGCTGGCGAGACAGGGAGCGGCGGTGCTCACCGGTCAGTCCCCCACCACACGGTGATGTAGACAGTAAGCGAGACTGCAGGACGTTTACACTCTAGACACTCAACAGTTGGCGAGACAGGGAGCAGCGGTGCTCACCGGTCAGACCTCCCACCACACGGTGATGTAGACAGTAAGCGAGACTGCAGGACGTTTACACTCTAGACACTCAACAGCTGGCGAGACAGGGACAGCGGTGCTCACCGGTCAGTCCCCCCACCACATGGTGATGTAGACAGTAAGCGAGACTGCAGGACGTTTACACTCTAGACACTCAACAGCTGGCGAGACAGGGAGCGGCGGTGCTCACCGGTCAGTCCCCCTACCACACGGTGATGTAGACAGTAAGCGAGACTGCAGGACGTTTACACTCTAGACACTCAACAGCTGGCGAGACAGGGAGCTGCCGTGCTCACCGGTCAGTCCCCCACCACACGGTGATGTAGACAGTAAGCGAGACTGCAGGACGTTTACACTCTAGACACTCAACAGCTGGCGAGACAGGGAGCAGCGGTGCTCACCTGTCAGTCCCCCCACCACATGGTGATGTAGACAGTAAGCGAGACTGCAGGACGTTTACACTGTAGACACTCAACAGCTGGCGAGACAGGGAGCTGCGGTGCTCACCGGTCAGTCCCCCCACAGCATGGTGATGTAGACAGTAAGCGAGACTGCAGGTAGTTTACACTCTAGACACTCAACAGCTGGCGAAAGAGGGAGCGGCGGTGCTCACCGGTCAGTCCCCCCACCATATGGTGATGTAGACATTAAGCGAGACTGCAGGACGTTTACACTCTAGACACTCAACAGCTGGCGAGACAGGGAGCGGCGGTGCTCACTGGTCAGTCCCCCCACCACACGGTGATGTAGACAGTAAGCGAGACTGCAGGACGTTTACACTCTAGACACTCAACAGCTGGCGTGACAGGGAGCGGCGGTGCTCACTGGTCAGTCCCCCCACCACACGGTGATGTAGACAGTAAGCGAGACTGCAGGACGTTTACACTCTAGACACTCAACAGCTGGCGATACAGGGAGCGGCGGTGCTCCCTGGTCAGTCCCCCCACCACACGGTGATGTAGACAGTAAGCGAGACTGCAGGACGTTTACACTCTAGATACTCAACAGCTGGCAAGACAGGGAGCGGCGGTGCTCACCGGTCAGTCCCCCACCACACGGTGATGTAGACAGTAAGCGAGACTGCAGGACGTTTACACTCTAGACACTCAACAGCTGGCGAAACAGGGTGCGGCGGTGCTCACCGGTCAGTCCCCCACCACACGGTGATGTAGACAGTAAGCGAGACTGCAGGACGTTTACACTCTAGACACTTAACAGCTGGCGAGACAGGGAGCTGCAGGTCTCACCGGTCAGTCCCCCACCACATGGTGATGTAGACAGTAAGCGAGACTGCAGGACGTTTACACTCTAGACACTCAACAGCTGGCGAGACAGGGAGCGGAGGTGCTCCCTGGTCAGTCCCCCCACCACACGGTGATGTAGACAGTAAGCGAGACTGCAGGACGTTTACACTCTAGACACTCAAAATCTGGCGAGACAGAGAGCGGCGGTGCTCACCGGTCAGTCCCCCCACCACACGGTGATGTCGACAGTAAGCGAGACTGCAGGATGTTTACACTCTAGACACTCAACAGCTGGCGAGACAGGGAGCGGCGGTGCTCACCGGTCAGTCCCCCCACCACACGGTGATGTAGACAGTAAGCGAGATTGCTGGACGTTTACACTCTAGACACTCAACAGCTGGCTAGACAGGGAGTGGCGGTGCTCACCGGTCAGTCCCCCCACCATACGATGATGTAGACAGTAAGCGAGACTGCAGGACGTTTACACTCTTGACACTCAACAGCTGGCGAGACAGGGAGCGGCGGTGCTCACCGGTCAGTCCCACCACCACACTGTGATGTAGACAGTAAGCGAGACTGCAGGACGTTTGCACTCTAGACACTCAACCGTTTGGGTATCTTGAGCAGTATCTACCAATAAAGCAATTTAGTAATGATTGAGCTGTAAAATGTGGAAGTTCTTAATTTTATGAAAATTGAGTTTAAATTATGAATTTGGAGAACTTTTGCTTTAATTCTAATGAATAATTGCAACCTGTTATGCAGACGTACTGGTATTTAAAAATTATGGTACCTAAATAAAATAAAACACAAACACACTGGAAATTTTTGGAATAGCAAAGGAAAGCATCCATGATGGTAAATTTGGAGAGAGTGCAATGCACTAGGTTTATTTTGTAGTATTTTTTGTGTTCTCTCTCTAAATTCATCATCATATATGCAGCTGCCCTACATTCCAAATTAGAAGCAAAGTCTAAAAGCCAATGGCCCTTTCATATTATTATCTACGAAAAAGAAGTGCGGTATTGTTGAAACCTGTTCCATACCAATTTCCTTACCAGTTAATTTTCCATGTTTTGATGCATATGAAGGAAGTGAAATGTAACTTTTGACTTGTTCTAAGATAAAAAACTGCATTGAACTTAGATAAATTAATGTGGTGGCCAACGCAACAGAGGTAAGCCATTTTCTTTTTTTCTGGTATTAATTTGACGAACAATTTGGTGTAGGTTGACCAATCAACAAAGACAAAAAGCATATTAACCTTTACAAAGCAAATTTTCAATGGTAGCAACAATCAACTGTAGTAAATCTCAAAACAGAAACATCAACGTATTATTTATGCCTCATATCTTTTTTCAGTCTTTTTTATTTGTACTTCATTTTGCTTTACAGCAATCGATTTATTTGAAGTGGGCAAATACTTGATAAAGGAACGAAGATATGAAGATTCCGAGTCATGGTTTATTGAAGCACTAGAAAAAATATCTAATGGAGATTCTACAATACAGAACGATAAAGTATTAACTTATCTCATTCTTTCTAAAATTTATTCAGGTAATTCATACTGTTTACCTTTTTAGATGTTTTAGTTTTAAGTATCGGCATTGACTATTGAATGTACCTGTTTAGACATTTCGTCCAACGTGTTTGTTAGTACCGGTAATTTAAACTGAATTCCTTTAGACATTTCCATAGTTCCCTCTCCCTCTTTCATAGGTGTTTTTCAGGTGTCTAAAAAGACAACATTGAGCAGTACTTGCGGCCATTTAACAAAGTCCCATCAGGTTTTGATGAGAGACCTCGAGACACCAGAGGTTAGTAACCTCTGTTTCATTGTCAAATCGTAATTGAGATCAAATATAATATGACAAAAAAAAATGATAATCTAGAAAACGGAATGAGTAAAACAGAAGAAGTATTGTTGGCACTGGGAAATTCTACAATCAATCTCAAAATTGCCTCGTCCACAGTGTAATAAGTTTCTCAACTTTTCAGTTCTAAACAAAGCTACTTATCAACCAAAAGACAACTTTTTATCAATTTCTTTTGGTAGAAACTGAAATTTCTACCAGATTCTTATGTATGCTGCACAAATCTGCGTCATCTTAAATTGGTTTCAAACAAATCCGAATCCAAACGACTACCAGAAACTACTAACAAAGTCACAGAGCCAGTGTTTTCTCATATTACACCCAAGTTACTGTGATTCACTGGGATTTTCATGATTCTTTCAATTATGTGTAACTTATTGAGAGACAAATGGATTATAAAATTATCCATCGTTGTCTTGTTTCAAGTGGTCAAACCAATTATGAAATTCCCCATAATTGTTTTTTATGATGGAAATCCTGGCACCCATCATGAGATCTCTGTTTCTGCGTCACCTCTTATTCAGCATACAGACACACAATCAGACAGGGTGTATTAACGGGTCAAGTGTCTTAAAATAATACAAATTCAATCAAATTACACTTTTGTTCATTAGTTCATTTAAGATTAGAATATTCATCTGTTCTATGGTTTCCTCATCAGCCTTATCTTTGCGAAACAATTGAAATGTTCAAAAAAGTTTGTAAGTCTTTATGCAAAAATTTGAAAAAAAAATGAAACAGATATAAGAATTTAATTGAAAGTCAACTTCATTTAGTAAATAACAAACATTAAACATTAGGAAAATATTTTTTTGTCCTATTTTAACTATGCCTCATCGTTTTGATAAGAATTGGAGGAGCTCTATAGTTAATTTTCTTTTGCTCTACACTCTAACACAAGATAATATGCAAACAAAATAGGCTGTGTAAAATAAATCTTAATATTGCTGTCTATATATGTTAGAAATGAAATACTTTGACTTTTTACAGCTTGCAAAAACAGAAGTATATTAGGAAGTGCCTCTAATGTACTGCAACACATGATCTCTCAACATCCAACATATAATTTAGACCAAGATTCAGCTCACCTTTTCAGACAAGCACTTTCTGTTAATTGTTCCATTCAACTTAGGCCTAATAAGACGGTAAGGTTTACTAAAAAATTATATAGTTATTCTGATTCCACTGTCCCTAAAAAATATTAATTTCAATAATTCAATTCAAATTATTGCCAATACAACATGTTCTTTTTTGGTATCAATGGTAACACATAAAATTTTGTCTTAACATAAATTATAAAATAGTAAAAGTATATAAAAAAATTAAAAATAAACAGTACAAACCTAGTCTAACTTTAATGCGGTTTATTTTTTTATTTATTTAATTATTTATTTTTTTATAGATGATTTTAATTTGATTGGGTAGAATTTTTAACGCGGTCATAAATTCACTAACACTGTTTCCAAAATGATTGAGAAATTAGAAAAGATTTTAACCCATTTATGCCCAAATTGTTTCTTGTGAATTGGGTGCAGTGGCTTAGTGCTGCGCTCTTGTAGCGAACTCACATACCAAACGCCTACGGTCTTTCCCGCTAGGGGCGCGCACCATTCAAAACCCAAATTTTCATGTCTGGTCTTGCCGGTCGTGATAGCTCAGATGCCTAAGGCTTAGGCATCCCTGGCCAGGATGTCTGCGCGAGAGTTAGAATCTGCTCACGACCAAACCCTGACCTGGCGGTGCAACTCTTAAAGGGTTAGCCGATCTGTGGCAAAGTTGGTGGGAGGGCCCACGTTAAAATAAACGGTGGCAGGCTTGCGTGGAAGTTGATGGGATCGGTTGATTCTTTGAGAGTTGCATTTTGGTCAACACTGATTTTGCTACTTTTTACTTCTGTTTACTGTGTGTGTGCCACTAAGGCCTTGAAATATGAAAGATTTATATTTTCACTCCACAATGCCAATTTTAATCATGAAAAACCTAAAATTCCATGGACTTTCATAAATTAAAATACAGCGTAGACAAATGTCGACAGTACATGCTGTCCAGTGGGCACAAATGGGTTAATGTATTCTTGAAAGGGCGTAAATTTTTGTTTGTTTTATATTTTCCGGTAAAAGATTAAAAAATTTAGCAAAAACATTGTAACATGCACCAGCTGCCTTTTTTCGTGTTTTTTTTGTTGTTTGTTATTAGGCTAGTGATGTATTAGCAATCTTACACGGTCAATACAGATCACGATATTTGGATCGTACGGTAATCGTAATCGTGGGGATCACGACACGGATTGGGTTTAGGATACCAATGAGGGTCCAAGAAGACACCTCTAGAATTTATGTCTCAAAATACTGCTTGTATACTTGAAAATCTTGACTAGAAAGTTAATTTTGGTGATTAACCCGAAACAAGCAATAATAGGGGAAAGTAGTAATGGTACGCACCTAAGGAAAAAACATTTTTCCCTGATATTCCTTGGACAAAAACTACCAATATACGTGTCCAACTCTTTGGTAGTTAATAGTGATGATTATTAAAAATTATCATTATCATAAATATTAACATTAATAAAATATAAAACATCATATAACAATATGCATTTGCGAACGATTTCCTTACCCATAGGGTAATTGTGCGCATGTGGTTGGGTAATGGTGCGCAGGGACGTTTTGGTTGAAATAATTAGAATGTCTTTCATTAATAAAAATTTTATATTAATTTAACATATGGAGTGTATTAAATCTAAACAATACTTTATTTGAGCTATACAATGCACTTAACAAAAATATTATTCAAGAGTTAATGCAAAATTAGCACACGTAAGCTAATTTTTGGCTGTGTCTGCACCTGAGCTGCCTGTACGACTCCAGGACGAACAGTTAATGAGCTTCTGTAAACAAGAATGTAAAAAGGGGAAGTATTTTTTTTCTTACCTATAACTACTTGGGGGGGAATCGTGCGCACCGCCGTGCACCACTACCCGATGTCGCATTCGAAAGTATTTTTTTTTCTCACTACCTTAAGACGGGAATGAAACCAAAATGAATTGGTTCAAACAATAAAGCAAAGACTACCATTAATTGTAATACTAAAAAAGTATTAAGTTATCTAAAGATCTGCCAACTTTATACTATTTCCTTAGAAGCAAAAATAACATCATACACACGACTTTTGACTTTTGGTCTCTCATAACCTCAAAAGTTACAGTGGCAGAAACCACGAGGTCACATATTAGTTGTTGGGTCCCCCTCTAGGCTGCAGCACATACTGGAGCTTTTTAACTTACTTCATTCATTAAAAACTACCATGCGCACCATCAACCGCCGCACACGATTACCCTACTCTCCCCTACTAAAATATTACAAATTTTTAATTTAAATTTTTCAATTCTGTTTTTTTTGTGTATAAAGCAACAGGATATCAATTACGAAATGTACTATGAAGAGAAATATAGAGCAGCGTGTCAAGGGTTAACTACCAACTACACCTTGGACCTCAGGTGTTACTACGTTCACTACAACAACCCCCGACTGCTGATCGGACCTTTCAAAATGGAGGAGCTTTATTTGGATCCTCCGATTCTGCTGTTCCACGATGTCATATCCGATGATGAAATAGAAGACATGAGGAAGGCCTACATGGGAGTTGTTAGTAGCTCTTGTTTTTAATTTATTACCTAATAATTTTGCAGACTATGTAGCTTTAAGTTTTTACTAAGAAGATTTAGCATACACAACAATTTTATGATTCTTGCATCATAACTTCTATAACTGAGATGTCGACAAAGTTCAATGGGTTTGGGTCATTTTCTTTAACTCTCTAGAGCAGTGTTTCTCAACCGGTGCTCAACGTACCACTGGTAGAACGTGGGAGGATTTAAGGTGGTACGCAAGGGACAAAGGAAGAAATAAAGAATTAAATACACGACAAATTCAAAAAGCGTTTCTAATCTAAGTGCCATTGACTGCTGTCACAACGTTATCCACGAGAATCTCTAATAGGTAGCAGCGCCTTTTCCTGGCTAAAGTGATTTCGTAGCAACTTAACAAAGTAAATTTTTTTAAGATTACCGTTTTCCAAGCACATTTATACTAACAAATGATTTATTTATTTATAAATTATCTTCTGTTCTTGATTTATCTTGAACTACATCAAGTTATGAAGCACACTCTACACTTTGCACAAACTATAAAACGTGAGGGAAAATTTATTTGATCATATACACAAAGATTTTTAAGTTTATCACTTAACACTGGAACACATGCAGTATCCTATACTATAATACGAGCATTGTCTGAAGGGAATTGTGTTCCACGATCTCAAAATCTAGCAGGTAGATTTTGCTTAAACTATGCATTTAAGAGTGTTTTGGAACAAAAATAAGTTTAGAAACAGTCTCAATCCCAGGAAAAATCAAATTTGGTCTAAATTTAAGTTTAAATATCATAATTTTTAACATGGGTCTTATGGGTTTGCTATATTGGTAATGAAATAACAACGAAAGGTATACAAAAATAAAGTACACATGAATGTTAAGCAGTCTTTTTGAAACAGCTGTTATTTGTGAGATATAGTAGGTTGTTGGTGGAAATTTAATAGCTTTATTACCATGACCAGGGCCGCATTTAGCCAAACGGCGCCCCTAAGCACATAAAACAGTTGCACCCTCCCTGCCGCAACACCGCCCACGAAATATAAAGTCACGATTAATTTTTTCCGATACGTGTAGTTTCAAAATGACGGCCACTTAAAATCCAAGTACAGTATCTCAAAACCGGTATATTGTATCAACATTTTACAAGAGACAAAAAAGTTGACAGATTTATTGAATTAACTAACGATACCAAGATTCTTTGGATCTAACAACAAATAACAAAGTTATGCACTTCGGCAGCACGGCTCGGACAGGCGTCATGGCACGGCCCGCAGTATTTTTAGCGGTTGCGCGTAATCGCACATATTCTGTGGTATTGGCGGACACCCGGCGTTCCAGCCATCCACACTTTCCGTCAAAAGAGATCAGTCGTTTTAACAACTTGTGAACTTAACTTACTACTTAACTTTAACTTACTATTGTGAGCTGGGTAGAACCATGAAAATAACGTACCGCCCGTCTCGGAGAGCCATCACGGTCTCTCGGTACGGTAGCTCGGAAAAGTCCTGAGATTCCTTCCCCCGAATCTTTTGCAAAACTGCGGTAGGTGCGAATCGTCCGAATATCCATCGCGGTAGGTGCGAATGATGTAAAAATAAAAAATAAATAAAAAAAGGATGAAGTAGGCCTACTGGCCGTGGAGAAAGTTTCGTTTGGCCGCCGCCGAGCTCCAAAGCAACGCAGAAAGGTCTGCACGAGCCTTGCGTTGCGTCGCCTTACTTCGCAGGCATTTACATGACAATAATTACATATATGAATAACAAATTCCCCTTTTTAACCCCTCGAAATTTTGTGCCCCCTAAAATTTTGTGCCCTAGGCCTGGGCCTAGTGGGAAATGCGGTACTGACCATGACACTATGACAAAAGTGAATTAAAACCAACGAGCAAGGCTCGGTTAACCTTGTACTATTCATTATTCAGTAAAGCCCAGTGAGTGATGTGTCAGAATAGTATGTGTCATGACAGTTATTTGTTTATGAGTAGAATTAGTCCCAATTATTAATTAGTCCTGACATAGAGTATTTTTTGATCATGAAACAACAGCAAATTTCCCATTAACAACCTTCCTTGTTTAAATGTTTATTAGTTTGGTCACTTTGAAATTTAAATAGTTTATTTACTTTTGTAGAAATGCAAAATAACTTTCTTTTGGCGTTTTAAAAATGTGGTTGAAACAATTTGTATAACTGTTATCCAATTCAACTTTGTTGATAAAACCTGCAGCTGGCAGTTTTTAGTTTCAAACTTGAATATTTCGTTGACTTAAATTATTATGTTTTGTAAAGCTCCGAACTATAATGTTCATTCTGATTCATGTTTATTAAATTTAAATATAATTTTCCTATTTTTTGCAAATTTAAATCACTTTTTCACATACCACTAATTACATTTTTTTTAAATTTATTTATTTATTTTTTTTATTTTGGAGAGGCAGGAAAATTCAATTACGCACGCAGGTGGCCAGCCTGTAGTTTAAAATTATAATTTTATTAATTTTTCATGTTTTTAGCTAAGGTGACGATATAGTTATCTGTAATTTTTTCCAGAAAGGAAAATGTCAGATTTTGGATGGTGAAAGTTTTGACCAGTCACTGTCATACTCTCGCACATGCGATGTGGGATGGGTGGAGGACGATATGACGGAAACTGCAGCTCGTCTCACTCTCAGAGCCAGAGACATGACCAACCTCTCCATGGACCACAGTGAGCCCAACCAGATGGCTAGTTATGGCCTTGGAGGAGAATTCATGCTGCATTACGATCCACTTGTCATTGTAAGTACAAATCCTAATATATATATCGTATGGCTCATTTAGCCACCTACCAAGGTTTAAGAATAAATAAATAGATTCTGCGGTGCAGAGCACCTGAGTCAGTATATGTAAAAAAAACTAAACACTAAAATCAAAATTAGATCTCTTTTTATATAGCTAAATCCAGGGCGCTAAGCCATTGCAGCCCAGCTTCACTTGAGCTATGGAGACCGGTCAATCCTTCGGGGAAAGCACCCAGTGGGCACTCTGCAACTATGTGCTCCATAGTTTGATACTCTGCTCCACAGTCGCATGACTGGTCTTGTGTCATTCCCCATTTGTACTTCCAATAATTGCATCTTCCCACTCCAGTGCGCAAAACGATTGAGTGTAGTCCAAAGCTTCCGAGGAAGATTCATACCACCTACCGCTACGGTCGGGTCAGCTATCAAGAAGTGGTTCCGACCTTGAAAAGCGTCCCAGGAGGAAGTCCAGTTTGTGTGGATGGTGAAGTTCGTGTCCATCAACTGGGAGGCTGTTCTTAGAGGTGGTTTTCGGGACAAAAACTAATAAAATATTAGAACTGGCTGGGTAGCTGAGTGGTTATAGTGCTCGCCTTTGAATCCAAAGGTTGCCGGTTCGATCCTGAGAAAAGTTAGTAGCTTTTTAAAGGTTCAGTTCCGGACCCAGTTGCCATTTGTCATTGAGCTATTAATTAATGATGCTTTCTAACAACTGGTCGATGTTAGATAGTAACAAGACTGGGGTTTGGACCCTTCCCTGTCAAAACGTTAAAAATGCCACTGGCGTAGACAGACACACAAAATAAAATGAATGTAAAAGTCAAAGTCTGAATTTTATTTCACATCACAGGAAAAATTCGTACCATTTTGAATCACCTTATATGTCTCCATAATCATCTGTAATCACATAATCATAATAATTTAAATCTGTTATTTTAATTTCACCTTTGGTTGAAGTTCAGAGTATTTAGTAGCTGACGAGTTGATTTTCTTTTACCTTACTGATTTAAATTAAGGTATACTTGAATACTACGTATCCAGGATAATAATGAATACGATGGAACACCTTATTTGTAAAAACATTGATTAAAATGCAGTAACGCTCCGAAGTCCCAAAAGAATTAAGAACTTAACTATTAGTATACAATAGAGACAATAGAATATTATAAAAATGTACTAAAAAGTTTAATTTAAAAATTTACTAGTTTTCTTTTACATTTGTTTTATATTAATTTTATTTTTCAAAATAGAAAATTGGATTAAATGTTGTCACTTGTGATTGTTACATATCAAGCAAATTTTCTTTTACATTGTACACAGAGTGTTTCATATAGTGTTACATTGTTTAGGAATTTACAAAATTATTTATTAAAATTACAAAATTTATATGACATATTTTACTAGGCGTGTACTGTGTTGAAATCCTAAATAAATTTAACAGACTCAGATTCTCAGGCTAAATATGTTTAAGACATTTTAAATGTAAATTTATGTTGAACTTTGTCATAATGAATTATTTATCAAAGTGCATTGTTTCAGCGGAACTTAACAAACTCAGACGAGGGAGACAGGCTCGCTACTCTAATGTTCTATGTAAGTATGTACAAGTGGATTAATGTGTGGTAATGTAGTGATAGGTGGCTTATTTAGATTTTATAAAGATTTAGTTATCGTACAGTAAAATAACACCACCGCTATATGATTACAAGTCCAGAGAGCTGTGGAGAGAGCTGAGAGCCACAACCATTTATCTCGCCAAGTAGTGCTTTGTGTTTTTTTTGTTTTTTGTTTTTTTTTTTTTTTTTAATAAGGAGGTTGGCGGACCTCTTGGCTTACTTTTTCCTACCACATAGACTATTGATCTGTGCGTGGATCATATTAGACAAATTTAGGGGGTGAGCCGCTACAGTACAAGGTGAAAGGTACTGATAAAAGTCACTAGCAGAATGTGAATTCGAACCCTCGACATTGCTGCCATGGTCCCGAAGTCTCCGCTAACTACTACGCCACCGACTCGCCCAATCAATCAATGTTAAGCTTAACGTGAAGAATGCCATTAACTTGGCAAGGTGGGTCGATATGTTGGATTTGCTTCGCAACACCTTTCGCATTCCGGCATATCTATTGCGGCTCATCGAGGATTACCTACGCTCTCGAAGCCTGATTTACGACACAAGGGACGGAACGCGGACGATGGAAGTGACTTCTGGTGCCGTGCAAGGTTCAATACTCGGCCCGGATCTCTGGAACGTAGCCTATGACAGTCTCCTGAGGTCCAAGGTGCCTAAGGAAACGACTTTGGTTGGTTACGCCGATGACGTCGCTTCTCTCATTGCTGCACACAACGTTGAGCTGGCACCAATTAAAGTTGAACTGAGTCATGGGTGTGGAACACCTGGATGTCCGATCACGGTCTCTCACTTGCTCTCAGTAAGATGGAGATCGTGATCCTCATGAAGAAGAGGATAGACATCGTCGTCCCGTTCTGAGTGGTAAGGGAGGTCCAATCAACTCAAGTTGCCAAGTACCTTGGGGTTTTGGTGGACACCAAGTTAAGCTAGGTTGATCAGACCTTCCGTATGGCGGACAAGGCCGATAAGGTAGTCACTTATCTTAGTAGGCTGATGGCCAATGTCGGGGGACCCCGATCTAGCAGAAGACATCTGTTGATGTCCGCGGTCCAGTCCACGCTTCTTCATGGAGCAGAGGTGTGGGCAGACGCTCTCGATAAAGAGTTATACAGGTTGCGACTCGCCCAAGTTCAGCTTCAAGCGGCGCTCTGGGTGTTTTCCGCCTACCAGACAGTGTCCGAGCCTGCCGTCCTGGTGGTTGCCAGAGTCACCCCTGTCAAGCTCTTGGCAGGAGAGAGGAAGGCGATTTATCAGACAAGGCGAGATCAGCAAGGACACGGAAAGAACAGAAGAACGCTCCCGAACCTTCCAGCAGTAGTAACACAGCTGGGTGCATGACACACGAGGACGATGGACTGCACGACTTATCAAGCAGGTCCAACCGTGGGTGAAACGACGGCATGGGACCGTGGACTACTACCTCACCCAATTCTTGACGGGTCAGGGCTATTTTCGGTTGTACCTGAACCGGATGGGCAAGACCAGTTCACCGGAGACTGCATTTATTGCCCGGGCATTCCTGACGATGCGGAGCACACCTTCTTCTGCTGCCACCTTCTTCTGAAGGGCCCTGTGCCTGGAGGCCACACAAACTATTGGTGCATTTTCGGGGGACTCTGTCTGCCAAAAGATCTTGGAGGATGAGGGCAACTGGGATTGTGTATCACAGTTCGTCCAGGGCATCCTCCTGGAAAAGAAAACCGATCTAAACTGCGAAGTTTCCCAGATCCCTTGATCGAGCGGCTGGATAAGGAGCGAGCCCTACGGGCGTAAGCCAAATCTAGGCTTAGCCTGACGTAATGTGATAAACAATTCCAGGTTAGAATAGAGGAAAGTACCCAAAGTTGGGCCCCCATTTTGTTTTTTCAATTCTAGTAAAGAGATACTGAGTTAAATTAGCAAAATGTGTTTCATGACATTCCTTGGTAAGTACTTAATAAGATTCCAGAGTATTAACTTCTTAAAATTACAGCAAATATAAAAATAGAAAATAATTGTGAAAGTTTACACTTTTCAACTTTTAAGAAATAGGATCCAAAAGTGGGCCCCCTTTAAAATTTGATAAAATAATGATAATAACTCCCTGAAAATCAACCACAATAGAAAGTTAGTGCAAATAATATATAACTTTAAGTTTGGGGATGAATTAAATCAAACTGGAAACATGTTTAACTATTATTTAATGTTTTACTAACTTCAACATTTCATTTTCAAAAAATCCCAAGATTTCATTTTGGATTTAGTCTTCGCCAATTTGTTGTTTCAAAATCTGAAACACAGAGCAACACAAATCTAACTTTTGTTAAATCCCCCTTTTCAGGAAAAAAAAATAACATGAAAAGAGGGCCCATCTTTGGAACCATTATGGGGGCCCGACTTAGGACACACACGCGTTGCAAATAAAAGATGTCATTACTCTATATAAAATAAAGGTAGCTACTTATAAACCATACTAAACGATAGCTTATTCAATAAGGATTAACGTGAAGTATAACAATAAGTTCTTATCGGTAAACCCCTGGGATTTTCTATCACATAAATGCAACACCGAAAAAACTTTGTTGAGCACACTTTACAAACATGTCTCATACTGTCTAAAGGTTAGGTTGCAGCCACATGCAATGCAGCGCTACATAACAGAAAACGTCTGAACTATTAGTTTTAGGTGCGTCCGCTAGTCTGCAGCACCTCAAGGAGTCAAAACACTGGGGGCCCGAGTTTGGCTACTCTCCTCTACTAAAGAGTAGAGAAGGTTTTTTTAGAGGATACACCCGTTTTTTATGGGAGCCCTACACTACAGGCTTGCCACCTGTGTGCGTAATGCATTTTTCCTGCCTCTCCCTAAAAAAATATATTATTACAAGTTATTAATAACTTCTGAATTTTTTATGTTTGATGTGATTTTAAAACAAAGGTTGCCTGACATTTTATATCCAGTTATCCATTTTCAGTTTTATTTCTGGCATTGTATAAGGCTTCAAAGGACCTCAAACCAAAAAGTCTTATTAAAACCATAAGCTTAACCTCCTTTTTTAAAGAGAAATTTCACTAAAATTGTAAACATTTATATACACACTAAATGCATATCAATCAATACTGTACTAATGTTGCACTTTGACAGTTGAGTGACGTAGAGAGTGGTGGATTCACAATATTTCCGACCATCAATGTAGCTGTGAAGCCAAAAAAAGGCTCGGCTGTCTTCTGGTTTAACCTTGATGAATCCAGTGAAACGCTACAAAAAATGCTCCATGGAGGATGTCCAGTTTTGAAGGGCTCAAAATGGGGTAAGAATATATTTTTCTCATCGAAACACAGTTCATGGAGTTTTAATCCTTTTAGTGCCGTGGGAAAAATTTAAAAAACTTGCTTGAGTGGCAGACCTTTTTTGTGGTTACATAAGAGAAGTGGCTTTTTTAGCAACTATGTAAGCGTTTAGAAAAAAACTTCAAAAATTTATTTATTAACTTTTTTTGTAATTCTTTTTTTCTTTGCTTTTAAATACAAATAAATCAAACAATAAGTTTTTAATGTACATAAAATTCAATAAATAAAAAAATATTTTATGTAATTTGTTTTTTCTGTTTATTATGAAAATAATATTTTAGTTTTTTAGTTAGGTTATTTTTATTATTTTCATGTTAAAGTGCATTAAAATATGAATAAAAACCATATATAAAGCATCAATTCACTACCAAAGATTATGCGTAAAACATATAAAACAATAACCAAACAATAACGCAGATTGCAAAACAGGTGTTAGACTACAAAACCAAGAAATTGCTTTCAAGATAGCTCTTCTTCAGAAACGATTAATCTCCAATCATTTATTTTGCTGATCTATGTGCAGTATTTTTACCCAAATCTATACTTATTTAATACGCTAAGGGTTTTTTGTCTTGAGAACTCCTCCAAAAATTTTCAAGTTTTTGGTGTCGTTGGATAGGGCTTGGTCTGTAGTTGTTTCCGCCAAAAAGTCATGAGAATCGGACTAAAAATAAAGGCGCTATCGGCCATTGAAATCTCAAAATTTCCCATTTAAATAACATTGGGGTTGAATAAAGCATTTTAAACATCTGTTAATAATCAGCTGTAAATACGTGTAGTTTTAATGATTAAAGATATTCACAATATTGGATTGGTTGGATGTCATTGATTTAGAGCTAAAAGTAACATTTATTTGTATTGTATTAAAATAAATTGCTCGATTTCGAGCAACACGTACACTAGTAACCCATTAAACTATTCACACAATGATTATATTGTTCATAGACACAGCTGATAACAATTAGCTGTTTGCAAATTAGTGAGCCTTTTCAGATGTCGCAACAAGCAGTACAAGAGAAAAGTTATAATATACGGTACCTAAGGTTAGTTAGTGGAGAGGCATTTGTCATTTCGTCACTTAACAAACAATACCGCCTATCTAGCAAAACTCAAACTTTTCAGGAGAGACAAAAAACTGAATCAAAAGAGCAGTGTTACCAATCTATGAAACGTTTTATGTAAAAATATTAAGTTATACTAAGCAAAGTGTAATAATGACGATATTAGTTGTTTAATTATAGTTTTAATAATTTTAAATGTACATAGACGGTATTGCCACCAATTTTTTTTTTTTTTTTTCTTACCTGTTGCAATGCACTGTCCAATGGCGACTGAGTAGATTGGCGCTATTTTGATAAGTAACGTGATTGGCGGTAATGCTCCAAACAGTATAACAGCGCTATCTATTGGAAAACGTCAGAAAACTAACCCTAGTAGTGTGCGCGATCGGCCACAGAATGCGCAGCGTTCAAAACCCGGGTTTCGCCAAAAATTGCAGATTGGCGGTATTGTTTGTTAAGTGACGATTTGTCATAAATAGCAGCCAGTATAAGCAAGAATATACAATTATTATGTATGAAAATGTAAGAGTCTCGCTACGAGATCCTGGCACTCAAGCTACATCAACGCTCCGAGATGCTCTGCACTAAAAGGGTTAAGCATCCTCAAATCATTATTGTTCCTAGACATTCAAACACAAATTTAGTCATTGTTAAGAAAGAGTTGCTGTCAGTAATCTCATATAGTTTATTGTATTTTCTCCCCCTAAACCAAAGTATATATGGAGAAAGTATTTTTTTTCATAAAAATTTTCAAATTTGAGTTATTTATCCGTTTTGGTGCCCCCTGAGTCCAAAAAAATGGTTTTCAGAGTGACGTCTGTCTGTGTGTGTATGTGTGGACACAGTAAGTGTGTGTCAGGATGTAAACATAGCTAGAGAATGCAAATGGTATGATTTTGATAAAATTTGGTATGCAAGTCCATGTCCAAGATAAACCCAGGCATTTTAAATTTTTTTATTTTTAAGGGTAGTTCACCCTCAAAAACCTAAAAAATTCAAATTTCTTAAATAAGGCTTAACAATGTAGGTTAAAATATTGTGGTTTATTGAGATAATATGAGTTATAGAGCTAAAAGTGTTTAAAAAATTAATATTTTGTATATTCAGGATAACTGTCAACTTAAAAAATATTTTACTTGTCACCATAAAAGCAAGTCTAAAAAAACTAAATAATCTGGTATTTTAATTTATTTTTCTACATCAAGTGGTTGTGGATAAAATTATTACCTTCAGAGGGATTACGTCTATAGAAAAAGGCAGTCAGAATCATGGCTGGACTGGCATTTCGTGACTCATGCCGGGGGGAGTTCAAAAGGCTGAAACTACAGACAGTAGCTAACCTATACATTGCCGAGGTAGTTACCCACGTAGTTAACAAAAGACCCATTATAAACTTCTCAGAGGCTCATCATTATGACACCCGAAACCAAATCAACTACATACTCCCTGCACATCATCTGTCAGCCTATGAAAAAAAACCCAGCTACATCGGAGCAAAACTATTCAACACTTTTCCACCTGCACTGAAAGAACAAAAAAACAACCGGAACTTCAAAGGAGTTGTTCTCGACTGGCTACTGAAAAAAGAATTTTATTCTGTTGAAGAATGCCTGGAGGGACGAGGCCAACCTCATCACTGAAGAAGAAAAATAATGACGCCATGACTGTACTTAATGTTCATGTCAATAAAGAGTATTTTGTCTTTGTCTATTAAACACAGTACGTTGTAAAGTCACCGACGCCCGTTGGGTTGAACTCATGCACCTCAGACGGTGGCCATCCGAACCTATTGACTGCACAATCAAAAGATTGTTGTTTGGAGGTGTACAAAACCTTTTCTCTTTTGTTGGGAGAAATTATGTGACAGTTGTCTGATACCGTTTATTTACTAGTAGCGATAGTGATAGTAATTGCAGTGTCCAACAAGCAGTGTTAATGTACGCGGGATCGCGACGAGTTGCATTTCATAAAATGTCACTCATCATTTGAGCATTTCTCAGCAAATGCCAACAGGTACAACAGGTAGTTAATCAGTGACATGGCTCATCTCCAGTTTGTTAACTGCTCCAGATCAAATCGGAAGTTAACTAATTTGGTTGGAGAATCTTTTGGTGTTTCCTAAAAAAGGGCTGTTGAATATGATAGCCTTATTATGTTGCAAGTGCAGCCCAATAATGTATAAAAATTCACTTTCTTGGTTGGCGGGGAACTGTACAGACTACAGAAACCAATAATAATTTTAAGTAATCTTAATAATTCAGAAATTTTGGTTTTTCAAAATTTGTTGATAATTTTGCATCTTAAATTACTAATTATTTAATAATTCCATCTAAATTTGTCTTTGTGACTTCTGAAAATGTATTCCCTCAAAATCACTTCAAGAGCCAAGAGGAAATTTGTAAATCTTAGAAAATATTTATGACAGCTCACCGTAAAATTACATCAAATGGAAGTGTCATCAAGGAACACTTCATTCAAGATTAACAGTATCGTCTATCAATAAAATTTCAGCATCACTACAAAAATCTGTAGATACAAAAAATTTCAATGGAACATAAACTTGAACCTGCAGGAAAATTAAATCAAGAATAAAATCTAAAAAAATCAAGAAATAAATTAGATAAAGAAAAATTTCCTATGATTTCGATGAACAAGGTTGTTCTGCAAAAGCATGAAAATTGTAAGTAATACATAATTTCAGCAGTGATTTAATTGGTAATCAACCAAATTATCAGCAATCACATGAATTCAAGATTAACCATTTGATTCTTTGGAAGTGATAATAGATTTGAGTTAAATTTCCTGTCTCAAGATTTCTGATTGGACCGACCAAATTATTAAAATATGCGTAATTGTATAATGTTGGCTATTGACGTCCATCGAGGGAACTTCATGCAAAATCTCTGGTGCTATCACAAATTTACTTCATCATCAAAAAGCTAATGAATAGAAATCTGTTTACGAGAACATTACTAGTGAACATGAATTTTGGGACCAACCACTCTTCAGTTTGACTACAAATTCCAATCATTGTCTCCAGTAAATGATCAACGTTTCTTTTTCAGAACTAAATCAGAAAGCATTTCATCACAATAAACCAACTAAATCCAATGCTGCTATAGAAATCTCAAATATCTACATAATTTCTACCTCATCAAATCGAATTGACAAATTTAATAATATTCATAATTAATATAATTTATATGTTTTGATCATCATCCTCTTGGCTTTGTAAAATAAATAAAATTATATTTCACTCTTGAGTTTTTTATTATTTATTTTTTATCACAAGACAAAGATTTATTATGTTAAATTGCAAAGTGTTAAAGACCCACAAAGTTAAAAATATCATAAAAAAGAATTAGAGCAATTAAAAACAATCAGCGAATAAAGCCAGAAGTGTCAAGGCATTAATTTATTTACACCTATCATGCTTTTAAATAACTAAACAGCATTTTTGTTGGATTCAATTCATTCGATATTGATGTGTCTGGTAATAATAAACAGGCAATTATTGGTATCTGTCACATAATGTAGTTCTGAATACTAAAAAACTGAAGCGGAGTCAGTTTTTAAGGAATAGTGACAACAAACAATATCGGCCAACTCCATGTTTAACTATAGTAATGAAGATTTTAAAGAAAGTAAGTACTTAACCCCAAAAAGTAAATACAATGGGAGTCCTGTGTAAAGTGGGTCTGCACTTTACAATGCCACTCTCTACACAGGCATGAACCAAGTAGCTTTTACACGTTGACACTTTTGACACAATTATGATTTAATCCACCTCATTTAAGGCTTTGTTCTCATGGTTGTCATGTCTTCCTTCCTCATTTTTATTTGTTACCCAAAATATTGTTTTTGCAAAATTAATACTACTCAGAAAATAGTGTAAAACAAATTATTTAGGATACCTAGTAAAACTTAACCTCAAATTCACATTCTCAAGTTTGATCTCAAAAAAATGTACTTGAACACCCATAATTCTGTACATTAATTATTTCTGAGCCCTATATAACAAGTAAGTACAGAAGTGAAACATGTTTAAAGCGACGATCTGACTAGGCTGTTTAGCAGCCGCTACTACCACCAGTAAATATTGCCATTAGCCAGCCGATCTGAAGGGTTCACATTTAAAGTAACTAGCCGCCAGTACAGTTGCTGCTGATGACTTAAAATCATTTTGTGCTTTCAGTCCTTGTTCTTCAAGTTGTTGCAATAACTCATTATTACCTGAGTATTTGGTATTTTTGGTAATTTAGTCTGCAGACAAAGCATCCCATAGGCATGGATAATTTTGGAATACATCAAGAAATGTTATAAAGTCTTTGCCAGACCACTTGGTGCTGTGAAGTACATTCACTGTTAATCACAAAAAAGTATAAAATACAGTATAACAAAACTAAACACTGAAACACTGCATAAAATCCAACTAGACACATGTTAATTCGCCAGCCGCTTGTGAGCTACTAGGGGTTCACATTGGCTGTTTGGCGCCAGCTAAGAGATCACGTGACTGCCAGAGGAGGGTAGGCAGCGCTAAAAAGTTAAACATGTTCAACTTCTGATTTCGGCTGGTAAACACTTGCTCGCTGGCATCCACCAGCCGCTGGTTCTGGATCAGACTAGGCTGCTTGCTAGCAATATTACCAGTGGCTGGTTAGTAGCGGCTTTTAAACAGCCTAGTCGGACCGTGGCTTAACTCTTTGAGCTGCCTACCCTAAACCAGCCGTTGGTAATATTGCCAGCAAGCAGCCTAGTCTGATCCAGAACCAGCGGCTGGTGAATGCCCGCAGTTTAGTGTTTACCAGCCAAAATCAGAAGTTAAACATGTTTAACTTTTTGCGCTGCCCACCCTAAACCAGCTGCGCGTGTGTAAACCTGCTAAACAGCCTAGTTGGACCGCGGCTTAATAGTCTATATTAAAAAGTTTAAATCGTGTTTATTCATGTTACAGAATTTTTTTTCTTGTTATTAAATGTAATTTTTTAACTTTATTGTCTGTTTTAGTTTTAAACAAGTGGATACGAGAAGGAGGTCAAGATTGGGAATTCGCCTGTCCAGCAGATAAGATATTTCCGAAGCCAAGGTTTTATATGAATGGAATTAAATAAAGAATACAAATGATAATTAATCATAGATCTCAACACACTTGTTCGTACCTCATATTCTCACCCAAGCAACTTGAACTAATCTTTAAACTTAATACTGTGTTTATTTTTAAGACTGGGAATCAAAAAGATCTTAAAAAATATAATTCTATTTTAGTAGAAGCTTTTCAAGGTCTAAATTCCTTGCTTCCTAGGTTCTGTTGGGACAAATGACTCTTGAGTCAAAATGATTCTACAACCTTGGAAAGAGCAGCAGGAGGATATTCAATTCGAATCGAGGAGTTTGTATCTATTAGTTAGTTGGAAAACTGTTGGCAGAGGTTATGTTTTGGCATTTTACTATACTATTTTTGAAAATTTTGAAAACTATGCTATTGCAGACAACCTTTTTTTATATTGATGTTCCACAGACAGAACTGAGAGAAAGTGACGGTTCAGAAGTGGTCTATTAATTATATCTTGACCTATCGGAACAAAATCCACTAACTTATAAATCACAACATTTGCCTTTAAAATCATGTGATGATAATTTACTTGAAAGTGTGCAGCAGGTAGATTGCATCAGAATTGACGGTACTAAATGTAAGGTTTCATTATTGAATAAGTACTTCAGATCATCAGTCAAAGTTGTCTGAAGTACTGTACTGGGTGGACCCAGGTAATTGTACTGTCTGTACACCTGAAGTCAATCCCAATCCCAATCCCAATCAATCCCAGAAGTATCTAATGGCATTGCTGATATTAAAGTTGACATAGCTCAAATCAAGGACCAACTATCTAATCTCGAGCCAAGAGTCTCTGCCAATGAAACGAAAATTGACAACCTCATAGCCGAAGTAAATTCGCTTAAGTCCTCAAAGAGTCCTGATCCCGAATCCATAATCTCCGAAATCAATGATAGGTCGCAGCGTGCCAAGAACTGTATAATATATGGTATACCGGAGTCAACGAGTGACATTTTGAATTCAAGAATAGAGCACGATAAGACCTCAGTCACTGCTATTCTCAATTCATTGAATCTTGGCCAGATCCAATTAACTAAGATAATAAGAATTGGTAAACAACTGTCTGATAAGCCAAGGCCAGTTAAGGTTACATTTACCAACCCATCTGATACCATAGAATTCTTCAGAAAATTCAATGCTGACGCTATCAAGGTACTGTTTCCTGGCTGTAAGGTCGATATCTCAAGAGATCGTACCTTATTAGAGAGACAACGTTTGATGGAACTTAGAGAATCTCTTGATAAAAGAACTAAAGAAGGTGAAATAGACCTCACCATTAAGTATCTACAGGGGGTACCAAGGATTGTGAAGCAGGCAAAAAACTGATAAAGACCAACGGACAAATTACGATTTATTATCAGAATGTTAACGGGCTACGGACTAAACTTATCGATCTAAGAAATTCTATTGCTATGTCACCTTTTGATATAATAGCACTAACTGAAACGAACTTATCTGAAGACATAGGAAATTCGGAAATCTCTCTTCTCGGATATACAATTTACAGATGTGACAGGTCTCACCTTACTAGTGCTAAGTCCAGTAAAGGTGGAGTAATGGTTGCAGTGAAAGACAGCATAGCCTCTTCTCAACTAATATCTGGCTGTCACGATGTTGAACATCTAATGATCAAAATCAAACCCTGCAAGGAAGTAGTGTGGCTTCTCTTAGTTTGTTACATCCCCCCTCATCAACAAGTAGATAAATATAACAGTTTTCTTCAGTCATTTGAAGCAGTAATGTGCTCTGGTCGCCAATTTGATGAAATTTTCATAATCGGAGACTTCAATATTCCAAACGTTGATTGGGATCGACCTTTGTTAAATCCTCACAATCCTGCGTCAAGAGCAATGTTCTCAACTATCGAAATGTTTGATCTTCACCAGAAAAACCGCATCCAAAACAGCGGAGGTGTGATACTTGACTTGGTCTTCACATCCAATGAGAAGATCGAGGTTCAACGCGAGATTGATGCCCTACTGCCAGTAGAAGAAAGACACCACCCTCCGCTGTCTTTTAGTGTGCGCCTGAACACCCTAGTGAACCCTGGAGTCCATAAAAATTATGTGTATGACCTTAAACGATGTAATTTATCTGATACGCATAATTCTCTTTCTGAGCTGGATTTCACCATCTGTTTGAATGAACCCGATCTGAACAAAGCTACTAATAAATTTCTCTCAGTCATTGCCAATACCGTCAAGAATCATTCACCTATGAGGAGAACAGGGTTTTCTCCATTTCCAAGGTGGTTTTCTCCTGATTTAAAGAACCTAGTTATCTCAAAAAAGGTGCTGCATAAGCGTTATAAACAAGCACCATCTGCTTCGAACTATTTACGCTTCTCCAATGCTAGAGCATCATGCAAGGTCGCAGTCAAAAGAGATTTTAACCAGTATTTGGCTAGAATCGAAGCAGGCATCCCCAACAATCTTCGATATTTTTGGAGTTACGTCAATGCACAGAGAAAAACATCCTCCATGTCCCCAAATATTGTTCATGATGGCCGTTCTATCACGGAACCTCAGGAGATGTGTGAGTCTTTTCGAGAGTATTTTTCCTCTGTCTTTACCAGATCTTCTCAGGACTTCACACCTGACTATTTTGACAGGCTTGGCAATTCATCTAACATGCATATCAGCCCTGCTGATGTCTTGGCAAAGCTTGCAAAACTTGACGAGACCAAAGGCTGGGGTCCGGATGAAATCCCGCCTAATGTTCTGAAGTACAGTAGACACATTCTGGCGGAGCCGATATGCAGACTCTTCAATTCGTCATTAGCCGTTGGAGTCTTCCCTGATGCCTTGAAGAAAGCTTTTATTGTACCCATACACAAGTCTGGACCGCAAAATACTCTCTCTAACTATAGACCCATCTTTATCCTCTCTGCGATGTCCAAAGTTTTTGAGGAACTCTTTTTGGACCGTATCAAGCACAAAGTAGCCAGCATCATCTCTCCTCGCCAGCATGGATTTGTAGCAGGTCGTTCCACCGTCTCGAACTTAATAGCTTTCCAAACTAGAATACATGAGGCTTTCATATCAAATCGCCAGTTGGACGCAGTTTATCTGGACTTTTCAAAGGCGTTCGACAAAGTGGACCATGCCCTTCTCCTCAAAAAACTTGTCAGCCTGGGATTTGATACCCCCTCGGTGCGTTGGTTGGCTAGCTATCTCTCAGATAGGCGCCTATATGTAAGATTTGCAGGCGCACTGTCCTCAGAATTTGTTTCCTCCTCAGGGGTACCGCAGGAATCTCTTCTTGGGCCTTCACTTTTTTCCCTGTTTGTAAATGATCTGCCTGAGACCATCGTGACGGAATCTTTACTGTTTGCTGACGACGTCAAACTCTTTTCAGCCGTCTCAGAAGAGGAGGATTGCCTGAGAATCCAGCACAGTTTGGATTCTTTGGACCAATGGTGCTTGACCAACAACATGAAACTCAACATTGGGAAATGTCAAGTAATTACCTTCCATCGTTGCAACAACCCTCTGGTCTTCAACTACAGTGTTCGAGGAGAAGAGCTTTCCAGAGTTACGGAGATACGGGACCTGGGAGTTATTTGGACCTCTTCTTTGAATCCTGAAGCTCAGGTTGCTGCCATCTGCAGGAAGGCGAACAGAATGCTCGGTTTCGTTCTTCGATTTTCAAGAAACCTCACCAATTTGACTGCACTTAAAACGTTGTACTGTGCATTGGTCAGGCAGTTGCTTGAATATGGGTCAACAGTGTGGAGCCCACATCAACGTTATCTCTGCGATGAGTTGGAGGGAGTGCAGCGCAGGTTCGCCAGGATGGTTGGCGTGAGGAATGGCTACTTGTACCGCCAAGTCCCGATTGATGACATCTATCGTGAACTGGGTCTTCAGCACTTGGAAACCAGGAGACACATTGCTGATCTCGTTGTATTACACAAACTCTTAAATGGTACACTCGACTGCCCAGATATTCTTCAGCAGATTCAGTTCCGAACTCCTCTACGTACCCGGTCAAGAGACTTGTTTGTTAGACAGCATCACCGCACGAACTACGAGATGAATGCCGCACTCTTCCGCATGCAAAGGGCAGGCAACAGCGTGTCGGAGACTGTCGATTTCTTCATGGACAGTGTAGCTTCGATGAAGAGGAAGCTTCTAAGTAGTCCTTAATGTGGCAATGCAGATTTCAGAGACTTTCATTGGCTGTTGTGCTGGGAAAAATATTTAAACAATATTTGAATTGTACTTATCCTCACTACTGTATATAATTGTACATTAAAGCTCACATTAATTCTCCTGTAAAACTTAGTGTTATCTTGTATATTATTGTATGTTTCTATTATTGTATATTGTCACATTTACATTAGTATTGTTACTATCTGCTCACTCATATTGTGTATTATATTATATGTACAAATGTATATTCTTTAAGATCAGAGTTGTAATACTTGTGTCATTGTTAATAGTAAGATATTTTCCATCATTCCATCTTGTTTGTTGTAAATGCAAAAATGGAGTTTGTCCGTTGGTATGTAAAATAAAATAAATAAAATAAAAATAAAACACCACAAACAGTACAATTGAGGATGTACAGATCTAAATTTACCACTGGTTCAGGGCTGTTGGCATTGAGAACAAGAAGGATTCTGTCGCTTGTCAAACTCTCCAGCATCTTAAAGCAAACTCTTCTAGGAGAACTTTGAAAATAACTTACACAGACTGTTACGGTCAAGACAACAACAGACAACAGCTTCAAGACAACAATTATTGGGGGTAAATTGACAAGGACTATGACTTTATATCCATTGCCTACACCTCTCAAACAGCTGATAGCAACATATAAAATGCATAGGTTTAATGCATAGTACCAATTAATTGATAAAAAGGAAATACCACAAATTAAACCTTGAAAATGTCATTTGAAGAATTCACATTGTTGTATTTATTGCTCCTAAAACATACAGATCTAAGAAGATAAATTATATTATTGCGTAAAGAAATAACATACAATGATTAGTGAGATTAACCTAGAAGTCGGTGACTCGACCCTTGCGCTCCCAGTCGCCGTAGCGGGTTGGCTCAGGGCCCCGTGGTCCTCCTATCTCGCCTGTGTGAGGATTTGTGTTATTGGGCCATTCAGGTAGCGGTTCTTTCTCTTGGTAAGGGTGTTTTCCCACATCCAACTCATCCAGTTTACCTAGAAAATTTTTTTGCTTTCTTCAAAATAATTTTTTAATGATTACAAAAATACCTAGGAATATATTATTTATCCCCTTTTGATTTATTCTGCAGCTATGCGGTGTATTCGTCTTAAATTTCTAAACCATCTGAACTGGCGTAAGACGTAAAGTGAATTTCACTATTTTTCTCATACCTCAAACCAAATATTGCCAAATTATTGTTGGCAACAATTAATTTTATAAAAAATGTAAAATAAAAACAATAACATAAATAATAAAACTTATACTAATGATGGGTAGAGCCTACTGGCCCGTAGAACCCTTTTGTTGCTACAGAACAACATATTGTTCAAAAAGTGCTAACAAATGATATATCGTGCCTCGCTTTTCATCCAAAAAGAGCTAAGGAACCATATATCGGCTTGGTGCCAATATCAATACTGAGGGAACTTAAACAGGAATATCAGTTGACTTGATTATAATTTTGAAATACCAATGATTTCATGTGATTCTCCATACGATCAAGATCCTACCGTACTTATTGTTCTCTAGCACTTTTGGGTTGAAAAATTATTTTTTTATGAATTTTTACCTCCCATTGGATATTCCAGGACTTTTCAGAAGTTATGTAATATTTGCCAGCAACGGAACATAACCAGGTTATGTAAGTCTAATATTGGTATTAATATTATTACTAAGTTTATCATACAACTTAGGCTATTCAGTATTCTTGAATATTAAATTAAATGCTATTGAAGGGTCACATACATTAATTTTCGTTTCTTCCATGTCAGTATAAACAACACTGGGTAGGCCCTAGTTAAAATGGGGTTTTCGGACATACGGAATTGATTGGAGCTTGTTCCCATTGGGTACAAATTCATATAACTTAGTGCATACACTACTATCGAATGATAATATTGATCTATTCTATCGATATATCGATTAAATAGATCCATAAATCTGTCATTTTCCCCGCTATCAGTTTGAAATTTACTATCAAAAACAAAATTTAGCTTGACAAAATTGATTCTAATCTGACTATTACAACCTAAACTAATCTCCATTAATAAGAAGAACCAACCTAGTTTTATGCGCAGGAAAGTTTAAATGTCAGTGTAGACACTTTGAGTAGGATACATAGGAAATGTTTTTCATAGGCTATGTTATTTTACATTTATAGCCTAACTTAGTTGTCATTATGATTAGGCCTAGTTGTGTTTTGTTATAAATTTTGTTAGATTATACTTGTTTATTGATATAAATGTTGGAATAAAAACCTAAAAAAAAATTGGGGTAGTTAGTTATACTTAGTGATTTCTTTGTTATTTAGGTGAATCAATAGTTGATAATAGATGCATTGATTGGATAGATTGATATTTTCATTTGATAGTAGTGTAGGTACGCAGTGTATAATATTTTTAGTGTATAAAAGGTGTACACTATTATACCTTAATAGTTTACGCACACTATTAAGGTGTGTACACTTAATAGTGTGTACACTTGGTATTAAGTTGTGTACTTAATGTACTAAGGTGCGTATAAGGTGTGTTTAAATACACAATTAAAATGTAATTTTAACTGAATTTTGGTGGTTTTATTATAACTTACTCGGTCAGAATGACTGTGTTCATCTCTTCACATTTTGAATTCAGTGTGACTGCTGCCGGATTAAATACAGTAGGCCTTCATAGTTTTTATACAAGTTTGTTATAGTCCTAGCCTAATATAAAATTACTCTGCCTGACTATTATTTCGATACCCGGAAAAAACTCTGTGAGTCACCTCTCGTGTTTTGAAATCAAAAACACCCATTTATACCAGAGTCCAAGTGTTGCACCCTCTGGTCTAGGGAGTGGGCGGAGCAAACAAGCTTGTCTAGCAAGTTTACCAAGCAAATTCTAGTCCCGGAAACAGGGCTATTAAATCATTCTGACAAATGAATTAGTTGCTTTTTGTCAGTAACAAGGCTACGCTTAATTTGATCCTTCGCACTCATCTTTCAGTAATATTTATCAGTAATGAGATGTATTCAAAAGCATTAGGGCCTATATATACCACAAAGAACGTGGCTTGCTTGAACCTTTAAATGAATGATTGTCTAGTAGCCTATGTACAATAGGGAGGATAAAATCATTATAAAATTAATTAATTACCAATTGGTGTTTTAGCACGAAGCTTTTTGGTTATTTGGTCGGTTTTTTCACAACCTGAACCTTCTTCATTGCCGGACTCTGGTTTTGTGCTTGATGTTGAAGAAAATTTGTAAACAGGCGTATTAGATCTGTACACATTAATTAACCTGAGAGGTATATTTCGGAGCCTTGATAAATTCATGTCTAAAAATTAGATAACCCTTTGAAATTATATAATGGTAAAAACAACTTTCACTCGGATCTGTCAATACAAAACAGTACACAGGGGACAGCAGAACAGCAGAACAGATTAAGCTGTCTGCTAATCAGCTGTTATTTTTATTTTCCATTTTCCAAGGAGTAAGAACAGTGAACATAATCATTAAAGGTACGTTTACACTATTGTCATTGACTATGAATACACAAGTGTATTGTGTATTCATAGTCAATGCTATTGTTTTTCTTTAATGGTTTACACCAAGATAACCGTAGTCTTACAGGGGAGTTAGATTTGGCTGGATCCCAAGAGCAATCATTGACTATGGATACTACGATCTTCATTGATACTACTATAGTATCCATAGTCAATGGAGCAATGGTGCCAATTTCTGCAACAACCGTGGTTGTCGCCACAAAGGAAACAAAGGTTAAAAAGTATTTAAAAAATCAAAATTTTACTCTTTAATTGTTACTTGAAAGTGTCCCCAACGCTGCAGGAAACAACATTTTGTTCTCGTTTGAGTAGGAGATTGGTTGTCTCAACATAAGTAATCTAAAAATAAACAAGGGTACAGTGTACAATCATTGACCAAGGTAATTATGGTTGCATATTTTCCTTGATTGATAATTTAATTTAATAATCATCCAATAGTTCGTTACCAAATAATAATCCAAATGTAAAATAGAGCATTTAAAGGCTTAAATATAGTTTTGTTACCGTACGACAAATATCGTATGGTACCCATAGAAATACTGCTTCATCCGCATATTCAATCAGCTATTTAATGCTTAGCCCTTCCCGGGCTATTGACGGATATATCCGTTAAACTTCATTTCTATTCCGGGCTGAAAACGGAAATATCCGTTTTAGAAATTTTCTTTTCCGGGATAAAGACGGATATATCCGTCCAAAAGTACGAAAAACATATGTTACATACATTACGATTATAAACATTATATTGACTTTTTGACGGGTAATTTAGTTTTTACAGTTGGCAAGATTATGTCCCGTGACTTTTTCAACTGTTTCATGCCAAAACAACACATGTGTAGCGCGAAATTGTCAGGGTAATTATGCAGTTTAGGTGACACCTCTTAAAAATTGAATTTTTTTGTTCTGAACTGTCCAAAATTACACCCTGATTTTGAAAATGATAGTTATTTTCCGCGGAAAAAGTCGGAAAATGCCGGAAAATCGGGAAAACCGGAAAAACATTTTTTTGCCAAAATAAGTCGAGTGGGTACTTAAAATGACGGGGAAATCGAGCTGAATACAAATTTTCAAGAATTATCAAAATCCGTCCATAAATAACGAAGTTATCGCCGGAAAAGCGGTGGAAATGCGGAAACCGGTTAGCGACCATTTTATTCAAAAATATATCAAGTGGGTACTCAAATTAACCGGGATGTTAAGCTGATCACAAATATTATGTAAAAATTATTTCGATCCGATTTGAAATAAACCGTATATTGCAGGAAAAGTGTTGGAAAAACAATCATATGAACTATTTTTCATACTACAGCACTTAAAGTATGCCATGTGGGTACTCAAATGATGCGAAATTTCATGTAGAATACGAATATGTATATATATCTTGAATACAACAATTTAGTAAGGAATAAAAATAGAAATGAAACATTTAGAAATAAAATAAAACCGGATGCTAAAACCCATATTCTTGAATGAAGTACTAACTGGGGTAAAAGTGGTAGTTATTGATGTAGCCTAAAGTCTTTGTTAGTATACAGTAATATATGCATATTTAAAAACTTAGATTTACATATAGTATAAAATATTATGTTATAGGTAACATAACTAACCTAACCTAACTTAACCTAACTTAACATAATCTAACCATTATGTGAGTACTAACTTGGTATGTTTTATTCCATATTAGGTATATATTCGTATTTTACATAAAACTTTGCTAAATATGACTCATATGATAGTCAGACCTTGGTTAGGTTAGGTTAGTTAGGTTATGTTACCTCTAACAACATATTTTATACTAGGCTATAATATGTAAATATAAGTTTTTAAATATCCATAGTACTACAGCACTTAAGGCTACATCAATAACCACTTTTAACAAAGTTAGTTCGCTTCTTTGAAGCATATGAGTTTCAGGGGTAGTTTTATTTGATTTCTAAATGTTTTTTTTCTTTATTCCCTACTTAATTATTGTATTCAAGTAATATATACATATTCGTATTCTACATGAAATTCTGCGTCATTTGAGTACACACATGGCATACTTTAAGTTCTGTATAAAAAATAGTTCATCTGATGGCTTTTCCAACACTTTTCCTGCAATTTCCGGTTTATTTCAAATCGGATCGAAATAATTTTTACATATTTGTGATCAGCTTAACATCTCGGTTAATTTGAGTACCCACTTGACGTATTTTTGAATAAAATTGTCACTAACCAATTTCCGAATTTCCACCGCTTTTCCGGCGATAACTTCGTTATTTATGGACGGATTTTGATATTTCTTGAACGATTGTGTTTAGCTAGATTTTCCGGTCATTTTGAATACCCACTTACCCCATTTTACTAGAAAAATGTTTTTCCGGTTTTTCCGATTTTCCGGCATTTTCCGACTTTTTCCGCAGAAAAAAATTATCATTTTTAAAATCAGGGGGTAATTTGGGATAGTTTGGCACAAAAAAATTCAATTTTTAAGAGGTGTCACCTAAACTGCATAATTACCATTGTCAGTGTGCGCGGGACCTTACAGTGAGTGTTTGTTTACGTTTTTGTAATAACGTACTATATGAGTTTTATTTAAGAAATGATTATTCCTAATGACTCAAATTTTGCTAAAGATGTTATAAAATGGTAAATAAGAAGTGTATCTGAAGGAGATATCATATTTGGCAGTAAAAATAACCATAATATGAAAAATGGTTCTGGCGAAGAAAGCGATGAACCAGACGCACAATGTATTGTAATTCTTCCATTTTTAGCTTTTGCTTTTTATACTGTTTCTAAGAGGAACTGTTTTTAATGTTATGTTATGATAGATAGTAAATAAAACAACAAAATAACATAAACGGATATATCAGTCCTCCGCCCGCAAAAATACTCAAAATTATCAGCAGTTTTCATATTTCTCGATTGTCGTTCTGGGCGGCGGACGGATATATACGTTTACTTAAGTTTTCGTGCGGGCCAAAGACGGATATATCCTTCATCTCAAATTTTATTTTCATTATAACATGCACAAAAAAATTATTTGCACTGAAAACAGTTTTTTATAACGTATGAATTATTTGGAACAAATTAACAACAAAAAATTACTACATTATGTTTTGAACTTTTGCTCAAAATAATTCCGTCTCAGACCGTGATTTAATGTAGCCCAGGAAGGGTTAATATTATAACTTAACTTGAGTTCCGTTTATAGTTTTTACGTACACTTCATATCTGGAACACAAAAAAGTTGTACAGTAAACCTTGAAGAGCAGTTATGCTTTTCCATTACCGGTCTTGCTTGTATACACCAGATTTGACAAGCAAAAGTTGTGAAATGTTTTACTGAACATTTTACAATGTTTTCAACAAAATTTTGTAAAGAATGATTTTTTAACCAATACATTAAAAAAATGCAAATAAGTCAAACAAAATTTTTCCACCCACTACAACCTTTTAGTCAGTGTCCTAGTGTCTTAACCCTCTCAGCCACTTCAGCTGTACCTGAGATGGATTTAAATTTACTATTTATACATATTTAATACTCAATCTTCCTTGCACTTCAACAAGTCAAAATTAAAACTTTTACCCAATATTTGAAAAAAATATTTGTTTGTTAATAGTAATTATTTTTCAATCTTTTATAAATATAGGCCTATTTATTACTGTGCATTAAATATTTAAATTATTGTTAAATGTATAACCAACGCATGAAATTACATACTGTTGAAAGAATGTAAAGGTTAAGAAATAGTTATTTATGCAACAAGTGCGGAAAGTGCCGATTTCCGAGAGAATGTTTGTGTATTTCTCTCGAGTGCCGAGCACTCGAGAGAAATGTCTATGCACGAGCCGCAGGCGAGTGCGGAATAATTTCTAATAACAACGTAATTTTTACGTAAAAAAACGTGATTTTCACATTTTGTGCTGACTGGATAAAATAACACTATCAATATACAGTAATAATATAACAGAGGTAATTGCACGTTCATCTTTAGTACAGAGATGGCATGTTTCTTTTCCTCCTTTTTCTCAGCTTGTGTGCATCATAGGGGAAATCCGAGAATACAGTACAGTTAAAAGAGTTATGTCCTGTAGATGAGCAGAATCCTATTTATAATTCGCCTCGGCGCACTGGGCTATGCCCTACAGGCTTTTAAAGTTTAAATGTTAATCTTATGTGAGAAGTGTAATTGATTGTTTTAATGACAAATGCCAGCAAATGAGGAAGAACAGATGTCTCTTGGTCGAATTTCGATCAGTGGGCGATCTCTAGTGGTTTATAAATGGAACAGTGGAGTAATTCTTAGATTAGATTGTCAGTGATAAGATTGTGTACCAAATACCTCTGAGAAATGTAAGTTTATTTTCTGTTCCTCTGTTAAGTATCAAACTTAGCTTTATTTATTTGTATTTTATCTGGGATTTCTTCTTTTTTAGTTCATTTCCTATTTTTAAATTCGGGCTTGCATTTTTGTGACACCTACTATAGTTGTTTTTCTAATAAAGTAGTACCAGTAGGTTAACCAAGCCTTGCTTGTTGGTTTTAATTCACTTTTGTTATAGTGTCATGGTAATTAAGCTATTCAATTTAAACCAGACTCTTCACAGATAAAAGCTGTTAAAAAATGCTTAAAATGAATATCTTTATTTTTGTTTACTTTTAGTTGTTATTTTGCTACTAAAAGAGGAAACCATAAGAACAATGCTAAAAACTACTATTCTAAAACTTAATTTTTAGACAAAATTAGATTTTTCCTGGGGTTGAGGCTTTTTCTAAACTTATTTTTGGAACAAAACAATCTTAAATGCAAAGTTCAAGCAAAATCTACCTACTGGATTTCCAGATCGTGGAACACACATCCTTTCAAACACTCCTCGTATTAGGATATAATAAGCATATTATGTCATATTTATATCTTCTTTTGAGGTGCCATTTAAAACTATTCAATTGTATGTCTTTCTTTTGCACCATTAGAGTTGAAAAATATGATAACGTCCCCCTGTTGCAGCAGACTTGAAGGGTACTCAGACATTTTTAATGAAATTTTGGTGGCTTTGAAATACAAAATCCCCAAATGAACTGTCACCAAACACCATTTACTGAAATTAGTCAGGAAAAATTAAATTATTTTTGGACAGTCAATTTATTTGGCCCATGACATCCTCTGACCTTCCTCCAAAAAGTCCCCTTAAATCCCTAATTGTATGGTGATCATACTCAAAAATGGAGGATTGTCCCACTAGGAGTTAAGAAAAAATTTGATATTAATCATACTAAATTTAAATGCATTCCAAAAGGTTTATATACATAAAAGATAAGGTCTAAATATGTGGAATACAACACTTGTACACCCAATCTCAATATGACGGTTAGGAGGAAAATGGCAGGCATTCAAAATTTCTAAAAATACAATATTATCAAAACTTTGAAATACTTCCAACAAACTTTTAAATAACTTCCAACAAATATGACCTTTTTGAGGTCTGTTTTTCAGCTATGTTCTCTCCTTAGAATTATGTATAGCATGGCTGTAGACCAAGAAAATTTTTTTAGGACTTCCTCTTTTGGACGTCCATGTAGAGGGGATCCAAGGGTAGTATGTTAAGCATATGTCAAGCTATCTGCACTTTCAAAGTTCATTGTAAAAGCAAACATTTGTCCCAAACCGGAATTGACATCATTACATTTTAAACTGTTAGGTTAAAATTTGATTATTTTTTATTCAAAGTTTGATAGACTGCCATTTTTGACTCAGGCAACCTTTTCAAATGGGACCGGTGGCATTTAATTCTACTACTTAAGAGCTTTAATTTGATATATATCATAAAATTACATTTTTTTTAACAAAATATTTTGGTACGAATAAAAGTAGGCCTACATAAAGCAAATTATTTAGTATATTGTATAATTTATAAAATTCCATCTATAACAAAGTTGAATAAATATTAAAAAATTTATAGCTGTTGTTGCAAACTCCCAAAGAATCCACACAGTAATGGCGTGTTCTCCAAGACTGGTCGTAGAATCCTTACTCTGTTAGGCTGAAGAAAAGGACAGTCAACTGCTTGAACAAAGGCAGGGGCTGGAGCTTTCTGTAGAAGCTCTTGAAGACTGAACCTCCTGTTGAACTTCTTTTATCTCTCAAGCTCGGGAAGCCCGAACTTGAAGTTCTCGAGTGCTAGCAGTAACCCTCGGTCGAGGAAACTCAGTCACCTACTCTGTTGGACTTGAGTGAAATGATGAACTCCTCAACTGTGAGAAGAGCTCTTTCCTAAAGCTTCTCGAAATTTGTTTTCTTCTCTGGATGTGAGGAGTTTCTACCAAGAAAACTCGAGTTGAGGAAGAGAACCCTGGGTCAAGTTTGGAACCTCGCACAAAATCAAGGAGATGTAAGGAGCAGCTACTACTTTTGGGAGAGAACAGCCAAAAGTGATTAGTTGCTATGAAAACCATTTTATTTTAAGTAATTGTTAAAAGTGTTTAAAATCTAAATAAAGAAACATGGAATCAGTGGCTTATAACTTTTTTTGTGTGAGTGGATAAAAGTTTATGAATTAAAGCAAACACATTAAAAATGAGATGCACTTCATTGAAATAAAAATTATTCATATACTGAGAATTAATTAAGAGAAGTTATTGTTTATTTAAATCTTTTTTACTAATATGCACCCTCTCCTATCTTCTTGTGACTTACCGGACATCCACAGTTCATTCCCGCTTTTGAAGTTAGTGAAGTTTTGTCAAAAAATTCTGCAGAATTTCTATCAACAGTATAATAATGTATTGAGTTTAAAATATGATATTTGGCCTTCTTTCAGTCTAAAACAAGTTAAATCTTGCTTCTACATGTATAAAAAGTTATATTTTAATAATAAACAAGTGTTTGATTCTAGTTAAATTAATCGAGACAATGTAGTTTAATTTACAAAAAGTTGCTGTAGTTAATATCGTTACTAAGTGTTACGTGTTAATGTTATTGATAAATTACTAAAATAATGTTTCAACAAGTTTTGTCTCTTATTCTGTCTTGCCTGATGAAATTAGTGATATTGACTGGGCACCTTGAAGCCATAAATGAGTAAAAAATAGAATTATTTGCACATAGCTAAAGTATGGATTTAAAGCTATAAAATCGTTTAAAATGTGTATTTTGGGTTTAAATTTCAAAATATATTCACTATACTTCATACTCTTAGACCCCTGGTAATCATCCTTTTGACACCAAGAAGAGTTGTGGGGGGGGGGGGGGAATGGGGGGTTAGACTGGCGCCCTCTGGCCATGGCTGTCCACCGCCCTAAGAAGGGGGCCAGCACGGGCCTGTCTGTAATGAAATAACAGAATAATTTTGTATGGTGTGTTTATTTTGTTGGTGTCAGTATATCTTAAGAACTAACAAACTAGGATCTCTTTGACTGATAGTCAGTAACAAAGTGGTTATAACGCCTGCTCATTATAATCTGGTGTTTATCTCTCTGGGGGATTCCTGAGCAAAATTGAACATTGATGGTAGTTAACGGACCCAACATTCTTTTGCGAGCTGCCCTCGAAGTGAGCATAACATATTAAATCTAGAAAGTCAAAAAATATCCCAAAAATATTACAGTTAGTGTACATTCATAATTTATTCACATTGGCTTTAAGGTACGACTCTTAGTTTTGGTTATAGCTACTCCTTTTTATAAGTGACCATGTACTGTGTTAAAAAAAAAGTCCCACCAGCCACAAATTACATAATGCTCGTTTATTTTGTTTCACTACATTCCCATGTTTTTGGAAACATTATTTGATGAAATTTTCTTTCCCCAGGTTGCGGCAAGTGGTCCTTTCTATATGTTTAAATGTTGGATTGAGTGAATCCAGTCAACAGTACCTGTATCACACCTCCACTGATGCCTTAGAGGATCTGTACGAGATGGAACTAGCTCTCCTGAATCAGGTTGGAAATTATATCAGAGAACAACAAAATATCCTGACGCTTCTCATTGGGTAATGATTACTCTGCAATATTTGTTTTGACATTTTATTAATATATGCTATACTACATCTATCTATATACTTCATAAAATGGGGGCCAAGCTTTGGCTCGGTAAGCTTATACCTACAATTGTTATGTGGTAAAAGCCCCAACCACATATGATGAAATGCTGGGCCCAGTTAAGGTTTCTTAAATTCAATTCAAGCTGCATTGACTCTGCAAACGAATTTATTCTGAAAACGGGTGAGGGGAGAAAAAGAGCTCACCTTAATTCAGTTACTGTAACACCGAAAGAAAAAGAACCACATATACGGTATGCTGTATTTTGGGGACTGGGAGCCTACAGCCTTTGTTTGAGCTTATTGTGAGGCACATTTTTCCTTCATATTTAAGATAAGCAAATATTTTACAAAATATAAAACTAATTTAATAAAATAATGCTGTAACCATCATACTTACAGTTGACCTAGAATTATTGATAAAATTAATAATTACCCCGATAGTTCATTTTAATCATGGTTTTATTCCAGCCGCTATGAGCAGGCAGTGCATACCTTATCCAATATAGTCAACAGAGAGAAATACGTTTCCAACCCCATCAACGCCTTTTCTCTGGTGCGCAGACTGACTAGGGAATGGCCCAAGACTCTCAGTCTGGCCAATTATGGTACAGTATATGTGTTTCATTGATTATTATTTTGTGGTATTGGTTTTGACCAAGAGGAGTTCAGAACTATCCTCACTGGTACCCATGATCTAGTTTTTCTTTGTGTATAACATTAAATGAACACTCTCTATCTAACATTAAAAATTAAGCGTTCCAAAGGCTTTTACAAAGGTGGTCTATATAATAACAGTGCCTTTGATTAAAATTATTATTATAGAACCAAGGGGATTGAAATTATGCTCAGTAAAATAATTGAGCATCACTTTTTTTTCTCAGTCAAAGTTCGTTCGCTCCGCTCAATCTCCCTCTTCCTTTTTAAGACGAGCTACTGTAGTTCACTTCGCTCACTCGCCATGCCAAAGGGGTGCTGCACTTTTGGTATAAATTTGTTGAACCACAGGTTAAAGATAAACATTGGGTATATAGCCACAATTATCAGCAGATTTTTGTTTGATTTAATAGCTAGAAAAAATCTCCATACATAGATAATATTGGAACTTTGAAGGGCTCTAGGACAAAAACCAGATTTTTTCTAGCTATGGGACCAACTCCAATTGATTCCTGATGACCAATTCCCCCATAAAAAAACTTCTTGGACAGAAAAAAGTTTTGTTAGTACGGTACAAACAGTGCTTGTTTTAGAGTGTAAGATAAGATATTAACAGAAGGTACTACTGTGGGAGCTCCAAAAAATACATTAAAAGAGGAAATTTTACAATACTCCTTCCTTTAAAAGGCTAGAGTAATTTATTAAAACTTAATTAATTCAATTGATTTTGTGGATTATAATTCACTGCAATTCAATAGTAGCTTGTGAGGGATTTGAAATTTTTACTGTTGAAATATGTAAGTTTATGTAATTTAAATGTTTAATGATTTTTTTTACAATCTCTTGCAGAAATCCTGAAGAATTTAAGTCTTCCTCAAAAGGAGGACTTTGACGGGGCAGTGCGGGCGCTGACAAGGCTGCAAGAAGTATATGATCTTAGTGCCGAGACTTTAGCCCTCGGACTCCTGCCCGGCACACACAGAACTGCTGTGCTCACCGGTAATGGCAATTCATCAACTAAAGTTCGTTCAAAATTAATGTGTTATCGAACTGTGAATTTTAATTCCCCCTTTTTTGTTTGTTCCTTGCGCTGCTGAGAGTACAACCAAACACAATCCCTTGTCATAGCTGTTTAATCTCATGACATTTATGCCACAGTTTTTCTTCTTTGTAAAGAAATATGCTTATTTTTAATTTTTAGACATAAAAAAAAGGGTTTGGAAAAGCAATTAGGAAAAGCAATAAGGCTGTAGCTAATTGTGGGGGGGGGGGTCGGGGGTCAAAACCCCACCCCCTGAAATTTTGACACAAATAGAAAAACTATAAATGTGTAGACTTTTTTCATGATAAATTATTGAACATATAATGATCGCAAGGAATAATAAAATTAAAAATAAAGGAACTAAAAATTTATTGGAATTTTATTCACAAAAAGGAACTTATTGGTTTAATTACAATGTGGCAATTAATAATTAATTGTGACTTGTAATTATTACAAGTCACAATTAAAGTCCCAGTTAGCCGGCTGTGGGGATGCCATATCGTAGGGAATGCGGGGGAGTGAAAACGACAACAAATGAGTAGGAATTTGACATAGCTTTAGCCTGTCAATCCACGAATCCACTCATCAGGGGGTATTCGCAACAATCGTGTTTGTTCTGTGCAGTTTACAGTTTTTCACAATGACAGTTAGTCTTCATAAAGCTTTGTGTTATGTGTTTAATTGACTTATACAATGTAAATGCTCAGATAATATAAAACAAAAACCAGCGAAAATCTCTTCAGCAGCTCCTCCTTCTTTACAGTAGAGAGTTGATTATCTGAGTGTTAACTATCCAAATGTCAGTTATCTGAACAGTCAATTATCCAAGCGCTTTTGGAACGGCTTCAAATATAGCCCGTGTCTATAAATACAAAGAAATCTTTACAATATTTTTTTTCATCTCTTTTTCATTAAAGCTTATATATACTATTTGGAAGAATTTTTTGTGTGATTTAAATTTTATTATTGGAACCACCATCAGCAATGGCGGATCCAAGGGATAGGGCACAGGACTAAGTGCAGACAAAAAAAAAATGCATTATTTAAAAAGGAATAAAGTAACATTATAGTCCGCCGTCCATGGTCGAACCACGTACAATATACACATTCCTTTGGACATTAATTTTGTATTAATGCACACTATCTGCTTTCCTCTCTTTAGTGATTGATAATAATATTAACAAATAATATTAATAAATAAAATTAATTTAAAAGATAAAAAGCTATGAAGCGGTAACAATTTTGTTACAGTAACAAAAAAAAAAAAAAAAAAAAAAAAACACCTGAAGATGAGGCCCCCTGTCTCTTGACGCCCAGGGCAAACTGCCCCCTCTGCCCCCCCCCCCCTCTCGGCGGCCCTGGTTTTATATATATATGTGGTCATTGGTCACAGACAAAATTGTCTCATTTACCTGTGATTTGAATATTACTATTTCATTTGCCGTCATCGAGCCATCATAGCAATGGTCCGCGCTGGTGCGTGAGTAAAGTTGCAAGATTGTAAAGTGGAGAAAGCTTCTTCTATATTCCACCTCTAGGACGTGGGTGTTGCTTACACCATGCGAAAATCTGCCAATTTAAAACATCTAAAACGTATTAGTTGTTATTTACGGTACTGTAAAACAAATTTTTTAATTTGTGCTATTGTGTTGCCTGGTGAGCCACATCACCCGGCCGGCTAGCAGACAACGGCAGTGAGCGCTCAGCGCTGTCACGGTCACGGGGCTCATTAATCCTTCAACCTACCGGTGCCCTGCGAGCTCACCGTTCACAACCCTCCATACTCTGTCCCTCGGTCCCAGTTATATTCAATAATCGACTCTATTGTATCATATCATAGGTAAAAAAGTATGTATAGGATTAGATATTAGTAATCTAATACCATATATTTATTTATATTATTTTTTGTACAATTATACTGCAATAAAATGCTATATTAACAGTGGCGCCCCACTCTAGCTGCAGACTGTGTGTCCATCGCCCGCTTCTACCAAGCCAAGAATGATTACACAAGTGCCACTGATTGGCTGCTGCAGGCTCAAGAGAAGGTCCAACATGACAAGACTTGGCCTCCAGCTCTGCTGTTGGAAAACCTCTTTATTACAACTTGTTTTGAAGGTAAGAATTTGGTTAGGATTTTAAAAAATGGAAATTCACTATTTAACACACAAGAACCACCCACCACCTCGTCTAGCTATTGGCATTGTTACCTTTCAACAAGATTTTATTTATTTATTTTTATTGTGACACTGGTACCCGTAATGCAATTTAAAATGCCCAGAATTCGCTTTTCAAAATAATAGTATATTTGGAGTTGAAAAATTAACTAAGGAAAATATAAAAATTTGACGGAACATTCTTCTGAAATGTGTAAGGGCTTCCCTTATCCTCAGGCTACTTTCACACTTGTGACATTTACTGCCAGGATTATTTGTAAGCTTTTGGTTGTCAACCTCTCTGGTGTAAGCACACCTTTACAAAGACCTTTAAAAATACATAGTGCATGACCTTGGATTTTGAAAATATTTTTTGACTTACACCTATTTCTTGTTGCATTCTCTGATTAAACTAACAGTGTTTTTGGCATATGGGGACGTGTAAACTCAATAATAAGTATGTTTGTAGGTGACCAGGAGCTATCCTCCTACTACCTGAAAAAGTTATTAGACCAATATCCCTACCATCTTCCACGTGAGAGTCAACTGAAGGACTATAACCTTGCCCTCTCAGGAAGATGTGAAGAGATTGCTGAGACGCGGAGAAAAGTCAGAGTAAGAATATTATCCTAAAGTTTATAAAAAAACATAGAGTTACTTAAATTATTTTCTCTAATATTTTTACAATCCATCAAATATATTGGTAGCATTGACTATAAACTATAAGACTGAGTACAAATGAGCTACACTTATTGCTGCAACATCACAGCGGTATTGAGAGCGCAACGTATCGGACAACGGAGTCAAATAGGAGCAGGACACACTGGTTGTCGCAAGTGACTACTACACCTCTGCGGTGTCGCCGGGTATCGCGGCCCACTGAGCACAAGATTTCCCCGGGATATCCCAACCGAGTCCCAAATATCCTATTCAAATCCCGGGATATGGAGGATATTCTAGGACATTCTAAGCATATCCCAAAGGGACTTAATAGAAATACAAACTTTTTACATAAATAGGACTAAAATTAAACAATTTCAAACAAAACAAGTTTATAATGGATTTATTTTACTTTTTTGGCTATAAGACACCCGTCAAACAAAATTTCAAAGGATATTCTAGAGATATACCAAGGATGTGTCAGAACTGCGTAAACGGCCATATCCCAAGGATATCCCTAGGATATGTGCGTTTTTACAATTTATTTCAAACATTCCAAATAGGGGTTTTGCTAAAAGTCTAAAGTGATGAGGTCATTCAAAAAATACCATTTTTCTTTGAGGACTCTTTTCGAAAACTTCTGAAAAAGATCTCCTTGGGAAGTCCCTGGAATATGTCCGTAAGCATAGTTTTAATTAAATTCAATAAAATATCGTTCATATCCTTAGGATATTCTCAGGATTTCCCAAGTAAATATCTGTCGACACAGTGTAAGTTATTGAAATACTGAATAAACTTTTATCATATAGGTCCAGGAAAATTAAATAAACAAGCTAAAGACATTGGATAATAACATTGTTTACAAGCCAAATAGATTTGTTTGAATTTAAACATTATAGTTGTAAGGATCTACAAAGAACATCCCTAGGACGTGTCAGTATGGTTAAATAAGCTTTAATGCAAAATAGTGCATAGATCATTCACTATAAAGTTTTAATAATTAATTTTCTTTAATGAAAACCTCTGAAAATAACTCTTAGTAAAAAGTATGGGAAATTTTCATAAGCAATGCCATGGCTGCCTCTCTTCATGACAGGAGTTTCAGATGGGTCTCGAAGGTTATATATCTCTTAAAAATATTCAATGTCCTGGGGATATCGTGAAAGGATATCCCAAAATGCATAATTTGCAATATCCCTAGGATATCCTTGGAATGACTTGGAAAATATTGGGGATATTTGGGTTTACGCTGGGATATCTCGATTTACCATTACACACCATAACGTACACAGGAAAATTATTTAACATCAAATACACTTTCAAAATGTCAAACTACATAAAATAAAATGTATTGATTGTATTCAAATTAAAATATATCAAGTATAATTAATAATCTTTTGGTGTTCAAATATACAATCCAAATTACATACAACTGTTCACATTCAAAAGGTTTTGCTATTTTATTTCAATTTTTTAAATACCTGAAAATAGTCAATTTGTAATGTTACTTCAAATTCAGGCTAACTTTTTTACTTTGACTCGCAAAACTTCAAAGTGCGCCGATGAAGGTCAAGTTTCAATACTTAATAGTAAATGAGAACACCACTGAGCACAGATGAGGTGGCTCAAGAGGCTAGAGCGTCAGGTCATGACGTGAGAGGTCACAGGTTCAAATCCTGGCATGGATCTATACTTTTTGCTCCGATTTATTTTCATTTTTGTAATTTGTTCGTTAGCAGAAATGCATTTATTTATAAACTTTGATGCAAAAAGTTACAATTTACAAGTTTTAGACAAGTTTTTAACGACATCCCTTAGGGATATTTGAATATCCTAAGGATATCCCGAAAGGATATCCCAAAACGCGGGATATGCGCGGACATTCAATATCCCCAGGAGATCCCTGGGATGACTTTTTGAGAATATTGGGGATATTTAGGATTTCCCCGGGATATTCCAATATCCCATAAGGATATGTTTAGGAACTCCTGGGGATGTACTTGTGCTGTGTGGGGGCAACTGTTTTCAGCTGCTACTATCCAGCAGTACCTGGGGGGATACGAGTGTACACACGAGCGGTCAGTTGTTGCTAGTAGTCGGTTGTTGCGACAAACCTTGTTGTATCTAGCCTTACAAATCGTGTGTGATAAATGATCCTTCAGGGTTCAATAAGAGATTTTTATTTACCAATTTGCTTACCTTAATGTTACCGCCAACGTTTCTACTGGCCTCAATGTCAAAATGCATAGCAGTATTATGGTTCCGTAAAACATCTTCTTATTTATGAGCCACTTTGTTGAATGAACTTATAATGTTTCTAAAATAATTGTAAAGTTTAGAGTATTCTTTTAAGTCCTGGAATAGTTTTGAAAACGCACATTTTAACAATGTTGCACTTACAAGAGGATGGGTTCAATACTTCCTTTCCTTATCAAGGTATAAATGTCTATATGCTAAATACGCCACAGTCACGCTTCACTCTGGATCTCTCCATAGTTTATAGTACACTGAGCTGAATTTACTCAACAATGATTTGTAGAACATTTCTACGAGTTATCGCTGCAAAGTCGCTAACTGTCGCTCGAGTATACATATGTGTCATGCACTGCGACAAGTGTCACCACTTCTCGCTGCGGTGTTACAGCTGCAAGTGTCGCTCATCTGTACCCAGCCTAATGTGAATAAACTTCTTATAGCACAATTGCGTTTTAAACCGATTTCTGGTGACACGATCTCTTGCAACATTCATGAAGTACAAGCATACTTGGGAATAACGAATAGAATTTCTAACGATTAGCGATATTCGTTAGTTTTTTCGGCTAACTTCTATTTTATTCGTTAGTTTTTTTAAAAGTAATGGAAATAACTTCTAATCAGTTAGATTCGAGCTAACGAATAGATAATATATTCGTTAGTATTTTTGGAGTTTAAATCGTTAGATTTTTGAACGGACAAAAATATCTCAAATATGCGACCGGTGAGGGTTGCGTGTGGCCTTGAGCTCGGGCCGCTCGGGGTCAGCGCCCTTGATGACAAACAATGCGTTGGGGGTGGGGGCGGGGAAAGTCCAGTTGCTTTGGTATGCCGGTATGCGGTCGCATCCAATGACAACACAACAAGCATCGAAGGTTGAAAAAGGAAGGGGATGGGGGAATGTTTGGTAATTTGTCATATCAAATTATTTTGTCTTCAGTTAATGTTTATTGTCTGACATGCGTGAAGCCATTTTTTCTGTGTAGCAACTTGTTGTTTATATTTCGTTGTTATATTTAAGTGATAGTTAAGTAATAGTTATAATTATTAAAAGTTATTAAGATGAATAGTTTTAATGAAGTAGATTAAAATACTTGTTAGCGATGGCGGGCGAGCGCGATATTCATTGGCCAAACATATATACGGCATATTTCAACAGCTTGAAAAAATGAAAAGGGTGGAATTTCGTTAAAATGTTAATTGAGTTTACCTTAAACACAATTAGTTACCAAGATGTATCATTATTTCTTTTCATACGAAATCCTTTAAAACAACTGCAAAAAAAAAAAAACAAACAGCAAACTCCTTCAAAAATTAACTTAATTTTCTGTCAGTTAGTTTTTAACCAACTAATAACTTCTATCAGTTAGTTTTTCAACTAACTAGTAACTTCTATCAGTTAGTTTTTTAACCAACTAACTAATAACTTCTATCAGTTACTTTTTACTGGTCTAACTAATAACTTCTAACTAGTTAGAATTATTGACTAACTTTCCCAACTATGAACAAGTGACAAATCAGTTCTTCCAGTCTTCTTTATAACCTGCATGACAGTTTTATGATTGAGGATTCTGTTTAAGGTGTGACCATGTGTTTTTGCTGCTCTGTAAAACCAAATTAATAATCAAAACATTGATTTAAGCGATATGACAATATGTGTAAACCTGTTTGAATTTCTGAATAAAAAAAATGCATTAGACCTCCTCTATTTCTTGTTGCATTTTCTGACTAACTAACAGTGTTTTTGACATCTAGAGGTGTTTTTAGCAATCCTACGTTGAGCACAAAAGATAAAGGTAGAGGTATAGGATATAAGATGAGAAGTCCATAAGTGTAAAGTCAATGCAGGTAGTGGGTTTTTTAAGCACAAATATTTCATACAAATATTGCTTTTGCAAGTATTGCAACCAGTGAACATGAAATACTTGTTTGTGTCATTACTTTTTCAAAAGCTAAATAAAATTCTATATCAAGATGGATCAAAATCAGTCCTTAAACTTAAACCATCACTGATGGAGTCTCATTGTAATTTTTCTAAGACAATAATGTCATAAAAATGATCTACAATCCTATAAGGTTATAAGGTTATGCCTATATCTTTCTTGATAAAAAATGTAAAAAGTTTAAAGAACTAAAATTTGGATTATTTGTAATATATAGACATTTAATAACATGCAGTTAACCTTTCATATCCCACTATGAAGAAACCGGGCTGTAGTTGGAACAGCCAAATGTCGGATATCGGATGGAGCAATAAATAATTAGTGATAAAACATTATTGACGTAAAAAACATAAAACAACATCATAGAGAGAGCACATTCCACATCAACAAACTTAGCTGCACTGTCAGTTTGTGACATATAAAGAAAGCATAGCGTACATCAGACACTATTAGAAGCCTACACAGGCTTGCTACAGAGTGTGTGTGTAACAGTTGGAGTGAGACTACTTTAGATCGTATATTGGGAGGAGTCGGTTATGGGAACGGATATGAGAGGTTCTAAACTGGTCATAAAAACTTCCATAAAACATGAGGTTCATTTTATTTTCCTCGTAACCAACAAACTGACAGAGTATCCCGGAGATGCCGGAGGATGGGGTGGCAGAGTACAACGCCATGTGTGCTAGACACGCCTGGCGGCCGCCGCCTACCCACCACCTGCTGAAATGTCGCCTGGTGCACTACCGTCGTCCACACCTGCGCCTGCAGCCAATCAAGCTGGAGGAGCTGCACCTGGAGCCGCCTGTTGTCATGTTCCACCAGGCGCTGTCCGACAACGAGATACGGCACCTGCAGCGCACCGCTTACCCCATGGTAACCACAAGAAAGTAGCCTAGGCAGCAATTGTATTATGAAACCCCGCTTTAACCCAAAATTGAGGGTGAATACAATTGTTGCATACACTACTATATCTAAGATCAACTTAAATTTAGTCGGAGTAAAACTGAGGTAATAGTCGATCATTTATAGTCACTCATGAAAAATGTAACCACACCCTATGTTTCTTGACCTAATCGACGTTTTTTACTCACATTAGATCTTACTCTTTTGAGGTTTGGCAAATTAAATATACATGAATCGTAATGGAAAGACCTGTTGATGTGCAAAATGCATATTTTTTATTATATAACACACTAATTTTGTCAAATGAGGAGCTCTCATTAGTCCAGAACCTGTACCATGAGGTGACTTGAGCATCATAATGAACTAATTATGCAACCGGTGTGTATTTGGTTTAATAATGTACCACTTTATGTTATGGTACTTGTAATTTCAACATTAGTAGATAAATACCATTTAGTAGATTGAATACTAGGTTCTAAAACTTTATTCCTGTTGTAAAAGATTTACTATAAGTTACAGCCAGTAGGGACATATTTCATGAACAATATTTGTCTCGGTCACAATATATGTGTCGAAGTATGTTATTGAAATTGGCTACGGAATTGGCAAATTTAGATGTTGTAGTTTTATTTAACAGCTGGTCTGTATGTTCAGTAGATGAAGCCAGCCAAGGTGCGGATGCCGGGGGGTAGACATGGTGTTGCCAACTATCGCACCAGCCACCACGCCTGGCTGGATGACTCGGACCCCGTGAGTGCCACGCTGACCCGACGGGTGGCAACACTGACCAACCTGGACGTTACTTCCGCCGAGTTAAACCAAGTCAACAACTACGGACTGGCTGGGGAGTATGCCACCCACCTGGATGCTGTTGAAGGGGTGAGAGGGATCAAGCACTTTGATATTAGAAGTTAGATTGGTATTCAAATGCAACTGAATTCAAAACCTACTGCATAAACAGCAGGATTCATGAGTCTATTGTAAAATAAACTGTAACCAAACTCAAGTTTAATTTCGTTACATAACACTGCAGCGAAAAACCAACTTCAATAATGTATACGTAAGATAAGGGAAATGGATAATCTAGTGATTCATGCACAGCCTCACCAGAACTAACTATTATTTTAGTCATAATCATTTTCTTGGTTTTTACCTTTCAGATAAATTTAACTGACGGGGATCCCGATGGTAACAGGTTGGCGACCTTCATGATTTATGTGAGTCAACTTTTCTGATTGATTGATTCTTACACATTGGCTAAATTATTGTATCTTAAGAGTCATCTTCAATCCCGTGCCAGTAGCCCATTGTTGCGCAGTTGGCAATGTTAACCATATGGCTTTTAATGCAAAAAATTATGTTTTATTCGCCGGTTTCGGACGCCGTTTTCCAACCGCTTTTCTTTAAATTTGGTAAGTGTTTAGTTGAATAGTTATATTAGGCCCCTCATACCTCGAAATTTTGAAAATTTAACACATATTACTAAGGAAAATGGAGTTACTTTGCATCGTCACAGAGAGTAATATTTGTTAACTTATCAAAATTTCGAGGTATGAGGGGCCTAATATAACTGTTTAATTAAACACTTACCAAGTTAAAAAAAAATCGGTTGAAAAATGGCGTCCGAAACAGAGGAATAACATACTATGTTTGGCATTAAAAGCCTTATGGTTAACATTGCCGACTGCGCAACAATGGGCTACTGGCCCAGGAAAAGACACTTAACCAGCTCATTTTTAAGTGGGTGATATGACTTTTCCAAATAACTTTTTCAATGGTGTTTTCTTAAGGTAAATTACATAAGTATCATTTTAGAATGGATGTGAAGTGTCTAGTTTTTGTTTCCTGGACTTTTTTTAAAACCATTAGAACATCTTTAGCTTTAAATGCATATTTAATTTTGTAAAAAAAAAAAAAAAACAAACATTATCTATAGATGAGTGATGTCCCGTGGGGAGGCCACACGGTGTTCCTGGACCTCGACTTGTCCGTGAGGCCACAGAAGGGGTCAGCTTTGTTCTGGTACAATCTCCACCCTAACGGATCTATAGACTACAGGATGCGGCACGCCAGCTGTCCCGTGGTAGTGGGCGCCAAGTGGGGTGAGTGCCTGTCATAGTTCATTGTCTTCTAAATAAACCAAAGTTTTTTAAAAGTGATTTCTCTAGAGGAAAGTAACTGCATATTAGTAAGTAAATACGGTGATGTCATAGAGGTAAAAAAAATCCTTTGAACACATATTTTGGGTCATTCAAAACTTAAAATATCGAACAGAACTGAAATGAGTTATTAGTCTCCTTCCCCCTCCCCCAATTTTTTTTCATGTTGAAATAATAAAACGTCTTCCAACACTAGTAGATATATTTACACTTATACTGTAATTGTTTACAAGATAGTAAATATATATATAAAAGATCTTATGATGGCGATCAATTTCGACCAGGCACAACGGTCATCATCAGGCCCAATCCAAGACTCGAAATCGATCGCCATTATAAGATCTTTTATATATATTTACCGTTTTGTAAACAATTACAGTATAAGTGTAAATACATCTACTAGTGTTGGAAGACGTTTTATTATTTCAACCTGAATTCAGTACCAGCACATATATAATGCTAATCAAGAAGCAGTTTTTTTTTTTCTACACAAAATGACTAAACCCTTTCAGTGACAATCAGCTTTATTGTAGGCTACCATATAGCACAGAAAAGGTTAAAAGGGATAAAATTTACCATCCATGTTGAATTTCTAGTAGGCCTACTTCATTTTGGAAGACATTATTACTTTCTAGTCCCAAAGATTTTAATCTTTATCTTTAAATTTAGATCACACTATAAACCGGTCCTCACAAAAGTCAAGTATTTCAAGTTATTGTATTTAAAAATTTTGCGATAATAAGGTTTTAATGCAATTGATTGCTTGATTTTTGTAGATAGTTTATCAATTCGTGTAATTTAAAGGTGTTAAAAAAGACCTTTAATTTTATGTGCATTCACCCACTTAGTTACACCTTAAACTTTAATGTCACCCTTGAAATAAATAAAAAATAAATCTTTTATTGGTACTTAAAAGAACTAATATGTATGTTTATATTAGTTTTGTCCTTCTGAGACAATCCGAGTAAAATAAGGTGGGAGGGGGTAAACTAAAGGTTATGTACAGTAAACAATTTCACTGACTTTGTATCACTGGTTTCAGTTCTGAACAAATGGCTGCATGAGGCGGGCCAAGAACAAACGGATCGTCCGCCATGTCCGCAACATCCACATGACTCTTGGATGTACTTCTATCTTTGAATCTTCTTAGGCCCCGTCTATACGGGCGACTTTGTCGCCGCGACTAATTCACTGACGTCTATTTCCCTCAGTGCTCATTTTGTCTGAGGGCAAATGGTAACGAGGAGTGGGGGTAGCACAGACAGTGTTACCAACACTAGCATTGCTAGTGTCAGCTAGCATTGCCCAAGTGTCCCTTCCGTGCGCGGTATTTGCAGTGTTGGTAACACTGTCTGCGCTACCCCCACTCCTCGTCACCATATGCCCAACGACAAAATGAGCGATGAGGCAAATAGACGTCAGTGACTTAGTCGCGGCGACAAAGTCGCCCGTATAGACGGGGCCTTATGCTGAGTCCACTGAGAGCAGTGTCAAATACCGATGCTTTCAAACCCATGATGTCTAAGGACTGACTGAACAAACTTAATATATGGGGAGAATATTCTCAACTTCTATGGCAAATAGTTACATTGTGATTGTGACATTATGAAGTATGTGAGTTTAAGAAACTAGTAAAGTAAAGAAGAGATATAGGCATTTAAAATGTTTTTCTATTGTTACAATAGCATGATTACAAAACAAAAGATTTTGAGCTTAAAACTAGTATTTCATACTAAGGTCGGTTTTTTTTTTTTTTTTTTTTAACTTGATCCTTCTTAAGAATTTTGGGATGGGGGAGAGATCTAAACTTTAAAAAAATTAAATTTGTGACAACGATGTTTGAGTATCAGATTTCCTTAAATAACGTTTTTAATAACTCAAAATGTCTTTCAGTGGCTCATAGTCAGCTGTTATATTTTCAAGCCAAACCTATGCCTTGTTAAAAAATAACAGTTCTAAAAAAAGCATTGGATTAAAAAGCAACTGCGGTGTTAAAAGTAATAGAGAGTTTTTGCAACATACGGTAAACATTACGGTAAACGCTAAACGCTATTTTTATATTGATAAATTCATGAATAATTCTCAGTTCACGGTGGTGAAATCGGATAAATATTGTATAACGTTTACCGTTGATCACTTTTCAACAAGTTTTTTATAGATTCAAGCAGTATAAATAGGTAAATCAACTATAAATTAAATAGCGTTTAGCGTTTACCGTATTCATTTACCGTATGTGCAAAAACTCTCTAATATTATAACACTGATACACAATATGTTGTCTTGTGAATATACCATCTGGTTCAGAATGCAAAAGTAAAATAAAACAAAAAAAGACAAGGTTTTAGCCAATGGAATGTTAGCAAGGATAAACAAATAATTCCCACCACTAGTTCTAGCCCTTCCCACGAAGGATCAAGTTTAAAAAAAGCAAGCTACAAACTACAAATAAAATTTTTGGGAAATAAGTTTTTGTTTGTATACAAGTAAAAACCTTTAAACTATGTTTGTAATACTTATTACCTCAAAACCTTACCCTCTTGGGAGTGTTAACAAGTTGCAGTTTGTGACTTGGCCTTACTTTCCCTGTGACCTTAATATCATTCAGATTGAAGGTCAAAGGTCTCTAGTGTAGAAGGCTGCGCCATTCATTCTTTCAGGCAATGGGAACATAACGGTGAAAACACACCTGACTCTGTTCTCTGCACATGTAAAGATGAGACAATGTCAGTAACACAACTCATACGGGTGACATTTAAGAGTCATCTTCACCCCTGGGCCAGTAGCCCATTGTTGCGCAGTCGGCAATGTTAACCATACGGCTTTTAATACAAAACATGGTATAGCATTCCCCTGTTTCAAAAGCCGTTTTTCAACCGATTTTCTTTAAACTTGGTAAGTGTTTAGTTGAATAGTTATACTATGTCGCTCATACCTCGGAATTTAAAAAATTTAACAAATATTACTCTTTGAGACGTCGCAAAGTAACTCGATTTTCTTAGTAATATTTGTTAAATTTTCAAAATTCCGAGGTATGAACGACATAGTATAACTATTCAACTAAACACTTACCAAGTTTAAAGAAAATCGGTTGAAAAACGGCTTCCAAAACAGGGGAATGCTATACCATGTTTTGCATTAAAAGCCGTATAGTTAACATAGCCGACTGCGCAACAATGGGCTAATGGCCCAGGGGTGAAGATGACTCTTAATGGTTGTCCCCAGGGCCAGTGTCCAAGGCTGGGGAACTCAGAGCAGTGGGACGGCTCCATGGGAAAAACTTGCATTTTTGTTGCTTATATATCAAAAACTATACAGTAAAATTAAAATATTCAAGAACAAATGGTTTGAAAGTCACGTTTTAAGAACATTTTACTTGTATAAATGTGCAATTACCTCTCAGTAAATTAATTATTTTCTGTGTCAAGATGTATATTAAATTTAACATTTTTCAGCATTTTTAAAACATTATTTTATTTATGCGATCTTAACTTTTGGTGTAAAAGTTAAGCTAAAAATTGCAGGAATAAAAAAAATATCAGAGATTAACAGTGGTTTCTTTTGTTTTGAATATACATAAGGGCTCACTTCAATAAATTTGAGAGTTCCTAAGCTGTTTTTATCGTTACAGGTTTCATTTCATTAAACAATAAAATTTAATGTGGATAGTTAACAGAATGTATAGGTATCATCAAAGATAACGTACCTAGTTTTAGTGATATCACAATCAGAGAGTTTTGGAACCATCAGTAAAATTGTACCTTTCCAAAAACATTTGTCTTCTACTGTATATCACAGCTGATTGTATATTTTCTTATCCTATATCATAATATGCTCTAATGAGAGGAAGGTATATTTGTATGTATGTATATATGTATGTATGTGTGTATGTATGTATGTTTGCACATGGGTCTAAAAAAACCGCTCGAACAATTTTCTTCAAACCTTGAAAATTACTTAAACGTAGTTTTGGGATAAAATAATATAAATACAAGTTCCTATGCCAGAAAAATCTTATTTCTTTATAATCTTTAATTTAAATGGAACATATTTTAATATTGGTCTTATGGAGTTAAAAATCAAAACTAATAAATAATGAAAACAGCTGAATCAAATGTCAAAGTGCACACCACGTGTTCCAATATAAATGTGTGATTTTGCATGGCAGACAGTTACTAAATTATTAAATAGTACTACTGTATAGTAAAAATAATTAATAACTTTTTCATCATCGTATTATTTTATCATTATCATTTAATTATTTTTATTATTTTATCATCGCACTTCATACTGCTGATTATGAATGTGTAGATAGTAAATAAAAGTCTTGTAAAAGTATAAAACAACTAATTAATTTGTATAATTAATTGCATTGGAATTTAAAAACAAATTACAAGCAAGAATTATGAAACAGCTTTTAGCTAAATTATGAGAATACACGGGTTATATATTCAACATGTGTTTAATAAATACACCAGAGTGCAGAACCTGTAGGCTTAAATTGAAACAGTCTGAAAGGCGAGTGAGCGAAGCGATCAATGAAGGTGAAGGCATGAAGGCGATTGAGCAGAGCGAACGAGCTCGTCTTGAACAAGAAATAAGTCTTTTTGCTCTGGTCATTTGACCGCACTGTTTGTAACTACTATAAAGAATATTAACGTTTGAGTTTACCGATCAAATGCTCGGCCCCCAGGTACTTGAATAAAATTTGAGACAACTTATTTACACTGGATATTAACTGATCAGCTGTGATATTGGGGTCAAAGATCTTTGATGATACCTATAGCACTCATAAGAGTTTTATTAATATTACTGCCGGACAACATAATAAATTACCTACGCTACGCTAAGTTTTATTGCACAGAGATCAGTGAGGGGAGCGAACAAGCTCTCTCTAATATTATTGTTTGAAATTTAAATCCTTTCCAATAAACTTTTGTGGGAAAGTAGGAGGTAAAAGCTAGTAATATAAAACTTACTGACATTTTGTAAGAAGAGTACCTTTTTTCGATGAATTTTCAGACCACTATCAGTACCTATATTACCATGAAATGGGCTAAATTCCCAAAAATGTCTCACAAAATATAATTATAAATCATGACGAATGGTGTTCTTGTTATAATAGGTTTTATTTGTTTAATTCCTGGTTATTTTCAATTTTACTGAATGGTATTGGGGCACAGGCAATGAAAATAAAAGTTTCTCCTAAGCTATTCTTGTAGAAGAAAAAATAAATTTAAATAAAAATAAATTTAAAAAATTTCATAAAATTCTATGGTAAATTGGGTACAAATTTATATATAATTTCTATTGCATGACTTGTTTCAAGTTATTATGTCCCCTCATTAAGTGGTATTATCTACTCTTTGCACACTAAACCTTCTAGGCAGCAAACCTATATTACCTTCTTCCTTATATGAAATCCATATCATAAAAAAAAGTTAAGAAAAGTAAGAAAAAGGGAAAAGGAAGAAAAGCAAGAAATTAGTAAACTATTTTGGAAATTCACTGAGAATACCGTACAAATTTGCTGTGAAAGGGGTATATTACTTAAGTTGTAAAAAATCCTAATGTAACTCAAGAAACGTATAATTTGTACAAATTTTCATCTTGAGCTAATCACTATTTTATAGCTTGAAGTCTAGAATCTAGAATCACATCTATGAGTGTAATGAGTCTAGTCTAGAATCATTGTCTACATTGAAGAAAAAATAGTTGGAAAAGGTAAAAATAAAGAATGAAAAATGATATAATTTTATTAATGAAACACTATTTACAACTGTAAAATTTGGATAAATTAATTATTTACAATAAGTTGGCGCTACGCCATACAGGGAATACGTCGTGACATATATAAATAAATAACAAAAACTTAAAGCTGCTTTAACAAAACTTAAACAACAACAATTTTTTACAATGCGAGGCCAATTTTTCAACAGGTTTCAAGTTAATCTAGTTCTAAGACTGAAATAATATGGCTAGTTGACATTAAAACTACAAATGTAAACAACAACAGACAACTAACAAAACAACAAGAGAAATAAATTAATAACAAATTAGAACCAGATCTCCACATAACAATTTTAGGCTAATAGATTTATATACTATACCTTTGAATGGCAAATAAATAATGCTAAATAGCTTGTTGAAATAAATAAGTTACACACACATAAAACACAAATACACTCAAAATAAATAGCTTTCACAACAAAACAGTGGAGCACACGATCAGTCAACTGGACTCACACGAGTTAGTAACCTGGGTCCGCTCCCAACCCATGTGCGTGGCTGTGTAAGAGTACTTCCAACTTGTACCTGATTAATTCCCTAAAATCGTTGAGTAATTACCAACCTATTTGAAATCCAAACAGTTTAACACAAAACAGTTAAGTGTATGTGATGTAAGGTGGCAATAATTAATTTGAGTTTAGAATATTATTAGTAGTAGAACATGTTGTATTACTATCATAAATATTAGAGAAATTATTAATTAAAAAAAACAACCATACAACTCATTTCTTTATGTATTCAAATTTTGGCGCAACTAGATTTGCCTTTACTCAACAAAATCAGTTCTCACAAAAAAATAATAATTATTCTCACAAAATCTACATGAAACCAGTTTTTACAACCCACTTTTAAAAGTGCTATAACATATTAAATTTATTTTTGAATTAGCAAGTAAAAGTAATTTTTTTAAAGGTTAAAGTAATTTTAGAAACTTGAGAAACAAAATTTAAATATTTACATTATTATGAAAGAAGGCAATTAAAAATATCACATATTCGACTAATAATTTGACTGTAGAAATTCAACTAATTCACTGTAGTAATTCGACTAATAAACTAAGTGTACAATCCCATACGTCTCCAGTAACAAGGCAGCGGCGAGTGAAATCTGGCAACGATGCAACGTCGGAATGGTGTACCCAGACTGCAGCACTGTTTGACATATTGGAATTGTATCATATTATTACAGATACATGTTATAGTCTGGTTGTTAATGATAAAAGTTCAATTGAAACCTAATAATTAGTTTATAATCTGTAGCTATATATCTGTCATGTTGATGTATGATTTTGAGTCAATATTTTCTACGTTAAACACTTTCCTGGATTGGAAATGTTATAACACTTTTGAGAAAGATATACAGAAATAAGATGGCTAGATTTTTGCACTATCATTACGGGAGGACACTTGTACAAATGAGGATTAGTTATGCAATACCAATAAATTTAAGGAAAACCTGTTTCAAATGGGATTTTTTTTATAGAAATCACTTTTGTTACTACAAAATACTTAAATACTTAAAAATAACGAAAAAATACTTAAATTTTTTTATTGCTACAAATGTGCCTGTATGGGTGAAATCACACCGACGTGGAGGAGGGATTGGGCGTTGTCAGTTTGAACTCCGCGCCAAGGAGAAGCGGCTGTAGTAATATTCATATACTATAATAACAAAACTTCATGACAAAAATCATGTATAAAAAATTAACAATCTAAACTTTTTTAAATTTATGACTACACCAATTTAGAAACAAAACATTTTAAAAACAAATAAATCTAACACAGGGACGCGCACAGGTTCAGAAAGCATAAACCTAAAATATAAATATACCCGATAACACTTAACATAAATTATTTAAATAAATAATATATATTTACACTTATACAATTATAAAAATCCTTAAACTAGTTGAGGGAAAATTGAGCATTATAGAACAACTACTTTTCTACATGTTAACACAGTTAAGTTGGCATTCTGTCTATTCAAAGTCGGCAAACCTCACCATATGGTGGTAACAATGGGCAGGGCACTGCAGTAAAATATCCTCTGGCTCCTTATATATACTGACATTCTTATCAATAAATAAAAAAATAACTAAAAGCAAGACATTATTTTACAAATAGAGAATATGAATTTTAGTTAATTTTACATGATTAAAAAATATGTTGAAAATATTTTAATTTTCTATACATTCACAGCATTCACAACTTGATTTTAATTTAATGAACATTGCAAAAGACAGTAGTAAAAGAAGTTTATCTAAGCGTAAAAGTTAATGTACACTAAAATTCAAAAACATCTATTTTCCATTTGTACTGAAAAGTTTGTGACTATTATATTTACAGAATAAAGTGATTTTAGAAAAAGGACTTAATGCTAGTCGTATCTACAATTATTCAAATACATAAAAAATGAGCTTTGGCAGATGGCTACAAAATTCTAATTTTAAACTCAGCCTACAGACCGCTCTACAGACTAATTTGATTTAAGTGTAGGCTAGATAATTTTAATATCATAACTCCAAATAAACTTAGACATCATTTGAGGAGCCAATTTCCTAGTCTTCTAAACGGAAGCTATTGTCTATGAGAAGAAACAACTCTTGGACGTCTTCTTGGGAGTGTGCTGTGGAGGAGGTGGATAAACGGGTGAAACTACATTTTTCATATTCTTGCTGGGTCTGAGACGAACACAGAGGAAGGCTGATAAAAGACAGGATGTGATGAGAATCCCCAACAGAACGATGAGGGTGGCGGCAAACCCTGGCGTGGTCATGCAGATCATGCTGTTGACATCCTCCCTCGCAGGGAAGACCATCGTGGGGGCCGAACTGTTGGAACTGTCATCAAGAGAGAATGTCAAGTCACCGGTAGACACCACCCGGATGATCCTGTTCACGCCGACTTCCTCTGAAGACGTATCTCGTCTGTGCCTCCTCACTCGTCGCTCATCCCTAGGACGGCCTTGGAGGTACGCCTCCAGTGGTATCGAGGGTGGAGGGGGTGGTCCATAGGCGGTCTCCACTGGGGTGTGCTGCACGTCAATCAGCCCGCTGTGAAGGATTGCGTTGGGATCTGAACACTGATCGGGGCACTGATACCTGCAAATCTGAATGGTACATTGGAAATGTACTTCCATCGAATCAGGAAACTTGAATGCTTGGAAGTGTGCATACGAAAGAACGGAAGCGCTCGCTCCAAAATTTTTAATCTTTGTAAATCTAGACATAAGTTTAGGCCTTGTGACACATCCTTTTTGATCTACAAGTTGAATAGGTGCCCTTTTGCCATCGTGGGCCATACAATTCCTCACAAGCATGTCAAACTTTGAATCGTCATCTTTGATCGCTAATACCATAGTCATGGTTTGTCCTATTTTAACCAATCCTGAAACTTCCGAAGCCCATGGTCCTTTTCCGACCTGTATCTGCATCCAACATCCGACGTTGTCTCCAGCGAAATCTGCTCTGACGACATCTAGCATATCTACTGGAAATGGCCTAAAGGTAACACTCTTTTCATACTGATCGTGCCACGTACATCTCAACTTCCTCGCTTGGTCCCAGACCTCTTGGACCTGAGGGTCATACTGGATGACTATAATGTTTTCGAAATACGTCCCAGATCCCGAATCCGCTCCATAGCCATACAGTCCGTTCTCTGTGTTGCCTGCCGTCCCACAGGCATGAATGCTGATTTCAAAGTTTGCTGATGTTCTTCCAAGTCCAGCTGGCAGGTGGACACAGTTTACATTGCTATAATGACCTTTACTAAACACTATTCCATAGAAAGGCTTATCGAAGCCGATATAAACCTTCATTAAATTCTTCTCACATTTAACATCAAGGGAGACGATCTTAGGCATGTCTGGCGTGGAGGAAGGCCAAGGATCTCCACCGTAGAGTTTGTCCATCGCCTCTTGAGGAGGCTGCTTGCTCCCAGCACCTGGCGGCGGTGGGGGCGGAGGCCCATGGTACGCTCCATGGTCGAACACTGGCGGCTTTCCTAGATGATTTCCGAAAGGCTTATGGTTGGGTCCTGGACCGTTCCTAACAGGATGCCTGGAGGATGTGGCCGTGTACGCCAGTTTTGCCGAGGATCCAGCGGCGTCCTGGTCCTTGGCCGTCTCCTGGGCAACCTGGTCCAGGCTCTCGGCATCGTCTCTGACCGCGTGCTTCGCGTCCGACGCCTCCCCTGCCACGGCCTCCACCACCTCCACGTCCTCCCCTACCTGCAACAAAGAAAATAAATTACGTTTTAGAATGCTAGACTAATTCTTAAGAGATTTCCCTTCTAGCAGAGAGCTTAAAAGCCCATCTAATGTGTTTTCTCAAAAATGTTGTGAAAGTGCCTGCTAATAAACAAGTTTGCAAAATCCTTTTAGGAGTTTTGCGAAATTGCCTCGCACGACTTAAAAAGATTCGGATGTAACTAAACAAATAACCTACACACATAGTATACTTAAAATGTGATTTTACGTTTTTGTTCTATCCCTTTCAAATCAGTAATACATTGATTACGACAGCATACAGTTTATGCATAATAATGCCATACCATAATCAAGAATACAAGCAGCTCAGACAAAACCTAAACTTTGCGGAAACAAAGAGAAGTTGGTCCTTTGACACAATTTAGAATTGCCTGTTGAGAATGAGAATTATGTATAAAGTAATACTAAAATGGACATCGGCAAGCTGTGGTGTAGCCTACCCCATTGAATTAAAACATTGACATTATGCAGAGGTATAAAAAATAGTGAAATAAATTTGAAAACTACTTTGTGGTATGTAATTGTCTCATATTGATATAGACATTCCAAGTGTAAGGGAATATGTAAATCCATTATCAAATATCAAATGAATCTCAAAAATCATACTGTGCACAAATACGAAAGCCAGAGTATTTAACAAATATTTTGAGATATCATTGGAGAGGCCAATAAGAATATTTCGAGTTTTTATCTTGGTTACAATTTAGTTCATTGGCTAAAAGAAAAGCAATGTTATATAATTCAAAGGCTTAATTTGCAACTGCACTAAGTGTAAAAATATCTTTGTGAGATGCAAGCAAGGTAGTAGGCCTAACGTGTGCTTACAATACAAAATCTACTCCAACATTTCTTGGTATATTGTTAGTTGAAATTAAAAATAGGAATGGTCCAAGAATAGAGCCCCGCGGGATTTCCATTTTTTCCACAACATTGACCACAACTTAATGATTTTTGATTGTGAATCTTTAAATGGAATACACAATAGCCTACATCTCAATTTAGATATCAAAGAGGCACAATCAAAAGCCTTAGTTAAGAGAATTTATTATTTTTTTTAACAAGGTGTTAATTTTCTTGGAGTTAACGTATAAGCTTCCTTGAGAAAAAGGAGTAAAAGTGCTGGATGTTACCCCCACTCAGGAATGCGATTAAATAGGCTTCAATAAAACAATTTTGCTCAAACTGAAGGAGTTGTTCATCATACTGCAAAAAGTAAAAAGGTAGGTAGATAATAAATTATTCAAAAAAATTTTCAAAACCTTGCCATTATTACTTGCAATAGTTTGCTTAATTATACGCTAATTTGCAGATAGGCTACTTAGGAATAAACTCTTTGATTTGGTACTTTGTCTGCAAGTAGTTTCACTGTTTATGATCCTTTTTTGCTTCAAATACTATACTCAAATAGGAATAAGCTAATTGTAATCTAGTATGTATGCATGTGGATCTTGAAAACGGCTCAAACGATTTTCTTCATACTTTGCAAATAACTTAGTTCTGGGATGAAAATAATATTATCAAGGTCTCTATGCTAGGAAAAGTCTTATAATCTTGAATTGAAATCTTAAAATCTTTAACATTGCCAATGAATACAGAGTCTTTTAAGAAGGTCAGGTCTTATGGCTTTTATTCTGCCAGATTCTATAATTGGGCAAGTCACTACGAGACAGTGCTAGCTGTACTATCATGCTATTCCATAATGTTTACCTCCCCCCTTAAATCCCGATCCTGTCTGCAGCATTGTAGAGTAATAACTCGCCTACGGCTCGATGGGGGCTCCGCCCCCATGCCCCCTATAATGGTTCCCCCGAAATTTAGATCAAGTTAAAAAAATACGTGGAAACAACGAATAGTCAATTAACAAATGTTGAAATGGAGCAATTGTTGTAAAAGAATTTCAATACTGTATCGTGAAAGTACGCTCCTTTTCAAGGGTGAAGGGGGTGGTATACTGCCAAATCGCAAAGGACCAAACTAGTAGACCGTCTAAAATAGAACAAATTACTGACGAAATATAAATCAATATGGGAGTAAATTTTTCAGTATAAAGTAATTTACGAACACTTTACATGAAAAATATCAATCATTTCGTGTTTTTTTTATTTTTTATTGTTTTTGTTTTAACATTGATTGAAATTGACCAATGGCTGTTAAAATAGTAAGAACTATTTGGTCTATAATATTTACTAAGTTTGAGGCATCTGTGCGCCATAATAGTAAATAAAAATTATTAAAATAGCGAATTGTTTGTGGAAGAATGTATAAATTTGAAATTACGCCCCTTTTTAAGGATGAAAGGGGTGAGATACGCCAAAATGTCAATAATAGTCGCCTATAATAGAATATAGTAATGGCAAAACATATATCATTAGAGCAGTATATTTACCAAGTTAAAGTGAATTACGAACACTTTACATGAAAAAATGTTAAGAATTTTGTGTTTTTACAATTTCTTTTGGACTGAAATTTGATTGAAATTGGCAAAAAGCTACTACTATAGATAGAACCTGTTGAGGTCATAATATAAATAGAAATTCATGCATACATATTACATAATAGTAAATAAAAAATATCAAAATGGCGCAATTTTTGAGACAAATTTTATTAATTTTGATAGTACACCCCTAAATTGCTAAATTGCATAGGACCGAACTTTTAGAGCGTCTAAAATACAATATAATACTGGCAAAACAATATATCAGTTTTGCAGTACAATTGCCAGATTATATCAATTTACAAACAGTATACAAGAAATGCTTTTAAGAATTTCGTGTTTTTACGATTATTTTTGACTTAAATTGAAATCGGCCAATGAATGCTAATATAGTTAGACCTATATTAGGGCATAATATGTACAAAATTTGATGCATCCATGTCCCATAATAGTAAATAAAAATATCAAAATAATGCAATTTTTTAATTTAAAACATTGTGAAAGTACGCCCCTTTTTAAGGGTGAAGGGGGTGAAATACAGTAAAATGTCACAGGACCAAACTTGTAGAGCATCGTAAATAGAATATAATACTGGTAAAACATGTATCGATATAGGAGTATATTTACCAGGTAAAAGTAAATTACAAACACTATATATGAAAAATGTTAAGGATTTCGTTTGTTTACTATTTTTTTGGACTAAGCTTTGGTTGAAATTGACCAATGAATGCTACTATAGTTAGACCTTTATTAGGGCATAATGTGTACAAAATTTCACTCATCGATGTGCCATAATAGTAAATAAAAAATATTAAATTAGTGCAATTTTGGTTGACGAATTTTTAAATTTTTAAAGTACGCCCCTTTTTAAGGGTGAAGGGGGTGAGATACGCTAAAATGTCAGGGGACCAAACTTGTAGAGCCTCTATAATAGAATATAGCAATGGCCAAATATATATCGATATAGCAGTGTATTTACGAGGTTGAAATGAATTGCAAACATTTCACATGGAAAAACGTTAAGAATTTTGTGTTTTAAAAGTTTTTTTTTCAATAAACTCTGAATGAAAATGGCAAAAAGCTACTACTATAGAAACAACCTGCTCAGGTCATAATATAAATAGAAATTCATGCATATATATTACATAAAAGTAAATAAAAATATAAAAATAGTGCAATTTTTTTGAAAATAATTAGAAATTTTGAAAGTACGCCCCTTTTTAAGGGTGAAGGGGGTGAGATACGGCAAAATTGCATAGAACCAATCTTGTAGAGCGTCTAATTCCCAACTAACGATTTTTCCTCAGATTTGAGGTAGGACTCCTCGTTCAAAAGTTACAGCGAAAATAAAAAACCCTCACATATTCAGATTACCGATGTCATCCCTTTTAATTTTTTTGAGGGGGTTACAATTTGAAAATACAATGTTTTGGGATTTTCCCTTATTATTGACCATACAAACTACGTGTGTACCAAATTTCAAGTTTCTAGCTCATCCGGAAATCCAAAATACTTTGTATACGTGATCAGTGAGTGAGTCAGTTTCACATCGGGTTGTATAGTATTTAGACTCGCCTACGGCTCGATGGGGGCTCCGCCCCCATGCCCCCTACAATGGTTCCCCCGAAGTGTTAGTAGACGATAACAAATCGTTGCCGAAAGAAAATCGCCGTTTGTAGTTTAGAGGAAGTTAAAAAAAATACGTGGAAACAACGAATAGTCAAGTAACAAATGTTGAAATAGAGCAATTGTTGTGAAAGACTTTCAATATCGTGAAAGTACGCTCCTTTTCAAGGGTGAAGGGGGTGAGATACTGCTAAATCGCAAAAAACCGAACTTGTAGAGCGTCTAAAATAGAACAAAGTATTGGCGAAATAAAAATCAATATGGCAGTAAAATTTTTAGTATAAAGTAATTTACAAACACTTTACATGCAAAAATGTCAATAGTTTCGTGTTTTTTTTCAATTTTTTTGGTCTTAAGTTTGATTGAAATTGATCAATGGCTTCTTAAATAGTAAGAACTAGTTGGGTCAATAATATTTACTAAGTTTGAGGCATCTGTGCGCCATAATAGTAAATAAAAAACATTAAAATAGCGAATTGTTTGTGGAAGAATGTATAAGTTTGAAATTACACCCCTTTTTAAGGGTGAAGGGGGCGAGATACTCCAAATTTTCACAATATCAAACTTGTAGAGCGTCTATAGTAGAATATAGTAATGGCGAAACATATATCAATATATCAGTATATTTACTAAGTTTAAGTGAATTACGAACACTTAACATGAAAAAATGTTGAGAATTTTGTGTTTTTACAATTTATTTTTTTTTTTGTCTAAAATTCGATTGAAATTGGCAAAAAGCTTTTTTTTACAGATAGAACCTGTCGAGGTTATAAAATAAATAGAAATTTATGCATATATATTACATAATAGTAAATAAAAATATCAAAATAGCACAATTTTTGAGAAAAATTTTAGAAATTCTGAAAGTACACTCCTTTTTAAGGGTGAAGGGGGTAAGATACGGCAACATCGCATACGATCGAACTTGTAGAGCGTCTAAAATAAAATATAATACTGGCAAAAAATATCAAATTTGCAGTACATTTGCCAGATTATATCAATTTACGAACAGTATACTTGACATTTTTTTTAAGAATTTTGTGTTGTACGACCATTTAGGACTAAACTTAGACTGAAATCGGCCAATGAATCTACTATAGTTAGACCTATATTAGGGCATAACATGTGCAAAATTTCACTCACCAATGTGCCATAATAGTAAATGAAAAATATTAAAATAGTGCAAATTTGTTTACGAGTTTTGAAATTTTGGAAATACGCCGCTTTTTAAAGGTGAAGGGGATGGGATACGGTAAAATGTCATAGGACCAAACTTGTAGAGCATCTAAAATAGAATACAATACTGGAAAAGCATAAATCGATAAAGGAGTATATTTAACAGGTAAAAGAAAATTAATTACAAACAGTATAAATGAAAAAATGTTAAGGATTTCGAGTTTTACGATTTTTGCACTAAACTTAGGTTGAAATTGGCTAATGAATGCTACTATAGTTAGACCTATATTAGGGCATAATATGTACAAAATTTCACGCATCGATGTGCCATATAATAGTAAATTTAAAATATTAAAATAGTGCAATATTTTGACGAGTTTTGAAATTTTGGAAATACGCCGCTTTTTAAGGGTGAAGGGGATGAAATACGGTAAAATGTCATAAGACAAATCTTGTAGAGAATCTAAAATAAAATACAATATTGCTAAAACATGTATCGATATAGCAGTATATTTACCAGGTAAAGGTAAATTACAAACACTTTACATGAAAAAATGTTAAGGATTTCGTTTGTTTACGATTTTTTTGGACTAAACTTAGGTTGAAATTGACCAATGAATGCTACTATAGTTAGACCTATATTAGTACATAATATGTACAAAATTTCACTCATCGATGTGCCATAATACTAAACGAAAAATATTAAAATAGTCCAATTTTTGTTGACGAATTTTGAAATTTTGGAAGTACTTAAGGGTGAAGGGGATGAGATACGGTAAAATGTCACAGGACCTAACTTGTAGAGCGTTTGATTCCCCACTAACGATTTTCCTTCAGATTCGAGATAGGACCTCTCGTTCAAAAGTTACAGCGAAAATAGTAAAACCTTACATTTTCGGGTTACCGGTTTCCACCCTTCGTTATTTTTTTGGGGGGGTTGAAATGAAAAATTGTCGGATTTCAGACTTTTCCCGGGGGTATGATATCTTAAGCCACCCGCATGCCAAAAATCAAGTTTCCAGCTCACCTGGAAGTGACTTAGAATTTATGTAGATGAGTCAGTCAGTCAGTCAGTTACACATGGGGCTGTATATTTATAGGACTCGCCTACGGCTCGATGGGGGCTCCGCCCCCATGCCCCCTACAATGGTTCCCCCGAAGTGTTAGTAGACGATAACAAATCGTTGCCGAAAGAAAATCGCCGTTTGTAGTTTAGAGGAAGTTAAAAAAAATACGTGGAAACAACGAATAGTCAAGTAACAAATGTTGAAATAGAGCAATTGTTGTGAAAGACTTTCAATATCGTGAAAGTACGCTCCTTTTCAAGGGTGAAGGGGGTGAGATACTGCTAAATCGCAAAAAACCGAACTTGTAGAGCGTCTAAAATAGAACAAAGTATTGGCGAAATAAAAATCAATATGGCAGTAAAATTTTTAGTATAAAGTAATTTACAAACACTTTACATGCAAAAATGTCAATAGTTTCGTGTTTTTTTTCAATTTTTTTGGTCTTAAGTTTGATTGAAATTGATCAATGGCTTCTTAAATAGTAAGAACTAGTTGGGTCAATAATATTTACTAAGTTTGAGGCATCTGTGCGCCATAATAGTAAATAAAAAACATTAAAATAGCGAATTGTTTGTGGAAGAATGTATAAGTTTGAAATTACACCCCTTTTTAAGGGTGAAGGGGGCGAGATACTCCAATCTTTCACAATATCAAACTTGTAGAGCGTCTATAGTAGAATATAGTGATGGCGAAACATATATCAATATATCAGTATATTTACTAAGTTTAAGTGAATTACGAACACTTAACATGAAAAAATGTTGAGAATTTTGTGTTTTTACAATTTATTTTTTTTTTGTCTAAAATTCGATTGAAATTGGCAAAAAGCTTTTTTTTACAGATAGAACCTGTCGAGGTTATAAAATAAATAGAAATTTATGCATATATATTACATAATAGTAAATAAAAATATCAAAATAGCACAATTTTTGAGAAAAATTTTAGAAATTCTGAAAGTACACTCCTTTTTAAGGGTGAAGGGGGTAAGATACGGCAACATCGCATACGATCGAACTTGTAGAGCGTCTAAAATAAAATATAATACTGGCAAAAAATATCAAATTTGCAGTACATTTGCCAGATTATATCAATTTACGAACAGTATACTTGACATTTTTTTTAAGAATTTTGTGTTGTACGACCATTTAGGACTAAACTTAGACTGAAATCGGCCAATGAATCTACTATAGTTAGACCTATATTAGGGCATAACATGTGCAAAATTTCACTCACCAATGTGCCATAATAGTAAATGAAAAATATTAAAATAGTGCAAATTTGTTTACGAGTTTTGAAATTTTGGAAATACGCCGCTTTTTAAAGGTGAAGGGGATGGGATACGGTAAAATGTCATAGGACCAAACTTGTAGAGCATCTAAAATAGAATACATTACTGGAAAAGCATAAATCGATAAAGGAGTATATTTAACAGGTAAAAGAAAATTAATTACAAACAGTATAAATGAAAAAATGTTAAGGATTTCGAGTTTTACGATTTTTGCACTAAACTTAGGTTGAAATTGGCTAATGAATGCTACTATAGTTAGACCTATATTAGGGCATAATATGTACAAAATTTCACGCATCGATGTGCCATATAATAGTAAATTTAAAATATTAAAATAGTGCAATATTTTGACGAGTTTTGAAATTTTGGAAATACGCCGCTTTTTAAGGGTGAAGGGGATGAAATACGGTAAAATGTCATAAGACAAATCTTGTAGAGAATCTAAAATAAAATACAATATTGCTAAAACATGTATCGATATAGCAGTATATTTACCAGGTAAAAGTAAATTACAAACACTATCCATGAAAAAATGTTAAGATTTTCGTTTGTTTACGATTTTTTTGGACTAAACTTAGGTTGAAATAGATCAATGAGTGCTACTATAGTTAGACCTATATTAGTACATAATATGTACAAAATTTCACTCATCGATGTGCCATAATACTAAACGAAAAATATTAAAATAGTCCAATTTTTGTTGACGAATTTTGAAATTTTGGAAGTACGCCCCTTTTTAAGGGTGAAGGGGATGAGATACGGTAAAATGTCACAGGACCTAACTTGTAGAGCGTTTGATTCCCCACTAACGATTCTCCTTCAGATTCGAGATAGGACCTCTCGTTCAAAAGTTACAGCGAAAATAGTAAAACCTTACATTTTCGGGTTACCGGTTTCCACCCTTCGTTATTTATTTGGGGGGGTTGAAATGAAAAATTGTCGGATTTCAGACTTTTCCCGGGGGTATGATATCTTAAGCCACCCGCATGCCAAAAATCAAGTTTCCAGCTCACCTGAAAGTGACTTAGAATTTATGTAGTCAGTCAGTCAGTTACACATGGGGCTGTATATTTATAGGACTCGCCTACGGCTCGATGGGGGCTCCGCCCCCATGCCCCCTGTAATGGTTCCCCCGAAGTGTTAGTAGTCGATAAAACGAATCGATGCCGAAAGGAAATTGCCGTTAGTAATTTAGAGGAAGTCAAAATAATACGTGGAAACAACGAATAGTCAAGTAACAAATGTTGAAATAGACCAATTGTTGTGAAAGAATTTCAATATCGTGAAAGTACGCTCCTTTTCAAGGGTGAAGGGGGTGAGATACTGCTAAATTGCAAAGCACCGAACTTGTAGAGCGTCTAAAATAGAACAAATTATCGGCGAAATATAAATCAATATGGCAGTAAAATTTTCAGTATAAAGTAATTTACAAACACTTTACATGAAAAAATGTCAATAATTTCGTGTTTTTTCAATTGTTTTGGTCTTAAATTTGATTGAAATCGATCAATGGCTGCTAAAATAGTAAGAACTAGTTGGGTCAATAATATTTACTAAGTTTAAGGCATCTGTGCGCCATAATAGTAAATGAAAAACATTTAAATAGCGAATTATTTGTGGAAGAATGTATAAAGTTTGAAATTACGCCCTTTTATTGGGTGAAGGGGGCGAGATACTCCAAAATGTCATAGTACCAAACTTGTAGAGCGTCTATAATAGAATATAGTAATGGAAAAACATATATCAATATAGCAGTATATTTACCAAGTTTATGTGAATTACGAACACTTTACATGAAAAAATGTTGAGAATTTTGTGATTTACAATTTTTGGGCTAAAATTCGATTGAAATTGGCAAACAGCTTTTTCTACAGATAGAACCTGTTGAGGTAATAATATAAATAGAAATACATGCATACATATTACATAATAGTAAATAAAAATACACTCCTTTTTAAGTACACTCCTTTTTAAGGGTGAAGGGGGTGAGATACGGCAAAATAGCATACTATCGAACTTGTAGAGCGTCTAAAATAAAATATAATACTGGCAAAAAATATCAATTTTGCAGTACATTTGCCAGATTATATCAATTTACAAACAGTATACTTGACATTTTTTTTAATAATTTTGTGTTTTACGACCATTTAAGACTAAACTTAAATTGAAATAGGCCAATGAATACTACTATAGTTAGACCTATAATAGGGCATAACATGTGCAAAATTTCACTTATCAATGTGCCATAATAGTAAATGAAAATTATTAAAATAGTGCAAATTTGTTTGCGAGTTTTGAAATTTTGGAAATACGCCGCTTTTTAAAGGTGAAGGGGATGAGATACGGTAAAATGTCACAGGACCAAACTTGTAGAGCATCTAAAATAGAATACAATACTGGAAAAACATAAATCGATATAGGAGTATATTTAACAGGTAAAAGTAAATTAATTACAAACTGTATACATGAAATAATGTTAAGGATTTCGTGTTTTACGATTTTTGGACTAAACTTAGGTTGAAATTGGCTAATGAATGCTACTATAGTTAGACCTATATTAGGGCATAATATGTACAAAATTTCACGCATCGATGTGCCATATAATAGTAAATTAAAAATATTAAAATAGTGCAATATTTTGACGAGTTTTGAAATTTTAGAAATACGCCGCTTTTTAAGGGTGAAGGGGATGAAATACGGTAAAATGTCATAGGACCAATCTTGTAGAGCATCTAAAATAGAATACAATATTGCTAAAACATGTATCGATATAGCAGTATATTTACCAGGTAAAGGTAAATTACAAACACTTTACATGAAAAAATGTTAAGGATTTCGTTTGTTTACGATTTTTTTGGACTAAACTTAGGTTGAAATTGACCAATGAATGCTACTATAGTTAGACCTATATTAGTGCATAAGATGTACAAAATTTCACTCATCGATGTGCCATAATACTAAACGAAAAATATTAAAATAGTCCAATTTTTGTTGACGAATTTTGAAATTTTGGAAGTACGCCCCTTTTTAAGTGTGAAGGGGATGAGATACGGTAAAATGTCATAGGACCTAACTTGTAGAGCGTTTAATTCCCAACTAACGATTTTTCCTCAGATTCGAGATAGGACCTCTCGTTCAAAAGTTACAGCGAAAATAGTAAAACCTTACATTTTCGGGTTACATGTTTCACCCTTCGTTATTTTATTTGGGGGGGTTGAAATGAAAAATTGTCGGATTTCAGACTTTTCCCTGGGGTATCAGATATTAAGCCACCCGCGTGCCAAAATCCACGTTTCCAGCTCACCCGGAAGTTGTCTAGAATTTGTATGGATGAGTCAGTCAGTGAGTCAGTTACACATGGGGCTGTATATATTATTGACTCGCCTACGGCTCGATGGGGGCTCCGCCCCCATGCCCCCTGTAATGGTTCCCCCGAAGTGTTAGTAGTCGATAAAACGAATCGATGCCGAAAGGAAATTGCCGTTAGTAATTTAGAGGAAGTCAAAATAATACGTGGAAACAACGAATAGTCAAGTAACAAATGTTGAAATAGACCAATTGTTGTGAAAGAATTTCAATATCGTGAAAGTACGCTCCTTTTCAAGGGTGAAGGGGGTGAGATACTGCTAAATTGCAAAGCACCGAACTTGTAGAGCGTCTAAAATAGAACAAATTATCGGCGAAATATAAATCAATATGGCAGTAAAATTTTCAGTATAAAGTAATTTACAAACACTTTACATGAAAAAATGTCAATAATTTCGTGTTTTTTCAATTGTTTTGGTCTTAAATTTGATTGAAATCGATCAATGGCTGCTAAAATAGTAAGAACTAGTTGGGCCAATAATATTTACTAAGTTTAAGGCATCTGTGCGCCATAATAGTAAATGAAAAACATTTAAATAGCGAATTATTTGTGGAAGAATGTATAAAGTTTGAAATTACGCCCTTTTATTGGGTGAAGGGGGCGAGATACTCCAAAATGTCATAGTACCAAACTTGTAGAGCGTCTATAATAGAATATAGTAATGGAAAAACATATATCAATATAGCAGTATATTTACCAAGTTTATGTGAATTACGAACACTTTACATGAAAAAATGTTGAGAATTTTGTGATTTACAATTTTTGGGCTAAAATTCGATTGAAATTGGCAAACAGCTTTTTCTACAGATAGAACCTGTTGAGGTAATAATATAAATAGAAATACATGCATACATATTACATAATAGTAAATAAAAATATCAAAATGGCACAATTTTTTAGATAAAATTAAAAAATTCTGAAAGTACACTCCTTTTTAAGGGTGAAGGGGGTGAGATACGGCAAAATAGCATACTATCGAACTTGTAGAGCGTCTAAAATAAAATATAATACTGGCAAAAAATATCAATTTTGCAGTACATTTGCCAGATTATATCAATTTACAAACAGTATACTTGACATTTTTTTTAATAATTTTGTGTTTTACGACCATTTAAGACTAAACTTAAATTGAAATAGGCCAATGAATACTACTATAGTTAGACCTATAATAGGGCATAACATGTGCAAAATTTCACTTATCAATGTGCCATAATAGTAAATGAAAATTATTAAAATAGTGCAAATTTGTTTGCGAGTTTTGAAATTTTGGAAATACGCCGCTTTTTAAAGGTGAAGGGGATGAGATACGGTAAAATGTCACAGGACCAAACTTGTAGAGCATCTAAAATAGAATACAATACTGGAAAAACATAAATCGATATAGGAGTATATTTAACAGGTAAAAGTAAATTAATTACAAACTGTATACATGAAATAATGTTAAGGATTTCGTGTTTTACGATTTTTGGACTAAACTTAGGTTGAAATTGGCTAATGAATGCTACTATAGTTAGACCTATATTAGGGCATAATATGTACAAAATTTCACGCATCGATGTGCCATATAATAGTAAATTAAAAATATTAAAATAGTGCAATATTTTGACGAGTTTTGAAATTTTAGAAATACGCCGCTTTTTAAGGGTGAAGGGGATGAAATACGGTAAAATGTCATAGGACCAATCTTGTAGAGCATCTAAAATAGAATACAATATTGCTAAAACATGTATCGATATAGCAGTATATTTACCAGGTAAAGGTAAATTACAAACACTTTACATGAAAAAATGTTAAGGATTTCGTTTGTTTACGATTTTTTTGGACTAAACTTAGGTTGAAATTGACCAATGAATGCTACTATAGTTAGACCTATATTAGTGCATAAGATGTACAAAATTTCACTCATCGATGTGCCATAATACTAAACGAAAAATATTAAAATAGTCCAATTTTTGTTGACGAATTTTGAAATTTTGGAAGTACGCCCCTTTTTAAGTGTGAAGGGGATGAGATACGGTAAAATGTCATAGGACCTAACTTGTAGAGCGTTTAATTCCCAACTAACGATTTTTCCTCAGATTCGAGATAGGACCTCTCGTTCAAAAGTTACAGCGAAAATAGTAAAACCTTACATTTTCGGGTTACATGTTTCACCCTTCGTTATTTTATTTGGGGGGGTTGAAATGAAAAATTGTCGGATTTCAGACTTTTCCCTGGGGTATCAGATATTAAGCCACCCGCGTGCCAAAATCCACGTTTCCAGCTCACCCGGAAGTTGTCTAGAATTTGTATGGATGAGTCAGTCAGTGAGTCAGTTACACATGGGGCTGTATATATTATTGACTCGCCTACGGCTCGATGGGGGCTCCGCCCCCATGCCCCCTGTAATGGTTCCCCCGAAGTGTTAGTAGTCGATAAAACGAATCGATGCCGAAAGGAAATTGCCGTTAGTAATTTAGAGGAAGTCAAAATAATACGTGGAAACAACGAATAGTCAAGTAACAAATGTTGAAATAGACCAATTGTTGTGAAAGAATTTCAATATCGTGAAAGTACGCTCCTTTTCAAGGGTGAAGGGGGTGAGATACTGCTAAATTGCAAAGCACCGAACTTGTAGAGCGTCTAAAATAGAACAAATTATCGGCGAAATATAAATCAATATGGCAGTAAAATTTTCAGTATAAAGTAATTTACAAACACTTTACATGAAAAAATGTCAATAATTTCGTGTTTTTTCAATTGTTTTGGTCTTAAATTTGATTGAAATCGATCAATGGCTGCTAAAATAGTAAGAACTAGTTGGGCCAATAATATTTACTAAGTTTAAGGCATCTGTGCGCCATAATAGTAAATGAAAAACATTTAAATAGCGAATTATTTGTGGAAGAATGTATAAAGTTTGAAATTACGCCCTTTTATTGGGTGAAGGGGGCGAGATACTCCAAAATGTCATAGTACCAAACTTGTAGAGCGTCTATAATAGAATATAGTAATGGAAAAACATATATCAATATAGCAGTATATTTACCAAGTTTATGTGAATTACGAACACTTTACATGAAAAAATGTTGAGAATTTTGTGATTTACAATTTTTGGGCTAAAATTCGATTGAAATTGGCAAACAGCTTTTTCTACAGATAGAACCTGTTGAGGTAATAATATAAATAGAAATACATGCATACATATTACATAATAGTAAATAAAAATATCAAAATGGCACAATTTTTTAGATAAAATTAAAAAATTCTGAAAGTACACTCCTTTTTAAGGGTGAAGGGGGTGAGATACGGCAAAATAGCATACTATCGAACTTGTAGAGCGTCTAAAATAAAATATAATACTGGCAAAAAATATCAATTTTGCAGTACATTTGCCAGATTATATCAATTTACAAACAGTATACTTGACATTTTTTTTAATAATTTTGTGTTTTACGACCATTTAAGACTAAACTTAAATTGAAATAGGCCAATGAATACTACTATAGTTAGACCTATAATAGGGCATAACATGTGCAAAATTTCACTTATCAATGTGCCATAATAGTAAATGAAAATTATTAAAATAGTGCAAATTTGTTTGCGAGTTTTGAAATTTTGGAAATACGCCGCTTTTTAAAGGTGAAGGGGATGAGATACGGTAAAATGTCACAGGACCAAACTTGTAGAGCATCTAAAATAGAATACAATACTGGAAAAACATAAATCGATATAGGAGTATATTTAACAGGTAAAAGTAAATTAATTACAAACTGTATACATGAAATAATGTTAAGGATTTCGTGTTTTACGATTTTTGGACTAAACTTAGGTTGAAATTGGCTAATGAATGCTACTATAGTTAGACCTATATTAGGGCATAATATGTACAAAATTTCACGCATCGATGTGCCATATAATAGTAAATTAAAAATATTAAAATAGTGCAATATTTTGACGAGTTTTGAAATTTTAGAAATACGCCGCTTTTTAAGGGTGAAGGGGATGAAATACGGTAAAATGTCATAGGACCAATCTTGTAGAGCATCTAAAATAGAATACAATATTGCTAAAACATGTATCGATATAGCAGTATATTTACCAGGTAAAGGTAAATTACAAACACTTTACATGAAAAAATGTTAAGGATTTCGTTTGTTTACGATTTTTTTGGACTAAACTTAGGTTGAAATTGACCAATGAATGCTACTATAGTTAGACCTATATTAGTGCATAAGATGTACAAAATTTCACTCATCGATGTGCCATAATACTAAACGAAAAATATTAAAATAGTCCAATTTTTGTTGACGAATTTTGAAATTTTGGAAGTACGCCCCTTTTTAAGTGTGAAGGGGATGAGATACGGTAAAATGTCATAGGACCTAACTTGTAGAGCGTTTAATTCCCAACTAACGATTTTTCCTCAGATTCGAGATAGGACCTCTCGTTCAAAAGTTACAGCGAAAATAGTAAAACCTTACATTTTCGGGTTACATGTTTCACCCTTCGTTATTTTATTTGGGGGGGTTGAAATGAAAAATTGTCGGATTTCAGACTTTTCCCTGGGGTATCAGATATTAAGCCACCCGCGTGCCAAAATCCACGTTTCCAGCTCACCCGGAAGTTGTCTAGAATTTGTATGGATGAGTCAGTCAGTGAGTCAGTTACACATGGGGCTGTATATATTATTGACTCGCCTACGGCTCGATGGGGGCTCCGCCCCCATGCCCCCTACAATGGTTCCCCCGAAGTGTTAGTAGACGATAACAAATCGTTGCCGAAAGAAAATCGCCGTTTGTAGTTTAGAGGAAGTTAAAAAAAATACGTGGAAACAACGAATAGTCAAGTAACAAATGTTGAAATAGAGCAATTGTTGTGAAAGACTTTCAATATCGTGAAAGTACGCTCCTTTTCAAGGGTGAAGGGGGTGAGATACTGCTAAATCGCAAAAAACCGAACTTGTAGAGCGTCTAAAATAGAACAAAGTATTGGCGAAATAAAAATCAATATGGCAGTAAAATTTTTAGTATAAAGTAATTTACAAACACTTTACATGCAAAAATGTCAATAGTTTCGTGTTTTTTTTCAATTTTTTTGGTCTTAAGTTTGATTGAAATTGATCAATGGCTTCTTAAATAGTAAGAACTAGTTGGGTCAATAATATTTACTAAGTTTGAGGCATCTGTGCGCCATAATAGTAAATAAAAAACATTAAAATAGCGAATTGTTTGTGGAAGAATGTATAAGTTTGAAATTACACCCCTTTTTAAGGGTGAAGGGGGCGAGATACTCCAAATTTTCACAATATCAAACTTGTAGAGCGTCTATAGTAGAATATAGTAATGGCGAAACATATATCAATATATCAGTATATTTACTAAGTTTAAGTGAATTACGAACACTTAACATGAAAAAATGTTGAGAATTTTGTGTTTTTACAATTTATTTTTTTTTGTCTAAAATTCGATTGAAATTGGCAAAAAGCTTTTTTTTACAGATAGAACCTGTCGAGGTTATAAAATAAATAGAAATTTATGCATATATATTACATAATAGTAAATAAAAATATCAAAATAGCACAATTTTTGAGAAAAATTTTAGAAATTCTGAAAGTACACTCCTTTTTAAGGGTGAAGGGGGTAAGATACGGCAACATCGCATACGATCGAACTTGTAGAGCGTCTAAAATAAAATATAATACTGGCAAAAAATATCAAATTTGCAGTACATTTGCCAGATTATATCAATTTACGAACAGTATACTTGACATTTTTTTTAAGAATTTTGTGTTGTACGACCATTTAGGACTAAACTTAGACTGAAATCGGCCAATGAATCTACTATAGTTAGACCTATATTAGGGCATAACATGTGCAAAATTTCACTCACCAATGTGCCATAATAGTAAATGAAAAATATTAAAATAGTGCAAATTTGTTTACGAGTTTTGAAATTTTGGAAATACGCCGCTTTTTAAAGGTGAAGGGGATGGGATACGGTAAAATGTCATAGGACCAAACTTGTAGAGCATCTAAAATAGAATACATTACTGGAAAAGCATAAATCGATAAAGGAGTATATTTAACAGGTAAAAGAAAATTAATTACAAACAGTATAAATGAAAAAATGTTAAGGATTTCGAGTTTTACGATTTTTGCACTAAACTTAGGTTGAAATTGGCTAATGAATGCTACTATAGTTAGACCTATATTAGGGCATAATATGTACAAAATTTCACGCATCGATGTGCCATATAATAGTAAATTTAAAATATTAAAATAGTGCAATATTTTGACGAGTTTTGAAATTTTGGAAATACGCCGCTTTTTAAGGGTGAAGGGGATGAAATACGGTAAAATGTCATAAGACAAATCTTGTAGAGAATCTAAAATAAAATACAATATTGCTAAAACATGTATCGATATAGCAGTATATTTACCAGGTAAAGGTAAATTACAAACACTTTACATGAAAAAATGTTAAGGATTTCGTTTGTTTACGATTTTTTTGGACTAAACTTAGGTTGAAATTGACCAATGAATGCTACTATAGTTAGACCTATATTAGTACATAATATGTACAAAATTTCACTCATCGATGTGCCATAATACTAAACGAAAAATATTAAAATAGTCCAATTTTTGTTGACGAATTTTGAAATTTTGGAAGTACTTAAGGGTGAAGGGGATGAGATACGGTAAAATGTCACAGGACCTAACTTGTAGAGCGTTTGATTCCCCACTAACGATTTTCCTTCAGATTCGAGATAGGACCTCTCGTTCAAAAGTTACAGCGAAAATAGTAAAACCTTACATTTTCGGGTTACCGGTTTCCACCCTTCGTTATTTTTTTGGGGGGGTTGAAATGAAAAATTGTCGGATTTCAGACTTTTCCCGGGGGTATGATATCTTAAGCCACCCGCATGCCAAAAATCAAGTTTCCAGCTCACCTGGAAGTGACTTAGAATTTATGTAGATGAGTCAGTCAGTCAGTCAGTTACACATGGGGCTGTATATTTATAGGACTCGCCTACGGCTCGATGGGGGCTCCGCCCCCATGCCCCCTACAATGGTTCCCCCGAAGTGTTAGTAGACGATAACAAATCGTTGCCGAAAGAAAATCGCCGTTTGTAGTTTAGAGGAAGTTAAAAAAAATACGTGGAAACAACGAATAGTCAAGTAACAAATGTTGAAATAGAGCAATTGTTGTGAAAGACTTTCAATATCGTGAAAGTACGCTCCTTTTCAAGGGTGAAGGGGGTGAGATACTGCTAAATCGCAAAAAACCGAACTTGTAGAGCGTCTAAAATAGAACAAAGTATTGGCGAAATAAAAATCAATATGGCAGTAAAATTTTTAGTATAAAGTAATTTACAAACACTTTACATGCAAAAATGTCAATAGTTTCGTGTTTTTTTTCAATTTTTTTGGTCTTAAGTTTGATTGAAATTGATCAATGGCTTCTTAAATAGTAAGAACTAGTTGGGTCAATAATATTTACTAAGTTTGAGGCATCTGTGCGCCATAATAGTAAATAAAAAACATTAAAATAGCGAATTGTTTGTGGAAGAATGTATAAGTTTGAAATTACACCCCTTTTTAAGGGTGAAGGGGGCGAGATACTCCAATCTTTCACAATATCAAACTTGTAGAGCGTCTATAGTAGAATATAGTGATGGCGAAACATATATCAATATATCAGTATATTTACTAAGTTTAAGTGAATTACGAACACTTAACATGAAAAAATGTTGAGAATTTTGTGTTTTTACAATTTATTTTTTTTTTGTCTAAAATTCGATTGAAATTGGCAAAAAGCTTTTTTTTACAGATAGAACCTGTCGAGGTTATAAAATAAATAGAAATTTATGCATATATATTACATAATAGTAAATAAAAATATCAAAATAGCACAATTTTTGAGAAAAATTTTAGAAATTCTGAAAGTACACTCCTTTTTAAGGGTGAAGGGGGTAAGATACGGCAACATCGCATACGATCGAACTTGTAGAGCGTCTAAAATAAAATATAATACTGGCAAAAAATATCAAATTTGCAGTACATTTGCCAGATTATATCAATTTACGAACAGTATACTTGACATTTTTTTTAAGAATTTTGTGTTGTACGACCATTTAGGACTAAACTTAGACTGAAATCGGCCAATGAATCTACTATAGTTAGACCTATATTAGGGCATAACATGTGCAAAATTTCACTCACCAATGTGCCATAATAGTAAATGAAAAATATTAAAATAGTGCAAATTTGTTTACGAGTTTTGAAATTTTGGAAATACGCCGCTTTTTAAAGGTGAAGGGGATGGGATACGGTAAAATGTCATAGGACCAAACTTGTAGAGCATCTAAAATAGAATACATTACTGGAAAAGCATAAATCGATAAAGGAGTATATTTAACAGGTAAAAGAAAATTAATTACAAACAGTATAAATGAAAAAATGTTAAGGATTTCGAGTTTTACGATTTTTGCACTAAACTTAGGTTGAAATTGGCTAATGAATGCTACTATAGTTAGACCTATATTAGGGCATAATATGTACAAAATTTCACGCATCGATGTGCCATATAATAGTAAATTTAAAATATTAAAATAGTGCAATATTTTGACGAGTTTTGAAATTTTGGAAATACGCCGCTTTTTAAGGGTGAAGGGGATGAAATACGGTAAAATGTCATAAGACAAATCTTGTAGAGAATCTAAAATAAAATACAATATTGCTAAAACATGTATCGATATAGCAGTATATTTACCAGGTAAAAGTAAATTACAAACACTATCCATGAAAAAATGTTAAGATTTTCGTTTGTTTACGATTTTTTTGGACTAAACTTAGGTTGAAATAGATCAATGAGTGCTACTATAGTTAGACCTATATTAGTACATAATATGTACAAAATTTCACTCATCGATGTGCCATAATACTAAACGAAAAATATTAAAATAGTCCAATTTTTGTTGACGAATTTTGAAATTTTGGAAGTACGCCCCTTTTTAAGGGTGAAGGGGATGAGATACGGTAAAATGTCACAGGACCTAACTTGTAGAGCGTTTGATTCCCCACTAACGATTCTCCTTCAGATTCGAGATAGGACCTCTCGTTCAAAAGTTACAGCGAAAATAGTAAAACCTTACATTTTCGGGTTACCGGTTTCCACCCTTCGTTATTTATTTGGGGGGGTTGAAATGAAAAATTGTCGGATTTCAGACTTTTCCCGGGGGTATGATATCTTAAGCCACCCGCATGCCAAAAATCAAGTTTCCAGCTCACCTGGAAGTGACTTAGAATTTATGTAGATGAGTCAGTCAGTCAGTCAGTTACACATGGGGCTGTATATTTATAGGATTAGAGCGTGTTATTACAATCACAACGTAATTAATAAATTACCAATAAATCACACCTAAATTTATTTAGTGGTAATTATAGCTACAAACAATTACAATTTTTCAATCCAAATCATTCTTTTTTGCAGTGTTAATAAAACGCTGCGAATTAAAATTGCCGCTCTCACAGTGGTGGATAGAGGGAAGGGGTGAAGTGCAATTGGAACAGCCAGCTGTTCGTGGTGTTGCTGGTTGGAATAGCCACTGCTCCAAGCTATCGGTGGTGATTTTCCCAATTCAAGAAACGGAGAGGGGTGTAGGCGAAGAAGGAATAGCCAGCGCTTGACGCTACCTCTCGTGGTGATTTGTCCAATTAAAAAACGACAGAATATTTAACATGGGACCTTCTTAAAAGACTCTGTATTCATTGACATTGGTCTCATGGAGTTGCAAAACAAAATAAATGCTGAAAACAGCTGACTACTTTAATCTGTTAAAGTATGAACTACGTGCTCCGGTATAAAGATGTGGCTTTACCCGTATTCATCTTTATACGCAGCGCAATAAAGGTTTAGATTAATAAAAGTATAGTACAAACGATAAGAATAAAACAACTAAGCAATTTGTCACATTGAAATTGAATTTAGGAACAAAAGAATTGGTAGCAGCAATGATGAAATCAGCTGTTTACTGTAGAAGTAAACGCTGTAGATTACACTGTGACTCGTAGCGGAGCGCGGTATTTTTTAGCGAAATCGAGAAAGATACTTTACACGCAAAATACATACAAAATTTTTCCTACGACAGCAGTTTTAATTTCCCAAACGATAATGCACCAGTTTGAATCATTAACATGTTGATCTCAGTCGGAAGCGAAAGTGAGTGCTGTAGCGCGCCGAGTAACAAATAAGCTGGCGAGCATAAAGTAATCACGTGGCGAGCGTGAAAGACTTTTACGCTCGTTCCAAAGACATTCAAAGACTTTATTGATTGCCTCTCAGTAAACAGCTGTTTTACTATTGGTTTTCGGTGCAACACTTTACACGCAGTTGTGGCTGTTGTAAAAAATACATCAAGAGTCTGCAGTAGCCTACCACCGTCATCTTGGTTTTTGTCCCATAAGAACTGTTTAAAATATACCGTAACGTAAATATATATTAACACCATTTTAAAACAATGTTGAACCATTTTTTATTGAAAATTTACCCAGTTGAAACTTTCAATGTTCGTGGTCATAAACTGCTCAGACATTTCATTACAATATCTAACAGAAAGTACAGTAATCTTGTACACTGGTAGGCCCTATGACTTGGAATATTTGGCAGAGGATTACGAAATCCGCAAGAGAATCAAGTTTAGCTACTGTGACGTGTTTAGCTGGGTATGACAGACTCAATTAAATGCTGTTGAGAAGTCCAGATACAAACAATTCACTTGCGTCTTTTCCTCGCAAGCATAATTCTAAAGAGCTTCCAAGTTCGAAAAATTAGGCCTAGTAAAACCGATGTTGTTCTTAACAAAGAAAATTCTGGAACAAATAACCAGAACGCTTATCCAGGAACCGACTCTCAATGACTTTACTTTTGGAATAAACTAACAGAAAACATGTATAACGAATTCAGAGAGTAGTGGTAAATTTAAATTGATCATGCGATATTTTTCTTATTACACATTAAAATTACTAACTAGGTACCGTACTTTTATTCATAAAGAACTTCTATAAATAGGAAAATTATCATTTTGATATGAGTTTTACTGCACTGTAATCCTTGAAAGTAATGGTTTTCAAGAGTCATCTTCACCTCTGTGCCAGTAGCCCATTGTTGAGCAGTCGGCAATGTTAACCATACGGCCTTTAATGCAAAACATAGTATTTTATTCCCCTATTTCGGACGCCGTTTTTCAACCGATTTTCTTTAAACTTGGTAAGTGTTTAGTTGAATAGTTATGTTAGGCCCCTCCAATGTATATTTGATTCTGTATACATTGATATTACTCTCTGTGACATTGCAAAGTAACTCGATTTTCTTTAGTAATATTTGTTAAATTTTCAAAATTTCGAGGTATGACGGGCCTAATATAACTATTCAACTTGCTATTGCTATTGCTTGCTATTTAAACTTACCAAGTTGAAAGAAAATCGGTTGAAAAACGGCGTCCGAAACAGGGGAATAAAATACCATTGCATTAAAATCTGTATGGTTAACATTGCCGACTGCGCAACAATGGGCTGCTGGCACAGGGGTGAAGATGACACTTAAGGCTGCGGTCTACCCCAACCAAAACAACAATGCCGAATGCCGCCTCGCGGCCGTAGCGCTAGGCGCTGCAGAGGTTTAGGCCGGTTCCTACGTGGGCGACAGATGCGACGCGACGAGAGCGACAAATTTTCAAACAAATGAATAAGCATTGGAGCGTTCTTAGTGGGCGACAGGAGCGAAAACAATTTACAATGTATAACGTTATGGCGATGCAAGCTTGTCGCTGGTGTCGCTCCAGTCGCTCTCGTCGCGTCGCATCTGTCGCCCACGTAGGAACCGGCCTTACGGGGATCGTGTTTCAGAATTAACCGATTAAGATAGAGATTAGCTGTTAACTTTTTCTAAAAGTAGAAAAAAGGATCTAGTCGGCTATCTTTTTAGAATTTTTAAATAAAATTTCTAATTTCAGTAATAATTGTCTAAAATCATCTGTTTTTTAGTTTTGTAAATGCAGAGGTTTACGGGGATCGTGTTTTAAAAATAACCTCTTAAGATAGAGATTGGCTGTTAACTTTTTTTTAACGTAGAAAAAAGGATCTAGTCGGCTACCTTTTTAGAATTTTAAAATAAAATTTCTTATTTCAGCTACAACTGTCCAAAATCATCTGTTTTTTCTCGATTTTTAACTGAAGTTTTCTATTATTTTTAATGAACTAATTACAAAAGTGTAACAGAGGGAAACTAGTACCTTTATTCTTCTTTAATATGACACTTTATTTATAGCTCTAGGCTTCATTTGGCAGAAGATAACACGATTCTAAAAAACCCTTGCATTTTGGTGCGCTCCAGGGGTAGACCGGGGTGGTCCCGGGCACCGGTCTACCCCTGGCGCGCACCCAAATGCAAGGGTTTTTTTAGAATCGTGTTATCTTCTTCTAAATGAAGCCTAGAGCTATAAATAAGGTGTCATATTAAAGAAGAATAACGGTACTGATTTCCCTCTGTTACACTTTTGTAGTTAGTTCATTAAAATCAATAGAAAACTTCAGTTAATAATCGATAAAAAACACTTGTTTTTAGACAGTTATAGCTGAAATAAGAAATGTTATTTTAAAATTCTAAAAAGATAGCCGACTAGATCATTTTTTCTATGTTAAAAAAAAGTTAACAGCAAATCTCTATCTTAAGACGTTAGTTTTAAAACACGATCCCCGTAAACCTCTGCATTTACAAAACTAAAAAACAGATGATTTTAGACAGTTATTACTGAAATTGGAAATTTTATTTAAAAATTCTAAAAAAATAGCCGACTAGACCCCTTTTTTCTACTTTTAGAAAAAGTTAACAGCTAATCTCTATCTTAATCGGTTAATTCTGAATTACGATCCCCGTAAACCTCTGCAGCGCCTAGCGCTACGGCCGCGAGGCGGCATTCGGCATTGTTGTTGTTTTGGTTGGGGTGGGTAGACCGCAGCCTTAAAAGTAATTCTGTAGTCAGGAATGATAGATCATCCCGGTACTTCCGGTTGGGTACATGTTCCACAAACGTTAGAAGCCGCAGTAACCGTACCAGTCAGGTGCCTCATACCGGTGGCGAACATTCACAATATTTTATACATTCAGAGCGACAGGGACAAGGCAGTATCGCCGGCAATTTATGCAGGGACCGGTCGCGACTACGCAGCAGCAGCGGCAGCGTACACCGCGCGGCGAGCGCTTGAAGTGATAATCAAACAGTCCGCTCCTAATTTATAGAAATATAACCTCCTCCATTTCCAGTCCAATTTATTTAATTCTGATATTTTCTAGGCCAAAAGCATAAACCGAAGCGCGTCCGGGTGGGACGGATCAGTTCGGGCGGCTTCGGTCATGTTCGGTCGGCTCCGTTAGGCTCGCTCGATCTGTGGGAATCTACAGGCCTACTTCTGACGGGTTCCGGTATCTTACTAAACAGGAAGTGACGTGTTAATCGAGAACTTGGGAGTTTTAGGGTTAGGCCCGGATAATCCGTAAAGCTGTTGAAACTCTAGAAGGCTGTATCAATTGTGTTTTTATATTTCGGGGTTTCACTTTGGTTTGTAAGAAATCGTGAATGGTTTTTGTGGATCGTTTACTTATCGGTACTATTAGAGATATAGTAGGCCTAGGCCTAGAGTAAAATTAAGGTTTTAAATCGGAAACTAATGTACATTCACAAACATTTGATAAGAGCTAGTTACAAGGACTAATTAAACATCTGACGAGTCCCCGAAAAATCAAGTTGTTTTACACCTATAAAATATATTTTAAAGGCGGTTTTTTAGCAATTGGATGCATAAAAAACTCCTTATTTTTGTTTTTCATCTGCATTTTAAAATTAATGTTGTGGGACCAACACCAATAATAGCCTATTGGTCGGGTTCACGTTCTTCCACCGCAATCCACTGCAACCGGGATTCGGTGGTTTTTTTTGCGGTTAGCAAAAAAGGCACGTGAACGTCAACAATCAAAATCCCGGTGGGTTCATAAGACGGCAGCAAAATGACGTCATTAGGATCCACCGGGATTTATCACGTGACCATTGGGATTTGTCACGTGATTATCTAAATCCCGGTTGCGGTGGATGATTGTGAACCCGACCATTGTTAGATGGGAAGTACTTCATTTTGAACGGTCGTTATTTTAGGCCGCCATCTTGGATCCACCATATTGGATAAAAGTAATATTTTTCTGATTAAAGATGGTGTTGGGTCACAGCATTTCAAATTAGATTTTTATGCTGATTACAATGCCGCAATCCGTGTTTGAAGATCTTAGTTCGTTTGAAATTTGAAAGATACACTCATATCAAAATTCATCCCTATACATTCTTATGGAAGTTTCGAATTTTAATTTATTTTTTATTATTTCTCTTTTATATTCAGTTCAAGTTGAGGTATCCAATTCATTGTGGTCTTAAATTACTCAATAATATTCCGGCATTCATTTGAGCTATATTCTTCATTAAATTCGAAGGCGTCAGAAACGAGTTATTAGGCTATATTTTCCTCAGTCAACCTCAATTTTTTTAATTGATGTTTTTTATTTATTTCAAATCAAACGATACGTCATTTTATCAGAACATGCATATTACATAACATGATACAATTTTGCAGTTCACAGTTCATAGCAATAGATTTGTCAGCAGGGGCGGATCCAAGGGGGGGGCGGTAGGGGCGGTCGCCCCCCCCAAACCCCTAAAGATAAAATTTTTTCTCTGGTTTAGGGCAAAATATTAGTAACAAGCGGGTAAGAAATCAAACGTTAGAACATTTAGGCTAAATTAAAGTCGTAAAGAAAATACATCATGGCCACAGTACTCTTATCTCCCAAATAAATTTATTTTCTTATGAACGGCAAGATATTCAGACCTATCGTATTCTGCCATTAGTATGACGAACGAGTGTTATTACGTGGCATCGCCAAGATGTAGACTTCAGAAAGCCTCCGCCGGATAGCATCGGTGGCAAGAGGGGTGGATTTCCGAGGTTGGTTTTTGGTTTGGGGTTTCGTTTTCGTACAGTTGTAATTGGTTGGACTATCTCCAGCGAGGACCACCAGGGTCACCACTTGTCAGGCGCCGCGCCGGAGTGGGAATAAACGCAAACGCAGTAGACGGCAGGGAAGGCGATAACCAAGGTGACTGTAGGTTAGGGCCAGGTGAGCTACATCCCATAAGAGCAATGGTGTCACTTTCTGCGACATCCGTGGATGTCGCCACAGAGGTTTTGTTAGTTTAAAAAGTTTTAAAGACAACATTTTACTCATTGTTACCTGCAAGTGTTGCCAAAGCTGCAGAAAACAACAATCGTTCTCCTTTGTGTTGGAGATTTTTTGTCTCAACTATTACTAAAATAAGGAATTTCAAAGCAAACTAGGGTAGAATTTATGGTTTTATATTTACCTTGTTTGGTCATTACCTAATGGTTTGTTATCAACTAATAATCCCAAATTTAAAATAGAGTAATATGGTGTCGTTACGATAAATATCGTACCCATGGCAGCACTGCTTCATTCTCTTTTTCAGTCAGCTGTGTAATGGTAAAACGTAACTTGACTTCCGTTTTAGTTTAGACGCTTCATATCCGGAACACATAAAAAGCTATTCAGCTGACCTGGGAAGAAGTTCTGCTTCTGCCTTTACAGACCTTGGGCGATAACTATGAAATAGCTTCGCAGCAAGGAATCTAAAATAAATAAAGACAAGGTAGGGGTCAAGACATGCAACGCCCTCTATGCACCAGATGTTCTTTTGCACCTATGACATCATCATTATCATTACCAGTATTAGTAAATGGTGACGCCATAGGTGCAAAAGAACACCTGGTGCATAGAGGGTGTTGCATGTCTTGATCCCTACCTTCTCTTTATTTTATTTTAGATTCCTTGCTTCGCAGGTTATCGACTGATTCTGATTTAATCAACTCATTATGGACAAAGTTTATTTTTGTGTTCATAAGAGACTTAATACGTTTTCGTTTAGGGTATCTTGGAAGTTATATAAAATCTTTTTAAATTTCTATTAAATACAAGTTTTTTTATTGAATCATGTTTTTAAATTTAGGTTAGGAGATTCATGACATTTTTTCAATTAATCTGTTAGAGATTGTCGAAAATATGTGAGGTTAAATCTATTTGATAATTTGATTTAGTTGAATGTAAATAAATGCATAAAAATCAGCTATGACGTTTGTCTTAGTAATTTATTCCTTATTCCAAATGTAGGCTAAACATATTTTCCGGCAACTAGTAGAAAAGAATCCCCCTGCTTCCTCTTGGCCCTGCAGTTATCGTGACGTCCGATAACCATAGGCCCTACCAGTGCAATATTTTTATTCGGGGATGTAATTTTTGGAGCAATTGTGTATACTTGTTTGTTCAGTGTTGATTACGGAAATGCACGTGTGTTTAATTGTCCGTAAATGTTCCGATGTATGATGCAGTGCAATTGATGTATTTTTGTTGGCTAAGTGCCGGCCAACCAATTCTCTTCTGCTCGTTTCCAAACAAACTGTTGTTTTGCTCTTATGGGCGGTGATGGTGGAGGGGGGGGGGTGGTGGTAATCTCTGGGAACCGCCCCCCCAAAACGAATCTCTGGATCCGCCCTTGTTTGTCAGTTACGGAAAAATGAATGCATCTTCATGCTCACAATTCAATGTTCATTATAAACATAACTAGGTATACAATGCAGTTGTCTGCTTGCAATATTGAGCGGGGCATTTTTTTTTTTTTTTTTTTTTTTAATCAATAATAGCAAATGTTTTATAGGTAATTCAAGTGAGCGCGTTTGCTACGCTCACTCGCCGTCTGGGTTTAGCTCGTTCTATGCGCTCACTCACCTTTTGGGTCGGCTAATTCGCTGCACACACGTGTTGCCAGATTTAGGTTGTTCGCTGCGCTTACTCGCCACAAGTCTGTAATACTCTAATAATATTTGATTACTCAGGTTTGCTGCGACGGAGTATTCTATGTTTACAAGATATTGTATGGTGCGTCGTCCAAGATTTGCACCTCCTCTCCGTAAACGTGGCATTTCATTCAGTACAAATGTAAACAAACCACTAAAATAAACAAAACAACAATTTCACATTAAACTACTGTATTCACAAACAGCTGATAGTAACAACAGTCTGCAGTTAAATTTGATCCTTATAACAGCTGTATAATTAACACACAGTAAACAAACCAAATAAAATATTTCTCCCATTAAAATAACGACATGGTAACTTTAAAGGGCCGTAGGACAGAACCGAATGTCCGATTTGGACCATTTCAGATTTATACCTTCCCATAGATGGTTACTATGACCGAGCAAAATTTCGTGAGGATCACTCCAGCCGTTTAGGAGGAGTACTTGTAAATAAAAAGCTAGAGTGTAGTATAGGAGCTTCGCTCGCTCCGCTCAATGAAACAAGATTACCATAACTAAACTACAAATGTAATCAATATACATACATATTGGAATTTACGAAGACCTGTGGGGCAGAGCTCTGAAGGAATTTTGCAAAAGCGTTTCTTAGTGAGCATCTATGAGCAAAGAGGGACGTCCATGCTACATTTTAACCCTGAGGCCCCATAGTTTTTGAGATTCGTTGTTTTCTTGATGTGTATTGTTGTAACCTGGCCGGGTGGGTAATTAATAACGAGGGCGTACAATTTATGAGTTTATTAACATTTTAACCCAAAAAACAGTCTACACAATCACTGCGAAACCCGGCCGATGGCCACGAGCGGTTCGACCAAACAAATCTCCCATTATAAATTCACAATAATACACAAAATAATAATTTAGTGCCTACAAGGAAACACCTCGCCTAGTCAGAGTCTAAGCCATAGCCTACCTGGGTAGCACCACAGTAGCAGTAGCAGCTGCAGCATACCGTCGTGGATTTGGGTGCAGTCGGAGGCAGCGTCTAACGAGGAATGATCGAGCAAGCGACGTTGCGGTTGTTCGCGAATCTTTTACTGATAATTTGGATCAGGGGTGGGGAGTCAATGAGGCTCACCAGCCCAAATATAGACCCGTGACGTTTTTTTTAAAAATTAAAACAGAGTTGGCACAAGCCTGAATGACAAAAAGTTATTTTGGTAATTTAGACCCTTCGGACACAACAGTATTTAAAATTTGCCATGATATAACCTTATTTTGAAACTAGCTGTTGACCCCCAAGGCTTCCCCAGTGACTGAATTTATTTGATAGATAATAAGTTTCTTTTAGAGCAACACAATCTTCTTCCAACGAATCATATTGTAATATTAAAGTAGTAGTGGGTGGAGCCTGGAGCAATGATGAAATTTTGCAAAACCTTTTCTTAGTGAGTATCTATGAGCAAAGAGGAAAGTCCATGTCAAATTTTAACCACCAACCCCCCCTCCAAGTCCTATTGTCCTAGCTGTGAGGCAGAGCCCTAAAGGACTTAAAAGACTATATTTTCAAAACCATTTCTTAGTGAGTACTTACGTCCATGTCAAATTTCAACCCCTTAGGCCCTAAAGTAATTTCAAAGTCCTGTAGGCAGAGCTCTACAGGACTTTGAAATTACTTTAGGGCCTAAGGGGTTCCACCGCCCGATTATGTTCCTTTTAAATGTCTCACTAAAGAATTCATTGTTTGGGAGTTTGCACTATTGTTTCGAAGGATGTATGTTTTTTGTTGTTATATTTTTAATAAGAATGTTGTATTTTACAAAAAAAGGTAATAAATAATTAAGTGTCTTACAACACAACTAGTAAGTAAGGGATTCATTTAGTTGGCTATGACTGCACATTTAGTTGTCGCCCCAGAGACTAATGCTTCGTGCAGTTGTGTTTCTCTCCAAACAGCAACTCGTTGCCGAATAAACATCAAAACGTATCATCAATTCTTGGCTGAATCGCTCGGTTTGTAGCTACTTTATTGCATTTCTCAAGCCCCATTAGTTAGCAACTTAACTTTTTTTAATTCCTTTATTTTGTTAATCAGTTTTGAAGAACACTTGCAAAAATTTTAGGCAGCCTTTCCAGATCATTTATAGAATTTGCCCTGTAGAGGACCAAACTTATTACCTGCAGTTAATTCATTCATACCTTCACCTTTAGTTACTTTATTTTAAGAAATAAATTACTCAGGATGTATCATATTTTACAACTTTTTAACTTTATTTGGAAGGCAAATATTATAGATACCAACATACATGATTTAAAAACGAATTATGAGATGATACTTAAAAACTGAATTTTCTTGAAATTTAGGAAAAGCCACAAAAGTTTGTAAGATGTTCATGCCACGATGTAAGGTACTCCAAATTTTCTCCAGAATAATCATATAGGTTGAACACGCACTTCAAGAAAATTTTTATACGCAGTCCAAAAAGGTCGAGTATATTCCATTCTGGTTGTTAATCCGGGCTGCGACACAGTTTGGGTATGTTCGTCTTGTCTGGTGGGTTTCGTTATTATGATTTAGTCGTCTCTTCAGGTCGTCAAGTCTTGCAATATCTTCGAGTTTCTGGTCGACTGTAAATTTACTTCTCTCTTTAAGCTAAATCCAAATCGTGAGCAAAAAACACTTGCAATTTTGCATAAATAATTGAGTAGATGCTTCACCTTTAAATTTGATATGTTTATAGATTTGGAAGATTCATTAGTTAATACTGGCCAATAATTTTCTCTGATCTGATTTTTTTCTGAAAGGTTTCAAGAGTAATTATTTAGAGTGTGGCCAATTGTAACTGAAAATTTTAACTAATAATTTTGGTTATTGTTACCAGGGTAATAAACAACAATGCTTTATAACAAGAAATTCTTAATGTATTTATTTTGCGTAAGATTTGTGTAAGATTAATCGTGTAAGACGTCATGAGATTCAAACCTTTCTAATACAAAACTATATTTGCAAAACCGTTTCCTAATGAGCACCTATTAGCAAAGAGGAATGTCCATGTCAAACTTACAAAACGAACCGGTGTACAAAAAACATCAAAGTATCACGCTTTTTCGCCTGCTGTTTTTTAACCGTCTCGTAGATAACTCATAATAATTAATATAAACCAGTGTACAATACGAAGTTTAATAAAAATCCGTTCGGTAGTTCCATATAATATACTCTTTATAAAAATGTGATTTTTTGCCAATTCTCGCGGTTGGATCGCGAACTTTTCGCAACGGGGATAGCACTATTGAGCATAGCGGTCACTCAGGACCCAATAAGTAGAATGACAATACATATATTTACATATCAGCATATTTAAACTTAAAAATTGTTTATTCACTACTATAATAGTACTAATTGATGAATCTATTATTAAAAAAAATTTAATAATCTTACAATATAAACTTTATGTAATAATTATCCTGTTTGTGATGTAAATTTCACACATAATACTTTGAGCTGTGCATAAATGTAATAATAGTAAGTGTAATAATGTATTATTGCTTCATAATAATTTAAGTTTACAAATGATTGGATATCTTTTTTGAAAATAATTATGAAAATAGCCTTAGCCGGTTAAAACATTCTTATTACTATATGAAGGTTATTTGAACAAAAAATATGGTACACCATACAATAAAAGTTTAATCTATACGAGTCGTTGCCTGTCTATACTTGATGGATACAGATTTAGTCATAGTGAGTAGAGCGCTAGGCAGATGGTGTAAAACATATATAATAAACGGTATCAGTTAACTGACACATACTTTCTCCCAACAATATATAAAAAGGTGTTAAAAGCTCCAAACATTAATGTCTTGATGACTCAGTCGGAGCTACCAGCTGAGCAGCGCTCGTTTGACCCTACGCGCGTCTGTGACTTTTAACAACGTACTGCGTTTACCGCTAAACGAAAAATTGAATTTTCTCCGCAACCACTTGACGTAGAGCAATAATTTAAAATACTGGATTATTTAGTTTTTTAAGCTTGATTTAATGGTGATAAGTAAAATTTATTTCGAGACAACAGCTATTTTGAAAATTCAAAAAAATGATTTTTGAAACACTTTTTACTCCATAACTTTTGAACGCGCATTTTCCCGGAGATGCGGGTGGTGTCATTTTATTCACCATTTTAAGCTTAATAAACCACAAAATTTTAATCAAAATCGTTAGAGCCGTTTTTGAGAAATTTTGATTTTTGACGATTTTTGAGGGTTTTGGGGGGTAAACTACCCTTAAAAATAAAAAATTCAAAAAAATGAAAAAAACGCCTGGAATTATCGTGGGTTTGGACCTACCTACCAAATTTCATCAAAATCGGACCATTGGGGCATTCTCTAGCTCTGTTTACATCCTGACACACATACACACACACACACACACACACACACACACACACAGACATCACTCCGAAAACCACTTTTTTGGACTCAGGGGGAACCAAAATGGATAAATCCACCAACAACTCAAATTCGAAAATTTTGACGAAAACAATACTTTCTCCATATACTATGGTATAGGGGGAGAAAGTAAAATGTACTTTTCAAAATTTGATTTCCTTCCATTTGATCAGCTACTTTACAAACTTAAGTAACTTTAAATTATTTAACATTCAAAACTTTTTAAATTTTTAATCCACCAACCATAAAATTTAAATTTTATTATTTAAAAAAATAAAAGAGTTTTATTTCTTTTCTTTTATTTTTTCTTTCCATTGAAAGGATAATGCATCATAATTTATACATGTTTTTATGTACTGGCCATAGTAAACCAAATCCTTCTTGAGTGTTTGCTCTTCTACTTTCTATTACGTAAGACCTTGTGTGTTTGCAATTAGCTAATTAAAAGCGTGTAAAATAAATTTATTGTAAAGGTTTGAAAATATCGATAAATTTAAGGTGGTAAAATAACGTTAAAGTAACTAAAATCTGCTAATATAATCTGCTTTTATTTGGTGTAAACTGCATGTAAATCGGTCCAGAGGAATTCTCAGACAAACTGTCCCAAGGACTGAAAATGTTGGATTTCCCCCCTGTTAAATCCCCATAAGAAAATTTCATTTTTTCATATTTGACCCATTTGACACAAATACTTTTGACATACAAAAGAAACTGCTAATATAGAACGGGAAAATTGTTTTGTTTTGGTACAACCCACATGCATCGGCACAATCAAAGTCTCAGATGAACTGTCCAAATGTGTTTTCCCTCACTGTTTTAAAATATACTAGAGATCGCCTCCTGGTTGAAATTAAAACAAAATTGTTTCATTTGATCTAGACCGTCTGGATCCAATTAGTTAAAACAATATGTTATAACTGAAGGATGTAAGAATCGGGCAAAACTGACCGTATGTGCAATGGTTCTCGGACCTCGGGGGGCCATGAAACCGAAAAAACTCCCTCAGCATAAAAAACTTGACCGCTGTGTACAATGAAGGTGCGCCCTTTCACATCTAATAGTTAGCAAGGAGCTATAAGGTAAGACGAACGAACCTGTGTACAAAGTTTTGTATACATCCATTCAATGATTATTGAGAAATAAAACTCGCGGTTTTTCGGGGACTCCCACGGTTGGATCACGAAAGTTAGATAACTAATAATTAGCAATCAGCTGGAAGGTGATGATCATTTCAATGTACAGGGTGTACCAGAAGTAACCAATCCATACCGGAAGTCATTAATTTTAAATCCAAAATCCCAACTTTTAGTTTAAAGAGGAATTTACAGGGATAACTTATGTGAAATTTAGCCCCATGTTTTTTTTTATGGAAAAAATAAAAATTCTACCCCCATTACCTCCCAAACGGATAGGATTTAGTGCACACATTAAATTGTAAAGTTGCCTTAGAATTATGTGTAGAATCCAAAAATACCATAAGCGTGGGGGGTTCGTCTTTAAAATTAATGAATTTCAGTCTGGGTTGGTTACTTCTGGTACACCATGTACATTGAAATTATTATCAATGTATATCAATGGATATGGTAATTTTGAAAGGGGTGTACAGGTGGTCTGGGACACCCGGTATATAGATTTTGATGACCTGTGAGGCGGAACCCTGAAGGAATTTTGCTAATTCATTCCTTATTGAGCAAGCAACTATAAAGAGGATCTTCCATGACAAAATTTTATAAGTTAATGATAAACTCTTTAGGTTATAATTGTTCAAATTTATTCTTTCCTAGATTTATATTAAAATTGGCCATAAAATTAGTATTAGATAAAACTCTTGAAGTGTTGTTCTGCGGAGCCCTGATGGAATTTTGCAAAGTCATTTCCTATTGAGCACCTATGAGCGAAGAGGAACTCCCATGCCAAATTTCAACATCGTAGGTCCTATGGATTTCCAAATTTGTTGTTTCCTAAATCTGTATTGGAAATTGGCGATAAAAATAATATTTGTAGAGTTTTAAATGACTCCCCCATCAAATTTGGCTACCATCTTAAATCCACCATTTTGAAAGAAACTTTTTTTTATGTAAAGGTAGGGTTGTGACCTATTATTTCAAAATAACTTTTTTCGGTGCACACAACGCCTCAATCCGTTTTTAATTATCTGTTTACGTTCTCAAGATGTTAAGAGTTTTTTTTTTTTTTTTTTTTTTTTTTAATAAAAATTTCAAAGTAAAAAATAAAAATCTTTGGTTCTATTTAACAATTTAAATAAAATCAACTTTTTTATCATCAGATGTCCCACATAAAAAAGAAGTACTTATTTTTTATGGGTTTATCATTTTTGGCTACCATCTTGGATCCACCATAGGGCCGCTTTCTCCAACTTAGTTTAAATCAAAACTTAAGATTAAACAAGATTTTGCCGTATGATTTAACATGCTGGATTAATTTAATTTAGTTAGGGAAAGCGGCCTAGTTGGCCTCTAGTGGGATAAACTTTTATTTTATTTAACGTAAAGGTAGGGTTATGAAACATCATTAAAAATAATTTTTTGTGTTGAACAAGATGCCGCAATCAGTTTTTAATTATCTGTTTTCGTTCTCAAGATATTTACGGCTATATAAAAAAATTTAATAATTTCAAAATTGCCTCATTTTATTTAAATTTTTTTTTAACATCTACTTTTCATCATCAGATATCCAATTTTATTAGTTGCCAATAGATTTTTATAAGTTAGAAATTTTAACTGACATCTTGGATACGCTATATTGGATTGAAATGCTTGCTTTGAGTTAAATATGGTGATGGGACACATGATTCATGATGATGCAAACAAGCATCACAATTCAACCCAAGATGACAGTTCAAATTTCTAACTTACAAAAAATCTATTATCAACTACTAAAAATGGGATATCTGAGGAGGAAAAGTCGATAAATATATAAAGAAAGAACAAAATAAAACAAGGGAAAAACGAGCAATTTTAGAACTATTGAAATTTTTTTATAAAACTGCAAACATTTCGAGAACAAAAACAGCAGATAATTAAAAAAAGGATTACGGAATTTTGTATATTGCAAAAAGTTATTTTGAAATGATGAGTAACCCTACCTTTCCATTAAAAAATAAAACTTTATTTCAATATGACAAAATCAAGATGGCGACCAAAAATATAAACTCCATAAAAAATAAGTACTTCTTTTTTACGTGGGACATTTGATGATAAAAAGTTGATTTTATTAAAATCATAGAAACAAACCAGGGATTTTTTATTTTATTACGTCTAGCCTACTTTGAAATAAAATACCCCCCGTCGCAGCAGACCTGCTTACTCAGCAAATTTCCAAATTAGTAATAATAATTTGACCAGATGAACCTGTAAAAAAATTTCATCACATGCTCATAAAAATTAGGGAAATTAATGTCTATTCTCTTTATGATAAATATAGGGAAAGAGTATGTAGTAGGTTTGCTGCTAGGGGAAACCCTGAAAGTAGGTTTTTAGCATAAAAAAGATATTTCGACAATATGAAGCCATATACTAAGTTTTCTCAATATCTATCCATAAATAAAGGAGTTTGCCTATTCTCCATGCATTAACATGGGAAAAGAGTGTGCAGGTTTGCTGCCATAGTAAGTACTAAAACCGAGATTTTTTACCATAAATGGATGAATCTCAACCTAATGAAGCTAAATCAAGGGCGGTTCAAGAGAGTTCATGGGGCCATGGGTCGGTTCTTGGGGGCCATGCTCCCCCCCATGAGAATTTTTTTTTATTTTATTATTTTTATGAATTATTTTTTATGTTAACACAAGGGCAGTGTATGTCATTGTCATTGAACGTGAACCTTTATTTTACATGCAACATATAGTCAATGACAACGTTGCATCGTCAATTGTAAAGTTTATTTTCGTTACTGTTTTTTACATGCTTTAATGGTTTTTTTAACATTATAGTCAACGACAACGCGGTGTCGTCAATTATTGTGATGTTAATTTTTATTGCTCTTTTTTACATGCAACATACAATTATACAATTCAAGGACCAAGTGGTAGCGTCAGTTGTATTGATTTGTATCGTGAACCCTTTAAAACATGCAACATACAACTATAGTCAACGACAAAGTGGAAACGTCAATTGTATTGATTTGCATCGTGGACCCATTTAAACGTGCAACCTACAACTAAAGTCAACGACAAAGTGGTGGCGTCAATTGCATTGATTTGTATCGTGAACCCTTTTAGACGTGCAACCTAACATTATATTAGTTTTGAATGACACTTTTTCTAGTAGGTGAGGTGAATACTATTTCTCTCCTTCCTATTCATTGGCATGACTTACCTTTTTTTGTTTTGTAGTGCAAGTCTAATAATCCGTTGGGAATCCAACTTCTGTTATTTAAATGTACACAAACACATACAGACACACACATATACTGTCTCTACGCACTCCCGATATTTCGTGGAACCAAACAATGTTCCACGTCTTCAGGGGGGTAATTCCCTAGTTCGCCGGTTGCGTAATCGGTCCGAGTGCCTGACCACGACTAACATTATAGTCAGCATCAATGTGGCAACGTCAATTGTATGGATTTGTATCGTGAACCCTTTTCAACATGCAACCTACAACTATTGTCAACGACAAAGTGGCAGCGTCAATTGTATTAACATGCATTCTAACATGCTTTTTTAACATGCATTCTTCCATAGACAACGACAATGTGCTTATAAACCTGTATTTCCCATTCACCATACAACTTTGAGTTCACTTCTGTAGCCTACGTGTCATTTTAGGTATTCCATACCCCCCAAACTCTCCCGGTGGTTTGGCCCCCCGAAAATCTGCCCTGGAACCGCCCTTGAGCTAAATACCAAGTTTCATTAAAAATATTGGTTAAAAATTGAAATATTAACACATTTTTACTCTCCATAAAACAACGCAACACCTGTCAGTAATGTATAGGCACCGCAACAGTGTAGATATTTTAAAGTAGATATTAGGTCTACTTAATTCAATTTTTTGTCTTATTTATCTTATTACCTAAATCCCCATGTATTGCCAATATACAAAACCGAATAAATAGGGACATCCCATGTTAAAAATTTTGCTGAAAAACGTATGAAAATAAAGTGCTGATGCTAGAATTACTTCTCCTTATTGCCACGGGGAGCCCTCTTTTTACCTTCTAAATGTCAAAATAAGCATATTTGTTTGTTTACAAAAATAAAAACAATAAAAAAACTTCTGTAAAATTGTTTTAACCATCTGATTCCATGAAACCAATCAGCATCCTTGAATGAAAATTACGGTGTAATTTTAATCAGTGTAATAAATCAGTGTTTTGTGAGTGGCTTTCTCACTTCTTCATAAGAATCTTACTCATTTAGTTCTTTCACATTAGTATTGCCATGGTATTGCCCAGTCTATACCCGAACTACTTGTAAGATTGAGCAATTTACAAACCTTGTTGGTTTCAACTATATATTGTTATTTATGAAATACACCTCTTTTTGTCAGAACGTGCAATGAAAGCTAAATTGGGAACTAAAATTAGTTTGCAATGATAATAAAAAATATTTTAAGATCTAAGGAACAAAACTCGTTCTGTAATAATATGCATAAATTATTTTAATATTAATATTTTGAACCAAGAATTAGTCGACTTCACTCACTGTATTTAGGCTGGTGAAAAGTTAAAGGGTTAGATAAAGGGTTGAATGAGTCTGTATTTAACATTTTAAGTTTTGCCATCTGTGGTGAAAATGACAAACTGTCTAATCCAGCTGATTAAAAAGCACAGATAAAAAAGTAGAATTAAATATTTCCATAAGATTAACATTGAATATTTCTTTTTCTATGAGGCAGAGCCTTTTTGACGAACGTTGCTTTAGAGCAGTGGTGTAGTGGTGCGGGAACGCTTGGGAACGGCGTTCCCACACTGGTTTTTAATAACCCGGGAAAATCCCAGTGCTCCGTTCAATAAAAATCCGGAAAAATAGCTTATACGTTTCTAAATATAAATATTAATTAAAGAGTATAAAAATATAAAAAAAAATATTTCTATGCCAACAATAAAATGCAATACTTTTGTAGACACGATTTTACTCTGTATCTGTTTCCAAAGCCTCACTCTCGCTTGAACTTTGTATTGTGCACAGAGTACGGTATACGGTGGCGGGCATCACTCTCCCGTCCCTCTACAACCCTTCCACACCTACAGAAGAGGATGCATTTGCCGACTATTTGTAAACATGAATTGTCAATCTGTCAATGAAATTTCATTGTAATTAATTACTCCGTTTTTCCTCTGTTTTATGGATTCAATTTATTTTCGTTCTATGCTTTTATACTTGTATAGAATATGTCATTAATAAATTAGGTTATGTATGTTGCTATTTTGGGGGCTAAAAATAAAAGTAGTTAATAAATTAATTAATAACCTTTTCTAAAACAATCTTCTTGTGTGAAATAATAAAGTTAGTTAAGTATAAAAATAAACTGGTTTTTAATTTTGTTTTTCTCAAAATCATTTTAATCCTCAGTAAATTCAGTTAGTTTAAAATACATAGCCTAATAAACAAAGCTATTGCTATCGTACGCATTCAGGGAAATTCTATCTTAATTTTCAGGGAATTTGACAACAAATACATTTAGCGTTCCCATATTGGAAAATTTGCCACTACAACACTGCTTTAGAGCAGCTAAAATCGTTCTAATTGCCCTATTTAACAGTAAAAATTTTTCATATTATTTACTAAAGCCCTTGTCGTGTTAAAAGAGATCAAAGATTGGTATTTTAGCACAACTTGACAATAATTTCAACTTAAGCCATTTAAAAGGACTTAAAAAAACAAACATTTTAGTATTTTGAATCTTTAAAATAGTTTAACTGGTTATAGAGAAAATTCGAATAAATCTTCCCATGTTACTCTTTAGGGTAAATCTTAAAAATGTTATATATCGCTTGGTCAAATGGTTAATTCTAATGAAGAAATAATAATAATGAATTTACAACTCAGCTAACATGTACATTTTGTTTTATTTATACTGTACAACACATGATTTAAAAACAGAAGTAAATAATATCGAATAAACATAGCAGTCCATTATCTATCATCAAATGCATCAATTCATTTTTTTCTCTTTTGTTTATTTAACTTCAGCTATTTATTTTCTTTAATCAAACAAATATCACATAATTACAAATAAATGGAGTCTGTTGCGACAGGAAATATTTTCATACGTCATGTATTCACTGATTTTACCGAATTTCCCTATAGGGAATACGCTATTACGGTAGTAGCCATGGTAAGACCTAAGCCCAGGACCACTTTACTTCTTCATTTTGAGGTCCCCAGAAGCCAAAAACACCATTCGTTCATTTTCATTATATATATGTGTGTGTGTCCGTGGTACCGATAACTTTTGTAGGGAACCTCCGATTTTGATGAAATTTGGTATGAAGGTGTAAGATTAGGTCTATTTTCATGAGTTCGCGAACCAGCATTGTCGGGTTATGGGATGGGGGTTTTATGGGGTTTCAAAGGGGTAAAAAATGGGTTCTTGGCATTTTTTTACCTCAATTTTAAAAATTTATCAGTTTTAACTGAAACCATTCAAAAGAGCTTAAAAAAACAAACAATTTGGTATTTTGAATTTTTATCTTAGCATAACTGGTTACGGGGAAAATCCAAAAATGTGTTTTCCATGTTATTCTTATGGGAAATCAAGAAAACCCTATATCTTTCTTATTTATTGACATAACTTAATCAAATTTGGTATGTATATTATCTAGATAGGGCTTAACTTATAATTGCTTACAAAACCCATTTGGCGGCAAACCTATATACTCACCCCCATGGGGTTTATGGGGAAAATAAAAAATTGCCATAGCTTGATACAATTTTGTGTTTACATTCACCAATTATTGATTAACTTAGATTTTCTAACAACACCCCATGGCAGCAAACCTACATACTTGATCCTATGGTGTTTTTATGGGGAAAGTAAATAATCTAAAATTCCACTGGAAATTCGCTGAGTATGCAGGTCTGCTGCGACGGGGGTATTAAATTCTATTATTTCTGAGTCAACCAAATTTTGGTCGTCAACCTAAATTTGGTCATCAATCTAATGAGTTGCTGTTGCGTTTACACTGAGATATAAAAAATGGTTGGACAACTGCAGTGTAAACGCGCCTTTTACAAAATAGACAACAAGGAGATCCATAGTTGGGACAATCTTTACTCATGTGGTCAAGAGCACAGTTGCTGCAACATCTCTTACTTCGACATGCTTTTGCTGTATGACCAAAAAACCTAAGACAGTTAAAGCACTGAATAGAAACGCTTACATTTGGTTCAATGTGGCATCTGGTGTAGGACAAGCTGACATGCTCGGGAAAGTATTTGTAACAATTACTAAAGGAATTGGGAAATAAGTAAATTTACCGTAGCTTTTACGATATGTTTTTTTCAGTCCCCTGATAGCAACAATGCTACTGTTTTTACTTAAATTTTACAAAATATTTCATCTGATTCTGGAATGGATGGGTCAGCACCTATGACTAGTCCTATTCTTTGAATTTGGTATGAGGTAATGTAAGCAGTTGCGTTATTCTGTTTAGCAAATGAAGAATTCAAAATTGCGTTGTCGTTCTTAACACTATGAACACACTTTAATTCATTTTCCCCCACCTTCTTCAGTTCAAGAACGCCCAGTACCTGATGGTTGAAAAGTTTATGGCCAAGGGCTATCGTATGAATGTTTCCAATGTTGCCTTGGAGATTTGAACTGTCTAAAAATATTACGTACAATGAAGGGTCAGTCTCAAGGCAGCAAGCGCTTCATTTGGGTGTTGTCTTTGGTTTGATTTACATAAACATAATTCTTGATTCACTCTCATAAAGTCAATTTGTTGACTCAAATAGATATTCATTGTATAGAGAACGATATATATACTATTTTTATCCCAGAACTGTTATTTGAAAAATTTGAAGAAAATAATGCAAACCATTTTTGAGAACTGTATGCACACTTACATACAAAATTTACCTTACTCGTATTAGAGTGTAGGATTGGTAAGATCATTATTTGAGTTTAATTTTTTATAGTTGTAAAGAGTATACTATACCAAGGGAGCATCTATTGGCGGGAGATGACTTGTTGGCCACTGAGGGGGTTGGGGGGCGAAGGGAAATTTACATCCGAAACCTACTGGTCAGTTGGTTAACTAAGGAATAAAACCAAACTTAGATTGTACTATCCTATATGAAAAATTTTGCTACAAAAAGTAAACAATTATCTTTGTTGACAAACCTGCTAGCCTAATTCAATGTAGAGAAAGACAGCTGATTGCAAAATAAAAGAAAACATCTTAGGGGTCGTCCATAAATTATGTCATCTGAAAATAGGGGGGGAGGGTCCAGATTGAAAATGACGGTAAGGTGATGTGCAAGGGTCGTCTTTGATATGACGTCATTTTAAATGTGATGTTTTATATCAAATTTTAACAGTAAAACAATGATAAATGCTAACACAACTCAACTGTTAGGCCTATAAAATAATTATCTAGACTATTTGAAGGCGTTGTTCTATAGTTTATTTTTCCATCGAGAAAACAATTTTGACTTAATTTCTGAGGGTAAATTCAGATTTGATTGGTACATTTTTTTAGTTTATTACGCGTTTGAAAAGCATTATTTTTACTTAAAATGGAGGTTTGTTAAAAATGACGTCATTTTTCCGAGAGGGGGGGGGGGTCAGACAAATTATGATGGTAGGATGATTTTAGGGAGGGGGGGTCCAAAAATGGCCAAAAAGCAATGACGTAATTTATGGACGGCCCCTTAGCGATGCTGTATATTTTTGGTTTTGTTGATAGCTTACCATATGTTGGAATAAAAAAAAAAAACAAAAAACAAATTGTTTTAGCCAAAGGCATGCTTCAGCTTCCCCCTCACCCCGCAACCCCCTTAAGGCCCGCCGCACATTGGTGCGAGGTGGGAGCGAGCCAAGGCCGAGGCGAGGCAGAGGCAAGGAAGAGGTGTTTTTGTAATACACGCGTTCAGGTGGAGCGGCGCACATTGGAGCGAGGGCAGAGCGAGGCGGCAGACTCGCTCAGGCCTCGCTGGGTTTGTATTTGATGCACAGTTTTCCTCGGTACTCGTTCAGTCCTCAGCAAGTTTTTTCTATTTCTCCCTATTTTGTAATAAGGAGAAATAGTATAATGATCACAAAAAATATCAGTGTTATATATAATTTATTTGGATGTATCGCCCGTTGGTCCCCTGAATGCAAAAATAAGTTAAAAAAATGTCTGTCTCTATTTATTTTTAATTGAAAATAGTTGTTCGATTTCTTTAAAATTTACACCTTTTTTATTAATTTGGCCCATTGACCTTATATTATTAAGAAGAGTGATTTTGGAAAATTATAATTTTAAGGAGTCTCAAAAAACTAATAAATCAAATTTAAAAAAAGGAAAAAACTAGTTTTTAGATTTTAAAGTAATAAAAAATTGATGTCTCCCAAATTCTAAGAAACTTTTTAATTAAAGGTTATAGGGATTAAGTATTCAAAATTTCGTTTTTCTTATTGTCTGCCAAACAGTCTAATGTTATCAATCTGTATTTATCACTATCACAATTAGATAAAAAATCTAAACACTTTTGTAGTTTAAATTATTAGTCTACGACAAAGGGGGTTTGGAAAATTTTAATTTATAGCATTTAAAGTTTACTGATTTATGATTTATAGACGTAGGACTAGTTTAAACTGCCTGAAAGGCGAATGAGCAAAGCGAATGAACTCGTCTTGAATAAAAACAAGCTTTCTGCACTTCCAGAGCACTGTCTATTATTTTTATTAGGAAGAATTGTTAAAGTTTCGCTGAGCTAGTGCTCGTTCCTTGGATACTATTAAATTAAATTGATAATACAGTAGTACAAGTTTAAATACAAAGTTCAGTGATCTCAATTTACATATATATTTAATTATACGCTTTAATATTCTTAAGACTTTTTGTAATACATTGGTTCAAATTATATCTGATTAAAATGTAAGGAGTTGCTAGATTTTTTACCCAAAAATGCATTAAATTAATTTTGGTTAAATTTAGAATACTATAAAAAGTAGTTGACAATTTTTCGAGAAATCAAAAAAACAGCAATTTATGTGAGCGCCTGCGATCTCCTGATGCAATCTGAACGCAGCCTGCAAATCACATACCCAGCGCCGTGCCGTTAAAAACTATTAACGCTGGTAAAGTTGCTTTACAATAAAGCTACAATTAGTTAACTAATCAAAACTAGGACAATAATATCATGCAAATCTAACACCATGGTAAAATACCCGCTTACTCTCATTTTTAAATATTAATAATTAATACTTAATAAGTAAGTATTGACAAATTTTAAGTACTATAGACCTCTTTAAAAATATTTCATATTATGTTTTTAATATTGCGCTGTTATATTTTTATAATAATAATTTTAAAGAGTAGCAGACGGCGAGAGCATTGCTATAGAAAAGCCTTTTAGTGAATAACACTTTAAAAACTTATTCGCTTTTCATCACGGGAAAGTTTAAGGCTCCGGTCTACCCGAGCCCGAATGCCGCCTCGCGGCCGCGGCCGTAGCGCTAGGCGAGTTTTATGGATGCAGAGGTTTACGGGAATCGTGTTTTAAAAATAACTAATTAAGATAAAGATTGGCTCTTAATTTTTTTCTAAAAGTACAAAGACGGATCTTGTCTTCTGTGTTTTTAGAATTTTTAAATAAAATTTCTAATTTCAGTTATAATTGTCTAAAATCATATGTTTTTCTCTAGTGGCAAGTTTTATAGATGCAGAGGTTTGCGGGGATCGTGTTTTAAAACTGTCCAATTAAGATAGAGATTGGCTCTTAACTTTTTCTAAAAGAAGAAAAAAGGATCTCGTCAGCTATCTTTTTAGAATTTTTAAATAAAATTTCTAATTTTAGCTATTACTGACTAAAATCATCTGTCTTTCTCGATGCAAATGCAAGGTTTTTTTAGAATCCTGTTATCTTCTGCTAAATGCAGCCAATAGCTATAACTAAGGTGTCATATTAAAGAAGAATAACGGTGCTAAGTTTCCTTGGTTACACTTTGATAATCTCACTTTGGTAGTTTCATCAAAACTAAACGAAAACTTCAGTTAAACATCGAGAAAAACAGATGATTTTAGACAGTTAAAGCTGAAATTAAAAATTTTATTTTAAAATTCTACAAAAATAGCCGACTAGATCCTTTTTTCTACTTTTAGAAAAAGTTAAGATTCAATCTCTATCTTAATTGGTTAATTTTAAGACACGATCCCCGTAAACCTCTGCAGCCATCAAACTCGCCTATCGCTACGGCCGCGAGGCGGCTTGGCATTCGACATTGTTGTTCGGGCTTAGGTAGGCCTAAAAAAATAAAATAAAAATAAAAATAATTGACCTCTTTAGATCAGTAAAGTAAAAAGCCACATAAGTAAGTGAGCCACGTAGCCAAGTAAGTATAGATCAGTAAAGTAAAGTCTAGTATGTAATGAATGAATATTAACAAAAATTAAAAACAAAAAAGTATTAAAAACGTAACAAGGGAGAAAAGAAGCTTGAAAATATATACATTTAAAATATACTTTTTTATATACTTAAAATTATACTAAAAGCGACAAATTAAACGATTTATAAATATATTTTTTATTACATAAATATAAAAAACTAATAAATTTATTTAGCTTGTCTATCAATTAATTTCAACTTGACATTTTTTATAAAACGTAAGAGAGAGATAAAAAATTAGTAGGGTGTATGTTGATTATTTATTTTATATCCCGTACGCTAAAGCATTTTATATATTTTAATTGTTTCCTTTCAACAAAACATTAAAAACCTTTTATTTCAAAAGTATTGGTGTATTATTGTCGCAGTATTATTTTTTAGCTGTTTCAATCTGTAACTACGAAACTATTGTTCAAAACATAGGTTTAGCTTCAAAATTAGTATTTTAAAAGTGTTAATGAAAGAAATATATCCTAATTAAACAATCTAAAGGGTTTTTGTTTGATATTTGAACTTTTCACACAATTTTCAACTGATATTCAATATTTGAGTGTAGTTCGATACAAGGCAATTAGAATCCTACCTAATTAGTAGGATTCTAATTGCCTTGGTTCGATAGGGCTGGTTTTAGGATGTCTGCAGCTGTTTTCGCAAAAAAAATATGAGAACCAGGCTTAAAATAAAGGCAGCACTATCAACACCTGCTATTAAGACATGTGTTCTAGGTGGTGTTGGCACTATCCATAATTGAAATCTGAAATTTTCCCATTTGTAGCCTGTAACATTGGGTTTGGGTTGAGAATTTGAAACATCTGTTAGTTTGGGTGATTACTGATAAATACCCCCTTCGCAGCAGACCTGCGTACTCAGCGAATTTCCAATGGAATTTCAAATCTTTACTTTCCCCAAAACAGAATCAATAACTCGACATTTAGCCAATTTCAGGATAAAGGTTAGCTGTTGAAACGTTGTATGAATGAAGTCATTAAATCTTGAACACTATTAGTTCTAATTAAAAGTTTAATAAATTATGTTATCTATTTTTAATATTGAAATATAATTGATACTTCTAAATGAGTTTTGAAATGAGACGTAAAAAGTTGGTCGGCTACTACTTTTTTTATTCTTTGGTCAGGTAACTTTGTAAACGGTGAATTTTGTAGGCAAAGAGTAATATTTTCTGAATTATAATAAAAAAAATAAAAAAATAGTGGTTGGAAAATTAATTTGTACTAGAGGCTTTTTCGCCGCTCCGCGACCGCCGTATGCCGTGCCGGCAGACTGCATACAGTCCTACTCCTGATATAGAACTGTGATTTTTAATTCGACAGTTTTGTGCATAACTATTTAGTATTGTTTAAGGGTACTGGTTGTGTAATAGTATCGTAACAGATTGCACTCAAAACGAGTATAAATAATTTTTTATAAAGAAGCAGATTACTTATAATACCTTATACAGAAAATGTCAAAAATAGGCCTACTCGAATTTGCATTTTTTGCCTTATTATATTTAAATCATACAATAAAGCAATTTCACTGAAGTAATTACTGTACTTCCATCGTAAAGAGTGATTGAATACCTAGTTGGACCTTTCAATAAAAATAGCCTTAATTCAGTATATTACATTTTTGTTACCATTTACAAATCTAAAACAAAATTTAGAAATTACTAATGAAATTTTTAACGGTTGTAATAAATAAGGTGATTATTATGGCCTATACAAACATAAAAGGAATACGACTAATTATTTTAAGCTTGTTTTAATACTGATCTCACATAATAATTACAACTGCAAAATTTTAATATTTAAATGAAACATTTAATGTAAAAATTTGTTTTGTCATTTTTTGGCTTACATTTACCCGATATGTAATTCAATATGAAATAAAGTGCCGGTGCAGTATTGAACAGTAACCCCACAGTTGATTTGGTACCAATGAAACAGAATTAAGGAATTGTAAAAATTACTGAGAAAAAACAATAAATGACGTGATATTGTTGATATTAAAATCTGATGAATAAACCTCCGACACAGTTTTGAACTTTCAAGTAAAAACAAAATAAAATATAAACTACCTTTCATAGGCCTGTAATGAAAACACTGTAATAAAAACAGAGACATTTAAGCGTCCATACAATTTTTGATTTAGTTAGACAATGCGGTATTTTTGTTTTGTGGAATAGACCTATCACTGCCGCTTGTTTGTGAACACTACTCCTCCCTTATTTCTGGACTAATTTCAAAGTTTGAGGTGTCAAAAGATTCGTCTTAGTTCGTAGTTTTGCAATAAGGTTTTAGATTTTTTATGTTTTTATTTTGAAGGGCAAGGGAAGCCCTTAAAGTTCGTTTTTTGTCCTTAAGATTAACATAGGGAATAATTTGTATTGGATTCAAAATAAAACAGCTGTTATACTATAACAGACAAACATATGTTCAAAGCTAAATAGAACCAATAGAACTTTGAATTTTTTATGAAAAGGGGCAAGGTTTTATTTCCAGGTACACGGGTAAATGCAGCGCATTGCGCTGGACGGGTACCCCTAGTTAATTATTTACACTTTGTTACCATATTTTTTTTAGAAATAGCTTAAAACATAACAACAATATAAAATAAACTTTTTACGACTCCGTGCCGTATTTCTGTATAACAACCATAAATACTGTAAAAACAATAATAATAGTTGAAGCTGGGTAAAACTAGAGGCTTTAAATGTTGTGACCGTCGCTTAATTCTTGTGTGCTTAAACAATTAAGATGTTGTCAGAATTATTTAAAATTTAATACCAAATTTATCAGTGAAGTGAGCCGGTTTGTAATATGTTGTCTGTTCTGAATCAGCAGTAGGCCTAAAAATAAACCATCGAACACAGTTGTAGCGCTCGCCACTATGGTGAGTCTTGGCCGGCAGCTGCCATCTCGTCGTAGGCCAGTCAAATACTCTTTCCTCAGAAAGGTATATTGTATATAATATATATTAAATATTCAATATTTATTTGATTTTAAATATATTATGTATAATCAATAAATAAAACATTTCAACAAGAGCACCCTTTTGAGAATGAAAACTTTTATTATTTTTGGTGACTACATGTTTCGGGACATTAGCCCATCTTCATGGTCATTGTACAAATCTTATGTATAATATATACCGGGTGTCCCATACCACCCGTACACCCCTGTTAAGATGTACAAAATTAATTTTTCACACAAGCAAATTATGTTACTGTAGGCTAACCGGTTGCGCTCTACCCATTGATGACGATTTCAATACACAGGGTGTAATAGAAGTAACCTATCCAGACCGTAAGTCATCAATTTTAAATACGAACCCCCACTTTTTACTGTGTTTTTGGATTCTAGACATAATTTTAAAACGACTTTACAATTTAATGTGTACCCGTAATCCTAATGGTTTAGGAGATAATAATGGTGGAGATTTGTTTTTTTCCCATAAGAATAACATGGATTAAATTTTCATAGTACTGAAACTTTTACCTTTACCATAACTTTCCAAGCATAAAACTATCCTAGAACCTTATTTTAAATAATATTTCATCCTATAATACAGATTATCACGTAATTAATTTTTGTTTTACACAAATTTCCCATAATCACTACCATGTAATATTTGTGGAGAAATAAAATAAATTATGACAAAAATAATAATTAATGATGCTAAAGTGTCTAAGAGAAGAAGCTAAGGCATTTTTATGCTTAGCCTTTTTAGTTTAACGAGAAATTTACAGAGATAATGGATGTGAAATCTTGTCCCATATTCTTATGGGGAAAAATCAAACTTCTGCCGCCGTTATCTCCCAAACCGTTACGATTAGAGGTACACATTAAATTATAAAGTAGTCTTAGAATTATGCCTAGAATCTATAAGTACCATAAAAGTGGGGGTTCGTATTTAAAATTAATGACCTCTGGTCTGGGTAGGTTACTTCTGGTACACCCTCTACATTGAAACTGTCATCAATGGATAGAGCGCAACCGGTTTACCTATAGTGGTACAATTAGTTTTTGTGAAAAATTTATTGTGTTAATTTTAAAAGGGGTGAACGGGTGGCCTGGGACACTGAAATTGAATATCCAATACACATTAAATAATTTAATATTTAAATAAATAATTAGTATATTATATATAGTATATTTTAAATATGATATTAAATTATTTATATACTATTTATATTATCTATTGAATATTTAATTTATATTAAATAAGTTAATGTTCAAATAAATAGTTAGCATATTATGTTTAGTATACCATATAGTATATAGGACCATCTATTAGTCTTATGTGATCATTGAGTGCAACAAACAGTTTAAACACTAATGAATCTACAAAAAATTATGGAAAGAGTACTTACTTGTTTGAACCAATCATTACTTCTTTGAACAATAACTTACCTAGAACAGAAAAATGTTTACAAATATTTCAATAAGCAATCAAAAGTCCAAAATAAACGACACATTTTAGTGGAATATGAATATTTTAAAACTATGTTTTGAAACTTGTACTCTATAATACTCATTTTAAGTCATTATTGCGTCTAAAACATTTCATATACAGGGTGTCACAAAAAAAGTGTAATTGACTATACAGGACCTGATTCTACATGCAAAAATAAGACAAAAATGAAGAATAACATTTTTTGGATTTCGGCTTGTTTTTTATACATAATAATTTTTACTTCCGTGACTGTTCGTTGTATTAAGTTCATATTTTGCATGAACCTTTATGACAGCAATGTCCATTTTCAGGGAAAAAATAAATTTTGTCCGATGTGTATTTTCAAAATGGTGGCCATTTAAAAATTTTAAACCCAAATATCTCAAAACCGGTAAATTTTTTCAAAATTTTACAAGAGACAAAAATTGACCAATAAAATTACCTAACTGATAATACCAAGATTGTAAGGATCGAACAACAGATAACGGAGTGATTGCCTTTGTTATGCATAAAATCATTGATTTTACATTAAAGTTCATGCAAATTTAGGTTATTTTAGAAGAAAAATCTCGATCACTCCATTATTTGTTGTCAAATCCTTACGAACTTAGTACTATTAGTTAGGTAATTCTATTTGTCAACTTTTTTGTAACTTTTAAAATTGTGATAAAATTTACTGGTTTTGAGATATTAGAGTTTAAAAATTTTAAATGGCCGCCATTTTAAAAATACACGTCGGACAAAAAATTTTTTTTTCCTGAAAATGGACATTGCTGTCATAAAGGTTCATGCCAAATATGAACTTAATACAACGAACAGTCACCAAAAAAGCCAAAATCCAAAAAAATGTTATTCTAAATTTTTGACTTATTTTTGCATGTAGAATCAGGTCCTGTATAGCCAATTACATTTTTTTCTGACTCCCTGTATACAGGGTGATTCAGACCACCCGTGAACTATTTATAGCAGGAGAACGGTTTGAGTTAAAATTATGAAATAAAGTTTTTTTACCCCTAAATCGCATATGGGCTTTCCAATAAAAATATTTTCATCAATGCCAGTATACTGGGTGTTCCAAAACTGAAGGTCACGGCTTCGAATATCAAAATTTTCTTATGTAAGCATGCAGATTTTTTTACATAATTTTAAACGTATTAGTGAAAGGAACATTTTTGTGAAAACAGATTGATCATTTTCTGTTTCAAAATGGCGGCCATTTTTGTAAGAAAAATCAACAGTTACGGAATATCCTGTAATTCTTTATTATTTGTCATAAATTACTCCTGATTCAATAATTATTAGAAATGAGCTATAAGCTCATAAAAGCTATAAAAATTTAATAATTTTGAAAATTTTAAATTAAACAAAACTCAAAAATTCTAAATGTAAACATATGTCATATTGTATATAATTACAGCTTTGTAATTTACACTATTACCGTATCTCTTGTGGTTTTGTAACAATGTAACAATGCATTTTTTCCATATAACTTGCATGTTAATTTAATGTTATGGCAACAATCAAAGGAAGACTTCCATACTATAAAGCCCTGAACAATTAACATGCAAATCATATGGAAAAATGACATTTTTACGTTATTACTACAAAACCACTAGAGATACGGTAATAGTGTAAATTACAAAGTTGCTCAATTCAACGGGAGCTTTAAGATAAATATACAATGTGACATATGTTTACATTTGGAATTTTTAAGTTTTGTTTAAGTTAAAATTTTAATAATTAATAAATTTAGGAAATTTTAGTTTGTTAATAAATGTGGTCTTGTGGCATATCATTGCAAAGCTTAGCTCATTAATATAGTTAGTGGTATTACAGGTTTGCTTACAATTTGTTACTTGTAGTTCACATACGCCGCAGATATTCCGCTACCTTGAATGTCTTTCAATTTCTATCTTTGCGGATATTTTATTACAAGTATATCTACACAGAATATAGTCAATGCTTGTATTCACTATCAAGCAAAAATTCAATATTATAAAATTGTTTGAATGATATAATTACAGTAGATAGTAAACTATCAGAACGACAATAATTATCTTAGGAGTCAAATTATCCTAAACTCGTTGTAAAGTTAAAAAAAAAAAAAAAAAAAAACCATATTGAGAAACGGCAGACATAGTGCAAGAATGGACAAATAAATTAGTATTTTTTTGGTTTTATCACTTTCTTATCGAAGCCTACAAACTATGTTGAAGTATTTTATGCTGAAAAACAGTTAATGAACTGTTTATTGGTAACAAAAATTGCTAAATAATTATTGTGTTTGGCCCTCCGAACCACAATTTAGTTTGGATAGTCTACTCTCTACTGTATTTAAAATTACTTATAATTTTTGTTATCGATATGGATAATCGATTAACTTCTATGTAAATTATGAATTTACCGATGTAAACATCGGGTAGGCTAACTGCAAGGTGACTGTAGGCCAGGGCCAGGTGAGCCGCATTCCATAAGAGCAATGGTGTCACTTTCTGCAACATCCGTGGATGTCGCCACAGAGGTTTTGTCGGTTAAAATTCAACATCTTACTCTTTGTTAACGGCAAGTGTTGCCAACGCTGCAGGAAACAACAATCGTTCTTGTTTACGTTGGGGATTTTTGTCTCAACTATTACTAAAATAAAGAATTTCAAAGCAAACCAGGGTATAATTTATGGTTTTATATTTACCTTGATTGATAATTTGTAATTTGGTCATTACCTAATTGTTTGTTATCAGCTAATAATCCAAATTTAAAATAGAGTAATATGGCGTCGTTACGATAAATATCGTACCCATGGCAGAACTGCTTCATTCTCTTTTTCAATCAGCTGTGTAGTGGTAAATATAACGTAACTTGACTTCCGTTTTAGTTTAGACGCTTCATATCCGGAACAAAAAAAAGCCATTCGGCTGACCTGGGAAGAAGTTATGCTTCTTCCTTTACAGACCTTGGGCTAACTGGTCTATCGGCCTCCGTGTTGAGAATAGCCAATCGTGGTCGGAGTGGCGGCTTGTTGAGTGGTTCCCATTGGCAGGTGTCTCAATGGGACGACGACACACTTAATAAGTGTGCACTTAATAATATGATGCCGGCTAATGGCCACACAATGAATGACTGTATGTGTGTGCGTGTGTGTGTGCGTGTGTGTGTGTGCGTGCGGTGATTCGCCTCTGATCGCGGCACGTGGGGCCTCATTTCCGATTCCGTCGTGACCCCCCCCCCCCCACCGACCCCCTCGGTTTGGGCCCAGTTGGCCTAACAGGGCCTCAATTGTACAAACAACCTTGTATTGAATTTTAATGAGGCTTTCTAGTGACAGTGCTTTGTTTTGTTCCGAAAACCTGTTTTTGTTTTGGGACCACTGTTAGAGGTAAATAAAAGTTCACCTACATTGCTTTTTAATCAATGATAAATGCGGAGTCCCCTGGTAAGTAAAAGTAGTGTAACCGGTACTCCATCTCGCGTTACTACATTTATTAACAGCTGTACATTATAGTCGAGGACAAGTTAACGCGAGGCAGAACCAGCCGACCGAAATAATCGGTCTTTTCAACTGCCACCCCACCGGCCGGCCATAAAACTGTCCCCGCCTGGAGTGACACGCGTGAGTCACCTCCAGTAGAAACATTATACATGTTTTATTTGTTAAATTAATTCAGAATGGATGCTATATTAAGCACCGTCTCAATTTACTGATAAATTTGATACCAAATTTGATTTAATTCCGATGACATTCAAACTGTACAAGCGAGGAGCAGCAGCAGTGAAAAGTCTGACAAGGCTCCATCCACAACCCGTTGCGCTAATGCTCTAGTGACTAAGCGCCAAAACATGTAGTGACGAAGCGATATCGTAGGATGACCCTTCTAGTTTTTAGTCGTTTATGATATTGTTTTGGCATATGGTTTCATGTGATTCACCACTATTGTGTTGAGTTTGGACACAACACTGGACTTTAATCCTGTGACGTTTTCTTTAAGATAACTTACAATGATAGAACTCAGTTGGTGATTGTTACTGTTGCGGATAGCATAGCCATGGCAGAACCAATAATTTTAGTATCCCCTGACAAGTATATTGAGAAACGAAGCAAGGCAGCATTTACGAGTGGTGAACGTCGGATTATTTTGCATGTGTATGGTGTTTTACGCAGAGAAAACCCGAACATGACGAAGAGAGAAATTGCGGAGAGAGTGAGTGAACTGACCGGAGCAGGTAGATGTACTATAGAAAAGATGAGGCAAGAATTCGACAAAGGCCCGTTAGTGACTCCAGGGAAGAAAAGACCTAAAAGTTTGGGACTCCGTACAAGGATGACAAAATGGAGTGATTTTGAAAAAACTGGCATACGAAGAAAAGTTCATAGCTTGTATAGGCAAAATATACCACCGACAGCCAAAACACTGGCGAAAATGATTACCGAAGATCCAGACTTGCAGTATGTGAGCGCAAAAACGACACAGAGACTTCTGAATGATTCAGGATTCAAGTTTGAAAAACGGGAACGCCGATCAATTTTAATTGAACGTGAAGATATTGTTCGTTGGAGAAGGCGTTATCTTCAAGAAATTAAAGCCTACAGGACGCGAGGAAAGAAGATTTTTTACCTGGTTGAGACGTGGTGCAACGCGGGTCATACCGTAAGGAAAGCCTGGACTCCCAAATACATTAAATCTTCACGAGATGCATTTATGAATGGGGAGACTACAGGACTTCGTGACGTTCCAGGGCGAGGTGGTCGACATATAGTTGTCCATATCGGCAGTGAAGATGGATTTGTAAAGGATCCGACAGATGAGTTTGGTCCAGATGCTCGATGGGTGTTTAAAGCCAGAAAAACGGCAAAAATCCAAAATGCCAACCATCATGATGAAATGAACTCCAAAGCTTTTGAAGAGTGGTTTATTTTTATTTATTTATTTATTTTATTATTTATTTTTTTCAACGTGATATTTGTGATTAAATTTAACCCCTTGCAACTTTGTCACTGTTACAAATTAGACAAGAATATTAACAAAGAAGATCCTAAGCAGACCTGTAGGTGAAACCCCACCAAACAGGTGTTATACCAACAGACCTACTGCCAATCCAAATCATGAGTAAAGTGTGACAAGAAACAATATCAAACAATAATTAAAAAAATATGTTTTATTGGGTTAGTAAAAACCATTTTAATTTTATAACAATGATATACTAAGAGTTTAATGAAGCAATTCAAATTATTAAAGGTTTTCAAAAGTAAAATGCTGATCAAATTTGGTATCAAATTTATCAGTAAATTGAGATGGTGCTTAATATAGCATCCATTCTGAATTAATTTAACAAATAAAACATGTATAATGTTTCTACTGGAGGTGACTCACGCGTGTCACTCCAGGCGGGGACAGTTTTATGGCCGGCCGGTGGGGTGGCAGTTGAAAAGACCGATTATTTCGGTCGGCTGGTTCTGCCTCGCGTTAACTTGTCCTCGACTATAACAAACTAAATGTTTAAAATCATCCAAATCCCAATGTCATTATGATGAGAAAATTTCCAAAATTCTATGATGATAATTTTAGTCAGATTTTTATAAATTTCTGTCGGAAACAACTAAAGACCAAGTCCTATCCAACGACATAAAAACTTGAAAATTGGTTGAAAACTGTAGGAAAAATTCCAATTACAAAAAAAAAAAAAAAAAAAAAAAAAAAAAAAAAACCCTTAGCGTATGAACAGATTTTTTTCACTAGAGGAAGTATTTGAGACAACCGAGACAACCAACGAAACAGCTGAAAGGCATGGTTTACAGACAATTGATATGCATTAGGCTTAAAATTTTATTCCTTGACCTTTAAAACCGCGTCCGCACCGACCGAACACTCGTGGCGAACTTGTTTGGCGAACACAAAAAATCAACAAACATTCCTAACAAACAATTACCGGCCATATGATTTACATTCTAAACGGCTAGCAACGAACAAACAAAAGTTCAGAAGAACATTTTTCGTCGGACATGTTCGGCCAGTGCGGAGGCCGCTTAAAAAGGGTCCCTTAGTGAAAGTTCTGAAAACCCCTCAAATCCCAAGTAGGCCTACCATCGTATACTGTTTAAATTTGCTTTGTATTGTCACTACATTTAATGAAAATTAGGTAGGGATTTATTGCATTCAAAAAGGTTTTTTAATACGGTTTTATTGTAAAACTTAATCGATTGCAATCTTTGACTCGTTTAACCTTTAAAGTTAGGTTTTTAAATCTTATAGTAAACTTATATTTGTGCATAGTGGGTGATTTTATGACGTTTATAACATTTTATTTTTTTATTGTTATGTTTATTACTGTATAATTGTTTGTATGAGCCATAAAAATAAAAATACGCTAAAATGGCACATAAAAGCTACACACCCATACTCTGCTCAGATTAATTCAAAGTATTAAACAGCTTTAACAGTTTTAACTCTAAATATCATGAACAAACTCGGTGAAACCAACCATGGGGCATGGGGACGGAGCCCCCATCGAACTGTTGGTGAGTTTAATTATTAGGTTAAGTGCAAAAACGGCAACATGGCCCAAACTTTGCGGGTTGAAATAAAGAATATTTAACTTAATTCCATTACACTAAATCACACAGTGTTATGAACGCCAGGTTGTTGAAGTAGTTTGTTATGGTTAGGTTAGGTTAGCATAATATAACCTTGTATGACAGTTTTTTAAACTATTTTACAATAATCCGTTTATAACACTAAAAAGTTTCCTTCCACTCTTATTATTAAAGGTTTCAGTCAACCTAATAAACATTACACACGAATCAACCAGGGTCTATATTGGATTACTTAATTGGTTGCCTGGTAATGGATTAAAAATTAAAAATTTCAAAGCCAAATTTAGTGACCACCTTTCTTGTATACACGTATCGAGCCAAGGAGATGACGAGAAGAAATTCTAGTGGGAGACTCGTGAGTAAATGTTTGGTACAAAAGTTTTAACTGTCCATTCGTCATATTCACTGAGTATTGCGATATTGCATTTACCATTGGTATTGATTTAGCTGAACGGAATAGTAGCAAAACGGAAAACAGTCCAAGTTTCTTTTGAAATTTCCTCTATCTTTTATTCAATATTTAAAACATGAATATAAAAACCATGCAGGTATAACTGTATATATGTTAAACTTCCATTGTTATAATTAGGGAAGATGATTTGGCGGAAATCGATTTAGTGATAAACATTATTTCTTGCTGAATATAAATAAGTATCTACCAAATTCACTTTACTCTTTCTTTCATTGTCTCAAGTGCCAAAAATATATAATAACTGTTTCTCTATATAGTAGTGCAATAATAAATAAATCAATACAAATCTACCTAATTAAAAATTACAATTTATTTTCGTACTGAGCACGCCAGATAATATTAAATGAAAACTTTGTAATTATGTTTCATGAATGATAAAATTTGTTATCCTATAAATAACAGGACGTAACAATGTAAATTCCTGCGTGATATTTTTCATCATTATTGCCTGGTAACGACAAAAAATTTATTTCGTGTGAAAGTTCTGGATAATGATAATGTTCAGTTGATGCTTAGGCACTGTATATTTTATTGGACAAGGAATAAGGTATATCTATAAAAAATGTATCTCTATGTTGCATGTTATTCACCATTATTATTGTTAATATTGTTCTGCGAACGAGCTCGTCTTGAACAAGAAAAGTGCCTTTTTGTACTGTGAGTTTTAGCACACTGTAACTGATACTGATATAAAGAATATTAGGCTACTGAGTTTACCGAACAAATGCTCGGCCCTCCGGAACTTATATTCAACTAACCAACATACCCTTGCTTCACAACTGTTATTTATTGAGATTTGAAAGTTGTTGATTGTTATGAATTTGCATGTTTATCGCATTGTTTTAGGCTTATTTATTGTTATTGTTTATTTTTTTCTTTACCATCTTGTTAGCAAAGTTTGAAAATGGTGAAATGGTGTAACCGTTGAAATAAATAAATAAACAGTACTCAAATTGGAATGCCAAGTCGAGGAATGTTTTGTCCTGCAGGTGAGTTCGTTCGCTACGCTCACTCGCCTATCAAGTCGCACTTCAAGTCTATTACACGGTAATGTAATTTAGTTTTTTTTATGACCAGTCCTCCTTCAATACTTTAAAGAGAACAGCTATCTCTAAATTAATATTCCTATATAACTGTAATCATGTGTTCATCACTAAAATGTTACTTCCATAAGAAGTACTGGGGAGCCGAGAGCTTCGCTCTATAAATATGTTGTAAAATGTTACAAAATGTTTAAAGAGGCATTGAAGTTGATTATGTGAAGGCGAGGCGTCAGAACACGCCAGTCCTTCCCTTTTCTTCAGGTCGTTTATTTTATTTTTTAACTTAATCCTCTTCGAGAATATTGGGATAGGAGACGTATTTAAACTGTAAACAAAAATTTAAACTTGTGAGGGGCGTTTTTAATAGCAGTTTACCTTAAATAACATTTTTAATCTCTACCTAAAATATCCAAAAATAAAAACGAAAGTATGTATTTTTTTAAACGAAAGCTTTGTGTATCTAGAATATGCGCAAATTTGAATACTGGAGCGATTGACATTAATTTTTTTAAAACTATACTTTATTCATCAGGAGGAAGATTAAGATACGCCCATTCCTGTTATTATGAATAAGCTTCTGGGCTTTGCCCTAGTGGCCTTGCAGATGTATTGTAAGTAGAAATTCAAACGTGTACAAAATAGAATTAATTATCAAACGTGTACCCTAACTGGCAACTTTACATCGTGTTTAAATTTCTTTAATCTTTAATTCAATTTTATTTTTTATTTTATTTATTTAAATTTAATAATTGAAATAAACAGTTGTTAAAAACTTATTCTTTAAATCATTGGGATATTTTGGTAAATAGTTATATCCAGTTAAACGAGTTAACATTGTACAAAACGTAGTATATTAAATTGTAACACAAATTGTTTGAACATTTCCAGAATTCAAAACCCCTACAACCTTATGTTTGATTGAAAGCTATTGACAATAGGCCTATTCTCCCAACCTCCATAGGACTTCGCCCCAGACATATTCAAAATTATCATGTTATTCTTATGGAAGCAATATTTTGGTGATGAACACATGAAAACATATAATCGCGGCCACGAAGGCGGGAGAATGATTTTGCAACGTTGCCAAATTTCCATTGCTTATTAATTTAATCATATGGTTTATATTTTTGTCAATGTTTTTATCTGTTTTATTAGATTATAATTATTTTGATCATTTTTATAGAATGTACTTCAACAAACGGTGTAGGCAACGCTGGATGCTCAGTGTTGCCAGTTTATGCATCAAAGTAAGCAATTTTCGACAATCTCTTTCATCTATTGGTTCCATGTGACAACATCACGTTTTCAGTTACCAGCCTGATTTCGTGGCCGTTACTGTAGAGATATTAATCAATATAAAGCTGTTCCTATTTAAAGTATTGAGGGAAGATTGGCAATAAAAAAAAAAAAAAACAAACTAAAAGATATCATAGACTTGGGCGAGTGAGGGTAGCAAACGAGCTTAAGGGCATAATAACATTTCTCGGGTTGGCATTGCAATTTGGGTACCGTTGCAAAGCACGGATCAGTCAGCTAGTAATATCTATAAATTTAAAGAACAAACTGCCTTCATTGTTCAAACACCAATCAATATATACCAATTAATACAAAACCAAATAAGTAGGGACTTAACCATATAAGTAGGGACCTGTACCAACGCCTCCTAGATTAATAAGAGAAGGCCAGACGACTGAAATTCATTACGTCATTTAAGTAGGCTGATTTGTTTTGTTATGATGTAGGAAACGGTGAAAACCATGGGTAAAATTGCGCGAATGATCAGAGGGCAAAAATTTACATTTGTTTGTGACTCTATATCTATTTCAACCTCGTTGGGACAGACCTTTAAAAATATTAGTTTGGCCTTCGAAAACCAGAGAAAAATAAAGCGGTGATACTATAGGCCTATAGGATTACATCTTATTATTACCACAGAAGAGCTATTTCTACCCCTTAAATGTCACAATTAGCATATTTATTTCCCAAAAATCAGTACAACAATAAAACTCTGCAAAATTATTGAGGCCATCTGTTTTCATTTAACCAATCAGCATAGTTAGTAAATAAAAATTACATCTTGGTGCTATCTGTCTTTTAAGGGTGGCGTTCTTACTTCTCTATAAGGATGTCCCAGCTTATTCAGTTCTGAATACATTAACGGTAACATCTATATATATAATACGTGAAGGCGTTTTTTGTAAACACAACTCCTCCCTTATTTCTGGACCAATATGAACGTTTGAGGTGTAAAAAAATGGTCTCAGTTCGTAGTTTTGCGATAAGGTTTCCAGATTTTATATGATTTAATTGTGAAGCCCACGGGAAGCCCTTAAATTCCCGTGGGCCTAAGAATAACCAGGTCTAAGAATAACCACCCTGTACATTTAAGAATAACCAGGTTTGGCTACCTAACTAAAGGGACCTACCTTTTGTGGGGGAATAAAAACGAAATATTGAATTTGAATGTGTCAGTTTATTTGTCTTGAAAAAAGAGTGATGGTATGGGTGAATATACTTGAAAGTCCCGGTTCATTAATAAGAATTCAACCTTGAGTCCGACTCCATGTACCATGGACCAATCCAGGTAACCTACCATAAATTCCTTAGAATCCGAAATGATCTTTTTATTCTCAATAAGATTTTTGCTTTACTGCTTTCTCCATAGATTTTAAAAAGTCAAGATTAAACCAGATATGATAACACTGAAACCTTCTTGGATTAGTTAAAACTGCGTTGGGGAAAGCGATGAAATGGTGTATTGGGTGTACTCACACAAGAGGCAAGAAGACAGACGAGGACCAGTGCGCGGCGAAAGAGCATCCTCCACGACCCTGCAACAACAACAACAACAACCATCAGTCACAACAATAGTAACAAAAACACAGATAGACAGGACCAGTGGAGGTAAAGGTGGTAATATGGGCCCTGTATTTATTATGAGCCCCCATCATATTAGCTTAGGTATAGTCTGCAATCTAGCGGGATCCACCGAAAACTATAGTTATAGTTAGAGGAAGCACCGCTAGAGTGGTTTGGCTCGGTTCAAACGTGGCTGTCAGTGGCAACAAGTGTTTTTCGTTTCTAGTGTTGATAAAAACTTTGTTCGGGATGAACATATTTCCATATTAACCTGTATTCTAGTTCACAAAGATATTCTACAATAAATGCCCGTTGGCAAACAAGGTTTAAGGATTACAAAACCATAAATTAAGTTTAAGTTTAGTGTATGCAAGGTTGCCATTTGACTATTTCTTTACAAATATGGCGAGGGTTGTATTATGAGCCCCTACGTGTGCTTGGTATATGAGCCCCCTAAATTCCCCTAAAAAGCCCCCTAAATGATACCCCTGGAAAAGATGACGCTGTCTGCCTTTTCTGCAAAACACTCCGAAGATAAAGAGGAGAGCTTTGGGTGCAGTGCCAAGTGTGTGAAATGTGGGTGCATAATGAGTGCGCAGGGTGTGAAAGAGACTATTACATATGTAATTTTTGTAAATAACCGCTATTAAAAGCATTTGCCCTTATGTTCAAATAAAACTAGTTTATTAACTTTAAATACATTCACTATCTATTTTTTAACATCCTGCATGTATGTTTGTCTTATTAAACTAATAAGGGGCTCATATTACCAGCACACATGAAATTTTGTAAAAAGTGTATTGACTCAACAATTTATTTTTTTTTTTGTCCAGAAACATTAATTTTATCGAACAAATAATATCAAAACTAATTTTGTAACTCCTTACTCTATATCTATATCTATAAAAGAGGAAGTATGTATATATATTTATATATATATATGTATGTTGCCTATAGACTCCGAAACCGATCAACAGATTGCAACGAAACTTTCAGGCATTATTAAGCATTATTCAAGGATGGTTTGTGTGAAGTTTAGTGCAAATCTGTCCAAAGGGCTCTGACCCAGAGGGCATACAATGGTGCAGTGTCAGGTTTTAGAAATTTAGTGTTTACAAAATGAACTGCTGTAATTAAAAAATTTCAAAGTTTCATTCAAGCAGATGCTTATAATCATAGAAGTAACCAGGTGTGAGGTATAATGTTGATGTTTGTGTTGTCTTTATGGCTCCGCCCTACGGAAGCTCACAATTACACTAAAAGCCTACAGGTGGTGAAATTTGACATGGACGATTCTCTTTGTCCATAGGTGCACCGTAGGTCCATAGGTTTTGCAAATATAGTTTTTTATGCTCTTTAGGGCTCTACCCCACTGGACTTCAAAATTACCTTAGGGCCACCGGGGTTGAAATTTGACGGACGATGCTCTTTATCCATCGGTACACACTAAGAAACGATTTTGCAAATATAGTTTTTTAAGCACTTTTGGGCTCCGCCTCACTGGACATTTAAATTACTTTAGGACCTCCGGAGCTGAAATTTGACATGGACGACTCTCTTTCCTCATAGGTACTCACTAGGAAACGGTTTTGCAAATATAGTTTTTTAAGCTCTTTAGGGCTCCACCCCACTGGACTTCAAAATTACTTCAGGGCCACCAGGGTTGAAATTTGACATGGACGATTCTCTTTGCTCATAGGTACTCACTAGGAAACGGTTTTGCAAATATAGTTCTTTAAGCTCTTTAGGGCTCCACCCCACTGGACTTCAAAATTACTTTAGGGCCACCGGGGTTGAAATTTGATGGACGATGCTCTTTACCCATAGGTACTCACTAAGAAACGATTTTGCAAATATAGTTTTTTAAGCTCTTTAGGGCTCCACCCCACTGGACTTCAAAATTACTTCAGGGCCACCAGGGTTGAAATTTGACATGGACGATTCTCTTTGCTCATAGGTCCTCACTAGGAAACTGTTTTGCAAATATAGTTTTTTAAGCTCTTTAGGGCTCCACCCCACTGGACTTCAAAATTACTTTAGGGCCACCGGGGTTGAAATTTGATGGACGATGCTCTTTACCCATAGGTACTCACTAAGAAACGATTTTGCAAATATAGTTTTTTAAGCTCTTTAGGGCTCCACCCCACTGGACTTCAAAATTACTTCAGGGCCACCAGGGTTGAAATTTGACATGGACGATTCTCTTTGCTCATAGGTCCTCACTAGGAAACTGTTTTGCAAATATAGTTTTTTAAGCTCTTTAGGGCTCCACCCCACTGGACTTCAAAATTACTTCTGTGCCACCATGGTTGAAATTTGATGGAAATGCTCTTTCCCCATAGGTACTCACTAAGAAACGATTTTGCAAATATAGTTTTTTAAGCTCTTTAGGGCTCCACCCCACTGGACTTCAAAATTACTTCAGGGCCACCAGGGTTGAAATTTGACATGGACGATTCTCTTTGCTCATAGGTCCTCACTAGGAAACTGTTTTGCAAATATAGTTTTTTAAGCTCTTTAGGGCTCCACCCCACTGGACTTCAAAATTACTTCAGGGCCACCATGGTTGAAATTTGATGGAAATGCTCTTTCCCCATAGGTACTCACTAAGAAACGATTTTGCAAATATAGTTTTTTTAAGCTCTTTAGGGCTCCACCCCACTGGACTTCAAAATTACTTCAGGGCCACCAGGGTTGAAATTTGATGGAAATGCTCTTTCCCCATAGGTACTCACTAAGAAACGATTTTGCAAATATAGTTTTTTAAGCACTTTAGGGCTCCGCCTCACTGGACATTGAAATTACTTTAGGACCTCCGGAGCTGAAATTTGACATGGACGATTCTCTTTGCTCATAGGTCCTCACTAGGAAACGGTTTTGCAAATATAGTTTTTAAGCTCTTTAGGGCTCCACCCCACTGGACCTCAAAATTACTTTAGGGCCACCGGTGTTGATATTTGATGGACGATGCTCTTTCCCCATAGGTACTCACTACAAAACGATTTTGTAAATATAGTTTTTTACGCACTTTAGGGCTCCGCCTCACTGGACATTGAAATTACTTTAGGACCTCCTGAGGTGAAATTTGACATGGACGATTCTCTTTGCTCATAGGTACTCACTAGGAAACGGTTTTGCAAATATAGTTTTTTAAGCTCTTTAGGGCTCCACCCCACTGGACCTCAAAATTACTTTAGGGGCCACCGGGGTTGAAATTTGATGGACGATGCTCTTTCCCCAGAGGTACTCACTAAGAAACAATTTTGCAAATATAGTTTTTGAAGCTTTTTAGGGCTCTGCCCCATTGGACTTCAAAATTACTTCAGGGCCACCAGGGTTGAAATGTAACATGGACGTGCCTCTTTGCTTATAGGTATTCACCGAGAATGGTTTTGCAAATATATTTTTTAGTAGGTCTGTGCTCCACTGGACTTTAAATTAAAATTAATTTAGGGCCTCCGGGGTTGAAATTTGACAAGGACGTGCCTCTTTGCTCATAGGTGCTCTTACATTTGCAATTACGATCAATAAGATACAAGGCAAACTTTGACTATTGTGGGTTTAAATTTGCAAAATGCCTGTTTATCCTTTGGCCTTACGGTAATATTAATATACTTACTTTCTATGCATTGACTTATTTTGTTATATTAAAAAACTTAAAACTTAACTTATCTTTTTTTATTATACTAAAATAGCTTTATTTATGTAAACAACTTAATTTGAGCGCAGCAACGCGCGCCGGGTAACTGCTAGTTACACTATAAAAAGAATGGGTGTAAATATTTTTGTAATAAAATTATTACAAAAAAACAAAATAGGGGCTCATAATACCACCTTTACCTCTGCTAATGAGCACACTACACGCTCCTGCAACAATAAACACAGGAACCATCATTCTCAACAACAAAAACAACAAATCAACAACAACAACAACAACAACAACAACAACAACAACAACAACAACAACAAACTACAAAAAGACGATGTCTAGGACGTGGATAAAGAGCGCACACTATAATAATAAAAATAGAATAAAAAAAATGAATATGATTTATGGTAGACTTTTACGTTCCTGCAACAACAAACACAACAATAAAAACAACAATTATTAGTTACAAAATCAGCAACAATCAGACACCAACAACAACAAAAACCACAGAAAGACGAGGTCCAGGGCGTGGCTAAAGAGCGCCTACCAGAACCCCGCAACAACATCCACAACAAGTCACGTCAGTCACAACAACAACCATCAGTCACGACGACGACAACAACAACAACAACAACAACAAACATGCACAACAACCACCGTCCATCACAACAACAGCCATCAGTCACAACAACCATCAGTCACGACGACGACGACGACAACAACAACAACAACAACAACAAACAGGCACAACAACCACCGTCCATCACAACAACAGCCATCAGTCACAACAACCATCAGTCACGACGACGACGACGACAACAACAACAACAACAACAACAAACAGTCACAACAACCACCGTCCATCACAACAACAGCCATCAGTCACAACAACCATCAGTCACGACGACGACAACAACAACAAACATGCACAACAACCACCGTCCGCCATCAGTCACAACAACCATCAGTCACGACGACGACGACGACAACAACAACAACAACAACAAACAGGCACAACAACCACCGTCCATCACAACAACAGCCATCAGTCACAACAACCATCAGTCACGACGACGACGACGACGACAACAACAACAACAACAACAACAAACAGGCACAACAACCACCGTCCATCACAACAACAGCCATCAGTCACAACAACCATCAGTCACGACGACGACGACAACAACAACAACAACAACAACAAACAGGCACAACAACCACCGTCCATCACAACAACAGCCATCATTCACAATAACAACCATTAGCCACAACAACAACCATCAGTCACAACAGCAACCTTCAGTAAAAAATAACAAAAACCACACACATAAGACGAAAAGTGGAATTCAAACCTGCCACTACTACAATAAAGTGTTTAAAGTCATAAATGAAAAAAATGTTGACAGTTCGACAGTTCTAACTTTAAAAAGAAAGATTGAAAGTAATTTCTGACCACCTCTTCTACCTTCTATTTCCATTCTATTCCCCCGGTTATTCTTAATTGCTGTCTTTATGTCTGATAGGTTTAAGGTTTAATATCTTGAAAACTGTCATAATAACTGGTTTAATATCACTGTAGTCATGCTCATGCGGAAGTCTCACCCCGGCGAAGTGAAAAGAAATTTTCGAGTTATTGCTCCATGAACTTCCGCCAAGAGCGGAACCGGGATGCGCGAATCGGTGACAAGTTCTGAGAGGTTTTATGCAACACGGCTCCCCCCACCAGCCAACTGTACAAACCGGCCCGGCAGACACACTGACCTAAAGAACTTCTGGGGGGGGGGGGGGGCACCGCTCTCCTCCCAATCGAAAACTTGTCCTTTCCACTTGATTTTGTGGCACCGCCTCGCCGCCTCACCGCCGCGCCGCGCTGCCGACATTGAACGTTTCCTCACCTACATTGAAGTCAGTTCAAGTGAAAGTTATTGATATGGATTTTATCATTGTTGAATGTAGACAAAACAGTAATGTCATTTCAAGAAAATAGGATGGGATTGAATTGGTAAAAAGTGAGGTATTATTCATCTACACAATCCTTCTGAAAATTAAACTCATGTGCTGGAAAATATACTTGCAACAAGAATGTAAGAACGAAATAAAGTTATGTAGTAGAGGTAGGTTGGAAAAACGATTTTCTAAATAATAAACTAGGTACAAGTCATTAGCCACGTACATGATGGTTATGATGAATGATTTTGTTCTTGTGCACGTAGCCTGTCAAAGTAAATTATAAATAAAATAAAATTATTTGGATATTTTTTTCTCAAGGACGTTTATGATTGGTGGTTTAAGAATTCAATATTATTTTACATATTTTTTCTTTTATTTTACTTAACTGCGCATTGATAACGGCTTTTTATTTTATCCTATGTTATAACTGTTTATTTTATAGCTTCTCTAGTAAAACAATCAATGGTATAATACAATACAGTATAAGTCCAAACGATTGAAATTTTTCATATCGGAAACCAAATGCGCAAGATGCTGCTGTGGGATCGTAAAGTACTCAAGCCAATGGTACAGTAAAGTACTCAAGCCGATGGTACAGAAAAGTACTCAATCCAATGGTACAGTAAAGTACTCAAGCCGATGGTACAGAAAAGTACTCAATCCAATGGTACTGTAAAGTACTCAAGCCAATGGTACAGTAAAGTATTCAATCCAATGTTACTGTAACGTACTCAAGCCAATGGTACTGTTAAGTACTCAAGCCAATGGTACTTTAAGTACTCAAGCCAATGGTATTGTAAAGTATTCAAGCCAATGGTACCCTAAAGTACTCAAGCCAATGGTATTGTAAAGTACTCAAGCCAATGGTACTGTAAAGTACTCAAGCCAATGGTACTGTAAAGTACTCAAGCCAATGGTACTTTAAGTACTCAAGCCAATGGTATTGTAAAGTATTCAAGCCAATGGTACCCTATAGTACTCAAGCCAATGGTATTGTAAAGTACTCAAGCCAATGGTACTTTAAGTACTCAATCCAATGGTAATGTAAAGTACTCAAGGCAATGGTACTGTAAAGTACTCAAGCCAATGTTACCCTAAAGTACTCAAGCCAATGGTATCCTAAAGTACTCAAGCCAATAGTACTGATGTAAAGTACTTAAGTCCATGGTACTGTAAAGTACTCAAGCCCATGGTACCCTAAAGTACTCAAGCCAATGGTACTGTAAAGCTAAGTAGGCTACTCAATTACTCTTAAGTATAGACTTAATTATTTTTCATTTGACAAGTTTAGTATGAAACACGGAAACCAAGCGAAAAAGGCTTTAAAATATAAGTGAACTAGTGGTTTTCATCACTAGAAGCAAAAGTGACTCATTAAGGTGCGTAATTGTGTTTTAACAACGAGGCGCAAACGATTAAGCAACACCAAAAAGACACTTTTGCTCCGAATGATGAACAACATTTTTATCATATGCGGAATTACACTTTAAATATTTTAAAATACTAACAATAAAGTTGTGTTTTCAAGGTTATATGTAAAAAGTAAATAATATACAGTTTTTACGTTTTGATATTTACAAACAGTGCTTTTTATAACGTTTTATTTCAATAATCTGCATAGAAAAAAATAACACTTAGCAAACAGCTGACTTTTCAGCCCTGGTGGATAAAACCAACGAGATTGGGATAACGCTTTACTTTCAGTTTTAACAAGCGATTCCATAGGCTAAGTTTTTTAACAACTGTGCGCAAACCCAAAACTCGCGCCTTGGGCTACCTGTAAATCTTTTAGGCGATTACTTAATTTTTCATAACAACGGGTTTTTCGAGTTAAGTTATCATTTCTTGAGTAAAGGATGGTATTACGTTTATTATTGTTCCTTTTAGAGTTTCTAAGTTAGGAAATAGGGAAGTATAAAACAAAATCTTTGACAAAACACTACATAAAAAATTAAGAGAGATGAAGTCTGGTAAACAAGGTGGCCATTTAGTCCGGCCATCACGATTATTTGTCTTTGTAGTGCATTATAAGTCAACTGTATTGTTGCTAATCAGCTACGTTTAGGCGTTACCAACTTGATAAGAAAAAGAAAAATTCAATGGAAATTAAGGATTGCAAGAAGCGTGTGGCTATCATGGTTTCTATACCGCAAAGCTATGAAACCATAGCTTTAAAGCTTTGCAGGACTTACTACCATCAAATAATGGTACAAATGACCTCTTAATATATGATGTTCTAATGGAAAAATCGTTTAATACAAATTTCTGATGTGACGGGTGTCTATGAAACCTCAACTCAAACGGGGAACGCAGTCGCAGATGTTACTTTGGCCCGGGGCGAGTGAGGTGATTGCGGCGAATGTTGCGGAAGTGGCGGCAAGAAACACGACGCCCAGGGAGGGAAAGGCGAAGATGATTAACACAGTTCTGATGGCGAGAACTGAAATCAGACTGATGCAAACCTGATGATGCCGAGGCCTTGATGATGTATCATGACGGTCACCTGGTTAGTGGTCTCATAACAAGATGAAAACAGTTATTTGCAGGTTTTCAAATTGAGGACCAAAGTGGTTACAAAATATTCCGATTTTATTAATTTTAATTTGTACTTATTTAATACGCTAAGGGTTTTATTGTGTTGAGAACTCGGGGGCATCGGTGGGGATGAAGGTTCCAGCAGGGAGAGTATCTCTGAGGCTGTAGGCTCCAGTAAGGAGCATCGGTGGGGATGGAGGCTCCAGTATGGTGAGCATCTCTGTGGCTGGAGGCTCCAGTAGGGATCATCGGTGGGGATGAAGGCTTCAGTAGGGTGAGCATATCTGGGGATGAAGGCTCCAGTAGGGAGAGCATATCTGGTGATGGAGGCTCCAGTAGGGAGAGCATATATGGGGATGAAGGCTCCAGTAGGGAGAGCATATCTGGTGATGAAAGCACCAGTAGGAAGACAAATCTGGGGATGAAGGCTCCAGTAGGGACAGCATATATGGGTATGAAGGCTCCAGTAGGGAGAGCAAATCTGGGGATGAAGGCTCCAGTAGGGACAGCATATATGGGGATGAAGGGTCCAGTAGGGAGAGCATATCTGGTGATGGAGGCTCCAGTAGGGACAGCATATATGGGGATGAAGGCTCCAGTAGGGAGAGCAAATCTGGGGATGAAGGCTCCAGTAGGGATAGCATATCTGGGGATGAAGGCTCCAGTAGGGAGAGCATATATGGGGATGAAGGCTCCAGTAGGGAGAGCATATATGGGGATGGAGGCTCCAGTAGCGAGAGCATATCTGGTGATGGAGGCTCCAGTAGGGAGAGCATATCTGGTGATGGAGGCTCCAGTAGAGAGAGCATATCTGGTGATGGAGGCTCCAGTAGGGAGAGCATATATGGGGCTGGAGGCTCCAGTAGGGAGAGCATATCTGGTGATGGAGACTCCAGTATGGAGAGCATATATGGGGCTGGAGGCTCCAGTAGGGAGAGCATATCTGGTGATGGAGACTCCAGTAGGGAGAGCATATCTGGTGATGGAGGCTCGAGTAGGGAGAGCATATATGGGGATGAAGGCTCCAGTAGGGAGAGCATATCTGGTGATGTAGGCTCCAGTAGGGAGAGCATATCTGGCGATGAAGGCTCCAGTAGGGAGAGCATCTCTGGTAATGAAGGCTCCAGTAGGGAGATCATCTCTGGTAATGAAGGCTCCAGTAGGGAGAGCATCTCTGTTAATGAAGGCTCAAGTAGGCAGATCATATATGGGGATGGAGGCTCCAGTAGGGAGAGCATATCTGGGGATGAAGGCTCCAGTAAGGAGAGCATATCTGGTGATGGAGGCTCCAGTAGGGAGAGCATATATGGGGATGGAGGCTCCAGTAGGGAGAGCATTTCTGGGGATGAAGGCTCCAGTAGGGAGAGCATCTCTGGTAATGAAGGCTCCAGTAGAGAGATCATCTCTGGTAATGAAGGCTCCAGTAGGGAGAGCATCTCTGGTAATGAAGGCTCCAGTAGGGAGATCATATATGGGGATGGAGGCTCCAGTAGGGAGAGCATATCTGGTGATGGAGGCTCCAGTAGGGAGAGCATATCTGGTGATGGAGGCTCCAGTAGGGAGAGCATATCTGGTGATGGAGGCTCGAGTAGGGAGAGCATATATGGGGATGAAGGCTCCAGTAGGGAGAGCATATCTGGTGATGTAGGCTCCAGTAGGGAGAGCATATCTGGCGATGAAGGCTCCAGTAGGGAGATCATCTCTGGTAATGAAGGCTCCAGTAGGGAGAGCATCTCTGTTAATGAAGGCTCCAGTAGGCAGATCATATATGGGGATGGAGGCTCCAGTAGGGAGAGCATATCTGGGGATGAAGGCTCCAGTAAGGAGAGCATATCTGGTGATGGAGGCTCCAGTAGGGACAGCATATCTGGTGATGGAGGCTCCAGTAGGGAGATCATATATGGGGATGGAGGCTCCAGTAGGGAGAGCATATCAGGAGATGAAGGCTCCAGTAAGGAGAGCATATATGGGGATGGAGGCTCCAGTAGCGAGAGCATATCTGGTGATGGAGGCTCCAGTAGGGAGAGCATATATGGGGATGAAGGCTCCAGTAGGGAGAGCATATATGGGGATGGAGGCTCCAGTAGGGAGAGCATATCTGGTGATGAGGGCTTCAGTAGGGAGAGCATCTCTGGTAATGAAGGCTCCAGTAGGGAGATCATCTCTGGTAATGAAGGCTCCAGTAGGGAGATCATCTCTGGAAATGAAGGCTCAAGTAGGGAGAGCATCTCTGGAAATTAAGGCTCCAGTAGGGAGATCATCTCTGGTAATGAAGGCTCCAGTAGGGAGAGCATCTCTGGTAATGAAGGCTCCAGTAGGGAGAGCATCTCTGGTAATGAAGGCTCCAGTAGGGAGAGCATCTCTGGGACTGAAGGATCCTGTAGGGAGAGCATCTCTGGTAATGAAGGCTCCAGTAGGGAGAGCACCTCTGGGACTGAAGGATCCTGTAGGGAGAGCATCTCTGGTAATGAAGGCTCCAGTAGGGAGAGCATCTCTGGGACTGAAGGATCCTGTAGGGAGATCATCTCTGGTAATGAAGGCTCCAGTAGGGAGAGCACCTCTGGGACTGAAGGATCCTGTAGGGAGATCATCTCTGGTAATGAAGGCTCCAGTAGGGAGAGCATCTCTGGTAATGAAGGCTCCAGTAGGAAGAGCATCTCTGGTAATGAAGGCTCCAGTAGGAAGAGCACCTCTGGGACTGAAGGATCCTGTAGGGAGAGCATCTCTGGTAATGAAGGCTCCAGTAGGAAGAGCACCTCTGGGACTGAAGGATCCTGTAGGGAGAGCATCTCTGGTAATGAAGGCTCCAGTAGGAAGAGCACCTCTGGGACTGAAGGATCCTGTAGGGAGAGCATCTCTGGTAATGAAGGCTCCAGTAGGGAGAGCATCTCTGGGACTGAAGGATCCTGTAGTGAGCGCATGCGCCGTTTGCGCGCACGCGTATAGCGGTCGGACTGGACTCACAGTTAGCATCATTCATAGTCAATCCCTACAACTTGTCCACTCGACCACCTCGTTGACTACATCCGTCTAGTCTGGTGATCACCGGAATGTTTTGCATATGATCTGTGGTAGAAAAAATATGTTAAAGATAGAGCGTTACAAATTAGAAAATAGAATATGATTAGGAAAGTAAAAATGTCTAATCAAAGAAAACAGTGTGTATATATGCTCACTTATTTTTAAAACACTCTTATGATAAAATAGTGGAAAATACATTCTAAAATAAAATAAAAACTAAAATAATATCAATATTTATTTTTAAATAATGACATGGCGAAAAAATACAAAATGGATACATAAAAAATAAACTTCTGTGTAGGACCAGAGCTTGAGTGTAGAACTGAGTCATCATCTTTTATAATCGCTCCCAATAAAAAATGGTTTATTAAAGTAAGATAACGATATTAAGTATTTCTTGTACTGATTATATTACAAAAACGGGGTTTTTATTTTCATAAAAAAATGCTTTACCAAATAAGTACCAACAAAAACGTCAATAAACGTCAATTTAAAAAAAAGAAGAAGAAAGAAACAGGTTTATATTTAGTGAATTGGTGGGTCGACTAGGGAATCAGCTTCTACTTAATGTGAAAATCATCATTCGTCATTCTAGCTTAGGTTCAAGCTATTGCTATATTTTCATTTTGATGAAACCTTTTTCCTTTTTTATCATTGTGGAAAATTTAAATACAGTAATGCAGTTTAGAACAGGAGAAACACACGAAGAAAACTCAGATTTCTTGATGAATTTATAAATATTAATTTGTGATTGTTTGTTAGAGACTTTGTAGCCCTTCAGTTTTTTGTGTTAATCTTGATATACATTCATTATCCAGTCTATCCTATAAAAAGACCTATTTTTTCAAATCTAGCCTTAACCAAAAAAATCTATAGACATGACCTGTTTAATAATTTATTTTTCAATTATGATCTCCTCGGCATACAAAATATTAAGATTTTCTTACAATCTCTAGTCTAGATCGTTGCTTAGCAATTATTCTATGATAAAGTATTGATTATTTTAAGATTTGTCAACATAAAATCACATACTCGAGTGATTTGCTAGTTATACCTATTATGAGGACTTTAACGATTTTTGTTGTATGATGTAGGAATGATTATTTAGTGTCCAGTTCAGTTAGGAGTAAATTTATTTTATATTGAAAATAACATGAAAGGCATTTTGGAATATAATATGGAATAAAAAGCAAGAGGGTCTAAATCCGATAGTGCTAGAGAAGATGTAGTGCACATATAGGCTTATCTTAGAGAGATAAAAATTGGTTTTGAATCAACACACAGGAGTGTTTACAGGACTTTCAATCACACACACTATCCATCCTTTAAAAGTAAGTTCTTAGCTAGTATTAGTTGTTTACATTTATTGTTATGGTAAGGTGTTTTCTAGTTTTTATTACTGAAAACCAATGATTATTTTTTATTACTGAATTTATTTTATAATAACTACCCTCAAGCAAGACTTTCAATTCAATCTCAAGGACAAATTGAGGAAGCATTTATGTTATCAGAACTCAATACTATAAAACATAAATGTTCCAACATCCTCTATTAGCAGTTGACATACTTCTGCAGGAAATAAAAATTCCTGTTGGCTAATTACGAGCTCGAATGGTTATACAAGAAATGATAATAGATAAGACATCTAGGATGTTGATTGAGTCTAAATACCTCTGGTTGGTTATTAATTATTGAGCCGAGGAATGAGGACACGCGCCGCGCCGCGCTGGGACAGCTCAACTCTCATCTCCGTCACACACACGTTGACGTGGCGCTCAGATGTTTATTTATGCTTAAAACAACAATGGTTTTGTTTTGTGTATGGCTTGACACTAAAAACGCGCATAAAGTGTCACGCGAAGCCAAGAAAGGTTCTATTATGAATGACATGTTTTCGGCTGAGGTACCTTCAACTGTGACAAGGCCTATATTTTTAGGCTACACTCACCTTTTTGGTTTTCTGGTTTTTCATATTTTTCCAACATATTTGGTGCCTATCTTGTACATTTTCAATACAAACTCCCAGTTATTATAGTTTTTTAAACGTAATTTTAATACTTTTTTATCCGTTGCCTTTTTTTTTTAAGTGCAACACTTAGGGAGCTAAGGACAATTAAAGTTAGTTTTTAGTTCCATCATAACAGAAGACAGAGAGAAAAACAGATAGACAAAATGCATTTAATGTATCTCCAAAAACAGTCAGTACAATAAAAAATAAAAATAAAAATGTCATAAAATAAATTATAAACTTTTTCAACAGCAATTTTTTTTATTTTTTTTTTATGGAAAGGCATTTAGGAAAGTAAGCTAGTTTATATGCAAATGTAAATTTTCAAATGAGAAACATTTTGAGATATTTTAATTTTTGATTACTTTTTATTGTACCGGATAGTTTTGGAGATACATGCAATATAAGTTTGTCCCATGTTATTCTTATGGGCTCATTTAAAATGTTCAAGTCGGCCGTCGTTTAAAAAAAAATTGCAGGGAATAAAAGAATTAAAAAACTTAAAAGCAACATAAAAAGCGAGGATTCTCCATAAGAAGTTTACCATCAGATACAAAATAAAACAAGTTAGTTATTAAAATATTTTAGATCGGGCACTCAGTATTTTGTGTAGGTGTTCAGGAAAAGTATTAGATTCCCCTGCTTTACTTCCTTGGGAACACATTAAATTCAATCAGCCTGCTAAAATATGAGGTACTAAAATACTGTTTAAGTTACAGAGTGGTTCGGTGGTTGACATGGATGGATTGTGTGCGAGTGGCAGTAGGCAGGTGTCAATTGTTTGGCCACACTACTCGGCGGTGAGTGTGAATGACAGAGCGGCAGCGCCGTTAGCCCCCGCGTGTGTTGTGTTGTGTTGGCTCAACCATTAGCTCTAATGGCTCGGCAGCCGCCAAACGCGCGCACCTCACACACACAAACACACACACACAACTGGACACCGTGTCCACGTCTTGCAATAGGAGTAGAACAATAATTCTGGAGCTATCATCAAACGTTATTATGTACGTTATTTTAATGTTAGTGTCGTAGGTGAAAAGCTATAAGAGAATTAACATAAATTGACTTACGTTATACTCGTCGTATATCCCAAGACAACTTTAAAATTTGTTTACAAGTTGAAATCGGGTACTGGAAACGATGTTGCCATTACGTGTGGTAAGTCTTTTGGCTGTCTATGACGATTTCCCTTCCCTTGTGATCCATTCATGTCCTAGACATCGAGGGATGATGTCGTCAGGAGAGAAGGGCATAGAAATACCTAGCTGAAGAATATTAATGAACCACATGAACATAAGAATGTTGAGGGCATAGCGGGTCACTTTTTTGAGCCTGAAAAATGAGTTACAGTAACACGGGAGTTGGTCCTCTGAGTGGTCAATCGCCTGTCTGCTGTCCCATATTGCAACCTTTCTCTTCTCTCAATATCCTATCCTTCCAAGGGCTTGCGCAAAACGTCCGTTATAGGTAGATGAGCTTAGTGGTTTGGCCGGGGCCTCCTTATCCATGAGTAACAACAACATTCAAACTTTAAACAGTCGAACTCTCCATCCACAAAAATCAGTTCGTGAAACGTGTATATCATCGAAGTTAAACTACATATAGAGGGATAAACATTTATTCATTTTCGTTCCCTGTTAACTGGCGCCATTTTCCCTCACCCGCCGTTTCTTTAGTAACATTCCCACACCTAACCCTCCTTTTCTTGGTTACCAGTGTTAACTATTCTGATTGGTCTCAAAAAGCTTCAAAAATTACAGATTTAACTTTGAAAACATTTTATTTGTTGTTGTTTTTTACCCACGAGGTTGAAATAGATTCCGCGTTCTAATCCTAGGCTTGCCATATATCCCGGTATTTCGCTATCGTCCCGGTGATTTTATTGGTAATATAATGATATTACAATAATAATTATGTATTAATACGGGTATTAGCATGGCCCGAGAAACATTGATGATTAGACAAATAGATTTGAAGACGAATAACAAATACGTCCAAGGATTAATTGCAATCTGAAGTACAGTGTGATGGCAGTGAATCCACCAAACGAAAATAAAAATACTTTTAGCCGAGCTAAAGAATCCCCCTCTATGCCTCTAGTGTTAGGAAAGTTTTAGTTTTCTAATTCTAAACCTTTGCTGATTTTCAATACTTATAGATTGATTGACAATTTCACATGCATAGCCTCATAACACCATTATTTGTCAATTCGTTGTTTTTTATTCTACGATATTCCACCTGTATTTAAAATTTAGAATTTCGACTGTAGGCCCTACTAAATGGGGATGGGAGAGTAGTCACTGTTCATAGACACACTATGTTCATCCCAGGTTCACTCTGAAAAATTATTGAAGGCCCAACCTTCTCACCTATTCCAGGACTAAACCCCAAACACCCCCCACCGGCCGGTCGGTCCATCCGCGCCGTAGTGTGTGGAGTGTGCGGACGGCGGAGTATGTGCCCCATAGCCCCCGGCGGCGGCCAGTCTAGTTTCGAATGTTCCAACCGCTCAAATTTGCGATCCCGTTGGCGATAATCGCGCAATTTCGCGCGGCCGCAGGCGCGCGCACACACACACACACACACACGCACATACTCCGATGTGCGCCTGCCAGCTTATCGGCGACCGTTATGCGCAAGCGTGCTAATTGCAGTGGTCAACCACGGTGTCGCTCGCCCCTCCGCGAGTATACACCCTATCTTATAATTGCGGTCCATAATAAGAGAAGATAAAAGATTGTTTCTGCGACACTATCATCCTTGCAATACCTAAACACATTCTTCCGTTGTCCACGCCGGGGACGGCTACGTCTGTTAGAACATGGAGGGTTAAAGATAACTGGGGTTGCTCGTCACGTTCTGTCTAGAAAGTCCTCAGATCTAAGAATACTGACACCCAGTGGACACAGCGAGGGACTATAAAGGTGGGTGGCCTCATAATCCTGAGTACAGTGTCTCCCACAATAAATTGATAACAACTTTAAGTAATCTGGGAGTTAGAGGTAAAGACCTCAAATGGTTTGAGTCTTACTTATCGGGCAGACTAAAATGTGTAGAAGTGGAGCATATTTCAGATAACTTTACACCTAAACTTAACACCAAATATATAATTAAAATGTGCTCAAAACTAAAACCAATAAAACATGGTGTCCCACAAGGGTCCATTTTGGGACCTTTACTCTTTCTTTGCTATGTAAAGGGTCTTCCAAGAGTTCTTCCACCCTTACATGATGGAAGCAGCAAAGTTTATATGCTGACGACTCAAACATTCTATTTTCAGGGCAATCAATGAAAAATGTTGAAATTTCATCGTTTTTGGGTTTAGCAATGATTAAAGACTTTTTAAATGGTCGAAATCTTCTACTAAATTCAAATAAATCAAAATTTATTTTATTTTCCACAAAAAAAGCAGTAAATCATAATTCACCACAGATTCTTTTGGATGAAGATTCTCTTGACCAAGTTCAAGAAACAAAATTTTTGAGCCTAATCATTGATGAAAATTTAAGCTGGGACAACCATGTAACCCATGTTGTTGATAGAATTTCCTCTGGTATCTTTGCTTTAAAACAAATGGCAAAATTTTGTAGCTTGGAAACTTTAAAAATAATATATTTCTCAATGATTCATTCTTATTTGTCTTACGGGATTCGCATATATGGTGCAACATCAAAAAAGAATTTGGACAAATTACTTCTTCAACAAAAAAGAGCTATTAGAACCATGCTGAATTTAAAAACTACAGTTTCTGTTAAGGAAGAATTCACAAATCTGGGAATTTTGACTGTTTATGGGTTGATTATCCTTGAAACCGTAAACTTTGTCAAAAAATTTGCTATTCCTCTGTTACAAAATCCAAATCATTCGTATAACACCCGCTTAAATCGTAAGGTTGAAAAACATAATTTAGAATTAAAAAAAAAAAAAAAACTTTTCTTAGGAACTAAATTTCTTCATCACCTCCCACGAAAGTTCATTGTGGAGGTTGATGAATACAATTTTAAAAAAGGGTTAAAGGATTACTTATTGAAAATTCCACTTTACTCTTTTCAAGAGTTTTTTGATATGAGGCTCAACTGATCCACCAGCTTTATGAGAAAATATTATAAGAAATAAAAAAGAATTCATTTTGATTTAGAGTTATTACTTAGGGAATGGTTTTTTGTAATTTCTGATTTGTTTTATTTTGTTAAACACTTGACACTATTCTTGTACCATGTACAATTTGTGAATAAAGAATTTATGAATATGAATATGAATACAGTTGACATCTACAAATTTACTGAGTATAGTGTTTTACATCCCTTACATGGTTAGTTTGGAACAAACTTATCCAGTAAAGTATAAAACAAAATTACAAAACAAGCTTGCATCAAGGTTTGTTAAAGGGTGATAAAAGTGTACTGCTAAGTTTTCGCAAGGTTGTCATGTATAATTTCTGAAAACTGTACATGACACCCTTGTCGTGACAAGCATGCACCAATGTTAAAAGAATGTTTATCTAAGGATTTCACGACAAGCTTGCGACTAACGGTACTTTTGTCAAGTAGGAACCTTACAGAACCGTTGTCACATGCTTGCACCCTTGTCACAATGATGAAACAACCTTACAAACGTGTTATGGCAAGGTCACAACAAGCTTGTGACAACCATAAATTGCTATTTAGGCAGGATTGCTGTTCAGATCTTTATAAAAATGAACGGCCTGAGTCGGAGTGAGCCCATAGGGCGAAGAGCAAAGTAGGCGTAGTTCTGATGTAATGCGATAAACGGTCCTATGCTAGTGTCCGAAAGTGAAAGGGGATTTTTTTGTATACTAGATTTGTTGTAGGAATTTCTCACTACAGGTTGATCACCTCCGTACGTAAAAGGATTATTTCTCATCTCCCTAAAAAACCAAAACAATTTTAGGGACAGTCGCCGAACCAGTTCAGCGAGTATTTAAAAATTCATAAACGTCTACATTCTAAAAAGTGAATAAAAAGTGATAAAATCAATTCTAACGTAAACAATATTTTAGGGGTTAATACATTTTATCAGATGCATTTTTCCGCTTATGGCAGGAATCGAAAGTGTACTTTTTATTTGCAGTTTTCTCTTTCTGAGAATGCGAAATGAAAAAGAAGAGAGTGGGCCGAATTAAGATCGGGTGTTCTTGTCGGACAACATTGTCGCAAGTGAAACCGGAAGCGTGCGGCCGAAAGGCGACTAATTCGTAAACGATATTGAGTCCAAAGCCATTAACGGCCGAGGGATGGACCGTTGTTGTTCCGAGAATCTCGCGACCTCCTTAGTACACCTGTCCGTCTCCGTCCCCGCCTCGGCCCCGCCACATGTCCGCGTCCGCATCCGCGACACATCACGCACGTCACCGGCCTGCAGCCTACCGCAGCCGCAGCACAAGCCCGGATTGGCCCGAAAAAAAATTTCGCCAAATTAAGTGGTGAAATGAATGTTCTGTGTTTTAACATTACTAGAGATCATCCACTGGTCGAAATTCGACCAAAATTCCAGTTAATTTGAATCCAACCATGAAATACCACCGTAGCAGCAGACCTGCGTACTCAGGAAATTTCCAAGCGAATTTAAGATTTTTTTACTTTCCCCATAAAAACGCCATAGGAAAGAGAATTTAGGTTTGCTTCCATGGGGTATTGTTAGAAAATGTATGTCAATCCCTCATTGGTGAAGGTAAATGCAAAATTGTATAAAAATCTGGCACTTTTTTGTCATAAATCTCAAGGGGGTAAGAATTTTGTTTTGCCGCTTATAGGTTTTTTAAGCAAGTATGAGTTGAACCCTGTCTATATAATATACATACCAAATTTGATTAACTATGTCAATAAATAAGAAAAATACAGGGTTTCGTTGATTTCCCATAAGATTAACGTGGGAAACACATTTTTTTAATCCGTAACCAGTTACGCTATATTAAAAATTTCAAATTGTCAAACTGTTTGATTTTCAGGCTCTTTTAAATGGTAAGTTAAAATAATAAAATTTTAAAAATTGATGTCAAAAGTTGCCAAAAATCCCTTTTAGGCCATTTTAAACCTCCATAAAACCCCGTTACTGTAATCAGACCATGCTGGTTTTAAGCTTATGAAAGTGCCTAGTCTTACACCTGGTGTCGTGCTAATTCGTTACAGCATTAAAATCGGTACATGCGACAAATCAGTACAGTTTGGGGTGACGGTCTGACGAGGGTTTGATGCGAAGGCGATAAACATGAGGTGTGCGAAATCGGTCTCGGTCGGGGCGGCGCGGCGCGGCGCGGAGGCTTACCTCCCCAAACATTGCTGAGAGGAGTTAAGAATACTACTAGTGTAGGGGTGACATATAGTGTGTGGAACAAGTGTAAAAATCTTTCACTTCCTGATACCAGCACCAAACTTTGGGAATTGACTAAACACATGTAAAAGAGTAAAAATCTGCCGGGAGGCAAACTTAAATATAATGACGTCACGAGCAGTGACGTCATCAATATGGCCGCTCAGCCAATTACAATAATGTCGCATATCTCGGAAACCCCTTAACCGATTTTGACATTTGACATCTTATTTGAAAGGTCTAATCATGATCTATAATAAAGGTTATTACACTTTTAGCGGTAAAAACAACCGTTTTTGAGTATTTTGTAAAATATTAATTTTTATAAGTATTTGCAATTTCAGCGAATTTCCCACAGGGAAGAAGCTATTGCCGTATGTGTTATGGTAAGACATAAGCCCGGGACCATGTTACTTTTTTATTTTGAGGTGCCCATTGACGAAAAATAATAGTCATTAAAATTATATATGCATACATATGTATGTATGTATGAACGTGTGTATGTATGTGTCCCTAGACACGAGAACTCTTGTTAAAACCGTCCGATCAAGATCAAACTTAATATGTAGAGATGTGTAATCGTACGTTTATTTGGATGAGTTCGTAAACCAGATACCTACCGGAAAGGGTAGTGTTAGGGGTTTTTTACCCCAAAAGTGGTTTTTTTTGCATTTTTCACATTGAATTTTAAAAAATTTTAAATTTTGATTTTCATTACTGGATTTAGCTAAAAAAAAACACACAATTAAGTATTTTGCAGCTTTGCTCTATCCCCATTGGTTACCGAGATATTAAAAAGTCTAAAGACAGTACATTGTATTTTGGGGCTCCAATGTTAATCTTAAGGAGGAAAAAGAATGTTTTATTATTTCACTTATTAACCAATATATTTTGACAAACTTGGTGTTTAGCTTCATTTGGTTAAGATCCATCCATTATGGTAAAAAATCTTGGTTTTTTTGTACTTATCATGGCAGCAACCTGCATACTCTTTTCCCATGTTAATCACATGGAGAATATTCAAACTAATTTATTTTTAGGTTCATCTGTTCTAAATTAATATTAGGGGTCTACTAATTTGGAAATTCGCTGAGTACGCATATGTCTGCTGCGACGGAGGGGTATTATGTAGGCCTATGTAGTTAAGTTTAATATTAATACATGATAAAATTAAGGATATTATTATTGTTAACATATATTTCATGTAAACCATGCACGCAGAATACTTTTTACTCAAATGAATAGGAACATATCACACCAACTGTTGGTGCACTATTGCAGCACTTAAAACGTGCAATGCTTCAATGTAACAATTGGAGAAACTGCTAAACCTGAAGACCAGCAGTGAACAATCCTTGTCAGTGGGGCTGGAAATCCGATGATGGTCCGATGGTTACACTTCTCTGGATGACAATTCCAGACATTTACACTGTCTAGATTTTGTTCCATTTAAGTGTAAGGAACGTAATAAGTGACGATGTGTGAAAATGGGACTTCGGTAAACTCTATTATGTACTTGTGAAGGTCATTGTTCAAGAATAAACATACAGGTAGCTGGATATATTTACATGAAATATATGTTAACAATAATAATATTCTTAATTTTGTCTTGTATTATTATTAAAATTAATTTACATACATAATACCCCTCTGTGGCAGACATGCGTACTCAGCGAATTTCCAAATTAGTAATATTAATTTAAACCAGATGAACTTGTAAACAAAATTTCATCACGTGCTCATAAATAGGAAAATAAATATCTATTATCCCTACAATAAAAATAGGGAAAGAGTATGCAGGTTTGATGCCATGGGGAACACTGAAAGTAGGTAATTTTAGTATAAAAGATTATTTCGACCATATGAAGCCATATACTAAGTTTCATCAATATCCGTCTATGAATAAATTATTTTGAATATTCTCCATGTGATTAACATGGGAAAAGAGTATGCAGGTTGCTGCCATGATAAGTACAAAAAACCAAGATTTTTTTACCGTAATGGATGGATCTTAACCAAATGAAGCTAAACACCAAGTTTGTCAAAATATATTGGTTAATAAGTGAAATAATAAAACATTCTTTTTCCTCCTTAAGATTAACATTGGAGCCCCAAAATACAATGTACTGTCTTTAGACTTTTTAATATCTCGGTAACCAATGGGGATAGAGCAAAGCTGCAAAATACTTAATTGTGTGTTTTTTTTAGCTAAATCCAGTAATGAAAATCAAAAATTTAAAATTTTTTAAAATTCGATGTGAAAAATGCAAAAAATTCACTTTTAGGGTAAAAAACCCCTAACACTACCCCTTCTGGTAGGTATCTGGTTTATGACCTCATCCAAATAAACGTACGATTACACATCTTTACATATTAAGTTTGATCTTGATCGGACGGTTTTAACAAGAGTTCTCGTGTCTAGGGACACATACATACACACGTTCATACATACATACATATGTATGCATATATAATTTTAATGACTATTATTTTTCGTCAATGGGCACCTCAAAATGAAAAAGTAACATGGTCCCGGGCTTATGTCTTACCATAACACATACGGCAATAGCTTCTTCCCTGTGGGAAATTCACTGAAATTGCAAATACTTATAAAAATTAATATTTTACAAAATACTCAAAAACTGTTGTTTTTACCGCTAAAAGTGTAATAACCTTTATTATAGATCATGATTAGACCTTTCAAATAAGATGTCAAATGTCAAAATCGGTTAAGGGGTTTCCGAGATATGCGACATTATTGTAATTGGCTGAGCGGCCATATTGATGACGTCACTGCTCGTGACGTCATTATATTTAAGTTTGCCTCCCGGCAGATTTTTACTCTTTTACATGTGTTTAGTCAATTCCCAAAGTTTGGTGCTGGTATCAGGAAGTGAAAGATCTCCACGTAATATGTCGTTTGTTCAACGCACTAATAATAATCTCTTAACATTCATACACTGTCCTTTCTCGAGTTCTTAAAAAATTGGTAGTTATTTTCATACCTTCAATTTACAGTCTTCTTCCAATTACTGTATTTTACTGATAAAAATCTTTTAAAGTAGACGTGTCTGACACTCTCTCCCACAACCCCCGCGCGGCGAATCACTTTGGTTATCTCAACAGATATGGCGGGAAAATTTACAGGATTATTTTTTCACAAAAACAAGTTGTACTGTTATAGGTAGGCCTAAATGTGAATTAACATTTATTTCCAGGCTTAGTTAGCAAAAATTTGAAAACGGTACCCAATATAAATATAATATATCGTGTTTGTGTAAATTTGCTCTATCACTGCAAAGTATTTTTATTAAAGACTTATTAATAATGATAACACGATGACGACTGGGGCCGAGAGACAGACGTCGCGCTTTGGGGATGAGAGGAGATGAAGAACTATGCCCATTGGACCGAGCATTAGTTCATATCGCGAACTTTGTTGTCAACAGCAGACACAACGAGACTCGAATGAATATTGTTGATTGTTTGTGTAAATTTGCTCTATCACTGCAAAGTATTTTTATTAAAAACTTATTAAAAATTGTAATACGATGACGACTGGGGCCGAGAGACAGACGTCGCGCTTTGGGGATGAGAGGAGATGAAGAACTATGCCCATAGGACCGAGCTTTAGTTCATATCGCGAAATTTGCTGTCAACAGCTGACACAACGAGACTCGAATGAATATTGTTGATTAGTAATTAATGTATCAACTTTTTAGAGCAAATTATCGATTGACGATCCTCGTGTAGCAATGTACATACATACATCGTATGGCTGTCATAGCCAGCCACCATCTTAAAGATAATAATAATAAAATAAATAAAAGATGTTCTGCAGTGCAAAGCACCTGCGTCAATACATTTAAAATAAAACTAAAATAAACATTAATGATCTCTCTATAAAACTAAATCCAGGGCGCTAAGCCATTGCAGCACAGCTTCACTTGCACAATGAAGGCCCATCAGCCCTTCCGGGAAAGCACTCAAAGGGCACTCATTTACTATGTGAGTCATAGTCTGGAACTCCGCTCCACAGCCACATGACTGGTCTTCAGTCATTCCCCATTTGTATTTCCAATAATTACATCTTCCCACTCCAGTGCGGAATCGATTGAGAACAGTCCACTGCTTCCGAGGAAGATCTATACCACTTACTGCTAAGGTTGGGTCAGCAATGAAAAAGTGATTCCGACCTTGGAAAGAGTCCCAGGAGGAAGTCCAGTCGGTATGGATTGAAAAGTTTGTGTCCGTCAACTGGGATGCTGTCCGCAGTGGTGGTCTTCGGGATCTCAATCTGCCCGTCTCCTGGGGTAGGTAATTTGTAGGTGTGGAGCAGATAAGATCTTAGTATATTCCCTAATGAGTGCATCCTTTTTCCTGGTTTCATGTGGAGCGATATTACACAGGACCGGTAGCCAGGGGACGGGGGTTGCCATGAGGGTGCCACTAATGGCTTTCATAGCCCTACTTAGCTGGACGTCGATATCCCTGACATGTGTAGCGATGTTACCAATACATACAGGGAACCCAGGATGTAGGGTAGACATAATGTTGAAAAAATTTTGGTTTCGCCTTCTAAAACCAGAGTCGATTGAAGGGCTGATGCAATTTTAGAGCTGTGTGAAAAAAGTTTACAAAAACAAATCAGCTTAATTCTTCACTAAAAATAAATTGTGATTGTTCTATCTGTGGTTTGAGGGCGGCGAACCAGCTTTTCCATCGTAGGACAGCCCTCCCAGTACTTTAATGTTACTGACTAGAACTAGCTGATAGGATCACTCATTAAAACCCCATTGACTCTGAATTGCAGTTTCGTCCGATTCAAAATATTTACAGTACATGAGGCTGGAAGATTTCGCTTAGGATGAATCAAACTTCGGGCTATGAGTCGATTAAATTTTTTTTATTCGGGGGGTTTTAGTACGATCATTTTTATACAACTGTTAGGGAACACGTAAAATAATTTTTCATTCTATGTTAATTATTCAATTGCCCAATAAACATTTGAGTTAAATGTAGGGTATTTTATAAAATCCATTTGTGTTTTACTATAATGTACAATTGTAGGACTGTGACAGATTAAAAAATGTTTTCGTATTCATAGATTATGAGTACATTATTATATTTTTGAAATTATTTTCTTATTTGTCAAATAACAAGGTGTATGCTTTCGTGTTGTTAAGTTAGCTTCCATGATAAGTGCAATTTGTACACCGTAATCGGGTTTCAATTATGAAAATTAAATACCCCCGTCGCAGCAGACCTGCGTGCTCAGCGAATTTGAAAATTAGTAATATTAATTTTGACCAGATAAGCCTGGAAACCAAATATCATCAGACAACATGGTATCGCACGGACCACTGGTATCGCGAGAGAATTTCTAAGAAAAAGTACCATTACCATTTCAAGAAAAAAATTTGAATTATTGATAAAATTTCGTTTATTTCTAAACCATTAAGGAAAAAAATAATTGGTTGTAAATAGGGTCATAACCGTTATACAACTAATGGATCTTCGAAGTTTCAATAAACCATGTATACAGGGTGTCCCGCTTCCACCTAAACAAACTTTTCCAGGTTATTGCCCACGTCAAAATAAGCAAAAAAGTTACATAAACATATGTCCTAAAATCCTTCGTTAACCCGCTAGCCGCCATTTTGTTTTTTACACTAAATAATTTTTATTTCAGTAACGGATGATTGTATTAAGTTAATATTTGGCATGAACCTTCACTATAACAATATCCATTTTCAGTAAAAAATTATTTTTTTCCAATGTGTATTTTCAAAATGGCGGCCATTTTAAAATTTTAAACTCAAATATATCAAAAACGTAAATTTTATAAAAATGTTACAAGTGACAAAAAATTTGTCAAATTAAATTATCTAAACAGTGACACCAAGTTTGTAAGGATTCAACAACAAATAACGGAGTTATTGTGGTTTTGGTCCAGAAAAACACTGATTTTGCAGAATGATTAATGCCAATTTAGGTTATTTTCAGAGAAAAATCTCAAAAACTCCGTTATTTGTCGTCGGACCCTTACAAACTTGGTGTCACTGTTTAGATAATTTAATTTGTCAAATTGTTTGTCTCTTGTAACATTTTATTATATTTATCGTTTTTGAGATATTTGAGTTTAAAATTTCAAAATGGCCGCCATTTTGAAAATACACATTGGAAAAAAATAATTTTTTTACTGAAAATGGATATGGTTATAGTGAAGGTTCATGCCAAATATTAACTTAATACAATGATCCGTTACGGAAATAAAAATTATTTAGTGTAAAAAACAAAATGGCGGCTAGCGGGTTAACGAAGCATTTTAGGACATATGTTTATAGGAACTTTTTTGCTTATTTTGACGTGGGCAATAACCTGGAAAAGTTTGTTCAGGTGGAAGCGGGACACCCTGTATAATAAACTGTTACCGTTTATATTTTACTTCACTCCAATCCTAGTTATTGTTCTCGCTCTTACGAGATCGTTAAAGAAGCTAAAGGCGAAATATCACGTACATAAAACATGATAAAGTAATTTTAAGGAGATTTTAACTAAAATGTGATAAGCCAACTGGAGAAAACAATAGTAACAAAACAAACCGCGATGCCGCTAAAGAAATATCCATAGTCAACACCTCCCTGGCCACGGAATGGTCTCTTCACGCTCTTATAATCCCGAAGACGAGCTCGGAGAAACGTGCTGTTTCGTTACAAGGTCGAATATAACAGCGTCGTGAATGATCCGAGTAAAAACCGACGATAGCCGAGCCGCCATGGAGTAAAAACTGACAGAGCTGTCGAGGCGTGTAAGCAGCGATTACTCGCCACAGAGTAACAGTTCGTCACGGTTCTCAGCCGATCCTTGCTCTGTGTAATACAATGGCGGCCACGTGATTATCGTCATTAACGCCGCGAAGGCAATTAATTAGTGGAACAATGGAGGTCCGACGGAGCCCCCTGTTGCGATCTATTTACCCGCTCCGGTTACATCTATGCCGAAGCCCCAATAAAACCTTGATTGCAAGTTTTATACGGTATCCTCAATTCTGTGAAAAATTTAAATTTTTGAACTACACTTGTAAGACGATTCTTGGAAGTCCAAACAAACATATTGCGTTCAAAATGAAATGTGTGGTGACACAACGATTTGTATTTCACACTATGGAAAAAATTCACTCCGTACCTTCTTATATTTTCATATTTTTCTTTATTAAAAATTGTTATTTTAAACTTGACCTAAAGTTCAGAGTAGATAATAGTGCTGATGGTTGTGTTACTTCTCATAAATTCCGTTCCTAAATTTCTTCCTCATCACACTACATCAATATCAACTGTTTTCGAACCTCACTTCTAACAATAAAAATCATGCTTTTGAGGTCTATGAAAATTTTCGGACCTAGACCGCATTGGTATAGGAATTGAAACAAATTCAAACCAGTAGCTGATGTGGCGTGGTTGTCTAGCTACCGGAAAAAAACAGCATGCACCACGCTAGAGGTTATGTTTTGTTTGTTATGGGCAAATATAATTTTTTTCAACTTCTTTAGAATTTATTGCATTAGGCCTATGTAGCGAGATGTAAAATATCGTTCGTAACTCGGTCAAAAAAGATTTGTCTACAACTCTCAACCGTTTGAAGTTCTAGACTCCGTCTCGAACTTGATACACGATCTCGAGGCCAGCAAAAAGTTATTTTTGCTTTTGTAACTCTTGTAAATATATACAAGAAGCTGTATGGAGAAAAAAACGAATTTGAACAAAATACCAGAATCTCGAGTAATACCAACACCATGGATCTCGAAAATCATATCAAGACGCGTTAGTCAAATCATATCAATGGAACTCGTTAATGATATCAATTAAAACGAAATTATCATAAATACACAAATAAATAAGTAAACCGCTTTCAAACACTGAAGCTTTGAAGAGAGAAATAGCGGTGGACTGAAGATAGTCAAATATGCATTGGAGACGGTTGTCCGAGGATATGAGTTTTTGAAGAAGAAGGGGTGAGTTCGACTTGCGAGGACGTTTATAGGTCAACAGGTTGGGAGGAGGTAGGCCCAATGTATTAATATTATCTTTCACGGAGGTTTTTGTATGCCGGAATTACATCCTGTACCGCGGTAAGAAAACTGCTTAACTCATATACCCTTACCTACTCTACGAGGGTGTGCAGTCTCTACCGGCAGTGTCGTCTGATCCAGACACTCACATACCCTTACCTCCGCTGTACGGGGGAGACACTCACATAGCCAGACCATCTCAGTACGGGGGTGTGCAGTCTCTACCGGCAGTGTCGTCTGATCAAGACACTCACATACCCTTACCTCCTCTGTACGGGGGAGACACTCACATAGCCAGACCATCTCAGTACGGGGGTGTGCAGTCTCTACCGGCAGTGTCGTCTGATCAAGACACTCACATACCCTTACCTCCTCTGTACGGGGGAGACACTCACATAGCCAGACCTTCTCAGTACGGTGGTGTGCAGTCTCTACGGGCAGTGTCATCTGATCAAGACACTCACATACCCTTCCCTCCTCTGTACGGGGGAGGCACTCACATAGCCAGACCTTCTCAGTATGGGGGTGTGCAGTCTCTACGGGCAGTGTCGTCTGATCAAGACACTCACATACCTGGACCTACTCTGTACGGGGGAGACACTCACATAGCCAGACCTTCTCAGTATGGGGGTGTGCAGTCTCTACGGGCAGTGTCGTCTGATCAAGACACTCACATACCTGGACCTACTCTGTACGGGGGAGACACTCACATAGCCAGACCTTCTCAGTATGGGGGTGTGCAGTCTCTACGGGCAGTGTCGTCTGATCAAGACACTCACATACCTGGACCTACTCTGCACGGGGTTGACGGTCTATTCCAGTAGTGTCGTCTGATCAAGATATTACCATACCAGGACCTCCTCTGTACGGGGGTGACTGGTCCGTACCGACATTGTCGTCTGATCATGATACAAACATACCAAGACCTCCTCTGTACGGGGGTTACTGATCTGTATCGGAAGTGTTGTCTGATCAAAATACTCTCTTATCCGAACCTCCCCTGTACAAGGGTGGCCAGACTTTACCGACAGTGCGGAATTCGGCGGATCGGGCGCGGCGCGGCGGCGGCGGCCGAAGGAATCGATCGCGGAAGGGGGTCAGTGGATCGGGCGGTCGGGGTACAGTTATCCGGCCAGATTCACTCATTTTACCCATGTATGGGCCGGTCCTGCTCTGCACCGCTCCCGCTCCAAATTATATGGAGATCGACAACTGTTGACATACCGGAGCTTGGTCCCCCCCCCCCCACTGACGTGACCCTCCGCAAGGACGTCGCGGTTGGGGCGTCCCCGGCGGCGCCGGACGTAGCTTGGAAGAAGCTGGATAGGAAAGACTTTCCTCATTGCTAAGGAGACTTCCATTTGGAGGTGTAAATACCCGTTACACTCCCTTAAGTTTTGTGTTACTCCCACTGCAAAGAAACTAAATCAATGGAATCATGGAATATTATTACAGTGGTTTTATTTCTTATGTCATTGGTTCTAGTGTCATCCTTTGTTTTGGTTTTGTCGTAAACAAAATGTCTATTTTGTCGTTTGAGATATAAAACGTTTAACTGTGCGATTGTAACTATGATTCAGAAGTAGCATGATCATTAGCGCTAAAATGTACTCCGAACTTTAAGAATTAAATTAAAATAATAGGTTACTATGAATAGAAATAGGAAGCTTTAACAATGGAGGAATTTTCCCCTTCCTTCCCTATTATTATTGGGATAAAGGCTTTTATATTTTATTTTATGTCATGCCTTTAGTACACCTACTTAATTATGAAATTTAGAAATTAAACAACTGACCTAGACTTTTGCCAGTTCCTTATAGGCTACTATTATATTAAAACTAATGTTTAATAAGTCTTACCAAAAGAGGTCTTGTTGACAGCAAAATGTGTTGAAATTTACCTGGAACAAAATAAAATTATAAGACGTTGTATCCTAAAATATCTTATGAAGACTTTATAATTTGCTCAAAAAATGTAGTACTCCTGAGAAAATTTTAAAAAGCTAATAATTATAACTTAGATTGGTGATAAACTCATTACCTTTTTTAGACATTGTTAAGCACGCAATGGAAAATCACGGTTTCTCCAAATCCGTTAGGAATTTAGGCAAGAAGTTTTACAAAAATTGGAGAAAGGGGGCTGAGCAATTAACACTGTCCGAAACTTGTAACTGGAGGAGAAAACTGGTAGCGTTCCCAATTGACTTGGTAGCCGGTCACGAAGCCGCGGCGGCACGCTATAGTGTGCGAGCGACGCGACGCTTGGTCACGTGACCAGCCACGTGGTACAGCGACTACAGTGGGGGGGGGGGGGAGGGGGGGGGGTGCTCACTAGTGATGAACTAAAACGTCATTTTTCATTAACATGTTATTTTAGAACAGTTAAGAACATCGTTATCAAAGAAAGTTTCTCTAAAGTTGAGCTATAACAGTTCTGGCTTACCGTAACTGCTGACCGTTACTAAGGAAAATGTTAACCTAACGATTTATCAACTCAGTTAAACATATAAAGAGTTTATGTTTGTGGCTATGTTAGTATTTACTGTGCAATTACAGCTATTGTTCTTACTACAACAATTGTTGACTGGGACGGTGGCGACGTCCTGTAATCCAGCCACTTGGAGGTCTCGAAATGTGGATAGTTATAAGCGATGACTTATTTTTTTCCCTAGTGGGGAATAACGTCCGCACTAGTGAATATTAGTTCATCTATAAAGACCATCCTCATAATTAGACCAATTCGTATATATGAGGTTGAACTTGTGGTTCGGATCCCACGTTAAACTGTAGGTCCCTAGATACCATTGGCTGTTAGGCTTTTAACAGTCCTGCCTAAGGAGAATGTCGGCCTTAGTCAGTAACAAGACTACAATATAGCGCCACAATCATCTTACACTCATCTCTCATTCACATTCAGGTTAAAATACCCACTATGTGAGGTCCCTGTCTCAAAATAGTGATTTAGTGAGCAGTAAATTGAGATGATTTAAATAAAGATTACAAAATCATAGTAATCATATTCTACGTTGTTATTCCAAACATGAAAATAGATAACATTTTTACCAAGTGCAATCTGGTCCGGTAAAAAACGCGAGTGAAGGAGTCAGAGTTATTTCTCTCATCGCGGTTCCTAAACGTTCTAAAAAATAATGTTATCAGCCATACATTCATTGCAGTTTTATTCGGTTCCAAAACCACAAACTGTCTAGATGTCTAAATGATAATCGTTCCTCTTCCTAATCGTTACCACTACAGCGGGAACTTTATTAAAACTATGTTGTCTGTGATTTTTTTTGTTAGTAACGGTTACTTTGCGAATCAGTTTACTGATGTATCAGTGAGTTTTCGTTACCTGTCATTAAATAACAGTTAACAAAATAATGCTCACCACTCGTCCTGGCAGCGGTACCAGGCAATAAGTTGTCATTAAACAGGTAAAGCTATGTAAAGAGAGTTTTAATTTAGTGGTATATGAGACAAGGGTAGAAGTAGGTTGGCAACCAAATCATCGTCAACGATTCAATGTTTGGAGCGGAGAGGCAAATTTTATTACATGTGATACCGTTAAAAGTTTGGCAAACTTGGGTGAGATATAACTTTGTGAACTTAGGTCTAATCAGTAAAAAATAAAAATTAGGCTTTGAGCTGGATTCAAAGATCAAATTCTGAAGGAACCGTGAAAATGAAAATTTTTATCTTCTAGTACAAATCAACCCAAGAGGCATTTTTTCTAAAAACAATTGTTCGTGAACCTTTTGTAGAATGCATGTACTGCAGCACAACAATGGGTTGGAATGTTTATCATTAAAACTCTGTGAAGATGTGTCACAGATAAATGACATACACGGAATCTTAAGTGTGGGCTAACGCGTCCGTTATAAAGCGCGAAACTGGGCAAAACAGTTACACGATCGTCGAGGATAATCAGCATGAAATCGGCGAATGCCTCTCCCGAGGAAAAATAATCCAAAGAAATTTATCGACGATAATAAAGGAAACATCACGTTTTCAAAAGTCCCTTGATAAAGATGGGTTTGAGACGGGCACGCGAGAGGCAAAGGTCGTGGGGGTCCATTCATAAACAGGTTCCTTTATGTGACAAGACCTAGGGTCACGGTCGTCGTGGTGGAGCGAATGGCGGGAGGTCGCGGCCGGCTCCGTGTCATGTTTCGTTTGGGAGACAAGGAAGTGACTGTTCGCCGTGGGTGTTATCAGATATGCGATGCTAAATATTTTGCAAGAACAAGGTATTTACTGTGATAGTAATATAGTGATCCTATGCTGAGAGCATGCTTATGGGAGAAGATGTAGAAGTAGTAGAATTTTTATGATTAAGTGTTGTAGGATTATGTCCTACGTATGAGGATCAATATGTCCACATATTTATCTTGGTGTAATTTTCATCTGACGTTTTTGGATTTTTACTTGTCATCTTGTATTTGATAACACATGACATTAATTAAAAGTTTATTCCTATTAGTATCGCCATAGAAGTTGATAAATAGATAAAAACAGCTCAGATGGCGAGGGGGGGAAGGGGGTACTTTTTTGAAAGGGGGTACATCACTGTCAAGGCTATACCCGTGGTCATTTCGCTTTAAACTAATTTTGAAAAATTCTAGCTAATTATTAAATTGCATTAAATGATTAAAAACAATTAAAAATAATTGACAAGTATGTTAATCTTTTTAACACTATAAAGCTAACAACCTAATTTTTGTTACTTAAGATATTTCGAGAGTATAATAAACTTAAATGCCAGTGCGTGCAAACGTCATTGAAAACTGTCGATCACATAAATATTCATATTGTACTAGAAAGTGTTTTTTTTTTTTTTTTAGATACGTAATAATAAAGACAGGAATTATTAGGCATAGAGACATCAACGCACGGGATGACAGAAGCATTCTGTTACGTTTAGGCCTAAATTGTTTTGTGTTAATAATCTTTGTATGTCAGTACAAGGACGATTTATAGACAGATTATATAGATAGATCCGGTATCTTCGGACCAGAAGTAGATCTACCTCACGGGACCCTTAAGGTCCTAAAAATGTCTTTACGTAATGTTATGGTACTACTATCCGGCACCATCAGCCCCCGGCTCGTCTAATCTCGTTATTGGGGCCGATATTCCTGCCGGAAGTCCAAGGTTAAGAGCCCGCTCAACCCGGTCTACCCAGTGGCATTTAGGATCGGAGAATATAGCATGATAAATTAGCTTCATCATGAGTTTCTGTGGGAATGCAATCAAGATTTGTTTCTAATGTTGGCAAGTGTTCAGTTCCACATATTATCTTGGTGTAATTTTTATGTGACGTTTTCGGATTTTTACTTGTCATCTCATTTTTGTTAACACATGACATTTATTAAAATTTCATTCCTATTAGTCTCGCCATATAAGTTGACAAATAGCTAAAACAGCTGGGATGGTGAGGGGAGGGGTACTTTTCCAAAAACATCGAGCTTACATGCTAAATTTCATGGAACAGCTGACTATCCAATAATTTTAAATGAATAATACCATTGACTATGTACACTAACGTAAACACGTTAGTGTGCATAGTCAATGATAGCAGTGTAAATTCATTAGTCAAGTTACGTGGCGTGGGTTATAAGGATTTTTTTGCAGAAAAAGATCCTACACCGTAAATAATAAAAATTTAAAACACGTAATATTTTGACGTTCCTTTTTCGATTGAATAGAAACCGGAGAAAATGTTCCATTAAAAAATGAAAATAATCAAATATATTTCACCACATACAAATAGAAATTTGAGAAGATTTTAAAAATAACTCGACCCCACCAAATTTTTCATCAATACTGCAATATTATTCAGTTTCCCACATTCTTATATTACTCGGTTATCATGACAGTTAATGCAACATCTTTGCCACTCTTCTTTCAAACAAGTAAAATTAAACTTTCGGCTGTGACCACCAGGAAAAATTATAGTTTGATCAACCATGCCGTGAAATGTGCAGATTGTGGAATGATTCAGTCGCAGAAATCAAGGTTAGGTGGAATGGTCCATTTCTGTAGCAGATCAACTGCCACTATGGAAAGTTGAAAAGTGCTATATTGTTTCATCACCATCCTTTAAGATGAAGAAAGTAATTCAGTGAATTGGTAAGAGTTTTTTTCGTGGAAGGTTAAAAATATATGGTACTGGATTGTTTGACCACGACCCTGGAAAGTTAAGAAAGAAATATTGCATACAACTCAACCACGAACCTTGGATGGTTCAGCAGTACAATGTTTGTTCAAGATCCGTCATCCGGCAAGGTTCAGGTAATACTTCAGTTTACAGCACAGTTCAACTATTACGGTTATATAAGGCGAAGAACTTTCGGTACCGTACTGTTCGATGGGAGAACTGGAAAATAATGATAGTTACTGTTCGACCACGGAATATGGAGGTGCAGAAAGTTTCAAATTGTATATTTTAGTTATGGTATTCTATGGTTGAGAAGATACTTTCAGTGATCTGTTCAAACGATGTTCTAAAAAAATCATTAAGTACGACAGTGAAGTATTCAAATGTGAAACCGAAAGGATAAGGAAGTTAGGCATTTTCAACTACGGAACTAAGAGGCACAGAAATTTTGCAGGGTGTTGTTTAGTTACGACCTTGGATGTATGAGAGGATGCGTCAGTGGACTTCTCAACCGAGATAGTGAAAAGTTTTAGGACGGACAAAAGTTAACAAGTTGAGGTGAACCAGTCCCAGGAAACACTTTAAAATGCTTTATACCCAATGTCAAGTAGACTGTGGGTACATCAGCAAAATAGTTTTCATAGCATATGATCTTTTGGATTTACACTTTGAAAAAATAACCTTCCCTAATTTTTCGTTTATGTTCTGGAGCGAGGGGGTTGATTGATGTTAACCTTGGGCATAGAAGCCCCACGCTGAGGAAAATAAGTGTACAGTTATTGGTTGGTAATTCTGAGGTCAGGGACCACTTGTTTGAGCCTAAAAATCAGTTGTCACTGCAGTTGGCTTTTTGAATGGCCAATTTGTCATCTGTCCCCTTTCTCACTATATCTTTTCATTCAATATCCTGTCTTTTAGGGGAATTGTGAAAAATGACCATTAGAGATAGATGCTTAGTGGGTTGGACGGGGCCAGGACCAAAAAGTTGGGTATAGGAAGTGAACTGTCTTAGAGCAGTTTTGGCTGGTCACTTGATGACCCCGGAGGTCGCAACCAAACATATGTTTTAGCGTAAGGTTGACTTCACCAACCCCTATCGCCCCTCCACGGCCAAGGTTGACACCAACCTCAGATGACCAGAACATTAACAAATCATGGAGGAAGGCAAAATTATTCATGGTGGCCATTCAAAAGACCATATGCTAGATTTAACATCTATTTTGCTTTACCCAATGTCAACCTCACAGTATTTTAAAAGTGTTTCCTTGGACTCTTATCCTTCCTCTCCCGTGGATGAACGTTTCACTTTCGTACCTCCTAAATCTTTTCTGGACGACCGTTGAAAATTGCACAAACGCTCAGTCTTTCAAGACCATGAACAATATTCTGAAAACTACCTGTGTCTCCCTTTCAGTGGTTGAACCCTGCCTAACTTTTTGATCCTTCCGAAAGCCGATTCGATTTGTCATAGTTCCCTTTCATACTTCTTGAAATTTTTCAGAACCACGATTTCGGCAGGGCACATGTCTGGCGCGCCGTCCATTGATGACCCTGGAGGTCCGGAGGTCAGAGCCAAGTGTGTCGCTGGTAGACACTGAGTAATGTTATGACAACGCGCGCCGTGGCGAGCTTCCAGCGAGCGCATCAGTGACCTTGGCGCACTAGAGATAAGCACATGCGAAACGGCACTTGCTAGACCAAGCTAATGTAGCCACTTGATGGAGTCGCACGGTTCTCATTAAATCTGTGCCTTATGCAGCTTTTCTCTCTGGGTGGCATATTTTAAGTGACAAACAATAAAACTTCCCGAGAATCAACTAAAGTAAATTTAAAAAGTAAGCTTGCATTAGTTATAGTCTTAAATTCAAAAGATATATATTTAATTTTAGAATAAAGAAGTTGATGATCCAATTGCCGCTTTCTGTGATCGGTTCACATAGACAACCGCTCCACAACAGGGAGCTGATGAAAACTTTCAGTTGTCAATTTTATTGATTTACAGCTAACAAATTTCAGAGTAAGATATAGATCACCTGGAGCAGTAAACAAATCAACAAAATGACGTCTTAGATTGGTCTAAATAAGGTCTAATTTTCTTTTTACGGAGTTATCAGACATTTTCCGAGGGATACCATATTTTTCCTATCATCTAGGGATCATAAGAAATCCATTGACACCAAAACGACCACGATCCGTTCAGTAGTTTTCTCTCTAGACCCTTAAATGCACTCTTTTGTGATATATAAGATAAGATAAGATACAATTTGTTTTTCTGTTTACGGTTTCGTATTATGTTTGTACAAACAGTATTATGTTTGTATTAGAATTTAAATGCTAAAGTAAAGACAGGTATTTTGTTATTCTACATTGTGATGGATTAAAGTTTTCAAATTTTATCTCCGTGTACGGAGTATAACCTCCCTCATCAAACAACTTCTTAAACGTTTTCCTTGTCACCAGTGAACCATAAACTGCATAAATGCAGGAAAAACATTTGAACAGACAATAATGGTCTTGCTTATTGCTAAAACATTGAACCCTTCAGAATAAAACCGTGCATGTATCCTGAATGGTGTATCATGAGTACCTGGATGAAATATTATGATGACGGTGTCGGCAACATGGAGAAGAGAGTGGATCTGCCACAACGGGGGGTAATCTCTATGGTTAGAGCTTCGTCTAACCCGCGTCTAGGCAGTCAATAAGGTATTCCGAACAAACTACACACTAACTTTAACATGACACAATTCCTTAAATTATACAGTTAAGAATTTATTTAGGAACAGGTTTGGACTCGCCGTCGGCAATTCGTATCCTCGGTGGTCCACCTGGTCTACTTTCGACGGCGACCAGCCCGTCACTGCGCCACCGACGCCGCGATCGCCGACAGTCAAATCAAATATAACTAGAAATCACCTCCTGATCGAAATTCGATCAAAATTTCAGTTGGTCTGGGCCCAAGAAGTTTAAAAACATTTTATAACTGAAACATTTGTTCTTCCTGTTTTTCTAGCAGTTGTTTTCAAGAGCTGTCTATGGGTCAATCAATTATCCATCCTCCATAAGATTAACATTGGAACTTTGAAAGCCTGTGGGGCGTAGCCCTTGAGTCCGATGAGAATAATTAGAATGGAATTCTTCTCATCTACAGGACTATACCTTTCTAATGGTATGCGCGGATTATTTCCTACGATGCACGCGAGCTGAGAAAAAGGAGGAAAAGAAACATGCTTGCATATTAATATATAGATTGAATACGACTTACTTCCGTGAAAAATTAAACTATACATTATCACATATAACATAAGGAAAAAAATTTCACGTGGGTCTTGAACGACCTGTGCGCGAGAATACGTTCTTATAGACACACATAGTGTCACGTACTTATAGACACACATAGAACATAAACAAACTAGTACGATAATGTATAACACAAAAATCTGAAAAGTATATTTACACATTAGATTGAAACTAAAAACAATGGCATGTGTCTTAAATAAATAATTTAAATAACTTTAAAATGGAAGGACTGGTCTATCGACTCGGGCTCGGTAAGAGTGAAAAGTGATTGTTATACTCCGTTAAAAATAAATGTGTGGTCGACACGCGGATATCAATTTCCCCATTTTTTCCGTTCCTCCCACGGCCAAGAATCCAACCAATCACAATCACTGAGGATTAATTTTCAGCTGTTTAAAATGTCCTCTGCCATTTTATGTCAATGTTTTGCTTTTTCCTTAACATTTTTATTTTGACGTTTGATATGTAAAAGGAAGCTCTTGCAACGGTAACAAGGAGAAGTAACCCGATCATCTGCGCTTTTATCTACTCAGAATTCCGACGTTCGAATTAAAAACTCATTTTGAAGAAAATAGAGGAAATTCAAGGAGGTATTAGGTAAATTTTCCTCCTCGTGGGAATTAGACATCTCATTAATTTTGAACGGGGCATAGTATGCATGATTAATTGTTTCCGTATCGATGCCTGACATTGTGGTAGATATTCTGAGCGGATGAGGAACTCAGCCCTCTTGGTCCGCTCTCTGAAACTCAGTTTGAGACCACACCTTTGTATACGTTGGATGAGATGAGACCCAAAAGTATCGTATCTCGGAAGGGATGTTCCTACAAATAATAAAGTTCAAAATGTACAACGGGTTGGAAGAACACACGGATTTAGTTGCCCCCGAAACCTGCAGGCCGTTTCTTGTTCTCTAATTATGTGTTACAAGAGTAACTAATAACTTCTACCATGCACCATAGATACGCAACTGGTGGCCAACAGCGACAATCACGTTGACCAGCTGAAATCGGTTGATTAAAAAAGGTCTTAACTTATGAGTGTCGAATGAGAAGCATATTATGGGGACATATCTAAATTAGAATTAGAACACAACTCTACTAAAAATATATAAAAAATAATGTAAACACAAATGCATTTCTATTATTAATGAATTTTTTATCGTTTTGTTTTTGTGCCCGATCAAGTACAAATCAGGTCATGGTTCGTGTGATCTGGAAACCAACTGGCAGTCCAAATTTAATGTGGTTTGACAAAATGCATTCTATTAGTTTTAAAAGTAATGAAGGATTAAATTCCAGCGTTGCGGAAGCACCCGTGGTTTTATCCGTGATTTAATAAAAACAAAATTTAATTTCAATGGACAAATAATTGTCTGACACTTTTTTAAACAAAAATTTTATAATAAGCTGCGTAGTTAAATAGTAATGTGCGTTAGCAGTTTTAATTCATGCATTAAACCACTTAAATAGATTTATTGCTCATTATACGTTAGGTCTATCTAATTGAAAGTTTCGCATTTTTATAACAACTTCACTGACAATTATTAATTAAGGTGTTTTTATATTGTATCATAACGAATTACATTTTATCACATTTGTCGATTTGTAAATGAAATGTATGTATCGAGAGAAGATGAAAGTGGCGAGTGACCGACAGACTGGGGCACGTCTCAACTAGGCTAATGAGTGAGTGCTTCCAGGAAACTATAAAAGCTAACGAAGGTTTCACTGAGTGTCGTCCGCCGCCGCCGCGGCGCGTGCCTTCCCGTCCGCCCGTCCGTCCGGCCGCCGCAACGGCCATTCATTTTTCTCCAAGGAAATCTCAATAATTTAGAACACGAGTTTATACTTTCCATTTAATTTTTCCTTCGATTTTTCCTACGTCGGTTTTTGTATCTTTAAATGGGGGAAGAAAATATTTGCAAATCACAAATGATCTGATTGTTAACTGGTCATATGCGAAACATAAACCTGGTGTTGTGGTTTTAATATTCATGTTTTGTGTAAATGATCAACCATATTTATTAGATTAAATAACATAACTATTCAACCAAACGCTTACCAAATTTAAAGAAAATCTGTTTAAAAACGGCGTCCGAAACAGGGGAATGAAATACCATGTTTTGCATTAAAAACCGTTTGGTTAACATTGCCGACTGCGCAACAATGGGCTACTGGCCCAAAGGTGGAGATGTCTCTTAAACAACCGGTATAGCTATCATTTGAATCCATATGTTGCCGGTTCAATCCTGAGAAGAGTTAGTAGCTTTTAAGGGTTCGTTTCTGGACCCATTTGCGACTTTTTACTATTAATTAATTATGCTATCTCACAACAGGTCGACATAGTAACAAGACCACGGTTTGGGCCGTTCCCCATCAAAGAGTTGAAAAAATGGCACTGGCAAAGATAAAAAACATACAAAATACAAATAATTTTGTTTTGAAACATAATAATTTTTTTATTTAAACCAAAATTTTAAAAACCTATGAATAATGATTTTAGAGATAATTTGATGGACTGTGGAGAATTAAAAATGTTCTTTTAAGCACATCTTATTATTCATTGAAAGAATTTTTCAAAGATGAAATTGTATTGCCAAGAAGTTTACTCTGGAAAAAATTTCAAATTAATAATTAAGTTTACACAATAATAATATAAGTTTAGTAAAAAAGCATTTAGTTTCGATTTGCAAACGTAATTGTTATCTCTATTTTGTAGACACATTCTCAATGTATATAACTTGATTTTTTTTAAATAAAACTCTTGGATATTGATGACTTACTTTTTTTATATGTGTTATCTTCAGAATTTATTAAATGGAAATCATGTGACTCCAGTAGAAGAACCACAATAAAATCTAAGATTATCTGAAAATGAATTAATCTTTATCCACATTTTAAAAATATGTTTTTAAATCAGTAGCTTATATTGCAAACCTCTAAAACAAAAATATCCATGTATCAGATAAAAGAATACTCGAGAACTCTCCTGTTAAAATGAGATTGCATAACCAATAAAATTTAATCATCAACAGATCATGCATGAAATTGAGGGTGAATTCATAGTTTTCCTATTTAATGTTAACTATTTGATAAGACCATTGCAAAAAATATCCGTCTGTATTCTGCTATTACATAATAATTATGAAGTAACTATACTAGAGACTTTTTTTAACAATCGATTAATAAAAAAAATTGTTTTATATTCAACTTAATGTTTTAATGCTTCAGTCAGAGAAATTTCTTTTGTAAAACCACGGATATTTTTGTTGCTATCGTCTGAAGCAAATTTTATCATATCACAACGTTTTCATCTATCTACAACTTATCCAGAGAACATTATGAAAAAATGTTTTATGATTGGTGCTATGCTGTAAATGAAATTTTCCTATAAAAAGTTTGGCGACGTTATGCTATCTAAATGCAGTATTTCCCTGTACATATATCGTTGACGTTATGCAGTATGCAGTGCTTCCTTGTACAGATATCAGTGGCGTTATGCTGTATGCAGTGCTTCCCTGTACAGATATCAGTGACGTTATGCTATATGCAGTGCTTCCCTGTACAGATATCACATAAGTGACGTTATGCAGAATGCAGTGCTTCCCTGTACAGATATCACATCAGTGACGTTATGCAGAATGCAGTGCTTCCCTGTACAGATATCACATAAGTGACGTTATGCAGAATGCAGTGCTTCCCTGTACAGATATCACATCAGTGACGTTATGCAGAATGCAGTGCTTCCTTGTACAGATATCACATAAGTGACGTTATGCAGAATGCAGTGCTTCCTTGTACAGATATCACATAAGTGACGTTATGCAGAATGCAGTGCTTTCTTGTACAGATATCACATAAGTGACGTTATGCAGAATGCAGTGCTTCCTTGTACAGATATCACATAAGTGACGTTATGCAGAATGCAGTGCTTCCTTGTACAGATATCACATCAGTGACGTTATGCAGAATGCAGTGCTTCCTTGTACAGATATCACATAAGTGACGTTATGCAGAATGCAGTGCTTCCTTGTACAGATATCACATCAGTGACGTTATGCAGAATGCAGTGCTTCCTTGTACAGATATCACATAAGTGACGTTATGCAGAATGCAGTGCTTCCTTGTACAGTTATCACATAAGTGACGTTATGCAGAATGCAGTGCTTCCTTGTACAGATATCACATCAGTGACGTTATGCAGAATGCAGTGCTTCCTTGTACAGATATCACATCAGTGACGTTATGCAGAATGCAGTGGTTTCCTGTACAGATATCAGTGACGTTATGATAGAGGAGAGTAGGGTAATCGTGCGCGGCGGGTAAAGGTGCGCATCGTAGTTTCTCATGAATGAAATAAGTTAAAAAGTTCCAGTATGTGCTGCAGCCTAGCGGGGGACTCAACAACTAATACCCGACCTCGTGGTTTTCGATACTGAAATTTTTGAGGTTATGAGAGGCCAAAATCTAAAAGTCATGTGTGTCATGTTATTTTTGCGCCTCAGAAAATAGTAAAGTTAGGGCGGATCTTTAGATAACTTAATATTTATTTAGTATTACAATTAATGGTAGTCTTTGCTTTATCGTTTGAACCAATTAATTTATGGTTTCATCCCTTCTTAAGATAGTGAGAAAATAAAATACTTTCGAATGCAATATCGGGTAATGGTGCGCGGCAGTGGGCACCATGTATTTTTAGGTAAGAAAAAAATTACTTCCCCTTTTCACATTCTTGTTTACAGATGCTCATAAACTGTTTGTCCTGGAGTCATGCAGACAGCTCAGGTGCAGACACAGCAGAAAATTAGCCTACGTGTGTTAATTTTGCATTAACCCTTAAACAATTTTGTAATTTTAATAAAATCTTTAGTTAAGTGTATTGTAAAGCTCAAAGAAAGTATTGTTTAGCTTTAAGACATTTCATAGGTTATATTGATATTGAATTTATATTAATGAAACACATTTATTCTAATTATTTCAACCCATACGTCCCTCCGCACCATTACCCACCCCATGCGCACAATTACCCGATGGGTAGGGAAATCGTGCGCAAGTGCACATTCTTATATAATGGTGTATATTTAATCAATGTTAATATATATGATAATGATAATTTTTTATAAGAAACTACATTAAATACCAAAGAGTTTGACACATGTTTTGGTAATTTTTGCCCGCTTATTTTCTGGGAATAATTTTTTTCCCTTAGGTGCGCACCATTACCCTTCTTTCCCCTACATACAGTGCTTCTTTGTAAAATATATCGTCAACGTTATGCTGTATGCAGTGGTTTCCTGTGAAGATATCAGTGACGTTATAATGTATGCAGTGGTTTCCTGTACCGATCCCAATGACATTATGCCATATGCAGTGTTTCTTTGTACAAGATACCCTCAACGTTATGCTGAATGCAGTGGTTTCCTGTACATATACCAGTGACGTTATGCTATATGCAGTGCTTCCCTGAACAGATACCAGTGACGTTATGCTATATGCAGAGTTTTCCTGTAAAGATATCGTTGACGTTATGCCACATGCAATGGTTTCCGGTACCGGTGTCGGTGCCCGCGGGACCCTGACTCTGACCGCCAGTGGTTCACCCTGACCGAGTGACTGACTTACTCTCCTGCCCCCCCCCCCTCTCCCCCCAGCCGACCACCAAACCACTACACACTTCCTACAACCGGGAGGGGGGAGCCACCTGTGCTTATCACACGGAACTGGCCTACCGCCAATAAAACTGGATTTCGGTTTTATCTCTCTCTGCTTTGACTGCCTCTGATGAAATTAGCGTGCGTTTTAATGGCCGGTTATTTTTAAGGACGGTAATTTGTTACTTTATAAATTGGCTGGTAATGATAAAACCAATTAAAATTAATAAAACACATTCAATTTTCTTTATTGTCTAACCTTTTACAATATCATGACACAGTACATAATTAGCAATTTAAACTCGTTCATCATAACGCAAAATACTGTGAAAACTAATTGATTGGCAAAAAAGGACCCTAAAATACAATGTTTATTTCTGTGTTTAAAATATAATATCCACATCCCTAAAAGTACAAAATTTACTTTTTTTTTTTTTTTTATTTTTTTTTTACAAATATTTATTTCCGGTTCAATGTCAGCATTATACACAGAATGAATAACTAAACAATTTGACATAACGGGATATTAACGATATGGGGCTCGCCCTAGTTAGGGTCACCCGGGAACATATAAAATGGAAAAAAAACTATCAATAAAAGATTAACAACAAAACATCACTCCAAACATTTGGAAAATAACAATTAGTCCAGACCAGGAAGTAAATCTTGTGGTAATCTAGGTTTCAAACGTCTGTTTTCAGTTGGATGTCCGACGTTGAAGTATACAGCGCCAGGAACAAGATTCAAATTGTCAACAAACTTTCTGCTGCAAGTAGTTATAAAGTCTTTCACCAAGCTAACACCTAATTCCTGATGAAGGTGGTTATTGCGCACAAACCAGGGGGCGTTAACGGCAATTCGAAGAACTTTGTTCTGGAAAATTTGGATCCTGTTTAATTTAGCAGCTGAAAGAGACAGTCCCCAGACAGGTGCCGCATACATAATTAAAGGTCTAATTATAGTTTTATATATTAAAATCGTACAAGCAGGTTTTTAAGAAGACTTCCGGTTGATAAGAGGGAAAAGGCGGGCTAGACGAGCATAAGCTTGCGTGAGTTTTTCATTTACATGGAAATTCCAACAAAGTTTTTTATCTAACCACACACCCAGATACTTTATAGCACGATCATCCGGGTTCCACGCCAAAAATGTTCCATGTATGTGTATTTCAGGAGGTGGAGTAAATCTCTTGAGTGAGAAAATTTTCGTTTCGCACTTATTGGGATTGAGCCTAAATCGCCACCTCTCGAACCAATGTACTAAGGAATCAACTGAAGTTTGCAATGATGTGACAGCCTCATCAACATTAGAATTTTGACAAATGACAGCAGTGTCATCTGCATAGAGGGCCAAAGTGGCTTCTTGTAAATCTGGCAGGTCGGACATGTAGATGTTAAAAAGTACAGGCCCAAGTATCGAGCCCTGAGGCACACCTGCTTGTATAGATCGAGTAGAAGAAGTAGCACAGTTAATTTTAACAGCAAAGGTTCTTTTGTCTAAAAATGATCTAATTATGTTCAAGATATATTGAGGAAACCCATGATTTTGCATTTTAAAGATAAGACCGTTGTGCCATACTGTATCAAACGCCTGCGCTATATCTAAGAATGCAGCGGCTGAATGTTGTTTCCGTTCGAAACCGTGCACAATCATTCCTGATATACGCAAGAGCTGATGAAGTGTAGAATGTTTCGAACGGAATCCAAATTGATTTTGAGGAATCACTTCCGCCTCGTCAGCATGATCCAAAATTCTTTTTAAAATAACCTTTTCAAAAACTTTGGACATTGTAGGCAAGAGACTAATTGGTCTATAACTTGAAGGAGAATTTTGAGGTTTACCGGGTTTGTGTATCACAATTACTTCCGCATGTTTCCAAGTATCAGGAACACCTGAGATAAACATGAATTGATAATAGAAGTTAAGATTTGTAGGGCTTTGTCAGAAAGGTGTTTTAAAATTAAGTTTGTTATTTGGTCGTGCCCAGGTGATTTACGCTGAGGAAGTTTTCTGATGATTTCCTTCACTTCAGTCTTCGAAGCAAATCTCTTCGGTAGCTCCGCAGTTAAGAAACTGGCATTTACAGTTTCTTCGACAAGTTTAGCACAATCAGGTTGCACAATGTCATTGGGACTGAAGGCAGACTCAAAAAAGTCAGCAAATAAATTACATTTCTCAGCATCACTCTCGTACACGTTATTGTCCTGGGTTAAAGTTGCAATTTGAGGGCGAGACTGGAGGAGGCGTTTTGTAGCCTTCCACATACTTGAGTCTTGAGGGTGGATCTGAGACACGTAATTCTTGTAGCTTGCAATTCTATAGTCATCCAACTCAAGTTTTACTCTTCTCGTAAGTTCATTTAATTGTCTCTTAAGAAACGGTAGTCTGAGCCTCTGCCAACGACGTCGTATTCTATTTTTCTCTGTTATAAGTTGCATTATTCTGAGCGGTGGGTGAAGGAATTCGTAAGCCTTATTTCTGAACGTTTTTGAAATGGATTTTGTAACGGAATCCCGAATGCAATTAACGAAGTGTGTGACGGCATTTTCAATTTCAACCGAGGATTGTAAACTTACTTCGTCTGCCAAACCTTTGTCCAATTCTGAAGAGAAAACTTCCCAGTCAATTTTACCATTTATCAATTTAGGGGGTCCCAAACTTATCTGAGGATGAGTAGAAAATGATATCACGACGGGAGAGTGATCTGAATCCAGTTCAGGTAAAACTTGCTGCAGTATAGGCTCCGTAAAATTCTTGTGCAAAACGAGGTCCAAAATGTCTGGTTCATATGTTTGTTGGAAAGGGTAGTGGGTAGGTTCATCAGGAGCAGCCACTATAACATTGGAAACATTTATGTGTTGTAAAAGCCGGTTACCATTAGGGTTGGTGGCTCGACAGCCCCATATGCGGTGTTTACAATTAAGGTCACCCATAATTACAGTTGAACAGTTGTCCGGAAAGAGATTTTCTAAGTCCTCGGCATGTAAACGACGGTTTGGGGATTTGTACACGGAAATAATTCGAAAAATAAGTCCATTTCGAAGACTTAGTTTAATACCAACCGCTTCTATTGTGTTAAGTTGAGGCAAAAATGTATGGTAATGTACGATGTTTCGTTTGACAAAAATTGCAACCCCACCGGAGCCTATAGGATTCTGTCGATCTTCTCTGTATGAAACATAGCCACCTATTTTGAAAGGTTCATTATTTACTAGATGTGTTTCAGTAACACATGCGACGTCAATGTTATGTCTTGCCAAGAACGCGCTGAAAGTACCCCTCTTTTCTCGGATCCCGTTAGCGTTCCAATTGAGGAATGTTAAGTTGTTCGTGTAAAATTTGTTAGATTGATCCATTGGAAACAACAGAAGTGATAACATTACTAATTATCTTCTTAATAACTGGCATGAATGACTTAACGAGGTCTAATATAATTTTCTCCAAACTCTGAGAAATTGAGTCATTGTCAACCTCTTCTGTAGATGTAGTACGTGTAGCTTGGGAGTCATCCAGCGTCTTGTTGACAACTTTTGAATAGGGCTTCTTCTGCCCATCGGAAGATGCTGATCCACGTAGATTAAGATGATCACTATCGTTCATATTCGGAAATTCAGAGGTAGAATTCATATCTGGGATCTTACATTGTTTACTAGACAAGGTTGTGGAATGTGAAATACCATTAGTCTTTCTCTCCTTGGCTTTTACTATATCTTGATACGCACTGCATCCTCTATAATTGGCCGTGTGGTTCTCCCCACAGTTAACGCACTGGGGACTTTCTGTCTTTTGTTTCGTACAGTTAGAGTAGTGGTGTTGTCCAGTGCAACGGACACAACGAGCGTCTAATTTGCAAAAATTCTTCGTATGACCATATCTTTGGCACCTAGTGCACTGTGGAATCTGTCTAGGTTTCCTCTTTGGTTCAACAGCCACAACTGCATAGCAGAGAGTAGTCAATTTGAATATGTCTTTACCATTGTCATTATTCTCAAGGCTTACAACACACAAAGGAATAGGAATTTTGTTCTTATTCAGTAACCTAGAAACACGAGTTACAGGATACCCAAGGTCCAACAGCTCGGTCTTAATTTCATTTTCAGACAGTGAACAGGGAATATTTCTTATAACTACTTCAAGTTTCTTGTCTTGAGGTGCCTGAAAAGTGTGATATTTGACATCACTGGAGTCATAAAACGACGTCAACTTTCGGAAATCGTCAATGGAAGACAGGTTTACTTTTAAAGATTGGCCGCGGATTTGAGTCGTAAATTCTGCAACAACAACAGTTTTGATATCTTTGACTATCTCTTGGTGGTTATTAACATTGTGAAGGAAAATTGGAGGAATCTTGAGTTTTCTAACACTAAGTGATTGTTCGTTAGTATTATCGTCCATTTCGTCAGAAACATCTAGATTACTGGTACTAGTGTTAGCATAGGAGTGGTCCATAAGGACTTGATATTTGTTTTGTTTGCACAGTTCAGAAGTGTCTAACATGTAACGTTTTGGCTGTGAGATTTGGTTGGAAAACGTTTTCCGCTTATTAGCTTGAACGAAGCCACCGTCCTTAGAGGTCCCTAAGATCGCACCATCCTCACTAATCATGGTCACTGAGTCGTCAACCATACTAGGATTATGACATTGTGAGACACTATTTTTAACTATAGGCGATAAGTTATTTCGTCGCGTTGACAACCTTTTGAGGTTAAGGTTGTGTTTTAACGAAGAACTCGTGTTAAATTTCACTGTAAAAACGGAAAACACAAGGGAGAAGGAACACAAACAAACAAACTTTAAATAAATAAACGAAACTTAATTGGAAAATAAGAAATTAAGTGAAAATATATGAAAAAAACTAGGAGTGAAAAATACAAGACTATCCTGTTCAAACCACAACAGCTCACAAAATTTACTATTTAAATTTTTAAAGTTCTCTCTTTTAAGTACAATGTTGAAAACTTGTTAAGGACAAATGGAAAACAACAACATATTTAAAAAATTTACAGCTACAATACTATTTATGTATAAAGATAGCCATTGCTAAAAGAGTGGGGATAATTGTGGTACAAATATGTTATAAATTAAACTTTGTCATTTATATACCTAACCAAAAATAATAAAGAAAATTCTATGTTCTTATCTGACCCATAGGCTCTAACCGTATGCAAACTCCCCTGAGCTTTTTTAGTAATTTTAGGTTTTTATTTCCCAAAGCCAGGTGGCTTATTATAAGCTTTTGAGTGGTGAACTTCAGGCTAATTTTGCTTGAAATATTTGGAGTTTGGTTCCGATAAAAAAAACAAACACCAACACCTTGAATTTTCTCCGAAGTTGGCTTCAAAATGTAAAATATCATTGATCACAAAACTACCTTTGACACTGCAGACGTGTATAATCAGCCTATCTTAAATTTATTTTTTTCTTGTAGACCTAACCGTTAAACATATAGGATTGTTGATCGGAGGCTGTTGTAAGCAAACATCAATAATCCATCACCTATGAAAGGTGCATAACGCGTATTATCGCCCCTATCAATGCAATATAATCTCAATAAAAATTCGAGATGAAACCTTTGTAGATTTCCCATGAGACTGGGATAAAAACATATTTTTGAGTTTCCTCCGTAACTTTTAAAGCTGGTCGGCCATCCCAAATATAATACTGTAAGTTATTACTTTTCGAGTTGTTTTTGTAACCAATATTTGATGAAATATTTTAATTCTAAATAATTAAAACGAAATTTTCCCAAAACGAACCCTTTGGAACAATTTCGACCCTATGGAAGTTTCAACTAAACTAGACCCAACAGTTGAATGCAGAATGCATAAGGAGGTTTTATTGTATTAATTAATGATCCTATAAACCAAATTGCGAACTTTACCGACAGAGGCTGCTGCCATAAAGATCCTTTATCCTAAATTTGATACAAAACTGATATTTATAAAAAGAAAATTTAGTAAACTGTGACATATCTGGATACGGACAACCAGTAGGCTTAGGCCAACTGGGACTCGTATTTTGTTAAGAATTTCAAGAAATAAATGTTGGTTTTGGTATTTAAGGTCCTCAAAATTAAAATGGCTCATAAGTCTTACTACCTTTGTACTCTTAGCTTTTTTCATCGGGGGCAATTCACAAAAAAGGATGTTCAGTGCTACAGAAGTTATGAAACGGTTTAATAATTGCTAAATAATTCATTATAGACAATGCCATAAAACTTTGTAAATAAATATGTATCATGAGTTTCATAGCCATGAGTTTCATACTAAGGGTGAGGGCCCGTAATGTACATGAAATTGAATGTCTTCTAAAGAACGTTGGCCGATTATGGACCCAGTTATTTTTGGGAACTAGGCTATTAATTAACTATGTTATCCAAAAACCTTTTATTACATATAAATTTAATTTAATGAATAACTAACTTTATGATTGTACATTTAAGATTTTCATCTCATCGTTTATGTACCTTATCCAACAAATATTTTATAAAAAGTAAGTTTATACAAATTTTATGGCTTAGTATACTCCCTTAAAAATATTAAATCACCCCAGTATCCTTGTGACACACAATATAAACAAAGTTTTTGGACTATGAAGATATAGCTATTGAACACCTACACTTTAGGGGTAAACAGTACAGTATTTGTTTGTTCTACAAACAATTTTGATATATACATTCTAAAAAGTTAAATTAGAATTAGACAAAACAAATATCCAAAACATGACTACATGAAAGTCTACGAGCTCCATTAGGTATAGCCCCAGTGCCTCGGCTCAATATTAGCCTACCCTTCTCGCATAAAACTTTGAAAGCCTCTAGGGCGTAGCCCTAGGGACCAATGTGAATTAAAATTTGATTCTGCTCATCTACATAACCTCTCTATTGGTAAGCGCGGTTTTTCTCATATAAAGCACACAAGCTGAGAAAAAAGAAGGAAAATAAACATGTTTGTCTATTAATATATAGATATGAGATGACCTATCGAGGCCTATTGTGGGATGCCATTATGTCGGGTACTGTCATGACAGATGTGAAGTTTTGCGTGACATTGTCATGACATTTGTAACCCTTTGCGGCCGGCGTCTGACACCATCCCTTTCTCGCGTTCCCAATCTATCGGGTATTGCTAATGTACTCTGCTTGTGACCAAACGTCACTAGGAAGGATGCCAATCTCGTGGTGGCGATTACTCTATTACTCCCCATGTATAGCACCAACATTGCACTAGCCCAGCATTTCCCACACCTGTCGAATCATTTCCGCCGAATGGCTTTGCAAAATCGAACCGAAGTAGGGCAACAGCGAATTGCCAATCATGAAGGACTTTCTCCGCGCCGCACCGCGCACGTGAGGCGATGCGATGCCGCGTCCGGCCACGTTTTCAATAAAACGTCTGCATAATTTGGACCTAAATCGCTCACGTTTGGATCCTGCTAAAGTTATCTCCCTTGTGATAGCTCTCGCGAGTCATGGACTGTTGGTGTGTTGAATTGCGATTGTATGTGCAAACATAAAAATATATATTTTCGGCTAGTCACTATTGTTTGCTTGTCTATCGAGAATTACAATTCTATGTACAAGTGTTTTAAAAAATGTTATGGGCTAGTCAAACTCACTTATTTACTTAGTCCTCTTGTACCTAGTGGTGTCGAGGTTGTACTAGTCAATTTTTGATAAATTTGTGATATTCATGTCGATCATAATATGTGCAAATTATGATTGAGCAATTGCAGTAGTCTAGAAATTATTATTATTATTTTTAAGTAACATAAAGAGTTTAAGAAACAGGGCATTGTAGATAATTATAAAATAGCATTAAACAATAAAAATTAAAAATTTAAGTTTTCAAAATTAAATTCACTAAAAAAATTGTTTTATAAGTATTAAATGAAAAATACAATAAAAATTAATTAGACCATTAAAATTTTACGATAGCTTAAACATTTAACTCCACTATGCTATTCATAAGTTAGTAAATCTGTAGTTACTAAAGTATAGTGCATTTTAAATCAAGTTTAGGTTACATTACAAAGTGTTGGAACAAAATACCAAAGAGGTTTTTTTATTACATTATGTATAAATTATTTTTTTGAAATTATAATGATTCAATAGAGCGCCGCAACCGGGCTTTTTGCGCCGCAACCCGCTCATATGCGTGACTATTTGTATTAAAATCACTAAATTTTAAATATGATATTTTGGCTTGTCTTTGGTCCAAGAATAATACCTGAAAAAGAGGGTAGAGGGCTAGAGGGTAGAGTTCAGGGAGACTCTGTAATTAATAGTTATGACAAGTTTCATTTCTGTAACTCAAATAATTTCAAAGATATCGGGGTCTAATGGATTGATTACATATATAGACAGTCGGAAAACGTCTAGACATAACTTGGACACATGCCGTATGTTCCATACTCCACAACCCCCCAGCAATCACCGTTAAATAAGGCCTCGCAAAAATATTTTGCTCCAGGCCTCGCATTTCCTAAGGACGGCTCTGAGCCCCCCTTTAATATGCGTAGGTCCTAGAAAGAACTACCAATTGAAACTGCATCCAATTCCTTAATAGTGTTGGGGGGAGGGGTGACGGCGAATAAGGGTATCATTCTAGTAGCAAGACATTTTTGTTCATTTAGCTAGGCATTATATGTGGTGCTCTATATTTTGTGAGTTTCAACGTTATAGTTATTTTAAAACGTTTCGACGGGGAACGTGCTGACTATCGTGGAAGGTTAATCAAATAACCATAACACTAACATTTTTTAATTCTCACCTTAATGACATGCTAATATGAAGATATAATATTTATGGCAATTAAAAAATAAATAATAACTAATAATGATATTAAAAATAACATCATAAAGAAGTATTAAACCAATCCATTTCACAAAGAGCTCATAATGATACAAGGGTCACATTATGAAACAGCTTATAGACCAAATGAGGGCTCAGCATTTGGCGAAATTAGTGTTATAATAGAAATTACGCAATTTATACATCAGCTGAATGATTCATGTTTTGGTTAGTATAAACGTGTATAATCACGATTAGGTCAAGGGACATCAGGCGTGGCTACTTTTTGGATGGGTGACCGCCTAAGCTATAAGCGATCAACATGTTTAATACCTTATTTCGTAAATGTCTTACACAATTTTAAGTTAATCATACATAAATTAGTAAATGCATCGGTTGTATTCATCATACTTTCTGATATATCTATAATGTACGAAATTGGTACATTATAGATTTGGCAATTAAGTGACAGAGATGTAGCGGACCAACTCCTTAACTCTCTCGACAACTCCAGGAGAGAGAAATGGGTGAAAACTGTTGAAAATCTGAACTTCACCCGCAGTAGTCGGAAAGCTTGGTCTCTACTCAGGAAGCTCTCCACTGGTAAGCCAAATGAAAAACCCGCAACCTCACAACCTCACCCTTGTGTTATTGCAAAACGCCTCTCCTGTCTGTCTAAACCGGTGCGTACGTCCGCAGATAGGAAAATAAATTTTAAGCTTAATGAAATTAAGGAAAGTCGGCAAGCGCCATTGGAAGTCTCCAGACCTTTCACAGTAGATGAGCTGGATGTGGCGATTGATGCTATGCCAATTGGCAAAGCAGCAGGTATGGATGAAATCTTCCCGGAGTTCATAAAACACTTGGGTAAAAAGGCTAGACAGTGGCTTCTTGCAGTTTTTAATTCCATAAGGGAAACCGGCGACTTGCCTGGTATATTTAGAAGATCGAAAATAATAGCTGTCTTGAAGCCAAATAAAGATCCACAACTGCTAGAAAGTTACCGACCCATAGCTCTTCTTAGTGTCTGTTATAAGCTGCTCGAGAGGTTGATATACAACAGAATCCTCCCTGTTCTGGATTCCAGCATCCCCGTCCAACAAGCTGGGTTTAGGCCTGGGCGCAACTGTTGTGACCAGGTTCTAGCTCTTACTTCCTTCATCGAGAATGGGTTTGAGCGAAAACTGAAAACCTCTGTTGCTTTCTTAGATCTTACTGCAGCTTATGACACTGTCTGGAGAAAAGGCCTTCTCATTAAATTTTATAACCTGATTCCTTGCCCTTTCCTGTTGCGTCTCCTCAACTCGATGCTCTCCAATAGGATGATTAAAGTATATTTGGGACGCAAGGAAAGTCCTTTTAGGCAATCAAAAGATGGCCTGCCACAGGGGTCAGTGCTTGCCCCACTGCTGTTTAATGTGTATACAGCCGACATGCCTGACACTTGCTCCTTAAAGTTTGCCTATGCGGATGATATTGCACTGGCTTATCAGCACAAGGAATTCCGACATGCTGAGGAAGTACTAACAAATGACCTCAAGACCCTCGGTGAATACTTTAAGGCCTTTAAGCTAAATCCAAACCCAACTAAAACTGAGGTATCTTGCTTTCACTTGAACAATAGACTAGCCCACCAAAAGCTTAAAATCGTATTTGACGGTGTTGAGCTAAAGCACAATGATCACCCACAGTACCTGGGAGTCACGTTAGATCGGTCTCTCACATTCAAAAGCCACCTACAAAAGACAGCAGCCAAGGTGAGAGCTAGGACTAACATTGTCCATCACCTTGCTGGCTCCACATGGGGAGCTAATGCACAAGCTCTGCGAACCACTGCTTTGTCCCTGGTTTACTCAACCGCAGAGTACTGTGCTCCCGTGTGGCTGAACAGTGTGCATGTCAGAGAGATCGACGTCCAACTGAACAGGACTATGAGAGCCATAAGTGGTACACTCATGGCAACACCTGTACCCTGGCTCCCAGTGCTGTGTAATATCGCTCCACCTGAAATAAGACGAAGGGAGGCACTTACTAGGGAATATAATAAGATCGTATCCAATCCACAGCTACCCATCCATGATTACCTACCCCAGGAGACGGGCAGATTGAGGTCCCGAAGACCACCACTGCGGACAGTATCCCAGTTGACGGAGACAAACTTTTCCATCCATACCGACTGGACTTCCTCCTGGGACTCTTTCCAAGGCCGGAATCAATTTTTAATTGCTGACCCAACCTTTGCAGTAAGTGGTATGGATCTTCCTCGGAAGCAGTGGACCGTTCTCAACCGATTCCGCACTGGTGTGGGAAGATGTAATTATTGGAAGTACAAATGGGGAATGACAGAAGACCAGTCATGCCGCTGTGGAGCGGAGTTGCAGACTATGACTCACATAGTCAATGAGTGCCCTTTGAGTGCTTTCCCCGAAGGATTGATTGGGCTGCATTGTGCAAGTGAAGCTGGGCTGCAATGGCTTAGCACCCTGGATTTAGCTTTGTAAAGAGAGATCATAACTTTATGTTTTTAGTTTAGTTTTTAAATTTTTTGACGCAGGTGCTAAGCACCTCAGAGAATGTATTATATTTTTCTGAAGTTGGTGGCTGGCTATTAATGCCATACGATATATATAATGTACGAAAGAATAGCTATGAAATTGAAAATGGGTAAAAATGATAGTAATAGTATAAAAGCTTAGTCAAGAGCTGGAAATTAAAAAAAATATTTTTCGAAGTAATGATTTAATCAATTCTACTTAAATCGAAAAATAGTTCACCCGTTACATAATGTATAATGTATGCAGCAAATATTTGATCTGAAATACGTTTTAGAACCTTAGGAAAGTTAAAAATGTATTTCATCAAACTAAGAAAACTCGCTAATAGACAACTTGGTTTAGTGTAAGAGAAGAAAAAATATATTTAATATTTACAGGCTCCCCTTACTTCCACCTCAAGCTATCTTCATCAGACGTGTTTTCACAAAATCCATGTTCAACTTTGGAGTATTTATGTTTTTATATTATTGTAGCTGTTAATTTGGGTTAATTATTCATTAAATGGTTTGAAAATTGAGTTTAATATATAATGATTATTCGTGTTTTTTAATCACAAATAAGTTTATCGTTTTGTTAATCTCTGTGTTCTATAGTCAATCACTAAGTATTTATGTTTTTAAGTGATTTTTCTTACATTTCATTTTTTTCATTTTTGTACATATGTGAAATGTGCCTGTCACTTGTTGATTGAATAACGGATTTATTCAATTTCTTGGCATGCGCTAGCAAATGTTTGCCTTTCTGACCATTGACGTTTTCACTAACCAAACAGTAGACTTTATCTTTTTGTTCAAAATTCTAACATGCATTATGTTTTGTCATTTATTGTTATTTATAATTGATTGCCGTTTATTGCTCATTGCTATTTATTGTTATTGTTCTGTTGAATTAATTTAGTTAAATATAGGCCTACTCTTTTCTGTTTTTTTAATTCTCTAGATTTGTGCTTTCATCACTGTCTGGATGAAACCCTAGCTAGTAAAACTCACATTGTAAATGGCGATTCCCGCAAATTTATAAGCTAAATAAACACATACTTTGGCAAACATATAATCAAATTTAGGAGTAAAGAAGGTTTTGTCTTCCAACTTAAACTTTCAAACAATATACTTCCTGTATATTAAGTAGACTTCCTGTTTTAAAGTAGATATTTTTTTACGAAGTAAAACGAGTCTAGGTTGAATAGCCGAATAAAATGTTAAACGAGTTTATTTGCCTAACATATCATAGGTAAATGACTTTTTTCCGCTGATTATCATAAGTGTTAATATTATGTATAGCCCGGTTTTCTTTCTTCTTTTCTTTAACATGATCCTTCGTGGGAGGGGCCAGAAATAGTGATGAGAAGGATTTGTTTATCCTTGCTAATATTTATTCCATTGACTTAACCCTTTTGTTTTTTGTTGTTTTTATTTAATTCTGTTACATACACGCTGGTAATTTTACATTACAACATACTGTGTATACGTTTTATAATATTATTGATAACAAGTTGCTTTTAGGTCAATTTACTTAAGAACTGTTACTTTTTACAGCAAGCCTTTCGATTTGGCTTAAAAATATAACAGCTTACTATGAGTCACTAAAATACATTAGAAGTTATTAAAAACGTTATTTAAGGTAATCTGGTACTCGAATATGTTTATCACAAGTTTAATTTTATTTTACAGTTTCAATCTCTCTCCCACCCCTAAATTCTCGAGAAAGATCAAGTTACAAAAACTACCTACCTATAGTTATTATATAGGACTACGTGGTATTTACTTTTACGCTTAAACGCAACTATCTTTTAAATATTTTAATTGTGTTTATTCGTATTTTTTACCGTATTTATTTTAAACACCGTATGAGCCGATACCGGTAGTTAAAATATATTTATTTTCAAATTGAGATTTTAGGAATGTTAGTTTTTCAAATAGACGTTGTCACAGGTTTTTAGCCTAATGAAGAAACCAAGTTATTTAAGAATTTAAAAATTCCAACGATGTTGATGTACAAAAATTTATATGGGCACATAAAAGACTTTACTCAACAGAGGACTGGTAGGTCGTGTCTATAATACAGTCGATTTCCAAAGTACCTTAAGAGTAAAAAATATTATATTTTCGCTTTGCTTATATTTATATTCTTTTCGAATTGAGAATAAATGGCTTATTTTTCACATGGTATCCCAATTAAGTAATAATAGTAGGCTAGTCGTATAAATTGGGTTTTATTTTGAAGTGGGACCGATACTTTTAAGTGTAAACTTAGGCAATCCAACCAAGAATTTTCTTTCTAGTGGGCATCTTTTTTTTCTTTTTTTTTGAGGGAGAGGCAGGGAAAATGCATTACGCACACAGGTGGCCAGCCTGTAGTGTGGGACTCCCCAAAAAAACGGGTTTACCCACTAAAAAACCTCCTCTACTCTTTAGGAATCTAACCTGGAATTGTTCATCACTTTACGTCAGGCTAGGCCTAAATTTTGCTTACGCCCATGGGGCTCGCTCCTTATCCAGCCGCTCGATCTAGTGGGCATCATATTGATGATTCGATTCAAGTTTAAATAATCGAAATAAAGATCTCTGAGTATATAAAATAACTTAATGTTTCGGAATCACAAGTGCATCGCAGTTGCAACATAATAAGTAAATGCAGTCTTGCCATCGTTAAACCAATCATGAATGAAGCAATTATTTTTCATGGTGTTGGATCGAATAGTCACTCAACAATGTTATGTGTGCAGTCATAGTATTCATAAAATATAAAATATACCGGACCCAGTTTCTATTTGTTATTGGGATATTAATTAATGATGCTCATTAACAACTGGTCGATGTTAGATAGTAACAAGACTGGGGTTTGGATCGTTCCCCGTCAAAACGTTAAAAAATGCCACTGCCTACACCTAAAATAAATAAATAATATACTCATAGGGTAAATATTAATTAGGCTTAGCATTATCTTTATCTAATATAGTTATTATTTGAATTCCGCATAAATTGTGTGATAGGAAAAATAAGAACATAATTTTTATTTTATATGTTTAATCCGTTATTATTAAAAGTTGTTTCAGAAATAAATAAGTTGTTTTTGGTAACCAAAACCATTGATTTAAAACAAACCAGTTTGACTGATACGCTATGCTGATTACGAAATTTTTAAAATAACTTTTAGTATAAAACATAAACAAAAGTCATTAAGTCTTTACTTGTTAGATTAGTCGTCAATGACAGAACTTTTTAAATGTAAATTTTACAGAGTTTTAAATGTACGATAAAGTTTAATTTAATGTTGTTCTTAGGGCCATGCACTGGAGGTGAGCCCTAGAGGTGTGAGTTTAAACTATGCATGTGCAACTGACTTTTAGATTAAACTTAGGTTTAAACTAAAATGGTGCAAACGGGCCTTAAAGTTTAATACAAAGTGTGGTTTTAGGTTTATTTTTATTGGCTTGATAACTTTTAGTTAAATCAGTAGTGTACTGTCATTAGGTGTTGAAGGTCCTCAGGTCATCTCATTATCAGTATTTTTATCGTTAATGCTGACGTCACTCAGATTCAAATACAATTTCAAAATTTGTATAAGAAGCTTTTAGTTTAAATATGTATTCTGATTATGTAAAATATAATTTACGAGGTGGACGGTGCGCAAATTGCGCATTTTATGATTCTGTATGAGTGTAACTTACCTACAGTACGTGAATGTTGATTATGAAGTGACAGAGATCTATTTTTGTTTACTATCTGGCTTTTAAAATTCATCTGAAGGTGATCAGCTGTTAAATAACAAATTCACATTAAAGAACTTGAAATAAAAGTTGGTCAAAATTTTAAAACGCCCTCTAGAAATAAATCAAAGGCGAGGGGGGCGAAGCCTGAAACAATATTACCTTTTTAATTACGATTCGTCACTGCGGTATATCCTAAGCTTTAAAATGACACAAAAATCGGTTCAGTAGGTCGAGAGAAAAAGGGACGTTACAGACGAAACCCTTATAGAAATAAGAAGATAGTTTGCTAAAGTGATGTATTAACATGCACATGTTGTCAATGACAAAAAATAACTAAAAAAGTTGCGATATAATTTTTTATTTGAAATATTATAATTTAGTTGAGTCATCTTTAGATTTAACTTGTACATATAAACATAAATTTAGAAAAAATCAACTAATTTTCGAGTCTTCAAAACATATTTTTTTAGAGAAGTTTTGTCTAGTGTTACGTTGCAACCCTTAATTTTTTTAGCCTATTTATTTTTTACTAAAAACTACTGTTAAATATTTAATTCATAATTGATGATAAAAGTAAATGAAAAAATGTATGTACCTGGTAGAAATATTCCAGAAAAAATGGAGCGGAGAGGGCGCAGCGCGTCGCAACACACAGTAACACAGACAGCCACAGAGTGCGGCCGGCGGATCCACCTGTCTCGGCTGTGGGGGGGCCGGGGGGCCACGAGGGGGGCGGGGGGCTGACCCAGACTCCGCCGACTACAGTTAACTAGGCTACACACTCCACTTTAATTGATATCTCCGCCAGTATTCTAAATATCCGGAAATATTGACGTCAGGAGTGAAAAATGTGCTGTTTTCCTTCCTGGGAAATTTGGATTTTTATGTGATTTGTTTATTTTAAAAACTATGGAAACAAAGTCATTATTGAGAAATTGCTTTTGATTTGCCTCTCACTATAACCCTCGCCACGTAACTTGACGAATGAATTTTCACTACTATTCAGTTAAAATGATTGGATAATCAGCTGTTCCATAAAAAATTGCTGCACGTAACCTAAGATCAATGTTTTTGGAAAGGTACCCCCTCTCCTCCCCTCGCCGTCCCAGCTGTTTTTGGCCATTCGTCAACTTATGTGGCGTGACTTATAACAATGAGACTTGTGAATTTATATAGTAAAAATTCTTGGGTGTTCGTTTGTTGTAATGACCACTAAGGTTGGCACCACCTTACTGTCATACAAAGCAATATCGCAGAATCGCATCATATGAAACCGAAGTAAAATTTAGCCAATTGCTTTCACTCATTGATAAAAATCAGCTAATTCTTAAACTTCCTCTGATTACAAACAATTGTCAGGAAGTTCGGCTTTGTGAGATACTATAACACTGTTTTGCTGACTAAATATTTTAGAACCATAAGTTTTCAGGATACATTTTATTTAGCCTGGAAGCATTGGAATGTCAAAATAAATATAGTTTCCGTTATACTTTAAACTTATATTTTTCATTAGGCGTATGTCATAAAATTTGAATTTGATAGCATGTTGTTTAATTTACTATAATGGTATAGACAAGATATACCAGATACATCCAACAAAGAAAACCCTGTTTTAATAATGTTTAAGAATGATTTTTTCGTGCTCAACATTTATTCTCCACAGTATGATTCCCTCTTACGGACTGGTAACAGTTTTCTCCGTCGAATTGTCGGTCCTGTTATGGGATCTGACCACAAGGTTACCCCAGCATCGCTGCATTACGTCGCCCCGCTGATGGTCTTCATCTTCGTCTTCGTAACCGTTGGTCAAATTGAGTCCCTCACAGAGACAGCATAGTTCACGGCGGTTCTCAACTCTCTAATTTTCGGTCATTTGAAAAACAACGGTGGTTTATTTCCCTAAAACAAGCTTTGCTGTTATATTATTTAGTATCTTAATTTTCCCCCTTGTAGTTTGTCTTTAACGGTTGAAAAACATTGGAATAAAGTCCAAAATGTTATCTAGTTTACAAAATAAATTGACCCAAGTTAGATAAAAAGATTGATAGTTTTTCCAAAACCACTTGAAACGATTCTTTTCAATTACCTTTTCACTTCTATGGCTTATAATTCAAAAGGTTTAAACAAAAATTTTACAATTATTACTAAAATACAATTTGGGGTATACTAAGCAAAACCCAAGCTAGAAAAGGTTCTCAATTCATATTTATTATTATAATTTTAGTGTGTATTTACGCCAGTGTCATTTTTAACGTTTTGACGAGGAATGGTCCAAACCCCTTTCTTGTTACTATCTAACATCGACCAGTTGTTAGAAATCATTATTTATCGACAGCCCAAAGATAAATGGCAACTGGGTCCGAATCCGAACCTTTGAAAAGCTACTAACTTTTCTCAGGATTGAACCGGCATCCTTTGGGTATTGAGCACTAAAATCACTCAGCTACCCATCCAGGTAATTATTTTTATTATAAAAATGCTATTGTATTATTTTACCGGGAGTGAAAAATAGGTTGTATCGAGACATATCTACCACCAGTCTTGAGGGTAAAGCCCTTTGAGGGACCATTCCTGCATTTACCTACAGGTGAGTTTATGTACCTCAATAATTCAACACAAATTTACCAGTCTGGGATTTTATCCCCGCACCTCCTGGGTTTGGGGCGCAGGATTTGACACTACGCCAATTTTATAGATTGATACTTGTTTGATTTTGCTCAATTAGTTTATATGAACGGACGCACCACTTATAACATAAAACTATTATATACATGCAGTTTTATACAGTGTAAACTCATATGAGAAGAATCTCATCCAATTGGCGAATCTGCGAAGCGAATGAACGAGGCTATTTCTGAAGGCTTGTGAGAGAGGGAAAAACACTCCTATATATATCTAAATGTATCCTGTTAAGTTATTTTATTGTTTATTATTATAACAAAACTAAAATTTCAAATAAACTACGGTATTTAACATTTTTTTAGGCTAAGCCTACTTAAGTTATAGTGAGATATTTTTTCGTATATTTTAAAATTGTATTTTGAAACTTACAATTCTTTGAAACAAACTTCATTTGCATTATTATCAAAATTTATATTTAGTTGTACTATGTATTTTATACCGGGTGTCCCAGATCAAGCGTGCACCCCTTTTAAAATCTATACTATTAATTATTCACAAAAACAAATTGTGCCATTATAGGTAAACCGGTTGGGCCCTATCCATTGATGATAATTTCAATATACAGGGTGTACCAGAAGTAACCTATTTAGACCGGAAGTCATTAATTTTAAAGACGAACCCCCACTTTTTATAGTATTTTTCAATTTTACACATAATTTTAATATAAATTTACAATTTAATGTTCACCCGTAATCATGGTGGAAGTATCATCCACTATGCCCGTAATCCTAACGGTTTGGGATGTAGGCTAATGGCGGTGGAATTTTTTTCCTCCCGTGACAATGGAGCAAATTTTCATATCCATTAACACTGAAACTACTACCTTTAACATAACTGTCCAAGCATAAAAATATCTTATAACATCATTTTAAATAATATTTCATCATAAAATACCGATTTTTACACAATTAATTTGAGTTTTCCACACATTTAAAATAATCTCCGCCATATTGGAAAATTTGTGGAAAAATAAAATAATTTATAAATTTAAATTTATAAATTTAAAATAATTTATAAAATAATTTATAATTTATAAATAATTAATTTATTTAAGGAAAAAAATAAAACTTCTACCTCCATTATAACACAAACCGTTAGGATTAGGGGGTACACATTAAATTGAAAAGTTGTCTTAGAATATGTGTAGAATCCAAAAATACAATAAAAAGTGTTTGTTCGTCTTTAAAATTAACGACTTCCGGTCTGGATGGGTTACTTCTGGTACACCCCGTACATTGTAATTATCGTCAAGCGCAATTCGGATAGAGCGCAACCAGTTTACATATAATGGCACAATTTGCTTTTGTGAATAATTAATTGTGTAGATTTTGAAAGGTATGTACGGGTGGTCTGGGACACCCTTTATTATTATTAGAGAGTTTTTGCAACATACACAAAACGCTAAACGCTATTACAAAATTGGCAAATAATATCCAATTTATCCATTCCGCATGTAACAATTGAATCAATATAAAGATTTAGTTATTTTTCATCACGCTACATCGATATCACCTGTTTTCGACCCTCGTTTCTACCGTCGAAACACCTGTTTTGCCGGCCTAGGCCGGCAAAATTTTCCGGCCTAGGCCTGCAAAATCAGCTGGCCTAGACCTTACATAAAAACACTCACATCAACACGTTGTATCACAAAAACATGTGACTGGAACAATGAAATGAATTGGTTGCCTAGCAACCGGAAACTCAAGCAGTACATCTCGCTAGGTTAGTTGATGTTATGTTTTGTTTGTTATGAACGAAAAAGTAATGTTTCACTTGTTTAGAATTTATTGAATTGTGTAGTGTGATGAAAAATATCGTTCGTAGCTCGGGCCGAAAGCGTTTTGCCAACCCTCGATCGTTTCAAGTTCTCGACTTCGTCTCGAACTTGAAACACGATCTCGGGGCCGGCTAAACGCCACTTTCGGCCCTTGTGACGAAATATACTATTTTTAATGTTCGTCACGTGAGAAATTTTATGTTTTTGCTTATAACAATCATTAAGTTGTTCATTTATTGCATAAATTGAGCGTATTTTTGAGTTCATAACAAGTCAAACAAATGCAATTAGGCGTAGGGAATCCGCCCCAATGCAAATATCGAGCTTCCCTCGCAATGGCCGAGCAATAGAATTGCTGCGAGATCGGCACAGGTCCCGATCTGGAAATTAGATTTCCAACAAATCTGCAGATCACGAGCCGACGACGGGGCCCGATCTGAAATTGTGAGGAGAATCGAAAAATGCAGGGAATTAGACCATCGGATTGCTGCTGATTATAATTGGCGGGAGAAACTGGAGGCCTCCAACCCTGAACAATGGGTCAACAGCTGACTAGTTCCGACCTAGTGATTGCTGCAGTTGAAGAGCAGCATGTTATTGTTTAATAAATTATTTCAAACATCTTCCATCACGACCGAAGTTTCGGAATCTGGAATCTCATCTGACGACAATGTCCTCTAAAAAATCCCAGATACCAAAATGTTGTGAATTTTATTTTACTAATCAGTGATAGCAACAAAAGTGTGCAACAATTTACTAAACAATAACATAAACTCACCATCACCAACAATGAATTTAAGAAAAGAAGTCTATGTTATATCAAACACATTACAAAGTGATCATACGACTGACTGACTGGGATATTAGTGGCACATCACATCTTCTAATTTCAGATTTATTTAGTTGGGTAAGTATGGCCTGAAGTGTCAAACACTCGAATCTTCTCGATGTACATGTTTTGGGCGTGCTACCGCCCATCTTTAGCAGTGGCTACTCACAGCTGGCCTAATGAAAATTGACCTATATGGACTCTCGTGTCCTCCACCCCCCAAGTTCCGATCGTTTTTCGTATCCGAATGTATTTGTGAATGAATGTATAAGAGGGACTATGTCTTGTGCTTGTGTAAAACTACAACAACAACAAAAAATGGGCATATTTTTTTGATAACTCTGAATCCGCTAAATGGTCCTTAGCACACCAGTAATGAATTCAGCTTGAAGATGTGATTATTTGATACATCATTCCATATTTAAGTAAGTAAATAAATCTGAAATTAGAATATATAGGTGTCAAATCTGTTTTTGAATTGAAAAGTTATCTCTTAGGTCACTGAGATTCCCCCATAAGGTAATCTCGTATAGAAGTTGAATAATAGCAGGGAATATACTTGGGGACACTCGGTATAGTGGGATAATTTTTTTATATTTGTAAGCCTGGATAGTTTCCAAATTCGATGGCAAATAATTAATTAAGTCAGGCAATATTTTATTAAGGTTAATAAATAATTTTTGCATTATTTTGAACTCTAAATTGTTCACATATTCCTTAAAAGTAGGCCTAATCTAAATAGGGATTTCCTGAAATTAATACGTTCTTCTGAAGATCCAACTTCAAAGGGAGGAGTTTATATTGCAAGAGCAATTTGAAAATTGCTATTTGAACGGTCAACATATGGTAATCCGGCATTTAGCGAACATTCGGGGAAAGTTGCCCGAAGCGAACGATTGGGGAATGGGGACTGACCACTTACCAGGTGTTCTGAACTGACTGAATGATTCTGACAAACAACTGACTCATTGCTCCGTGACTGAGTCTCCGTCGGAATGAACTATTCAGCTGATGAGATCTTGCCTAAGAGTCATTCGTTAGCTATACCCCGTTCAAAATAAATGTGCGGTCGAAACGCAGATTTCAATTCCCCCATTTTTCCCGTTCCTCCCACTGCCAAGAATCCAACCAATCAGAATCACTGAGAATTACCACAGCTGGTTAATATCTCATGTCAAATTATGCCAATGTTTTGATTTTTTCGTAAACAAACATTCTAATTTTGACATTTGAGATGTAACAAGAAGCGCTTCCAACGGCAAGTAGGGGAAGTAACACGATCATCAGCCCTATTTTATACTCTAAATTTTAAGGGCCAAACTAAAATAACATCTGATTGTGAGGAAAATCGGGGAATTCAGGAAAGTATTGAGGGAATTTTTCTTGTGGTGGGAAATGAAATTCTGTCTTTCGACCGCACATTTTTTTTTGAACGGGGTATAATCAATCGCTTCTCTAACAGACTGGCAAACTCATAAACGTATCTACGGCAGAAAGTCTTAGCTATAACTATTTGAACTCTTGAAGGATGTAGGCTACTAATTAATTGAAGTTTAAACTTTACCTACATTAACTATATACACACAATTTACATTGTAAGTCCCAAGAATCTTGGGCCTTTTATCTTGGGCCAAGATAGAAGAGAATTTGTTCCGTTAACAAATTAATTGGTAAACCACATTAAATCCTTAAAGCTAACGATAGAAAGGTAATCGTTACCTTTATTGTGAGTAGAAAGTCTGAATGTCTTATTAAATGCTATTATAGTGTATTGTGAAACACCTGTTTATATACAGGAGATACGAATATTCCAATATAAAAGGTAAAAAAAATTCTTGCCAGTACAAAACCAGCACCTGTTATCTCATAAATGTGTATTACCTGCAAGCAGCAATATGTACCTCAACAAGGTATAGAATATCAAACATAAAAATTATATAAAATGAGACTGCTATAGAACAAACAGCATGTCTTATAGTTAATCACAGGACCGGCAGCCTGTATCGCAGCCCAGTACAGGACTAGCAGCCTAAAACGCATCCATGAAGCCTGAATTGCAAACCAGTATAGGAGTGGGTATCGCAGCACAGTACAGGACAGGCAGCCTGTATTGCAGCTCAATACAAGACCAGAAGCCTATATCGCAGCCCAGTAAAGGTCCGGTAGCCCGTATCGCAGCTCAGTAAAAACCACTAGCCTGTATCACAGCACAGTACAAAACCCGCACACTATCGCAGCATAGCACAGGACCTGTATCGCAGCCCAGTACACGTCCAGCTGCCTATCGCAGTCCAGTACACGTCCAGCTGCCTATCGCAGCCCAGTACACGTCCAGCTGCCTATCGCAGTCCAGTAGAGTACACGTTCAACAGTCTATCGCAGCCCAATATATGACCCGCAGCATGTATCGCAGCCCAGTACAGGACCATCAGTCAGTATTGAAGCCCAGTACGAGAGTACAGGACCGACAGCCTGTAAAGCAGCCCCTGCGGCAGCCTGTATTGTAGTGCAGTAAATTTCCAGCAGCTTGTATCAATAGCCATTAAAGGTCGTGCAGCCTGTAGAGCAAGCAGCCCAGTACAGGACCAGCAACCTGTATCGCAGCCGAATTCAGGACCAAAAGAAAGTACAGGAGCCTGTATCACAACCAAGTACAGGTCAACTAGACTGTGCAGTAGCCAAGTACAGGACCAGCAGCCTGTGTTGCAGTTATGTACAGGTCCAATAGCCTGTCTTGTAGCTCCGTACAGGTCCAGTAGCCTGTAAAGTAGCCCAGTATAGGACCAGCAGCCTCGCTATAGGTAAAATAAATACCCCCCAGTACCAGCCAGTACAGGTCAAATAGCCTTTACAGTAGCCTAGTACAAGATCAGCAGTTTGTAAAGCATCCCAGTACAGGACTAGCAGCACCGTACACGACCAGCAACCTGTATCGCAGCCAGTACAGGACCAGGAAAGGACTAGCAGCACCGTACTCGACCAGCAGCCTGTATCGCAGCCAGTACAGGCCCAGTACAGAACTAGCAGCACCGCACATGACCAGCAGCCTGTATCGCAGCCTGTACAGGCCCTGTACAAGACTAGCAGCACAACACAGGACCAGCAGCATGTATCGCAGCCAGTACAGGCCCAGTACAGAACTAGCAGCACCGTACTCGATCAGCAGCCTGTATCGCAGCCAGTACAGGCCCAGTACAGAACTAGCAGCATCGTACTCGATCAGCAGCCTGTATCGCAGAGTGACAGGCCCAGTACAGGACTAGCAGCCCCGTACAGGACTGGCAGCCTGTATCGCAGCCAGTAAAAGCCCAGTACAGGACTAGCAGCACCGTACACGACCAGCAGCCTGTATCGCAGCCAGTACAGGCCCAGTACAGGACTAGCAGCATCTTACAGGACCAGCAGCCTGTATCGCAGCCAGTACAAGCCCAGTACAGGACTAGCAGCACCGTACAGGACCAGCAGCCTGTATCGCAGCCAGTACAGGACCAGCACAGGACTAGCAGCACCGTACAGGACCAGCAGCCTGTATCGCAGCCAGTACAGGCCCAGGACATGACTAGCAGCACCGTACAGGACCAGCAGCCTGTATCGCAGCCAGTACAGGCCCAGTACAGGACTAGCAGCACCGTACACGACCAGCAGCCTGTATCGCAGCCAGTACAGGCCCAGGACATGACTAGCAGCGCCGTCCACGACCAGCAGCCTGTATCGCAGCAAGTACAGGCCCAGTACAGGACTAGCAGCACCGTAGAGGACCAGCAGCCTGTATCGCAGCAAGTACAGGCCCAGTACAGGACTAGCAGCACCGTACAGGACCAGCAGCCTGTATCGCAGCCAGTACAGGCCCAGGACATGACTAGCAGCGCCGTCCACGACCAGCAGCCTGTATCGCAGCAAGTACAGGCCCAGTACAGGACTAGCAGCACCGTACAGGACAAGCAGCCTGTATCGCAGCCAGTACAGGCCCAGTACAGGACTAGCAGCACCGTACACGACCAGCAGCCTGTATCGCAGCCAGTACAGGCCCAGTACAGGACTAGCAGCACCGTACACGACCAGCAGCCTGTATCGCAGCCAGTACAGGCCCAGTACAGGACTAGCAGAACCGTACAGGACCAGCAGCCTGTATCGCAGCAAGTACAGGCCCAGTACAGGACTAGCAGCACCGTACAGGACCAGCAGCCTGTATCGCAGCCAGTACAGGACCGGTGCCCGGAGCGAGTCTCACGGACTAGCGGCCCGTGGCGCCCGGGGCGTGCTGCGCCCCAATATTTGACTCATGACATCAGCCACTGCGCCCCACGCCCAACTGACCATCGCAATATCCTCTTATTCAAAACAAACATACAAGTAGTACCACCCACTAGGGTATAATTTCCATTTAAAACTTGTTCATCTGCTTAGGCTGGTGTTTAAATATGTTTGTTATCAATCAGTCCTATTTTTTATATACTATAACTAACCTCTTTGGACACAAATGCTCATGTTCTTTCCACCTGTTACTTCACTTCTTTAATGCATAATTAATGAATGAAATTAAAGTATCCCTGTGTATTTTACAATTCTTATATCACTAATTTCCAAAGAAGTCTCCTTGTTAGTATTTTATTGGCCATCATCATGCATATTGGGATTTATCTTACAAATTCCTATTAATTTGTACATTCTATGCATTTTTCAGAGCAATCTTACATGGTAGTTGCACTTTATATAATTGATTTTCTGTTTAATTAATTTTATTATTTAAATTATTTATTATTTTTATGAGATTAGACTGATAAGATTAATTCAATATGATGCTGTTAATTTGGGAAACGCTCAATCTTATGCTGTTTTTGTGATATATGAGAGGGTAGTTTTTCATCCGACAGAAAGTGTTTATAAAATCTTAACAATTTTAACGACAATAATGACAGTTGTCTCAGTCCCTGGGGAACGAGTATTTGCTAGTAAACGTTAAACTTATACATTTCATCATAGTAATAATACCAGTCATAGACTATGCACTAAATGCCAGGCGCAAAAAAGCTTTATTGAAGACGAACTCGTTCGCTCTACTATGGAGTAAATTTGTTTAATTGTTTAAAATATACTACCGAATCTTCTTGGAACCAGAGTTAAAATTGCGTTAAACCTTTTTACACCAAACCCGCGGTAACCCGGTCGGGATGGAAAGTTTGGCCTCCAGTGGCACTCCCCGGGGCACTACTGTTATTTGGCAGAGAGCGAGTGGACGGCGGCGCGGCGGCGCGGGGTTGTGCGCGGAATAGTGGTTCAGTCGGACATCGCTCGGCCTACAACCTACTGGCACACGCCCTAGACGCCGTCAGTTTTAGCATGGCACCTATCCTATATGACGTCCGTTTTATCTTTACACCTAAGGGATGAGACAGAATAGTGGCTAAGTTGGACACCACAATGGTGTACAATCTACTGGCCCTGCCTATACACCGTCACAAGCCCTATAGGTCGTCATTTTATCGTGGTACCTACCCTATAAATCTACTGTTTTATAGGGGCAACTAAAAGAGATGAGGCAGAATAATGTCTTAATCGGACATCGCCGTCACCTACAACACAACTTACTATTCCTGCTTAAACACCGCCACACACCCTAGCACGCCAATGGCTAAAGGCAATTGAAAAATAAAATCCCTTGTCACAGCACTCCTGCGTACTTAGAGAATTTCCAATGTAATTTGTTTATCATGTGATTATGTAAAACACATATCAAACATATCACCACGCTTGAATACTCCGAAAATTATGCAATTAATTTTTTTATTCTGTATTTCTAGTGGATCTAAATTAAATTAAGTTCTGTATCAAGCGCTTTAAAGCTCCCCTACTTAACGTTTTGCTCCACACCTGTAGTTTGGTACCCTGATTTTTTGGACCGAAAAATGAAAACATGGTGATATAATTGCGAACTAGCCTTAGAGCTCTGTAGTGGCTTTGAAATTTTGAATCTTTATAAGTACAGGTTTAATAAGCAACATGATTATTTAAAAAAATGTTCTAAGACATTTAGTCATATAAATGCAGCTATCATATACATAGCTAACTTATGTGTCTTTAGTATTTTTGTGCAGGCGAGTTAGTAAAGATCGAGTAAATCGTGATGGAGTGTTTTATGGAACATGGTGGCCAATCTCCCTTTAACATTATCATAAAAAGACTATATTTTTCATTAACTTATCCGTGACCAAGCATTAGTTCTAGTTCATGAATTAACTAAATAATGTCACATCCATACAAACTTCTCTGGAAAAAATCAACCTAATTACTCGTAGTATAATTATGGAAACACGTATTTTAACGCCACTTATTAGAAATGCAGACATAAAGTTAGCAATCCACCGCGACTTCCTTCTTTGGCGGCCTCGGCGAGTAGAACTGAGGAGGGAATGAATGAGATTGCCGTGTTTTGATCAGTCAGCTGCGACCCAAAAACGTCGCTCCCCTCCGATCCGGCCACATATTATAATGATTTATATTTTTGGCTTATGGACGGTATAAATCAAACGGGTCGACAGTCGGGTCTGGGTCCGTCCTGATATTAGTTGAATTTCCGGACTGGGCCGAAGACACCGCATCACACCTAATTACATTCCTGTTTAATTGCGAACGATAGGGCTAAGAGGCTGTTACATTTGATTTTTTTTGATCAAAACTCACCTTTTCTTTTTTCGGCAAAAGGTTGTTTGTAAAAGATTAATACTTTATATTGTTAACGAGTTGTGATTTAGGACCACATTTATTTAAAAGTGCTTATTTAAGGGTTAAATTAAGTAGGATCGTTATGTAGCGTAAAGTTGGGTAAGTAAGTTTACACTCAGTCAGAATATGCTCTCCAATCCTATATATTAATACACGGTTGAAACTATGTAGGTAGCCTATACTGAGTAACTGATGAAAAGTGTTCTTTCCGTTTTATATGTCAAATTGAATGGAATAATGCTAAGATTTTCAGAATTCCCTTGTAAAGAATAACGTCCTTGGGGTTTTATCTATGAGTTACAGACTTACTGACTTAATCCCGTTGAATCCTCCAGGAGCGTAGGGCCTCACCTGTTTTCCTGTTTCTGACCCTGTTGACCGCTTCTCTCTTTATCACTTCCTAGGTCTTCCCTTTATCCTTCAACACCTCCAAACGTCCTTTCTCAATGTTTACCTTGGTCTTCCCTCTTTCCTGCTTCTCACGGGGTTTTATTCTAGCGCCTCCTTCGTCATCACATCACCGTTTCCCTTTCGTAGGGTGTGTCCTATCTCTCTCCATTTTCTTCTCTTTATATCCTCATCAATTGGCTCTTGGTTTGTTCGACGCCACAGTTCTTAATGTTATTTGGTTTCAGGCCACCTTATTCTTAAAAGTCTTCTCAGGCACTTGTTCACACAAGTTTGCAGCTTGCTTACTATCAGCCCTGGGGTTGAGGCCTTTACCCCTTGGAAATTTCGGCTATGGTTTCTATGCAAAATACTGAAAGTGGAATCTCCATACCCATAATGTGGATCTAACTGACCAGTGACACTGGTTCCGCAATGGATTCCTACATTTTGATGACCCCAAGCGGTGGCACTGGCTGTGTTTCGGTGAGCCGGAGGTTGGTTGACTGGAGTGTGGCAGTAGGCGGACAGGGAGAGGTGTCGGGTCGTGTGAACTCGTGCGGCAGTGGGAGTCCGCCACGCCTGCTGTTAATTGTTCTCCATAACTACAGCAGGACTTTCCGATCAACATATCTCGAACTGAACCGTTATGGGAACTGTTTTTTTTTGGGGCAGATATTTGCATTTAGTTCAACTTTCTTCGTTGCAAATGTAAAGCAAATCCACAGTTCGAACTATTTTATCTAGGGAAGTTAATAACAAAATCTTTAAACGATTTAAAAATGATAATATTTAAAATGTAAGAAAGCATCATTATAAGTAGATAAAGTAGTTATTTTAACTACGCTGGATTTAGTTGATCTATTTAAATTAAATTTACTATAAATTAATATACGAAAAATGATATTTTCTTATAGATTGCGAATCACAAGATAGAAAAATACACTGTTAACTATACTGGTCGGAGGATAAACTAAATTCGATAAATAAAATAAAAAATACAAATGCTATTAAAATGAATAATCAACGAATGAAAATCGGACACTGGTGTCTGGTGTCTGGAGGACTAATGATGACAGCAGCGGTGAGGTCGCTGTGCATCATAAAAGGCTGCCACTACCGATGGATTTATCTCCACCCTATCCACCGACGGTCAATAGTGTGTAGTGTATAACACCTATAAGGTGCTGCTATACATCGACGTCACGTCACGTCTTCATTCGCATCGATGGATCCGGCGATTCCGGAGGGGGTGCTATACATCGACGTCAAGCATTCGCATTCGCACTGGACGTCGCGTCCATTCCGCCAATTCTCACGGATTCCTCGCGCGCGGAAGTAAACAAAACAAACATTCGGACAAAATCCACCCTTGCTCTAATTGGTTCCGAAGTTTCCCGATTGCGTACGAAGATACCCGAGGCGAAAGCCGAACGGCCGAATGGACGTTGGTAGCGGCTATACAGCGACGTGACGTGACGGTGATGTATAGCCGGTTCCATTTTAATACACAGGGAGCATACCATGCGAACGTGGACGTGACGTGACGTGACGTCGATGTATAGCAGCACCTTATATAGTTCTAATGGTGACAACAGCGTTGAGGTGGCTGTGAATCGGGTGTGAATCATAAAAGGCTGCCACTATCTATGGATTCATCTCTACTCTATCCACCGACGTTCACTAGTGTCTAGTGTCTAGAGGTCTAATGTTGACAGCAGCGGTGAGGTGGCCGTACATCATAAGAGCCACTATCGGTGCATTCATCTCCACTCTATCCGCCGTCTGATCCGATCCTTTCTGATTGTATCGACGTGCGGCCGCTCTGTTATTTTTGCTTCAGATCTCGTCCACAAAATGGCAAGCGATCCTTCCGGTCCATTCTTAATTCCGGGACGAATTCCACTTGCACGATAAGATCTTGATGGCTGCTCTTTAAGAAGGCCGTTCTTATCTCTTTCAAATTTGAAATGCTATAATTTTAGTAATGATTGGAATGGTTTCGATCAATTCTTTTGACTTTCGAAGTAAAATATTTTTCAATTATAAATTGTTCAGTATTTTGATTTTTGTTTTGTATTGATAGGGACACCTCAAAACTAACTGAACACATAAATCGAGCCATCAAATCAAAATAGCAATTGTTATTAATAACAACTTGTAAGCAATGTTCTCTTTTGACTAACTAAGAGAAAACCAAACATCATACGGATAGGACTCTTATATGTGATAGGACCTTTTGTAGTTGTCAAATTTTTTCTGCGTTTAAGATAAAACGCACTACCTACCCTGTATTCCTGTATACCTTAATTCCTGCGGGTTTGAAATTAGACATGGACGTACCTCTTTGCTCATAGGTGCTCACTAAAAGAAATGGTCTGGCAAATATAGCTTTTGAAGTTCTTTAATTAGGGCTCCTCCCTGCAGGACTTAACAATGACATAGAGTCTGCAGGGGTTGGAATTTGACGAATTTGACATTTTCACTACTATTTGCTCATATGTGCTCACTAAGAATAGGTTTTGAAAAATTATTTCAGGGCTCCCGCACACACAAGTTCAGCGTCTCAATGTAATGTTTAAGGAAGAAGATTTCTCTTAATTAAAACGTTACCTATAAATTAAATTCAATCACGGGTGAAGCCATGACGGACAACAGCTAGTTTAATTATACATTATATTCTAAAATATAACAGTTTTACTAAATACCGGCTTTTCTTTTCCAATTGAGCACCTAACTGAAATTCAGCTATTTGATATAGGCCTATTATAACTGTTATCATGATATTTTCGAATAGGCCTAACATACTCCTTATCTGAGAACATGGTGTTTTCAAGTGTGTGAGGTATAAACCTAAAAAAATCTATTAATTTTTATCATAACGATTTACATAGATAAATTTAAACAAATAGACCTTTAAAAAAAACTTTTGTCCATTTAGGCCTAGTTACAAATCAATATTAGCAAATTGTTTTGCACTATTAACTGGAAAAACAATTACATGACAAAAAAAAAAAAAAAAAAAAACTCGTGCAATTTTAATTAGATAATATTATTTTATTATCAGTTTGATCTTACCCTAACTATATGTATGTATAGTTTGAATGTCTATTTTGAAAAATGAATAGACTGGAAACTACACCTCTATCCACTGACTGCATTTCTTTAAAACACAAATTTTTCAACTGGAGACAAATAAAAATGAAACAACTGGAAAACAAAAATGTTGCTGTTTGTGTTTGTTTAGAAACAAAGAGTGGAACGGATGGACCGATTCGTTTCGGCTGCCATTGATACCCTCCACGACTGCCGCCATTGTCGGCCGACATTTCCCGTCTGGGCCGAGACTCGGGTCACGACAATGGAGTTTCACTTTTACCAGTGTACATACTAGTTTATAAGACTATGGTTTGCTCATAAAATGAAATTACTGAATTATTTTCCAATATAGTGGACAGATAATAACATTTACAAAAATTGATGTTATTATGAATGAAATGTTTTATCAAAAGTCATTTAAAGACATTTATTCTTCATATTTTTATTTCATCTAATGGTTTCGGACATACAGGAAATTGAAGATTGTCCCACGTTATTTTTACTCGTATTAAACCAAAATACACTCGAAATTCATCTATTCCCCTGGCCGTTAGATTGATAGATAATAAGAGAGAATAAAAAGATTATAAAATTCATGTATAAAATCAAAACTTGACATGAAATACGGTAGGTAGTATTTAAAAAATTTCAGTTGGCTACAATATTAGAAAAAGTTTCGTATACAGGCCTAATCTTTTTTTATAAAAAAATTGCACACTTGAATGAATCACTCTGTATGGTAATTGGTAGATATATAGGTATTCCAGGTAGGGCCAAGGTTTTTTTTCCGATCGGAACTCCTCCTAAAATATTTAACCAATTTTTAGTTTTTCGTATAGTTTGAATGAGGCTTTTGTTTAGTTAATTCCTCCAAAAATTAATTACACTTAAAATAAAGGCGTTATCCATAATTGAAATTCGAAATTGTCCTACCATTTTAGATTAACAATGGTATTAAGTCGAGTTATTTGAACATGATTAAGTACAGCTCTAAGTAAGTGTAGTTTTGGGTAACTACTGATAATCATAAAATTGGATTGGTCGGGTGTGATTGATTTAGAAATAAAGATGAAAATTTTAAAAATTGTGCTATAGTCCAAATTAAAACGTTCGATTTAGAGCAACCTGTACACTTTAAATTGAACCCATCGTGTTTATTCAGCATGACCCTCCACCATCCCCATGCAGGATCTGTCACGTGCCCTCCGCTCCCCGCACCCTGGCAGCCAGGCAGTAGCACGACGAGGGGCGCGGCCGGCGGGGAACGTTCTCCCAATAGATGGAATCGTCAACTAAACAAGCTCGCCCGCGGCTCTTGGCCAAAAGTTGGGTGCCGACCGCCAGCAGGAAGTAGAATGGGGTCACGCGGCCATCTTGGAATGTGGCCCCTGGCCTTGACTCAGGTGTCCGTGGGAACTACGAGAGTGAACGTTTACGCGGGAGCGGGCGCCCTTCGGTCTGAGGAGCCCATGCGGATGCGTGGCCATTAGACTAGTGCTGATGCAGTCAACCTGTTTCTGTAATAGAGGGCTAGCTGAACACTAGGCGGGTCGCGAACAGAAACTCGGAGTCGGCAATGAGGGGAGGGAGGTCGGCGGTTGAATGGTTGCGGAGAGTTGAGTGTTACTTCTTGTGCTCAGACTGTAAGATGCAGTCGCGATACTTTGAATGATAATGCAACTCATGCACTATTATCACCACTATTCTGAAGGAACAGCTTTAGTTAAAGGCAGAGATGGCTGCGTTTTATATTTGATTACACAACTGGTGATAAAACGGTACTAAACTTAGGAAATATTAAAAACATCACAAGCTTCTGCTGGGATTGGAGGATTTCAACCATTATGAAATTTAAGCAAGAAGAAACTAACGCCTTGGCCCTCTTGACGAATGGAAAACACCTACCTACTAAAGAAATGGTACCAGGAAAAATTTTTTTGTTTGAACCAAGAACCATGATTTGATTGAAAGTGTAGTTCTTTATATTTTGGTGCATTTGTGGAATAAGTTCTACATAGTACAAAACAAATATAATTATTCCAAATTACTATTTATGAAAAAAGAAATATCAAAGTATGAAATCATATCAAACAATATTGCCAAATAAAGTACACGCTTCTCAATTTTTATCTGTACATATTTTTACTGATTGCTGTAATATTTTTTTTTTTATTTTTAGTTTATGTGGTGGTAATTTTTAAATTTAAATATGACTAGAGATTGCCCACTGGTCGACAGTCGACCAAAATTTCACTTGTTCTGAAACCAATTAATTAGTTTTACCATTGACTTTGTATGTTAGTATACATAGTCAATGGTTTTACTAATTTTTATAACTAAAACATCTGTTCTTTCTGATTTGCTAGCATTTGTTACGATAACATAACGATTTTCCAACTACCCTTCTTCCATTAGATTAACATTTAAAATTAAAAAGCCTGTAGCGCATAGAACCGGGGGCCGATGTCGATTATAATGGTATTCTGCTCATCTACAGGACAATACCTTTCTAACAGTATGCGCATATTTTTAATACGATGCACACAAGCTGAGAAAAAAGGAGGAAACGAAACATGCTTGCCTATTAATATATAGAAGTTTACTAAATGGAAAGTAGACCAAAATAAAGTCTATTCGACGTGGAATAAAATAACATACGCAAATGAAAAATACTTTTACGTTTTTAACCTTATAAAAATCCATACCCACATCTGAAAGACAGCTTAGGTCAAGAATCCCATCGGCGTGGAGGGGCTGAAATGGAGCAGTTGGCCAGAGAACCAATTAGGGCAAGGCCATCTGCATTGCTAAGCGCGGTGGATTTGCATCATCCGTTATAGACAATTACTGCAGGAGATGGCGACAGACGACATTCCTGCCAATAATTGGGCGACAGGATAAGGGCACGGAGTGTCATAGACGGGGAGATAAGGAATAGAGGTGTCAGAGGTAGACTAGGTGGATAATGACGGTGGGTATCAAAACTGGGGAAAAGAGAAACATGGGACGACACAGTCTAAGAGGAGTGGCAGTGATAAGGGCACGGAGTGTCATAGACGGGGAGATAAGAAATAGAAGTGTCAGAGGTAGACTAGGTGAATAATGACACTGGGTATCAAAACTGGGGAAAAGAGAAACATGGGACGACACAGTCTAAGAGGAGTGAGTGGCAGTGATAAGGGCACGGAGTGTCATAGACGGGGAGATAAGGAATAGAGGTGTCAGAGGTAGACTAGGTGGATAATGACACTGGGTATCAAAACTGGGGAAAAGAGAAACATGGGATGACACAGTCTAAGAATATGAGGAGTGGCAGTGATAAGGGCACGGAGTGTCATAGACGGGGAGATAAGGAACAGAGGTGTCAGAGGTAGACTAGGTTTATAATGACAGTGGGTATCAAAACTTTGGGGAACAGAGAAACATGGGACGACACAGTCTAAGAGGAGTGGCAGTGATAAGGGCACGGAGTGTCATAGACGGGAAGATAAGGAATAGAGGTGTCAGAGGTAGACTGGGTGGATAATGACACTGGGTATCGAAACTGGGGAAAAGAGAAACATGTAACGACACAGTCTAAGAGGAGTGGCAGTGATATGGGCACGGAGTGTCATAGACGGGGAGATAAGGAATAGAGGTGTCAGAGCTAGACTAGGTGGATAATGACACTGGGTATCAAAACTGGGGAAAAGAGAAACATGGGACGACACAGTCTAAGAATATGAGGAGTGGCAGTGATAAGGGCACGGAGTGTCATAGACGGGGAGATAAGGAATAGAGGTGTCAGAGCTAGACTAGGTGGATAATGACACTGGGTATCAAAACTGGGGAAAGAGAAACATGGGACGACACAGTCTAAGAATATGAGGAGTGGCAGTGATAAGGGCACGGAGTGTCATAGACGGGGAGATAAGGAATAGAGGTGTCAGAGCTAGCCTAGGTTTATAATGACAGTGGGTATCAAAACTGGGGAAAAGAGAAACATGGGACGACCCAGTCTAAGAGGAGTGGCAGTGATAAGGGCACGGAGTGTCATAGACGGGGAGATAAGGAATAGAGGTGTCAGAGCTAGACTAGGTTTATAATGACAGTGGGTATCAAAACTGGGGAAAAGAGAAACATGGGACGACACAGTCTAAGAGGAGTGGCAGTGATAAGGGCACGGAGTGTCATAGACGGGGAGATAAGGAATAGAGGTGTCAGAGCTAGACTAGGTGGATAATGACACTGGGTATCAAAACTGGGGAAAAAATGAAACATGGGACGACACAGTCTAAGAATATGAGGAGTGGCAGTGATAAGGGCACGGAGTGTCATAGACGGGGAGATAAGGAATAGAGGTGTCAGAGCTAGACTAGGTTTATAATGACACTGGGTATCAAAACTGGAGAAAAATGAAACATGGGACGACACAGTCTGAGAATATGAGGAGTGGCAGTGATAAGGGCACGGAATGTCATAGACGGGGAGATAAGGAATAGAGGTGTCAGAGCTAGACTAGGTGGATAATGACACTGGGTATCAAAACTGGGGAAAAATGAAACATGGGACGACACAGTCTAAGAATATGAGGAGGGGCAGTGATAAGGGCACGGAGTGTCATAGACGGGGAGATAAGGAATAGAGGTGTCAGAGCTAGACTAGGTAGATCATGACACTGGGTATCAAAACTGGGGAAAAATGAAACATGGGACGACACAGTCTAAGAATATGAGGAGTGGCAGTGATAAGGGCACGGAGTGTCATAGACGGGGAGATAAGGAATAAAGGTGTCAGAGCTAGACTAGGTTTATAATGACACTGGGTATCAAAGCTGGGGAAAAATGAAACATGGGACGACACAGTCTAAGAATATGAGGAGTGGCAGTGATAAGGGCACGGAGTGTCATAGACGGGGAGCTAAGGAATAGAGGTGTCAGGGGTAGACTAGGTGGATAATGCTACTGGGTATCAAAACTGGGGAAAAATGAAACATGGGACAACACAGTCTAAGAATATGAGGAGTGGCAGTGATAAGGGCACGGAGTGTCATAGACGGGGAGATAAGGAATAGAGGTGAGTAGATATAGAACAGGGATTCTGGGCCACTCGTAGTTTTTTTTTACCGCTTTCAGCTTCAAATTGACCGGTTTTTGACCGGATTCTGGCCGGTTTTGGCCAAATATCAGCCCATTTCAGGGCATTTTTCAGGATTTCAGACAGTGATTTCAAGGAGCATTTTAAATATAATCCGGGGAACTACGAGATGCCCTCTTAAGTTAACCATAACTTTTAAATGAAAAGCTACCGACTCCCCTTAAGGGGACTCCCCAAGATGAAGACTTGAGTAAGTGGGAAATAGTTATTTATACAACAAGTTTTCAAAGTGCAAAATGCTGCACTCTCGAGAAAAGTTTATCCACGAGCTTCAGGCAAATGCGGAATAATTTCTCTCGGTTGCAGAGAAGGCACTTTGCGCACGTGTTGCATATTAAATTTTTCTTATTTATTTTCGATTGCCAAATACTTGTAATAGATATTAATTAAATATTTATGACAGCCCATATGATGTTACCTACAGTTAGCCAAAATTTCATTAGATTTTTCAGGTAGGAGACTTTAATGCCACTGTTTTAGCAGTCTTTCACTGTCTGTCATGGCTGTTCACTTAATGCACCTAGGCATACAATTTACCTTTTAGTTGTGGATATTTTGATGGTATTACAATTAATAAAAAATATGTTTATTAAAATATGTTTTTTGTACTTTTAAAAATGTGAGTAGTGTTTGTCACAAGGGTATGGTTTTGAGAAGTCCATGGTTTTATTTGGGCCCTACGCAAAACTAAGGTGTATTCATAAACTTTTTGAAAATAAAAACCAATCAAGTATAATTTTGTGGCGCAGTGTGTATATGTTTAATAAAATAAATTTTCTTTGCTATTCTTTCTACCAGTTTATGTTTGTGTCTATCTACTCCAGTGGAATTTTTTTAACGTTTTGACGGGGAACGGTCCAAACCCCAGTCTTGTTACTATCTAACATCGACCATTTGTTAGAAAGCATAATTAATTAATAGCCCAATGACAAATGACAACTGGGTCCCGAATCGAACCTTTAAAAAACTTCTATCTTTTGCCAGGATAGAACCGGTAAAATTTAATTCAAAGGCAAGCACTATAACCACTCAGCTACCCAGCCAATTCACATATTTACATTTACTTACATATTTAATGCATCTTTGAAAGAATGTTATTTTCCCTTTATTCACCCTTTAAACAAGATCTCAGCTCCTGCTTCTTGCTATGATTTCAGACCGATCAATATTTTGCCCGCCTTATCTAAAGGCCTAGAAAGAATCGTATACTGTCAAATTACTGACTTCACTACTTAAAATAACATTCTTTGTTAATATCAATCTGGTTTTTGTGCAGCGCACAGAGTTGAATCAACACTTCTCCGTGTTGGAGAAGACCTTTAGACTTTCAATGGAACGTCGACAGGGTACCATTATAACCTTATTTGATTTCTCAAAAGCTTTTGATTGTGTAAATCACAACATCCTAATAGAAAAGTTAAGGGCTATAGGGTGTTCACAGACTGTTATTAAATGGCTGAGATGTTATTTGTCAGACAGGCGGCAATGGTGTGATGGTTGATGACAATATATCTTACTGTGAAACAGAACTTGTGGTGTGCTTCAAGGGTCAATCCTTGGACCTCTGTTTTTTGTACTTTACGCAAATAACATTAATTCGACTATTCACCATTGTAAAAATACCACATGTATGCTGACGACCTTAAAATCTTTGCACAGTTCTCAGTGAGTGAAATAAATTAATGTGTGTCGAAAATCAATGAAGATATAAAGAGAATAATAGACTGAGAAGCATGGACACCGGACTCCGATTAAACCGATCTATTATCTGCCATCCACGTATACGAACTTCCTTAAACTTTAATACTGTTTATCCAATAACGGTGAACGGAAACATTCTTTTCTGCTATGACAAAGTAATACCCCTAACTCTTGTTAGATTTTATTTTTTGTATTTTTCAAGTCGCGCGTGCATTTTCGAGGGACCTAAAACCGCGGATGAAGTGGCGTACAGGCTCTGTTCCGTTCGCCGCGGTACCGGGACACGGATGAGGCCAGTGTTGGTAATGAATGCTAGACGGTGAGTCTACCGCTGCCGCCGACTTGATCTTCCTTTCCCGGCGACCAACGGATCTCCTCCACCGGACACAGACGCGGGCTGACACTCCGTAATGTCCAGCCTGCAGCCGCGGCCTCGCGGTCGCGCTCATTACAAATGGATCAATAGCTGAAACGTGGTGCGTGGTGCCGGACAGCGACTAGTAAAACATTGATTTTGGGGCTCGTCAAATTTTCTTGATTTTTCTTTACCTGTTATCTGAACTCGTCAAGAGTCATCTCTTATCTTAGAGGCAGACTACCCGTAAACAATGTCTAGCGACTAAACAAAAACCTGGCTCCTTCGAATCGACACCAAAGAGGGTGAAGGGGAGGTATTTGGGGAAGATTTGTCGAGTGATACATCATTTGAAAAGTATAATTAATGTAATATTTTGATTAAACGAGAATTTAGCTATCCTTATTAAATTTTGGTTTTGGGCCCTAAACGTCCAATATTTTGAAACGGATAAATATGACCAAATTTTATTTCCACCAAAACGTTTGTAATAAATACCGTAGGTATTTAAAATTACGTATCACTTGTCCCATCTTTGCATTTGAAATTTTTCCAAAAACGACCCGCTCCTCAAAAATACCTTTAAGGTATGAGAAATCAAAAATAAAATTAACAAACTCTTTGGGGTCGATTAAGGGGATTTAGCTTCCAAAGTATCTAGCTCACCGTGTTTAGTCGCTAGGCATTGTGTACGGTGGTCTGCCTCACCCAGTATTGTGGCACAGTATCATCGATGTATTGCTGTAAGCGGATGAAGTCAAGTGTTGAGGTGAATTGTAGCAGCTTGGAACACGTGTGGCTTAAGGCCTCTCGGTCACATTTAAATGTATTATTGCTACACTAAATTCATATGCTTGTCCGCTTTTCATAAGAAAACGGGTCTAGGAAATTGCATGCAAACTTGTTTTGCTATATGTGATTAAATAAGGATTTTTAGACTATATTAAAACTAGAAAAAGGACAAAAGCATGCGGGGTACCAATATTAATTAATAATTGATTGTTATAAAAAGTAATATTACCTAAGTTTGTTATAGGATTACCAGGTTAACCGAACCTTGCTCGTTAGTTTTAATTCACTTTTGTTATAGTGTCATGGTAATAAATCTATTAAATTTCCACCAACAACCAACTATGCCTCTTCACAGTTAACAGCTGTTTCAAAAAGACTGCTTGACATTAATGTTAGTTTATTTTTTTTGTTAGTTTATTTTTTGTTTACTTTTAGTTGTTATTTCGTTACCAAAATTGCAACCCATAAGACCAATGTTAAAAATTACGATTTTTAAAACTTAAATTTAGACAAAATTCGATTTTTTCTGGGGTTGAGGCTGTTTCTAAACTTATTTTTGGGCCAAAACACTCTTAAATGCAAAGTTTAAACAAAATATTTATACTTATTTAATACGCTAAGGGTTTTTTTGTCTTGAGAACTCCTACAATTTTCAACCGATTTTCAAGTTTTTGGTGTCCTTGGATAGGGCTTGGTCTGTAGTTGTTTCCGCTAAAAATTTATGAGAATCAGACTGAAAATAAAGGCGCTATCCACCATTGAAATCTCAAAGTTTCCCATTTAAATAACATTGGGATTGAATAAAGCATTTTAAACATATGTTAATAATCAGCTGTAAGTACGTGTAGTTTTGGTGATTAAAGAGATTCACAAAATTGGATTGGTCGGATGTCATTGATTTAGAGCTAAAAGTAACTTTTGTATTGTATTAAAATAAATTGCTCGATTTCGAGCAACACGTACTGGCTAAATTTCGAGATTGTGGAACACACATCCCTTCAGACATTGCTCGTATAGTATAGGAGATATATTTAGGGCGAAACAGCTGTAATATATAACTTCTCAAATAGTCGTCACAGTTCCTAATCAGGCTGAGTAATGCGACGGAAACGACTACAATATTTGACATCGACGCGGCTGAAAATACACCGATCGGAGAGGTTTTTCTTGAGTTTTTTGTCGGGCGACAATTTCTCGGTGGGGGAACGATGTCAAGTGGCGCCGCCACGCGGCTAAAAACCGTCAAGAATCCCACCGACCCACTGCCCAACCAGATCAGATGGGCCCATTTCGATCCGAGAATTCAAAAATCTGCTAGCTCCCAACGGAACTAACCCTTGGGAATGCCATTGGGGCGTTAAAACGGTTCGTTTGCTTTGATTATTTTTTTTTCCTGTTAGGTCGGGTTTTTAAATTAGCTCTTTAACCAACGCTAGTATTTCTTACAAAATCACGAAAACTCATATTGCTTAGGCAATTGACTTCTTTACGATTTTTCTCTACGATTGCATTTCTGTCCTATTTGTGTCACATCAGATTTCCGCTATTGATTTCTTAGAAATTGAGATACATAAATGTAGCCTACTATAACTGTAATATTTTAGTATTTGTAAAACGATACAGTAAAATTGGAGTTATAATAGTAGTAATAGTTTAGAAAAGATCTAGAAAAGATTAATGGGGACGCTTGACACATCTCTTACACAATCTTCAACGACTTCAAGGACCATGAACATCGCACAGGGGTGTTTCTATTTGTGAAAGAAGGAAAAATCAAGAATGAGTCTTTTTTAGTAGCCTACGTAATAGCAATTGAAAAATTGTGGTGGTTGGGAGGGGCAGCGCAGAGGAACGGGACAATCCGGTCGGAGATTGACCTTCCTCCAGCTCGGCGATGGCGCGCTCTCGCGTCCGCGCACTCCCCGCGCCACGCGGGCAGGCACGCTACCCAGGAATTTCTGGTTTCAAATGTCTTGAAAGCTAGACATCAGCATTATATATGCAACAAAGACTCATGAGCCGCCTACAGTTGTCCCGTAGCTGTGGGCCTACCGCTAATGATCGCAGCAGGGTGCTAATCTCCTCTGGTTGTTTTAGAAAGTCATAATTGAGTGGGCTTCGGAGTTAAATTAAATTCTTTTGGTATTCGGAGCCTTAGCTTTTCAGTACCTTGTTGTTGTAGTTTGTACACTATTATCTTTTTAAGTCTAAAACTAAGGTTAGGCCTTGCAGTAACAGGAGGAATCCAATTTGAGAAAAATCGTTTTTGTACAGTAGGGTTATTAAAAATTTATGCTCATTATTTCTAAAATATAGTTGTATTTTATGCAAGGATATAAAATGGTTGAAACTTAAGAAAACCCCAAAAACTTTCCTCGCAGATACTTAGAACTGTAAATATTTTAACCCCTTTCGATATAGCAGGATATCAATACACTACTCAAGCTCTTGCCATACTTTGATAAGAGTAGGCCTATCTTGATCGATTGTATTGGTGGTAATCCGTAATGTGGAGTGTCCAACTTATCTTTGATGCATCCAAAAAGAAAAAATCACATTGTGTAATGCCCGGAGATCATGGGAGCCAGATCAGAGGGCGTCATCATACTAGAGCGCCAAATCCATCTCCTAGGTTCAGCCCTATAATCCAAGTGGTAATGTGATAGTGAACCATCGAGTAGCAAAGTGACATTTTCAGATTCTTATTGTAATTTTGGAAGAAGCCATTATGTTTTCATGCAAAAAAAAAAGAATTCTATTTACCTGGTTCTTGAGATAATCCAACATGCAGAAAGCCTCACCAATATAAATAAAATTGCATGAGTTTTTTTCAGTGGTACTCACTAAAATAGTTTTAAGACAAATTTACACTGAATAATTATAGTAAAAATCAGGAACGTCATTTGTAATAAATTTGTAATGTACATTTTACAACCGAGGTGCATTTTTTATGAGCCTTTAAAAATGTATGTAGTAAATATCAGAGCAATCAAAAAATGTTGAATTATATAGTTTGTAGTGTGTATAGGCCAGATACTGTAAAAATGATACTGATTCGTTACAGTATTCAAACTCCGCATGACTGTAAAAAGATACAGAGAACTGAAATGAATGTGGTTTATAGGCAATTATTTCACGAACACTTTATATAAGAATAGTTTGACCGAACTACAGTGTTTAGTTTTAGTAATTCTAAAGGCAATGAAGGAAATTCAAATAAAAAGTAGTTCTTCCGCATCCTAATTGACTCTGCCTTTGAAGTTTTTTGCACGCAAATCAAACATTATTTGACATATTGATTTTTTATTTGGCAAACGTTATGAAATTTGTAATAAGCTAGAATAATAAAATTTAAACGAACTGATAAATAAAAATTCAATTCAATTAGCAAGTCCATTTTAACAACAAAAACGGTAACGACAGTTAGGTCCAACTCAGATGCCGGTCATTTCCTGTAAAGTCACATTGTTCCTAAAACCTTTTCAATCTTTACCGGCCCTTTTTATCCGATCATCCATTTTTAAATCACGTCTTCTTAATCCATATCTCCTCCAATTAAAACTCCAAACCCTTCTGCCAACCCCAAACTTTTCCAAATACTCTAATAAGTTACACAGGTAGGCCCAACATAACCTACTCAATCTTCCTAGGCTAGAGCAATAGCTATCAACCTACCTTCCCGTAGTACAACCAAAGTTATTTCACACTTAAGATGCCTGATCTAAATAGTACTTGTTCAGTAAAATGTAACCAATGTAATCTTGTCATAGTAGACACGGAGAGCGACTCAGTAAAATGCGATGTCTGCGGGAGTTGGGTGCACGCTTGGAAGGAGTGTAGTAGGCTTAAGAAAACTATGTTCAAATTGTTGAGAAAAAATGACTATTGGGTTTGTCCTAGTTGTATCATTGTGGGCCAAGAAAAAATAGATCTTTCCAGAAAGATGAAAGAGGAAATACTGGAAGTTAGAGATCTTAACCATTTTCTTTTTGAAGAGAACATATCTTTGAAATCCAAAACAAGTAGCCTAGAATTAGAATTAAGTAATTTCAGATCCTTGAAAGAGGAAAATGTAGAGTTAAAAAAGAAAAATGATGCTCTACTATCGAAAATAGATGAGCTTTCTGCAGAATTAAATAGACTTGAGTCTCAAATTAATGCATTTAAGTCCACGTCGAAGGACCTACCCCATACCATGTATTGTTGACGCCTGCACCCCTTACCGAGAGTGTATCCCGTACTGTAGATGTCGCTCACTCACGAATTGAACAAAGCGAGTCTGCATCTCTGCTAAATGACTATATGCCGCAGCCAAATCGCGGTTTGGCTGAAAACTCTTTAACAACCAATATAAATCTAGTTGGAGATAGTCATATTCGTAGCCTAAGATCTTTTTTACAAAAAGAAGTATCATCAATAAGTGAATCCAAGGTAACTGCACAATTTTATCCGAATGCCCCTATGTACATCTGTGTGGAAAAAGGTTTGCCCAGTCAGAAACCTTCTTGTGGTGATAAAGCTACCCAAACCGCAAAAACTGTTGTGTTAGGGGGTGTCAATGATACCTCTACTGAAGCTGCGAGTAGGACAGTTGATTTTCTTGATAAGAACTCTCATTTTTTTCCCCCGAATGATTTAGTGATAGTAGAAACTCCATATAGATTTGACGATGTTAGTTTTAATAGATCAATCAAAGAACAGAACGATAGATTGAAACAACTCTGCTTAACCAAGGGCTGGACCTATGTGCCAATTAATTTTTCACTACTTCGGATACACTATAGTAGACACGGCCTACATTTGAACAACAAAGGCAAGTCAGTAATCAGTAAACTTATTTCTATTTCCCTAGGTAAACTTTCTACTAGGCCTAGCGATATTGATAATACTCATGTTTTTTTAGACATCTAGACTCAAAAATTGATTGTTCACCGAAATCTCAGGATTTTTCAGAAAGGCTTCAGAGGCCTATTATTGTCCCTAATTCTTTATCTGTTGGAAATTCCTTTTACTTCAAAGTTACTCATCTGAATGTTCAGCGCGGAATTCATAATAAAAAAGAGCAAATTGAGGTTTTCTTGAGAGATGAACAACCAGATGTCCTTATGGTATCTGAACATGGCTTGTGCGAAAACTACCTCAATAGCTTCTCTCTTGATGATTTTGAACTGCAGTCCTCTTTTTGTAGAGTGGCATCCATCGGTGGAGGAGTAGCAATTTTTTCTAAAAGTTCTTTCAACATAAAGATGATAGGCCTACCTGAACAATCTTTGAATCGTAATTTTTCTGTCGAATCTAATTTTGAGGTTACTGACTTTAAAGTCTTAATAGATTCAGTTTTTACAATTTTTGCTACAATTTATAGGCCACCTTATAATGATAACTTCCCCACCTTCTTTCTTAAATTTGAAGAATATCTTCAATATATTTTTGGGAGTTCTCGTAACATAATTATCGGGGGAGATTTCAATATCGACCCTATCTCTCACCCAAGAGAATATGTGACTTTCAGTCATATTCTAAATAGTTTCGGCCTTAAAGAAATGATCCATTTTCCAACCAGAATATCTGAGCATTCAGAGAGTCGTTTGGACAATTTTTTAACTAACATCGAGAACTGTAAAGCCTCAGTAGCAGATCCAACAATTTCTGATCATAGTGCAATTATTCTTGAGATTCCGGTAATTCATAGTCAAAAACAAAACAACTCTGTAGAACTTAGGGATTGTAGTGAACCAAATGTACAAGAACTTAACTTTAGACTATCGAAGAACGATTGGAAAGACTTGTATGGTGAAGAATCAGTAGACATTAAGTATAGTATTCTTATCGACACTTATGTTTTTTACTTAGATATATCTTGTCCCTTTAAAAAGTTTTCATGTAAAAAGAGTAAAAAAAGTAAATGGATTACTGATGAAATAATTATTTTTAAATCTAAGCTCTTGGATAAGTTTGCTGAGTGGAAGGAGAACAAATCTCCTAGTACTAAGTCAGAATACAACAAGCTCAAGAAAGACTACAGGAAGAAAATACTCTCTGCGAAATCCGACTTTGTTGCCAAGGAAATTGAGTCTTCTAAAAATCCATCGAAAACAACTTGGACATTTATAAATGACACTAGAAACAAGAATATTTCATCAAATAAGAACAAGAACATATCTTTGCAGTTTGAAGGCCAACTCCACTCGAATCCAACCACAGTCTCAAATATTTTTAATGAACACTTTTCCCAAACCACCAATCAAAATATAATTTTAACTCAAAATCAAGACACAACCATTATTGATTCAACTGAAATTTTTTCAATTTCTACTGCAATCAACAGGACTCAACTCAAGGATGCCATAAACGACATGCCCAATAAGAAATCCTGCGGGTGGGATGGCATCTCCATGAATTTGCTGAAAAGATGTTATACATCATTGGAATTACCACTCCTTCATCTCATCAACTGCTCTCTTGAATCTGGTACTTTCCCTGACAAGGGAAAACTGGCCATCATTAAGCCACTCTACAAAAAGGATGATCCTCACTCCCCCGGTAACTACCGTCCCATCGCGTTGCTCCCTTCTGTTGCAAAGGTTCTGGAAAAGATTGTTTGTAATCAATTACTCAACTTCCTTGAATCAAAAAACCTTTTCTTTCCATACCAGTTTGGGTACCAGAAGGGAAAATCCACAAAATTGGCACTCATTAATTTTATCAACAAGTGCATTGATGCCATGGAGGGTGGTGAGGTAGCCATTGGGTGCTTCATCGACCTCTCAAAAGCTTTTGACTGTGTCAATCACTCTGTTTTGTTCCAAAAGCTCTTCGCTTTAGGCATAACTGGTACTGTTCTTAAATGGCTTAAGTCCTATCTTTCTAATAGAAATCAAAAGACAGTTGTAAACTTCAGTGACAGCAATAACAGTAATAAAACAGTCTTTTCAAACATAGCAGCCAATCATGTAGGGGTTCCCCAAGGATCCATTTTGGGACCAATCCTTTTTATTATCTACATCAATGACATAGCTAACCATATTCCAAGCAATTCACTAACAATTTTTGCCGATGATACTTCTCTTTTCACCAAAAATAAGAATCTCCAGCATCTTGAACAGGAAACATTTTTTTTGCTAAATAGTCTCTCCCAATATTTCTCAGAAATAAGTCTCAACATAAATCCCTGCAAAACAAACTTCATTATTTTTTCCACGGAACAAAAACGTAGAGTGATTGAGCAGTCCGGTGCCCAACTTCCATCAGTCTTTATCGGAGATGAATTAATCGAACAGTCAGAAACCGCTGATTATCTAGGCGCGCGATTGGATGGTGGCCTCCGGTGGGATGAGCATGTCAACAAACTAGCCATAGTATTATCCAAAAACAATTTTGTACTTAGAAATATAGCTCTTCTCAACAACATAAGATTGTCTAAAATAGTATATTTTAGTTTAATTGAGAGTCACATTAGATACTCCATAGTACTCTGGGGTCTGTCTAGTAAGAAAAATATAAACAAAATATTTTTAATTCAGAAAAGATCTATACGTAGCATATTAAGATTAAAACCAACCGATTCTTGCTTTGAACACTTTTTGAATTTAAATATTTTAACTGTTCCATCTCTGTACATTTATGAAACTCTTTCATACATTGTAGACCTTAAGTTACTCCCGGCATATACTCATAATTATAATACTAGGAACAGGCATCTCAATCCCTCTGTTCAACATAGACTAAAAGCTTATGAACAGAAACCTGAATATGTTGGCTTAAAATTTTTTTCTGAATTACCAGAAAACTTGAAACTTCTTAAAGATAGGCCTCCGAAATTCAAGAGTGAATTAAAAAAACACTTAATTGAAAAACGGTACTACGAGATTCCTGATTTTCTTTCCTGAAAAAACCTTTTTTATCTTACTCACTTCCTACAATCCTTAATTGGCTGGCCACCAACATTGCACTTCAAGAATAGAAGATAGAGAATAGTTTTAAGTCGAAGACGGATCCCATGCCCTGTGAAGAGGGTCTACGGGAAGACAACATAGGTAAAGGTAGGTAAAGGTAGGTAAAAATAAATTAGTCTTGTTGTGTTCGCAGACTGTTCCATATTTTGAGAGCGAATGTTAATTTACTACAGTCCTTTATGGTAAATTCCTGTGAAAAAATTTTAAAATCGATTTAAAAAATATTTTATAGACCCAATAAAAGGCGGCCTCTCCGGTGAGGGGAGGGGAGGGGCGCTCTGGAATGTTGCCAAATTTCTCGCCGATTTCGACCTCCCCCTGGGGACGATTAGCCTACAAGATGCCGATTAACTTGTAATGTTCGCCGCTGCGCCGTTAACTTTATTTATTTAGTTCAAGTGATTGACCGAGTTCTTCCCGACTTGTCAAAGATGACGCGGATCATGAAGATGCGAGTCTTCATCGCCACAAAAACGGACCATTTCGGAAACTAGAAAAACGGTTTATTGTTTCGTAGTTTTGCAATAAGGTTATATATTTTTATTATGAAGGGCACGGGAAGCTCTTAAAGTTAGTTTTTTGTCCATAAGATTAACATAGGTAATAATGTTCATAGAATTGCAAAATAAAACAGCTGTTGATAGTAAAACAGACAAATCTATACTTATTTAATACGCTAATAAGGGCTTTTTGTGTTGAGAACTCCTCCTACAATTTTCAATCGATATTCAAAATTTTTGTGTCGTTGGGTATGGTAGTTGTTTCCGAAAAAACAAATTTGAAATTTTCCCAGTAGAATAACATTGAGATAGGTTTGAGCATTTTTAACATCCGTTAACGTACAGCTGTAGTTTTTGGTAATCACTGATACTCACAATATTGGATTGGTTGGATGTCATTGATTTAGAACTAATGTGTTGTATCGAAACAAATTGCTCGATGTCGAGCTATACGTGCACTAGTACAAGTTAAAAACTAAATATAAGCAATGATGAAGATCGATTTATCATTCCCCAACAAGGTGTAAGCTGATTGGCACTATGATTTAATTATTATGACAAATAAAGTAAATTTAATGGCGCAAGGTTTGATCACCAGACACTTTAGTAAATGCAGCGCATTGCGCTACACAGGTAGGCTACCCCTGGTCCTGAGTAATAGACGCCACTGCATTTATTACTTTGTCTTTTATTGTTTCTAAATTAGGAACTGGGGAAGAATAAACCTAACTGGTATACGTGTTACTCGAAATCGAGCAATTTATTTTCATACAATGCAAATGTTACATTTAGCTGTACATCAATGACATCCGACCAATCCAATATTGTGAATCTCTTTAATCACCAAAACTACAAGTATTTACAGCTGATTATTAACAGATGTTTAAAATTCTTTATTTAATCCCAATTTTATTTAAATGGGAAATTTTGAGATTTCAATTGTGGATAGCGCCTTTATTTTCAGTCCGATTCTTATCAATTTTTGGCGGAAACAACTACAGGCCAAGCCCTATCCAACGACACCAAAAACTTGAAAATCGGTTGAAAATTGTAGGAGGAGTTCTCAGGACAAAAAACCCTTAGCGTATTAAATAAGTATAGATATTTGACAAATCAGAGAACATAAAGAAATCCACAGAGGTCAAGCGTCATTAGAGAGCATTTAGTCGGGCCATCACGATTAGATTTGTAGTGCATTATAAGTAAACTGCATTGTTGTCATTCAGCTGAGTTTAGGTGTTAACGAATTAATGAGAAAAAGACTACTAGACTGAATTCCCTTGAAAACAAGAAATGTAAGATGCGTGTGGCTATAATGGCCTCCGTAGAAAAGCTATAAAATCAGGGTAAGACTTTGAGGACACCTTGTACTTGTTCAATAAGAACGTTATCTTTAACTGGAGTACACTGGACAATTACTTAATTTTTACAATAATAAATTCCGGAAGCAAAAGAAGCTAGAAACTATATCTTGTTCAGAAACTTACTGAGAAACATGCTGAATATTGTTTTAGGTATCTAATTTATTTAGAATTGTTTTAATTTTAAATACTAGCCGGTAGTTCTTTTTCAGCATACATCAACTTTGTTTAAAATACATTTTGATTTTCTCCTTATTTTATCGTTTAAGGAGCTTGGATTTTTCTTATATTAGAGAAATAAAACAACAACTATTTAGTCAATATTAGAGTATTTATATTGACGCCTTGTTTATTAAATTAAGAGTTGTATTTTTGCAAATAAAACAATAGGGCAATATCTGAAAAGTATATAGGGGTTCCATCTAAGTTTTAAACACATATTTTTTATGTAAAAAATCTCAGTTAATAGGCATTATATTCTATTCGGAAATGGGATTTTTTTAGGGGAGCTGGGGTGTTTTCAAATAATGGGACTGCATATTTTAAACTTTACAACAGTTTTCTGCGGTTTGGAATACAAACCAGCTTGACAGTTTCATATAAAACAAATCCTCATAGAAGTTAGGTGAAAATAAAGTACCTTTGGTTTTAAACATAAACTTATTCTTTTTCTATGATTTAAGTCCTTATGGATGATGCATTCGCATTGAGATATCTCAAGTACCACACGATTCTCTGACAAAAGATTTAAAAAAAATCCCTTGATTTTACGGAGTGAAACCTACACAAAACCCTCATAAAACTTGATGATCAAAAAAACAATAAGAATAGCCTAAATATAACTAATTTGTCGGTACTATAGGCTACTGCATTCCATTCAAAACTTGGTGGGCCAGGGTGTTTTAATTGGAAGGAACAGAACAGGTGTGCGTGTGCGAGCGATGGCACAGTGACCTGGTCCAGTCAAGGTCAGGGGCAGCGTTACCGCATTGCTGCCAACCGTGCCGCGCCGAGCATGAAATACCAACGCCGCCGGATATGTATGATTGTACATATGGTTTTTATATTTGATACTACCACGGATAACAGTTTAGTATAGATGTGTGGAATTGATATATAAAATTAAATGTGATTGTGAAATTTTCATTCATAAAAATGATTTTGTGTCTTTTATACATGAGTGTCTCTATTTCTATTGTGTTAAAATGTTAGTGAATATTTTTATTTACTATTAAAGGACATGGATGTCTGGAATTTACTACATATTATGTCTTCTGCTAGGTCTTAATATAGTAGCAGCCATTGGTCAATTTCAATAACGAAACTTAACATTTTTTCATGTATAATGTTTACATATTGATATATTTTTACCAGTTTTATATTCTGTTTTAGACGCTCTACAAGTTTGGTCAAATGATCAAATGACATTTTGCCGTATCTCACCCCCTTCACTCTTAAAAGGGTGTACTTAAGGGCTGCTCTTAAGGGGGGGGGGGGGCCGCTCTTAAGGGTGTACTTTGCAAATTTAGAAATTTGCAAATTTTTTGCAAATTGTGTACTTTGCAAATTTTTTTTTCATTCACAGAATTGCGCTATTTTAATATATTTTTTTTATTATTTGGAGCTTTTTACGAAATTTTTAAATTTAGATTTTCACCACTGAATTTAGCTAAAAAAAAAAAACAGTCTAGTAATTTGCAGCTTTGCTCTATCTCCATTGGTTACCGAGTAATTAAAAAGTCTAAAGACTGTGCATTGTATTTTGGGGCTCCAATGTTAATCTTATTTTTTGATGAAACTTGGTATTTAGCTTCATTTGGTTGAGATTCATCAATGCGCATATCATGGTAGCAAACCTGCATACTCTTTTCCAATGTTAATTATATAGAGATATTGATGAAACTTGGTATATGGATTCATATGGTCTAAATGCATTTTTTATGCTAAAAATACCTAATTTCAGTGTTTCCCATGGCAGCATACCTGCATACTCTTTCCCTACATTCATCATAAGGGGAATATACATTTATTTCCCTATTAATGAGCACGTGATTGGGTACGCGAGTGTCTCTATTTCAATTGTGTCAAAATTTCATAGTCTTATACGTTTACAAAATTTTGAAGAGGAATTTATGCCTTTAGAATTAAATTGTTAAATTTTAATTTTGACTACTATAAAGACGTAAGGAAAACAGATGGGTTTGGAACATCTTTCCAAAACTCTTTGGAGGATGGAAGTAACAAAACTACATTTGAATTAAAAATACACCCTACTTGTAGTCTATGAAAGAAAACTATCTTAAAATTAAAGAAAACACATAAATATTACAGTACAACGTAAAATACCATAAGCCCTATCTCAAATGATAATTGCATTAAAAATACAGGCTTATATAAGTTATTTCCATTTATGGAAAAAATTTATAAAAACAATTATAAATAAAAAATTATTAAGTAAAAAATGTTCTTGCACATTATTTTTATCTTGACTTTGGATTTTTGTGTCACGCGGTTTATCAAACAGCGCCTTCATTTTTGAATCGTCAGAGTGTTTTACTTTTGTGTAAAGAGTGTGCGTTGATTTATCTGCAGGAGTTTCGTACGATTATAGGCGTACGACGCAGGTTTAAAGAGGCACGGTTAATAATCTGCGATTTTTATGTTTTTTTTACAACAAATGGCGAATGGTGTATTACAAAATCTGTTTCCTAATTGTTTTGAAACTTAATACTGCAATAACATTTTTTACAATAAATCACGGATTTTTCAAGTTTTTAACCCATTTTTTTTCATTTTTTTTGTAACTTAACTACCTATAAAATGATATTTTCCACAATTTATGATTAAGAAGAATATATAAGGGGAAAATTATTAATATCAGAAAACATTCTTAGCAAAGATTTTTTATTTCATTTATTAATCTTGTGAGCTTGTCCGCAAAGAAAAACTGTGGGTTGTTACATTAAACTCTTGTCTTTAAAAAATGAGGTTTGGATTTTTGTACTAACTGTAGATGATAGTTTAAATATCCACTAATTGGCGGTAATTTGAAAAATTACATTTAAATAGAATTTTGTGAAATCAGTAAGAATTACAGTTGTTTTAGAGTTTTTCACAAAACTTTATGGACAAAAATGTAACATTTGACTCATAATTCTATAATTTACCACACGGCTGGTATCACAATAGTCTAATTAATTCATTTTAATGAACTTATCGTAATAATTTAACATAAAAGAATTTTCCAATAATTTAAAGTCGTCCTTAGGGAACATCAAACTAGCTTTAACTATGTTATTTTAACGTATAATAACTCCTGCAGTGTCGTAACTTGGGTATTGAGGGCGATGGTAAGGAACTTTTCTTTCGCAAGCCTGGAGCATCTTGCGCCATACAAATCATGCAAATCGTCAGAAAATAACTTTTTTAATATAAGGGAAGATTATAAAAATGAAATGAAATGAACTAAACAAATGGATGGTATTGGCGTTAGGATATTAATATTAATATAGAAATATATCTTTGTTTAGTTTTGTCAATTCTCACATTTTATATGCATTTTTAATTGAAAATACCAATTGAACAACTTATCCACTTTAAGACGCCGATCGACTCTACCAGGGCGTTTTTATGGCTAAAATGAATAAAGGATGAGTGTAGAATATGTGTGATTAGTGTGATGTCTTGTGTAGCTTTGTTACCGTAGGCCTAATGTCTAAGATTAGCTGTTACTTTAGACAGGGCTATTAATTAATATCCAAACAATCACTGGCAGCTTTGTGCAGTTTCAAACCATTAGAGCCACGAACTTTTCTCAGGATAGAACCGGCACGCTACAGATACAAAGGAGAGCACTATAATCACTCACAGCTAACCAGCGCTTAATTCCAGTTATTGTTGTTGATATTTTATTTTGTGTGTTTATGCGCCAGAGCTATTTTATAACGTTTTGACGGGGAACGGTCCAAACCCAGGCCTTAAAACATCCAACATTTGTTAGAAAGCATCATTAATTAATAATTCAATAACAAATGACTGGGTCCAGTTTCGAGCCATTAAAAGCCACGAACTTGCTTGTTAATCTTTTCTGCATAAACTTAGTCATTAGTAAATTATTGTGTCATTATTTACACTGTATTATCTTACCATTGGATAGTGTTTGTTGTCACATTATTTTCATGTTACATTCATTGTAACATGAATTTTCCGTTGAAATATACGTAAATAAACAAAGGGAGAACTCATATTATCATTAAGCTTTTAAATGTATTTCATCGGAGTCGTAATGACATGGCATCTAATCTTATATTGTTATCAGTATCTAAGGAAGCGAAAATTACCACAACTGGTTTAGTTGTTGACTGGTGAACAAAATTACATACTAGCATCTTCCTCATATACCCTATCAGCTTAGTTAACCAGTTTACTTTTGATAAATGTTATAGAAATTTATAAATACACCTGGTGTATACAGTATTAAAATGCAATGGGTTACAGAGTGACAGTGATATCGATGATTTGAACTGCATAGAACAAGTTAGCTACTAATGTTTCCTCTTTTAAAGTTTCTAATGTTTATAGTTACTAAGTTTCGTTTATAGTTACTTAAGTTTCTAAGTTACTAAGGTTTCTCCTTATGTTGTCCACAGATCTTTAGTTTGTGCATAGGGAAAAGTATTCCGCCAAAGAGGCTTGAAAATGAAGAAACACATAAAAATTAATTGCTTATTCGGGCATTTTTCGTCTTCATATATTAATTGGGCATTGCTCGAGGAATACACAATGGGTAAAATAATGAGATATAATTATCGATGACTAGTTATTGCTGTACTTGTGAAGTTTTCAAGGTTAAAATATTCTTCCAGCTATACAATAATATCATGATAATCACAGTTAGTTAGTTAATATTTTTTAACATTTCATCTCAGACGTTAAAGTACATAAAATCTTGTATTGATGACAGATTTGTTGATTAATAATCTGTTGGTGTTTACAGTTCGAATATAGCGTATAAAAAAATGAACTGAAGAATGTGCGATCAGTTTACTAATTGCTTAACGATGAGCCATAACTGACAGATGGAAGTGGATGCAGTCTTTGGTTTAGATTTTATCATCAGATGGCTTCCATTTATAAAGTAAACACTGTGATGCCCGGGGGGGCTAGAATGTTCTTTGGCTGGTTAGACACGTGTAAACATGTTTGTCCTAACTCAGTAGTGCAATATTTCAATAATAAATAAATAAAAAGTGGTGGGCATTATACAAAATTATGACGAAATTCTTGATTGAAAGTAACACCATCAAAAGAAAATTATGTAATAATGAGAGAAAAAACTAAGCCCGGTTGAAAAGAAACAAAAAGACTTCGTTTAGAGTTTCAACTTCCATATTAAATTTTATGTAAAAAAATAACATTGTATATGCAGCAGTTGCTTGGCTACTCCGCACCTTTACTATATCAATCCAGTGCTAAACTTGTTCATTGTAAACTGTTATGCAAAACGCAGAAGAAAGATTTTCTAATCAATTTATTGTTATTGTTGCATGAAATAAAATAAAAGTTTTCAATATTGCATTATTGAATATCATATAATTTTATCAGTGGCCTAAGTCTTGATCTGCTACACACGAGTTTGCCTACTATGCCTTTGAAAGGCCATTCTAAGATAAAAACAAATATTACAAACCACATTACAACATCACTTAAGTCTTTTCAAATTTTAAATTAAAAAAAAAAAAATTGTAACTCACAAAGTTTAATTTGGTTTTATGTAAGAAGTTAAATAAATAAAAACGTGTTCATGCCATAATGAAATTCATGATTGCGGTAATCCTACAGGTTTGGTGTAAATCTATAGACATTCTGGAACATGCCAAAGTGAATTTCAACCTGCAGTGAAGTATCAATTGTATTTATTTATTTATTTAGTTTTAGCGAATTTCCCGTAGGGAATAAGCTATTACCGTGGGTCTCATGGTAAGACCTAAGTCCGGGACCATGTTACTTTTTCGTTTTGAGGTGCCCAGAGACCAAAAATATTACTCATTACAATTTTTATATATGTATGTATGTATGTATGTATGTGTTACTAGACACGATAACTCTCGTAAAAACGGTCCAATCAACACCAAATTTGGTAGAGATGTGTAATCCTACGTTTATTCGGATGAGTTCGTAAACCAGACATATCGACCTACCGGAAGGGGTAGTTTTGGGGGGTTTTGTACCCCAAAAATGGGTTTTTTGCATTTTCCATGTATAATTTTTTAAATATTTAATTTTTATTTTTACCATTGGATTAAGCTCAAAAATTTAGTATTTTGAAGCTTTGTTCTATCTCCATTGGTTACCGAGATATTAAAAAGTCTAAAGACAGTACATTGTATTTTGGGGCTCCAATGTTAATCTTATGGAGGATAAGGATTTGTTAATATTTCACTTATTAACCAATATTTTTGGGTGAAACTTGTATTTAGCTTCATTTGGTTGAGCTTCATTTATTTATGGTAAAAATCTTGGTTTTTGTGCTTATCATGGCAGCAAACCTGCTTACTCTTTTCCAATGTTAATCATATGGAAAATAGGCAAACTTGTTTATTTATGGACAGATGTAGATGAAACTTAGTGTATGGCTTCATATGGTCGAAACAAGGAATCTAAAATAAATGTGGTCGAAATACATTTTTATGCTAAAAACCTACTTTTAGTGTTCCCCATGGCAGCATACCTGCATACTCTTTCCCTATTTTTATCTGAAGGAGAATAGACATTTATTTCCCTATTTATGAGCACGTTATGAAATTTTGTTTATAGGTTTAGCTGGTCAAAATTAATACTACTGTAATTTGGAAATTCGCTGAGTAAGCAGGTCTGCTGCGACGGGGGGTATTTATTTTGCTTAGGCCCTAATCTCCGATCCCATACGATTTAGCGATAGCGAATTTTGTCTGTGTGAACAGATTTAGCGTATTTCTTCCATATAAACAATCAATGATTCAGGTTGAAATAATAAAACGACTTCCAACACTACTATGTTTAAAGATATGTTTACGCCTTGTAAACAACTACAGTATAAGTGTAAAAATATCGAGTAGTGTTGGAAGACGTTTTTTTTATTTCATCCTGAATAAAAATACTTACACGTTGAGGCTTAATACTTACCTAAACTATTATTATATGGACTGTTTGTTCGCTCAATGATTTTATTTTCAAGTAGGCTATCAATTTCTCTTTGTACCTCGCGCCTTTTATTAAAGGGGATAGGGTATGATTTACCTATGTATGGATCCTCATTTGTCAAAGCTATCTCAGCTTCAAAACCTTTAATTAAACCTGGCCTATCAGAGAATACTTGACCATTTTTGTCAAAAATGTTACATAAATCACTTAAATTTTTATCTGTCATGTCTGGATTTCTTTGTTTAATATTGGTAACTATTTCATTAATTAAACTATTTTGTATTACTTCTGTACCCATTAACTTTAATGTTTGTTCACTTTCATCATACAAATCACTTAATCTGTCTGTAGCAAAGCCTATTTGATTTTCAGAGTTCATTGTACTAAGAAAGTTTGAAATAATTAATCTAATACCATAAACACCTTTATTTTCATTGCTCCTATGTAATTTAATTACAGCTGATACATCATTTTCATTTTTTAACATAATAGTATTACTTTCAAAATCAATTACTGCTTTAAATTTTTCAAAAAAGTCACATCCTAAAATAAATACACTTGGAATAGCTCTTACGACGAAACATGGTATGTCAAAAATCATATTACTCATTGTACATGGTAAAAATACTTGTTTATGGACTTTCTTACTCCTAATCCCCGTTACACCTTGAATTGTAACATTACATACAGGTAATTGTGGAATGTCAATTTTATTTTCCCTTTTAATTAGGTCATATATGTCCTCAGACATAATCGTCGCTTGTGATCCAGAGTCAACAATGCATTTTATTGGTGTAACACCTATCCTAACCTCTAATTCGGGCAAAGGTGAACTCACTTGATTAGATACAGGATTATTGTAGTTATTCTCATCTAACAATTCCTTCCTAATATCAGGACCCCCCATCATGTTAATTTCATCAACAGGATTTTTTATCTTACATGTATTCACTTTGTTAACTATACTTTGGCGTTTTAACCTAATAAATTCAACACATTTTTCATACACCAACTGTAATCCCTGTTTATTCAAATGCACAAAATCAGGCCTATACATTCCTTTAATAAAAATCTCCTTCTCATACAATTCCAAGTTAATCTGACCATCTTTCAGCAACAATTCGTTAATACTCATGTATTTAACTTTATTCATACCATCAAACTTCTTTAAATAATCATTTATTGCATTTACTTTATTTATATGATCGCTATCATTACTTGCAAGCTTAGGAATTACTGGAACTTCAATTACCAAGATATTTTTCTTTAACTTTATTAATCTATCAAGAAGTGTCTTATATAGGTCACAAATATGAGGTACAGTATCATTGTACAATAAATTATTAGCACCTAACCATGTAATAACACAACTAGACATATCATGTGGGCGTTCATCAATTAGCTTAATTAAATCTTGAATTTTATATCCCCCTACACAATAATTAATGGAGTTTTTTCCATTGGGTGCGCGCGACACAGGATTGTTTAATATCTTACTACCTAACCGTACACAGAAGCTATCACCTAGCATTTGAAAATTTTCAATCATTGGCTGGTATTCATTATTCTGTTTCACTAAATTTAATTTTATGTTATCATCTGTCCCGCGCGCAAACCTATCTCATTTCCTATCATTGTTCTTTTCCTGAGTAAACCTACCATTTTCATTTCGCTTTTCATGCTGTACATACCCTCTTTCATTTTTCCTATACCTATCATTTTGATCATACTTATCATTGGAAAACCTACTATTGGAATTAGAAAATCTACTATCAAAGGGTTTAGGCCTATGGTGTGAATCTTCACCGTCAATAACTACTATCTCAGATAAACGTTTCAAAAATGCAATCAAAGTGTCTTTGTCAGTAATCTCTTTTGTACAAACTAGGGACCTTCCTATATCTTTAGGTAAATGATGACTAATTTGCAAAATAAACTCCTCAATCGTTAACGGGCGGTCTAAGTATTGATTCATGTCATAGTACTTTAACACATACGAAACTACATTTGTTTTACCAGGAACAAAATTACCTCCACTATACAGGGTGTTCGGAAAAAACGTTTCAGGAATTCAGGAGGTTATTGTTCACATCAAAATAAGCAAAAAAGTACCTATAAACATATGTCCTAAAATGCTTCGTTAACCCGCTAGCCGCCATTTTGTTTTTTACACAAAATAATTTGTATTTCCGTAATGAATCATTGTATTAAATTAATATTTGGCATGCACCTTCATCATAGCAATACCCATTTTCAAGAAAAAAATTATTTTTTTCCAATGTGTATTTTCAAAATGGCGGCCATTTTAAAATTTTAAACTAAAATATCTCAAAACCGGTAAATTTTATGAAAATTTTATTAGATACAAAAAAGTTGACGAATTTAATTATCTAACCAATGATACCAAGTTTGTAAGGATCTGACAACAAATAACGGAGTTATTGAGATTTTTCTGCATAAAAACATTGATTTTGCATTGCAATTAATGCAAATTAAGGTAATTTTAATTGAAAAATCTCAATAACTCCGTTATTTGTTGTCAGATCCTTACAAACTTGGTACCATTGGTTAGATAATTAAATTCGTCAACTTTTTTGTATCTAATAAAATTTTCATAAAATTTACCGGTTTTGAGATATTTTAGTTTAAAATTTTAAAATGGCCGCCATTTTGAAAATACACATTGGAAAAAAATAACTTTTTTCTTGAAAATGGGCATTGCTATGATGAAGGTTCATGCCAAATATTAACTTGATACAATGATCCATTACGGAAATAAAAATTTTTTAGTGTAAAAAACAAAATGGCGGCTAGCGGGTAAACGAGGCATTTTAGGACATATGTTTACAGGGACTTTTTTGCTTGTTTTTATGTGGGCAATAACCTCCTGAATTCCTGAAACGTTTTTTCCGAACACCCTGTATAATCCGTTTTCATGTTGGCGTTGAATGGCTTTACTCCAAAACTTGTTCTTAAAAGCATATTCAAAGTCTTCGAATGAGTTAAGGCTCATAATAATTTCTCTTAACCAAGTATTAGCTACACCTTTCATGTATTTTAATAAAATCAACTTATTTACCTCCCATGCCTCAACAGATAGTTCATTAAACTTCTTAGCAAAATTCAAGAAATAAATAGGGTGAATGACCCTTTCATTTTCACCATGAAAATCCACTAAGTATAACTCGGCCTGATTTAAAGCTACCTTTTCAGAATGTAACCTATGCTCACTGTCACCGACATTAGAGACACAAGGTGAATGACCTCCCAGTGTGTGACACTTGTCAGGCCTGTCAACAGGTCTGCCAACACTGCACATTTCAATTTCCCTACATAGCTCATTTTTTAGTTTTAACAATTTATCATTAAACATGGTTTGATTTTGAGAGATCTCATTTTGTAGTTGTTGTTCGATTTCCGACTTAAATTTACTTTTCCAAGTCTCATTATCTGTTAGAAAAGATTTATTGCCGTTGGTCCATTCATTTTTTAATACCGCTAGTTGATCATTTACTACCTTCTTAACTGTGTCAAATTGCTTTGTTACATTTGCTGACAAAAAATTCACTGAGCTTTCCATATGGATGCTGTTTTTCATACAGTCATCAATCCTACCCTGACAACGCCTATCCAACTCATCAACATTTTGTTTAATTGAACCTAACTCTGTTTTACAAGACTGTAACTCACTATCATACTTGTCAATTGCTATTTTAACCTCTTCGTTTATGATCCTACGATTCTCTTCCCTAATCTGTTTAATCTCTGACTTAACTTCTTTTAATTCATTAAACATACTCTTTAACAAATATAACATTTCAATTGAACTGTCTTTAGGTTTATCTAGGCCTACTTCTGATGACAAAGAATGCTCACCCCCCTTCTCCATTTTACTATTATCTTGTAAGTCTACATTAGAAGCTACTAACTCATTATTAACAACTTGGTGAAACTCTATCTCTGCATTATTAATAGGAAAATCTATGCTTTCATTTGACTCTGAGTCGGGCTCATTCTGTTCATGAGTATCCATTTTTATTTAATAAAACTAACTTGAAAATATCTATAGCCTATCATCAAAATTAATCAGTCTACTATATACCTATGTGGAATCCCTTTACAAATAAGACCTATTATTTAATTTAATTACAAATCCAAGGGTAGTAAGTTATCATAGACAAAACAAATTTAAAGCATAAAGTCTACATCTCAGGGTTGAAGATCTTTTAAAATAATTCAAAAAATTGAATTAAATGCCCAGACGTTGGGAGCCATGTTTGAGGCGGTGTTAATTTTTTGAGCGCCGGCTAGCTAAATATATTAGGTAAATAACATTGAAGACACCACAACATTTCCATTTGTAAATATAATTATCTGTATTAACACAAAACAAAATGTTCGGTTAACAATATTTGTAATTAGATACTTTTCCAGTTCTGTCACATATAAATGTTGATATGCCTAAATTTCATATAAGTCTAAATATAGAGTACCAATCCAATCTTAATGAGAGACTTATCTTATTGAGGGTTGATGACTGCGAAGTTGACCGCTCCTGGCCTTGAAGAGAACGCTCGGCATGGATGAAGACAGATGTCCGAAGACGATATTCGGCGTTATTCAAATGAGTCTGTATTCAACGTCGGGATCAACACAGTTCAGACACTTTTTTTAAACTTTGATAAAATTCAACTCCGGTTTGAATGAGGGCAACTTTCACCGACGATTTAGTCTTTGACGACTGGTAAATTCGGGATTACTAAGTTCAGTTGTGGACCGGTATAATCCATCGCAAAATGGCGAATGTTGTATACGGCCTACACCCCGAACTGGTCCGTGTAACTAAAGACCGAGTGAGACGCGATCCGTGTAGCTGGTGATCTTTACGACGAATGAGCTCCGGCTTCGAGTGTTGCTTGGTATCGACCGAGCAAGCCGCTCTGTGATTGGCTACGAAGTTTCCCGAAGATTTCCGAGTTCGCACGACCGAGTATTGATCGCCGACATTTCTAGAAATAACCGGTTACTGCCCGGCCTTGACATACTATCCGGTTCAAACTGGATTCGTTTTTTCTATACGTCTGGGCCAAAAATAGACTTTCCACGAATTGTTTTGCTCAAAAAGCGTTAAAAATCAACTTTTTTATTATTTGACCGATCTTTATGAAATTTTCACAAAAGTTAGGGAATTTCGTTTGATTTATTTTGGTATATGTTTCATTTTATTCGGATTTAAAGTTTTTTAGTTATTTGTAATTTTCTATCCATGAACCATTAATTACGTTTCATCGCATAATTACATTTATGTTAGTTAATTATTTTTATTGTTTTATGACTTTTTTTATTTAATAGACTTATTTAATTGAGACACCCATCACAACGTATAGGTAATGCTAATCAAGAATATATATTGTATTGCTTATCAAGAAGTTAATCAATGATTCCCGAGAAGGAATTTAAACCTGACTGTATTTAGTGTGGGTATTTTATAAAATTATAGAGTCAGTGTAAAGCAGATGAATTTATGTTCCACATCCCAGTTGAAAATGAAAACAAGTGTGACAGGTGTCTATTTTATATCGTAACAATTTAATAATCTTGCAACAAGACTAATTTAAGCCTTTCAACAAATTTTGGTGACATCATCAAATTATGACTTCAACAGTGAAAATGAGAATTTAAAGAACATTGAAAACTTTCAATTGGTCTTCAAGTTATGAGTAGACTCCATAGACTAAAATTTTCAAAAAACAAACTAGTCTTCGATGGCGAAGTTATTAGATAAAAGAGTGCAGATTATCTGCGTTAGAAAAACAAGAACATAAAATAATAACATCGTCATTGATAGAGAGAGAGGGGGGAAAGGTCAAATTGAGTCATGAGATAAACAAAGAAGCTCATCATTAGTAGACAAAGAGCTACGCGGAGAGACCGGCGAGATGAACAGGCGTCCGGCACTAGAGGGAATTGGCCCTCGACTCTACCGGCCTTGCAACTACAGCACAGTGTGAACCCATGTGTAACTGATAAAAATGAAAAAAGTTAAAATAACTGAGCTACCTAGTGAGGTTTTGTGTTGTGTTGGAACTTCCTGCAAAGCTTAACAAACTTGAAGGAAAGTGAAATTCACAAAACTAGTATACGTGTTGCTCGAAATCGAGCAATTTATTTAAATACAGTACAAATGTTACTTTAACTCTAAATCAATGACATCCGACCAATCCAATAATGTGAATATCTTCAATTGCCAATAACTACACGTATTCACAGCTGATTATTAACAGATGTTTCAAATGCTTTATTCAGTCCCAATGTTATTTAAATGGGAAATTTTGAGATTTCAATGGTGGATTGCGCCTTTATTTTCAGTCCGATTCTCATCAATTTTTGGCGGAAACAACTACAGACCAAGCTCTATCCAACGACACCAAAAACTTGAAAGTCGGTTGAAAATTGTAGGAGGAGTTCTCAAGACAAAATAACCCTTAGCGTATTAAATAAGTATAGATTAATCGATTGAAGGCCTACTGTATAATCCGAATCTTAGGATATAAGATGAAATAAGTCCAATAAAACAAATTGAAAGAAAAGTTAAATTTCATTTCATTTTATCTTTTTGATCGGCTATAGACAAGTTTGTCACCTAAGATCTTCAAACTTTGTAAAATAATTAAAAACTACTAAAAAAGTTTAAATTGTGACAATATATTTTTTTTAGATTCACTTAAATCTTTGGTTGTTAGGACTACCTCGGGCCTTGTCAGATAAACAACACACACAAACAAACACGGAAAAATCAAATAAAATAAACAAACAAAAATGTCACATGAAAACCCAGTTATTGCCTCAAACTTAACGAAAACTTGGCGATTGAAACCCAAAGATTGTCATTAAGGAATTAAAAATTGTAGTTACCGCATTCGTTTGAATTAAACTAAAAATTCTATCGAAATGGCTACACGTATAACCATTACTATATATACAAAGTGAATAGACTTATCATAATATATGCGTTTTGCGACCAATTTAATGTGGGGAGCGATTATCCTATGACGTATACAATGTGTACAAATAACATATGACAGGTTAAACCAGGTATACCACTTTTTTAACTTTTCATGAAACATTTTATAACTTAAGGAATTTGTTGTGATAATGTGTTTTGCAGCACTGTAAAACCATCTCAATGATTACAACATTGATTGCAGCTCTCCGCTCAGTCCCGGTAAAAAATTAACCCTCCCAAATTTTGGTATCAAACAAATGCCTTGGTTGAGAAGTCTATTCACATTAGTTAGTGTTTACAAAGATATAATATCGATAAAATACAGAGTTTATGAGTTAAAAAAGGTCTCCCCCACTCCCTTACCCCCCCCCCCCCCACGGGGGGGGCGCCTCGTGGTCCACTATCAGTCAGTCCGCCGCCTCCGCCTTCCCTGTGTTGTTCGCGCCGCTGTGCTGTGTCACTCCCGCGTGTGCTATGTGAGTCTGTTGACATGTCGCCCCCCTGGCTGCTCGCTGCCGTGGCGCTCGCCCTCTGTGTCACCCAATGTCATCCCTACAAGCGCCGCGAGGACAAGACCAAGTGTCCCATGGTCAAGGTCATCAGGAACTTCGACCTCGAACAGGTGACTGTGTTATCATTTTATCTAGTGTGTGTTGATTTTTACTGTAATTTCTAAATCCCTTAACAAGTAAACAAAGCCATGTGGATTGTGATCCACCATGGATTGTGATGTAGTCAGAAACTAAACTATATTGTTCTGTCTATAAACTATTCAATAGGTAGTTTCCAAAATCATGTTGGTCTGGTGATTCAATATTAGGATATTAATTAAATGTGTACTAATTAAATGGAAACCCCTAAGGGTGTAATTAATTAGTTTAATCATAGTTCATACTAACTCGACTTAACCTATTAATTTTTAAAGAATATATTAAGTATAGATTTTACCACCAGAAAAGGAGGTCTGTAATATTTATTACGTAGTGATATATGTAGTTCACATTTTATTGTATCTCCGTGCCTTATAGTGGCATTGAATCATTGATGTATTTTTAGAATCGCGAAATATCCTCCTCAAAATTGTGGTCAGTCTCAAGGAAGTGACGAATGTTTGGATGTGATTCATCCACTTTCATGGTTAGATCATCAATCCTTCACAGTAATACTGTAAGAGGGGAGTGACTGTAGCTATGTATTAAAATTTTATGTCAAAATCTATCGAATGGATTTTGTTAAAATTTGAATTTTTTGGCAGAAAGATAAGTTTATATACAGCGTCAACCACGGGAAAAATCGTTATAGTCTAAAAAGAGTTTGAAAATTCAACATTTTGACATTAGTCTCATGGGTTGATTGTGTTTTTGTGACGAAATAACAACGAAAGTAGACAAAAACAACAGAACTCTACTTTTAAGCATTGAATTATAACAGCTCTTGACTGTGAAAAAGGTATAGTTGGTTGTTAGTGTAAACGTAATGGCCTTTTTACAACTAAATATATACTATACCGTAACAAAAGTGAACGAGCAAGGCTCGGTCAACCCGTAGGTCTATTGCAACTGATGGACACGGAAATAAAAAATAATAAAAAATAAAAATAAAAATTGTACCACAGCAATACTTAGTATAAAATTAATTTGTTTAATCAAAGCCTACAAAAGTGTGAAATTTTAGGTTAAACTATTAATGTATACATATAGTTACAATCCTAATTCTTTTTTTTTTAATACATATAAATAAAGAAAGCTATGTAGTGTACAATATCTTACACAATCATTTGGGAGGTAATTACTGCGATTTAGATATTGTACTACGCTTCCGCACAAAATAATAACTCGTCGCTCTAAAACAGAGATGTATAGAACTTTTCTTTGGCAAATTACTCAACACTGAAGACACAAATTGGGTTCACTGACCAAACAAACAGACGGACGCGTAACGGTCGCCAAACATCGGTATCTTATGTGCAAAGACAAACAAGCCGAGAGGAAGGGAATGAGAAAACGTTCGGTTAGTTTAGTCATCAACTGGAGCCTGCGGGGCCCCTCTCTGATGACGCGGTTAATTAAATTATTCGTCCAGAGGCTGTGTGGTAAATTAGGCTTTATTCTTTTTAATTAATCAATGAGTTAGTTTCTTGCCGGGGACAATGTTTTGGAAATGGTTATTTTAAGTCTAGTTATGTTGAGATATAAAGTAATATTAAACTGTGTTTCCGTTCTATGAAACGTCATAAAGATGTTAAAAAATTAACAAAATTAATATAAAAAGAAAATAACATGCTGTGTATTAATTTTTGGGTGCTTCGTAAAGTCAAAGTAACTACTTATTTTCATATTGTATGAACAGAAATCAATGTAGAACAAATACTTTTCTGATACCATGATATATTTTTGAATAAGAAGTTATTAAATGGAAAAATGGAAAAATGAGCATATTTTTTTCGGCGAGCGATATTTCACTTCCCCCGTTTATACGGGTATGTCGGGATCAGCAGAAAAGCCATATCCTATGCTCAAAAATCAAGGGGCCTTAGGCCTACTTGAGGAAATTTAAAATGAGCGTTTTTTTTCGTTTTTTGTTTTTTTTTTTTGTTTTGTTTTAAGGAAACCCTTGTTTTATACATCTACGAAAGATGATTATTGAAGCACTAGTGTTAAGATATATAGACAGTTTTTTGTTGACTACAGGTATACAGGTTTTTTGCAGGTATACAGTTGACTAATTACAGTAGCTATCCTGATGATAGTTAACGCAAAATAAATTTGTCTTTAAGCGTACTATGAAGCAAAAATTTTCTGAATATTACTATTTAAATCTGTTAGTACTTTATAAACAAACTGTAGGGTACAACATTGAGTTTTATTTTTATTTTTAAGACACTATCTATTATAACTGCCCGAGCTACGCTTAGTTGATAAAATGCGATATAACAAACGTACTGAGGTTATAAATACTTATAATAATATACTGGTCTGAAAGACGAGGTTATGAAAGCAACAAAACACTTTAAACGTGACTAAAGCTGTTATAATTTTAACTGAATTTTAGTCTTACATATTGTATCGGTCTGACCTTTCGAAAAGCTATAGGATGTAACCCTATGGACGATAGTGCGATTGTTGTAAATTCAACACGTCCACACAACAACATTCCCATTAAAATAACACATGTGTAATAAAGATCGGCTCAGAAGTTACTGAGAACGTATAGCGTTCCAACTGCGTAAATAATATTATAACAATTTCCAGTATTTCTATCGAAGATTACAGGAAAACAACGGGGGTTTTTTCAGTAAATGGTAGCATAATAGCGTTATAATAGCATAATAATAGCGTTATAATAGCATAATAGCGTTATAATAGCATATAATAGCATAATAGCGTTTCACCCTTTAGCGTGAAATGAACATGTCAAATTATGCAAGTTTACTCGCAGCCTCAAACCTTTCTCGGATAGACTAAATATTTGACCCGTTGGTGCTGGAGGGCAGTTCAGTTTTTACTGGCTCCGCTGCCGGGCGTGGGAACCCTGGGACTAGACGGGTGTCGTGTGTTGCCCATACGTCATAGTCAAGCCCGGCGGCTCTGGCGAGGAATTCGGAGCATCAGGATCAGGCCAGCCAGACCTGCGTGTGCAACACTGCACAAACAACTCATCATCGGCGGTGTCCGAACACTAAACAGACTCTGGGAGCGCCGGCTTTTCTGGTAAACACGAAGAAACGCCAATCACGTGACACCCTCGTCGACGGAAACACACGAACACATCGTGCAGCCATAGTCCTATATCTAATACGAGTAAAGTATATTTGTATGTTTGTAGACCCCTACACTGATCTGGAAAATGGCTTTAACGATTTTCCACAAAACTTTGCAAAGAACTCAGTCCTACAAACGTTATTTTTGGCCTTTGTGGACGAAATACTTTGTAGCATCATTGACTATGAATACTCAAAGTCAATGGTAGCATGTTCTACTCTACTACTGTATTGGTGATTTTGAATATTTGGATGGATCAAATAACATGAAGAGCTAATCAAGAAGTTATTTGATAAATACAAGTAAAAGGATAAAGGACTAAGTAATTTTTAGAGCTGCATTTTAATTTTAACCAAAAAGAGTTATAGTATATTCAATGATGAAAGCAGCTATACTGTAGAAATTAATCTTACATCGTAATATTCACATGTTACAGTTACAACATGTGGTTTAAAAAATTAAAACATAGTGCAACACCCCTATGATATCATCGCAACGTACTATAACAGTTGAGTTACCTAAACAAACGAGCTCGTTGAAAAGAAATGATCCTTCTTGTGCTTGATATTTTCGCGTGACATCTATGACTGATATTATTACTACAAAGAAATTTTAAGAATGTTTAAGTTCATTGAGCAAAAGCCCAGCCCTCAGGTAGGCCCTACTTCTTTCATAATAACTCATATCATCTAGCCTATAAATGTTGGAGAGTGAAAATTAATATCAAAGTATGACATCAAATGTTAATGTTCAAATCTTTGAAATGATTCTTAAACATTCGTCGGTTTTGGTTTTTGTCCCCACTTTCGACACATCTCTGTTTACTTAACCAGCTGTTGGGATTTTATTGCGCCAACAGTAGAAACATGTGCAGGCTTTTGGTTCACAACACGAAGCCACTCATTTTTACATAACATCAGGCAAAGCCGAGCAGGAATTTAACCTCAATGGGACAAAAATTCTTGGAATTTGACGATACTATAATTTTTTACCGTTTAGACATTTACATTAAATGGACGTTTATCCTATATTCAATTGCTTCCAAGTAAAAATAACAATCTAAAAAATGATACAATAGTAATAAAATAAACAATATAAGACTTTATGCAATTTTTATACTGGCTTGGGCTGATAATGATGTTTGTAATGAAATAATTGTTTCATTAGCACAGATAAATAAGTTTGGTACCATTTATGATCCGTATGGTCATGGGCCTCACATAACCATTGTAGACTTGTCTGTAATCCGTAACTATTCTTAAGACACTACTTTATAGAAGTGGAATAAAAATTCCAACTTTTACCTTCTTTCATCATAAGATAATAAAATGACCCCTCTCTCCTCAGTGAGAATTCGGATTAAAATGGCTTGTGGCTCATTTTTTAAACAAGACATTACACAGAAAACATATGGTATAAAAAAGGATCACTTTTATTTTCTAACCATTGTAGGCTATACGTTATTTATTTGTTACATAATAATAACAACTAGAGATCGCCTCCTGATCGAAATTCGATCAAAATTTCAGTTGATCTGGACCCAAGAAGCTTAAAAACATTTTGGAACTAAAAAATCTGTTCTTCCTAATTTTCTAGCAGTTGTTATTACAACAGCTGTCTTATGATTCATCCAATTCTCCTTTCTCTATAAGATTAACATTGGAACTTTGGAAGCCTGTGGGGCGTAGCCCTGGAGTCCGATGTGAATTAGAATGGGATTCTGCTCATCTACAGGACTATACCTTTCTAACGGTATGCTCGGATTTCTCCTACAATGTACACGAGCTGAGAAAAAAGAAGGAAATGAAACATGCTTGCGTATTAATATATAGATTGTTCTGTTCATAAGATTCTCAAAACATTGTTTAATTTTGTTACAAAGTGATTTGATATATATTTAATTGATTTGGTCGGCTAGACAAGTGAAAACAAATTAATGAACGTTCTTACAAGGAACATTGGTAGTTTTAAATATCGGTGGATATCTAAAATGTCTTTTAGATGTTACTCACCAGTGTATCTTATTGATACCCTGTAATACGTTGGAGAAAAGTGAAAAAATTAATGAACAGTCTTAAAAGGGACATTGGTAGTTTTAAATATCGGTGGATATCTAAAATGTCTTTTAGATGTTACTCACCAGTGTATCTTATTGATACCCAATACGTTGAAGACAAAGCTGTATGGATCAAAGCAGACCGTTGATATGCAATACTTCAGACACAGCATGCCTTTTCAAGGTCCATAATCAATTCACTGAGCCTCTGGCATGTGTGTCCATTGTTCTGATATGAACAGTTCAACACCTGGGTCCTGAGTTCTAAGTGGTAGCAGAGTACATTGGAAAATCTCTGCCTGTTGCTTGCATAAGTAGAGTAATATATCATTGGTGTGTGATTGGTATGTCAATTTTTTAATAAAATTGACAATGGTTTTAAGCTTTCATTTAAAAAAAAGTGTTAAAGAGAGTTATTTACAGTACAGTAGGCTATACCATATCTTCACCAAAAATATACACATTACAGACATGTTATGTTCATGTCAACAATTGATGTTAATTTTGATTGTTGGTTCTAATCTTCTATGTAAGAACGCCCACAAGAATGATGTAAAGAATAATACTTGTGACTATTAAGATATTGATGTCTTGGAGTGTGAGGCATTCGGAAAGAATCTTAGATAATTATTAAATACCACATTCAAACATCAAAACTTAATTAATTGGATTGTTTTTAAACCTTAAAGCAACCTATGTAAATAATAATCATAACCCTGTTGTATGTAATGTTATGCCTACAGCTCTTTCGCGGATCTTACACGGTCAATACCAATACGGATCGCGATATTTGGAACACAGTACGATCCATGGATCACACATCAATATTTGACTTTACACTCAATCCGTATCGTGTGATCCACGATCACGATCCAAATATCGCGATCCATATTGACCGTGTAAGATCCGCAGTTCCAATTAAAAAACCATAAAGAAATTGATGTAATTAATAATCAACACCCTGTTGTGTATAATGTTAGTCCTACAGCTTATTCCGATTGAAAACAAGAATATATTTAAAAAAAACCTTGGGTGCCCCCCCTCCCCCCAGTTGTAAATCTGCAATTGATTTCAGACATTATAGAATGTTACACAGTGGACAAGGAACTGAATCCATTATTATCATCAAAGGGAAGTGGGTTTTGATATGGCTTCCTCTCATACAGGATGTTAATCTGAGTAAACTATAATTAGAAACAAAACATCCACAGCCTTCGGTGTGTGAACACCCAGCACAATTACTCTGGGTTAATTAATGAATGAAGGATGAGTGTATAATGCGATGCCTTGTGTAACTTTGTTACTGACTAAGACTAGCTGATGCCCAACATCCAATGCCTAGGTTGTTGTTGTTATTGGTGGATAAGGAGGACCCCGGCCGAACCGTTGAGCACGTCTGCCTCTAATGGGCATTTTGTGTTATGACAACTTCGTTTGCTGTACCCAATGTCAACTTCGCAACTAGTATAAACTAGTTTTAAAGTTGTCCTGGGACCGCTAGCTCTATCCAATGCCTATAGAGCTAGACTATCTAGTAGAAATAGATGATATGGTGGATGAGTGAGTGAGGAAGGAAGTACATTCCTGTTTTCTAGCACCTTTTATTATACAACTGAGGTTAGTATTTTTTCCAAAGGCACAGCGTTCCTGCACTTCCAATACTTTCATAGACTGCTTGAGTATAAAATTACTATACATCTTGAACCTATAAATCTTTACACAGTTAAAATAAGCAGCTTTAGTTTTAATACAAGAGGAACATAAGTTTTGTTTATTCTTTAATCCTTAATAGATACTGATTGAACTTTAATTTTCTCATTAGATGATATAGATCCCTACTTACCTATGAAAGAGGGATGAAAAGATAGTTTCTCATCAGCTTACTTGGAGACAGTCTTGCTAAACTGAAGTAGGGCTATCTTGTCCAACATTCAATTTCTGATAAAAAGTGCAATCTCATTCGGATCAGTGCTACAGTTGCTTAAACACACTAGCCAGTGCTATCTCGTCCAAGTAAAAACTCATATAGGGAACGTAAAGCAGGTAGCTGGAGGTTCATGACCAGTGTGGTCGTGCGCCCTCGCCTTGTTCTGGAATTCCCGTGGAATCTCATCCCTCTCTCACCTATTTGTTTACATGCAGCGTCAATTTAAACCTCATTTGTATGCTTGATTTGTAATGTTGTTATTATTTTATATATTTTAATTTCCCCTTTTGGTGATGAGCATATGGACATGATAAGCCTAACAGCCATTTTGAATAATTTAATTTTTTTTTAAACTTAAAGTGTTTCTTTATTCAACAAACCTTGATGTGGAACATCAGAACCAGCGACCAAGGAATAGGTGGTACTATTCCTTGGATAGTATAGTATAATATTCCTTGGATAGTAGGAATAGTATTCCTTGGTCGCTGATCAGAACATACTAATGTTGAACTGTGCATCCTGGAACCTAGGTAAAAAGCATCCACAAGAAGATAATTTTTCTCCCTGTATTATATACAAAGCGAGTGTTAAACAATTATAAATGATTTATAACATTTTTACATAAAACACAAAAGGTATTTAGAAGGGTTAAATAGTATGAAGTTTTAAAATATTTAACTCTCAAAATTACAAGAATAAGCTACCGAATTAAAATTTCAGCAATTAATTGACAGGACACAGTTTTTATTCTTGGCACTTTTTTAATATGCCATCCCGTGTCCGATATATAATTGAATTATAATTGCCTCAAAGACAACTTTACTGTGAACATGTAAAGCACAAAAAAGCAAGCGAAAGGCGAGTATTGAACCAACATTGCTTTCATCACACTATTGACAAAGGTAATAAAAAAGAAACAATTCAATAGTTTTTGTAGACCTGTCAAGTAAACATTAACATAGATTTTAAAATGAGATTGCACTATCAGGTGGAGACTTAAACCCGCTATACGGTTGTGGAATCTGGATGAGATCGCACTTAGACGACTTAGCACCTGGGCAAATCAACGGCCGTAGCTCAGCGGTCAGAGCTGTGGGTTATCACCCAGCGGGCCCGGGTTCAAATCCCGGCTCGGGGACAAAAAGATCGTTTGGCCGCTCCCGTGGTTCGGAAGTCACGTCAAGCCGTTGGTCCACCTGCATAGAAAACAAAAAAGTGCAGGCATTTCAGGCGAGGAGAACTATCAGTTAATTGCTGATCTCCCTCCACTAAAACCCACTGAGCACAAGATTTTCCCAGGACATCCCAAATGGATCCCAAATATCCTATTCAAATCCCGGGATATGAAGAAGTACAAAAGGACATTCCGAGCATATTCCAAAGGGACTTAATAGAAATACAAAATTTTTTTGTAAATAGGACTAAAAGTAAACATTTTCAAACAAAACAAGTTTATAATGGATTTGTTTCACTTTTTTGACAACAAGACACCTGTCAAACAAAATTTCAAAGGATATTCCAAAGATATCCCAAGGATGTGTCAGAGCTAAGTAAACGGCCATATTCCAAGGGTATCCCTAGGATATGTGCGTTTTTACAATTTAATTCAAACATATATTCCATTCAAAATAGGGGTTTTGCCAAAAGTCCAAAGTCATCAAGTCATTCAAAAAATACCATTTTTCTTTTAGTCTTCTTTTTAGAATACTTCTGAAAAGAGCTCCTTGGGAAGTCCTTGGAATATGTCCGTAGGCTTAGTTTTAATTAAATTCCATAAATTTGTTCATATCCTTAGGACATTCTCTGGATTTTCCAGGAAAATATCTGTTGACACAGTGTAAATTATTGAAATACTAAATTAACAATTATCGTAGAGGTCCAGGAAAATTAAATAAACAAGCTAATAACATTGTTTGCTAGCCAAATAGATTTGTTTGTATTCAAACATTGTAGTTGAAAGGATCTACAAAGAACATCCCCAGGACGTGTCAGTGGTTAGAGTTTTAATGCAAAATAGTGTAAAGGCCATTCACTATAAACTGCTGTTTTAATAGTTTTCTTTTATGAAAATAACTCTTAGTAAAGTGTATGGGACATTTTCATAAGCAATTCCATGGCTGGCCCTCTTCATGACAGAAGTTCCAGATGTGTCTCGAAGGACAACTCTTTAAAATATTTAATGTCCTGGGGATATCATGAAAGGATATCCCAAAATGCATAGTTTGCAATATCCCTAGGATATCCTTGGAAAGACTGGAAATATTGGCATATTTGGGTTTACGCTGAGATATCCCAATTTACCATTACACACCATAATGAACACAGAATATTTATTTTACATCAAATACACTTTCAAAATGTCAAACAACACAAAAATAAAATGTAGTGATTTTACTCAAGTTAAAATATATCAAGTATAATTAATAATCTTTTGGTGCTAAAATATACAATCCAAATTACACATAACTGTTCACATTCAAAAAATTTGTAAAGTTACTTCAAGTTTAGGATAATTTTTTTTTACTTTGACTTGCAAAACTTCTAAGTGCACTAATGAAGGTCAAGTTTCAACACTTAGTAGTGAATAAGATCATCTCAGAGCACAAATCAGGTGGCTCAAGAGATTAGAGCGACAGGTCATTGAGTGAGAGGTCGCAGGTTCAAATCCTGGCATGGGCCTATACTTTTTGCTCAGTTTTATTTCCATTTTTGCAATTTGTTCTTCAGCAAAAATGCATTTATTTTAAAATTTTGATGAAAAAAGTTACAATTTACAAGTTTCTGACAAGTTTTTAAGGACATCTTTTAGGGATATTTGAATGTTCTAAGGATATCCTGAAAGGATATCCCAAAACGCGGGATATGCGCGGACATTCAATATCCCCAGGAGATCCCTGGGATGACTTTTTGAGAATATTGGGGATATTTAGGATTTCCCCGGGATATTCCAATACATATCCCGTCAGGATATATTTAGGAACTCTTCGGGATGTACTTGTACTGTGTGGGAAGCCATACGATATTATTATTATTACCTGTTCAAAATAGCATTACACATGTTAAACTTACCTTGTTGTGCTTGTCCTTTACAGATGATGGGTCAGTGGTACGTGGTGCAATACTACGCAAGCTCCGAGGAAGCTCTGGAGTACAAGTGTATGAGAGCCGTGTTGTCCCTGAGCCCTCTGGGGGACGAAGTTTCTCTTAACTTCACCTACAGCTTCACTGATGACCCCGACAACGACCTGTTGGAGGGTAACATCACCTGGGTCATCCCGGACCCGGCCCACCCGGCACACTGGGTGCACGCCGAGGAGTCCTGTGAGTGATACAACCCACCTACTGTGCAATCTATATATTAATACACAAGCATGTTTCATTTCCTCCTTTTTCCTCAGCTCGTGTACATCGTAGGAGAAATCCGAGCATACCGTTAGAAAGGTATAGTCCTGTAGATGAGCAGAATCACATTCTAATTCAAATCGGCTCAGGGCTACGCCCCACAGGCTTTCAAATTTCCAATGTTAATCTTATGGAGAAAGGAGAATTGAAATGAATTAGACAGCTGTTGTAAAAACAACTGCTAGAAAATTAGGAAGAACAGATGTTTTAGTGCTAAAATGTTTTTAAGCTTCTTGGGTCCAGATGAACTGAAATTTTGATTGAATATCGATCAGGAGGCGATCTCTAGTATACAGTATAGGGCAAGAGTCTTAAACTGATCTAATAGCTAACTTTTTTACTATACGATATGTCAATATACTAGGAATACGCTCCGATGTCCGTCCCGTACAAGAATTTTTTACTCACTTTTTTTTGAGGGAGAGGTAAGAAAAATGCATTACGCACACAGGTGGCAAGCCTGTAGTGTGGGACTCCCCTAAAAACGGGTTTATCCACTAAAACACCTCGCCTCTGCTCTTTAGGATTCTAACCTGGAGTTGTTTATCACATTACGTAGGGCTAGGCCTAAATTTGGCTTATGCCCGTGGGGCTCACTCCTTATCCAGCCACTCGATCAAGGGATCTGGGCCACTTCGCGGTCCAGATCATTTTTCTTTTCCAGAAGGATGCCCCGCACGAACTGTGATAAACAATCCCAGTTGCCCTCATCCTCCAAGATCTTTTGGCAGACCGAGTCCACCGAAAATGCACCAAAAATTTGTGTGGCCTTCAGGCGGGACCCTTCCCAACGGGGGCAGCGGAAGAATGTGTGTTCCGCATCGTAGGGAACGCCCGAGCAATAAATAAAGAATTGGCTGCCGTTCCACCCATGGTTGGACGTGCTTGATAAGTCGCGCAGTCCATCGTCCTCGGGTGTCGTGCTCCCAGCTGTGTTGCCACTGCTGGAAGGTTCGGGAGCACTCTGCTGTTCTTGCCGTGTCCTTGCCAATCTTGCCTTGTCTCTGATAAATTGCCTTCCTCTCTCCTGCCAAGAGCTTGACAGGGATAACTCCGGCGACCACCAGGACGGCAGGCTCGGACACTGTCCGGTAGGCGGAACACACCCCGAGCGCCGCTCAACGTTGAACCCGGGCGAGTCGCAACCTGTACTACTCTTTTATCGAGAGCGTCTGCCCACACCTCTGCTCCATAAAGAAGCACGAACTGAACCGCGGACATCAACAGACGTCTTCTGCTGGATCGTGGAACCCCGACATTGGCCATCAGCCTACTAAGGTAAGTGACTACCTTAGCGGCCTTGTCCGCTGTACGGAAGATCTGATCCCTCCAGCTTAACTTGGTGTCCACCATAATCCCGAAGTACTTAGCAGCACGAATTGATTGGACCACCTCCCTTCCCACTCGGAACAGAATGACGGTGTCTATCCTCTTCTTTGTAAGGATCACAATCTCCGTCTTACGGAGAGCAAGCGAGAGACCGTGATCGGACATCCATGTGTTGACCACACGCATGACTCGGTTCAACTTTAGTTGGGCCAGCTCAAAGTTGCGTGCGACAATGAGGGCTGCGACATCATTGGCGTACCCAACCAAAGTGGTTTCCTCAGGCATCCCCGACCTCAGGAGGCTGTCATAGGCAACATTCCAGAGATCCTGGCCGAGTATTGAATCTTGCGCGGCACCAGAAGTGACTTCCATAGTCCACGTTCCGTCCCTTGTGTCGTAAATAAGGCTTTGAGAGCGGAGACAATCCTCAATGAGTCGCAACAGATATGCAGGAACGCGAAAGGTGTTGCGAAGCGCATCCAACATATTGACCCACCTCGCCGAGTTAAAGGCATTCTTAACATAAGCGTAACAAGAAGCACTACTCAGCAAGAGAAATGGTTGTGGCTCTCGGCTCTCTTCACAGCTCTCCATGGACTTCGGTGATAGCGTCAATCATTGACCGTCCCTTTCTGAATTAAGCCATACTGACGGGGGAATGAGTCCCCGGCAGCTTCCACGGCAGAGGTCAGGCGGGAACGGATCAGCTTCTCGAACAGCTTCCCAGCCGTGTCTAACGTGTAGAAAGGCCTGTGGGACGACGACAGCTCGGGATCACCTTTGCCCTTGCTGATCAGTACAAGTCTTGCGGTTTTCCATAGGGAGCCGGAAACACCCCTTCTACCAAACAGGCGTTGTACATTCTCAACAACAAGTCAGCTATAATTGAACATACTTTCTTTAAAGCCTCGCTGGGAATCCCGTCCGGGTCAGGAGCCTTGTTGCTCTTTAGGGAGGGAACGGAGGTTTCCATCCCCTCGAATGTGAAGAGTGGAACATCATCTAACCGTCCTAAGTCAACCGGCGTACATCCTAAGCCTAGCCTACAAATAAATAATACATACAAAGAATGATTTTAGCTAAGACCTCAAAACAAGCAAGTAACTTAATAATAATTATGCTTACAATATTAAAGGTAAATAAATTGTAGAGAAAAAAAAACAATACAATTTAAAATCCATGATTAATTAATCAAAATTAATAAAAATCAAGTAATGTAAGTATTGTAGAATTACGCTTACTTAACACTTTATGCATATTTTGTTACCTGAGACATAGGCTACAATGGCACAACACATTCTAATTAGTTGTTCAATTTAAATTTTTCTCCCAAATAGATATTAGTTGTATCCAATAAATTAGTTAATCGCATAATTCCGTGCAACACCAATTCATTCCACATCAACATGCCTATCTTTTGGTAGACTATAGGCCTAATTTATAACTTCAACAAGTAAAAATCAGTGTTGATCTATTCAATTTAACAAATAGGTCTGTCAAAATATAAATTAAATTTTATTTAAAAACGTAACATAACGGCAAGCAAATATAAACAAGAAAAGGTTATGTTATGTTGTTTTCAGCATACAGCGACAACTCAGCTGCGATGGGGAAAATAAACTGATCATAGCAACTACATTAGTCAAACCATGGTGTCTAAACAACTAAAACTCTGTCAAAAATTCCGGAAAATAAGCTTTTTTAATACTTGAAAATAATTGCTCGATTATAGTTTATTACCTAGTTTAAAATACTTAAAATCTAACCTGAGAATTTCATTAAAATCAAATTAGTAATAAAAAAACCTTTTGGGGGTCAAAAATTCGCCTAAGAGAAATTTAAAGAATTTTATACTATATGTTCCATATAGTAAAAAATTCAACAATGTATACAAAACCAAATAAGTAGGGATATCCCAAGTTAACAAATATTAGTTTTTCCCTCAAAAACCAGAGGAAAATAAAGCGCTTATGTTAGAATTACTTCTCTTTAATGTCACGGGAAGTGCTCTTTCTACCTCTTTAATGGCTAAATAAGCATATTTGTTTACAAAAAATCAAAACAATAACAAACTTCTGTAAAATTATTCTAGTCATCTGTTTCCATTCAACCAATCAAAATAATCCTTACAATTTTGGTGCTGCTATCTGTGTTTTGGGGGCAGCGTTCTCACTTCCTCATAAGCAAGGAATCTAAAAATATAAAGACAAGGTAGGGGTCAAAACATACAATGCTCTCTATGCACCAGATGATATTTTGCACCTATGACATCATCATTATCATTACCAGTATTATGACAGTTATTAGTGAGATTGGTAAATGGTGAAGTCATAGGTGCAAGAGAACACCTGGTGCATAAAGGGTGTTGCATGTCTTGACCCCTACCTTCTCTTTATTTTATTTTAGATTCCTTGCTCATAAGGATGTTCAGCTAATTGTTTCCACCCTCAAAACAACTGTCTGTATTTGTCACTACACCTCTGATTGTTGTGAGATAATGTGTTTTACCTCAGATTTCTTGTGTTTTACCAACACTGTAAAATCAGCTGAATGATTACAAAATTAATTGCAGCGCCTCTGACAAGGCGACCTGTGAAAATCTTGGTATGAGCATTGCATTGTATGAGAAGTGTATTCATGTTAGTGTATATAGTTAATGGTAATGTCTGTTCTTCATTTCTATCCATTGAAATAGTACTATAAAAATGTGAAACAAGTTTATTTTGTTATTCGTTCAATTTGTGTTTTGTACCGTTCCCTGTCAAAATGTAAAAAAATGCCATACATACAAAAAAATAAAATAAATAAAAAAATAAAAAATAAAAAAAATTGCCTGAAGGAAAAGCTAACTATTAAGCAATTTTTACACCAAAGTGCATGAAAACACAGAGAGCGACAAGACGAGATGCGATGCGACGCGACATGACATGATTGAATCAAATCCAAGTAATCTGTTGCATCCCACTGTTTCGCTGTTAGTGTGTTCGGCTCAACCTGATCACATGAAATTGATTCAATCCCGTTGTGTCGTATTGCATCGCGTTGCTCTCTATGTGTTTGTGCACTAATACTTGAGGGTTGAATCCTGTTTTCAATCAGTCAATGAACCACCAACGTAATGATTTATTTGGTTGTGTGATAAAATAATACTAAGACCATTTTGATAAAAGTAGATTTTTCAAGATATATCTGTTAGTGAGTTGCACTTTTAGGAGACAATAAATAGTAGAATGTGCTTTGAAATAGTTTATTTTAGTAATAACTATGCCAATTATATTTTTTTCAATTTTTTTGATAAAAAAAATATTTGAGGACCTTGTGGGAAGTTACAGGAGAGTGTTGGACAGACATTAGGGACTCACGGTTTATTTTTGCCACCAGTTAGCTTCTTTTGCTAAGCTTGTATTACACCACTTAAATTTCCTTTCAAATTTGAGTTTTTATGGTCATGTGACTGTTTGTCCCCCAGACGAAGGTGTCTACAACACGTACGTCCTGGACTCTAACTACTCCAGCTGGTCGTTGCTGCTACACTGTGCAGAGAAGTCCAAGTCCCCGAGGTACCTGTCCAGCTTCATCATGTCTCGCACCTCACGCTTGACTCCCAATGTCATCTCCTTCCTCAGGGACAAACTGCCAAGGTATTGCCGATGATTTGATTTTATAGCGGTTTATCGCACTATTGTATTGTGAAGACCTAAGCGACGTTCAACATATCTCACGAGTGGCTTAAAGTCTGAATAGTGAATACAATCTTACACTACTTTTCCATGACCAACCTAAATTTGATGATGTAAATCTGTATGAGTACAGTAATAAAAAAGGTGACCATTTTTAGATAAAGCGGTCACCCACCCATAACGTAATCACACCCAATGTCACTTGACCTAATCGTAATTGTCTCTAACAAGATCACCTCTTTTGAGCTTTAGGCACATGAAGAATATTAAACTAAAATATTAATTGTAATGGAACAATGCGTAGATTGCATGATTTCTATTATAACACTACTTTTTTCAAATGATGAGTGCTCATTGGCCCCAGTATTTTACTGTGACTCCTGCATTTTTAAGAGCTCTTTATGCAACGGGATTGATTTCGGTTTAATAATAAACCTCTTTATGAAGTTATACTTGTTTTTTTTTTTTTTTTTTTTTTTTTTTTTTTTTTTTTTTTTTTAAATAATAAATAATTTATTCACCTCAGACATGTAAACATGCGTTAGGCATACTTAATCTAACTTAAATTTATAATACATAATAGGTTTTGTATGCTAATTTCTTCCATATGGTTTCTTCTTATTCATCAATATAAATTATTTGGGTTCTTCTTTTTTTCATAAAAACTTTCAAGTGAATATAAAGGTTCTTCCTCACGTAAATTTTTTAACACTTTCAATTCTTTTGATGATTTTATTTCTAATTTATAATTTGTTTTAATAAAATTTATAATTTTCCGTGATATTTCATGGGGAGATTTTTCATATAAAACTGTTCTATGGAATTTTGTAGTAATTAACGTTGAATTTCTGGTCTGGTAGTCATATTTACATTCTTCATATATGAATTCTTTATTCTTCAAATAAAATTTTGCCATTTCATAAATGTACAAGCCAAATACTGTTAAAATTCTGTTATTTTTAAATAAATCATAACAATGTTCCAAATGGTGTACATAATTTATAATTCTGATAGCTCTTTTTTGTATTCTAAAAATTTTTATCTGATTTTTTATGGAAGAATTGAAAAATACTGGTATACAATAATTTAAAGTGTTTTGAAAGTAAGCAAAATAACACATTTTTAGAATATGTCTATCCACACATTTTGAAAGGATTCTTAGACTAAAACATACTGAATTTAATTTCTTTACTATATTTTCGACGTTGGTGTTCCATGAAAATTTTTCATCAATTTTTATACCAAGGAGGGTTGAGTTTTTTACTACTGGAATCTTTTCATTTTCACAGTGTATTTCCTTTATTTCACTTAATTTATGGTTTTTATAACATATAATATTTGTTTTTTTACAATTAAGGCATAATCCATTTATTTTAAACCATTTATTTATATTTAAAATTGTGTAGTTTAATTTCAATTTCAACTCTTCTTGACTTTTGGCTGATACAATTGCACAAGTGTCATCTGCATACTGTAAAATTTTTCCGTATTTTATATTTGCTGGTAAGTCAGAAACATAGAGATTGAATAATAATGGACCCAATATTGATCCTTGAGGAACCCCTATATTGATTATTTGCCATTGGGAGTTTGATATTGTATGGTTTTTTGTTCTTATGCTGACTCTTTGTTTTCTATTTCTTAAATATGATGAAATTTTTCATTATTGGTAGTTCATAATGAACTAGTTAATGAATAATAATAATGAAGTAGTTCATTATTGGTGCTTAGTTGTAGATAACATTCTTTAAATCTATTCTTATTTAATACGCTAAGGCTCTTTTGTTAATAGAACTACTCCTACAATTCTCAACTAATTTACAAGTTTTGGGTGTTACTGGGTGGTGTTTGTAGTTGTTTCCGCCAAAAATTGATGAGAATCAGACTAAAAATAAGGATTCTATCAAGGCCAACTACACACCAGGCCGGAATGCACCCCACCACTCGTGTTAAACGTCACACTACTATTGTGCCAGCTGATCTGAAATTATGCGATGTTGATACAATTCCCCTAATAATTACCTGGAAATCCCCTGAAATAAAAAAATATTTACCCAACTTGCTTTTAAATCCCCGAAAATTTTGGAAAATTACCCGCTTTGGGCAACACGGATCAGCTGGAACACCACTACACCACTACTGTGACATCATTCTCTCTGAGCACTCCGGCCTGGTGTGAAGTGGACCTTGGTTCTATCAACAAATTAAATTTGAAATTTTTCCATCAGGATAACACAGGGTTGAGCATTTTAGACATCTGTTAATATACAACTGTAAATATGTTTAGTTTTTAGTAATTACTGATTATTCACAATAGTGGTTTGGTCGGATGTCATTGATTTAGAACTAAATGTAACTTTTGTATTGTATCAAAATTAATTGCTCGATTTCGAGCAACATGTACACTACCGTCCGCGAGTCACAAAAAGACACCTGATCACCTTATAAATACATTTTTGTCCAGGCTCTTCATTTCAAGTTCATTTCAAGTAAGTAAGTTAGTACACTAGTACAACAAATAATATTTTCATATTATTTATCACCCATAGCCCTAATATAGTTTAATGGGTTCTTTCAATTAAATCCATGAAACCGACCGTTGAACAGATGAAAAACAGTTGATTTTCGGAAGAGAAAGGTAAAACTGGGTAGCTAAACTTTAGTGACATGTAGATACCATGTTTTCATACAGAAAAATTTAAATTGTGCCTAAGTTAATCACGTGTTTATTGCTTTTAATTTGCTTCTTTAAAAAGTAAATACATCTTATAATTTTTCTTATGATGTTTACTGTAAAAAAGTGCAATTACCAACCTAACATATATAGAATGTTCAAACGAATTTGAGACATTGCTTATATCAGTGTAAAGATAAAAGACATAGACTACACAACAGTGTAGTGACCTTGACTGCTGAAACTCAGGTAGTTTTTCTGTAGTAGGCGATCAAAGTTTTCCTAACAAAAACAAAGACATGCTCTTCAAAAACACAGTTCTTCTCATAGAGACTAATGGCCTCGATGTATGCCACTTCCCCTCTCCAACTACATGTTACGCTCCTTTCACACATCACGATTTTAGCCGTGCGGGAAAAAACCGCACGATTTAAAACCGTCCAAGTACACCGTACAAGTAATTGGCAGCCGGTTAAAAACCGTCGCCGTGCCTGTGTGAAAGGTCTCATAAGATTCTATTGGAATGTCCTCCGTGCGATATTTAATCGTACGGGCAAAACCGTGATGTGTGAAAGGAGCGTTAGTCTCAGTATCAACCGCTAGGTACTAGCACTTACTGTGTGAAGTCTACCAGGTTTGCACCCTGCCTCCCGGTTTTACCCACCTCTCCCCGACCAAATCAATAATCATTGCATTGACCAACCTAATGGATATCCAATTAATATGATGGTCATCAGATCATTTTTTCACCAAAATAAAAAGATTAATGCGTTTTATCTTTGTGGGGGCAAAAGGCACAATGTATAGCTTACCTTAGTATAAACTAGTTTTGCAAAGTGCATGTGACCTGATTATTAAATGGAATTTTCATTAACACGTTCGCGACTAATGATTTTTGGAAAATTCGTCTTCCCATCCTGAAATGAAAACATTTGTAAAATCCTGCTTCAGTATGAAGAGAGGCTACACTGGTACACTTTTGAACACTTGTATTTTGTTTCCGGTAGTAAAGAATGACGTCATATTCCATGGATACAAATTGCAAATTTACACATTGTATTTTTTTGGATAGGACAGTATTCATCAATCACTAATGCATTTGTTTAATTGAAGTAATCTTTGTTACAGATATGACATAGACCTAGAATACATGTTTCCAATGCTTCAAACTGGCTGTAATACCCCAGAGAAAGTATTGCACTATGCACCCCCGAAGAAAAAACAACCTCCTAGAAGACACCCTCTCAAACATCCTCATCATGTACATTAGCAATTATTTTATATGTGATACTTTTATCTTAACATTTTGTACTATATTTATATGTATATAAATAATAATATGAAATTATTGACTAGCTATTGAACTGGTATTCTCTACTCATAAAAGAATTGAACATTCCTTATGATTTACATAAAGATCTACAAGAATCAAGGTCAATGAACTGGTATTTGGTGAATCGAAGAGGCAAAAGTATGGGTCATATTCACTTTAGAATATGCATCAGATTGCCTTGGTGTCTCAATACGATAAAAAAAACTGCAGATAAATGATAAAAATAATAAGTGGGCTCATTTAAGAACTTGACTTTGACCACAATGTTACACTAAGTATATACACATTATTTATAATGGCTACAGCCACCTCAGTAGTGATGGGTCGAGTCGAGTTGCCGAGTCGAGTCAACTCGAGTTACGCATTGACTCGAGTCGACTCGAGTCCACTCCTTCTCAACTCGAACCGAACTCATCCGGAGATTGCCGACTCGTCCTCCCTTAGGTTTTACACTGATTCCACTCCACTCTATTTGGCCTCGACTCGACTCGCCAAAATGACACGCAATTGGTTAAAAACCCAACTCGAGTCAGAACCGAACTCCCCCGAAGATTGCCGACTCAAACCGAAGCGTCCAGGTTTTACATTGCCTCCACTGCACTCCACTTGGCCACGACTCGAGTCGCCAAAATAACACGCAATTCGTTAAAAATCCAACTCGAGTCGGACCCGAACTCATCCGAAGTTTGCCGACTCGAACCGATTCCTTATATGGTTTCACATTCTCATTCTCCACTCTCCACTCGACTCGACTCGTCAAACTAACATGCTATTGGTTAAAAATTCCAACTCGAGTTGGACCCGAACTCGTCCGAAGTTTGCCGAAGTGTGCCGAATCATCTGACGGCGAGTCGAGTCGGACTCGACTCGCGACTCGAGTCAACAGGTTAGTCGAGTCGAGTCAACTCGAGTCATCAAATGACTCGACTCGACACATCACTACACCTCAGGGTAGCGGGAGAAAAGTATGAGCGAGAGTTCTTACCCCAGTGAACAGCCCAAGCAAGATAAAAAGAAAGAAAAAAAATCTGTGTAAACTGTGGTAAAAGTCCCTTGGTGATTACCACCCAATTCTCAGCCACAGAGTTGTGGGTTGAAAAAACCAAGATCTGGTCTGTCCTCCATCTACAAGAGAGTGGTGGTCAACAAAATCTATTTTGTTGTCATAGGGAAGATCTGCAGGTAGACTTGCATCCCTTACTCCTGGGCTGAAGAGGGCAAAGCCCTATAACAGCCGCAGTGGGCTCTTCCAGCTCACTGGAACCTCACGAAGCAAGCAAGCTCAATCCATTCTTTTACCAAACCTGGACACCTGGACCGCTAAGGTAGTCAGACCCACCACAAAGAGGGATGTTGTTCTTCTGCTGAAGAAGGGCGATAGCAGGAGGCTATGAAATACAGTAGAATTGAAATTGGCATATTTGCTCACAAAATTTACAAAAAAATATATTTCTTCTACAAAACAATGTCTGAAATTTGGGAATGTATGAGATTATCTTGAAAACATAACATAAATGTACGAAACAAATTTAAATATTTTTATCCATCTGCTTGGATTGAAATTAATTTAGTTTTAAGATTATGTAATTTTGAAGACCAATACAAGTTATAGTTCCTCCGTATATTGAAGGAATCTGAAAGATTAGCTTGGACCCTTCATTGACACAGGCACATTGCAAATCTCAAACAACCTTCCATTAACAGCCGTTTTTTTTTCAAATTTCATTGCATTGTACATAAAAATATTGTTTTTATACCCTTTACAAAATTTATTTGTTACATTTTGTGACATTTTTAGAAAAGAATACAACATTTCCTTATAGAATAAGTGCAGTTTTTCCCAATTTAACCTCTCAAAGCCTTGTAAAATCTACTTTAAATCAATATTTTGGAAAATTAAGAAAAAGTGTGCTATAAATTACTTAGGAAAATTATTTATGTGCCAAGCTACAAACTATCAAATGTCAACCAAACTTATTCCCCACATTATGAGCTTTAAAACGGTACACTGACTAGAAGTGACCTTTTCTGTTTGCCTAAGGGACAGGGATCGGCGTTAAATGCAATTTGTGATCTGTATTTTATGAAATACGTTTACCCATAAAACCCAAATAGCTTCCTACAAACTTCCTTTGAAGGGCCGCGTCCAAAACAAGTCTTAGAGATAACTTCATTGGCTTTAGTCACATTATATGGAACTTAAATTATCTTAAAATTTAGAGTGTTATGTCACAAAGCCATCCTCAAAAGGTTGAATATACCTGAAGTCATTTCATTTTCAAGTTTTGTCATATGATTTTAATGGAAAGTTTGATTGTCTGTTATTTCCGCCTTGGTCAACCATTTGAAAGCGGTTTGTGGCTTTAGACACTATAGTAAGTAAGACCCTTAATTTGATGTACTTATCAACCTATGCTTATATTTAAGATTTTGGACTGACTCCTATAGTGAACCGTTACCCAGAGAGGCTATCCTTTAGGTTGTAGTACAGATAAGTATAGGTTACTATTATCATTAATGATTAGTAAACGTTGTGGTTTGAAAGTTATTAGATAGGTTCCATACTAAGTTTTCACTCTACATACAGTATTGTGTGACAATTTCCAATAACACTAAACTAATTATTTCATCAGAAACAGGTCAATAATTATTTTGAATTCCGGTTTGCCCTCCTTAGGTAAATAGGAAAGGTCACTTCCAGCATCTATACTTATTTAATACACTAAGGGTTTGTTTTGTGTGGAGAAACTCCTCCTACAATTCTCAGCCGATTTTCAAGTTTTTGGTGTCATTGAATAGGGCTTGGTCTGTAGTTGTTTCCGCCAAAAAACGATGAGAATTGGAATTAAAATAAGGGCGCTATCCACAATTTAAATTTGAAAATTTCCCATTAGAATAACATTGAGATTGGTTTGAGCATTTTAAACATCTGTTAACGTACAGCTGTAGTTTTTTGTGATCACTTATATTCACGATATTAGATTGGTCGGATGTCATTGATTTAGAAGAACTAAATGTAACTTTTGTATTGTATCAAAATAAATTGCTCGGTGTCGAGCAACACGTGCCCTAGTATCATTTTAAAGCTCATAATCTGAGGAAGTTTTAGTGACATTTTACAGTTTGTAGCTTGACATATAAAAAAATTTCATAAAAATACAACAAACAACATTTTTATGGGCAATGCTAAAAAATTTGAAAAATCTAAAAATGGCTCTTACTAGAAGGTGGAGTGAGATTTAACTGCCTAAATTGCATATTTTTCTTGCACTTTTTTATAAAAACCCATAAATGTTTTGACACAGACTACGAAATACCCTGTATATATATATATATATATATATATATATATATATATATATATATATATATATATATATATATATATATATATATATATATATATATAAACATGTTTGTACTTAACTTAAAAATATTAAAAGACAAACAAGGCAGGGATAAATAAATATTTTGGTCAAATGAGATGTGAAGTTTAATTCAATTTAATTGCCATTCTCTTTATGAAACTGTTATTTGGCACTAGATTTAAAATACTTAAATACTGCACTCAAAATGTACAAACGATTAATAGTCTATTGAGAATCTGATGTAATACATACACCTTAAATTTTATTTATTGTACAATCTAGGAGTTTACAATATTGCTTTGTACATATTTATATAATATCTTAGTTACAACTAAAATTTGATTCACTGTGTGAAACTGTATCTATTACTTTTATGTAATATTTTAAATCTATGCAATAATTTCTACTTCTGCTTTATAAAATACCAATATTTAAAATAACAATAAAATGAAAAATGAAAAAAGTGAAATATACAGTAATAACAATTTAAAACAGTAATATTGTTAAAAAATTCACTAAAGAAAATTTTATAAAAAAAGAAAAACACTGTTAGAGATAGAACACAGTGTTTAAGCCAGTTAAGAGAGAACTCTAATTTATTGTATAAAAAGAAGAGAGTTACACAAATACAGAATAGGATTGGTCAACTTCAAACGAAGTAAACAAATCTAAAAATCTACTTAGAGAGGGAAAGTTGAGAAATTAGGGATAGCCTAGGAACTGAAAATACATACAAAAGAGCAATAATAAATTAAAGCGTTCTTACCAAATGCACCAACACACACATACTATACACACGAAACTATAAAGATATCTAATAACACAAGCATACATTCAGTAACACTCACAGTTCAATTGTTAAAATACGCCTAATTGAAATCTCTAAATTTAAATAAAAAAATAGTGGGTGGAATTTTACAGTATTTAATTAAACAATTATGACCCTCATTAATGTACTAATTATTACGTGCTGCATGACCATGCTAAAGACCTTTTCCAATTAAACTGTATTAACCTGAAAGTAAAAAAAAAATAGTTTTTATAATTAATGTATTATACATAATTTAATGCTTTATCATATCAAAACCTAAACTCCTTTGGTTAATTCCTTATTACCTAAAAGTCTACATGTACATAAAACATTTAAGTAATATTTAATGTAAATATTAAATTTACTATTATGTATAAAAAGTTTCTAATATATTTGAGGTAAAAAACTATGACTTAAATGTAGTTTTGTTCTTATTTACATATAGTAGATAAAAACTTAACAAAACAAAAACAAAAGTGTTTTGATTTATTTACAAAAATAAAACATTTCTCTAAGCTAGCTGTCACGGTCTACTGCTAACACTATCACTTCACTAGAGTTTGCAGTTTGTGGTCCGGGGTGGGTATATGTACATGGCAGTTCAGTTCAGTTGTTTCAGCAGATCTTCATCCCAAAATCTGTCATTCTCTTAGACCTGTAAAAGGTTTTAGTTTTAGTTGAGGTTAGTGATGAACCACCAAATACCAGGTGTCTAATGTAAGGTGCCACACATTGATTATAAATCCATACTTTTAAGATGCAATTTAAAAAATTAAACTATTTCCACTAAACCAACCTCAAGGAATAACTTAATAGTAGACTAGTTTTAATCACTAAGACGGAAAGTACAAAAGTGTTTTTATTTGTGGGCAATCTCATGCGATAAGCAGAGGAAAAACGCTTTCAGTATGAGTGATAAACAACGGTTTTCTCATACTGCAAATAAAAAAAAAAACAAAAAAAAACAAAAAAAACAGTAAAGTAACCAGAGAAGTTAGTTTTATTGCCACCGTGTTAGTTAAGGAGAAACATTCAAAACTAAGTCCTATCAGAATATTTTAGGTAATAATAAATAATGAAATTGGTGTAATAAGAGCATAATTACAAGTGCAACCTTGTCGATTGCACTTGTAAAGAGCCTGAAGACAATAAAAATCTTGAATCTTGAAATCTTGAATATTGAATAAATTTATATCATACTAAAATGAACGAAAGTATAATAAACAAACTGTAACAAAGAATGTTAATATACAACCACAACATTATAATTCAATTTTCAATTTTACCTCAGGCAGTACCGCATTTCCTGCTAGGCCCACTAGGCCCAGGCCTAGGGCGCAAAATTTTAGGGGGCGCAAAATTTCGAGGGGTTAAAAAGGGGAAATTTGGTATTCATAAGCGTAATTATTGCCGTGTAAACGCCTGCGAAATAGGGCGACGCAACGCAAGGCTCATGCAGACCTTTCTGCGTTTTTGCGGCGCGGCGCGGCGGCGGCCAAACGAAACAATAGTTTTTTACACCATCCAAATAAAGTTTTGACCGTACCAACAGTTATTATTTATTTAAAACCCGCGGTTACACTCATTTTTCTTTCATTACAATATAGTATTGTCAATGTTTCACTTCAAGATTGAGTTTTTGAAGAAGTGAAGAAGATTGAAGAAGTGAAGTTACAGTGACAGGTTATATGCCAATTACTGCAAAGTATAATATGACACTATACATTTTAGAGGATTTGTTTTATTTAAAAATATCACAATATATATTTGTGTATACAGTCAGGGCCGTTGAGAGAATTTACGGGCCCCTGTGCAACAAGTCGCCTCGGGCCCCCAATGGGGGTGGGGAGGAGAAGGGTTGCAGGTTGTGGGCAAGTGTAATCAGGCCGTGAGAGGAACAAAGGAATCAAATTTGTGCATTTCTTACGCAAGTAATATTAGTTTATATAATCAATATGCTGATTGGGAACACATTTAAATAATTGTTAAAATGATGAAGCTACATGTTACAAAATTATAAACTTGTGTTAAAAATTACAAAGCGAAATATTACAAAATTAGTCAGTGGAGTGTTCATATTTTAGATTGAATAACAAAAACATCACTCACAGGATGATCCTTCTAGCCCTTTTATGTGAAAAATCACTTATTATGTCTTCAAAGCTTATGTAGCATGTATTATCGAAACGAAAGGGAAAGACTGAGAGGTAGCAGGGCTGCCATCTGTATAACTAAATTCATGTACAATTCTTTAGTTTCATGAAAATTTACAGTCAGTGTCATATCACTACAAGATTTGTTATTCTACTCCCCTGTTCCCTCTTCTCCATTTGCCGTACATTGTTGCCATGTTTTGCACCAGTTATCTGATTTGGCTTTGGCTTCAAAAGTATTCAAAAGTACCGTATATTCAAAAGTGGCAACATAGCCATAACGATCAAGGGATCAATGATGACGTCTACTATTTTATGCAAAATTTGTGATTTAGACGTTGAGGCTTGGCGAATGGCCATGTTATGGGCCTACAACAAAAATGAAAGCTGTTTTTATTCCTAATAATTCTTAATTTGTCAATAATTGGTACCTACCAACCCCAACTCGGTATAAAAAAAAAAAAAAAAAAAAAAAAAAAAACAGAGGCCCGGGCTCCTAGGAAGCCCGGGCCCCTATGCATTTGCCCCCTCTGCCCCTCCCTGTCGACGGCCCTGTATACAGTATATGTCATTAAACCCCGCCCCCGTCACTGACTATGCATATTTGTATTCTACACATCAAAATAAAAATCTAAAATGTGTAGTAGGCCTATAATTTTTTTATTTCGGCTCTGTTTAGCCTCTATCCACCACTTTGTTTTTTACACTTAAATTTTATTTCAGTAACGGATCACTATAAAATTAATTCAATATTTGGCATTAAATTTTATCACACCAACGTTCATTTACAAGGGAAAATATTTTTCAGATATTTAAAAAAATGGTCACCATTAAAAAAAATAACTCAGGTATTTCAAATCCGGTAAAGTTGAACAATATTTTACAGGAGACAAAACATTTAACAAAATAAATTATACAACATATGATACCAAGATAAGGATTTAACAAAAGTAACTGAGCTATTCAGATTTTTCTGTATAAAACCTCGATTTTATTTTAATTCATGCATATTAAGGTTATTTTATTTAAAAACTACAATAAGCTACGCCCGCACAACGGCGGCACGGCACAGACGGATGGGCGGTACCGCAATTTTTAACTCATGAGAGTGCGCGAACTACTGCGTCGGTGATACGGCACGCAACGGACACTCCCGGACGATTCGCACCTATTGCAGTTTTGCAAAAGATTCGGGAGAAGGAATCTCAGGACATTTCCGAGCTACCGGACCAACCGTGAGGGCTCTCCGAGACGAGTGGTACGTTATTTTCATCGTTCACCCAGCTCACAATAGTAAATTAAGTTGTTATAACGACTGATCTCTTTTGACGGAAAGTGCGGATGGCCGGAATGCCGGGTGACCGCTAGTAACACAGATTGGTAGTATTCCGGGAGCCTCAACACCGGTGACTAACCAAGACGATAATTGTCGTCTGCTAACAAGGAATTTGTATTGTTAGCAGACGACAATTACCGTTTTGGTACTCCTGGTGAGGCGCCCGGAATACTACCAATATGTGTGAGTACGCGCAACCGCTCAAAAAACTGCAAGCAATGCCATGACGCCCGTCCGAGCCATGCCGCCGTAGTTATTTGTTGTTATATAGATCTGTAGAATCTTGATATCGTAAGTTAGTTTAATAAATCTGTCAACCTTATTCTCTCTTGTAAAATTTTGATACAATTTGCCGGTTTTGAGATATTTGGACTTTAAGTGGCCGTCACTTTAAAACTACAAGTATCGAAAAAAATAATCGTAGCTATATTTATTTTTGTGGCCGGAATTGCGGCAGGGAGGGCGCAACTGTTTTATGTGCCTAGGGGCGCCGTTTGGCTAAATGCGGCCCTGGTCTCAGGTACAGAACTGAGTTGACAGACACAGAAGCAAGTAACAAATTTTTGGTTCTAGTGATGAGCGTTATTTTGTTAACTGTTACTTAGTGACAGTTAATGAAAAACAAACTGTTACAATGTTGACAGATTTTCAAATTAACAGTTACTCGCTAAAAGATTATCAATTCACAGACAACGGTTTAGGGAACAGGAATGATTATCATTTAGACAGTTCTAGTGAAATAGGTGACCGTTCTTGGGGTAACTACCAGGAAGAAGAATTATTTATCACTTAGACAGTTCTTTAGGAACAGAATTACTGTATGGCTAATATTTAAGAGTACTGTATTTAGGAACCGCGATAAGGAAGAATAACTCTGTCTGACTCCTCACTTCCGTTATTTTGAGGGACTGACCCTGCACTCGGTCACCATTAGATCTACTTCCTTGAATTAACAAAGTAGAATATGATTATGAAGTGTTTGTAACTTTGTAGAAATTACATAGATTTACTTTAGTACTAAGAGCAAAAGTTGTAATTTCACAGTATAAACTTATACAACCATTTACAAAAGTTTCTTCTTAGCTGACTCAGTAAATTGTTCCTCCATAAAAAAAGTAAGGCCGAAACACTCTTAGGAATGGTTAGCATTTACAAAAGAAACAGGTTATTAATTGGTTTGTTAACTGTTATAGTGTAGTAAAATTAAGCCAAAATATGGCTGGAAAATAAAAAAAATTTTGGACAGCCAATTTTTGCTGAAATGTGTTCTATGTCATCCCCTGACCTCCCTCAGAAAAGTCCCCTGAAATCCCCAGTGGGCAACATGCCTAAAAATGATGGGATGGCCCTCATGGAGTCAGAAATAAGTCTTTCGCCGACCAATAGGTTTATGTATATCAAATTAAAGCTCTAAAGTAGTAGAATTCAATGCCGCAAACCCCATCTCAAAGGGTTGCTTGAGTCTAAAATGGCAGCCTATCAAACTTAGAATAAAAATCAAATTTTAATCAAAACGCTTAAAAATGCAATAATATTAGAAATACTTGACCTTTTGAGGTCCGGTTTGCGGCAAATGTTTGCTTGTACAATTACCTTGGCAAATACGGATAGTTTGACATAGGCCCATCATATTACCCTTGAACCACCCTCTACATGGACGTCCCAAAGAGGGAGTTTTGAAAACTTTTTCTTAGTCCATAGCCATGCTTTACATAATTTTAAAGGCCTTTATAAGGAGAGTACATAGCCGAAAACCAGACCTCAAAAGGTCAAATATGTCGGAAGTTATTGCATTTCAAAGTTTTGATAGAATTATTTTATTCTAAATTTTGAACGTCTGCCATTTTTCTCTCGACCGTTATATTTAGGTCGGGTTTACGGCATTGTGCTCTACATTTTAAGACCTTTAATTTGATATATATAAACCTTCTGAAACTTATTCAAATTTAGTATGCTTAATATCAAAATATATTTTAACTCCTTATAGGCCAACCCCTCATTTTTGAGCATGATCTCCACATGGGATTGCAGGGGACTTTTCGGAGGAAGGTCAGGGGATGCCATAGAACACATTTCAAAAGAAATTAGCTTTCCAAAAATTATTTCATTTTTCCCGACTAATTTTACTACACTATTATTCGACAACAACTTATGAGAAATTTTCTTTGAGATCGATATTATTAACTGATTCAAAATAACAGTTAAAATAAAACGTTGATGAAAAGTAACAGTTATAACAGTTAACAAATAATAAAGTGTTATCTCATCCCTTCTCGGTTCTACCGAAGGTTTTGAGCAGCACGATTGGTTGCCTCGGTCACTCACCTCAGCTACTTGGTCGGCTGGTAGTTGTTAGTGCTCGGGTCTGGGTACTCCTCGTACTCCTCATCCCCACCGTCATCGTAATCCTCAGAGGGGGGCTCGGGGGTTATAGACAGGGGCGGCGGGGTCGTGTGCTCACTGAACTCCTGCCCCCGCACACGTACATGCTGGTTAGTAACACTCTCTACCACTACAGCCTTGCTCCCTCCACTGCTTGTTTTTAAAATTGCAAAAAATGTTTTGTTTTGTCTGCAACCGTAGGTGCATTCTCGTGGCACAGTGAACTTGTTAAGCTAGTGACATAGTTTGGCCCAGAATGAGTTTTGAGTTTAGTGTCCTCTCTATCCAGAGGTAATTGTAAAGGCCAGAATGTAAATAATTTAAAACATAGTTCTCTTTTTCAAAATCTTAATTATATTTCATTGGTTACCTTGTTTAGTAGATCTAGTATATCATTTGAGTGGCATTTGTCTCAAGTTGTATGGCAATAAAAATAAAAAATGAATGTTTATACAAAATATTTTTAGATACATACACTATTTGAGGTTTTTTCAATATACTGTAGCTGTGGAGGAAGCTAGGTATATGTTAAGCACCCAAAAATGTATATTAAAATTAAAAGCAGATGATCTGTTTCTGTACATAAGGGGAGGTGTTGATGCAGTTAGTCTGAAGTGCTTTATGATGTATGAACAAACCAAAGCAATTAAATATTTACTATAATAAGTAATGAAAAATTAAGTAATTGTATCATAAACTAAACTATATTTAAGTATATGACAATAATTTTCAACTCTCGATTGCATTTGCTGCTTCCTATCACAAACAAATTTTGATTCAGCTGTTTTACTTAGCAACATATATATTCAGTATTTACTCTATTTTATGTTGGAATTTATAATTTGCTACATTGTACAAAATTACAAAAAAAGAAAAAAAATTATATATAGTGTTGTAGACCTATACTACTAAAATTATTTTATTTGATTTTACTGTATTAAATTATACAATTATTAAAATACAAATGAAACTAGTCATCTATACATCATTCCAGTTAGTACAATTTTAAGAAGAGCATAAATAACCCTATTTAACGATCGGTATATAAGTGGGTTATCTTGAGTCACATATGAAGCATTTGACCTAAGCAGATGCATTTGTCAAAAAAATTAGAGATGGCTTACCATCTCTTGACTATTATCATTGTGTTGTTATTGTTGCCAGACATTTACAATGCTTATATATGGGGTGTCCCGCGATTTTTTCATTAACATCCCATAGGCCTTGATCACGCTACAAATTAGAAACTACAATTATAATAGATTAAAAAATGTAAAATTGAAAATACACTCGAGGGTACATTTTTCATTATTTATTACAACAACTATGGAGCTTTCTTGTTTTAGAATATTCAAGACATCTGGCATACCAATAAAAAAATCTGGCCTGCGACCAGTCTATGCCGCGAAGGAAACCCCGACGCGACAAACAACCCGTTTACTGGTGGACTGAAGAGATTGCGGAACTCAGAAGAACATGTTTAAGAACTAGACGAGCCGCCACAAGAGCGAGAATTCCCGCAGACAGAGTTCGTAAGTCGGAGGCCTATAAAGCTGCGAGAAAATCTCTCCGCCAGGCGATAAACAGGAGCAAGGCGAATAGCTGGAGGAGACTTCGTGACGACGTTGACTCCGACCCGTGGGGCCTGGGTTACAAACTTGTAACACAGAAACTCGGCGCCCGCTCTCCACCTTCCATCATGGAGGGCGCCACCATGGGGAGGATCGTCGCTGCGTTGTTTCCTGAACATCCACAGCGACCGCTGGTTGACTTCGGACGGGTAGAGGACGTTCCACTCTTCACTTTCGAGGAGCTGGAAACCTCCGTTCTCTCCCTGAAGAGCAACAAGGCTCCTGGCCCGGACGGGATTCCCAGTGAGGCTTTAAAGAAAGTATTTTCAATTAACGCTGACTTGTTGTTGAGAATGTACAATGCCTGTTTGGTAGAAGGGGTGTTTCCGGCTCCCTGGAAAACAGCCAGGCTTGTACTGATCAGCAAGGGCAAAGGTGATCCCGAACTGCCGTCGTCCCACAGGCCTCTCTGCATGTTGGACACGGCTGGGAAGCTGTTCGAGAAGCTGATCCGTTCCCGCCTGACTTCTGCCGTGGAAGCTGCCGGGGACTTATGCCCCCGTCAGTACGGCTTCAGAAAGGGACGGTCAACGATCGACGCTGTCACCGAAGTTCAGAGAGCTGTGGAGAGAGCCGAGAGCCACAACCATTTCTCCCGCCGAGTAGTGCTTCTTGTTACGCTTGATGTCAAGAATGCCTTCAACTCGGCGAGGTGGGTCGATATGTTGGATGCGCTTCGCAACACCTTTCGTATTCCTGCATATCTGTTGCGGCTCATCGAGGATTATCTACGCTCTCGAAGCCTGATCTATGACACAAGGGACGGAACGCGGACGATGGAAGTCACTTCTGGTGCCGCACAAGGTTCAATACTCGGCCCGGATCTCTGGAACGTTGCCTATGACAGCCTCCTGAGGTCCGAGATGCCTGAGGAAACCACTTTGGTTGGGTACGCCGATGACGTCGCAGCTCTCATTGCTGCACGCAACGTTGAGCTGGCCCAACTAAAGTTGAACCGAGTTATGCGGGTTGTCAACAACTGGATGTCCGATCACGGTCTCTCGCTTGCTCTTAGTAAGACGGAGATCGTGATTCTCACGAAGAAGAGGATCGACACCGTCGTCCCGTTTAGAGTGGGAAGGGAGGTGGTCACATCAACTCGTGCCGCCAAATACCTTGGGGTTATGGTGGACCCCAAGTTAAGCTGGAGGGATCAGATCTTCCGTACGGCGGACAAGGCCGCTAAGGTAGTTACTCACCTTAGTAGGCTGATGGCCAATGTCGGGGGTCCCCGATCCAGCAGAAGACGTCTGTTGATGTCCGCGGTCCAGTCCGTACTCCTTTACGGGGCAGAGGTGTGGGCAGGCGCTCTAGATAAGGAGTGCTACAGGCTGCGACTCGCCCGGGTTCAGCGTCAAGCCGCGCTCAGGGTGTGTTCCGCCTACCGGACAGTGTCCGAGCCTGCCGTCCTGGTGGTCGCCGGAGTCATCCCTGTCAAGCTCTTGGCAGGGGAGAGGAAAGCGATTTATCAGAGACAAGGCGAGATCGGCAAGGACACGGCAAGAACAGAAGAGCGCTCCCGAACCTTCCAGCAGTGGCAACACAGCTGGGAGCACGACACCCGAGGACGATGGACTGCGCGACTTATCAAGCAGGTCCAACCATGGGTGGAACGGCGGCATGGGGAGGTGGACTACTACCTGACCCAATTTTTGACAGGTCACGGCTATTTTCGGTCGTACCTGAACCGGATGGGAAAGACCGGTTCACCGGACTGCATTTATTGCCCGGGTGTTCCCGACGATGCGGAACACACATTCTTCCGATGTCCCCGTTGGGAAGGGCCCCGCCTGGAGGCCACACAAATATTTGGTGCATTTTCGGTGGACTCGGTCTGCCAAAAGATTTTGGAGGATGAGGGCAACTGGGATTGTTTGTCACAGTTCGTCCGGGGCATCCTCCTGGAAAAGAAAACCGATCTGGACCGCGAAGTGGCCCAGATCCCTTGATAGAGCGGCTGGATAAGGAGCGAGCCCGACGGGCGTAAGCCAAATTTAGGCCTAGCCTGACGTAATGTGATAAACAATTCCAGGTTAGATTCCTAAAGAGTAGAGGAGGTTTTTTAGTGGGTAAACCCGTTTTTTAGGGGAGCCCCACACTACAGGCTGGCCACCTGTGTGCGTAATGCATTTTTCCGCCTCTCCCTCAAAAAAAAAAAAAAAAAAAAAAAAATCATAAACTAAACTATATTTAAGTATATGACAATAATTTTCAACTCTCGATTGCATTTGCTGCTTCCTATCACAAACAAATTTTGATTCAGCTGTTTTACTTAGCAACATATATATTCAGTATTTACTCTATTTTATGTTGGAATTTATAATTTGCTACATTGTACAAAATTACAAAAAAAGAAAAAAAATTATATATAGTGTTGTAGACCTATACTACTAAAATTATTTTATTTGATTTTACTGTATTAAATTATACAATTATTAAAATACAAATGAAACTAGTCATCTATACATCATTCCAGTTAGTACAATTTTAAGAAGAGCATAAATAACCCTATTTAACGATCGGTATATAAGTGGGTTATCTTGAGTCACATATGAAGCATTTGACCTAAGCAGATGCATTTGTCAAAAAAATTAGAGATGGCTTACCATCTCTTGACTATTATCATTGTGTTGTTATTGTTGCCAGACATTTACAATGCTTATATATGGGGTGTCCCGCGATTTTTTCATTAACATCCCATAGGCCTTGATCACGCTACAAATTAGAAACTACAATTATAATAGATTAAAAAATGTAAAATTGAAAATACACTCGAGGGTACATTTTTCATTATTTATTACAACAACTATGGAGCTTTCTTGTTTTAGAATATTCAAGACATCTGGCATACCAATAAAAATGTGATCTCTTCGTGGGACACCAAGTATTTGAAATGGAATTAAAATTAGTTAAATACAATTTTTTCTAGCAACTGCCCCTATTAAGTAGAGCTTCAGTTATCCTCTCTTAAACATCTTGATGTACACAGCAAAAAAAAAAAAAAAAAAAAAAAAAAAAAAAAAAAAAATATGAGAGAACATTTTAATGTTAGCATGTTGTAAAAGTATAAAATAAAAAAATTTATTGTGTATGCATATCTAAAGGTTATTTGTACAATAAAATCCACACTAATGACATTGGTTGTAAAAAAGGCATTTGTGAATTTTCCATAAGCGTGAAGTGACCCGTTGTGATGATGTTATTTGCGAGCCTATCTACAGGAGTACCAAAGAGGCGTTGTTGTCTCCACCCACCTTGGGAGGTCTCCAGCCACAGCCAGGAAGTGGTAGGCCATCAGGGCCGATGGGGCAGGGGGCGTCCAGCCCTGGTACGCCCTGGTCGCCCTTGTCTCCCTTGTCGCCCTTCCGCCCTCGCTTGCCGATGGGGCCCTACGACAAACAAGCGCATGGTCAGGTCGTTCATGAAGGTATATGAACTTGGTGGGTGGGAAAGTTTCAAATCAGTAGTTTTCTGTTCAATTATTAGTCTGCAAAGTCACCTTAAAATAGAGAACAGCAAAAACATATGTTCATTTTTACTTTTACTTGTGTTTTTTTTTCAACAAATTTGTTCTGATCCAGATAAAACAAGGACAAAGGGAAAAAACAGTTTTCAGATCACTTTTCAAAGGCAAGATGTTGGCAATTTTGACTTATGTACCAGCTGTTTGACTGAAATAAAATAAAGTTGAACTATTGAACGTTAACAACTGGTTAGCTGGCTGGGTAGCTGAGTGGTTATAGTGCTCGCCTTTGAGTTGAAAGGTTGCCGGTTCGATCCCGACGAAAGTTAGTAGTTTTTAAGAGAATCGATCCTGGACCCAGTTGCCATTTGTCATTAGGCTATTAATTTAATGATGCTTTCTAACAACTGGTCGATGTTAGATAGTAACAAAACTGGGGTTTGGACCGTTCCCCGTCAAAACGTTAAAAAATGCCACTGGCATAGATACACAAAGTAAAATAAAACAAAAACAATGACATTTCAATAAATATTTAATAGTTCATTACTTTTAAAATTGCAATTTTTTTTGTACATCACTTGGATCAAATGTGTTTGCTATGCTAATCGAATTTCTAAAGCTTATGGCTTTGATTCGGTCCTCAAACTCATATGGGCTGAAAAAAAAACTTTTGGCCCTTATGATGTAGACTATCATTGTGTAAATTTACTTTAAGATCAAGTAATTTTAACAAAAAAAAAAAAAAAAAAAGAGATTGTGTGAGAACACAAAATTGTATAGGAAACCTTACTAAAAAAATAAATCGTCTACAAAGTGCAAATCAATAAAACACGGTTGTAGTATTCCGTCATTGCTTGAACCTGTGGTGCATCTAGCAGCAAATTGTGACTAACTATAAAATGTTTCATAAGGCCAGGCACACACGGGCGATTATTTTAAGGCAATTATTTCATCGCCCAGTCTGTGCATCATTGGAAAGAATGGGAGCGGGCACACTGGCGATCAAAAGTAGGGCCGATTTTAAAATCTGTGGCATGCCACAGATTTGTGGGCCAGGGTATAGTTGGCCGAAAATCTGTAACATACAGTTTGTAACCTGTCTACGCATACAGGCGATTGAATAATTGGCCAATCGCCCGTCAGTAGCTACTCCGCAGTCACCAATGACTTGTTTGTCTTGTTGTATATTTGGTCCAACAATTGATAATAAAGCATCAAAACCTTTTTTTTCACATTCTGTAGTAGTTAAAGAATTTCTTATCGTCCTCTCGTAAGGTGTTATATATCTTATGAAACTGTCCATTTATAAGTCTCTGACTTACAATAGGTTGTACCCAATACCTACGGTGTCTTCTTCTTTTTCTATCCCGCACCAGTAGTGCACAAACTCACGTTAGTTCTACAAAGTCCATTTTTTGTCACACAGAATGAGAACTACCATGTGAAAACAATTGCTACGTGTGTGCCTTCACATAGATCGAAGGCGATTTTTAATAGGCCGATTTTTTAATCGGTCCATTAAAAAATCGCCCGTGTGCGATTTAAAAAACAACAAAACAATTTAAACAACTGGCCTAACAATTTAAAAAACTTTGAAATGCAAGTAGCGGTATATAATACTGTCCACTAGTACAGTCTGTAGTTATTCTTCCTACATCTGGTGTGAATTAGTATGAGGTTCCTAATATGGTTTTTAATTAATTTGAGTTTTGATGAAATAATCTAAATTTAAACAGAGCAATAACTTTCACATGTAATTAATCATGCTTCACAAAAATTGTTCTTCAGGCACTGTGCTGTCAAACCGAGCGAAATGCAAGTAACGTTTGAAAACTTAACTATGTATGAATATGTGTCAAAGTGCACTTTTGCAATTTATAAACAAATAATATAGTTTAACCAATGTTGTAAGATGCAAAGTTGACATTGATCTTAGTTTCACTGCATTCATTAAGAGAAAACCATCTTATAATACTTACTGCTTCTCCTTTGGTTCCTTTATCACCTTTAGGACCCTGTAAATACATTAAAAGAATTAATCTATGAAAGTTGTCAAGACAATTTGATGTATTTCTACATAAAATTTTAACAATATTTTTTATAAGTTACACAATAAAATAAGTAACTCGTACTAATTTGTGATATAAAGAAAAAAAAATAGTTCAAAGCAAAAAATCTGTTAACCAATAAAGATGATTGTAACTTGATTGGTAAGTGTTGAAAGTGAACATAAAAATCTATTATTTTCACACAAAAGTGAATTTTGTTTTACTATGTTAAACTATTCATATTCCATTGATTAATATATATTCACTTAGTATAATTTCTCATATCATGCTTTCTTTGAAACCAGTAATGTATACTGGTTTCTTTTAATCAATAAAGTATAATCCGTCTTAACTGGCTTCCTCAGGACTAGGACTAAAAACACATGTTCATTAGAGAAGTGTTCTGTTGTCGTTTTCACAAAAGTATAATTTTTACAAAAATAATATATGAAAAAGTTATTAATGGGAACAGGTAACCACAATAACTAACCGTAATCAAACATGTGGTATTTTATAAATTAATCCTATAAAATTACTGGATATAATATACTCAAAGTAAAAGTACTAAACAACAGATAACACTTTTAGGTGGTTAAGGGTGTAGGTACTGAATAGAGTTCTTTCAAAATATGTTATATTTATATCTCTTCAGTTATTTTGATGTAGGACAGGTGTATTGTTAACTTATCATTCACCAAAATGTTTATTCATGTACTGGACATTAAATTATATCATTACATTTGATTACAAAAAAGGCTCTATGAAAATTTTTTTCATGTTAGTCTATAACAAACAAGATAGAGAAAGAAATTTTAAATCAAATACAGAGATGGCTTAGTGGACTTACATAAGTCAGAAAGAGAATTAGAATCAAGAAGAGGTTATAATCATACATCAATTCCTTTTACTGACCATAATTGCTTTTGTTTTTTATGCGATAAAAGTGAATGGTTAAACTTTTCAATTGCTTTTATAAGGTCATCTTTGGGATGTCTTTGGTATTACCGTATGCAACTCAAAATAAATGAGAAAATATGATAAATTAGGTCTATGCAAATATGCATTCAGACAAGCGCTATAGGCAAGAGGTACTTCCAGTCTAAGTTAGTGGGAACAGAGTCTCATATCTAGGCAGGTTAGTTTGTTACTGTATGATATCATGCAAAGTTAATAGACAACAAATTAAAAAAAAAAAAAAAAAAAAAAAAAAAAAACAAAGCTGAATGTTGCATGCCTTAGGTATAAAACATCTTAATACTTAGTTTATTTATTTAATTTGAATACTGTTAATACTTGTTATCGGTCTATTAGTACTGTAAGTAACAAGTCAATATAATAAGAAAATGTGTACAGTGAAAAGAATTACGTAGTTACAAGTGGTAATGTAAAGATAATGTTGAAAAAAATATGTATTTAGTAGAGAAGATGGACTTTTATAATGATTTCACACATTATAAAATGTGTTGAAATTTGTAATCCATATTTTATAAAACAATATAGTACATGGTTGTAATTAAATAAAAGAGTTAAAAGTTCCAAAGTTTGTTAAATTTGATTATTTAAATTTGAATTCACTGTAGCCTACTTAATGTTTGGGAATTGTTTATTAATAAATTTTTTTAAAACACACCGAGCCAGTTTAATATTTAATTTCATTTTAAATTACATACATTAGGAAGAGTCACATCAATTACTTTGACAATGTATACGAGAAAAGACAATATAAAAAAAATTAACCTATAAATGGCTCCAAAATATTTAAATCACTGGTTCCTCTGTAATTTAACCCCTAAGTAAAAAAAAAAATTGAACATTTTGAAGTTTGTATTAAAGTATGAACATGGTTTAGGTTACTTAATTGTTTAAAAACTGAACAAATATGTGTTATGAATGTATTTTGGTATTATTTGGGCGACCAATTTTTATAAATGTTGCTGAAGATAACACAACATTGGGGAAAAATTGCCAATCCATTTGATCTAGATTCATAATTAGTTCAATTAAAATCATGACATGAAAAAAGCTCTTTATTTACAAATTATTATGTTCATATTAAAATAGCAACAACAACAAAATTTGATGATGGGTTTGGACCGCTTTTTCCAAAAGCGTTTATTTGTACTTAGTACAAATATCCTTAAAAAAATGCCTCTGGCGTAGATACTAGCAAAAAAAGCTATATGACTAGATAAATATTTGTTGAACTATTAAAAAAGAGATTTCATGCATCACCAAAAAAATTGAAGCTTACAAATTTTATAGTGTTATCATTCAAGTAAGTGCAGTACATAAAGGAGTGTTACAATATAACTGCATATATAGTGCTACATGAAGTGGCTACTTTCAAATACAAATGATTCTGATGGTAAGCTAAACAACTAAATGACAAAATTATAACTTTTTTATATAAGCGGGTATAAAGCAACCTTAGACTGTAACACTAAATTTAACTCCAGTGGCCAAAAATGGGGTTTTGCTGACTTGTTATATGACCAAGACGAAATCGAGGGCATTCAAATATTTGAGGGCTGCACATTTCCAATATGTTTGGACACCATTTCGTACATTGCTATCCTATGCACATGTAATATATTATCTGTCTACAGTGTCTACGTACGGTATATAAATTTAATCAATACATTAACGTACAATGAAAAATGATCAAATGAAATAAAATCAAAATATTCTTTATGTATATGTATGAACCTCTATCATTTTATGTACATATCTAACTGATTCGTAAATCTCTTCAAATCGATTAATGTTCTTAAGAACATCTATCATTATTGGATTAAAATGTAAATGCTCTACATGTTGTACTCAAGACAATATATATAGTATTTGTTCTTTCATGTTCTTCAGTCATCGAAAGTAGAGGAAATGGAGGGGGCGATACATTAAAACTGAACATACTAAGGCAGAAGATGAACTCTCTCTCTAATAATATGCTGGACAATCATGTATGTCTGTTAAATAGTGCTTTATTAACTAATTAAATTCCTCCATTAAATTCCACAGCCACCAATAAATTCCTCAGGCGTAGATATACCAAAATAAAACAAAACATCGAAGTCTTTGTCTGTAACAAAACTAATGGAAATGTTTTAGTCTGATAAGTTTAAAGAATTTCTCACAATACATTGACTATTAAGTTATATATTTAATCTAATGACATTTGGTTTTAATAATGACAATCATTTTTAACACAAACATAAAAAAATGGGATATAAATAAGTGTGTTTTTAGTTACAATGTATTGATTGTATTTGATTGATGAAGAGCAAAGCCCTGAATTTTAATTTTCAAATTGAGGTGGGCCTTTCATAGAACAGTTGTAGTGCACTGCTGCACACTCAAGCAAAACAAAATATGTATGCATTTTGCCATTTTATAAGTATGTAGGTATTAAGCATAACATACCACCTTTAGATGAAAAGAACTTTTAGGATATCATAGCTATTTTTTCTTGTAAATTTGTTTTTTGAATTTTTATAATATTATTGCGGAATTATATGTTAATGGCAAATTTGTACTTATTAAGGCCAATATTTGGATGGTTTTGGTTTTATTAATAAACCATCAGAGACAGTTTAGCTAAGGAAAACATCGTGTAGCAACAATACTATACTTTGCTGAGAGACAGGCCAGCGAAGCTGATAAACTAATCCTGAAACTAATGTTTGGAGTGAAATGAGTTCATCATAAACATGAATGAACATTTCTCAGGTTTTGATTTGCAGTGTATACCATGTGCGTGTATTTAATTTCAATGATGGACATAGGAATATTAAAAAAAAATTAAATAGTCATTTCATGCTTATAACAACTATTTACTTTTTAATAAAATTTTTAAAAGATTCAAGATATTTAAAAATGTTATAAAAAAGGAAAAAATCAAATGATAGTTGTAGTTTTCGTTGGTGAGGCTATAGTTGGTGACTTTTATTCTCTGACTTAGTTTTACTTTTAATAATAGATAATTATATGATATTGGCAACTGGCATTTTATATTCAGGGTAGCCCATAAAAAGATAATCATAACAATTTTTATAACATTTGTTTTAATAGATATGTCTCCACAAAAATGTTCATTAATGGTTGCAAACATGTTAAAACATTTTCAATATGTAACAAACAATAGTAAAAACATTTAAAGCATAGTTTTAAGATGGAGTAAGTTTTTAACCACCCCTAAATAATAAGAACTGGTTGTCAAATGACAATTACACCTTTTTTGGCCACCTGTATTATAAAGTAAATCTGATAGACAAAGAATTTGATGAAAAACTCAATTGTACTCAAATTAACTAAAGAACGTAAATAATTATTTTATTTATATGTTAATAGTATATATGCATAGAAAACTGTGTCATCGAAAAAATTGTTTTCTATTACTTAAGTGTACACGTGTAACTAAGTATAAAACCAGTATTGATGGATAAGTAAAAATTATCTAACAGTCCACCAAAAAAGTATTAGGACAGATAAAACTAAAATAACTTTACAATTCACTAGCACTTCATTAAAAGTGTTTGTGAAACTTTCATTTACTTTCATATAATATATGATATGGTAGACCTAAACTGTAGCATACAGGCTAGGTCTAGTATGACATTAAAAATGAAGTTGGCAACAAAAAAAGTACATAAGTAGGTTTTCCACTAACATGTTAAAATGTTAACGTCACATAAACACGAAATTATCTTTTAGCACCGGAAACCACGATAAAGTTGAATTAATCACAGTGATACTTCATATTGGTCTTTAATTAATATACATAGGCTAACAAAAAATTAAAAAAAAAAAAACTTTTTCCAGCAATCAATGGTCATAATGAAGACATTTGAGTGATTTGAACAAAAATTACAATCAGAATATAAAAAAAATGATAAAAGCATAATTACTTTACTTTAACAACCCCAAAAATAAATTACTCCTAAATAAACTGTAATAATATAAGATAAAATTATAATAAAATACCTTAATATGAAGTTATACTTTACGAAACAAAAAAGGTCTCTGTCATACACATAACTTGCTATAAATAATCCTCTAAAGTAATTAAATTATACAGAAGCACACAGTACTGAATTATAAAATCACCACTATACTTTCAAGCTTAAAACTGAACAAACAATTGTTCTCTAATGTTTATAGTAACAGTCGACAAGCAAGAATCATGCAAATGCAAATCTAAATTTCCATATTCAAATAAACACAATTTGCACTGTGAGTTGATTGTGACCTTTGTAAAATAATTTTATTTACTAAGGGAAATAATTTTAAATTGTATTTTTATGATATGCATTTTTATACACCTTTTTAAGACATTACTGGGATTATTAAACAATTTAAAAACATTTTACAGTTCTACAATGAAAAGTAAGCTATTCATGCATTTAAAATGATGTTACAATTTGTATTTAGTCATGAAAAATATATAAATGGAAATAAATTTAAGACACCAGTGTGTGTATTCATACATTAACGTGCACCGATGCACATTCATTTTTACAATACCTCTGTACCAGGTATCCCATCCGTGCCCTAAAATAAGAGTAAAGTTAGTACCACACCATCTCACTGATCGCCCATAACATTTTTAGTCTGTGTTGTTGACATGGACTACAAATTACATTGTATGTACCAAATTATAATAAGGGTTAGTAAACATTTTGTTAATAAACCTGAAATATAATTTTAATGATATGTACAAAACACAGAACCAAACCAAGAAAATTAATCATCAAAAGTAATAAAAATAACTAAAAACAAAGAAAATATTTAATGCAGTATAGATATCAAGGAATATCTTGGCCTATGACGACCGCTTACAGTTCAAACAATTAATTGAAGTAGAGCGACAAAGCTGCAGATTGTCGCACACTGTTTTTAGTACCAATGTTTACCAATTTAAATCCAGAAGTGGAGTATGTCAGAAGCCAAGATTACCTGTACCGGTAGTGCACAAGTAGTACATAAAATTTTGCATAATATTATAAAATTAGCTGACACTGTGCAATCAGCTCAACAGCTGTGGTATCTTCAATCATTTTTTATAACAAGAGAAGAGTAACAAATATGTTGGCGCTTCGTCATAAATAACTGCATACAAAACAACTGGATAAATGCATTTTATTACAGTACCGTGCCATAATATTACAGGGGGGGCTTCAGTCTACCCCTGGCGCTCCATCCAAATGCAAGGGTTTTTTTTTCGTGTTATTTTCTGCTAAAAGCAGCCTAGAGCTATAAATAAGGTGTCATATTAAAGAACAAAATTGGTACTAATTTTCCTCTGATACACTTTTGTAATTATTTCATCAAAACCAATACATAACTTCAGTAAAAAATCGAGAAAACACATGTTTTTAGACAGTTATAACAGAAATTAGTAATTTTATTTTAAAATTCTAAAAAAAGAGAAGATGAGGTCCGTCTTTGAATACGTTAAGAGTAAATCCTCCATGTCCATTTAATTTGTTTTTAATTTGTTTAATTTGGTTTTAATTTTGTTTCAAGTTAGTATAAAAATTATTAAAGAGGAGTTTTGGAGATTAATAAAAAAAGATAATTTAGCTGATTATTGTTCGCCTAACAGTATGGGAATCAACTCAAGAAAGTTGAAATACTTACAGGCAGACCAGGGTCTCCTCTTTCACCTTTGGTGCCGGGTTCACCTTGCCCACCCTGGACATAGGAAAATCAATATTATTAATCAGACATTAAATTATTTTTGGTATTCAAATTTTCTTTTATTTATTAATGCCATATGAAGTGACAAAAGTTATTTGGTAACAAGAAGTAACGCTTATTACATTGATGAACAAGTACCAGTAATAAAATTCTTTTCAATAGCCTAACAAGACAAGTAAATGTTAAATTTGGCCTCAGAGTGCATAGGTTGTCTATGGTATTTCTAGGAAAGAGGAGATTTTCTAAAATTCTCTGCACATCTTCTGCACACCATTGGCACGAGCTGTAGCACCAGATGTGGCATCAGGCATAAAAGAGCCAAATTAAAAGAGCAAATGGAGGTGGAAAATGGTAAACAATTTTAATATAAACTCAAAACTCACTCCTTTTTTAGAAGCTGCAGCTTTAGATTTTTGCAGCACTAACACATTCAGAATAACTGATTGCAGAACCATTAAGTTGACATAACCAACTAATTAGTAGTTTCAGAACTATAATACAGTACTTAGTTCTAAGTGTTCTAAAAATTAAATTATTAAAAACTATATTTCTTGCAATTATTACCTTCATTCCATCAAGTCCAGGAGGTCCCTGGAAAAGAAATAAAAAGTAAATTAATTATGGTTCATATAAAGATTATGAAAAGGAAACAAAACCTTAGCAGTAAAAATAACTAACTCAAAGTTTTATTTGATTTAACATTCAAAATACATTACGGTGCACTTCTAATGCACACTATCACATGCACAAGCAAATTTAGGTGCATTAAATGCAAAATTCTCATTCAATATTTGTTTTGTAGTTGCTGTTACTATTAGATGTTACTTTTTATACTTTTTGTTTAGCTTAAATCTTTTTTTAAATACATTTGTTAATAAAGTATTTGCATAAAAATCTTTATTACAACTATTAAATATGAAATGAAATTCTTATAAGATACATAGAGTTTTAAAAATAACCAACCAATCAATAAAATACCTATTATAGAAAAGGGTTTACAAAATAATTTTCAACAGATGGATTAGATTTATTAGTATTTGAAGGTACAAAATAAGGTATCAAATTTACTAGAAACAATTCAAAATTTTTTTAAACATTCAATTAAATCTTTATAATATTTTTTACATGAAAATCCATTGATGCTGAACACGCTGGATATTTTAATCGTTCAGTGTTTTTTTGCTGATTGGCTTAATTTGAACTATTCTATTTAAAAGAATGAGTCCCTGGAAAAGTTTCAAAGGATATTGAAAATTCTCTTATACACAAACCATTGATATGTACCATGAAGTACATTAGTATTCTTTAGAAAACAAACTATTAGTAAAGGTCTGGAAGATAAAATATTTTATCGAGCTTAAAGTGTAAACAAATGAATTGTTTGTTTTAAGAAGTTTGAAATATTAACACTTTGTTGGTGGTTTTAGTACACAAAATATATTTTAAAAAGTTTGACATTAAACACAAATTCAGTTAGGGATTACAAAAAAAAGTGTTTCCAATATCACCTATCTTATGTCAGAAAACATAAATTCTGACATTATGACAAGTATTTTTAAATAACCCATAGAAAATTTACTTTTGGATGAAAATGACAAGTCACAAGAAAGGTAGGATTGAATGTTAGAATGACATTTTTTCATCAGGAAATAAATAGTAGCTAATCTTTACTTCAATATGATATTTTAGATATTTTTTTTTAGATATTTTTAGATATTTTATTTGAAACACCGACACACTCTGTGGTGCGTATTTTAAGGTGAGTATGACTGAAGGGGTGAGTGTGGTGATTGTAATGGATCAGATGAGGTGTAGCTTTGTTACTGACAAATATCAGCTGTTTCATTTGTCAGGATCATTAGCCCAATGACCAAAGGCATATGATCTTAAACTAACACCCAATTAATTTAAGCATTTCAGTTGCCATTCAATAAACCATGCTTCATATTATTATAGACAGACTGATCACAGTTGTTACACCTTATAGTGTTACACCTACAACTTTTTATCTATTTTGAATATTATAATATGAGTGTGGATAAAATGAAAGGTTTTATGACTTTCTTATTTTAAATCATGCCATGCAAAGCAAAAAAAAAAAAAATAAAATAAAAAAATAAATAAATAAATAAAAAAAATCTATTATAAAATTAAATATATTTTAATCATGAAATGTACATTAATACATGTCATGAAACCCCTCATAATTTATTGAAAATTTCAAATAATTTTATTATGTTAGTAACATTTAAAATATTACCTGAGTTTCATACCCCATGTTAGATACACCCCAAAAACATTATTAATTTGTGTAAACTTAGTTTAAATATTAGCAATTCCAAAGCACGAGCTACGTAAAAGTGTCAGTGTAAACTAAGTAGCTACAGTTTTTAATACAAAAATATTCTTAGTACTTTTAAGACTTAAAGTTTTAATCCACACCCTGTAAAAGCTAGCATATCACACATCAGCCATGGGGCTGCCCCTCCTTCCATTCTGCTTTGGGACACCATTAGTGTTGTGCTGCTACCTATTGACGACTTGTAGAACTTCAACTAGTACCATTCCGAAGCAGTACATTTCAAAACGTTATATATTTACCACCTACGTTTTGTTCCAAGTTGCAGCAAACGCTCACCATTTATGGTGGTTGCACCGAATGAATTAATACCCCCTGTCGCAGCAGAATTCAAACTATTTAAACTCTGTGTCTGATCGTGCCCCATGCGTCCCCATCTTCTGTTTTATAATTGGGATTTCAGTATTCAAAGAGTATACACTTGGTGGAAAAAAGGTCTTGATGGATAGAATAGTTTAAACTTATTTACGTTTACACACAGCTGTACGTATACAGTGTTTAACTATTAATGACTGTGGACTTGCCACTTCTGATAAATCTTTCAGGCATATTGGTTAAAAGTTTTATTTGCTGTATGCATAGAACACGACAAAATTTGTATAGGGAAATTTGTAAAATTTTTTGCCAAACAAAAATTCTGCACAATGTAGACCGATGATAAAAAAAATTACCTGTTGGTTTAGCATCAACAGTTTTTATTCAAATATTGAAAAGTTTACAATACTTTACATTAAACAAGGTGCATTACATTAAATGCAAGGGTTTTTGAGAATCGTGTTATCTCCTGCTACATTCTAATGTTCAATTCAAAAAGAAAATATTTTACTTTATGTATATTTTTAAAATGGCAGTAATTTAAAATATGAATATGTGATGATGGATAATTCTAGCACAATTTTACCAAAGAAAAAAGTAAGATAAATAATTTATTAAACAATAATGCCAAGATGCAAAGATCATATAATAAATAAAAGAGTTTTTATGATTTTTTTACCAATATACCAAAATGAACAACAATATCTCATAAAATAATTATTAATTGGAAAATAGTAAATGTTGACTGTTGGCTAAGAAAGGATTTCTAGATTTATGATGATAAAACCTTTTTTTCATTACAGTACTTTTAAAATTAGAATCATCATCTCCCAAAGATTCATAACATCTTTGAGGATCTGCTGGATAATTCTAAAAAATTAAGTCCATTATGGGAATTAACGAGGAGGTGGAAAGCTGTTTCCAGACGTTAAGAGGATGGTCCAGACGTATACACCTGCTTTTAAACGTTATTTGATCACTGCATCTCATTTTTTAATAAAATATCATTTTGTAAAAATAAAATATTTTCTAGTAAAGGATTAGGTGTCAGTAGTAGTTATTATTATTATTATTATTACTGTCGATTTATTATTCAAGATTGTACAGAGCTACTTTACTGTACCAAGTAAAGCTCAGTATGTAGCTACTATACAATTTTGAGACGGAATCATCTGGAGTTTCCAGTAGATACACCATCAAAACTTCATACAAAAACAGTTAAGCTCTAAATTTTTTGTGATAAAGTTTGCTGAAGTTATTAAAGTTAATCTGCATCTTCAATAATATAAAATTATAAAGTGAAATTAAGTGGTTCATGGGTTAGATAATGATAGGAAAAGAATCATAAATCATGATAAGTATTAAGTTCTATTGAAATTCCCAAGCAACAAATTTAACTATTTTCATTAATTTTATTTACAAGTTATAAAAATTGTAGTACTGTATATTGAAATGTTCACTTCAAACAAATATGTCAAAACAAACTGTTTTAGATATTAAACTACAAATTTACAAAGAGATGAAAATTACAAATTGTTCATGCATTTAATGTTCATGGATGATAAATAAACAGGTTAAAGCTTCCATTCCTTTAAATGTCCAAAGTGCAGTTGCAAAGTAAACAACAAACAAGCATCTCTGAAGTAAGCAGGTTGTTTGCATTTTAATAATAAAATTTAAGCAGAAACAGCACCCAGAAAGCACAGTTATATATAAGAGGTAAGTTATACTTACATTGTTCACCCAGTTAACTCTGTGAGGAGAATCGTCCAAATGGACAGCCATGGGCCGTCCTATTTATGAGTATCCTAGTTTTTTGTTACATTAAATTTTTAAAATTAATTTCAAACAAAAGTAAAAAATTCTTCAAGAGGTTACGTGAGGCAAAGAATCTCGTCTTATCTGTTTACAGAATATTTATAGCAATAAACTCTTTTAAATTTGTTGGTTATGGGAGCAGAAGTACTATGATTTACCATATAGTTAAACTAATATTTTTTCTAATATTGATAAACAGTACTACAAAGTTAAACTAATATTTTTCTAATATTAATATACAGTACTATATGTTTTTTTATATTTTAATAATTATTTTGGTGAAACTATCATGTAGCTATGAAATTTACTAGATATTCAATAGTATATTATAAATTAGGATGAATGAGAATTTTTATTACATTTTAAATGAATTTAGGATTTTAAAGATTAATGTAGTATATATATTTAAAGTAAGTCAAATTTTAAATGCTTTACATACAGTAGTTTTACTTAATATTAAAAAAAGTAAAAAACAAGAAATAAAACCACCCAGTTACTGCAATAAGTAGTCTATAAATTAAAAATAAACTATGTAAAATGTAACTTAATTTACATATATTCAACTCTTACTATTCTATTAGAAATGTTTATTTTGTAATTAATAAAAATCTAAACTTATTAAATTAATGTACATACTAAGTAAGGAAGTACAACAAAGAGTTATCAAGAATAAAATAATTTACACATACATTTTTTTTTAATTTTGTTGTTTTATTTCTCATACTGAAAAAGTTACAATGTAAAACTTTGTGGAGGACAATGTAATTGTTTGTCTTACAATAATGTTGGGATTTAATTTTAACGAGTAATGTAAATGTAACATTTCATGAACATTCACAAAACCCTTTTGAATTAAAAAAAAAAAAAAAAAAAAAATTAACATTGTACAGCAAACAATATTTTAGTTTATGCTTTGCTATTTTATTGTTTTCACATGTCATTGAATTTCGTAACTATAAAAGAGATGTATTATAAAATATAAAATCGCAAGCCAAATGGGTACAGCCAAAAAAGCCTCATGCTTTACAATTACAGTTTAGTTATTTCACACAAAACATTTTCTTATACCTACAAGACGTTTATACAAACACTAAACTGTGGCAGTACTTAATCTAAGATACTATTTATTTTCATACAATAAATATATAACAATTATAATAATATATTACAATTTTTAATTGAAGATACTTACAAAAACACACAAAAATATCTAAAACGCTTAATATTTATAATATTATATATACCATAATGAAAATAGCATTATATATTAAAATTTGGTAATGAAGTCTCTTGTTGGCACTCAAAACTAGGCAGCCAGATGACATTGTAAGTCCAGCTGTTTGTGAAAAACACTTTGGAAACATTCATGAAGCCAAACACTTCCCGAACCCGTTACCACTTTGTACATTGATGACTTAATTCTAGTGGACATTAGGTTTTTAAGTCTAGTAAGTACTAAGTAATAATAATCAAGCAATGGTTAGTTTTAAATTTAGCCTAGAAGATTATTTCAGGAGATCAAAATTAACAATGATCTGTTTAAAAAGGTTTTTGAAACTAAGTTTACTGTGAATTTGAAAAGGTAGAAAATATACCTATTAAATTAAAAATCTATCAGATGAAGGAGTTGTCTAAAAGTGTAGGAATAAATTTATTATGAAATAATTATGTTTAATTTCCATTTAAAAAAAAAACAGTACTTCAACATATTTAAAACTCCAGTAATGAGAAACTGTGATTTAATTTTTTATTTTACTGACTGATAAACACAGAAAAATTTAGAATAAAACTTTTTTAAAGGAAGTCATAAATAATTGAAAAATGCTTAACATGTGTTTCACATATCATCATATCAGTCTATTGCATGTAAGTAAACTGACGACAGGGCTACACAGCACATTTCATTGTTCTATATACATGTTATGTTCAATGTTTACAACTTGAAACTAAAATGCTAATTATTTTACCCAGGAAAAATTATAAATAGATAAATGAAAAATAATAAAAGTTAAATGACATAAGTAACTCTCTAAAAGGTACAAAATAATAAGGAATTAAAATAATATAATAATGAACTAAGTTTTTATGGATTCCTTTAATATTTAATTGACCATGTAATAATTTTTTAAACGAATTACCAGTTAATTAATTGTGTAGTAAACTATGTTAACAAAAGTATGAATATAAAACAATAAATACAATTGAAACGTCAATCAATCCAAGCCATTTTGCTTAAACATTTAAAAATATTCATGAATTTGGTATCATTACAAAGCACAAATTTTAAAATTAAAAAAAAAATGTCAAAAAATTTTTGGACATTTTTGGAATACACTATTTATTTTGTAATAAATTAGTCATTTATGTTTTATAAATGAAATAAAAATATCATTGATACTGTACCGGTATTTGCAAAATATCTCAGTATGTATAAAAAAATTTAAATCTTCTTTCTATTAAGTTCCTGAAATTGTTTCTGAGAGCATTTTGAAGTTATAATTTGAGATCAATCCAGCACAGTTAACATTGAACTACCTGCATTATTCCAAATAAATATAAAAATAATTATTATTTCAATAGTAAACTCATATAAAAATAAAAAAATCTATAATAAATTAATTAAAAATGAAAAATACAAAAATTAATAACATTATCATAATGAAAGTGGAAACTTTTTACTTATCAATAACAAACTTAAATATATGTCTGGAGGAATCATCAGTTTGTGCATTGTATAATTGTCCGTCGCTGATCATTTCTCTACCTAATATCTACAGTAGGTCGCCGAGTCCTGGTGTTCACACCACTTTATATACATGAGATCGCACTGTTGAGTCGCAGTCGCACTACGTTAGTCGTGTTAGTCTACCGAAAGTTCACTGGGCACATCAGCGTGGGGTTAGTGGTTAGCTGATGTTAGATTAGGTTTAGGAAAACGCAGGCCTTACCATCTGCCCCGGCTTGCCTATGTCCCCAGGCCGACCGGAGTCTCCTCTCAAGCCCATGGGACCCTACGGGTGGACAAACGGTGAACATGGTTAATGAAAACAATCAACCTTACAACAATATACAGCTCACTAATGCTATGTAGTTGGAAAACTGGATTATGGTATCCACTCTGTCTGGTGATTTGAGAGGTTATGTTCACTCTACCAGAGTTTCAGGTCTTTTTATCCCATTGAAAATAAGTGTTTTCTGTCACAATCACTTTAAATCTTTCAATTTGTGAAGTTGTCGTTTACATTCAAAGTACCAGGTTAACCGAGCCTTGCTCGTTGGTTTTTATTCACTTTTGTTATAGTGTCAAGGTAAAAAAGCAATTACATTTCCACCAACAACCAAATATACCGCTTCACAGTTAACAGCTGTTTCAAAAAGTCTGCTTAACATTAATGTTTCTTTCTTTTTGTTTACATTTCGTTGTTATTTCGTTACCAAAATAGCAACCCATAAGACTAATGTTAAAAATTACAATTTTTAAACTTAATTTTAGGCCAAAATCGATTTTTTCTGGGGTTGAGGCTGTTTCTAAACTTATTTTTGGACCAAAACACTCTTTAATGCAAACTTTAAGCAAAATCTAACAGCTAGATTTCGAGATCGTGGAACACACATCCCTTCAGATATTCCTCGTATTATAGTATAGGATTAAAAAGAAACATGAACACAACACAGTCAAGTTACATTCAGCCAAACAAAAACTGGCCAGTATTTAATAAAATGAAAAAAAAAACTCAAGTAACAGCATTGAGTGATGAGTCATGTTTTGTGTATGTGTGACATTGTCCGTTTTGTGTATGTGTTAACTTTTAATTTGACAACTTCACAAATTTAAGGATTTAATGTGTTTGTGACTGAAAACACTTGAAAATGGGTCAAAAAGAAACAAATCCAAACCGTGGTAGTGTGAAACTAACCTCTCCGGATCCCCAGACCGATTGGGTACGATAAACACATTTTTTTGGATAAGTTACGTGATCCAATGGCTAATCTATAATGAAAATATCTTATTATTTAAAAAGTCTTAAAACAGATTAAATTCACTGTAAAAATGTAAATATATATGTTCAGTCACATCCCATTTGCCAAAGCATGTTATGATGGCAAACATGTTTCAGTGAAATTTAGAAAGCACTTAAGTATGAAGAGGTTTCCCCTACGATACTCCTCATAGCTTAAAATGTGCCCAAATTTACACATACTTTGAAAAGGTCTAGTGTACAAAAAATGTGTGAATTTGAAATTGTGATGCAAAATATAAAATAACTCATCACGATTTTAATAACTAAAATATTTGTTCAATCGACTGCAATGTGTTCTTCCATGAAAACACTGACCATGAACTACATTTTGTTATTTTAAATTCGTAAATATAACTTACACGATTCCTCTAATTTTTAGACTTTAGATACTATTGTATATATTCACTTGTATCTTATAATTGGCTGTCATGAATTTTAGGAAAGTGGTTAACTTACAGAAACATAGTGATGTGTGTGTGTGATTTAGAAATTTTGCATTAAGAATTTTGTTTCTTAGTTAATACTAATGCAATGACACATCAACATGAATAATAAGCACAAAAGTTTAGACATCCTTTAAGCAAAGATAAATCCAAGAATTCAAAATTAGTTTTTATATTTACATATAAGTTATAATTTTCAGTTTCTATTAGGCCTATGGCTCTGATACTCACTGGTAATCCCATTGGCCCAGGATCACCTTTAGATCCTTTCTCTCCCTGGAAAAAATTTGTTGATTATATGTTTGTAATGATTAAAATGCTAATTGCCCTACAGTAATAACAATAGTTCTGATGTATAAAAAAGAGATTTTTCAATCAATTTCTACAAGAAAGAATAAAAATACAGAGAATCCATACCCTATTCTATATAAATTTTCAACAGGTAAACCTTTTATGGAGATACACTGTACTATTAAAAATACAGAAGCCAATAAGAGTAAAGGAGCAGCAAAGTTATTGAAAATCTCTATAAATTACAAAATTTCTTTCTAAAATAGAATTCGTCTTTCATCTTTAAGCTATTTACTTCTTGAAACATTTCAAAGAATTAGAAATGCTCAACTTAATAAGTTAATATGTATAAGACAAGTTGATTCTATTGAATAATTTTTGTAACTATGAAAGTGCATCAAACAAATCTATTATTTAACAAATTTCCTCTTTTGCATGGTTATCAATTTTTGAAATTTATAGGAAGGGATTGATTTAAAACAAATATTTATAGGATTATTTTAAAATTCATAGTTTTTCTTTTCTTCAACGATCTTCTTCAGTTAAGTTCCTTCACCGTCTTTACCATTTTGCAGCTTGTTTATAAGTACAGTGGATTGCCAATTAAAAAATGTTTATTATTGCTGGCAGTATATGATTTTCTTTTTTTAATCCTTATTGACGCAATTTAAATTAAATATAAAACATAAATAAAGTAGCAAAAGATTATGGCAATTTGCTCTTGAAAATTTACGGCAACCGAAGTACTCATTAGTAAATTCCCAACCATAATCCAGACTGATGTGGCGGACAGTAGATACGGATTTCAGAAAATCTAGATTAAATGGAGTTAACCATGAGTCATTAATTTAGTTCAAGCAGCAAACGATCGTCACATTTATGTCCTAAAATATTTTCTTTAAGAGGAACGCTTCTATGTTTGGTGAAAAACATTAAAATTCCTAATGATTACAAAAAAATAGTATCACACAATAGCATCATAAATACAATTTTTTAAAATATCCTTATGATAAAAAGACAATTTAATATTGTTTGTGAGCGTATATGGTTTAAAATTTATAGTGATGCTTAGCTACACCAGAGAATGAAGAGTCAATCCTTTATAAAATAGTATTTGTACTGCTATGATCTGTATATTTTACAAGAGCTATTTTCACCATGGAAGGTATCAGATTGAATTTCAACATCTGATGATGAAACTGAACTTCGTCTGTTTAAGTATATTAGTTGACAGCAAGTAACAAGTAACGTGTTGTACTCACAGGTTCTCCCTTGGCGCCGTCCATGCCCCGGTCGCCCTTGATGCCCGGGGGCCCCTGTAGTCCGGGGAGCCCCGCCGGCCCCGGTGGACCCGGCGGTCCGACTACCTGCAACGCACACATCAACCATCAACATATGGTTACGTTTAACAAAATTGCTTCGATTGCTGCAATTTCTAAAGTCCATTATTAGTTTGTTGTACTTCAAGATTAAGAAAAAGGGTTCACTACTGTTGTGATTTTACAAACAAGTGAGCCAAAAAACAAAGGTTTTTAGAATGAAATATTTTGAGAACAAATATATTTGAATTTTGCAAATTACACTATAATATTATGAGTTTGCCTTTTTTTTAATAGATCAATTAGGTAATTATCGTATGGCTTTTATTTTAGGGAGATCAGCAATTAACTGATAGTTGTCCTAGCCTGAAATGCCTGCACTTTTTTTTGGTTTTCTATGTAGGTGGACCAACGGCTTAACGTGACTTCTGAACCACGGGAGTGGCCTAACGATATTTTTGTCCCCAAGCCGGGAATTGAACCCGGGCCCGCTGGGTGATAACCCAGAGCTCTACCACTGAGCTACGGCCACTGCCGCGATATTTATTATGTTTTAAATAGATAATAAATATCTTTTAAATTATGTCCATTCACATTTACACAGGCTTCCCATATTTTCTGCAAACTTGCATTTACTTTTCATAACGTTCATTGGGGAATAGCAGCATACTCGTTTCTTATATACTGCTTATGTTCAGCTATATCTTAGAGCTTCAACACAAATACTTTAATTTTCAAATAGGATCGGGCAGACCATGGAATATCACCAAATCGTGAAAACAAGAGTCCAGGAAACTACTGTCGTAATAATGTCATGAGAGTCATGATGTGTGGCAAGGATAGTAGCATCCTGCTGAAACCATTTATCTTTCATATCAATTCCTAAAAGGTGTAACTGCGGCACCAAAAGTCCTTAACTTAAGCAGTATCTACATGAAACAATGTTGCTGCTATTCCTCAATCAATGTTACGAAAAGTAACTGCAAGTTTGTAGAAAAGATGGGAAGCTTGCGTAGGTGTGAATAGACATCATTTGAAAGATATTATTTATAAAAAATTAAATGGAAAATTCTGTAAATACTTTAGTATATGTTGCAATATTAAACGTTCGGTTCTCAAAAAATTTCATTTTGAAAAAAGGAATTTATTTGGCTCACACGGTATTTAGAAATTATGAGTTTTCCAGTCCATTGAAAGTAACTTATACGTAGTAAAACTAAGTTATATTTAGTATAGGTTTATGCATTTTCAATAATTTATTCCGCAGAAAATGCAAATTAATGGCACATTAATTGCAAAATGCAAGTATTTTGAAGTTAAAGGCAACACTGTAAGTTAAACAATGATGAATAAGTTGTTGTGGGGAAAATAAGTGATTGAGTGAATTGACTGATAAATGATAATTATAATTTCACTACTTCTAATACTCCGCCAGACGTACAAGATAGACCTATAAATATTGTGAAAGAATTTACATAAAACATATTATAGTATATTGTGGAAGAATTTAAATGTTTATAAGTTTAGGAGCTGTTTGGCTCTCCATTGATGAAAAATTCCACGGCTAGAAGAATCTAGATTAAATGCAATTTCATTTTAAGAGATGCTCTGCTAATCTAGTTTATGATTGCTTACTTTAAATTAAAAAATAAATAAATAAACGGATACTTACAACTTCCGCCCCACCAATGGAGTCGAAGGTACCATCTCCCTATGAAATAAGAATAATGGATGTTAAAATAAGACACACGTAAAATAAGTTTATACTGTGGAACGCCACCCATAAGCTTAAAATATAAATGAAGCATTTTGATGGTGGAAATTCTTAAAAAGTAAAATAGATTTCATGATTAAAAGAGAATGTAATTCAATTAATACTGAATCAGGGAAAATGAGGGCTGAAACGCTCATAAGCATAATCTCGTATTAATAAGATTGTAGATACACTAGAGATTTATAATTTGTATATATTGCAAGTTAAGTAAAGAAAGCGCAGTGTTTAACATTTATTTTTATTCAATGAGAGTACTTGGGCACGTAGGGTTTTCTCAAAAATGGCCATTCCTCAGCTAAGGCTAACAAAGAAATGGGCGTGCAACTTAGCCAAAGTTTAAAGCCACTTATGTCAACAAATTAATTTTCTTTAATAGTCGAATAGGTGCATTTAAAAGGTATTTTGTTTTAATTTTTTTAACAGTATATTACTCCACTAGTTATATTCAGGAAAGGTTTGTTTCCCTATTTTAAACTGACATAAAGAGCACCACTGTCTATGGCAACCTAGAGAACTGTAAGAAGAAATAGCTGCAGTTGTCTCCTGACCCATTTCATATCAATCTCAAAATATCTCAAAGACATTTAGGCTAATTTGTCAAACTGTATGATTATTATATGACCACTGCATTCACTATAATACTCAAATAGGGAAAAATAAATATTCCAAAAATTAATCTCCTAATTACAGTAATAATAAAAAAACACCTCTTAAAACAACAAAAGGTTTTAGCAGTGCTAAACAGTAAGAAAAAATATATGCTGTGAGGGCAATCAAAGTAGGTATAAATGTTTATTATTAATATAAAGTTTATAATAAAAGCAAAAGAGAAATGATTGTTAATATTAAGATACAAATACTTTTGAAATGTGATGCAGCATTTTGCTAACTTTGAAGTACAGTGTGTCCACAGACTGCAAAGAACTAAACAGAGGAATTTCGGATTTTTGCTTCATAAAAATCTCGACACAATATCACTCTCTAACACAGATTTCATGTGAAAGATTTTATTTTTATTTCGTATAACTGAATATCTGTAAAAAATTTACATCTTTAGAGCCAGAACGGTCAGGTTTAGAAAATATCAACTAGATAAGTTAAACATGGGAGACTATAGAGAGAGAAAGTAAAAGTATCACTACTGAATTTTCTATGCAAAATCCATAAAAGTTATGAAATGAAGATTTCTATAATTTTTATTTTGAACAAAGACAAGTCCAAAACTACAAGAAGGAACCTATTAGATCTTACCTGAATTAAAGCATATCATGCATTAAACATGATGAGCAGGAGACTCCAATAAAAATAAGTTAAACACATTTATAGAGTGAATTAAACGGTAACATTGAGATTCCTAATTGTAAAGATAATATTTAATAAACAATAATGATACAATTTATTTAAATATAAGGTAAAACATTAAATTTTAGGCCAAATAAGTTAAAAGATCTCACAACACAATTTATGTTAACCAGGTACTAATTGGAAACGTTGACGATGAATCTTGTATTTGACATTAATAGGAATCTCATTGCATATTTAATTTAATAAATAAACAACTAATTAAATGACGTGGAGTAAGACTAAAGAGGCCATGATTAGGTTTGTAACAGATATTTGTACAACAATCCATGACAAAGCAGTTCCAAGTAATAGGTAATTTTAGATTAGAAACAAACACCTAGCTGCGTTGCATAATAGATCAAAAATAGGATGTAATTAAACACTAGTTGTTGCAAAACCAGTAGTTTAAATATTGAATTTTCAATATAAAACACTAAGTAAGTTGTAACTTAATTCTAATTCTTTATTTCTTTTATTATTTGCATAAATTGTAAATGTAATGGATTTTTTAAAGTAGCCATGATTGCAAATTTAACGTTCATAAAAGGATTCATACCTCAAAAGAGAGACCTAGGCACTTATAAAAATGGAAATTAAATCCAATAAACTTAGCTGCTTACTTTTTTTATCTCTACAACTAATTGAATGAATCAGAAACATTTACCTGTCTCCTTCTGAGCTTCTTATATTTCTGTATCCAGCAAATGACGCCAGGAAAAGAAAGAGAAATAACATATTAGAAGCAACACAAACAAGAAATACAGTAAACTTATATGGTTTTAATGAGGTTTTCACTCTGAGAGAAAAACTAAACAAGTCAATCGTTTTATCATACATATATTTAAATTTAAAAAGTTTTAAATCAATTACTAAATGTCTCAATAAATTTATAACCATAATTGCAAACTGAATGCTACTTTTCAAGGTTGTTGGCTATTATACCATTTAAACCCTGATAAAACTATTATTTCAATAGTTAGTGTGGTTCCCTATTTTTCCAATCTTGCTTCAGCAAATATAGTCCAGGCGCTAAAAAGGTTGAGCATGCACTGAAAGTCTAAAGAAATTTTACTTTTGATTATTGTTGGGGACATTTAGTAGGTGTAAAAACTCATTTGAGGTCGACTTGCGGCATTACTTTCTGTTAAACAGGATCCTAAAGTTTTCCTTTTATATTTCATTAAAAATTTCATGGGCTGTCCCAAATCAGGCTGAAAATCATAATGTAGGCCCTAATCATAAATATTTCAGACAGCAATATAGAAGACTACAAATAAAGACATAAAAAACCTTTACTTAATTGTCAGGGTCTTGTTTATCTTTAAAAAAAAAGAAATAAAATAGAAATAGAGTTGAAAATAATGTTGCCAACTACCTGAATTTCAAAATGCAATAACTCGTGTTATATTTGACCGTTTGAGATCAGGCTTGTGACGTTTTGATCTACATTCAAAGACGTTTAAAATGACATATAATGTAGTATGACATAGGCCAATACAGTTTCCTCTACAACTTCCTCCAGGGGGCGTCTCCCGTGTTATGCCCACTCCTGGATATGTGGCAACATCGATTTTTTACACCTACTAAATGTCCCCAACAATTATCAAAAGTCAAATTTCATTAGACTTTCAGTGCATGCTTGACCTGTTTAGCGCCTTGACTAATAAACTTTTTCTTACTTATTTCTGTTGAGACTAACTTCTAGGTACCAACTATTTTGATGGATTGAAAATAATTTTACACTGCAGGGTTGGGTGAGAAAGGCATCGCCAAATTCAGGTTTGACTAGTACCGTAAATAATTTATATAAAAACAGTGTTAAGTAAATATTTAAACAAATTTCCGTGGCAGGGAAGTAAGGAAATTTACTTAAATCACACTTACCCATAACTACAAAAATATCACATTGAACAGATTGTTTACTGTTCATTTATTCTATTTAATGATAATAATAATAATCATAATATTATTTCTGCTATAACGTTTTACAATGATGTGTCATAAAAATACTTTACTAAAGAAAAATTTAAGTTGGTTTATAAAGTAGTCATTAAGGTAAGAAAAGTATTTGATAAAATGAATATATTTGTATTTTCTTCACATGAATAATGGTAATTAGCAATACCCTTGGTGGAGAATGACCTATTTCATAATTATGTTTTATAGTCTTTCCAATTGGCCATGATGTCTAAAGAATTTAAAGTGTTCTAGAAACTTGAAGGTACGGCTACACACATCAGGAAAGGATGCGGAAAGGAAACGGAAAGGATACGGACAAAATTCTGATGGGGTGGCTACACATATCGGGATACGGATAGGACATTTCTGAGGCAGGAGGCTGCGCACGCAGCCGTCCGACACTGCTCATCCCGCCGGCTGCCACACTCACTACACAGAACTGCCATCAGAATTTTTCTGATAGTGTCGGGAGGGGTGGCTACACATACCAACCCAGTCAGCACACAATGTGAAAATCATGTTTTTTCATGTGAAAAAAAGGTGAAAACGTAAAAGTAAAAAATAATACGTTTTTTTCACGTGAAAATAACGTAAAAATGTGAAAGTAAAAAAAACGTGAAATTTAAAACGTGATTTTCACCAAAACTTTTTTACCTTTTTTTTACTTAATGTTTTTAAGGTAAAAATTAAGTGAAACAAAAACGTCATTTTCACGTCTTTTTTTCACGTCATTTTCACGTCTTTTTTTCACGTTATTTTAACGTGAAATTGAGTGCGCTTTTCACATTATAATCACGTTATAATAACGTGATTTTCACCTTTTTTTAATGTGAAAATAACGTTAAAAGTAAAATTTAAAACGTTATTTTCACGTAAAAATAACGTTTTTGTTCTATCTGGGTATGCCGCCATCAAGATCCAAAAACAATGTTTTTGATCTGAGACGAAACACGAATAAAATCAATTTTTAAAATATACTCAACAAAAACCATGAGCACAGATACACCGAGCCATCTGTTCTCAAGTACAAGGAAGGTTGAGTATTAAATGTATAAATAGTAAATTAAATCCACTTGAAATACAGCAGAAGTGGCTGAGAGGGTAAAGGCGCTAGGACAGTGATAGAAAGGTTGAGGGTTCAAATCCAGGTGGAGGTAAGAAATTTTTGATCGACTTTATTTACATTTTTTTAATGTGTTGGTTAGAAAAAAAGCATTCATTTACAAATTTTTGAAAACAATTTGTAAAATGTTCAGTAAAACATAAGTTAAAAAGGTAAAAATTAAGTGAAACAAAAACGTTATATTCACGTAGTATTTTTACGTTTTTTTAACGTAAAAAAGTGTGACACTCGCACGTTATAATCACGTGAAAAAACGTTATAAATCCGTTTCTTGACGTAATAATAACGTCAAAAATGTTAAAAGGAAACGTTATTTTCACGTCTTTTTTACGTTTATGTGCTATCTGGGAAGATGGGATACGGAAAGGACATGACATTTGCGAATGAATGCTCATTTGGCGATCCATCCGACACAGCGAATGTCCTGTCCGTGTTCTTTCCGTGTCCCGTCCTGTCATGTGTAGCAGCTCCCAATTTATAACACAGAGAGAATTCATCAGAAACCGTCCCGTCCGTTTCCTTTCCGTGTCCTTTCCTGTTATGTGTAGCCGCACTTAACTCACCCTCCCTATCTGCTAGCCAGGCCATTCAGTGGCAAATAATGAAGACATTGGTTGTCACCTACTATATGTGTCCTACGCCATGAGATTTTTTACAATATCTGAGTTGTTGTTGCTAATGGTGGATAAGGAGACCGTGACCGAACCGTTAAGCATGTCTGCCTCTTAAGTGCATTTTCCGCAAGCCGCCGGAAGGTTTGACCATTTAGAGGGTCAACATTCCCGTCCCCCTGTGACAACTGATTTTCAGGCTCAAACAGGCTCTGCTCTTTAAATGGCCAACTAACGACTGTCCATGTTCCTCAGCTAGGGGTTTACATGCCCACAGCATTATAATGTCCCACTGCCTTGAACATAAATGGATCATGCAGGAGGAGAAATTGTCATAGTGGACAGTCAAAGGACTTACCATATGCTATGACAACTTCGTTTGCTGTACCTAATGTCAACTTTGCAACTAGTATAAACCAGTTTTTAAGTTGTCCCGGGAACATATGTGAGTTACTTTATCCATTTGATAATTTTTGTTTTGTTGGGACTCAAATTTGATTTGGATTTGGATTACCTTTATAATTTAACATAATAATTTTGAATAAAATACTTGATATAGGGGGATAGCAGCAATAGGTCAATTTATTGTTCACCACCGACTGGCCTATAGCTAACTGGTAGGGAGGATTAATTGAGTTCCGACTGTTCTGAGAAGTCTCTTAACTCCTCTGGGTATCATGGTCAAACGGAAAGACTAAAGAGGATGGTTAGAATATCGTCAATATGAAATTAAAAATTATAATGAGCAACTCACCGATTCACCCTTATCCCCTTTGTCTCCTTTCTGGCCGGGGTAGCCCTGAAACACAAATTGTTGGAAACTAAGCTACAAAAAGTAAAATACCAAGTACAGTATAAAGTTCCTTCAATCCAGTATATATATGGGACTTGACACGAGCCAAATTTCAAAATATTCTGAATGACAGGATAAATGTCAGGAAAATGTGAATTCAATGAAAAATGAAATTAAAATATTTATTTTATTCTTTAAAAATATTGTAAAATATACTGTAATGAAAAATATCGTACATGATTATGTAGCTAAAATGGCAGTAAAACGCCCCCGGCCGGCGGTAAACAGCGCCGTTGATCGGCGGCAAAGTGCACCCCTGATTCCCGGTAAAGAGCGCCGCCAGTAGTCATAAATAAACTGACGTGAGACAGTGGCAAAATACACCTGATCAGAGTTAAATTACGCCCCTGACCGACGGTAAAAAACGCCCCTAATCAACGGTAAATAGCGCCCCTAATTGGTGTTAACCCCAACCGCTGGTAAAAAGCGTCATAGAACTATGGTAAATAGCGCCCCAGTTCAGCTGTCAAGAGCGCCCTGATTGGAGGTAAATATAACCCCTGGCCAGTAAAAAAGCACCCCTGATCAACGGTAAAGAGGGTGCCTGACCAGGGTAAATATTTGCCTTCTAAAAAAATGTAAATAGTGCCCCGAATCAGAGTTAAATAGCTGGATCCCCCAACCACTGGTAAAAAGCGCCCCCGATTGATGGTAAATGGCACCCCTGTTCAGCGGTCTAGAACACCCAGACTGGAGGTAAATACCGCCCCCGACCATCGGTAAACATTTGCCTTTGCCTTCTAATCAACAGTAAATATCGCCCCTGATCATATCAGAGTTAAATTGTGACCTCAACCAGTGGTAAACAGTGGCCTCCACTGTCGGTAAAAAGCGCCCATGTTCGACGGCAAAGAGCACCAGAAATAAGTGTAAATAGCGCCTTTGATCAACAGTAAAGGGAGCTCCCAACCGGTGATAACGGTAAACAGCGCCCTTGATGAGAGAGCCCTCGATCGGTGGCAGTGAAGAGCACCCCTATTGGGGGTAAAAAAGAGCGCTCCCAATGGGAAAGAAATATCACCTGACAGTGGGGGGGTGATGTTGTCCGCGTCCGCAGTATTCCATTAAAGTTGCACGTACTCCTCGGGTGGTGCTAAACGAACAACAACTTTGGCAGCTGAACTGTCACACACAGTGATCTCTCAGCTATGCCAGCTGCCAGACAGAATCCAAACGGCCCTTTCCAGGGCCAATTTAGAAATTTAGGCTGTGTTTTAAATGTTTGTCATTTTAACGTGGAGGGTCTGAGCAAATCTAAAAGTGACTGCCTCAGCAAGGTGCTGCTGGAAAATGAGGTCGATGTCCTCGCACTGCAAGAAACACATGCAGAAGACTTAGAAAACAGTGCGAGGGGCAACATCCCAGGATATAAGCTTGTGGAAGAAATAGGTCACAGGGTCTACGGAGTGGCGACGTACGTTAGACAGGACATAGACGACGTATCAGTCTCCCACAAAAGTTGTGATAACAACACATTTGTTGTTGCTGTTAAGGTGTCTGCGACTACTATTGTAAATGTATACAAACCACCAAATACCCAGTGGTCAGACACAGTTCTCCCAACTTTTGAACATCCTGTGGTATATGTAGGTGACTTCAACAGTCATCATACCCAGTGGGGATACTCGTCCGATGATGACAACGGCACTCGTCTTTCAAGCTGGGCTGAAAATAACGACCTTTTCCTGGTATATAATGCCAAGGACCCACACACCTTCCATTCAGCCCGATGGCGTCGTGGGTACTCTCCAGACTTGTGCTTTTGCTCCCGTGAACCATCAGCAAATCCCGTGCCTACTTCCAGGATGGTCCTTGGTGCATTCCCCCACTCTCAGCACAGGCCTGTAATAATATCAGTAGGAATGCAAATTCCTCTCGTAAGATCTTTTCCTCGGCCTAGGTGGAACTTTAATAAAGCTGAGTGGGAGGCCTTCTCATCAAGGCTTGATAGCGGCATCAGGTTCATCCCCTCTAAAATAAAAAACTATGATCGGTTCACTCGCCTTGTCCTGTCTTCCGCTAAGGCGACAATCCCAAGAGGTTTTAGAAAAGAATACATACCAGGATGGAGCAGAGAGTGCGAAGATCTTTACAATGAGTTTACAGTCACTGCTGACAGAGATGTAGCTGACCAACTCCTTAACTCTCTCGACAACTCCAGGAGAGAGAAGTGGGTGAAAACTGTTGAGAACCTGAACTTCACCAAAAGTAGTCGGAAAGCTTGGTCTCTGCTCAGGAAACTCTCCACTGGTAAATCAAGTGAAAAACACGATGCCTCACAGCCTAGCCCTCGTGAAATTGCAAAACGCCTCTCCGTACTTTCAAAACCTGTGCGTACGTCTGCAGACAGAAAAATTAATTTCAAGCTTAATGAGATAAAGGAGAGTCGGCAAGCACCCTTGGAAGTCTCTAGACCCTTCACTTACGACGAGCTGGAAGTGGCGATTGATGCGATGCCAATTGGCAAAGCAGCAGGTTTGGATGACATTTTCCCGGAGTTTATAAAACACTCGGGTAACAAGGCTAGACAGTGGCTTCTGGAAGTTTTTAACACCACTCTAAAAACCGGCGACATGCCTGGGATATTTAGAAAATCCAAGATCATAGCTATCCTGAAGCCCGGAAAGGATCCAAAACTGCCTGAAAGTTATCGGCCTATAGCTCTTTTAAGTGTTTGTTATAAGCTGCTAGAGAGGTTGATTTATAACAGAATCCTCCCTATTCTCAATGCCAGCATCCCTGTCGAACAAGCTGGGTTTTAGCTCTGACTTCTTTCATTGAGGATGGGTTTGAGCGAAGACTGAAAACCTCTGTGGCTTTTTTAGATCTGACTGCAGCATATGACACTGTCTGGAGAAAAGGCCTCCTAGTTAAATTTTACGACCTTATTCCTTGCCCTTTCTTGTTGCGTCTCCTCAACTCAATGCTCTCCAATAGGATGATAAAAGTATATCTGGGACGCAGAGAAAGTACGTTTAGACAACTAAAGGATGGCCTGCCACAAGGGTCAGTGCTCGCCCCACTGCTCTTTAATGTGTATACTGCCGACATTCCTGTAACTCGGTCCTTAAAGTTTATATATGCAGATGATATTGCATTGGCATATCAACACCAGCATTTTCGACAAGCTGAGGAAACACTAACAAATGACCTCACGACCCTCGGTGAATATTTTGAAGCCTGGAAGCTAAATCCAAACCCAACAAAAACTGAGGTTGCTTGCTTCCACTTGAATAATAGACTGGCCAACCAAAAGCTTAAAATCGTATTCAACGGTGTTGAGTTGAAACATAATGACCCCCCACAGTATCTGGGAGTCACTTTAGATCGGTCTCTCACGTTTAAAAGCCACTTACAAAAAACGGCAGCTAAGGTGAGAACCAGGACTAACATTGTCCATCACCTTGCTGGCTCCACATGGGGAGCTAACGCACAAGTTCTGCGAACAACTGCTCTATCATTAGTATATTCAACTGCTGAGTACTGTGCTCCCGTGTGGTTAAATAGTGTGCACGTTAGAGAGATCGACGTCCAGCTAAACAGGACCATGAGAGCCATTAGTGGTACACTCATGGCAACTCCTGTACCCTGGCTCCCGGTGCTGTGTAATATCGCTCCTCCTGAAATAAGACGAAGGGATGCACTTATTAGGGAATACACAAAGATCTTATCTGCTCCACAGCTGCCCATCCATGATTACCTACCCCAGAATGCGGGCCGATTGAGGTCCCGAAAACCACCTCTACGAACAGCCTCCCAGTTGATGGACTCGAACTTCACCATCCATACAAACTGGACTTCCTCCTGGGACGCTTTTCAAGGTCGGAACCACTTCTTGATAGATGACCCGACCGTAGCGGTAGGTGGTATGAATCTTCCTCGGAAGCAGTGGACTATACTCAATCGTTTCCGCACTGGAGTGGGAAGATGCAATTATTGGAAGCACAAATGGGGAATGACACAAGACCAGTCATGCGACTGCGGAGCAGAGTATCAAACTATGGAACACATAGTCGAAGAGTGCCCACTGAGTGCCTTCCCCGAAGGATTGGCCGGTCTGCATAGCTCAAGTGAAGCTGGGCTGCAATGGCTTAGCGCCTTGGATTTAGCTCTATAAAGAGAAATCTAATTTTATTTTATTTTTTTTTTTATTTTTGTGTTTAGATTTTTACTTATACTGACTCAGGTGCTCTGCACCGCAGAATTTATTTTATTATTCTTAAACCATGGTGGCTGGCTGAATGAGCCATACGATATATATATATATATATCACCTGGCAGTAAAGAGAGTCAACAACAAGAGCGCCCCATTCAAAACTGATTTATTTTCTTGATGTATGAAATGCATAATAATAATAATCATTTTCATCATTGCATATAAGTACATTTAGATTCATTTAGGATCTTTGCATTTTCGCAATGGATAATATATCGTGCAAATTTTATTTACTATAAATATTAATAAGAAAAACATTTTAAACAAGTACCCTTTTTTTAAACATTTTATTTTTGACTTACTAGTTTCGACCTATAAGGCCATCTTCAGAGTCACCTAATCTCACAATATTTTCTAGTTTTTCAATAATAAACATATGTTAAAATAAATATAATACATAAAATGAATTATTTAAAGTTATAAATAGAATAACCTACTAATTTTGACTATATTATATATAAAATTATTTTAAGTTGTTTTTTAATTCATTGATTTTTTCAAAGAGTGGATGTTCATGTCGTATTTGCATCGTATTTAAAATATTATCCGGGTCTTTCTTGTAGTCTAAATATATGTGCATTTCTTCTTTTACATTTAGTTTTTCTTGGCTCTTTTCAAATTCTAGGATTGATAAGTTTTCTTCTAAGCTTTTATATTCATGCCCTGTATTTATTATTGAAAATATAATTATTGTATTTATTAATAGAAAATATTGTGAGGTTAGGTGACTTTGAAGATGGCCTTATAGGTCGAAACTAGTAAGTCAAAAATAAAATGTTTGAAAAAAGGGTACTTGTTTAAAATGTTTTTCTTATTAATATTAATAGTAGCCCTAACATACAAAGAAACTAATTTTACTATAAATAATAATAAGTTTTTTATATCCAAATGCTTTATTTGATAATAAATTGTTAGTAAAAGTATTGTTTTGTTTTAAACGTTGTTTTCTTTTGTAATATGTAATAATGGCCTACCGTCACTTTCACCTAGGGCGCCAGAAAACCTAGGGCCGGCCCTGGTGTGTGGTAGGCACGTTGTATAAATACAGCTCTAACAGCAAATGTGTTAAGGGAGTAAAGTTACCCCTATAAAAACTGTCGCACCCACCTACGACTTAAGGGGACCAACATCAGTTTTCCTCAGGGGGACAAAGTTGCAATTAACTCTCTTGATCTTCGAATCACTATTTCTCTCCCTGAAGACTACACTTAAACCATATTCATATTCAGACTGTTAGTGAACCTACCGGAGGGCCTGGCAGCCCTGGGGGACCCATCAGGCCGGGAGGTCCGATGTCTCCGTAGTCTCCCTTCTCTCCCTTCGGCCCGTACTGGCCCTGCAATCAAACATAGCTGATGAAGAAAAGGGCGCCACGATCCAGGGTAAATGTAACAACATAATGCAGTGTACTACTTTATAAAAAAGTCAACTTAGTTTTTTATCAGAACAAAACGTAAAAAAAGGGTTTTATTGGAAAAGTACAAAGAAGTACACATAAGATGATATTTGATTGGAAGGAGATCTTTGCAAAAGATTTCAATTCAATGAAGGAATACTACATTGTGACAAAAGGGCATTTTACCTCCTAATTACTCCTAAGTACAAAATTATTAAATGAAACGATTTCAATTTTTAATGTGAAAAGATCTTCGCACTGACTTTCAAGTGAAAAATACCTTCTAAGTAAAAAGAAAAATGTCTCTAAAAAATTTGGTTTTTGAAAAGTAATAAATTTCCAAACTAAAATAGAGGAATTCATTGGTATTCAGTGAGAAATTACATTAAAATCAAACTCTTAATATTAATCAAAGCATAAATTTCATAAGGTTCAAGTAAATATAAATTTTACACACAAGGTATTGACACAGATTCATTCTGGTGTGAACTTAAAGAGCCATCTATGCATATGTGATAAAGGCTTGTGAATCAGTTACATGAGAGATATCCACAAGCCATGCTTTCATTGAAGTGTACGAAGAAGAAACAGATATTTTTACAGTTAGGAATAGAATTGATTTAAAAGTATTTTTAACCAAAAACTCAGTAAAAAGAACTTGGAGGTTTCAACTTCTTCTATAAAAAAGGACCCAAGTTTTTGGAAAGAATAGGTTCTTGGAGATCAGCTAATTGTATGAACACACTGTATCGATGCATTATTGATTTGACCTCTTTTGTATTGACTCTATTCAATCACATATTGATTTATGTAATTGTTGAATAAAGGATAGTACCAGGTTAACCGAGCCTTGCTCGTTGGTTTTTATTCACTTTTGTTATAGTGTCAAGGTAAAAAAGCAATTAAATTTCCACCAACAACCAACTATACCTCTTCACAGTTAACAGCTGTTTCAAAAAGTCTGCTTAACATTAATGTTTCTTTCTTTTTGTTTACATTTCGTTGTTATTTCGTTACCAAAATAGCAACCCATAAGACTAATGTTAAAAATTACAATTTTAAAACTTAATTTTAGATCAAATTCGATTTTTCCTGGGGTTGAGGCTGTTTCTAAACTTATTTTTGGGCCAAAACACTCTTTAATGCAAACTTAAAGCAAAATCTAACAGCTAGATTTCGAGATCGTGGAACACACATCCCTTCAGATATTCCTCGTATTATAGTATAGGATTTTGACTTGATTTGATTTTAAAACAGCGCCTTTAAGCTGCGATTTTAATCTAAATCAACCCTTGAGATTTTGAGATTAAATTTAAATACATCACTACAGACACTCCTTGTTAATAGACTATATTATAGGCCTATATATATTGCGTCAGTGCAGGCCTGCAAAGATTTAATTTAGACACCCGTCATCTATATCTATAGGAAAAATGAGCGTTGATGCTCCAAAAATTCAAACTCAACTGTTTCAAATGGAGACGCGCCGTACCGCTTTCTTTGTGTTTAATAACATATCAGACTACAGTAGAAGCCCTCTAGTCCGGCTTCGGATTGTTCGGCCGCCGGATAATTCGGCCGCGGTCTTCCGGAAATGAAATGTTCAGCCGCGGACTTTTCACATGGGAAAAATAGACAAGAGTCAACTTGTTTGTGTTATATCACTAAAATATATGAGTTCAATTGCCGATTTGCGGACTATTCAGTTTCTGATGTCTTCAAAAACATTGTGGTTATGTTCTAGTTTTGAACGTTATTTTTTTGGGTGTTTCGCGTCTTGATCGTCGATGTAACACGAAAGTTAGGTTACTTGTTGGATTCCAACTCTATTACGGTCCCATTTGTACATTAGGTCCTTTGTTGACAGAAGACCAGTAATATTGTTCATTTAACACAGTTTTATCAGTAGAGACCGCTTGTCTGTGTTGTCTGATCGTCATTTCGGCGCTATACATCGCTTGAATGAGCAAATCATGAGTGTTACACAAAATTGATACACATCATTGGGCAAATATGTTTTCTTCATTGTTAAATACACCCTAATAGTTCATTGTTGGAGCATACATATAATACAGGTCTCTGTTTGACCCGTTTAATAAACCGCCGGTTAATTCGGACTTGAATTAATTTTGAAATCCGTGCCGATCCCAAGGGGGCTGGATTTGAGAACTTCTGTACATATTTTTTTTGAGGCGTCATGACACGCTGCGCCACGCCACGTTCTGTGTTCATACCCTTAACAAAGTCAATAAACTTTATGATGATAATGTTTAATATTTAATATACACTCACTTTCCCATGGTTTATTAATCCTGGACTCTAATTAGAGGCACATTGAATAAAACTGATATTATTAGCACCACAATGAAACCTCTTAACATTTATAAAACTCAATTGTTTAGTTCCGCGTGTTGTCTAAATTTCTTACCGGTAAGCCAGGCGGGCCCTGGGGCCCAGGCTCTCCTGCCCCCGCCTCTCCAGGGGGCCCCGTCAGTCCTCTCTCTCCTTTGGGGCCTAGAAATTAACACACATCATATTACTGCACTGCACTTTGGTACGCATATAATAGTAAAAAAAACTGAGTGGAATGTTCAAATTAAATTAATAAAACTAAAAATCAATTGGAAAGTAAAGCAAAACTGGTGAACTATAATGATATAAAAAAAAACTCCTTTACAAAACAAACAAAATATAGAGTTCAGTTACAATTTTTATAAACATGTTAGAGATAAAGTAGTCAGTATCGTTTTTGAATGACAATATTTATTAGAACTTTTTATTTGTACAACAGGGTAATAAGCTACACCACATTTGAGGGTTCTTTTTTCAAGTATAGTACAAAATTATGATATTAAAAACATATTTTAACAATATACAAGGAAAATTTTTAAGTGTTTAAAATATGCAAGAGGTTTGAGAGAAAAAGTATGTTCTGGTTATATCTATTCAGTGGAGGGTTGGACATGAGGCTGTTCGTGCTGGGCAAATAAACTCATCAGGTATCCCTCTGTAAGTTGCGGAGGTTGATTGGACTGCAATGTATTTTGTCATACAAAATCAAAATATCTGTTAGCGCTAATGGAGATCCTAATGACCTCTATCAATTCATTTTTTGCAAAAAATTAAACTAGTTGATTGTCAGTGTTTTATTAATATTCATCTTTTGAGGGAAACACTCAAAATCAATGCTTGTCGATTTTGTGATTTCCAAAATTAAAATTTGATTTTGGCAAAAAAGGTTATTGGTTATCATAGACTTCCAATTCGCCACTCATCTTTCATTGTGGAGATTTCTTAAACTTTTCTTCTTTTGTCTATTCTTAAACAAACTGCATATGAATCACACTACCGAGGTTGACGATCAGTATCTGTTCTCAATAAACTTTAGAGGCCACAATAATTGCTTATTATTATTATTTTAAATGATGGATATACAGGGTTATATGTTGTTAGCACTTAAGCAAATCAGCGTTGATATATATCTATTGTATGGCTAATTTAGCCAGCCACCAGGTTTTAAGAATAAGAAAATAAATTCTGCGGCGCAGAGCACCTGAGTCGGTATATGTAAAAATACAAACACTAATATAAAAATTAGATCTTTCTTTATAGAGCTAACATAGCCTAAATTTTTTAATTGGCCCTGGAAAGGGCCATTTGCATTTTCTCTGGCAGCTGGCATAGCTGAGAGATCACTGTGTGTGACAGTTCAGCTGCCAAAGTTGTTGTTTGTTTAGCACCACCCGGGGAGTACGTTCAGCTTTAATGGAATGCTGCGGACGCGAACAACATCACCCCCCAGCGTTGATGATAATTTGTGTCGCTAACTGCCGCCTTAATAACAAGGCTCAGCACAGCCCAATCGACCCCTGTGACTAAGATTGATACAGACATAAAGATTCTTTGCGAGTCAATATACCCCACAGTGACACCAGCAAATGCCTCCACCCCTCTTGTAAAGTTAATCAGACAGTTTTCCTTAGGGTCCTATAGTATTTAATGGTTCCGTGAATAATTGTTTCCTATTGTTCCTAATAAGTTAATATATATTAAATCTTTAAAAGATTTTCTATTAAAGAAATTTTTTATAGTTGGTAGTCAGTATATATAAAAATTTTCAGTTAAACTTTAGTTGACAATTTATTGTTTACAACCACAATGTTCAAGTTTGTAAATGAAACTAAGCTTTAAGGGAGAGCAATAAAAATGTTATTTCGTTAAAAAAATTTGAATAAAATTCAAAGAAACAGAGGAAACTCAAAATTTTAACTTAAAAATGTACATTATAAAATCACACAACAACAAAACTACAACACCACCACCAACAAACAATCTATGGAAGTGAATAATAAAAACATGTTCAGGAAGTTTTTTATCATTTATGAATTACTAAACTCCCTAAGCTAACCAAAGTTTTGGTAACTTGACTTATCCTACAGGCACAGATAAAAGTACAAACAAAATTGAATTATAAAGTTAGCTTTAAACAACTAGAGACTTATAATTGGTTTACCTGGGTGTCCCCGGGGGCCTGTCTCACCTGGGGGTCCGGGGCGGCCGGGGAGCCCCCGCAGATTGGGGCTCTCTCCCCCTCCCTGTTGGCAACATCCAAGCTCAACCTCATCCATCCTGCTCTACTACTCAACTGTCGTAAAATACAGGGTGTCCAGCTTCGACCTTCCGAAACTTTTCCATGTTGTTTAGCAAGCCAAAATAAACAAAAGAGTTGATATAAACATTTGTCCTAAAATTCTTCGTTAACCCGCTAGCCGCCATTTTGTTTTTTACACTTAATAATTTTTATTTCCATAACGGATAAATGGATTGAGTTCATATTTGGCATGGACTTTTACTACAACAATGGTTATCAAAAGAAAAAAAATATTTATTCCGTCACATATTTTCAAAATGGCGGCCATTTCAAATTTTTAACCTCAAATATCTCAAAAACGGTAAATTTTATCAAAACTTTACAAGACACAAAAAAGCTGCAAAATGAAATTATCTATCTAATGATACCAAGTTTTTAATGATCTGACTACAATTAATTAAGTTATTGAGATGTTTGTGTATAAAATCATTGATTTTCCATTATAATGCTTGCAAATTTAGGTTAATTTAGAAGAAAGATCTCAATAACTTAATTAATTGTTGTCAGATCATTACAAACTTGGTATCGTTGGTTAGATAATTTAATTTTGCAGCTTTTTTGTGTCTTGTACAAATTTTATAAAATTTGCCGTTTTTGAGATATTTGAGGTTAAAAATTTAAAATGGCCGCCATTTTGAAAATATGCGACAGAAAAAATAATTTTTTTTTCTTTTGATAACCATTGTTGTAATAAAGGTCCATGCCAAATATGAACTCAATCCCTTTTTCCGTTATGTTAATAAATATTATTAAGTGTAAAAAACAAAATGGCGGCTAGCGGGTTAACGAAGCATTTTAGGACATATGTTTATATCAACTTTTTGTTTATTTTGGCTTGCTGAACGACATGGAAAAGTTTCGGACAGTCGAAGCTGGACACCCCGTATACAACGCATTGTAGTCAGGTGTCAGACACACCACCAAAGTCAGCAAAGTCAGGTGTCAGTGTCCTAGTAAAGTTGGCTTAGGTAGAAATAAATACACATGAATCAAATTAATACTGTGTCAAAGACACCCTTACCTTAATATGTAGGTTCCATGAGTTTTTCTTGGATAAAACCTTGTGCTGTACTACATAAGTGGTGTTAAAATGTGAAAAGCTTAAATGTTGCTCTACTGTAAAATAAAATATTAGTTTGAGTTTTAAGATTGCAAAGAAATAGGGGTGTAGTTTTGAAGTTGTGAATAAAAAGAGGTTAATTAATTGATTGTTTGCCAACCAAAAAGGAATTGTAATGGTTAGTGTGTAGAGTTGGGAATGAATGCCCTAGTAATTGTAAGAAAGCTTTTTTGACATTATTGGCTTAAGTGTTCAACATAGTTTCAAAAAATATTTTTTCATTGGGTTTTTTATTATTGAACAAAACTTTTAGATTATAATGGAATATCTGTAGAATTGTCTTGTTTAGAAATGTTTAATTGTAGTTTCAACAAAATGGCTTTTAAGTTTAGTGTAACAGAAAGGGTGCGGACAGGAAATAGAATATTAAATAATTTATTGAAGTATAAATTAATAGGCACTACGTGTAGAAATAAGCGCTGTGAGATTAGTTCCTATGGTAAACTAGAATTAAGTAATAAAACTTTTTTTATAATTAGCATTTTATAAACACAAAAAGTAGCAGCTTTATGATGGTGAATCAATTATATTAAAATCAATTTTATTTTGCTTTAATTAAGAGCAGCATTTACAAGGATGAATCAAAGTAATGTTAAAGAAATATATTTACTTCAATGCATGTAGAAGCTACTGTAAACCAAACCCAAACAAAATCGTTGTTGACAATATTTTATTTATTACCTAAAAGACAGGGGCGTAACAGAGGGGCCCGCAGACCCCGCGGTGCGGGGGGGCCCGCAGCTAAGGGGGCCCGCGGACGGGGCCCGTGTATTGAGAAATAGGTTATGTTTAATAATTTTTTTTACTCATCAATTTATAGCAATTTAAAAAATGATATGGTGCCATTATATTTTCAAAATGCCTGGAATATAACTTTGATAAAATATCAAAATATTATTACAGTTAGGTTTTTGGCAGTCTGCTGGTCTGCAGCCAACCGCTAGCCCTTGTCGGCTCAACCTGCTCGGCCGCGCCGTGCAATTCGTGCAATTTCGTTGCGGCAATTTAATTTTTGAACCCTTTTCATCTATGAAGCACAATGTACCAAGAAAATCTTGGTTGCTTAAGTAAACTAAGTAATAGAGAACGAGACAGTTATACGTTTCAGAGGTACCTACGCTAATCAAATAATTTGTCTCCCAACACTACGTAAGTGCTAAGAACTTCCAATAAAGACAAAACAAATACTTTTGAAGAATAGCGATAAAAAACATTTTCACTAAAATGAACAGCTATATAAATTAATTTTAAGCTTGGGGATTTTAATTTTTTATAGTAAAAACACTTAAAATGCCGATAATAATGATGTCATTATATAATTTAAAAGTTGGATTTGTTTTTTCCTTCTTAAAACACGTGTTATTCGTTGGGCTTAGAGTTAAGAATCCTTGGTGTTAGCTAAACAATAGGCCTACTATATTACAATACGAGGTGATGTATTTTCCATTGATCTCTAAAAATGTAGCAGGTAGGTTTAGTAAACTTTTCATTTGGGAGTTTTTTGTCCAAGCGCAATTATAAGTTCACAAACAGCCTAAACCCCAGAAAAAATCTATTTTTAACTAAGTTTAATTGTAATTTTTTATAACATTGGTCATATGGGTTACCATAAAGTCAAAGAAATATGAAAGTTAAATAAAAATAAAATAATACTACTTTTAACCATGGGTTTTAGAACAGTTGTCACCTCTGTGAAAGGTATAGTTGACGTAAATTGCAAAGCCTAATTACCATCATAGTATCTAGAATTATAGGCTGAGCAATTCTCGGTTAACCCCTTACTGTATAATAAATAAAACACAGATAAGAGACATTGCGTTTTATTACTTTCATTATTGATAACATGTCCAAGAGAGGGTAAAATTATAGAACAAACAATCGGATAGGCTAAATTTCTTTAAAAGGATAGACTGTAGGCCTAGTTGCAATCTGAATAAAAGTAGGCTATACAAATTTTAAAATATAGTAGATTACTTTCAGCTGCAATGTTACAATTACTGTACGTGCATTAATACTTTGTCTAAATATATATATATTTTTTTTTTGTTAAAGGTAAGTAATCAAAAGAACTCCACTACCACCTTAACCATTGGTTGACACTGATTTACTGGTGGGAAACAGTGATATCCGGTGACCGGACCTACCGGAGGGGCCCGAAAATAAGTTTGCAGGGGGGCCCGTAAAAATCAGTTACGCCACTGCTAAAAGAGTATAGTAAATAAACAACTAAACAAGATAAAATATATTGTACATTTTTGCAACTTATAATAGATATAATATAGACAAAAATCTTTAAAGAAATATAATTATTATAAATAATCTTAACTTATAATTTATTTATAACTTAATCAATGCAAAAATGCAATTTAAATCAAGATGCATCAAGATTCAACATGCAGTGCATCCTTAATGGAGTTCGATAAAAGTTTTGAGAAAACAAATAAGTGATTATATAAAAAGTTTTTATGGGAATTGTGATAAATTATTCGAAAATAATTAATTTGCTGTTCAAAGTAATTTTGAAAAAGAATGAATTTTTTACTAATGAATTGTAGTATAATTTTCCCCTAATTTGAATTGCGTAGAGCAACATGCAGCGTTTTTTGACGTTCGATTGACCATGGTGCCACGGTGCCATGCTCATGACCTTGCTGGGAGCGAGTGGTGTTAGAGACTTACCCTCTTGCCCCGCTTGCCCCGGGCCCCCTTCTCCCCCGGCATGCCCGGGGGGCCTGTGGGACCAAGGTCACCCTTGTCCCCCCTTGCGCCTGCAGTCCCTTCAAAACAGTTACACTTTCCGCTCATCAACATTTAAACTTCTCCTTACCAACTAAAGCATAACACAAAAATAAAAAACTTAATAATAAATAAACAAAATTTCATAATATTTTTTTTAATAATTCAAAAATTTTTGCCTAATTTATTTTGCTGCCTGCCAATATTTTAAAAGTATAAAAGTATATTTTTATTGTATGGTCACAGAAAATGAAACAAAGTAATGTATGAAACACAGTAGAAACACAAATGATAAAAATTTTAAGTAAGGTGGGAGTTAGGAACCCTTCCTTTTTCCATGAACAGAAGAGGGGACTGAAACTAAAAATACTGTATTTATTTTTGTACTTAAAGACCACATTTGAATTCACTCTATAACTTGAAATAATGATTTGAAATATGACTTAAATTCACTCCATCACCATACTGAAATGAAAAAGTGATAAATTAGAAATTAGATAAAGTGACTGGATGCCATCTAATAGACAGACCTGAATGTAACTCTACACCACCTAAATTTACTTGTATCATATATCCCAAGATTAAGACTGTGCTGCAGAATATATTTATTGACCAAAAGAACATACTTCAAGATGCCCATACCCTTCTATTATGGATAAACTCCTATATCCATCAAATCAACTCTTTGTTCCTGAAATCCTCTTATCTCAACAATGGGAGAGCATGTAAATTCTTTGTTAGTACTAAGTTACCCCTAATACATACATACTAAACTTCCTTCTTATCCTTGAATAAATTCTGCAAATAGAAGTGAGCTTATCTAGCGGGTTTATACAGAATTATTTTAATTACCTGAATATTGATTATCTTGAAATGCACATTTATCACGGACTTTTAATGAAGAGCATTTGACCAATGACATCAAACATTATTGTGGTTCACCCCAGTAAAAGAAATATTATTAAAATAAAATTATATGTATTCAATTACACTCAATGTAATTTAATGGGGAAAACAAGAAGGTATTCCTCAAGAAGGCACTATACACTAATCCGAGGTTGATTTTTTTTATTGTAAAGAAAGAAAGGAAACTAGGATAAAGATTGGAGAATTGATTATTCACTTCCATAGAGGGCAGACATGCAAGACGCAACACACGGTACATCACCTGGAGGGCCAGGCGGGCCTGGAGGCCCCTCGATGATCCCTGTAGGAAACTGGTCGCCCTTCAGCGTCGTTGTCAGCCCTCGCTCACCCTTGTCTCCCTTGTCACCCTGGAAACAATCATCGAGAATGAGCATCACGATGAGCATCAAGAAGAGTATGAAAATGAGCATCAGGATGAGCATAAAAATGAGCATCAGGAAGAGTATGAAAATGAGCACCAGGAATGAGCAAATCAGGTAAAAATAAAATGGTATCGTATGAGATTGTAACAGCATTTAGTGCTGAAAAAAATACCAATACACTGATTTAATGGAGAATCAAAACAATTATTATGGTATAAAAATATCTATGTAACTTTTTAGTAAACAATAGCAAATAAAAAATTAATTTTCGCACTCTGGTTAAAAAAATTTGTTAGCATATTTGAATTTACATATTTAATAAAAAGTGGGAATGTTCACTAAAAGTCACCCTCTACATTAGTGACTTTCGTGAAAATGGAAAAAGGGGGACTACTAACATGTCACATTGAACTAAATTGCATCTTTTTACCAGTATTGTAAATACTTTAAACTATATTATTGAATATAATAAAAGAGGCACTGACTGTAGTTGACCAATGTGAAAGCAAACAAGTATCACATACAAAATAAGACATTAAAAAAATATACAATTATCAAATAAATTTTACTTTCCTTGTATAATATACAATAATGCTTCTATCCATTTGATACTTTTCAGTTTAATACTAATGTTACAGTCACAACATGGTTAATAAATGGTAATAAGAACAGATTACAAGTACGTTTAACTAAGAAACAACTTTAACATTATTTGTGTTCCTAGTATTCTTAAAAGTAAATCCTATGTCTGATGAGTAAATAAAACTCTTTTTTCCTTGCATTTACTGTTTAGAATATAAACTTAATTTCATGCAAGACAATTTAAACCATGCATTTAAATTTTAAAGTAACCTTAAATAGAGCACACAACATATAAATGGTTAGTCACATGAAAATACATGAAGAGAACATCCAGTTGTTAGTCCCCAGACACCAGAAACTATTTCCTGTAAAAGAAGGAACAAGACAAAATTACATAGATGCCTGAAGTGGGAAAAGGATCCTTTAACCGAAGAACTGCTAGACTACAGTAAAACCCCAGCAAACAATTTAACTTGGAATATGTTCATAGAGAATAAAAAAAAAATATTTATAATTTTGATTATTTTAAAGTTATAATGAAATATTTGCGTTAAAAAACATACCGTTCATTTATAACAAGAAAAAATAATTGTATCATAATAATGATGTATTGATTACACAGAATATAAATGTCTCAAGGATTGGAATCCAAAATACAAACGATACATTTGATAATCATAAATAATGGAGTGTTTTCTCTAAACGATTGGATTGGAATAACAATATGGATGTTGAGCGAACCTGACTGGGACGTCTGCCAGCTACATGTCAGGGGAGAGAATAATAAACGAGTTAAATTTAGGATGCAACGTGACCAGTGTGTTTTAATTTGGACAAAATTTAATTATAAATATTGGTAAACAAGAACATATTTCAAGTTGGATTGGTCGTGTGTCAGTAAAGGTTCTCACTGGAAGTCCTCGATATCCTGGGAGTCCTGGGAACCCTGGAGGTCCCAAATGACCTCTTTCACCTTTTGCTCCCTGCAATTGAGCACACATTTAATTAGGTTTTTAGGTCACATTTATTATCTGGCTTTCCTGTCTATACTTGTGAAAAAGGGCTGTGTGATTAATTTTTCATCCAATTTTAAGATTAAGCATTGCATAAAGTGATTTTAGTGTTAATTTTTATGGAAAATCATACCAATACAATGAAATTAACATGAAAAGTCATTAAAAGGAATTTAATTACATTATTTGGAATTGGCTTGGCTTATTTATTATGTGTTTTAGCGAATTTCCCTAAGGGAATACGCTATTACGGTAGTAGCCATGGTAAGACCTAAGCCCGGGACCATGTTACTTTTTCATTTTGAGGTCCCCAGAAGCCAAAAACACCGTTCGTTCATTTTCATATATATGTATATATATATCTATACATATATCTATATATCTATATATATATCCATGTGTCCGTGGTACTGATAACTTTTGAAGGGGACCTCCGATTTTGATGAAATTTGGTATGAAGGTGTAAGACTAGATCTATTTTCATGAGTTCGCGAACCAGCATGATCGGGTTATGGGAACAAGGTTTTATGGGGTTTCAAAGGGGTCAAAAATGGGTTTTTTGCATTTTTGGAGCATAATTTTCAAAATTTAACAATTTTAACTGAAACCATTTAAAAGAGCTTAAAAAAACAAATAATGTAGTATTTTGAATTTTTAACATAGCTTAACAGGTTACGGAGAAAAGCCTAAAATAGGTTTTCCATGTTAATCTTAAGGGAAATCAACAAATACTGTATCTCGCTTATTTATTGGAATAACTTGATCAAATTTGGTATATACATTCACTTGGTAGGCTTCAAGTGATATTTGCTTACAACACCCATATGGCGGCAAACCTACGAACTCACCCCTATGGGGTTTATGGGGAAAATGAAAAGAACACCATAACTTGATAATATTTGGTATGTACATTCACTAGGTAGGATTTAACTGATATTTGCCTACAACACCCATATGGCGGTAAACCTACAAAGGCTACTCACCCCCATGGGGTTTATGGGGAAAATTAAAAAGTGCCGAATATTGATACAGTTTGACATTTACCTAACGTAACTATTACACCTAACAAAACTAACATTTTCTACCAACATCCCAAGGCAGCAAACCTACATTCCCATTCCTATGGTGTTTATGGGGCAAATACAATATCTCAAGATCGTTTGGAAATTCGCTAAGTACGCAGGTCTGCTGCGACGGGGGTATTGAACTGTTTATTACTGTACTTAGCTTTTATAAAAGATACACAGTAAAAGTTTTGTCTCTTTTAAAATCATTACAAATCTAACACTAAAAATTAGTAAATAAAACTTTATAGGTAAGTTGTGGCCAACCGAGGACAAATAGGAACAAATAGTTAAATCATTATCGTCTCACCCTGATCTCTATGAACTATAATTTGTTTACAAATATGCCTTCCCCTACCCTGCCGTTGAAAGCTTTAAATTATTGTATGAAAAAATTGTGTTAGAAAAACACTTAAAGACTGGTCCTTTAAGGAAAGTTCCTAATGATATTAAAAAGACTATTGATTTGTAGCAGAACCGGCTGAGAAAAAGACACAGTAAAACTATTCATCGGAGCAAGGACTTTTTTCATAATGTAAAATGCGTTTGCCTTGACACAAAGGGCAATAAATAAAACTACAAACTAGAGTATAGAGTTTAGCTATTCAGCACTTAAATATACAAATTATTCTTATGTAAAAAGCAAGACTAAACATTTAAAATAGTGGTTCTAACTTCCTTCCATCGATCCGTAGACATTAATTTATTGGTTTGTTATAAAAAACAAATAAAACAAATATTTTAAACTAAAAAATTATTAAACATTGGGCCTTGATGTTTAAAGTTAAGAAATACTACCAGCACATTTTTTATTTTTCAAAATAACCTAGAACTTTAGGGAGCTTTTGGGGATTTAGATCTTAAGAAAGCCAAACAATGTTGGAAAACAAGGCGAAACAAGAGAGTGCTACAGAGATAGGGATGTTGCTACCTTATGATTGGCGCCATTTTATCCACGATTCCTGCCTATCCACCATTCCTGCCATTTCCTTTTTAACTAATCCTTTAGTTTCCTCTTTCCCATCTGTTATCCGCCTTTTAAACATACCTGTGGAACTCTTTTATGGTAACCATTTTTTTTTTTTTTTTTTTAGTCTACGCCGGAGGCATTTTTTTAAGAGGTTGTAAAAGGTAAATTAAACACTTTTAAGGGAAAGCGGTCCAAACCCATCAAGGTCTGTAAACCTCCCTTGGAATCGACCCCGTGACCTTTGGAACCGAAGTCCAGGACGCTAACCGTTAGGCTAGCAAGATGCCTAAACTTCACAAGCATAATCAAATCGTTGTGGTTTTAAAAACAAACATAAGATAAAAAATTTAAGGGCATAATCTATGATATTTGAATCAATCAGAGTAGCTCAAACTGGTAACCAAGGAAAAGAAAGTAAAATGTGTTATTATTACCGAGGAAATCGTGGGAGTTTTGTGTAAAATGGTGGCGATCAAAAAGAAACAACATATTAACATGTGTTAATCACTCTATATGTAGTTTAACCTTGTTGATATCGGATAATAAATAAACCAGTTAAAGATATCATGCGGTGAAGTGTAGACCTACCTTCAGCCCCGCTACCCCCGGCTCGCCCTGAGGCCCCATGGGCCCCACCGGCCCTGGCGACCCCTTCTCTCCCGGCGCCCCCGGCTCCCCAGGGATCCCCTGGCGGCCGTCGTGTCCCGGAAGTCCCTCAGGTCCTTGCGGCCCTGGCGGTCCAGGAGGTCCTGGTTCTCCTGGCTCCCCCTGCCAGACATAGCGAACGGTCAGGTGTGGGGAATTGGGTAGGAGAAATACAACATTTTTGAGAAAATAAAGGTTGGTACATTCATTAAATAAATAAAAAAAAAATAATAACATGTTCCAAAAAACTGATTGTCAATCTGGATTGATGCTTCACAACGATAGCAACTGTGGAAACACTTATTGAAGAGATCCTTAGGGTCTTGGTTTAAGAAACTTGTTGAGCTGATAAACAAGAATGAAAGAAGTTATAAACCTCTTTGTAGTAACCAATTTTTCAAAAATATAGAATTACAATTTAGTGTCAAGAATTGCATTAAATTAGCTGTTGATGCATTATTTTTAGTCAGAGGTAAAAGATTTTTCATAGAAGCAAAATTCTTCAAACTATGGTATTGGTATATCTCTCAAAACAAATAATAAACCACACCAAAAGCTGTAATTATTGTTTATTCATGTTAAATAGCCTCCAAAGCTGATAAGACAAATTGAAAACAGGTTATTTTACCTCTGTCCTTTGCCAGTTTTCGTGTTCATTCCACAGGACTACTGCGGTTTCAGAACTACTGTTCATCTTCAGGTTAGATTTAACACATTTAAAAAATACAAAACACTTTTTGTCAAATGTGTGACGACAGACATGTTGAACTTTTTGTTAACAGTCTTGAAATCTGACCTGAAGATGGAACAGTAGTTCTGAAAATGCGGTAGCACTGTAGGATTAACACAAAAGCTGACAAACGATGGAGTCAAAGTAACCTGTTTTTAATTTGTAATTATTATCGTATTAAAAGACAAGTTAGATATAAAAAAATCACTAAATTTGTAATTAAAACACTAGGATACTAAAAAAATAAAAATACCTATTCTATCGTAATTGTAAAGTATAAAACTTAAAAACCAATTAAATTACCAGGATTAATTTAACTACCTTAATCTAAACAGCCACAAGTACAAAGCATTAACTAAACTAAACATTTACAAGCCAAAAGAAAATGTAGATAAAATAAATCAAAATTTCAATCTACTAAAATTAAATAAGTAAAAATTAAAAAAAATGTTTTGCTTGGAATCTTCAATTTATTTTTACGAGATCTAACATAATATTAGTTGATTAATAAAAAGAAATTGAAACAGATTTTATATATAGTTACATTCTATTCAATTATAATTAATTTCAATTTTTACATAATTAATATATTACGTTATTTCAATACGAGTTCAAAAATGTAAAAGACATTTTAAATTGAATATAATAAAGTTAATTTAGTAATAAACATTAGAAAACTTTCTGCGAACGATTCTTTTGCTTAAAATAGGCACACATCAGACCAATAAATTGTGTATTAATGAAAGCAATTCAGGCGAAGAAATTAGTAATTTTAACGAAACTGTAAGTAACAACCCTTCCATGTGTTATAAATATTTATTGTATATTAGTAAAAAAGTATATATTAGTGAATTACTTCTGTAACGCAAATGTAATAGTAAAACAATAAAATATTGGAAAAATAACACATTATATACTATAGTTATTGTGTTATAGAAATAGTATCCGAAGAAACTAAAGTTATCATTATATTTAATAAAGACTTACAGTTCAGTTAGTTTCAATTTAGTAATAAAGTTATTAGTACTAACCGAGTTTGGTCACTTTAAGCCCCTTAACCCACAAAACTTACTTTGAGAGTAACGATGGTCTGGGCGGATATGTTATGACCTTGTTCCTGCAGCCCCTACAACCACGGGCAACCAAAATTAAAACAAGAAAACAAAGAAAGCAAAGAAACAAAAAGAAGAAGTGGCCCAGCTAAGTCGGCGACCTATAGGGAGGTGGCTGCTGCGAGCTTTATGCCGAGTTTATTGTCTTGCTAATCTGTTTTAATTTATGCTTCAATATTTGCATTTGGATGTTTGCAGAGGAAACAATAACTTGATCCGGCCGGCTTTGCATCCAACTGCTATTCATGAGCCATCAAAATGCAGTTGGCAAAAGATAAACCTCCGATTGTGATGTCGTCGGTCATTTGAATTCATTGAATCGGTTTTTCGCTCAAGCAGCCAACTCTCGGTTGCAAAGGTGGAAACAAAATTAATGGAAAATAAATCTAAACTGAAAATAATTACTATGAAATACATGTTGAAACTTAACGATGGAGTTTTGATAGATTTGCATTGAATAAAAAGTTATTTGATTAAGAATATCCATTGATATATTTTATTTTTTAATCCATACTTCAAAAATAAAAAAGGTCAAAAATAAAGTATTAAATTGAAATTAATAATCCTAAAATATTACTGAATTATGGATAAATAATTTCAAAACTGAATCAGAATCGTGGATTATGAGCGTCAGTTTCAACATATACGCTACAACGACACGTCATGCGACAACCACCAACAGTGTACTCTCTTGTAGTGTTATCACCTTGACGGCAACGATTTCTGCGTAGCCCAACGTACCGCCGCGTAGCGTCGTCACGGAACGCTTTAGGCCCTGCAACACACTAGCGGGTTAGGCCTACACACTTACACACATACACACACACATACACAACTTGCACACGTTCACTATCTATAGGGTGATTAAACGTTTCTCTAGAGTGGAAAATAACAGTGTTTTTAAGTTGGTTTATAGGTCAGATAAATTACTTTTCATCATACCATTGCGATAAACGTTGTTTTCGGAACGGTCAGCTGTGATCGAAACTAGTTGATTCCCGATGGGTTGGATAAACGTGTTGGTAAACAAAGTTTTCGGGACTAGTCCTTGAAACAGTGGTTTTCGGGACTAGGCCGGAAAAAAATTCCAATGTTTGACACCACTAGCGCTGCTATTCTGCTTACAGTAACTTAAACCTCGTTGCCTCCAATATGTAAATGTCAAACAGCTGATTGTTTAGTTGTAAATAGTTCAAATACAAGATAAACAAATATCAACGTAAGAGGGGGTATATAGATTAAAATTTATTAATTTTTATCCAAACTGTATATTTATTAAAGATGGTATGATGAAAATCGGTATGATGAACTCGGCTTCGCCTCGTACTTGAAACTCGATCTTGCACCGATAACGACCACTTTCCGGACTAATGACGAAATATACTATTTAATTGATTTGAGAAGCTATACTTACGAAAATATTATGCTCCCCTAAGCGATTTTCATACCTTCTTATATTTAAATAATACTTATAGAATCATATAACCCATATGTATTTTGTATATTTTATAGAATTTGGTTTTATAACGCTCCTTTCACACATCACGGTTTTGCCCGTACGATTAAAAAACGCACGGCGGACATTCCAATAGAATCTTATGAGACCTTTCACACAGGCACGGCGACGGTTTTTAACTGGCTGCCAATTACTTGTACGGTGTGATGGACGGTTTTTAAATCGTGCGGTTTTTCCCGCACGGCTAAAAACGTGATGTGTATAAGGAGCGTAAGGCATAAAGCTGTTCTTAAAAGTTATTTCCGTTTTATACGTTCTATATTATTATTATTTGATCCATCACAATTATCACACTCACAATTCAGTCATTCTCATCTTGAAATAAGCACCACAAAGTGTGTCGGTGTTTCAAGAAATGTACACAAATGTATCTAAGTGTAAATAAATATTAACGTCCATATTTTAGGTCAAAACTAAATATAGTTAAATCAGTTAAGTGAAAAGTGTTTCTTGAAATTATTTTCATCATTTAAATACGGAGAAACCCACGGATTGGAGCAACCTTTTTGGACTAAGATGCTGTTGTCACGAAAGCAGAGAAGTTAAACATTTACCAAAATAGACAATGCTCCAAAAACACTCAAACCATTCTAGAACAAGATAGAGGAACTTGAGAAAACGACAAAGCCTCCAGAAATACCGCGTCTAGACACATACCAGCCGAAACACGGCAGTAAAAGATGTTTCATCAGTAAACAGTCGAGCTGTTAAATATGTCACCGCATCAGCCTGTAAAAATAGGTTCCCGCCGAGGAGAGAAGCTCGCCCGGTAAATAAATATCACGGGAGGCGAGAGTGGAGAGATGATTCATCCACTGTCGGCACTGCTAATCGGTAGGATTAATTCACCCATTCATCGCTCCATGGTTTATATTCCGGAAAACACTCGCGGGTGATATATGCTGGGATTCATTCAAAAGAATCAGAACAGGCTCGTATAGAGCGTTGGCGTTGGGTTTGTAAAGGGATAAACATCGGGGCTCTTTGAGTGTGGGGTTTTTTCATTGAGGATAAACAATTTGTAGGACTGGAAGTGGGAGAAAAATTATTAAAGTTTTGTGTATTGTATGAATTACTTTTAAGAAGAAAGTTCACTTTTGTGCATTTTACTTTTTATGAAGATATAAAAACAAATGCTCTAGTTTAGGATAAACTTTTTATTTATTTTTTTTTTTTGCTAGCCTATGCTAATTTTGATCGTTTATTAATGCAAATGTACACAGAACCCGATGAGACTTATTTTATAAAAAGAATTTATAAAAAAATAGTTTTGTCCCACAAGCGCTGATGCTAGCTAGGATTACTTCTAATTGCCATGCTTGGGAGCGTTCTTCCTACCTAAGTCAAAATCAGCATATTTGTAAAAAAATCAAAACAATAACAGAATTGTGCAAAATTATTCTAGCTATCTGTTTATATTCAACAAATCAACTTGAATCTTAATTTAAAATAAAATCTTGGTGATGCTATCCTTGTTTCGCTGGCGGCGTTATCAATAATAAGGAAATCACTTGGTTCTGTATACATTGGCAATATACTGAACATGCAATTTTAAGCATGACATTTTCTATGATTGTTATGTTAACGTTAGTGAAACATCCCGAACGCAAGTTGTACAAAGTTTAACGAAGAGTTGTTATCCAGAGTCTGAGATTGTACCTTGACTGCCGCGTAGACGTCGAAGCCTGGACTTCCTGACTCCCCCTTCTGACCCTTGTCTCCCGGTCGACCCTGAAACAAATATTGAACATTTAGACCTGCTGATGTGGATGTAAGAGCAAAACAATAACCTAGGTAAGCGTTAAAATAATTCGAGTGTAGTAGTTGGTATAAACACTTTTTTGAGTGTTACGAAAACCCTGGAAGGAATAGAATAGAAAAGTTTTATTTTCCTCAAAAACAAAGATACAACAAATACATACATAAATAATAAAATTACAATTGCATCTGTAATCAGTGTTAGACTATTCTTCTTTACTCTTCACTGTAACCATAAATAACATAAAACTAATAATTTACATATGTACAGAAAAATAATAAACATTATTCATACCTTAACTTTTAACAAAACTTAATATTCTTTCTGAAAAAATAGGGCCTCTGAAAGCAATAAAGCCTGTTTTAGAGGTTCCTGCACTACATTTAATTACAATAATAGCTCAGATACATTAATTTAAGATGAGAAAATTACATTTGCTATGCGTTGCAAAACACTCAATACAATAAATGTGGAAGGTGTTTGTGAAGACAGTTATAACGCTATTTACTCGTAGGTAATTTTACTAGCCGATAGTAGCTATCAGCATTAGATGATATAAGTTATGGAGATAGTGTTACACAAAATTTCTTTTTATATATAATACGGATAAACCCATTACCAATGAATTGGAGGAACGCTACAAGAGACATCTAGACCTCCATAGAAGTTCATGCTTTCAACTCCTATACTCGTAAAAAAATAGGCACTAAAATTTCAATTTGATCACCCCTCACTCACATAACCACAAGAAAATCTCGCATTTTTTCAGCACTTATTCAAACGTGTTGTAGGCCTATAGAAACTGGTAAAGACAAAGCAACATATAATCCTAGAGAACATTTTAAGTTTCTTGGGGTTTAGAGACCTTGGTTTTCTTATATACACGACTGACATTGAGAGACCGAAAAGGATGATGTATTCGCTCTGTCCACGCTGGTATTGTTGGAGAATTACGGTGGGCATTGCGGGGTAGGCGTCAAATTGCAGGTTTGCAGCCAATTTGGCGTAACAATGTGTGTAACCGACTGTGCCACGACGACCCTGCCCCCGGCCCCAACATCAATGAGTCCTCGTCAGACACGCTGACAGCACAAACACAGGATTCTCATTTTTCAAACGATTTCGAATTAAAACTTTCACATGTTTATTCTTAATATACTTTATGAAGGTACTATCAGGTTTCTTCTTTCAAGGTATGTTCCCCACATCTTATAAAAAACTTTAATGACCTTTGACATCATAAAAGACGTTATGAATTCAGAGCGATAGGACATAAAATTTACCTGAAATAGGTTGAACATTTTGGAAGTTATTGTATTTTTAAAATTTACTTTCTCCCCATATACCAAGGAATCCAAAATGCTCTTTACTAGTATATAGAGAAAGTAGTTTTCATAAAAGTTTTCGAATTTTAATTGTTGGTGGATTTATCCGTTTTGGTGCCTTGACGGAGTAAAAAAGTGGTTTTCGGGGTTCGTGTTCTGTCAGGATTAACAAAGCCCCGATGAACCGATTTTGATGAAATTTGGTATGTAGGACCCAATTCACAATAATTCTAGGCGTTTTTGTATCTGTATACATTTTTATTTTTAAGGGCATTTCTCCCCCAAAAACCCTAAAAATAAGTGAAAACTCAAAATTTCTAAAAAGAGGCTCTGACGTTTTTAGAGCCAAATCAAGTGAACCACACGCATTTCGCAGAAAACTTATATTCAAATGTATTAGAATTTAAAATGTGAAAAAACATTAATTTATTATGTTTATTAATAAAGAATAATAACAAAAACTATTGATTTAAAATAATTTCACTTATATTATAGGTACTCTAAAACAAGAACTGCTTGCAAGGACAAAAAAAATTTTCCAAGGATTTTAATTTTTTTTCTTTTTTTAATATTGGGCCACCATGTTTTGGCCACCAGGAATTGATTGGAGTTGGTTCCATTTCTGGGAAAATTCGGTTTTCTCTCTAGAGCCCTGGAGAGTTTCCATGTTATTCTTATGGAGATTTTTTGTGGCTACCGAATGGAACAAAAATCAGCTGATAATTGTAGATACAGACCAAAATGTTATATCTCCTATCGTTTAACAAATTTATATCAAAGTGAGAGGAAAAGAAAGTGAAGCTTAATATTTTACCGAGCATAAGCTCGGCCCCCCTCGTTTTCACCATTAAATCAAGCCCAAACAGCTAAATAATCCAGCATATTTAATAAAATTATTCCAGTAGATTTTAAAGTGTGCAAATGATTTGTGAAATTTAATTGCTTTAAGTTAAAAAAGATCAAGTCCTTACCGGACTTTGTGTACTCCCTGTATATTCACTGTGCCAAGGACACTCTATTTTCAGAATACAACACAAGGGTTTATATTTATTTATTTATTTATTTTTCCAACGGAAATAGCCATTTACAATAATTTACAAATCACTATTACACTAATTCATAATACAAAAAGCATGATCTCACAAAAAAACAAGCAATCTCTTCAAGATTTCAAAAAACTACAATAATTACAAGAGGAAAAAAATATACAAAAAATACATAGGCCTACACATGAAAACTGCTAGCAAAATATAACTTTAAGTTTTAAGTTTAAGTTTTTCAGGATAGTTGTTAGAATTAGGCTAATTAAGAGTATTGTGTCCAATGATGGCTGTCATCTCTACAGCGAATTATGTCTTTCAGTATATTGAGTATGAAATTAGGATACAGTTAGGATGAAGTTATACAGTAGTTGACCTCAATCATATTGATAGACTAATCAATTTCTGAGTTGCATCTGTTTGCAAATTGCAAATAATTATCCATTCACACAATGGAGGAATATTATAGTTTCATTTAATGAGTTACTTAGTTTTTATTAATGAAGGCATGTGCATGTGTTTGCCATTTAAAATACAAACTTACAAGTTTTAAATGTTGAATAAATGTATTCGCCAACATTGTAAAATTTTGGAATCATTATGTGTTTTGTTTGAAAATTCTAGATGTTCTCAATTTGGCTTTTTAATTGATGTTTCCTAAGGTAGAGATATAATCAAAGGGTCTGTTTAAAGATCATTAGATTTAAGTTTACAAAATAATCTACAATTTCCACAATTTAAAATTGTTTAACTTTCTCACTCAACGTCCCATCAGCTCTCTTCTAAAAAAGTACAAACTACACACAAAACGTTTCTCTGAAAAATTGATCAATAATTTATAATTTGTATTTGTATAAAATTGTATTGCTCTATGTCTGGCACAAAGTACGTTCATCCATACACCTGAGAATATCGTGGTTTTATCTTATCATTGAGTAAATATGGCCGTTATTTCATAACGTATAGAGTGGTCAATGTTAAATTTGGAAACGCTTTATGACAAGATCGTCCGCTAGGGGCGCTACCAACTGCTACCGATGCGATATAATGGAAACATTTCAACAATCAAAAGCTCGATTCGATTGGAATTCTCCGTAAGTTTTCAATGATAATGATGACTCTCGAGTAGATAGGATATGTAGTCGATTCAATAGACCGAAAGCACAATCGATACTTGCCTCGAGACAGGACTGAGTCCTGTGGCAAGCGTTCCTATCTTCCCTATCTGTTGTCCACTCTATACGTTATGAAATAACGTACATATTTACTCATTGATCTTATAAAGTTACCGGTAGGGCCTATATCACAAAAAATAATTTATTTAGCAAAATGAATTCTAGTCAGCAATAGTTTATTTGCAAAATAATAAAATTTAAATTTACTTTTAACATTGACATCAGCTTCATAATATCAATTACCTGACAAATAAACCATAAGCTAAATACATTTACAAGACAACTACTTTACACTTTAAAGGTGTGATGTTCGATGAACTGTATAATTGAATGGTGTTCTCGGGCGATGGCCAGTTGTGTATTCTCAGTTAATGTAGTTGATGACGCTTCCCCCAGAGTGTAGCACTCTGCCACGGATTGCTGCTGTGTTGACTTTGAACATTCAACTTTCAACATCCCACTCTGATGGATAGTATTCTGTGTTTACTTTGCCCACATTTTGTTGACTACGAATAACACTTTGCTCTATTTCAGTAGATAGATTTATTTTCATCTTGGGTGAATATTAATGACAGTTATATTGAGTGAAACAATTGATATATTTGTTGGTTAAGCAAAGACATTTACGTAGGTGAATATAAATATTTTTCATTATATTTGTGTAATGTAAAGTGTTAAACTATCTGTATCGACTGATTGTGTGTGTAAAGTAATTTATAATCATATGAAAACTAGTAAGAGTTTGACAATTTTTTTATTAAACAAAATTTTTAAGACTTGTTGTTAACAATAATAATAATACAATTGATAACAATGTTGTGTATCAATGTTAATTTCCCAAAAATTTTGAAAGAGGCTATTAGTAAATGCATGTTATATCAACACATAAAACCAACACATCCATTGAAATTACTCAAATGAAATTTAAATTATTAACTAGTATTAAAATTAATTTTAGGGTTAAATTAGTCCTCAGGTCAATGTTGGTGGTCCATAAACTCACTCAAACTATCATTAAAAAGTTTTTTTAATTTAGATTTAAAAAAATTTTTCGACTGGATTCAATTTTGATATAGTTTGGTAATTTATTACATAATGATACTTCTGCCTGGGATGGAAGAGCAGCGGACAAATTTAGTCGGGGTTGTTGAGGCCTCGAGGCCTAATTTTTTTTCACAATAATGAATTTTGACTCCTTGATTTGTTCACAGTTTTATTTTGAGAACAATATGATCTCTAAAATGTAAATACAAGGCAGTGCTAATATTCCAAATTCCCTAAAAAAGTTTTGACGTGATTCACGATGGTTTATAATTTTCTTATCTAATAAATAATGATATATTAACCAAAATAACCCCTACAAAAGGGTTTAATCTTATTTTTAGACCTATTATGAGGATGAACCGACTCTAGGGAGCAATCAATATCTAATATAAGTCATGAAGTCACTCTAAATCAATTATATAAATAAAAAATATGCATACATAAATGTTTTATGGTTAATAACTTGATAGATAACTGAACTGGGTGTTTGTTTTTTAATTCGGGTAAACAATTGATTAGATAATTTGATTAAGATATTTTTCGGATCGTCTGTTGTAGTGCATATTTAATTTTATCGAATAAAAACTATTTTCACAGTAAAATAATAATGTTATAATTTTCAAACAATCTAGTTAAAACATTATATAAAATTGAATCACAGATTCATTTATTAAATCAAATCAAATCAAATCAAATATCTTTATTTTCATTAAGATTCATTGTTTGCTTAAAATTAGTAAAACAATTAATTGCTACGGTAGTTCGTTTCCAAAACCAAACAGTAAAACCTGTGTATTTTGAAAAGTTAATGCATTTGGTCCAACAACAAATACGAATACATTGAAATGTCGCTGTAATTTTATTAAAGTTGTTTTGAACTTGTTTGGCAGAGAATTTGACATCAGTTTTGTTTTTGCTCTTTTAGTAGAAAAGTAGTTAATATTATTATTATTATTTTTTTTTTTTTGCTAAAATATTCTTATTATGTATTTTCAGATTTTACTATTGAACTAGTAAGTATACACAATATACCTATATATAATAAAAATGTACAGTATACGCTTAAATTTATCTGTTGTATTTGTTAGTGTCAAAAGATAAAGCCTGTATCCTATCCATTGATAAGTAAGAAAGTAAGATAAGTGGTGTATGCTATAGATAAGATGTATAGTGTTGACAAGTAGCCTAGTGTACCACTAATACAGACTACTGAATTAAATAGGTACTATATACTTAGTACAGTAAATGAAAATTGTGTTCGATAAAAGTTGTGTGGCGATAACTACTATTAAATTAATGGGTTTAAAAATATTACCGTGACCAAAAATTTGCCTAAAGTACTGTACCTATATTATAAAGTTAATTTTTTATAATCTACTAATCGACATACTAGCCAATTGTGGGTTTTCATTTTTGATAGCTCAAAGCATTTGAGAAGAGTGACTAGCCTATACATTAAAATTTTGAAAACAGTTATAAGATATTTTGAGAAAATTTAATATCAAAATAGAATGCTTGGTCAACTGCATTGAGATATTATATGGAGATAAGGAAGGAGGTAAAGTTTATTTCGCAAGAATTTTTTTTAATCCGACGGGCTTATTTGTAATTTTAGTTTCAAAACCATATAAAGAGAAGTCCTGGATTTTTTATTGCGGTGCTCAAATATTTTTGAACATCTCATCTCAAAAATATTTTTGTGTTCTTATACCACAATGTTTCTGGCCTATGTAAAAAACGGAAGTTATTACTTTAGCTACATTGTTACTACGTACTTATTATTAGTTAAGTTATTACCTAACATATTATATTGACTTCGTATTTTTTTAATCATTTTTTGTGCCTAACTTAGTTATACTGACAACTTAGGAATCACAAATTTAATAATCAACTTTTTATATAAATCAAAATATACTAGAGATCGCCCACTGGTCGAAATTCGACCAAAAATACAGTTGATCTTGAGCAAATTAGTTTTAAAATGTTTTCTAACGGAAACATCTGTTCTTTCTGATTTCCTAGCATTTGTTTTTGCAACAGCTATCTCATGATTCAATCCATTATCCTTCTTCCATAAGATTGACATTGAAACTTTGAAAGCCTGTAGGGCGTAGCCCTGGGGGCGGATGGGAATTAAAATGCAATTCTGCTCATCTACAGCACAATACCTTTCTAACAGTATGCGCGGATTTCCCCTACGATGCACAGAAGCTGAGAAAAAAGGAGGAAAAGAAACATGCTTGCCTATTAGTATATAGATAAAAAGATACGACGTGGAATGTAACTAAGTTCAATTTTAATATTCTTATGAGTATAGAAGTCTATTTAAACATTAAGTAGTAAAAGCGATAATGCAATAAACAGTTAAGTCAGTTTTAAATTAGATTATCGGAAATACTTCTGAACTTAAAAAAATAGAATGTGTTCTAAAAATATTTTAAGTTGTAAGCAAGTTTTGGTTTTAAGTTGATGCCTAGGGGAATTAAGTTAAGGGGAAAGACAGAAAGGCCAGGGGCAATGAAGGCTAACGACGCAACGGACGGGGCCTCTATAAAGATATCAGATTAATGAACATGTGCTGCGTTGTGTGGGGATATCCTCCTCCTCTAAAGTGCTTAAACTTTGTTTGCGTCTATTCCACGAAAGTTCTTTACTAAAACAGTTGTACCGTACTATCATTGAGTCTGAAATTCAAAGTTAGGAAATGTTGTACTAGTTATAGGTAGTTATCTAGTGTTTAGGTGATAAGGAGCTTTCATGACTACCAGTTTAGTTTTTTCGTCAACTTCTTATCAGGTTTGTGTTGCTGATTATTTTCTTCTCTTCTAGGTTTCTTTTTTATTTAATGACACCATCAGATTCTCGAATCTTTGATACTACATAGTAAATTTTATTTGATAAGGAAATGAGTTTAAAAATAACCGCTTAAAGATGGATGCAGGCTTATCTGAAGGTATAATATGAAAGAAACATCAGTATGCCATAAGTCTCTACTCTACATCATTATATCTATATATATAATTCTGTAAGCCAAATTTCTTGAGCAAAATTGTGAGCGTTATACAAATCGCAGAATGATGGTAGGGGTCTCAAATTAAAGGTCTCGGTCCCGTACACGAGGGAAAACTATCGGCGTGTCCATAATGTTAACAGGAAATTAGAAATCACGTAAAATGTCGTCCATAAGAATTGCATGGGGATACGAAAAACGTCTGCTTTGTGTACATTAAAACATGTGTTATGATTTAATTTTCAAACGAGACACAGATGATAACTTTGAGTGAAGATGATAAAATAATTCACAACAAGAGAAGCAATCTATTTATATCTACTAGAGATCGCCTCCTGATCGAAATTCGATCAAAATTTTAGTTGGTCTGTACCCGAGAAGCTTTGAACATTTTAGAACTAAAACATCTGTTCTTTCTTATTTTCTAGCAGTTGTTTTTACAACAGCTGTCTTATGATTCATTCAATTCTCCTTTCTCCATAAGATTAACATTGAAACTTTGAAAGCCTGTGGGACGTAGCCCTGGAGTCCGATGTGAATTAGAATGTGATTCTGCTCATCTACAGCACTATACCTTTCTAATGGTATGCGCGGATTTATCCTACGATGCACACGAGCTGAGAAAAAAGGAGGAAATGAAACATGCTTGCGTATTAATATATAGATATATAATTAGGTAAGCGAAATTTCTTGAGAAAAACTGTGTGTGTTATACAAATTGCAGAAAGATGGGAGAGGTCTCAAAGTAAAGGTCTTGGCCTCATACATAAGGGAAAATTAACGGCGTGTCCATAATGTTAACAGGAAATGAGAAATAACGTAAAACGTCCTCCGAAAGAATATAGGGATTCGAAAAAGTGTGCTTTGTGTACATTAAAACATATGTTACATTTTGATTTTAAAACGAGAGATGAGATGATAGTATTGAGTAAAGAATTTTTAATAACAAAATGACAAGAATATACCTAGAATGGTAATACTATAATGAGACTTTTTGTGGCTTTGAGCAACTTTGAACGAATACAAATTCTACTCGGAGACCAACTTTACAAACTATTACCAACTTTACAAACTATTACAAATTGACTGCTGATTTTTACTGTTGTTACAATAATTTAAATTGTAAAAAAACTGAGTGTGTATGCAAATTATAAAATACATTCTGATCGTAATAGGGACGCATTGGGCGATGAATTGTGGTTTGAGAAACGCCTCCATTAATTACATTAAAACATGTTTTGGTTTTATTTTAAGACGAAAAGTGTCAAATGGTCATGTTGAGTGACGATAATACATTAGCTGAATCGTAAAGTGTATCATTAAACGAAGTGTTGGAATTCTGTTAGCTGAATTTTTCCAGAAACATTTTGGTCATTTTCATAGATTGCAGAATTATGGAGGAGACGTTTGTAATACATAATAGGGGGAAATGTAGTGGGTCAAAAACATTACAACAAAATGAGAAAATTATAAGAAGGATTATTTTCTGAAATATTCTCCTCTAAAGATTCTCCATGTATATTGATTTAAAAAAGTCTACTTTGTAAAGTCAAGATTTTTGATTAGGAGGGACGAATATTGAAATTAAGTGAAATTGATCTATTTTGATAGGCTGTGTATATTTGGTGACTAAAAAATAATAAAAAATCTTACAGGTGCTTAGGTGATCCATTCAATTTTAGAACAAAAAAGACAATGAAAGGGTCATTATACAAATTATTGACTCTTTAATGGGTACTGAACATCCGTCAAATTTTTTTTCTCATTGCCGATTTTCTTAAAGGAATTATGATTTCTTTCAAAGTTTATTTTTCATAGATCGATATAAGTTTAACATCAGACAAAATGAAGCATTTACAAACGGGTGGCCTAATAGTACAGGATTGTAAAGAGTGTTGGGGGGGGGGGGGGTGAATGGTCTGTTCAAACGGTATTGTTAAAACTTGTTAAAATTAAAATTTTCTGGAAACTTTCGTAGTAAAGAACTGGTAATCCGCTATGGTTCATGCCATTTTAATCTTATCCTTAGGGGCTTTTGCCCCTATGAGCCACTAGTATACTCTAAATAATTAACTTTTATAATGCATTGTAGGGCCGTAAAACCAAAGGAAGGTGATTAATTTGTTGAAGACTCCCAACCTAGCAGCTTCGGAAATGATGCTTGTCAGTCTTCTTTGTCCGGCACAGTTAAGACACTTGAGGAGCGCTTTCCCCAAACACGGATTAACTTAACCTAGGTTTAATTCAAACTTCTATTTAACTCCGATTGTTATTAGACATTTTGAATCATTCCCAGTCAGCTGTCACTGCAAACAAAAAATTTTGTTAAGTAAATTATCATACAAAACTCAGTTTAGTCTAAACCTAGGTTAAGTTAATCCGTTGGAGAAAGCGCCACTCAGACGTCGGAGTCTATCCCGCATTCTGGTCCTTTAAAATTACTCATTAAAATTGTAACATACCAAACTTATTTTTCATCCCCCAAAATTATCGTTCGTGTTAAAACTTTTAACAGTCTTACAATATTACTACACAAAAATGGTCGTGTATGCGAGATAGGAATTAAAATTTTAAAAGTATGCCAATAAACACCGGATTAAAAAAGTCGTCTTGGCGGAGATAAACTGAAATAAAAATCAGACCGAGGTCGTGTTACAACACCCTTGGCGATAGATGAACGTAAGGGTAATATTGGGGGGGGGGGGGTAAGTTGTGGTCCCCTTGAGTGGGGAGGGTAGAAAACTGAACCTTGCCATAAGCTCCTTATTACGGTTACATATACAGTAGTACAAATTGTAAATAATATCAAGTTTGGTAAAAAAAACCACAGTACTTTTACATGTATACAAATCTGAGGTGGATTTGTAAAGGGAATATAATTAAAGGGTTTTATCAATTAAAATACTAATATACAAATGTATCATTATATTAGCCTATATCCGAATTTATAATTTGTAGTGGTGTGCGAGTATTGACTTTCAAAGTTTATTAGAATCAACCGAGTTTTTTTTTTTTTTTTTTTTTTAACAAAACTCGAGAGTTTCAAGCATTTACAAATGGTCAGTGTGTCAAAAAAGGATTTGTAATTAATACAATATAGATAAGAATGACGTGTCCTTAGTTAAAGTTAATACGAATATTTTGTATTTGGGTGTGTAATTATTTCTTATTTTTATTATTGGCAATTGTTTTCAAATATGACGGACTAAATAAGAAAAACTGAGTTAAGCTGTTCTCTTATCTAGCCCCATTATTTTTACTTTTTCACCTTTTAGCTTGACGCCCAGGCACAGCACTCAATTTAATGCCCGTTGATCATGAGTGCAGAATTCATAATCAATGACAAAAAGTTTATTTAATTAAATTACTTTTCTATAATCCATTTATAACGTTAATATACCGTAAATCTAATCAATATAAAATAAAAAAAATAAAACTCAATAATCGAGTACTCGCAAACCTCTAGTAATCTGTATACTTTTAAAATGTCACAATGATTAGGGAACGAATTTATAGAAAGAATTAAAAAATCAAAGTAAACATTGTTACAGAGCTCGTATTGTTGGAATTCGTCGTATTTTTCAAGGAAAAGTAAAAGCTGCATCCCAGAGTGCATGCAGTACATCAAATAAACCTCAATATGTCGTAGTGGTTGACAGGGAAATATCAACCTGCCTTTCCAACACCCTTCGAGCCACACATTTATACACCAGAACATATTGCATGTTATACCTGTCAAACACATTCGTTTTTTTTTTTATCTTCGAATCGTAAGCTGATTTTATGATCTGGGAATAAGCTGGCTGGGTAAGTTTTTGTTAACCAGTATAAAAATAAAGTAAATATACTAGGTTAAATAGTGCTTTCGTTTGAAGGTAAGACTGTGGGCGGGGGGGGGGGTATTCTCATCTGTTTGCTATTGAATAAAAATATTTGAAGATATCACAAGAATATTTATTTATCAAGATATACTGGGTGACTGAAAAGTCATTGCCGATTTTATTTTCGTTACTCCTTGGAAAATATACATGTTATATAGATCAACACAATAGCAAAATTGGTGATTTCATACCATTCATGATGGTTAGGATTTGTTGACACATCGGGCAACAATAGATAGGTGTAGATCAATTATATACATTTAACGCAACCATTTGTTTTTGTTTTTGTTTGTTTGTTTGTTTGTTTTTTTTTTGTTTTTTTTTGTTTTTTTTTTTTTTTGAGGGGGGAGGGAGGGTTTTGTTGAAAATTGCATTACTATACGATATTTTAAAATCAGTCAATGAAAATCAGGCAATATGAATTCTGATGAATTCTATCTCATTAAATAGGTAATCACTTCACCATGGGTTATCATTTGTTGCTCTTCATCATAATTCATTTCCAAAACTGATTTTAAACATCGCATACGAACATAATTATAAACATACCCCAAATAAAAGATTTTGAATCAAGTGCATAATTAATCCACCGACGCCGGTTGTTGCCTGATTTTACCACAATATCTATCCATCATTAATGGTATTAAATTACTTCTCTTTCGCTATATTGTTTATCTAAGTAACTTGTATAGTTACAATAGAACAACAAAAATAAAATCGTCAGTGACTTTTCCATCACCCTGTTAGTTTTATTTTCCGACTAACAAAAACAGATACATTTTGTAAGAAGTGCTATGTAAAATACCTGGTGTTAGAAAATATAAACAAGAAAAACACCCATGAAATGTTTCATGTTTGTTGGGAATCACTCCAGTACAATGAGAAAAGTTTGTATTGCAAGAAACTGGATTAAACAAAGTCAAGAAAACAGCTTATTGCGAGTCAGAAAGTTGCTAATGACTCTAGGTAGTGGCGGTGCACCCGTCGAACCAGGGGGATTGGGCAATAACACGGGAGCGGGTTCATGTGGAACTGTCATTCGGAAATATTACACTTGGATGGTTAACAATTACTTTTATTAGACAACTTTCAAGGATGTCTTCATTAACAATAAAAAGCAGAAGACTCTAAATTATAATAGGAGTTAATACATCGATTGTACATCGATTGGCAGGCCCTTAAGAGTCATCTTCACCCCTGGGCCAGTAGCCCATTGTTGCGCAGTCAGCAATGTTAACCATACGGCTTTTAATGCAAAACATAGTATTTTATTCGGACCTGTTTTGGACGCCGTTTTTCAACCGATTTTCTTTAAACTTGGTAAGTGTTTAGTTGAATAGTTATATTAGGCCCCCACACCTCGAAACTTTGAAAATTTAACAAATAAGTTATTACTCTCTGTGACGTTGCAATTAAACTCGATTTTCCTTAGTAATATTTGTTAAATTTTCAAAATTTCGATGGGATGAGGGAATATAAACAATTCAACTAAACACTTACCAAGTTTAAAGAAAATCGGTTGAAAAAACGGGGTCCGAAACAGGGGAATAAAATACCATGTTTTGCATTAAAAGCCCTATGGTTAACATTGCCAACTGCGCAACAATGGGCTAGTGGCCCAGGGGGTGAAGATGACTCTTAAACCAACGAGTGAGATCTAAATATCTCACGAGAACTGCTTAAACTAGGTACTGTTCTGTACTTGCTCCATCATTACTCAATAAGGATCTCAAACAATAATAACAGGCTGAAAGTTATATTTAATTATAATATAATATTGAAAATAGATGTTATGTGTAGTGAATGAACTCAATTAAATTTAATATTAGTAATTTCCGGAACTACTTACTGAAGTTTCCACCAAAGACGAAAGCAAGGGGTTTTATCAGTGACTCTGCGCTCTGATTAAAATCCAAATAGTTCTTTATTCCTACAATTAAACTGCAAGTAATATCTCAGAGGATTAATTACATGGGAGGAGATTGGATTGCGGTTTCGAGGGCGATTAACAACTTTCTCGGATCAATTTTAAAGCGGCACATTCATCTAGCTAATGGTAAATGATTTGGTAATTATCTGTTTCGATACCAAGAATGCTAGTATTAGAGTATGTGGTTACTATACTTATTTAAGAAGCTAAAGAGGTTTATCTGTAATTGGAATTCCCGATACAGATTTCAGCAAATTTTCATTTTTTTGGTGTAGGCTACTTGGATAAATCTTGATCTGCATTTATTATTGCCTAAAAATTGATTAAAATCGGCTTTTAGGCTTTAATACTGTAGTAGAAACTTAATGAATCGAATTGTTAGACATTTGTTGTAATGAAAATGATAGGAAGGAAAAACATGTTTCAATTATAAAATACTTTTCAAACTAATTTGGGTCCAGACTTCCCACTTAAACTTGGTCGAATTTCTACTAGGGGGCGAAATCTATTATATCATTGGATACGTTTAGTACACACTTCCAAGCTATCCACCCTAATTGAATAGGATTTTACTTAGATTAAATTTATTTTATAGTAAAATTTCGAATAGTGTTTTTCAAGTATCGTAGCACTTTTATTTTTGATGGAGTAGTGTACACCCTACTTTATACCGTGTGCCACAAAAGTCCCGCCACCCCTATTATATTTTTAAACGGGTGCAGATAAATGGAATAACTTCTGGGAAAGTTTGAATGACCAAAGGACAAGTCTTTTAGAATTTCAAAAAAAATTCACTCCTCACCCCCCAAATTGAGTTTTAAAGCGGAACGGCACATTGATCTAGCTAATGAATAAATTATCTGTTTTTTATAATTACCATATTATTATAAAAAATGTCTTAAAACATAATTTTAAGAGATTTTTTATACTTGAGTAGTTTTTATTTGACTAAATAGTTTAGGAGATTTAGCCTTCATGGCCTTCAATTGACTGTAGCTCCCCTAACCATTATGTTTAGAGAAAAATGAATAGAATAGACTAAAAAACACGTGTACAATAAAAAATAACATAAAAAAGGGGGGTTCGTATTTAAAATTTTTGAATTGCCCATCAAAACCAGATTTTGGTGATGTGGGGGTTGAATTTTTAAAAACATTTTTTTAAATACATGTCTCGATAGTAAGTATTGGCGATAAACTGAGAGAAGGTGAATAAAGAGTTGAGTTGAAAGTAATAGATGAAAAGCAGCAGTCATTAAAATACTATTAAACTAAGAGGTTTAAGAAAAGCACTATACGAATGCCATAGAGCTGTCTATGCTGTTAGATTTTATGGTCACGGACGTTTAGCTGTTTACTTATGAGCTCATCAGCTTTTAGAGTGCGTGTTAGAGCTTCCGGTTTTAGAGACGTTTTAAATGCTTCGTCTTATAACCTAGTAAAACCAAATTTCTCAATTAATTATGGGGGAAAGGAATAAAAAAAATATTTAAAAAGATAAATACAATTAACTTTATTAATAACTTTTAGAAACAGGGGTTTTTCTACATTAATTATATTAGGCGTTCTATTCTAACAAGGTAGCAATTTTCAAAAATTTTGAATAACATTCATAATTTAATTTTAATATGACCTTAAAAGAAGAACTTGAGTAGTGTAAAAGTAGGGCTGCTGGGACATGACGTCATCACGATGACGTCAGCAGTGATGACGTCATCAATGACGTCACGAATGACGGCACCAATGACGTCAATATGACGTCACATGACGTCACATAAATGACGTCATGGTGACGTCATTACCGCTGACGTCATCGTGATGACGTCACTGACGTTAATTAGGTCCAAGGTCATGCAAGAGTACAAAAAAAAAATTTTTTTGCACTTTTGCGATTCCTCAAATTTTGCTGAGAAATTGAAATTTCTCGAGGAACCACAAAAGTGCAAAAAAATAATTTTTTTATTCCCTAGCGATCAGACTCTCGACCTAATGTATCCGTCAGGGGTCATTGACCCGTCCCAGCAGCCCCACTTGAAAAAAAAAATAATTTTTTATATTTTACTTACCCACCGAGAGACTTAGAGCCGAAGAATAATTTCTTCGAACACCCGACATTGCGACAAACGACAAGCGATCCGAACAGCACCGCGTCCGAAGACGTACTGACTTGGGTGCAGGCGGTTCCCCAGGTACCCGGCCCAGTGGTGGGGATAAGGAGGTGGTGGGGGTAAAGTGGTCAGAAGGAAGAAAAATTTATTTTTTTACAAACAACTCGTCCCAGCCGGTCCTTTACCGGACCTCCGTAACTCGGATTGGAAATATTTCCTGAGAAATATTTATTTTTTATTCTTTCTCAGGTGATGTTGGAACTTGGTCGGGAATTGGAGTCACCAACGTAACCTTACTGGCAAAAGTTAGCTCGTCTAAAAGTTTCTGAAACATTTTATCATCCATAGTGATATTTGTGTCCCTTGAGTAAAATTTTGGATTATTTTTGAAGCAACGTTTTCATTTTTGTTAAAGTGGAAGTCTTGGACACCTTAAACAGAATTATTTTGCTTGGCCAGCAAAAATTTTACTCTTAATAATTTTTCTCGCAAAGTTTCAGCCATAGATGTGTCTCACAGTAAGGTTTGGATAAAACTGAAACACTTAGTCCAGTGTTGTACCTTAGCTGGAAGTAGTGGGGGAACAGGGCTATAGTGGGGGAATGAGTAGTGGAGGGGGGTAATGCAGACTGTTGTTGACAAGTGTAGAAACAGTTTGCTGGGAACTGTCCAAGGAGTAACACGTACTGTGCAGAAAAATTAACCGAGAGACTTGTGTAAAATTTAACTCCAAGAAATATTTAATGTAAGACTAAAGAGGTAGAGCCAAGATGAAGAAATGAATTTTGTAGGAGGACGGGTATGGATCAGTTTTGTAGTAAAGTTCAAAATCCACTTGTGTGGAATAAAATTAAATTGTGAGCGAAAAATATTTAACCACACCTGCAAAATACAAGTGTCTGAAAATATTAGGAGACCTGTATAGCTAAATAAAAATTAATTTTGTATCAAACAGTCTTCCAACATTTCAGTTTCTAAGTCTTAACAACGTAATTGTAGCAGTGTAACAAAAATTAATTTTGTGCAAAACAGGCTAGGTTCTGTTTTGCTAAGTTTAATAAGAAGGAAAAATAAAAATTTACTCACAGAAAAGTCGAGCGGTGGCGAGGTGTGGCGTGTTTGTTGGCTTTCAATAAACTGACTTACCTTCTGTTGAGCTACAGTTGGCCAGCTGACAAATAAACCAGTCTGTTATATAAGCATTATGTAACCGTCTCTGCCGGCTGTGCTGAATCCGGCAAGCTAAAATATTATTCTATAGTACACCTGACTTGGACTGAAAATATTCTAAGTCCAAGACCCCTCCCCCCCCCCCCCCCTCGGCTCCGGACGAGAAGTGAGCCCCCCCCCCCCCCCCCCCCCCGGGGGAGGAGGAGGTGGCATAGCCCGAGGCGTTGCCATACCTTGACACGTGTTGTATAATGAGATCCGGTTAGTAATGTATTCAGGTGTGGCTCTTGGAGATTGTCCAATGCCGCAAACAAGTACGTGTCGAGGTCTGGCTGTTTACGTAACCAGGTCCGGTTCCACCACTCCTGACCGGCCCAGCTTCGATTCTCTGAGGCTTAGCTTCTTCGCAGTTGCTTTCAAACATTTCAGCTGAGTGGTTGAAGCTCTGCCCTACAGGATTCGCAATGTAATGTTGGCGCCGCATTATATTGGGAATTCTTTAGTCTAAGGCATGGCATGTGTAGTTTTAAGAAATATTTTATTTTGCGCTTGCTGCTTCTGCTAGGTCTTGGTGTTGATTTATTTAGTCTAAGTGTTGTGTGTTGAAAAAATATTATTTTGTACTAATCTTCACAGGTTGTCCCCAAGTTGAAACTTTTCTAAATTCGTATCTTGGAGGTACTCCTCCGTAAATTGGCAGTTAAAGTGTTAGGCTTTTTGAGACTTTACAGTCTCTGTAAAATAAAAATTTTTCGAGTTTAGAACCTCAAGAATTATTTGTTACCAACAATAGCATGGCGCCTAACGAGCCGGGGTAGGCCCCTGGGGATCCACCCTTAGGCCTCTTTCGGTCAGGGGGCGCTACTGGACCTCATCACTCTAGATGGGTGGTTGGCATCCTTTAGCACGAGGCGTCGGATCCTGACACTGACCGGTGTGCTAGGCAAAAGTCAGTACCTACGGGTTAAGACGGGATCCTCGGTCATGGTTAGCATGGCCTTTTCCAAATTATTGTAGCATGTTTCCCTTAAGGAAACTCAAAATTAAATAAATAATTTTTTATTTAATCACCTCCCCTTGAATGTTGAGATCCCCCCGATGCCTCTGGCCGCCGGCGGTCTTAGGCATCGGGGGATTTCTTTTTTAATTCTTGAACGACCTTGACCCATATTCATGTGTGAATAAAATAAAATATTTTTGTTCCACATGTTATGTAGGTCAGTCATGACTTAGGCGGATTTTTGCCTGAGTTCTGGGACTGCTCAGGACTTAGAGCGAGATGCGGCTAAGTGTTGGCTGTCAAACTGTGGTATAACCAATTTTATTTTATGTTCACACATGAGTAAGGGTAGCAGGTATCCAAGAGTTAAAGTCCTAAGGGTAGGTGAAGCCCCCCCCCCCCCCCCCCCCCCCCCGGCGGCAGATGAGAAGTGAGCCCCCCCCCCCCCCCCCCGAAATTTTTTTTAAAAATTTTTTGACCTTGACCAAAAATTTTTTGCTCCGGACGAAAACTGCGCCCCCCCCCCCCCCCCCCCCCCGAAATTTTTTTTTGAAAAATTTTTTGACCTTGACCAAAAATTTTTTGCTCCGGACGAAAACTGCGCCCCCCCCCCCCCCCCCCCCGAAATTTTTTTTTTCGAAAATTTTTTGACCTTGACCAAAAATTTTTTGCTCCGGACGAAAACTGCACCCGAGGGGGGGGGGGGGGGGGGGGGGGGAGGGGGAGGGGGGAGGGGGAGGTGCCAAGCTAGTAGTGTGAAATTGTTACTTCCAGTACAAGTTAAAATAGTAGTGGTAAATTGTTATCACAAACACAAATTTGTGTCTTTAAACTTCTAATGTAACTTAACCCATTTAAATGTAGGTGCCAAGCCAGTAGTGTGAAATTGTTACTCCCAGTACAAGTTAAAATAGTAGTGGTAAATTGTTACCACAAACACAAATTTGTGTCTTCAAACTTCTAATTTAACTTAACCCGTTTTAATGTAGGTGCCAAGCTAGTAGTGTGAAATTGTTACTCCCAGTACAAGTAAAATAGTAGTGGTAAATTGTTACCACAAATTTGTGTATTCAAACTTCTAATTTAACTTTACCCATTTAAATGTAGGTGTCAAGCCAGTAGTGTGAAATTGTTACTCCCAGTACAAGTAAAATAGTAGTGGTAAATTGTTACCACAAATTTGTGTATTCAAACTTCTAATTTAACTTTACCCATTTAAATGTAGGTGTCAAGCCAGTAGTGTGAAATTGTTACTCCCAGTACAAGTTAAAATAGTAGTGGTAAATTGTTACCACAAATTTGTGTCTTCAAACTTCTAATTTAACTTAACCCATTTAAATG